>OX382234.1:1499484-2996468 GCA_947507525.1 Apamea epomidion
ATGTTCCTGTATCAATTCCTACATGAAACAAAATATTAATATAAAAATAAACAAAAAATAATTCTCAATCATTCAAAGAAACAATGCAGACAAATTGTAAGAGTAGCACATTTGGTAACACTGCAAATACCGTCAAAAGGGGGTAAATAGATCCTTAATCACCCAGTTTGACGGTTTTTGCCGGGGTTAATCGGGACGAAACTTTAAACTGGATTTAGTCGTTGAAATAATATAATTTGTTGCGAACAAGGGCACTTAATCGTTATTTATAAACACATTAAAGTACTTTTTTACTCAGTTTTTAGGTACTGCGTCAGATGTACAAGCTAGTTAGCTAATACAAGAAAATAAAAAATATCACTGTCCCATAGCAACATAAAATATAAAATGTCATATTCAACACAGTCCGTCGCACAATCAACATGGATTCAAAATGTTAACCAAAAAATACATTTATTTCAACCAAAATTTCTCAGAGTAACTGAAAGCTTATACAGTACGAGGTGAAAGATGATACTTTTTGTCTCCGCCAGTAGAATAGTTTCACGTCTGAATTTCAGGACATTTCAAATTTGCTGTGCGTTCGAAGTCAGTGGAATACAAAATCAAATTGTGTCGAATTTTTATGTGGACACTGCTTTATGGAGATATGAAATAGAGTTCGCAACGTTTTGTGTTATTATATTTTATTTGAAACTAGCTTCTGCCCGCGATTACGCTTGCATGAAATCTTCGCTTAGCGTAGCGTTCTTTCTGATTTTTGCTCGGCTCCTAATGGTCCTAGCGTGATGTTAAATAGCCTATAGCCTTCCTCAAAAAATGGGTTATCCAAATTAAAAAGATTTTTTCAAATCCGGCTGGTAGTTCCAGAGATTAGCGCGTTTACAAAGAAACAAAATTAAATGAACAAACAAACTCTTCAGCTTTATTATTAGTATATAGATTGCCCTGAATGGAAATATAGGTTGCATTTGGATTGGTGTATAAGGTGGGTGCCGACGTGGTGGTGGGGTTTTTGAATATATGTATGTATTTAGGCATTGGAAAATGGACTAGTTTCAGCGAAAAAAAATTTCAATTTTTTTATGTATTGCCCAGATGTGTGAAATATAGTAGGTACCTAGTATTAGATAAATCGTTTAGGCAGTAAAAAATGTAGGTAATGTTTCATTCCATGTGATAAAATACGTAGATATCATAAATAAGGATCTAAAATAAAAAACAACATTATTCAAAATCAACCTTGCCGAAGAGTACCTACACTCATAAATAAAAAGGCTTAAACATGTTCCATCAAAATAACAAAAACATACAAAATTCATTCAATTCATCGCTTGCTTGTAATATCGCTCAAACTCTAAAGCCCATCAAAGTCTTCGAACACATAGATTTAAAACGTAATGTATTAGAAATTCTCCTTTTGATCGTCGGAGACAGCACAAATCCTTCATGTGCGCTTTTGTATACGTCTATGGGACCCCGGGCACGGTCGCCATCTTGAAAAGACGGTACGGGATAGGATTAAATGTGCTGAAATTAAATTGATCTTTATAGGTTATTTCATGTTTTCAGTCTTACCAAGGGATATCGTATTACCCAGGCAGATTATTAGGCAAATGATGATGAGGTTATTTCATGTTTTGGAATAGGTACTAACAGCACTTTCGGTCATCCGGAAGTGTTTCCATAAGTTCTCATTAAAATAATACTGCAGAGAATTCCATATCAATTCTCTGCGGATTTTGAATTTATTTGGTCTTTTTCATCATGTCGATGGCACGACAGTGTATTTATTTTTGCTGGCCCAAAAGTTCGCCAGTTCGACGGCATCATTGGTAGCAGCACATAGCTATGGCTGCATTTATTTGGTAAATAAGTTGAGCCATTCCGGAGACTGAATCTAACTCTAAGTTCCTGTGCTTGGTTGTTTTTCCAAATGAAAATCAAATCAAATGTTTATTTGCTAGAAATACATTGTTTTGGTAAGCGTGAGATTTATAACCTAAGTGGCAGTGTTAGTCCCAGAGCGGGAGGGGTCATTTGATGATTTCCCATCCTCAAAAAAAAAAAAAAAATGTCATTATATTCTGCATGCAAGCAACCGTTATAGATACCTCCATTCTTATTACTATTATAAAAGTCTATAAATAAGTGACTTTGTACACTAACTTGTTTAATAATTATCCAGGAAACTTGAAACTGATTTACGGAAGCATTTCATGTACTTAGCATATTTGCCAGGTTATTATAATTAAGGAAAATATGTAATTTTGCCATCCTCGGGAGATTGGTAGCCATTTTCCATTAGATATGCGAAAATCAAATAATTAAACTCAACACAATTTTTGAGACAAAAAGTAGTCCATGTCCTACCCACGTCCTTCCTCCGGATCCCATCTACCTCCTTGCCAAATATTGTCGGAATCCGTTCCGTGGTTTAGGCGTGAAAAGATAACATACACACAGACAGACAGAGTTACTATTGAATTTATAATATATTATTAGTATGGATACGGCTAAAAACTTTCCTTGGCGACATGTAAACTTACGAGGAGCCTCGCTACACAAAACGCAGGTCCTTTCCACTTTCAACTCGATTCAACGAGGAATTACCATACAAAATGCAGGGCAATCCATTGACTCCTTACCGCGTGGTCCGTCTACGTGGTAACAGCGGTACTGGTGTGGTTTATGGGCACTTCCATCATCTTTATGATCTTCCTGTGCGACTCGCAATAAATACTTTTTCATTCTTTCTTTTCTTTTTGTGTGACTGGCATTTGATGGCAACTTGTGTTTGTGCGATTTAGTACTCGTGAGCTTAGATTTATTAATATATTCTGTTTCTGTAGTGCTTATGGTGGAAATGGGGGTGTGCTATAGGTACACTTTTGCCTGTCCCTTCGGGGAATACAAGCTTGATCTTATATTTTGTACCTGTCTTCCTTATTTTTTTACTTAACAATCTATACATATAATAAAATAGTAACTGATAGTAACTAGTAACGGATTTGGATGAAATTTGGCACAGAGATAGTTTATAACCTGGTACTTTTGATCCCGGTAGTACGTTCCCGTGAAATATTTTCCGACATCCACACGGGCGAAGCCGGGTACAAATTTAGTTATTAAATCTGTAAGTAGATGTCTGTCACACATAACATAAGATTTTTAAAAAAGCCCAATAATTGGACCATCACAGAAATTCGCACATTAAGCCTAATTACAATACGTCCTAATTCGTCCGGCTCAACAAATGTTTCAGCCAACAAAAAATAAAATCTGTCTGAGAGTGCCCGACATAATTGCTCAGTAAATCATTGTAACGAGATATTTACGATAAATATCAATTGGTCTGCTCATTCTGTTTCCCCTAATTACTATTATGGATGAAAAAATGGCCGTTGGATTAGTAGGACCAATAATAATGGTGGTATATGTCGGTAACATTTTCAGAGGGACTGGTGGCGAAATAATAACAGCCTCACGGGTCGATCGAAAGTTAAGGTATCCTTGCCAAGGCAGGGCCGTAGATGGGTGACCATCCATTACATGTCGAGAGCCCTCCGTGCCTCGGAAAGCAAGTTAAGCACTTGGTGCCTGCTGTCATCCGTAGATCTTTTGCATTCTTTACGGGTAGTAATTCTGACAACCAGCCTTACCAAGGGGTATCGTGTCACCCAGTAACTGGGTTGTGGAGGTCAGATAGGCAGTCGCTCCATGTAAATTACTGGTATTCAGCTACATCCGGTTAGACTGGAAGCCGACCCCTGACGACCTGGTTAAAGGTTAGACAGAGGCACGCCATGCCATAACAACCGATTTCCACACAAATTTTTAGTTACCGTTGCTACTTTCAGACTTCCTTTTATGTACCTACAGACGCCAGCACAAAAAATATGTCAAATTTCTTTAATAGATTTTCAACTTTATCGCTAAAACATTAGGTTCAAGGTTGATTGGGACAAATTGACAGTTTCGGGTAGCTTGATTTGCTGGCGTCTGAGCTCATTGGTTATTTTTGACATTTTGACTCTGTATTATCAATTTATTTCTGTTTCTTGGACCAGCACGTAGACAGCCAATAATGTGCACTTGTAAAGGATTCCATTTTACCGTCTTCCCTTTTAATTCGGGCCGTGACACTCGTAATCAATTCAATCCGACATTTTTTAATAAAAGCCTGCATTTCGAATAAGGTCCAATAATACAAAGTATTTTATTGTTTATTTGATTAAATTGGACTGCATTAAGCCTTCTAGAGCTATTATTAATTATCTATTTCTATAAAAAAAGTATAAAACAATGCTTTTTGTATCTCTGTGTGACCGCGTAGATTTCCTAAACCACACTTTCGATTTTGATGCGGTTTTCACCCACATTTGGAACATTTATTCCGGAAGGGTTTACATTTATATTTACATTAATTTGCATGGTCTACATCTACAAAGGAGACAAGTAAACCAGGGTCGTTGGATATAGTTGAAGTTTAGTAAGAAACCGATGAATAATTTCGAATAAAATATAAATTAATTAATAGAAAAGATGTTTATTTTCTATTAATTAATTTCTATTTTATATAATGAACTGTCGTTCATTCGAAAACATCAATCGGTTTCTTACTAAACTTCAACTATATCCGACGACCCTGGTTACTTATCTCTTTGGGTCACTGTATATTATAAAGAATATTTTATTCCAACTTAAAAATACAACAAGAAATCTGGATATATTGACACATCGCCATTGCACTCTAGCCAAGCAGGGGCGGGTCGCTCGTCACATAAATAAACAGTGATCTAATTACTTAAGAATGTTACCGAAATGTATTGCCAATCTGTATCATGATAGATGCCTATTAGTCATGTTTTTCTTCCACGTCTATTTCAATAAGAAACACTATACTTTTGATTAGGTCAAGAAAATGGATATTTACCACGCAATGAAGTGAAAGAAACAGAGTTATTATACCAGTAGTATATCATTTGGTGAGTTCTGTATTCAATTAGAACTAATGACAAACTTTCTTGTTTCAGGTATGTTTGTTCAGAAATATCACTCGGTTTCGCGGCGGACGGCTTCGGAAATATACGGTAAGTGTTAATTAAGAAAAGTCTGAAGATGTCGTGGTTTAGTAGGACAAATTAGAAAGGGGATTCATGATTTTTATAAGGAGCCTGGCATACCTACTGTCGGACATTTAGATGTTTTTCAAAATGGCGTCAACGCATGAAACCTATATAAATCGATAGCTGACATCAATACAAACAGAAAAGATAATAGGACAAAACCCTGTAAAGCGTCACGTTTCCGAGATATTAACGTTCAAAGTTGATCAGGTGACATACATATTTTTTTTAACTGGCATAGGTAGGTACATCTTGTTGCATAGGTGTTTGAAATAATCACTCTGAATGTTCAAAGTTAGATCAAATTATTGTCTAAGCGAGATGCTCTTCGTTTTTAAATGATGGTCGGCATTCAATCTTGTTAAACTATTCATAATAAAATATTAATCATCTTAATCTAAGTACAGTTATTTATAACAGAATAAATAAATAAAACGCACACCTTGCCATAGCTTCACCATTTCCGACAAAACCATAAACGAAAACAACACTGTGTATCGTGTATCCGAATGCATCACAAAAAGATACGGGTATACGTTTCTATTCCATTCCACTGGATGCAAGATAAATGGTCCGTCTTAGATGAAAGCACCCTATATCTCCGACTGGCAGCAGTTTGCCAATAAATTCAAAATCAATCTAAATGGTTCCCAGTCCTCAGAGGCCATGACTATTCTAACGTCTATAAATCACACAGCTACTCTGTATTTTTTTTTTTAGAACATTTTTGCATTTGAAATTTTGTACTCGCTCCGGACGCGTATCCGAATGCAATTCGATTTGATTTATTTGAATAGATTTGTGATACTTTTTGGTCCGTTTTTGTAACATTTTTGCTTCATGATGTCATGTCACGAAGATTTCGTCTGATAATGAAGTATTTTTTATTGATTTGGCTTTTGTTTGTAAACTCTTTAAAACGGCTAAGTGCTGTAATTTATTTAGTTAATTTAAAAAAACTGTAATCGAGAGGACAGCATGACATACTGAAGGTGACACGAAAAAAAACTTATTTTATTGTCATTAACAAAGTCACTTACTAAGAACTCAATTTAAAAACAAAAAGAAGAAACATTTTTTAATCCAATTTGTTGAGGCGTTGTTCCAAATATTATGTTAAAATATACAATTAGTTTTCGAAGATATCATTGTGAGTTACAAAAAAGAAGTGAGGCGAGCTCTTTAATTGTTTTTCTTAAATTGGACCGATGCCAGACTAGACTATCCATGGTTCAAAGTGAAGAATTAAATTGTTTTCTTTTTCGCTTTTAAAAATAATTATTTTCAAGAAAGCTGGTATTGACAACTCAAGGTGAGATCTGGAGCGCCATTTAAAATTGAGAATTGCCAGATTTGTTGTTTAATTTTTTTTAAACTTTACATTAACTTTGATTAAATTGAGATACATTTTTGAAGCAAATGTAGAATGTATTTTTCGTGAATGGATTAATTTGATGTTTGTTTTTGACGGCTAACATTATCAAGTAAAACAGTTGGTATTATTTGGAGTTGATATAAAGGTACGGATGCAAATGTTTTATGTTATGTAAAACAAAACAGACGCGAGATTTTAAGCCGAATTTTTTGAGGTTCGTCGAAAATGTTTTATTTGTAAAATACACAGAATAATAATATTATGCCGATATGTTATAGCTTTGTGCTCCTATAAATAAACCAAATTAAATGTCATTTACTTAAATTAGGCTGAGAATCAGCGCTTTTTGAACGTAAAAATTATAAAAGATAGTCCCCCAAAACGCCCGCTCTTCACCACTTCCCAGTACTTTCGCTGAGAAGAAACAGTAGCGCAACAAACTCCCCAGCAGCACAGCTGTCGGTTCGGTTAGAAAATACTTGATTGAATTAATACTGTTGACTCAAATAAATGGGTTGTTTAATCGACAATTCAGGATTTTTGCATATAAAACTCTGACTGTCAATGATTAAAAAAGCTGAAGAAAAACGTCATTGGACGGTTAGAAATAATTACCAACTAGTTACCTTTTTTTTTAAAGAGTAGGCAGTACAAGACACAAAAGAACGTGTGCGGTCGGAGTACTCCTGCCAGGATCGAAGTCCTTTACGCGATACTCGCACGAGATACGAGTGTAGTACGTACGCGTTTTTATTACAGAGCCATCTAGTACACGTTTTTATGAGCTCTCATAAAGGTATCAGCATCTTGGATTTTCATCTTGACATCACTATTGGCTTCAGCACCCTCGAAAACCATGAAAACTATATTTCACTCTCTCTTTTTATTTGTATAACACAAAGAGACAGAGACAGTCGCATGGAGGGGGCGTAACGATTTTTCGTTACGTGACGATTTCTACCGGTTTACTCCCACCGCAAGCCGCGTTAAAGAACTTCGTACACACAAAATCAGCTGTTTCATAGAAAAGTACAATAACAAGCAATACATTTCAACGCAGGGGGTTCAAATTCATGTACTGAATCCATGGTAACAGGTTGTGCGTCGATGGATTGGTTAACGATGTACATATATCGATTGCACCGTAAGTATATTTTAAAATCTATGTTTACTATGGGAACTAGCTCAACGACGCAATTAACGTTGTATACTCAAAAAGAGTCCAGAATATTACAACTCATTACTAAAACAGACTAGCTGGACTCTGGCTTCACAGAACCTTTAAGACCGTCCTTATTATGACACCGGAAGCATATTTTTTTGTACATAATTTTATTTTCAACCCTTCCCGTGTTCAGGTTATCAATTACGTTAACCCTTTTTTCTTAAAACAATATAACGCACCGAGCCTTTTTTATGCCGATTGGCATAAAAAGTTGGCATAGAAATTATGTTATTATGCGAATTTTATAGGAGTGTGCTGTTCGTGTTACAAATATTTTAAATATTTTTCTTTCATGTTTAATTTTGGGACAGGCAGTAATTTAAATTTCCTTTCTTATTTTGCATTTTAAACCCTCAAATCTGTTAAGCTGGCTAATTCTAAAAAACCTTTTATATTTCAAACAATGTAGATTTTATTTGGATCCCAGAAAGCTTACCTCTGTTATTCTAATTTAACAGACAGCTCAGCTGCTGAGGAGTTTGTTGCGCTACCTCTTCCCAGCTAAAGCACTAGGAAGTGGCGAAGGGCGGGCATTTTGGGAGATAGTCTTATGTAATTTTGACGTTAAAAAAGTGCTGATTCTCAGCCTAGTTTGAATAAATGACTTTTGTTTTTGATGTTGTTATGCCCCCCGTACTTGAAGAGAAATAGATGACTCTTTCTAAATTTGGTTTAGACTGGCCTATAACGCCTACTGGTCGGTTTAAAGCACCATCATAAGCCACTATTTTTAGGACCCACTAAAGTCCTTATCAGTGTTCTCCAATCCTCCTCAATTAAAACAACCTCACACTAATATTATATTCTCAGCTACAAAATGTAGTCTTATTTAATATGTATTACGTCGGCTCACTGCTCATCCTCCTAAGCCGTGGTTGCCACGCTAAATCCAGTCCGCCGTCGCCGGCTACCGTACTATCCCTTTGTAATCCACTTCTTTAGTGTTTCCTAGAAAAATCTAGCTTCACGATATTACTTGAATTACTGCTGTAAGGTTTTAAAGTGTAATCTCAGTCGACCAGATTTGTTTAAATATGAGAAGAATATTAGGGAATCGTAGTGATAAATAAATACAGGGTGGCAGGGAAATCGACGCGCAAACTGTAACCATGGATTCAGCACATGATTCTGAACCCCCTTGCGTGGAATTATTAATAGCTGTGCCATACATTTTGACCGCGTAGGTATTCTAGAACCCCCTGGCGGCTAAAAGGGTCTAGAATCATATGCTGAATTCATGGTTACAGTTTGCATGTCGATGTCCCTGCCACCCTGTGTATAAATCTGAAAGTGTGTCTGTTTGTATGCTGGTCACTTCTTGACGTCTCAACAAATCTCTTTAAATTTTTTTTTCATGTAATATGTATTTAGCTCTAAAACAGTTCTGAATATTACTAAAATCGTAGTGGTTACTGAAACGCGAAACTAGTTTATTTTCCGGGTTTTGTTACTCTTGAGTAATAACTTATCACACAGTTCCGCTCTTCAGTAACTTCCCAGAGTGAATCCTGTGTCAAAAATTGTAGAAGCGATAAAGACAAGTTTCAGTGTTTGTTTCGCAAAGCTCTTAGGATTTACATGTTTTTATAAAACTTGTATAATTAACTAACAAGAAGGATCCTTGGGATTCTCTGCCACTTACTTACATAATAATCTTTATTCAAAAAATCTCCCAATCGATAGCACTTCCACCGCGAGTAAAAGAGACAGCATGCATCACTCAGGCCACCCTTTAAACGATCTTGATGGCCCCCATTAACGCGGCGGGTTATCGTAAGTGACACTTGGTACATTAACGGGGCGAGTCGTCGTAAGTGACACTTGGAACAAATTGGGCGGGAGAGGATCTTCAGGCACGCACGTGTCCTGTTGGCACCATAAATTATTGGAGCACTGTATTATGAAAATACATTTCCGGGTATTATTTTTCGTTTGGATTGAGTTAGTCTTCCTTTATTTTTAGGGTTCCGTACCTATATGTTTATTTTTAGGGTGCAAACGGAATTCTATTATTAAGGCTCCGCTATCAGTCTAACCGTTCGTCCGTCTGTCTGTCACAGAGCTGTAAGCTGTGCAGATTTTTTGAACCCTAACAGGTAGACATTTGAAATTTTCACAGAGTATGTACTAGTATGACTGCTATAAAAGAAGTAATAAAAATTAAATAAAGTAAAAAATTAAAGAGGTTCCCCTTTCAGTAACGTGTTTTTTTAGTAAGGTATTAAAAAAGAAATTGATGTACTTAGTCTTAAATTGCACGGTGGTATGGAACCCGTCGTTTGTCGTGCGATTTGACTGCGCTTGATTCTAGATTTTTCAGGAAAGAAAGACTTTTTGTTGAAAAATCTAGAATCAAACGCACTCAAATCTAATTAAGTAAAAGCAAAAGCAAATATATTTATTATATCAAAAACCAAGTTTATAATAACCAAAACTTTTATAAACTTGAACACTTACCCCAAAAATTCTGGCATATTTTCAAAATTACTTCCACAAAAACTTAGCAGGTTAACTTTGCCACTTAAAAAATAACTTTCAGATTCACTAAACCTAAGTTGAACTTTATTTTTAAAACTGCCGTATTCTGTTGCGGAGTTTAGTGCTAAAGTTTGCCTGGATATAAACCTGACTGCAACAAAATTCACCTTCCTGGATTTTAAGTGCATCTGAATTCTTAATGCCTGGACTTGGTCAACAACAAATTTATGGACAGTGAACGTTTTATTAGACTTAAAACGCGACTTTTTACTGCCACGTTCTTGGATCTGTGTCAGTCTGTTAAGAGATATAAAATTGTGGCAATTTTAGTTGATCTTGAGTCTTTATTTTCTTCAGTTTTGATGTTGAAGTTGGGTGTCCAGATTATTTAGGTCTTGGATATAGATTCTTCATGGTCTCTTCGTACAGCAAAATATACATACATAATGTCGCGCCGTCTTCCCGTGGGAGTAGGCAAAAGCGAAAGATCTGTTTATTTATTACAATCATTATTTTAATATTCGGACGGTTTAATTAACTATCTAGGCTGGAATATCTGGTGAAAAATAGACTGGAACTTACAATCTAACCAAGTTTTTAAAGCAAGATCGCGATCTAGATTAGCATAATCAGCCTATAATGTTCCCACTGCTGGGACACAGGCCTCCTCTTAGCTAGAGGGAGTGGGCGGTAATCGTTGGATGATGTCACATGTCTTCGAATTTTTGGTTCTAGGACATGCCGGTTTCCTCATGATATTTTCCTTTACCGTTTTGGATTTTTTACTGGACTATGCATCGGTAAAATTATACCTCATCAAACTTGAATCATCCTTATAAGTTGAAAAACGTCAGTATTTTTCTAACTCCATTAAAAATATTTCAATATAATTACCATCTTCTGGTGGGGATATATTTCATTGTAATTTATGTGCGTGAAAATATTTGATAGGATTATGGGAGGGTACAGTCAGTACCTACACTTTCATTTTAAGCAAGTGGTCTAGATTAATGACCCGTACTTGCCCGTAAATACTTCCATTGAAAAAATTGTAAATTAAAACTTCACTAAGACTATCTAACTGGTTTTAAAGCAAAAAATAGGAATTATTAAGACCTTGACATTTTATGGTAACGAAATTACGAGGTCAACTATTCCTACAAACACATCACTACACTCAAATCAATACGAAACTTGTTTCGTCTACCAAACCAAACTTAGGTACATAAATCCCCCTTAAAAAAAACCAAAATTATTAATCTCAAACTTAATCCAAAACCAAAATGACTTTGCAAGAAAAATCAAATTAGCAGTCTGTACGGTGTCTGTCAATATTGCCATTTTCTCTTATGGCGCCGGCGAAATTAGAGCAGGCTCTCGAACATTCTCCAATATACCAATTTTTATCAGTATAAAAGCTTGTGAAAATTCAATTATGGATCCAATAAAGTTGTCAAATATCAACACGAGGGGGCGCGGTACGTCACGATTAGGGCAGCCAGCCGCTCTCGGCGTTACGGATTTGTCCTGGGACGATGGAGGACGAATAATTTTTGTGTCGGTCAGCGGGTGACTTGGGGGTGACGGTTTTGATTGGGCGTGACAAGGCGAAGATGTTTGGTGAGGTGATGTGCAATCTGGAGAATGGGGAGTTCGGTTTGAAATAGAGTTGAAGACAAAGAGTATTGCAATGGACTTTGAACGAATTGTGACGTATTATGTAAAATAGATCAGAGGGGAAATTCTCGTGATTTTAAGAACGTTCACAGTCTGACCTCAGTCTCAATCTGTCAAAATACCTCTCAGTATTTTTGACAGATTGAGACTGAGGTCAGACTGTACATTTTTGACAAGTTTTTGACATTGGTAGTCGCTGAGATGAGATTGCGACTAGATTTTGAACGTTTTTAATTGCGAGAATTGGCCTTCAGATAAAGAACATGGAATTAAAACCTAGGCATTACTGGTTCACTTTTCTTCTGGTTTAAATACTAAAGTTCATAACCTCTAATTCATTAAACCAATTATCCAAAAATGTTTTTAACTCAGTTCTTTGTTTCACATCTTTTTGCTGACAGACAAAATGTCCGGGTTTCATCATAAAAAAATTATTAAATGCTACATTTTCGAACTTGTCTCAGATATTAATTACACACATCAACACCCTACGCACAGGCGGCGTGCGGGCATTTTTAAAAGAAACATTTTCTCACCAACTTTGGCGATCTTCGGAACTTTTCGTATTTCATCTCCTGATTGCGTCGACACTTGCCAATCATATTGGTTTGAAACATTTTGATAAGTTTTTGTATCTTTGAGGTCTTAACTTTTAAACTCGGTTGATAGATATTGGTGAAATTCATAAATTATTTTGTGGAAAGTCGAGTGTATTTTTGGGAGCAATTTTTTTTTTCAGAGGATTTTTATTCATTATTATCTTGTAAAAACATAGAGAGAGCATAAATATGTTTTTCCTGGACATAGATTTTGATAAAAGCACATAAGAAACACAACATAATATGCTGCCTAGTTGAGAGTAAAAAAGGGGATATGACGTCATATAACCTAGGTTAGGTTATATGACGTCATATCCCCTTTTTTACCTACCTAGAGTATTCACTTCCAACCTTGCAAAGTAACAAATCTATCTCCTTAGCATTTCACTACTCTCATAAAAATCGTGCTGACACGAGAGAAGTAGATAAGTAGTACATGACTCTCCAAAAATATTCCAAAACAACGATCACCCAAAAACGAAACGATACATATTCTGATACCCAACAAACGCCCCTCCACCTTCATAAGCAAATTCGTCGCCGATCCCGTATATATGATGTCTCCCAAGCAACACCTGATTCAATAAAGCAAGACAGGTAGGACCCTTGGATAACAAGATTCCTGACATCTCCGTCCCTTTTCTCATAATAAAATTGGAAATCCCACTCAATAAGGTCCCGGAATTGGACGGACGGACTCAAAAACTTGGTCCAATTAGACAAACTGACGTTAGAAAAAAAATTGTTTCAAACGTTAATTTCCTTTTGATGTATAAAGGATTTTTATTCGGCCTTTGAATTTTTTATTAGCTCTCGAGTATTCTTTGTTTTTCTGTTTTCAATTTGAAAAGGTCCGTATTAAAATTAATAATGCGATGGATCGAGTGGGTTCGCTTTGATTTGATGTTAGTCAACGTTGAGTGGTGCTAGCTGGGTTGGTTTGGTGAAACCAGTGTTTGATAATAAGGAACTATGAATTCTAGTAGTCCTCGATTTACCCCAGATACTGCGACGGTTCTTTTAAAAGACCCAAAAACGCATACACGTGTTTTTATCCGATGTATGTATCTGGTGTATTGTGTATGTTTTAGTCTGTAAATAAATGTATTGTCTTTCTTTCATACGTGTGACGTGTATACGACCCCTATATTACGACGGGCCTTCTCAAGGCCACCTTTTCCTGGCTTTCCTGGAAAATATAGTTCCAGTAACATCTGGGTTAATGTGAAAATATGGCATGACAACTG
Source organism: Apamea epomidion (assembly GCA_947507525.1). NCBI lineage: Eukaryota > Metazoa > Arthropoda > Insecta > Lepidoptera > Noctuidae > Apamea > Apamea epomidion. Next base: position 1,513,215 of record OX382234.1, read on the forward strand.
ATACTTGAGTGGAGCATACGACCTTTTGTCACCGAGAAAGAAGGTACTTTACCAAGCTTTACCGAAAAACTTAAGAAAATGATGATAATCCTGAAGATATATAGCCTTCTTTTTTCTTCCTTTTGTTTAACAAATTATTCCACCTATCTCAAGCAAGAAACCCATATATTCCGATAACTAAATTCAAATAGCCACACTTGATTTAAAACTGCGAACGATGTGAAAGACTGCTAAAGTTTCAGGAGTGTATGAGAATTTCTGAAAAATCTCTATGAACGTTACCGAGGAAAAGTGGGTAACTTCATGAATTGGCTAGCAGATGCGTTAGAGAATTTTTGATCTAACTTGCATTCTTGGTGTTCTGTGAGTTTGTGACAATATTTTGTTCGGAAATGATATTGTGGTAAGCTTTGAATTGAAATTTCTTGCCCATATTCTTCTCCACTTTTTTCTTAATTTTGACGTTCAAAGGAGTATTTTATGTGCCTATTTGAAATAAATGAATTGATTTTGACTTTTGTTGGATTCGACAGTTAGTATTGAAGAAAAAAGGAGATACCTTCAACTAGTTTCTATATTAGAAACGGTTTTCAGAGCCAATCGTCATTGTCGTTGCGTGTGATTTTCTCGGAATGTTTTGCATTCTATTATTTATTTATTTATATATACTTTATTGTACACCACAAAAATACATAGCTTATAAAATACATGACACACTACAAAATATACAATGGGTGGCCTTATCGCATTACTGCGATCTCTTCCAGGCAACCTTAGAATGGACAGTGATTTTTCTTGACATAAAATGGGACTGTCGTTGGTTAATGGCTCTATATTAATTGATTCTTAAGTACATATGGATGGGCGTTGTTTCAGCTGAAATGATGATAATGAAATAAAAATAAAATGCTGTTCTTTGGTAAGCACACCACTTCAAAACGGCTGGACTGATTTGGAAAAAAAATATTTAAAAATGTTCGTAATAGTCCAAATCAGGTTCTTACAGAAAGAATAAAAAAAAACAGTAAACTGAAATTGCGTTTTCTATGGCAAATCTTGTATGAATTATTGAAATTTGGACAGGACAACGTCAGCTAGTGTAATAAAACAATATATAACAATAAAGACACAATCAAGAGAATAATAGGCCAACAAATAATGAGAAGACAATTTATAGCAATAATTATAATTACGATCGTGGTAACATGACTGTAATGAGGGAACAGCGCCGGGTACATAATCATAGCTATAAATAATAATAATTAACTTATTTCCCTAGGGATGTAAGAATGAATCAGATGGTGTATTATTTCTGCTTTATTAAGAATGATTGTTTCATTCATTATGGTTTGATAATTTACGCACTAAATTTTAGGGACGACGTTCTTTAACGTGGCTTTCGGTAGGAGTAAACTGGTAGAAATCGTCACGTAACGAAAATGCTCTATGAGACTTTTAGAAAGAAAGAAAGAAAAAAGAGTATTTTGGACACAGTTCGTGAAACACAAAATACAAAATTAATAAAATTAAAATAATGTTTCAGACAACAATAGTGTGTGCCTCACGGCTGCGCCAAAAAGGTTCATTTCAGCATTAATGCCAGACAGATGTTATCTGACGCTGGTTTTCTAATGAGCTTTTAGGGAAAAGTGACGGGGAGTACACACAGTTTCAACATACCTAATACATACTTATAAATAAACTAGTAATCACGTAGATAATATCATTACAAATACAAATAAGAAAAAAAAAAAACAAAAACAAAACAATAAAGTCTCAGCAAAACCTGTTTTTCTCGATCAATCTAGTTGAGATTGATCCGTGCACGGTGCACTCAAAGCGCAACAGGCCGCCGAACACGACGGACCGCACTGTTATTTAGTTTTGCGATAGGAAAACTTTGGGTTGTTTGAATAAAAGCATGAATAGTCGTAATAATAATAAAAACTACGATAAAAAAAAACTGACTCATAAACAGTTAATTTAATGCTATTCGAAGAATGTGAAGAACCTACCTATAACAATAGCTATAAATTTTAAGATAGTTTTCATGGTTTTTGAGGGTGCTAAAGCCAATGGATGCTGAAACCAATAGTAACGTCAAAATGGCGTCAATTTTATGAGAGCTTCTACAAACTTGGCTCTGTATTAAATACATACTTTCTCTCTCTCTCAATCTCTTTCTATTACATATACACGAGTATGTGTGCGTGCGAGAATCGCTTAAGGAACATTTCCATCAGATGTGGGTCCCCCGACCGCACACGTTTTTTGTGTTTTTAAGTATCGGCCTTGTGTTATAGTATTTTCTAGCACATAGGTAGAACTGTTTATAAAGCAGAAACATTATATTCCCATTTTTTGTGATCCCACTGCTGGGCAAAGGCCTCTCCTTTTTCCTTCCAAAACCTCCCTGGCCATATTGGCTCTGCAAACGTTGCCAGATCGTCACACTACCTTCGCCGTGATCTACCTCGACGGCGATTCCTATTACAAAAATAATATAGTTAAACGTCCCGAAGCACACAAGCGCTCCTATTTATTGAGGTAGGTACTGAAAGTAAATGGTACCTATCACGATGTTAACAATTATTATGGTGATAAATGTCAAGCAGCTTATCATGTAATTAATTTAACCACACATAGCTACTCTACCTAACAATATTAACATGTAAATGCCACACTCACCTTAGGAGTGCTACACACAGGTCTGTACATTCGATTCGTAAATATTTGTTAAGCAACAAAGCCGACCTGATGCAATTATTACACATATTTGGCTCGTGCTGATCATCAAACTTTGTTCTGTATCTACCCTCGCTAAATCATGTTCCGGTCGGCCCGACATAAGTCAAGCTAAGCCGAACGGCTTTCTTCCGACCAGAATTACATCGAATCAAATCAAAAGTCATTTATTCAAACGTGGCTGAGAATTGGCAGTTTTTGAACGTCGAAATTACATGCGGCGGTCCCCAAAACCTTCTTTACTTCCTCGTGCTGGAGCGGAGTGGTGCGACAATCTCCTTAGTGTTCATATATACGAGGTGCACGCGTCAACGGCAGAAGCAACAAGTGCAAGCAGCACGTTGTCGACGGCGGGCGTCGACGGGTGTTGACGGCTGCCGTAGCCTTTGCCATTAACGCCGGCCGCTGGTGTGTATGCACACTTAGCCTATATATATTAGATTTTGCCGCCCGACTGTGCCGAATCATGCCGAGCCGAACATGTGAGTAACATGCCCTACATAGCAACATCTAACACTAAGCAAATAGGACAGATACTCAATTATTCCGAATCAATATTACCTACCAATGTGAAATTAATTACGTGTATTACTACTAAGCCTTAACTTAGCCAATTCACGTGCGTTAAGTTACCTATAAGAGGCTCATTTGCCCTTTGGGATTTAACATTAATGTTGGCTTTGTAATTGGCTGTTGGGATAGGACGGATTTGAGATCAGAGGAGCAATTCTCGTAATTTTAAGCACGTTCACAGTCTGATCTCAGTCTCAATCCGTCAAAAATACCTCTGATTTCCCTACATTTTCACAAGTTTTGACATTTGTTTGTCGCTGAGATGAGATTGCGACGAGATTTTGAACGTTTTAAATTACGAGAATTGGCCTTCAGTTAATATCATAATCTGCCTATATTGTTCCTACTGCTGGAACACAGGCCTCCTTTCTTCTAGAGGGAGTGGGTTATAATCTAGCATGCGGGCCCAGTGCGTCTTGATAGATGTCACATGTCTTCGAATTTTTGGTTCTAGGACATGCCGGTGTCCTCACGATGTTTTCCTTCACCGTTTTTGAGAGCAGTGGTGATGAAATAATTTACACAAAGTAAAGCGCCTGTCTGGGTTGGAACCTACGACCTACAACTGGTAAGTCGCGGCCGTTAGCACTAGGCCACCAGTTAATACATTAATAACTTTATTTCACAGTAATCACAGAACATCCATATTTGTTAGTAAGTATTTAAGAACTATGTTAGTAAGCCACAAATAGGAAAAATAAATAAAATCAAATAGACACGTGGAAAGCGATCCAGAGTCTAAGAAAAGGATCGTCTAACCGGTTCGCTAGTGCTTTCTGAATGCTGTTGGAGCACATGCCAGACGCACTACAGCATCTCGGCAACCCCAACAACATCCTAATAGCGTTATTATATTGTACTCGAAGGGCATTGAGTGTCTGCTGAGTACAGCTGATCCACAGGGTGCAGGAATGAAACTTTTGGCAGTATACTCGTAATATGAATTAGTATTTATTTTTTGAGAATGCAAGACCACGATTGCACCTCCCTGATGGCGTCAGCGTAGTTTGCTACGGCGACGACACGCTGGTCCTGGCGCAGGGGAGGTCGCACCAGGCGGCGGCCGAAGCAGCGACACGCGGGGTTGCGACAATCGTCGAGAGGATCCGGCAATTGGGACTCGAGGTGGCATTGCACAAATCTGAGGCCATGTGTTTTCATGGTCCTCGGGACGCGCCACCGTCGGGTTCACAAATAACGGCGGGAGGGGTTCACATCGGCGTCGAGCTGACGATGAAGTACCTGGGACTCGTCCTCGACAGCCGGTGGAATTTCGTGGAGCACTTCCGACGTTTGGCTCCCAGACTGGAGTGGGCCGGGGCTGCCTTGAGGCGGCTCCTTCCCAATCTAGGGGGACCAAACGCCTCCTGCCGGAGGCTCTATGCGGGGGTCGTGCGGGCCATGGCCCTTTACGGGGCACCGGTATGGGCGCGATCCTTGAGGCGGCGACCAGCCCGCCGGTTGATCGCGTCCCAAAGGGTCATGGCTGTCCGGCTCATTCGAGGATACCGCAAGGTCTCCGCTGAGGCGGCGAGCCTCCTTGCCGGATTGCCGCCATGGGATCTGGAGGCCAAAGTCCTCGCCCACATATGGGAGTGGCGAGAGGAGGCAAAACGCCGGGGCGTTGCTCCGCTGCCGCGAGAAATCACGGCACAGCGGACAGAGCTCCGGCGGGATCTCATAGCGGCATGGAGAGTGCGATTGTCGCAACCCAGCGCTGGGTACGCCACAATTGCGGCGATAAGTCCCCTCTTTGAGGAGTGGCTAGAGAGGCGCCACGGCGCCCTCACCTTCCGCCTGACGCAGGTCCTCACCGGACACGGTTGTTTCGGGAGGTTCCTGTTCAGGATAAAGCAGGAGGAAACGCCAGGGTGTCACCACTGTGGGGATCGCCCGGAGGACACGGTGGAGCATACGGTGGAGGTCTGCCCGGCTTGGGCGGGGCCCCGCCGTGTCCTCTTGGCGGCGATCGGCGGCGGCGACCTCTCGCGTCCGGCCCTCATACAGGCCATGGTCCGGAGCGAGAGTGAATGGGAGGCCGTCACCTCCTTCTGCGAAGCAGTAATGCAATGTAATCACTGTCCATTCTAAGGTTGCCTGGAAGAGATCGCAGTAATGCGATAAGGCCGCCCATTGTATATTTTGTAGTGTTTCATGTTTTTTTTTGTGCTATGTATTTTTGTGGTGTACAATAAAGTATATATAAATAAATAAATAATGCTCGCGAAGGAGGAGGCGGAGCGCGCGAGGGAGAGGCAATCGCTGTACCCTCGCGCTCCTAGCCGCCGCAGGAGACGCCCTGGACGGGAGTCAACAGCCGACTCCCGGCCACCGTAGGCGCGGGCTTGCGGGCGGCGAGCTACGGGCAGCTCGCCGCCCGGTAAGGACCAGGCCCGAGTCGACGGCGCGTTGTGTTCCACGCGCGCCTCAAAGAGCTGTCAGCACGAACTGACGGGGTCCGCTAGGGCCGATGCCGCCGGGGTTGTTCGAAAGAGATACCGTGGCCCCTGGCACAGGCAACTGAAGGAACACGGGTGGGTTTTAGTCAGTAAAAGTCTGACACTCCCTTCTGCTCCGCCCAGAGCGGGAGGAGTCATTTGATGATTTCCCACCCAGAAAAAAAAAAAAAAAAAAAAGGCCACGATTGCAGGTTGGCGGGTGTCACATGTCTTCGCAGTTTTGGTTCTAGAATATGCCGTTCTGAGAGTAGTGGTGGTGTAATAATTTACACAAACTTACACCAAAATAACAATACTGTCAGAGCAACACATTCAGATCAAATCACGAGTGCGATATAATAAAAACATTCGTAGATGCACTTCACAGTAAATCGAACGCCAATTTTACAATTTTATGCGATAAAGCGTCAAGGAAGTCTTACATAAATAAGAAATATTGCAATAACCGACGAGGTACACTCGTGCACACTTGTACAGACGCACACATGACTCATTCATGTATAAAAATCGAGAACGTTACATGGAACTTTTCTGCACCAGTTGGTACAATCGTGAGGTGCAATTCTAATGTAATAGGAGTGTTCATGATTGAATAGACGCAATAAATATAGGTTTATTGTAACAATAGTTTCTTGGAATATCTGGTTTTGAATAAAGGATAGAGTTACATCCATTTGGAATGACAATGTAACAAAATTGAATATTTCACGATGGGCCCAATACTAGAAATAGCTGGTTTCTTGGTGACACATAGTATGTTTTCTTCTTTAGACAATACGGCATTTAAATAGCGAATGTCATGACTGATTTTTTTATAGAATCTCATATCCAATATCTCGCAAACAAAAAGACGTAACGCATTAATAAACTTTAAGCTTTTGAGTCTTGGGTGTATTTTATATTTCTTTTAAAAGTGCGTCTTATTTTATGCAGCATAAAGAATTACTCTTTCTTTTTTTTCTTTCTAAAGTGACAGTTTTGAGGGTTAAACAGTAACCGGAACAAAACACACCATATCTGTCTGCGACGATACCATGAGTAAAGAAAACCCATCCAATGGAAGAAACTATTATAACAACCTATGGGTGGCTCGGGTACAGTCGCGCACACAAACGCAGACGCGATAAAAGCGCCGCGGAAGCGCAGAGTGCGCGGTAAACGACAGCCGGTGTCCGCTTCCGTTACAGTGCGCGAGGTGACGCTGTATGCGACTGTACTTTTGTTAGGTTCCTGAGTTAGTTGTGGTGTGCGACTGTATGGGGTGCTGAATGTTTATGGCGGTATTTTTCAATGTGAAGTTTTAGGAGTTATTGCCCTCATCTTAAAAAAGGTTTATTTTTTCACAAAAGCCCGAAGAGAAGAAGAATTAGTATTTATGATAATTATGATGTACACGAAAGTTAGCAACGCAGGGTCGGAAAATAGTGGCAAGTATGAATGTGACATATTCAATGTCTTAAATTTACTTCCAAAGTAAAATATCACAGTGAAACTTAGGTGGAGTGAGCTTAAAGTGAGCTGTCATTCCACCCGATGCTAGGAGTCGACACTATTGACGGCTCACTTTAAGCTCACTTCACGTAAGTTTTCACGGTGAGCTGTTCACAGAATAGATCGGCTGGAACACCACTTTCCTTGGGGTGAAGGAAACATCGCAAAGAAAGAATTATGTACTCAATTGGTCTGGAAACAGCAACAAGTACTGAGAAAGCGTGTTTATCAATGATCGTTATATCAAGAAGGTTTTTCTACTCTGTTGTCTGAAGACAGAAAATCAATACAAAAAAAAACTGTGCCGTTGCGGAACGCCTGGAGATGTGAAACATCAAAACTATTTTGTATAGAAAATATGAATGAAAAGATGGTTTATTAAAATAAATAAATATGGCATAATCAGAAAATATGCTAAAATATTCCGATTTTATTTAAGAAAAAAAAGACTTTCTTAAAAAAATATATAAGCATACTCATAATCAGCCTTTAATGTTCCCACTACTGGGATACAGGTCTGCTCTCTATGAGAAGAACTGCGCCATAATCCACCACGCGGGCCGAGTGCGGGTTGGTGAACGCCACATGTCTTCGAATAAAAAAAAAATACATATTAATTTAATACCAAAATTAATTTCGTAACTCTGCAAGAGAGTCGCAGAGTCACGAGCGCGTGGCGATGCTAACTGCCAGTGTGTCCCGCTGCATTAGATATTTTAGATAAAAAAAGCGCTCTAAAAAGCGGAACCATCCCCCAGCATCTCATATCCAATTCTCAAAAAAACACATAACATTTATTAGCGATACTAAGCGCTTTAACACGTCGACCGTATTTCGGGCGCCGTTCGTATCAAGACTTAGATTTCCCCAAAGACGAGTTGCAAAGTTGTCTCGCTTACCCAACTACGAAGAGGTGCTATATGTATGTCTGTTTATGTGTAGAAAAGTGTAAAGTACTTAAAACTTTGGCCTCAGTTGATCTCGGACACGGATGGATGGTGGTGACGTTGTTACACCGGAGAGGTAGGTTGTTTGGATGCATTTTAGATCGTTAATTGGCTTTTGGAGGTATGAGGTCTTTGGGTAAAGTTAGGTTGTTATTCTGTCAGTTTAATAAGCAGGTGATAGGGAGAATGCTAATATGACAGGAAGAGCTGTGAAAGCATTATTCAACCAGTGGGTAGTTCCGTAACACACTATCAGCAGCAATGGGTTTCATTTTGACAGTTCAACAACATTCATTGCGATATTTAGGAGGTTGAGTAAACAAATTTTCCGAACATATGAAGCAATGGATTAGCAATATCTTTAAAATTGATTTAAATGGAGATCGATAGTGTGTCAAGCATTAGGGTGCTGATATTGACGATGTGCTGCTTTTCTCAATCCGTGGTCAGCTACTGTTTTTGAGAATGACACGACTAAAGATGACCGTTAAAACTACTTACCTGAGCTGAAGATGTCAGTACTAACCTATAAAACCTTTCAAGCAATGTCAATTTATAACGGGTGTAAAAAGACATTTAACGAAGCCGAGAGTCATTTGTACTCCCCGTCATTGTAGTTATTTTTTTGTACTGGACCATACCTGGAAATCTTCTGTTTACGGAGATATTGAACGTCAAAATTTCATATTCTACTTTTTTTTTTTTGCGAAAACAAGTTTTAATGTTATAATACAACTTTAAACACCCCATGACCACAGTACCGTTGCATGCACTCTTAAGCACAATGTTTAGCGTGTGTCACATTGCGCACTACCGCAAACAGCAAACTTTCACACCAAAAATAAAAGTCATTTCCCAGTATCTATTTTTGTGCAATGTAGTTTCATGTACAGAATGCGGAGTTGACGGCTACGAGATGTGTCTTTATACACTCTGTATTAGAATATTTACCACAAACAAAACCCCAAAATCCACCTCAGTCATTACACCATCAAAAACATAGGCACTCCTTAAGGTAACAGAGTCGCACTAATCGTCTTTAATCACGCCACCGTTTGATCCACAAATTCGACTCAGAACAGCAGCAATCATTCGTAATCCACAGCAATTATATCACAAAGACCAAGGATTTAATAGACAATCAAAGGGAATAATTTCGGACGGCGATTATTTCAAGTGAAGGCACTAGGGCAGTCCTTAAGGACGGGACGTCAAGCACCAGCGTTTAATTAATGAAACCCTGTGATGGTACGCCGGCAGATTTAATTGAAGTTAAGTTGGTTGAAACATGCGCGAGGCGTTGCCAGGGCGCTGCAAAAAGAGGGGTTTCGGGTTTATTATGGCCGCCTTAATCTTCATTTAAGATGTTTTCCTGGAGACGTTTTTAAATGGGAAGCTTGTAAGATGGCATTCAGTTTCATGAACTTATTTGTATGTAGGGTAGCTGAAGTGTCTCCTTACTAAAATCGTGCAAAAGGAACCCTTAATCCTTATGGTGTGAGTTCGGCTGTCTATCACAGCTGCTTATTTCTTCAGAATCTACTAATTTGGAATAGTTATTTAATAGTGCTTATCTATCTACCTAAATACATAGAGGTTACTGGTTTAATTCCCATCTAACACCAACTGCCTAGCCTTTTTCAACGATGTATGTTGGGGTCGGCTTCCAGTCTAACCGATTGCAGCTGAATACCAGTATTTTACATGGAGCGACTTCCTATCTGACCTCCACAACCCAGTTGCTGGGTAATACAATACCCATCCAATCATCCATCGATGTTGATTCCCATATCTATGTGCCTGTAAATCTTTTCATCGGTGATTTGTTCACCTTTGATCACTTAATCGTATGTAATAGTGAAATCCTTACTTAACATCAACACACTTACGATACTCATTGTAGCGTTTCTGTAGCGCATCAGGGATGTTCGCGATGGCGCGCACTGATTGCTTCCACGCTTCTATGCGTAAGCGGTGCGCGGCTCTGGTGCGCCGGGTGCGGGCCAGCCCCAATGCTATCCTGGCAAGGATCGCGAACAGGCTGGACTGCCCTTTTGTCCGGCATTGCTGCGGAAGGCATGTTGCTGTTCCAGTGCCGGTTAGGAAATTGTAATTATTGTGTTTGTTTTATTTTTATGACCAATAATGTATGTAATATGAATTTTGAATAAGTTTAATATAATTGTATATCTTGTATGTTTGTGTTGTTTTTAAAACTTTGTGCCAAATAATGATTCCTTTATGTTACTTGATCATAAATAAATAATAATAATAGTTGTCAGTTCTGCAAGAACGATAGTGCACAAAAGTAGTTTCCACATCATTGCCAATATTTATAGGTCAAAATATACATTTTACAAGGAAATTAAATTGCCATTTCAAATCGAGAGCGAGCGTGCAAAATATAAAATAAACTAAATGATATATTGGTGTTTATTACGCCAACCAAGTTTGGTATCTGGTGGTAGCCTCATAAATCTCTACCAGCTTAACACCGAGCCGTGTTAGCACGATTTAATATAATATATTTAAAGACTTTAAAAAATGTGTCTGTAAATTATATTTGTTGGGTGCTGTGCGCGAGTGTACTTACAATGTTTGTGGTTTAACTTTTAATCTTTGCTGATCTTGCTTCCATTTTGAAATTTAGTTAAAGTTGGTGTGCATAAAGCTGCTTACACTATTTATTTATTCAACCTTGCGTTAGTAAAAAAATAAAACCAAAAGTTTGTATCTCTAGAGTTTTATTTATTTATTTAAACTTTTCGCACAAAAAGTTACAAAGGCGGACTTAATGCCATTGGCATTCTCTACCAGTCAACCAAGGGTGGTGAAGAGATTAGATGGCAGGTGCTTTGATAGAACAATGATAAAAAAAAAACTCTTAAAACTAGGTACACAAATACATAAATAGGTTATGTACACATACATACTATTACTATAATATATACCTACTTATAATATATATATATATATTATATTATATATTTATATTTTATATCCTAAGCTTAGTGACGTGTTAGACCAAACCATTCGTTCCACCCGCTGAAGACCTCCTACCTGGACAGGAGCTACCGAGGAGGAGGAGGCCGAATCAAGGAAACCCTGTTCAGGTGGAGATTCATAGACGACTCCGCCATGGAGTGTTAATGTGGTGCTGTTCCACAAACGATGGGATACTTAATATCGTTTTCTGCGTGTCCTGTCAGCTGGACGTTACTGGAACTGATGGACGCTGGTGATGGCGCCAAACAAGTAGCCGAATTCTGGGCCGAGTCCATTTAGATTCCTATCGACACGAAGAAGTGAAGTGATTTTTAAAAACGCTACACAGTGCTATGTTGTATAATTTCTTAAATAACACAATACACCGGTTTTTATACTACAACTATAAACTAAGTTTTTTAGGCAAAAAGTTTGAACCTAAACAATGTCAGCCTCTTTAAGTTTATTAAAAAGCTAGCTTTGCCCGCGACTTTGTCTGCGTGCAATTTCTTGTTTCTCCGACCCACTCCGTCGCATCGCATCGCCTGCCCGCGCAATTACTTCTTTTCGCTCAGCGTTCTTTGTTACTTTTTGCTCTGCTCGTAAGAGTCCTATCGATGATAAATAGGATGTCATATGCAAAAAAAAAAAAAATATTCTGACTGGTAGTTCCAGAGATCAGCGCGTTCAAACAAACAAACCAAATCTTCAGCTTTATTATTAGTATAAAGATTACCATAAGTATAATCTGCCTATAAGTTTCCACTGGGACACAAGCCTCCACTCTGTGACAGGGCCCCACGCGGGCGTGAGGGTTGGCGGATGTCATGCCTTCGAATTAAAACATTAGCATACTAAATACCTTCAAATCCGTTCTCAAAAAATCTTATCTTATAAGTCGAGTCATATTTCGTATTCATGAAAAATTTTGTTGTGCCGTTATTTTTCAAGCTCTGCCGATGACACAAAATATTATATTTTTACACCGGAGCTAAAATAACAGAGGAATATAAGAAAATCCTGCTTTTATGTGGTCTAAGTTACGAGCGAGCGTGGTATAAAGTTATCCCGATACAAGTGGTGTCGTAAATAAAACGTTTGTTTTAATTCGCTCTTAAAATTTTGCAAAACACGTTTATATGTTTGTGTGGTGAAGAGGATGTGAAATAATAATATATGATCAGTGGGGCAATTCTCGTAATTTTAAGAACGTTCGCAGTCTGATCTCAGTCTCAATCTGTCAAAAATACGTCTAATTTCCCTACATTTTGGCAAGTTACATTAAGCAAGCAAGCAAACAACAACAAGCATCAAGCAAAATTCATCATTATCATTTGTTTCACAATTTTTTTTTTTTTGCCTTTTTGCAAGTTACAATTGTTTGTCGCCGAGATGAGACTGCGACTAGATTTTGAACGTTTTAAATTACGAGAATACGGGCCCCGGTATTAAGATTAAAACAGTTATTGCTGTGAGATTCATAATATTTGTTACGTAATTTGGTGGAGTGGGACCAGTGGTGGCCCAGTGGTAACGGCTTCGACTTACGAGTTGTAGGTCGTGGGTTTGTACCCAGACAGGCGCTTTACTTTGTGTAAATAATTTCATGACCACTGCTCTCAAAACGGTGAAGGAAAACATCGTGAGGAAACCGGCATATCCTAGAACTAAAAATTCGAAGAAATGTGACATCTACCAACCCGCACTAGGCCCGCGTGGTGGATTACGGCCCACTCCCTCTCACAGAGAGGAGGCCTGTGTCCCAGCAGTGGGAACATTATAGGCTGATTATTCAATTTGGTAGAGTACAGAGCAGAAAATGTTACAAAGTTACATATTTCTCTCCGGTTCGAGTTATTCAATTATAGTAAAACAAATTCACTTATATACTGTCAAAGTATAAAGTGATTGCTACGGCGTAGCTCATTAGTGCTACGCTAGCTACGCTCGTAGCCAATTCCATTCTCTCATTTTATTGCGTTGAACATTGTTTTTTTTTTCTATGGCTTCGGTAAAAAACTTATTGGTTATTTTGAGGGCTGATTTTTCAATGATTAGATAATTTATATCTGAAGAACAAATATGACAGTTTGACATAATTTCTATACAAATGCTGTCAAACCGCAATATTTATTCCTCAGATAAAAATTCTGGCTATTGAAAATTCAGGCCGTAAATAATGCCTCTAGAAGTTGTACCGTTTTCTACTTGAAGATCACACTCACTAACCAGCTGATTCGTATTATTTCGGTTTCATAGTCGAAGAACAACAATCTAAAGTAACTGGGCAGTTCTCTTTAATCAAACCTCATTCTCTAGAAACACCAGGGTTTTTTATTGACATTTTTAGCTCCTTATGTTCATAATAATAAATTTTGCCTTGACTAATTTGCCAACTTTTAAACGTTTGCCTTCATTTAGTAAATATATAAGTTGTAATATTATGTGGAAAATGCAGTGGGTAGTGTGTTTGGTAAGTTTACTGTAAAGTTATTTAATTTTTTTTTATATACAACTGTTTTCCCTTAAAAAATAAAATACTAGTTTTATTTCCAGTAAGTACAGACGCCAGCACATCAACCTACCCAAAACTGTCAAATTTTCTCAGTCAAACTTGAACCTTAATGCTTTATTGTTAAAGTTGGAAATCTATTAAAAAAAATTGACGGATTGTAGTAGCTTAATGTGCTGGCATCTGTACATACCATAGTCAATTGTTTCAAATAATTTATTTTAAACTTGACCGATGACCTTGTGAAGGTCGCAGGAATCCGCTGGATGAGGGAAGTACAGAACTGGTCGAAGTGGAAACGTTTAAAAAAAAACCATAAACTTATTAAGAAAATATACAACTTACAAACTATTTGAAACTTAAAAAAGATTATATTATAATATATTTATCAATGCCGTGGAACTCTTTTATTGGCTTAAGTGATAATTGTCACCATCTTGCTATCACGGAGTAGTGTATGCAGGCTAAGATGCTGTAACTTTGTTGCAACTGTAGTGAGCTGTTCATTGATAGTGGGGTGAACATTCATAACTCATGTAAATTAGTTTTTTTATTTTTTATTTATTTCAACGAAAGAGTACACAGATGGGAATACACAGATATCTGCCAAACTGCAGGACAGTTTGTCGGTATAAGCTGTTGAGTTTCCAAATAAATAAATAAAATAAATAAAAATTATAAACTTTTTAAATGTAACCCGCTCCCTCTCGTCCCTCACGCCACCAGGTCAGCCGTGGACCTCAGACGCGGATTCAGCGCATTATGGCGTTGACACGGGTCTGCGCAGCTTACTCAACGTTATATAAATGTTGCCTCTTACTTCTCATTATTGTCACTTTTTGCTTGCAAGCCGAATATTTTTATGACGGCTGACAGTTTATAAAACTTGTTTGTTCACGAACATTTCTGTGAATATATTAGTTTGTTCTACGTATTGTTATTTAGCCTTTCACTAAGATTAAATCATTTCATCACGACTGCTCTCTGACTGGTAAAAGAAAACATCGTGAGGAAACCGGCATGTACTAGAACCAAAAATTCGAAGACATGTGACATCTAGCAACCCGTACTGGGCCCGTGTGGTAGATTACAGCCCACTCCCTCTCGAAGAAAGGAGGCCTGTGTCCCAGCAGTGGGAACATTAATAAATAAAAATAAATCGCTGATTATTATAAAGAAGCTAGTGTAGTGAAATTTTATAATAAAAATAAGTATGTTATTTATCTATGGGCCTGCGTCGCCTGAAATAAATAAATCCTACTAATATTATAAACGTTAAAGTTTGTATGGATGGATGGATGTTTGTTACTCTTTCACGCAAAAACTACTGAACGGATTTGGATGACATTTGGCACACAGATGGTTTATAACCAGGATTAACATATAGAATACTTTTTATCCCGACATTCCCACGGGATCGAAACTAATGCGGGTGAAACCGCGGGACCCAGCTAGTATATTATAAGTAAGATTAAATCACTCTGGACATAAATATTAGGGGGTTGAAGATTAAACGTCAAAAATGTGTGGTTAAACAATCGCCAATCACTAGTTAACTTGAAGCAACATTCACGAAAATATGGGTAGTTCAATAAAATAAATAAAATTGATTTAGGTCCGTTTACAAAGTAATACATTTACAAACTTATAAATACTAAGTAGTACCAAGTTCTTACAAGACTGGCTTAAATACAATAAAATAAAAGCTAGTTTAATTTATACGTTTTTAATTACTTATGAAAGGTGCGTTGGTACTGACATTATAACTTGTGGCGACCTGCCTGAGCTAGGTTAAAGAAAACCTGTGTTTCCCCATCCCCATACCAAGCGAACAGCTGATTATTTGTCCATAGTTAGTTATTTTTTAAAATAATAGTATCCTACTTATAGTAGGTACTAAATACAAATAAAAAATTACCAATTTAATAACTACATAATTCTTTGACTAGCTTTTACCGGTGACGTCGTCCGCGTCAGATGTCTCGCTCCTCCGACCCGGCCGTGCGCATCGCGTCGCCTGCCCGCGGTATGACGGCACGGTTGGCGCAGTGGTTAAGCGATTGACTGCTGCGCTGCGTGTCGCGGGTTCAATTCCCGCACGGAAGCACGGAACTAATAGTAGTGGTTCCGGGTCTGGCTGTTTGTGTATGTGAGTTCAAATGTTTGTAAACGCACCCACGATACAGGAGAAATTCCCAGTGTGGGGAAACGCTAAAAAAAAAAAAAAAAAATAAGGTATTACTTCGTGCTCGCTTAGCGTTCTTTCTATTTTTCTCTTTTGCTTGGCTTGTAGGGTCTTATCGTGCTATTTAAAAGTCTTCCTCAAGAATTGATAAAGTTTTTTTTTGTCATAATCGATGAATAATGTCAACGCAGGAAGTCTAAAATCATATGTTGAATTTATGGTTACAGTTTGCGCGTCAAAACAGCATTTTCACGAATGTGTAAAAATATCTTCCCCATCCTGACTCAAAACTAGCTTGGCATGCTGCTGTCATTTTATAGATACATTTCTTTTACTTTAGTTTTACAACTTTTCCTTAGCGTTTTATCACTGTCTGTTTTTACGATGTTTTTACTACTTTAAATGTAAACTATTCATTTGGGACATAACGTATGGGTATATTATATGGTGTGAAGTTGTAAACTCTCTATCTCGTTGGTCTAGTGAGCATGACGTCCTCGGTTCGGTTCCCAGGTCAAGCAAAGTGGTATTGAGTTGTTCTATTAGAAATTTCTCAGTAGCAGCTTAGAGTCTGGATTCGGGCTCGCCCTATTACATGAGACTTAAACATAACTGGCGAAATGGGTAAACTATGTACAGTCACAAGCATACATTACCAAACTACCTAATTACTTTATAAGATTTCATAAGAAATTTTTTCCTAAAGTATCGATAGAAACTTTATGGTGTTACGAATATATTATTCTTAAAACTAGACTATTATAAATTCAGTCTTTTCACTAAGTGGCGATCATTATTTCACGAGAAAATCGCATTTGAATGTTGCATAAGTGTAAGGTACTCCTACATACTCCTATTGTACACCTCTGCCTAACTCTTCGGGTAAAACAGGCGTGATGTTATGTTATAAAATCTATTCTGAAAAATATTTTGGGGTCAACTTCCAATCTAACAAAATGTTACTGCATATCATATTTTATCCGGAGCTGCTGCACTCCAGCCTCCACAATCCAATTATCCTCTCAATTTTTTATTCCGGAGGATACTGACGTTTACGATTTTTTTTAGATATTTTGTACAACTTTTTGATTGTGTTAGTTGTTGCAAAACATTTTTAAGCACTGGTTTTAAATCTTGTTGTTGGTAAAGTTACAAACCAGACTTACTTGTTCCCTTTTCAAATTAGATTTTATCTACTTATCTGCATATCTGCTAGTTACAGAAAGAGAGAAAAAGTATTTATTGCGACTCGTACAGGAAGATCACAAACTAAGCTAAACACAGTCAAAAATAAAAAACCAAATTATACATGTTTAAAAAAAAGTAACAAAAATAAAAATGAAACAGAAAGTTCTATACCAGGCGAACAGTCGTCTCAGCATGATGCTGCGACATTTAAAAAGATAAAGCTACCTGCGGGCAGAAATTATGGGCTGCTGGCTACCCAGATCAAACTAGGTATTCATTATACTTTCTGAGGTATGGATGCCTCTGTGCTTTGAGACCAATCGCATAGATGCTATCGCTAGATATTATTGCTGCAAAATGATTTTATTTACAGGCCAATTTAATCGATCGTAAAATTAATAAAATAATAATGATTGAATTATTTATTTATTTATTTACTTCAATTGAAATGGTCAAAAACCAATGACATTAATTAAAAATGTTTATACATACCTCAAGATAATGAGAAAAACTTCAAGTTGTATTTAAAACGGTTTTCTGCAGTAATTGTCCGGGACAAAAAAGCGAGCCAGCTCAACATGTAGATCAGGCGCGTCAATAGTGCCACGAAGCATCTTGCAAGCTATGATAAGCTGATCTAATGCTCGCGTCAGCAGTAGAAATTACAGTACGGCCGTCTAGACCTGCTCCTGACACCTATCAGTGCGACAATTCTAGTAGCTAATAAAGACCAAATTCGCAAAACACGTATTCGTTTGTATGAAACTGACAGGTGTCATGAACGTATTTTATCTTCGGCCGCACAATAATTAAAGACGAAGAAAGCAATAAAAATATATATTCGAAAAATAACTATAAGTCTATCGGCGGAAATAAATGTCTGTTGATGAATCATGGTTTCCTGAAAGCTCAATCTGTCTAGACTGATTTGTCAGAGTTGTCTGCAAAACAATATCATATTATTCTTTATGGAATCAGCCACGTAAAAACGCTATTTGCGTTCTGTTTTTTATGTTCCTAGAAAAACGTAATTCAATGGATTTTGTCTCCGGATGTTTGTTTAGATATTATAATTGTTATCAAAATAAAAACAGGCAATACAGATTTCCCAGAAAAAGTTTGCGCTTCGGCAAACATCGTCTATCTTTGGAAATACGAACGCGCGATGATGAGATCTAAAATGAAAGTTGAATGAAACATTTTTATTTATTATTATTTTCTTCATTAATATTGTGATTTTATGATAAATTGTCCTTGAACTCATAGACAAAATATTAGGAAATCGTAGATAGAGCTGGTCATTATTACCGCTTGACTTCTCGCTGTATGCTCACGGTAAAACTGCATAGAGTTCACTGCGCTAACCCGCGTTACTGCCGCCTGACGTCACACAGCGTTGTCTTTGCTTTTATATCTGTCACCAGAATTATTAGAAAATATTTTGTACCTGTGGGTAGGTAATGGCCAAAAGCGTGCTAGCCAAAATCGGGTCTTGTTGAACCAACATTGCCCCCACGTTGACGATTTCACCGGTACTCATCATCTGCATAGCCTTTTCACAACTACGTTGGGGTCGGTTTCCAGTCTAACCAGATGCAGCTGAATACCAGTATTTTATATGGAGCGACTGCCTATCTGACCTCCACAACCCAGTTACTGGGTAATACGATACCCTTTGGTAATTTAAGACTGGTTGATAAAACTTTCGGGCTACTGATGACCCGTAACGACTGTTAAAGATCCACGAATGACACTCGGGACCAACGGCTTAACGTGCTTTTCGAGGCACGTAGGGTCTTGGTATGTGAAGATGGTCACCCGGTCCCCGGACCAACCGCGGCAAACGTAGCTTAACCTGATCGATCGACCCGTGCGGCTGTTATTGCTTAGCCACAAGCCCCTGTTTTCGATTTCTCCGGTACTATTAGTGCCATTAAAGACAATGATCACTAGCACCAAAAGCCGGAATATGAACAAATATCAGTAGGTAATCTGTGTTATACATGTAACGAGGTATACAGACGCAAAATAATATCAAACAGATGGCTGAAATAACTGAAACATTTTTGTTGCTCGCGAGAATCGAAAATGCAGCATTGGCTACCTGCACTAATTGACCATTCACCGTTTTTCAGAAGTGTGTGTTGCCATAGGTAATATTTAATAACTGTTTAACCTTGATCCTTAAAATTTGTTTTGCCCTTTGAAGTGGCAAAACTGAGGGCGGTCTCAAAGTGACAGTATATCAACAACAAAAATGATGCTAAAATAAAAATAAAATGAATTGGATTAACATAAGGTACCGAAAAGCTTATGTCAATCCTGTTGAATATCGTTGTAGAACTACGAAAGGCTTTGAAAGCGATTGCTTATTGTCTAGGCCCTATTGCCCCAATTCCTCCTCGTACCAAGGCCCTCAACTTTGTTATTTTTCGACCATATACACTGCCATTACAAGTGAAAAAGTCACCAGTAACCCGACCACATATACCTAAACACAGCATTAATGAGAGGAACACAAGAAACACATAAAAAAAATCAACGCGCGTCCAATTCGTAGCGAGTTTGACGCGGGTCGGCCATGACAGCTAGCCGTGACGTCACAAAAACCCTTAAGAACCAGGATTTGAGCCGACTTTCGGACGTGGAGTGACGGGTTGCATGCTGTTAGTTGGAAAGTTAATGGCACGTAATGGAATATTCCTGTTGTTGTGGACCGTTTTCCTGGAGTAAGATTAACACCTGTTTTTAGGAAAGGAAAGGTTGTGTAACATCTTTTTTCTAAGTGTTCCATTGAATATTTACAGCTCTGAAACCAAATTAGTTGTAGGTGTAAACCTATTTAAGGCTACGCTGAATTGATATGTCAAATTACCGATCATGCTGTAAAAATACTCGATGACTCGAAAATTCTAAATACGTGAAAGTTTGTGTAGATGGATGGATGTTTGTTACTCTTTCACGGAAAAACTACTGAATGAATTTGGATGAAATTTGACACACAGGTGGTTTATAACCAGGATTAACATATAGCATACTTTTTATAATCTTATCGATATTCCCACGGGATCGAAACTTATGCGTGTGAAGCCGCGGGGCGCGGCTAGTAATATTATAAATGCGAAAGTGTGCTTGTTTGTTTGTTACGCTTTCACGCTAAAACTGCTAAATGGATTTAGATGAAATTTGGCACATGAGTACACCATGACCTGAAAAAGGACATAGGATATCTTTTATCCTGGATCACAGACGAAATCGTGGGCAACAATTACTAAGAAATAAAAGAATTTTATAGTAATTTGTTAGCCAATTTTCCATACTTATTTACATTTTCAATCTAGGTATCTAGGAACTGAAACTACTCGTAAACTAAGACGATCTGCATAAATCAAGAAAACTTTCAAAGACTGCCTAGACTTCATTTTTTCTCCTCCACCACAAACGTTTGTTTTTCACAAACTTTTACACCTTTAAGTTTTAGCGTTTCCCAAAATAGCCGAAAGAAAGACCATTAAAGAAACAAACTAAACCATTACTGGAGTTAGAGGCAGTACGTTTTCATTACCTCTGTTGAGAACGAAGGGAGGATTCGATTCTGCCTGTTATTGGCTCTTAATGGGTAACGAAGCCTCTTTTAATCTATGTCCAGTCTGCGTTAGGTTGGTGAATTTAGGCTACTGGTAGTACAAAGTAGGTTTATTTTGCTATTGATTTCGTTTACTTATCTAATTACATTTTTCAATATTTCTTAAATTAGAATAAATAAGTATAAAAACATTTTTTTTTTAAATGTGATCTACGGAAGTCGGGAGCAGGGTCCAAGCCCTGCGTAGTTGACGGGGCCCGACAGGGCCGAAGCCTGCCGGGGTAGCGGGATCGTCCGAAAGGTTTACCGCTGCCCTGGTACATAAAGGGCTAAGGAAGGAACACGGGTAGGTTTTAGTCAGTAAGAGTCTGACACTCCCTTCTGCTCCACCCAGAGCGGGAGGAGTCATTTGATGATTTCCCATACAAAAAAAAAAAAAAAAAAAAAGGGTCCAAGCCCTCACAATGCGAGCCGTATCGAGGAGTACTGCCTTTTGAATTAGGGCCTTGATCCGTCCACCTAACGAGAGCCTCGATAGATTTTGATCGTGGCTTTTGCTATTATATTTTATTAACATTAAAATGCTTACATATGTACAGTTACTACATTTCGTCCGTTAAATTTCTTGTTTTAACATAAAATATATCCTATGGAAATACTAAAGCTTCCTAAGAGTTAAAGAGTTGTTGGTAGACTACCCCCTACCTTTAAAATATTAGAATAGATTCCGCCGAGTAGATTTCACCGTTCAATTTTGATCGTATTAATCCTTAAAAGGGGTCATTGAAAAAAAATCTGTTGATCATTATGTCGAATCAAATCAAAAGTCATTTATTCAAATTAGGCTGAGAATCAGTACTTTTCGAACGTCAAAATTACAAATGACAGTCCCCCAAAAACCAGCTCTTCACCGTCGACTTATGCGAACATAAATCTATGGATCAACTGATTTTTTTTTTCACGATTTCGGGGTTGGTCCAGTAGTAAAAGTAGTTCATAATGATGAGTACAATGACCCCTTTTATGGATTAAAACGATCAAAATTTAACGGTGTATTAATCGGTTTGGCATCAAATATTAGGGTTTTCGGAGTATTTGGCTATCTCATAATTTCGTATGTTTCTTTATCGCCCACTCTTACTATTTCTCTAGATACATCTTTTTTCTTTAATGGTTTTTTTATTATTTTAGCCTATATTGTCCCACTACTGGGTAAAGGCCTCTCCCATATTCTTCCACCTTTCCTTGTGCTGTGCCTTCTCCCCCCAAACGGTTAGGAACGAATCCAAATCGTCACGCCAGCTTTTTGGTATGTACATAGCAAAAATAGACGGAGACTTAATTAAATTATAAACGCCTACAGCTAAAATAATATGAGCCTCCTCAATCACCGTTATAAGGAGGGGCCTTAAAGAAATATTAGTTAATATAGACTTTGATCAGAGGGGAAATTCTCGTAATTTTAAGAACGTTCACAGTTTGATCTCAGTCTCAATCTGTCAAAAATACCTCTAATTTCCCTACATTTTTACAAGTTTTTGACATTTGTTTGTCGCCGAGATGAGACTGCGACTAGATTTTGAACATTTTAAATTACGAGAATTGGTCTTCTGTTTGGTGTAGGTGTACTTCCTTGTCCATCTATTATTATTTTCTCGATAAAACTTGGTACAATCAGCCTTACAACGATTTATAAATGGACAAGAATCTATGTAACTGTCTACAATATTTGTTCCTTAATATTGTATCAATGTGAAGCCGCAGAAAAATATTAGACACTGGGTAAGTTTAGTTATACAGACGCCAGCACATGAAGCTACTACAATCTGTCAAATTTCTTTAATAGATTTTTAACTTTATCGCTAAGGCATTGGGTTCAAGGTTGATTGGGAAAATTTTACAGTTTCGTGCAGCTTGATGTGCTGGCTTCTGTACCTACAAATAGTACACACAAACTGCAGTCGATCAAAATAATTCTGTCTACAACGTCTGAAAAAAAATACAAATAATTCTTTTGAGGCTTACTTTGCTAAACCCTGGGTAAATTTTAAAGCATAAAGAAAAATAATTATCATTCTCAAGAACGATTCGGAGTCTAGTTTATTCATAACAATCATAAAATTACATAATTGCAGCACACAAATATGCTAGATTGCCTGAAAATTAGGGCAGCTATCAAAACTGGCGTTATTTCACAACAAACTCCTAATAACCGGCGGCATTTGTTTTCGAAATTAGACCATAATATCGTGTGAAATATCATTGTTTGCGCACCTGGCCGCTATTTGGAGCAAATTGAGCGTGAAGCATTGAGGATTAGTGCTGCAACTTACTGAGCTTGTTTTGGATAGTTTTGGGTAATATTACGAGCCTTCCTCCTAATTATAATATGAAGCTGAGTGTAAAATATGCCTACCGAGAACTTTTTTTTGGGTGGTATATCATCAAATAACTTTTCCCACTCCGGGTGGGGCGGGAGGGTCAGACTTTTACTAATTAAAACCCACCCGTGCTCCTTCAGTTGCCTGTGCCAGGGGCCACGGTAACTCTTTCCAAAAACGCGTGTCCCTGACGGTAGGCATCGGCCCTAGCGGACCCCATCAGTTAGTACTGACATCTCTTTGAGGCGCGCGTGGAACACAACGCACCGTGTACCCGGGCCTCGTCCTTACCGCACGGTGAGCTGCCTACCGAGAAGCTGGTAGTCATATTTTACTGCTACATTACCGAGCAGCACGCGTAGCATGCCACCATAGAAACGGGTTTTATCGACGGCAGAATTTCTTTAGAAATCTGTCTACAAACTGTAATTTTGTCTAATCTACGCGTGCTGTAACAAAAGTCGAGGCAGAAAGAGTTGAAAGAATACTATGTCACATAACTATACTTCACTGACTGGATAAATTCCTTACCATTAACCAGATACTTTTGTATTAATCGAACCGATAACTACATGAGAAAAAGAGCAACGATTTTAGAAAAAAAGCAACGATTTCGGCGAGATTTTTAAATATAGTTGGAGGAGTGTATAAAATGCCTTTGATGACGTAAAATGATAAGAATGATTACGCTGGTAGAGCCGCAGTTACAGCTAGTATTATGTAATCTATGGTTAAGCTATTCCACAAGATATTCTAAGCCTTTGTTAATACCAGATAAATATCAGTGTCGAAAGCGAATGTTGCCTGAACATATTCTAGCATAGAATAGAATACTTTTTATTATGTACACCATAAATATTATAGATATAAATGTAGAAATTTTACAAAGGGTCATACAATGGGCGGTCTTATCGCTAAAAGCGATCTTTTAAAGACAACCTTTGGTGGATTCTATGTCTTTGTAAGAACTAAATAAGATTCATAATAGTTATATTAGATAGCTGCCCATCGCTTTGTCTCACTATACAAATCACGTTGAATGTTACAAAAGCAAAATTTGCCATAAATATCATACTACACCTTCTCTATAGAAACTTGCGAATATTATTTCCATCATAAAATTCACCAGACTTCCCAAGTATATTGATGTATCATACGTCGCCTACCATCCCACGTAAATAAAATTATCCACCGACCCTCGAATATTCGGTGATAATGTGTAATTTTCAATAATACGAAAATCAATACGACCTACGTAGGCTATTACGTCACTAATTGAGTCCCGTTCGGCCATTGGCTGGTTGCCAACAGTTCAGCTTTTCACTTCGACGGGATTATGCGGTTCTCTATATTGAATTCGATTGGTGTTTTGTTTCCCAGTTTTCGAGTTAGAAGTGAATTCTGTTGGCTCTTGTGGACTTTGATCGGGAATACACGTTTTAAGAGTTCTTTCACTGGGCAGGTTTTTTGTCGAGTCTGTCTTGATTGTGACTAGGTTTGGTTTCGACATTGTTTAGTTTAGTGTCTTATTGATGGCAATCAGTAGAATCATTTCAGTCAGATGAGTTTTATTCAAGTCTCAATTTATTTATTTAAAATATTATTATTAACTAGCCGAGCCCCGTGGTTTCATCGGCATAAGTCTCGATTCCGTAGAAATTTCGGGATAAAAATTATTCTTTGTCAAATTTCATTTATATCCGTTCAGCCTTTTTAGCGTGAAAGCGTAACAAACAAATATTAAAAAAAAAACAAATCTTTTCTCTTTATAATATTAGTTTAGATTTAGATTTCATTATTCATAACCGAGGAAATTCTATATTTACCTCGATTTCCTCCGATAAAAAATAACTTTCATCAAAAACACACTGTCAAAAACTAAAAATACATACAACTTTATCATCGTCTTTGACGTCAGCGGATAAAAATATGCAAGAACAAATCCGTCAAACGACATTACCCAAAAATTTTGCGCACCAACCGTCCGATGCGCAAAGTCAGCGCTTATAAATTCACAGCCTACCTCGGATTAAGCTGAAGACGAGATATCTTCATTGTGTTTTATTGTAGCCTTCTCTGAGGTTTTGACGGTATATAATTTAAATTATTCCATTATGAAGACGACCATTCCTCTTTGGATGAGCTTCGGGTAATATCGTCGTTTGCTTTATCTTTTCTGGTTGGTTTCTGAGCTTGACGTGATTATATGTTCTCTAGAAAAATGCCTACGTTGGCTTCAAAACTAAAGTTAGGTAGAATTTATAATACCAAGGTTCCTTATCAACATAGGTATCCCTAGGTTCCTAGTTTCCTAGGTCTGGGTCCCGGGTGATTGGCTACTGCCTATCACACTTTTTTTCCTGGTCATCAATATCATCCGAAGCCCAAATTCACTCACTGCTACCCACTATAAAAAATCGTTTTAAAAGAATCTGTTAAGCAGTTAAAAATCTGTGGTCGTTACCGAATTTGAACTGTATAATTTTATAACCTCTGTTTAAACCACGTAGTCAAAATATGATTTTCCGTTTCACGAAAAGTAACTAACCAAACAAAGATTTTGAAGGCAATTATTTTCGCACGTTTAATTTTTATTAGACTGAACGAATTTTCCGCTCCATAAATTGGATTTAAAAAATAAAACCTAGACTCTTGCTCTCTCTGTGTCGACTTTTTGGTATAAAAAGATAAATCTGGAGCTTTGTTTGGGGAAAATGAGTGGTGTACCACAGGGCACTATTTTAGGTTCAGTGTTATTTGTTATTTATAAAGATCATTGCTACATATATAGTTGGTATAAAAAAATTACATAATATTAATAAGTGTAAATAATGTTTGTAATAATAGAGCTGCCCGTAAATACTGCCCAAGAAAACGACGCTTTAAATGAATGCTTTAAAACACATTCATACCAAACTGTTAACCATAAAATCCAAAAATGATAGGTTCACTGCAGCTTCAAAAGGAATATTATTATTTCAGTGTTCACCAATTGCGAATACAGCAATTAGTTCTCCAATCCTATTTCGTTTCCCAAATCAAGTCAAGTGTCCGCTTCAATTTTGATACTGTGTTTATTATTCTCAGTTTTAACAATAACTCGTTTTGATTGGAGGCGTGTTGCGATATCTTCATTAATTGCCGTCGGCTGGCATAGTGCCAGCTCCTGCACTGTAACAGCGTGAAGATACGGAGCAATATTTTTATTGTTTTCGGTTTTTAAATGCTGTTTTACTAATATGGGTGTGGCGGTGACTGTCCTTATCTGTAACTTTATTCTTTTTCGGGTTTTATTTATTTGTGCCTATGTCTTTGCCATCAGTATCTTTATTTTTTTTTGTTCTTACATTTTTTGGATCAGTAATGGCGTCTGCTTCAAAACAAATTGATGGATTTCGTCTCTCATCATTCATTATTGATAGATTACTATGCGAGCAATGGTGCTAGCTAGCGACCGCGACTTACGTGTTGCAAGGTTGTAGGTTCGAACCCAGACAGGCGTTTTACTTTGTGTAAATTATTTATTTCATCACCACTGCTCTCAAAACGATGAAGGAAATCATTGTGAGGAAATCGGTATGTCCTATAACCAAAATTTCGAAGACATGTGACATCTGCCAACTCGCAGTGGCCCCGCGTGGTGGATTACAGCCCACTTCCTCTCACCGAGAGGACACTGTCCCAGCAGTGGGAATATTACAGGCTGATTACGCTAGATTACTATGCGAACAAAAATAATAATAATACTACTAGAAGCAAAGAATGGTTGGAATCAGTTTTCCCAGAAATTCTACTACTTACTCGACACTCAGCCTATTCACAATTTGAAACAACAACTCAACAACAAACTTCTAAACACCATAAATGTTAATATACCTTAATGTTGTTGGTCGCAATGATATCCTCTGAGGACGAACAGAACTCCAGCACATTGATTACTGTACCTATAAGTAAAGTGAAACTGCTGTTAGTCTTCTAATTGAATCTGTTATGGTCGATACTTTTACTTTCGCCATGCCAGCATTGATACGGGTAAAAGCTGATACAGTAAACCCAGATTTGGAGATGAAATATTACGATTATTAGTAGAATTGGATTGTCTGAAGTTATAAAATGAGATTGGACAATATCTAGAGCATTTGTGAGACCTGTGCTGGGTGATGATTGATTTTGGTTCAAC
Organism: Apamea epomidion; assembly: GCA_947507525.1. Classification (NCBI taxonomy): domain Eukaryota; kingdom Metazoa; phylum Arthropoda; class Insecta; order Lepidoptera; family Noctuidae; genus Apamea; species Apamea epomidion. The sequence goes on from OX382234.1 coordinate 1,540,447, forward strand.
TTCAAAGTTATAATAACAGGCTACGTCGACTTTTTTTTCTTTAATTAAGACGACCTCTTTGTGTTTATATTGATACCGTATATCACCATGGCAGCAAATCATTAACACAACACGACGATAACCTCTCTCTGAACGAGAATATAAACTTACAGTCCGTTCATGATGATTTTACCTCTGATAGCAACACCCTAACAGCAACTTTATTGCAACACGAATAAAGATCACAATGATTTGGCCAGACTAGACAACGGCAGCAACCCTACAGTAACCTTATAAGACTGAGAATAAAGATCACTGTGATTTGGACAGTCATGCAAAATCAGAGGTAAAATAAAATAACTGTCAAAGGACTGTTACCAGTCTTATTTCCTACAAAACGTCAAAATTACCCTCAATTTCAAGGCACGCATGCTTTACCCCAAAAACGATCCTCACTTTAACTCACCTTATCACTACTATGAGTTTTATAGCTTCTCGTTGCTAACTTTTGATAGCGGTTATAAACGTTACGATAACGTTTCACGCGGCACACTCAGCGAAACGATGCTGGATGAGCGCACCTTTTTATTTGGCAGTTTGTCTTAAAAACGTATTATTTTAGTATGGAAGTGTAATCATTTCTAGTATTTAATGGTGATGCTCCGTGCTACAGGTTTATGGTGGTAACTTCGTCGATAATGTGTTGGTTTTTGTTTGGATCGTTAGTGGTTTTAATCTTCGGTTGTCGAGTGTTTTGTTCTGCTACGTTGAGTTTTGTAGTTATTATTTTGATTCTGTGTGTATTGTTGAAATATCTTGTTCCCCGACCCACCTCGCCGCATCGCATCGCATCGTCTGCCCGCGCTATTACCTCTTTTTGACCTTTTTTGTTTTTGTTCGTCTCCTAAGGGTCGTAGCGTGATGTCAGGTAGCCTATAGCCTTCCTCAATAGTAAGAGTAGATGTAGATAGATTAAAAAGCGGTTTTTTATTATTATTAAGTGGTTTGAAACAGATAACTTAAACAAGTACTTTTATTATCTGGAAACTGTAGACAACTCAGGAAAGAAATAAAGATAGATGCAAGGTATCCTGATATCTAAATTCCAATTCCAGTAATGCGAAAATTATTTTGGTTTCGTTTTCAATTTGCAACCAGAATACAGAAAACGCTTTAATATATTTCCATGTATAATATTATTATGCAAATATATTATTATTTAAACAAAGTTCTCATTCAAATAACCAAAACTTGTTAATTCAACACTCGTTGGAACCGCCAGATCTGCTCACCTCACTTTAATTGTGAACAAAAGACCGGAATTTTAACACCAGCGGATATACTGAACTCCTGAAATTAATTTAGAAGTCATTTCAATGGCTTAATTATTTTCAGTGAACTTTCGTGAAATTATTTTTGTTGACTACCTGCTGCCCTGTGGTGGCGGAGTTGTGTAATAAGTCTGTAACTCGATTACGCAAAAAGCAAAGTGTGAACAGTTGTTATTGATGGGGCGACCTTAGTCCTGACCACAACGCTTATGTGGTTAAGAGGAGGAACATTTTAAATGTAATCCGAAAATGTTCTAACCATAAAAAAGTGCTGTCTTGTTATGTGCCATATAATTCTTATTTAGTACTGGTTACGGGTCGTCAGAAGCCCGAAAGTCTGATAACCGGTCTTACTAAGGGGTTTCATATTACCCAGTAACTGGGTTGTGGAGGGTTGTCGAGTGCTTCACTGACAGACTTTTCAACATAGATGGAATCAACATAGATGGAGGATTGGATGTGTATCGTATTACCCAGCGACTGGGTTGTGGAGGTGACATAGGCAGTCGCTCCATGTAAAATACTGGTACTCAGCTGCATCCGGTTAGACTGGAAACTAACCCTGACATAGTTGGGAAAAGGCAAGGCAGCTGATGATGATACTTATTTAGTACTTGTCACTTTATCGAAGTATGTAGTACTAAATAAGAACTTTTCATATATCCTATTGAAGCTTTTCTTTAATCAAATACGTGCTGTCTTGATAACATGGCTTGATACTAACCATTGCAATATTTTCTTTTCGTTTTTTGCCAAGACTTTCTGGTTTCTGTGGCGAAAAGACAGTTTATTTTATTATAACATTGTATATCGATATTCTGACAAGTCTTGATTAAACAAAGACAATATGAGACTCCAAAACGTATTCGTTCCTTTTTATGGGCGCCTTCTTGTAACAATAGTACAGTAATTCTCTCAGAGACTCCCGTAACATGACCTAGATCGTACAAAAACATCGAAGCGAGCCAAAATCACAACAACATCCAATCACTAACTACGGCTAATATCGCCAATCGATATGAGAACCAGATATAAAAGCACTTTCGGATAAATAAACAACGGATATTGGGTTTTATCAACTTTGTCCGGGTGGAGTGGGCGAAGATAAACACAATACGGGATAAATTTGAATCTCCAAATATTTTGTATTGTCCTGATGCTAAGACATTTTTGGTTGCCTTGGTGATTCGGGAGAGAAAAAAATAATATCCTTCAGATGAATATCGCTGAACAAAAGTACCTATGGTAATGGTGATACACATTGTTAAAAATCAGACCATGAGCAACTTATGGTATCATATTAGCTACTCCTAAGGGTTTCACTATTATCCCCAAAGGAAGTATTTTATGCATCTGTGGCGGCGGCATCTACACCGCCACATGCGAACTACTCATCACACTGACGTCACTCAAAATCCTGCATCGCGCAAGGAAAGTTTACCGCACGACTAGCACATATACAATGTCCCGACATCAATCGTCAGGCAGTAGACACAAAACTCGTCTGGTCGGAGAATCATCCCTTTCCTATAGAGGATACATCCTGTTCCTCATACCTCTATAATAATAAACAGTGTATGGTATAAAAGTGTGTGTAAAACCTCTGATTCTGTTCAACCATTTATGAGTAAACAAACATCCTCAAAAACTTAGACATGTGTAGTATTTAGTAAGATTTGCAAACTTAACAATTTACTACTAAGCCTAAAATCCTTTACACTTGGCTTCTGAGATCAGTGGCAGTCTTGTCCCCTTGATTCAATTAATTAGTATAAAGAGACTAATTTGATCGATGACAGGACCTGTCAGGAGCAACTACTATGCTATACTATACGTCGCAGAAACGAATTAAAATAATTGTATACAAAAGAATACAAACAATTCTTGAGTTTGTTTCGCCATTTATTCTCAGGAGCTAGGAAATGTCGACTACATCTTGCTATTTTTATTTTTAATACGACGTGGAAATGTGATTCCGTTAAGCTATTTACAGAATAAACAATTTCAAAAACAATTTTCATGAATTTCCTCCTATCTCTCAACACGTGTATCCTAAAACATTGTTCAAACCCCACGACCCCTTTAAACTTTTCAGTTTACACTCTGTAACTTAACTGAAAGAAAGAAAAAACATTTATTTAGCACAGACTAAAGTACACACAATACACCAGATACATACGTCAGATAACAACTAATAAAAAAACAAATAGAAAGTATAAAGACCGATGTAAGAAGTTAGCAGGTAATTGTAACTGCACGTGTAACAGCAAAATTCAAATGTCACATTACATCAAACATGACATTTGACTTCGCCTCTCAACTTGGAGCACGTGTCGGAATACATTACAAACAAACAACTCTCGAACATGCAGCGAACATAAATAAAAACACAATATTACGCTCGGAAATCCTCCCCAGATTACTGAGCACATGTTTGCATACAACAATTGTAACATAAGTTGCACAAACAAAGCTTGATCCCCATTTAAACTGTGTTTCGCGTGCAAATATCGAAAGTTCGAGATTTCATTTCCTCTTGGAACGATGGGCGCTTTTCATAACTCATTATATCGTCCGGTATTGTCCGTGCGTGTTCGGAAAACGTCGGGGAAGTTCGCTGTTTTGCGTGGGATTGGGAGGTTGATTAGAAAAAGGTGGTTTTGTATTTACTTTATACTGAAAATAAGTCTATTTTTCAATTGTGATGGGCTTTGTAGAAGTAACGATTGAACTGGCAATGATGAGGAATAGTATTTTTTTATTCTTATTTATTCAAAATCTGTATAAAAATAACATAAAAATCTGCCAAACTGCAACACAGTTTGTCGGCACTTGTTCTCGTTTCACAATATCATTATAACAAATTTCGATTTTTACTATAAACTAACATGTAAAATTAAGATTAAGATTATCTTCTTCTAAATTGTAGATTCTATAAAAAAAAATACTGTCTATTACGTTGATCTATTCGCTTACCAAACCTGAAAATATAGTGATTTTGCTACAACGTGTGACAACACACGAGGGTTGTTGAGCGCGACACGTTGTCGGCAGCAGCTGTCCACGCTTGCTGCGTCCTCTGTCGTCGACGAGTGTCTCTCGTGTGTATGCACATTACTAGTCCATCAATTAATAAATCCCCATCTATTAATTTCATATCAAAATTCCACAAAAACCTCATCCGTAGTAAATTATACTTTCCGTTTACTTTTGGATCAACATTAATTTGAAGTAAAAAAGTGTTAAAAACTAATTAAATATTTAAATGAAACGATTCCATCGCTAAGTAAACGTTTTCTCTCTTATAACAATTGTTCGGTGAATTCACGATTATGCCGCCCGCCCTGCCAAACCGGAAACTGCCGAAGGGCGGGCGGGAAGTTATCATCTACAGAGTAACACCTCGACAGATGTAGAATGTAAATTAATAATTCAGTTTTTTCGTTGCTTTTCATAATTCCGGGAGTCCATTTTTCCTCATCTTTATTGGTGAGTACCTGTTGAGGTAAATTAAATGGTATTTTTAGAAATAATAAGCTTTTTGAATGTTAATTGCGTTACTTTTAAGCTTCTTATACTGAAGAATATGCCGTGGTTACGCGAGGCAATCGTTTTTGGACTTGAAAGGACTCTAAACTAATTAAGTTCTTCATTTTCATTGGTTTATGAACTCATGCCTGCTGCCTGGGATTAATACGAGACATGATACTAATGAGTTTTGAAATAGCGTAGGTATGTACAGTCACCAAAAGCGATAAGTAAACAGGGTCGTCGGATATAGTTGAAGTTTATTAAGAAACCGATGGATGTTTTCGAATGAAATTTAATTTGGTTTGATTTGTTTTATAATAATTAAATTAAAGTTTATTCGAAAACATTCATCGGTTCCTTTGGCGACCGTACGTAAAAATGAGGCTTTAGGTTAGGTTAGTCTTAGGTTTTCTAAGAAATCTCTGATGAATGGTCATGGAACATATCGTAAAATGCAGAATAGCTTACTCAGTGGACAAGTGTAATGACTGATGATCTGCCTGTCTGTCTTTGCTGTTAAAGACGAGGTTCAAAAAACCAGATCGGTATTCAATATTTTTTTTGAAAATTGCATCATTTCTTTTAAAAAAGTGATTATAGGATTAGTTTTTGGGAAAATAGAATGTTCAGTAATTAGGACTCTTTGGTTACAAACTCAGTCTTATTCTACTTGGGTACAAACTACATTTGTGTGTTCTACTACATTAAGGAAAAACCCACTAAGATGCGACGTTCATTAGATTCTCCGTAAACAACAAACGGTCAAGTAAATGAACTCGCATACCAGTGAGAGACTTATTTACATTTACATAACTATCTATACGGATACGATTAACTAATACTACACCTCCTACGTCATTTCCATAACAGTCACAAACACACGCAAAAATATCTTTTATATCTTCACTCTAAAGACCACTTTCTTGTACATGGCCCCTTGGAAGTTTGTCAGAACCCAAGAACAGCCTTAGGCGAATAATCTGCGCTGTTGGTTTACCCCCTTTTACGTCAAAAATAAGTTCCCGTCAAAGATAGGAAGCTGAGTTGGACCGTTATTTGTCAGATGCAAGGTACTAATTTCCTATTGTTCTGACGACCTTATTTCCGTAAGCTGTTTGCGTCCGACGAATAATAGATAATTTGTCGTAATTAGGTCATTCTGTATTTCGTTAACCATGTTTCTTGGGGTATTATGTGCCTTGTATTCAATGTTGAAGGGTATTGTAACATAAATGATTGTGTTTCATGTAACGTTTTCCTGGAAAAGTAGAAAGCTAAAAAGGTTTTGTGAAACCATTCTGGATTTTTTTATGTAATTAATTTTTCCTTCCTTGCCAATTCCTATATTTCGTAATAGCAAGACTGTGTTAGGTACCATTTGTAGAAGAATTCTGCTGCCCAAAATCTTTTCAATAAAGTCTAAAATTATTTATTTAAAAAATAATCACTAAGGCAATTTTGAACGTCAAAATTAAAAGGTTAAAAGGTAAAAGGTTTCGAATGGAGAAGAATGGGAAAGAAACTCCACCTTTAGTTACTCTTTTAAAATGTTTAACAATATTTGTATACATTCATTATATAATTATATGTGAAAACCTCTGCCCCTGACCTTCATGAAGTAAAGGATCAGTGCCAATCTTAATCGCAAGTTACGGGACAACGGAGTTTCTGCTATTTTTTAAATTATATTTTGAGTTCAATGAAGCCTTAATTTCCAATTCACTTTGAAACATATATCACATCTTATTCGATAAAAACATTAACACCCAAAAGGAAAACGTCACCACTATCTCAAATCGAGTCTATTTCTACGTCAGTGGCTGTAACGACACGTATACGGCACGTGTACGACTCGTAATGTATTTTGGCGCGCCGCCAGGATTCCTGCAATGCCTATGCGATCGGCTTTCCATCCGATTTGCGGGCCGATTCAACCCGCCAGGTCTATTCCGAAAGCTCCACGATTGGTTTCACTCTGTGTTAGACGTGACCTAAATCTATTTTGAGTTTAATTATAAGATGTCTCATCCTGTATCGGAGAGGTTCTTAGGATTTATTTCTTAATATCTTTTAAGGCACTTTTATATTTTATACGAGAAATCTTTTACGCCGATATTCTGTGGACGAGTCTCTATGTATTAAGGTATATGTGTAAGCATGACGAATTATTTTCTCCATCTAGAAATGCCTAGTAAAAGCCCTAGTTTTAATTTTATTTTCATTAAATATGTAATTTGGTTTTGAACATCGACTAGACCAACTTGAACATCGACTAGACCAACTTGAACATCGACTAGACCAACTTGCAAAAACACTTAGCCTTAATCAACTGTAGTAACTTGTACAAGTTATGATCCTTTGAAGCAAAAACTTAAAGAGATGCACAAACATATAAATGTTGCCAAGAATTGCATTTAAAACTTACCCTGCAATGTTTCGCTAATGACCATTTTCAAACTATGTTGTCCAGATAGTTGAAAAGTTAGTTTTATAAAATGTCATACTAGAAGTCTCAGTAAAGTTGTAGTGGAGTCGTTTCGAAGCAATACGCGCCAAGGGAAATCATAAGGATCGACCTCCTGATATAAGGATCCATTTATAAGACGACATGCTTGCTTGCTTACATAAACAGCTACTTCGTGATATCCATAAGCAGTATCCAGGACTAAGTTTGTATTCAGTCAAATGTGCTATTGTTCCTGACACTAAACAATTCTGCTATGATGAAGTGGTCACAATATGGAGATTAAGAACGGATTTCGCGTAACTAAGAGATCCTATTTAGGACAAGATAGTCTTATTATGATGAAGCGTATTGTTGAATGTAATATTAGTGAGTCTGGAAGATTAATTTGTTCGGAGGATTCAGAGCCTCTATTGGAAAATATTTCTGAGAAATTCAATACAAATAGAGTTGAGCAAGCAAATTATTTGTAATATTCCTTTATAGTACAATAAAATATAAATGCTGCTTAGTCGTTTGTGCCAAAAATAAGCCATGAAATGGACACGAGTAAGAATATAGCTTCCTTGCAAGTCGAAAGAACCCGAAATATAGGAGGCATACAAAGTGATTTTTATGTAGAAAGGGGAGCCTCACAGTCTTATGGTAAGTACCATGCATAGTCATCCAAATTGTGTGAGTTACGCAAGTGTTGGCAATCTTCTAAATAAATCCAGAACCCGAATACTGTAGTGCTATAAGCTATGATATTAGGCGCCATACTTTAATAAGAGGGTTGCCAAAGAAAATTCAATGTAGGGTTACGACAAAGAAAAACCTATTCAAACAAATTTTTTTCAAGTTGTTTGATTTGCCAACAGGTCTCGGGTCTATTTTGAATTATGAGTTTTCTTGTGACTATTAGGATTTGTAAGGGATATTTACGACGATAAACTGTTTGCTGAAAAAACAAAATATGAAATATACAAAACAAAAATAAAAAATTCGATCATGGATTAGGAGAGCGCACAATCTAACGATTGGTAAAATCGGCCAAGAAAATAGAACGAGCCGAGGTTAAGCCGGATTAAAATGGACTTAACGAAAAATCTGCAATGCGCAGTGACTTTTATAATAAAATTTTGCTTTTTGTCGTTCCAATAATACAATTTTATATTGATATCTGTGTAGCTTTTTCCCCAAAGGTAAACTACTTGTCAGTGTAACTTACAAAATAATCTGTGACATTGGCAAAATATATAGCCACTTTCCGGGTCTATTTCTTCTACAATTTATAACCACTAACATAAAAGCTAACGATGGCAGTTAAAATAATAAAGAAACGATATTACTGAGATAAGCTAAGTAATGATAGAATCGGCTTTAGAACGAAGTTTATAGTCCTCTTAATTGAGCTCAAGAACCATTCCAAACCGAATTCAAATTCTTAATACATTTTATTGGAAGTTCCAATGTTAATGGTGAAAAAGAAGTTGCCGTACCGATCAAAATGGTAATTGTCCTGAAAACTGCCGGCCGGCAAAGCTGAGTGAATCATTCACCACTCCACGGCAATTTAACAAAAAGCCGAAACAGATATGTAAGTGGATGATAAAAATTGGATGCGATTCACTTTCCGTAATTGTCGGCATGCTCGGGGGAAATCACCAAGTATAGCTTCAATGTATACTGCACAACCTAAACTTTCAACTGATGTAAATGTGTGAGGCCTTTGCGAAATCCTTCGGTGTAGCTCCAACTGTCTTAATAAATACAAGCTCGTCTTATTGAGTGCTACTGTCTTAATAAATACAAGGTCGTCTTATTGAGTGCTATTGTCGTCACGGCGAATATCTTTTTCGTTTATCTATAAGAAATTACTACCTATAATATATTTATTCCGATTTTCCTCTTAGGTGGGCTCACTAGACGGTGTATTAATATTTTATGATATAACACTTATCCTCCCCTCGTTTTCCTTATCTGACTCGGATACTCGTGTCTTGTTTATTGATCTAGCTTGTAAGTATGGTATCGGTGGCATAAGTGTCCGAATTGAATACTCTAACTGCTGCTCCGCTGTCACTGTCAAATTGTTACCATAGACATGCTGTTGAATTGTACCTTTAATATTTACTTATCTATCAATATTATAAAGAGGTAAAATTTGTTTGTATGTAGGGGGTAATCTCTTGAACTACTAGTCGGATTTGAAAAATAGAATAGAATATTATGCACACAAGAAATATTACAGAAAAAAAAATAGAAATTTTACAAGGCGTGACACGATGGGCGGTTTTATCGCTAAAAGCGATCGTTTAAGGACAAGCTTTGGATGGATTTGGATAAAATCTTTTTGCACTTGATAGCCCAATTCTTGAGGAAGGCTGTAAGCTATTTAACATCACGCTATGACCCTTAGCAGACGAGCAAAAAGAAAAAGTCAGAAAAAAATCTAAGCGAAAACGAGCTTATAGCGCGAGCAGGCGATGCGATGCGACGGGATGGGCCTAGGAACAAGACATTTCACGCGGACGAAGTCGTAGGCAGCTAGTAGTTAAAATTAACATTGGTAGAACTCAATAAAAAAATAATTTTAATAAATATATATTTTTTTATAATGCAAGCCACTACACCCACTGCTCCCGAGATTAGGAAATACAGTAGCTGTGAACAATTTAATCGTTAGAAAAAAAGAAAAAAGTATTTATTGTGACTCGTACAAGAAGATCACAAACTGAACTAAACACAGTCAAAAAAAAAAAAACCCAATTATATATTTTTTTTAAAGTAACCAAAAGAAAAATGAGACAGAAAGTCCTATTACGAGGGAAAAAGCGTTCATTGGTGAATTACCTTCAACATCATACATCAAATCAATATGTTCGATTGGTAACAAAAACAATTCATTAGAGGACCATATTATCACATCTATTACTCTTCACTGAACAAAAAAATCAACTAACATTCGTCGACGGTTAAATCTCTTTTATGTAACACGACACTTTCCGGCTGCCAATTCTGGTTATTGTTTCCACGGCACGTTGATACTGTCACCTGACCGGCTGTGGACAGGTTTTAGTTGGGCAGTCTTCTGTAACATAAAATAATAATAATGTGTTTCAGATGTGCGTGTCATTGTTTTTGATCCGTTGATGTTTGATTTGCTTTGGAGATTCGATGGACTTCTATTTCATGACTTTTGATTTATCAGTTTGGCCTATTGCAAAGATCTATTTTACTTATAATTCTCGGTCCCTATAAACAAAAACGCATCGTATTGCTTACCAATGGTAGCATTTTTTATTGCCAACTTGGGCACATAAATAGATTCGTAAGCTAATTTTACCTATGATAGTTACTTCCATATGGGAGTGTCTACTATGCAAAGCTATGAGGTCTTTATTTTATTATTGATACAATTAAGAGTCTTAATTTTAACCAATAACGGTCTGTAAATTCTAGGAATCGGCCATAAGTCAGTTTTGGTAGCGATACTTGTTAGACATTCAGTAAGATTCTCTAAAAAATGTTACGAAAAATATAGTTTTTAAATGAGTAGATCTGCAATTAACTGCTCAAAGAACGGAGAATTCTCTTCTCGATTAACATTTACCTATCTCGCAAGACATCTTCACAGAAACCGTCTCAACAAACAAAACAACATTGTGCCTAGAACAGTTTATGTTGCAATAATAATTAAGTATCACTGTAGACTGTGGAGCCAGCACAAAAGAGAATAGAAAACGTTAATTGTGTACAAAGCTAAACTTTAATTTGAACCCGGACGGCCAGTGTATTGGTTAGCACCTTGAGTAAGGCGTGGTTTTAGTTCTAGCGAGTTCACAAGGTGATGTTTTGAAATAGCTAAAATTTTTTTCAAATAAAATCATTTATTCGCATAACACAGGTTCAGAGGATGTTACAAAAGGTTCATAAAGTACACTATATTATAACCATGTGAGGTGTACAAACATATTGGGAACATTATGACACAATTATTCTTATTCAGTTTTCTTATTAAATTACATTGTCATTGAAAATATAGACAGAATTTCAATTTCGTTACACATCAAATTAAATCTGAACTCATAAATTATAACAGTAATGTCAAGCAAATTAATAATATGCTTATCGTTCAATGTAGCCTATATTTTGACGTTTAAAATCATTCTAGAGACCGTTATGAACAGACAAGGATTTGTTGAAAAATTCAATCTGGGATTTACAAAATGTCTTATGCAATGTTTCTACAAAGATAGTTTCTTTTGCTTAAAAGAATCAAAAAATTTTAGGGGCACATCATAATCAGCCTAAATCAAATCAAATCAAATCACTTTTATTTGTTAACACAGGTAAAGAAATACAGATCTTGAGTCTAAATTGTTCCCACTGTTGGGACACAGGCCTCCTCTCACCGAGAGGGAGTGGGCTATCATCTACCATGCGGGCCCAGTGCGGGTTGGTACTCGTAGATGTCACATGTAAGGACACAATGTTATGTAAACATTTTGAAATTGCATTTTAAACATTTTTAGTTGTTTTCAAATCACCCAACTAATCCATTTATCAAAATCTCCTTCTGCTTTCACCTCAAAACCCGTTTCAGTCGTTTCCTCTGTATCTCCAACAGCACCGCTCACGACCGTACCTCACCCATTCCGTTCGTTAGCGTGTATCAGTGCTCCCTCATTGAAAGCTGCCGTCTTTGTTACGGCGCCAATTTCCCCGGATATCCGGAAACTGATCGCAGCCTCCAAGCCCTTTGAAGCAGGCGTTACCTAGAATTGACCTTTAGTCTCTGGGTGTAATGATGGAGCTGATGTTTGATTAAAGGGCTATAAATAGAATATGGAGGCTTTGTAGGACGCCGTGTTGTGGGTCTTAGATAGAGGTGAAGGTGAACAGGTTATAGACTTGTAATATGGCACACTTGTATGGGCGTTCTGCATGTATATACGAAGTCCACAAAAATATTTGATTGGGTTTGTGGCTTATGTCCATTGGAAAAAGACTAGAGTTCATTTACGAGTACAGACTCATATAGAACATAGTTACTGCATACGTTTTGAATATGTGGACATTTTTATTGCGGGGTACAGTGAGTAAAATTTATTTATTTGGGATCTCCAAGAAATGTGTATCCTACACATAAACAATATAAATCAGAATAATAGAAAAGGTTCTTTTCCGTGAGTTCCTTCAATTATAGAGGAACACAGAATGCACAAATAACTAGGTGTAAGCACGATAAAAATAAAAAATAATACTGTATTCTTTTATTTAATATGACTAGAAATTTTGAACAAATTATTTGGCAATTAAACAAATGAATTAGCTCCGATGCAGATTCGCACTTAGCCCTGAAAAGTTTTGCTATATAGCCACAATTTCATTTATATAATTTTTGAATATACATTTTTTAGCTACAATCTAGCTACAATTTAATTTATACCCTTTTTCAATCACATCTCCTTGCGCATAATATTATAGAAACCCCTTACACCAAATTACAGTGTCCCAAATCTTCCCGCTTACTTCTAAACCTACTACTCCTTTAACCGCTCTTCGTTCGCAAAATATTTATCCCTAAAGAGTGTTAGCCAATCTCCCTTGATTATTTCATCCCCCCAGGGCGAGTAGATAAATTGTGGCGTCCTTAGCGCCCTGAGCACCCTTACGATTATACTCCTGCAACCTCTTAATATTGATGAGCCAAAATAACCATTACTGGGTTGGAATAACTTGGTTAATTTATTATTACGCTCGTTTCCAATTTGGATTATTTAAGACTTCTAATGCTGGTTAGAGATAAAGTAATATAATAAGAGTCTTGGTGCGGATTGATTGCGAGGTGACTTAGCTGAAGAAAATAATATTGGACTCAGTTCCTCTTGATAAATTAGGTACTGTAGAGGCATGCAACCCCCGCGAGTACCTTATAAGTAGACTAGCAGCGCCCCGCGGATTCACCCACATAAGTTTCGATTCCGTGAGAATATCGGGATAAAAAGGATTATGTGTTAATCCTGGTTATAAACTATGTGTGTGCCAAATTTCATCCAAATCCGTGTATTCTTTTTTGCGTGAAAGAGTACCAAACATCCATCCGTCCATCCTCACAAACTTTCGCGTTTATAATAGTTAGGAAGTAGAATATGAGGTATGGTAGTAGTAACTAGAAAGAAGGATGGCACAAATAGAGACAAACATTTATTTGAATTAAGAATAAAGAAAAAAACCGGCCAAGTGTGAGTCGGACTCGCGCACGAAGGGTTCCGTACCATTGTCTATAAAAATCACGTCTGCTGTATAGGGGCCCCCCTCAAATATTTATTTTATTTTGTTTATAGTATTTGTTGTTATAGCGGCAACAGAAATACATAATTTGTGAGAATTTCAACTGTCTAGTCCTGGTGACAGACAGACGGACAGACAGACGGACGGACAGACAGCGAAGTCTTAGTAATAGAGTGCCGTTTTACCCTTGGGTATGGAACCCTAAAAACAGTAAGGAGTCAGCTTAGCTGACAAGCGTCTAACACAAGATGAAAAATGTATAAATGTATTAAAACGTGAATAGTTTTCTAGGAATATCGAAGTAATTTGTTTTATATTTAATAACAAGTAACAAAGGACTCAAACATGTTAGTAACAATATTTCTTAACAACTACGTGAGTAAACTTAACCTACACACTTAACTTGATACGGCAATATAGTTTACGCGAATCCCTGCTACAAGCTCAACATCGATGTGGAAACTTTGCAGCAGCGATTCACATACAAGCAGTCCAGTCTGCTCGCGATACACCGTAATATAATGTTGGGGCTGGCCCGCACCCGGCGCAGCAGGGAGATGTATCTTTTTCGCATAGTAGCGTAGAAGCAATCGACACGAGCTGTAGCAAACATTCAAACCCACGCTGAATTATATGACAAGTCATTTAATTTAGCCATCCCGGTACCGAGAACTTGTTAAGAGCTCACAGTAAACAGACTTACACATATACATTTGTGTGTACTTTACCCGGGAATCATAGTAAAACATATCACTTGACAATTTCTCGAGTCGGCTTAGGGAAGCTCAATATGATACGGATTATTTGGATTTAACCTGAAATTCCAATTCAGAAACCCAACTAGCCGATAAGGAAAATACCCCATTCCAAACTGGACTCGATAGCAATAATAATTTTAACCCTTATCCCTTCGTATCGTATCGAACGTGGATCCACGCGAGATGCAATGCCTTTTTAATTGTTTCTGTAGTTAGGGCATTTAACCGATTAATTACATTATCATTGTCCTTGCGTTTAGCACTTCATTATTATCAGATAATCATAACTTGAACTCTACTCGACTATCTCAAACATGAATCTTTTGACCAGCATCTGTACACAATGGCCCACTATCTCTCCACGAAACTGACAAAGTTGGGTTTAACGCTACAAATGACTTCCAAGCAAATAACTCAAGTCTGCGGTCACAAAACGGATAAGAGCTTGATAACCGAACGGTGGACTAAAGTTTTGTGAAACTTCAGATGCAGTGGCACGTTTTAATAGACTAATGATCTTTAGGAGAGAAGCGGAGTTTCGTTTTGGTAAAGTCAGTTGCGATAGAGCACAAAAGTTAAAGGAGTGGGAGAATAGGGTAGTTGCCTGGGTAAAAAAATAATAATTGTATTTAGTCCGTCAGTTAGATTATCGAAAAATAATGGACACGTATTTTTTCTTTTGCCAATTAAACAAAAAATGACAAAGATAAAGCGCGTCAAAATTTGGGAGTGGGAGGTCGTGACGTCACTTGCTTGCAAAAGTGTCGCAAGCAAGTGACGTCACGCAGAACTTTAACGGGCGATATCTTCGCAATTTTTTATATAATTGACAAAAGAAAAACTACGGGTTCAATATTTTTTGATAATCTAACTGACGGACTAATTAGATTTTTTTAGGAAAATAGCCTATTCAACGAAAAGAAAATGGATTTAAAAAAGGGTAAGAAATTCCAACTCACGCTCAACCAGTTGTTTTGACATGCTATCGGTTCTATCACAAATAACATTATGATATTAGAAAACCATGTTTACACAGACACACAGGATTAATGTTGCTGCAAAAATTATAGTAAGAAATAAAAACTTGTATAGAAAAGAAGAATACGCGAAAACGTTGCACTTAGATATAAAGGCTTTGACAAGTTGATATAGAAAGATCACTAGATTTGCCTACAGTTACCTAAATATTTAAAACACCACATCGCTCAAGTAAATGCACATTGAATAACACAGCTCGTAAACTTCACAATACTTTTTGACTAAAATCAGATCCAAGTGACTCCAATATCTACGAAGCGTAGCCTACTCCGTAACTTTAAACATGTCTGTTACGTTTAGCTATTGAATAATAAACGTAGTGCCAGCCAGGGTACGTGACGTACCCGACACAAGACGTGAGGAGCCTTCAGAGACCACCCTTCCCAAACACGACCCTCACACGTCACAACCGACCCCGAACGAAAATGCACTTTATCATCCAGAGAATTGAGCCCATTCTCATCCAAAACTAATTTGAACTTCTATCCTTTTGTTAGCGCTAAAAAAGTTTTTTCAAAGCCGTGGTTTTCTCAATTTTCTGGGTAATTTTCTGTACGCTACGTCCATTGTCATTTTGAAATGTGTGGTGGAAATAGTCAAATGGGAGTCGTAATGTTAATTTATTACAATTTTAAGGGGAAATACTTAAATTTTGGTGTTGTAGGAAGTTTTGTAAAAATGGGACGGACTTCCGTGTTGTTCAGTTTTGTCGTATATCACAACGTTGTTTAGATTTACGATGTACTTAGGTAAGTAGGTGAGACAGAGGGCCATTATCACCGGACATAAATTAACGCTTCTTTGTCATAATTAGTCTACAGTAGCATGGTAATGTCTATGTAGCATGTTACTTTCAAGAAAATGGATCATCCAGTTAGTTTCCACAAAGTAACTATACTATTGACAATCCACGATGGAGTTTGCAGCCAACTTGATAAAATCAAAATCAAAAGTAATTTATCGGCAGCTGCTGGGATTGGCAGACGTCCATTGTTTTAGTGTAGTTATTAAAAACTTAGATCTATTATTAAGCAGTTTCGTCTTTGAATAATACAGCTAACTAAGCTGACAACCAGCACTTTTTGAACTTCAAAATTACATAAGACAGTCCCCCAAAACGCCCGCCTGTTACCACTTCATAGTGCTGGGAAGAACAAACAACAAGAGCAACAAACTCCCCAGCAGCACAGCTGTCTGTTCAGTTAAAAGAACTTGATTCTATACAATAGTAAGTTATTAACACTACGAAACACAAAACATTAAATTAAATTAATTGCTATATGTCAGCTAGCATACGCCAATATATCAACAAGAACAAAAACCTAGAGCTTTAATAAATATCTTTCACACCAAAAAAGCAAGTCAACGTAATCATGTAAAACGTTAGGCTCATATTACCTGTCTATAAGGACTATGTTTCAGAACCGGATATAGGCTGTATGGGCTGATATAATGATGTAGGGTTGAACGATCACACGACCTTTCCTTTTTTACTGACCTTTGAACAAGCCTACCTAACTACGGAATCGGTTGGCTTAGAGAAGAGAAGGTTTAATATTGAATGCTAGTTTGATAGTTATAAGACCTTTTACATTCTGTCTCTCGTTCATCAGCAGCAGCAGGAGCAGTAATAGCCCAGTGTAGCCCCGACTTACGAGTTGTAAGTCGTGAGTTCGAACCCAGACAGGCACTTTACTTTGTGTATTTAATTTCATCACCACTGCTCTGAAAACAGTGAAGCAAAACATCGTGAGGAAACCGGCAATTCGTAGAATCAAAAATCAGAAGACATGTGACTTCCACCAAACCGCACTGGGCCCGCGTGGTGGATTATGGGCCATTCTCTCTCACAGAGAGGAGGCCTTTGTCCCAGCAGTGGGAACATTATGCTATGCTATGCATGCTCTCGTTCACCTACTCCAAAATTATTTAACAATTCAGAATATAAATTAATATCTGGCAAACTTATTTAATTTCCAAACTCCTTATTGAAAACAATACCTGCCAATGTGTGAGAGTTTTAATTAATTGATTGAAGTAAATACTCGCTATATGTAAGTTTCTGGTTTAATTAGGAGTTGAATTTGTCATGAATATTGAACGAGGCGTAGTGCGTATGTTTTTGGTAAAGGATTATCAGGAATTATGGATTGAAGTTTCCATCTGTGGGATATTGTAGTTGGCAGATGCTGTTATTAGTTGGTTATTCATGTGGCAAATTGCAAAGAGATTTGTCAAAGGTAGAGCCAGCAGCGATCTTACGCGCCGTTATGAATAGACAAGATGTAAGTCACAGTGCTAGTGGATGTAAAGTAAGTACGTACGTACCTATGTAAATTAAATATTTCCTAATAACAATTCTGTGCATACCTTCACAGTAATGCCGTCCATCATGTTCTTGACTAGAGTTAGTTTTGAGACAGAAAAAGAAAGATTGATTAGGTCTTATCGCGGCAGACCAAGATGAAGACGAGGGGATGAACTTGACTCCTACCGAATGTACAGGCCTGCTATGGCAGTGGGCAGCCGTGTGTGGAAAAGGGAAAAAGAGGCCTTTGCCCAGCTGTGGGACATTACGTTAGCCCGTCATGTCAAATAGGTAGATAGATAGAAATAAAGGGGTCAATCTAGATACCTTTACAGAAATAACAATGGCAGTTCAATAGGTAGTCATATCTACTTAATGTAAACAACTCGTATGGTTGAGCTCCTGATTTCCCCAAGGATTGCAGAGAGTACTAGAAATTACTACGCTCGGTAAAAAACTGACTAGCATTGGTGTAATGGAGGTAGAGGTAGATACTATTATGTACTTAGGTTGTATCATGGGACTATGGAACGTGAGGAATTATTGAAGAGGAATAAAACATTGAATGTGTGCTTATTAGAAGCGGCATGGATAGTCAAACTGCGGGATAATGCGGCGCAACACATTAACAGTAGGAATGGCTTTCATTTTGACAGTTCAACAACATTCATTGCGTTATTTTCGTTGTTGAGCGGTTAGATTTTTCGATCTTATGAAGCAATGCATTAGCAATATCCTTCAAAATGATTCAGATTGTGATTGATACACTATCAATTTTTTTTTCACAATTCGGGTGCTGGTCGTAAGTTGTAACACCACTCGGTGCATTTATGATGTGACTCCACTTCTCCCCAAATTTCTCACCATATTCAGCATGGCCAACTATAATGAAAACGAGTGAGTTAGGAGTACTAGTATTGAAATATGTAATTAACTTTGCTCGTAAACTTTTATGTCATCGTTCTTTCGATTACAATGAAATATTATTTATGAAAACCGAAGATAATATTTGATTGGATTTCCTGTCAATCAGCTTAGTCTATCGCAGTCTACTCCTGGACACAGGCATTTCCCAGACCGCGCCACAACTTCCTGTCCTGGGCCCTCCGCATCTTTGTCCCAGCGACCTTTTAAGGTCGTCGGCCTATTTCCTATAGCATTTCAAAAACAACATGTTTTCGAGAAGCTACCGGAGACTTATCTTCTTTAGACAAAGGACAGAGTTTAATTGGAATTCATAGCCAGACCAGTAATAACAATAAAAAATAACCCTTCGAATCGTTCCCTTATTTATTTCGCTCCGGACATCAAAATCAGTTTGTTTTTCACAATATAAAAACAAATGGGTATATAAAAATGTTAGTCATATCGTAATCTAGTTAAATGAGGCTGTAAAACTTGTTTACGTAGTCGACGACGTTTTCATGGCTACTATTGACTATTTTACTATCTAATCACTAGGTTTTTTTGCCGTCAAAATGGACTTTTACGAGACTATGAACGAAGCATTGTTGTCGAGATAGTAAGATATTCAGGACATGGATTATCTTTTTCTTGTGGTTATTCTGTTAGCAAGTAGATAGGTAGGTCTCATTTTATATTATGCTTGTCTGTTACATAGAAGATTGTTCGGGCTTTGTCATGTAATTAATCATTCTGCCTAGTCTTTTTTGTTGGGGTCGGCGTCCAGTCTAGCCAGATGCCAGATGATATGATGAATACCAGTATTTTTCATGGAACAATTGCTTATCTGACTTTCATAACCCAGTTACTATGTAACGCGATACTTCATGGAAAGACTTGTTGTTAGACTTGGCTTCTGATTACCCTTAACGACTGTCAAAGATCTACGAATAATCTCGTCATGTAATTAATAAGAACACACAATTGGGACACTGAACAAGTGACATGAAGCTTAGAATTTAAATCAAGTCTGGGTTTTGTTTGAATTTAGTCTATAAATCTTCCGCTTATTACGTCATCTTACAAGATCAAACAAGTTTACAGATAAAAACGCGGCTCCTATTTAATCAAAAACACCTCGCAGTCTAAGAGACACACAACAAAGACCGCGATTTCAAAGCAAACAATAAAATAATGTCATACTAACGCGTTAAAATACAAACAATCCGGGAACATGATGGGCTTTCAGTTAAATAAATATTTGCCCAAGTAATGGCTGCTACCCAAAAGGAAAATAAAATATAAATAGAACACGAGCATGTTTTCAAATATCTGTATACGCTAAACACACTTTGGGACGTGGATGAAATTATTTTGTCTGTGTTTTCAATTGATACAGTATTGAGTATTGGTGAACACGGGTTGAAGTTCAGCTGAAAAATTAACGTAACATAAGGGCTGTATTGTTCAATGGGTTAGAAAGAGATGTAAGGCGAGTTTGTTGCGTCACTTCTTCCTCCCAGCTAAACCACTAGAAAGTGGTGAAGGGCGGGCGTATTAGGGCACTGTCTTGTGTCATTTTGACGTTTAAAAAGTGTTATAAATGACTTTTGATTTTTATTTGTAAAGTACGCCTACAAATCATCAGTTAAGCTTAAAGTCCCGTGTATTAGCGGAGATTTAAGCTGTTTTTTTATCGATTATCTAATAACTCTTTTAGATTCTAATCATCATTGTCATGTATTTATTTTCCAGACCATAAAATCCAATTTATTAGTAATTATTTATTTATTTATTAACTATGGATAACTTACAGCTAAAGCTAACATAAACTAAACACTACTGTTAGTATATCCTTACTAATATTATAAATGAGAAAGTAAGTTTGTTTGTTTGTTACGCTTTCACGGGTGAGCGATTTAAATGGAATTTGGCTCACAGATAGGTACATCTTCTAGTTGCAATCATAGGACACTATTTTTAAAAATACGTAATCATTATTTATTACAATTGCGTAAGGAAGAAACAATTAGTAGTTTGTATTTTAATTAATTAAATACTTGCATGTAGCCTACCTCTTTGGATTTTTTTACAAGCGAGGTGAAAAAGCTGTCAAATTGTTTGAAAACTATTTCTTAATCAACTCGATTGATCGGTCAAAACAACAGCCAAAGGGTAAACCCCTTTAACTGTTGTTTTGACCGATCCTAACAGCCATACCATTAAATGATTTTCAATAAGTTAGTTGTAGCGTTATACAAACTACATTCATTTAAAAAGTATGATCAAGAAACTCTTTGGTTTGAGATTAGAGCTTTGCATAGGGTAGGACTATCCTACTAATATTATAAACGTGAAAGTTTGTATGGATGGATGGATGTTTATTACTCTTTCACGCAAAAACTACTGAACGGATTTGGATGAAATTTGGCACACAGATGGTTTATAACCAGGATTAATATATATAATACTTTTTTATCCAGAAGGCCAATTCTCGTAATTTAAAACGTTCAAAATCTAGTCGCAGTCCCATCTCGGCGACAAACAAATGTCAAAAACTTGTCAAAATGTAGGGAAATTAGACGTATTTTTGACAGATTGAGACTGAGATCAGACTGTGAACGTTCTTAAAATTACGAGAATTGCCCCTCTGAGATTCCCACGGGATCGAAACTAATGCGGGTGAAACCGTAGGGCGCAGCTAGTGACTTTATAATTCTTTATCATAAAGGACATACGTATGAGAATTTAGAACACATCTATTTGATGCCCTCTTTGTGAGATAAGTACAAACTACATACGAGTATCCACTTTGATCAAAATCAAAAGTTATTTATTCAAACTGCGCTGAGAATCGGCAGTTTCTGAACGTCAAAATTATATAAGATAGTCCCCCAAAACGCCCGCCCCTCACCGCTTTCTAGTGCTTAAGCTGGGAAGAAGATGTGGCATACCAAACTCCCCAGCAGAGAACAAACTCACTCCCCGACCAGTGATGTCCATGTCTCAATGTGTCTAATATCAAACTGTGTGTCTATCAGAATGCCTACAGCTTGACCCAGCACTCCGGGGATTACGGCCGGGACCGAAACGTTAGACAAATAGTGAGGTGAAGACGTTCGGGATGGCCGAAGCTTTAGCCTAATGGATACGCGTTTGTGCTCCCGGCGGCTATGTTCTCAGAGGCTATCATGTATTTTGACACAATAGTTCTTTCTATTTTCATTCTCGTCTGAAATTGTGGTGTAATCTAATCTAAAAGTGTGGTGTTAACAAAAAAAGCGGCCAAGGGCGACTCGAACGCCGAAAAAAACACGTTTCTTAAAATTTCAAATTAATTTATTAAGAATCATAGTTTGTACAAGAATAGATTGGACACTGACACCCAAACTAGGCATTTGCCTGTATCTTTGGGGTCAGGCATGGAAAAGTTTTGTTATAGCGGCCATAGTAGTAGATCAATCAATCAACTCAGCCTATCGCAGTCCACTGCTGGACATGGCCTCTCCCAGGCTTCGCCACAACACACATCCAGTCTGTCCCAGCCACCTTCTTAAGGTCGTCCGTCCATCTAGCTATAGCAGTATACACTCAGTGAAAATTTCATGTGGTTACACTTGTATATAAAAAATAAAATTAAGTTAAAAATTATGGTTCATAAAAACAGCCTTGTGACAGACGGACAGACAGCGGAGCCTTAGTAATAAGGTCCCGTTGGACCCCTCGAGCACCGAACCCTAAATATTTCAAATTCTATGGATACAATAGCGGTATTATTGCTAATAGCGATATCTACCAGACAGCCAAGCATTTATTTATTTACAAATAAGCACAAAAACAGAATGGACGGTGCCCCATCTAGGGGTATTAATATCACCATCTGGAAAAAGGTGCCAACTGAATAGCCGAAGTGTAACATATGTTCAAGTATCGTCACTCGTCAATCTTTTGCATCCAATATTAGGGTGAAAGGTCTGAAAGAAAAAGCTTCTGAGCACCTGAATGATCGGTTCTATTATACAAATATCTGCCCCGTCCCTGTTTATGTTAACGTGCAGGTAATGGTGTAGCCTTTTTTGGCAATCCAAGAAATAAATAAATCAAGTATACGAGGTCTACAGGAAAGGGCTTCTTGTCAAACGTATTCATAACTTGGCAAATTAACTTGACATAA
This sequence comes from Apamea epomidion, assembly GCA_947507525.1. Lineage (NCBI taxonomy): Eukaryota > Metazoa > Arthropoda > Insecta > Lepidoptera > Noctuidae > Apamea > Apamea epomidion. Next base: position 1,563,212 of record OX382234.1, read on the forward strand.
AAATAACCTTAAATCAATTTCAATCTTTTTACCTGCAGCAATACAAGCTAACAAAATATTGAATAAACAAGTCGAGCTGGTTTCAAAGCATGTTGTAGTGAAGTAAAGTTATGCTAACTGTATATCTAAGGCTTAGAGCGAGCGAGTCGGCCGATGCAAATGATTCTCTTGCATTATCAAATGCGTTCGCAGTTGGCTCAATTTCATGCTTGCATTCTGTTCGTGGTTGTTTTATAAGCTTTAAAGTATTATCATGGGATTTATCTAGTATCATGTGTATTGGGAGATGTTTTGTTAGGTAAGTATTCAATTGGGCAGTATTTTTTTCTTGGTTAATAAGGTTCCAAGCAATTGAAAATCTGATCCTTTTAAAATCTCACTTTATTGTCCGTTCGTCACAGAGGTTGGTCATGAAATCTATGCTACTTAGAATGTTGTTGTGAAATTGATAAAGACAAGTGCTGAAATGAAATAACACAGAAAATACTGGCATCCATCACATACGATACACAGAAATTGGATGACCGCCCTTTTTGTACAAAAACATCTAATTTGTCACATTTTAGTAGGTATCTCGTAAAATACATTAAAACATTTTGTATCCTAAGCGTTTTGACCTAACATAAACGGCAATTTCCTCAGAAATGGGTCATTTCAGATATTTATGGGAAGGTCTGAATGCCATAGTGGACTCTGCAAACTGTTATTGGTATGATAATCACTACGGCTGATGTTACACTGAAGTTATGGTTCCTACCAAAGAATATTCACGAAACCCTTTTCTGGGGTTGATTTTTAAAAGATTAGCGACCCGCTCCTGCTTCGCACGGTTTTAACGACTTTACGAAACATCGAGATTTCCTTATTAAATGTTAGTTTAAAATTCATGTATTAAACACATAAACCAGCCGGCGTAAAAAATTTCATCATGGGTATCGTTTTCATGGTTTTCGAGGGTGCTAAAGCCGATAGCGATCAAAATGAAAATCCAAGATGGCGACAACTTTATGAGAGCTTCTTAAAACTTATACTAGATGGCTTTGTATTAAAAACGCATATTAAATTCACATTTTCTCTCACTCTATCTCTTTCTATTATATACGAGTGTACGCGTATGAGTATTGTGTAGGGGACTTCGTTCCTGACAGGGTTCCCCAACCGAAATTGACTCCACTCTAGCAATTTCCCCTGTATCTTGGGTGCGTCAACAAACAGAGATAAAAAATTTAAAAGAAAAAAAAAATTAAAAAACAAGCTTTTATTACTTATTCATAAAAAGGAGTAAAAAGTTAAAAATAATTTAAACCTGATAAGAAATAAATAAAAGCGTGTTACATTTTGATGGAACATTAAAGAACATTTAGAACACAAGTTTTTTTTTTCTTTTATTTCCGTTATATGCGTTTACTGCACTTAAGCTACTTGTTCATCTTTAGTCCCTGGTTACCATCTAGCAATCAAACGAGCCCAAACTTGATGGGGTTAATTACCGGGTCGTTTAATTACCGAGTTCCTATGGCCATCTTCCAGCTCCATCATCAGACCCTGGTTACCATCTAGCACCAAAGTTCTCATCAAGACGGATCAAACGAGTCCAAACTCGATGGGGTTGTGTCGTTTAACTACCGAGTTCCTATGGCCACCTTCCGGTTTCATCATCAGATCAGCTCCATGTCATAATAATTTTGCATTGTCATCCGATTTACACATGTTTGCAAAATTTCAGCTCGATCGGTTGAAGATATTTGCTTCAAAATTGAGTTGCAAGAGTCCACCCGAACATACGTACAGACATACATACATTGCAAGTTAAATAAAAGCTTGTAAAAATGTAGGCAAGTATTAGCATGTACCAAAAATACAACTAATTCAAAAATTCAGACTCTAAGTAAACTAAAACTAGATAAAAATACTCGAATCCTACCTTTGCTAGTCTATTACGTTTGATACAGATGTTAAAGTTTACCTTCGAAAGTTTCCTATATCAGTAGGTACAGTGAAAAGTTTCCAACTCTCTGGAATCTTCCGTGTGTGGAAAGTTAGTCTGTATCGAGTGGACAGCCGATATATTAGCTAGCTTGGTGTTTAATTGATTAGAAACTTGCTGCATTTCTTGGGAAATCAAAAACATAGAGAACGAAGTTTTAGTATAAAGCTCTTTGACTAAAATAAAAAATCAGGTATTTCGTGTTTATCATTTTGATGGCATGCAAAAATAGACAAAGAATCTGGGTAGGTAATTAGATTTAAAAAATTGAGGCCAAGCTCACAATTTTGACCACACTAGTAGGTATATAGTCGAACGGTACATCAGTGCTAACACTTGAAGGAAAACCGCCCTTACCACTACAAAATAAAGCCGCTTTCTTCATCGAATCTAACCATGGGCGTGCGGTTTACTCTAATCTGTGTTCGCGATTTAATTGCCAAACATGTAAACGAATATGAGTTTTTGAAGAAATAACTTTAATTCCTACACAATAAAGTTCAGTTTACGCTATAACTTCAAACATTTTTATAACTTTTTCAATAGTGCTATTCACTCTGAAATCAACTTATTTACCACTGAAATAAAGTTGATATTTGTTTAACTTGAAATAACATCTATTGGAACCTAATCTTTGAGATCCAGATCAAAGTAACAAAACTCACATGATCACCAAATACAATCCAGCATTAAAACTTAACAAGTTAGTTAAACTACGTTTAGCTAGCCCAACAATGTTTTTAACAGCCATTCATGAAATTACGTCGTAAACCGGTATGGCGGCATCATGGCGGCAAATTGAAATTTCGTGACAAGTGCAGATACATCGCATGTTTGGGGATCGTAAAATACATAGTTGTTGTTAGTGCTAGAGTGCTGGTTTTATTCATGTTGATGTATTGAAGCATTTGTTGGTGACTTTTAGGATTTATTTAAGCTTTGAACCGGTTGTCAAATCCAGTGTTATTTTTGGGCTACGTTGATGCTCCTCTTTTCTGCGGGGTAATTGCGTAACATACTAAAAGTAGTAATGGCTTTCATTTTGACAGTTCAACAACATTCATTGCGTTATTTATGTTGTTGACCGAACAAATTTTTCAAACATATGAAGCAATGGATTAGCAATATCCTTCAAAATGATTCAGATTGTAATTTATAGTGTGTTGGGTACAGTTTTAAAATTCTAAATATACAATACAAGCTTTGTTCGTGTTTTTGTACAAACAATGTGTTATTCTCGGTAGGCAAATTGATACCATATTTCGTTTATTTAAAAGGTCATAAATAATAACTAACGTATGTTTCCAAGATTAAAAATGAAAAGTTTCTTCAAACCTTCGGTCGGGCGTAGTCTGTAGTTCATTGGTTCGAGCTGGAATTTATATAGCCATCATCATCATGAATTGTGATAGCATAATTTCGGGATGCAGTTATTCAGCATTATGTTCTTTCTACTACTACTATCGCCAAAACGTATATCAGAGGCGCAATTCTCGTAATTTTAAGAACGTTCACAGTCTGATCTCAGTCTCAATCTGTCAAAAATACCTCTAATTTCCCTACATTTTGACAAGGTTTTGACATTTGTTTGTCGCCGAGATGAGACTGCGACTAGATTTTGAACGTTTTAAATTACGAGAATTGGATTTCTGACCATTTTGAAAACAAAATCCCGTGCACATGATGACCACAGCTGCGTCCGTAAGTAAAACAAAAGAGGATCCTTTTTAGGCCGACTAATAACATGCGCTGCAAGCAGGAATAGTCCTTACCGTGGTCAGATATAGATTTTGGCGATAGTACCTACAATAATTTGGGCTTTTATGTGTCAAAACCCGCGACTTCGTCCACGGTAAATGTCTTGTTCCCCGCCCTACCGCGTCGCATCGCATCGCCCGCGCTATCAGTTTGTTTCCGCTTAGCGTTCTTTCTGACTTCTTATCTTTTTGCTCGCCCCCCAAGGGCCATAGCGTGATGTTAAATAGCCTATAGCCTTTTTCAAGAATTGCGCTATCAGGCTCGGTAGTGCCAGAGATTAGCGCGTTCAAACAAACAAACTCTTCAGCTTTATCATTAGTATAGATATTTATGTGAATAGTTTAAACACCCGTTTACATTTCAATTAAATCCAACTCGCTGCCAACTTATTTGCTTAAAGGAATTGAAATTAAAATGGACTAAAACTTTTCCAGGAAATGTGTTGTGTTCTTCATATAAAAAGAGAAGACAGAGAAGAAACATTCGAGGTTGAACGTTTTTACACTCGTGAGTACGACAAATAAGTACATCACAGGGCAGTAAAATACTTTGTAGTAAAGTACGAGTCGACGGTTTAGGGTTAAGAGGTGATACGAGCGGTAAGTGCTTCAGTTAAGTTTATAGTATGGCGGAATTGAAGATTAAAGTATGAATCTTAGTTTTTCTATTGAATGCAAACTACAATGCATATTTTTTACTAGGTTTTGCCCGTGACTCTGTTTGTGTAAAAGTCGTAAGACACCACAACTTACTAAAATAACAGCTACATTTTTTTGAAAACTTTCCTGTTTACTACGTTTGTAGTTTTGGTCTCAGCAGCCAAAATATGAAGAGAGTCAGGACTGGTGACGCGAGAGCAAGCGACCGCACAGGTGTCCGTGAAAGATGCAGCTCGTTAAACTCTATTTTAGCTATTAACCAGGAGGGGCTTGTGGCTAACTAATAATCCATCAGGTTACGCTGCTCTTGCCGCGGTTGATTCGTGGATTGGTGACCATCTTCACCCTCCGTTCCTCGGAAAGCATGTTAAGCCGTTGGTCCCGGCTTTCATTCGAGGATCTTTGACAGTCTTTACATCACAACCCCGAAATTCTGACAACCAGTGAGAGCAACAAGAGGTATCGTATTACCCAGTAACTGCGTTGTCAGGTCAGATAGGCAGTCGCTCCATGTAAAATACTGGTTTTCAGTTATATCCGGTTAGACTGAAAGCCGACCCCAACATAGTTGGGAAAGGCTATGGCAGATTGATTTCAGCCATTAATCAGACAGTCAGCATAGTGACAGCAGACTTAACTGTAAGTCTGCTGTCACTATGCTGACTGGCTACTATACTTACTATGGCATGTATTATTTCTGTTCTTTTGTTTGTGCTGATCATCGATCACTAATAAAGAACTAGTGATCGATGGTGCTGATACGAGGAATCAATCAAGCTTTTCAATAAGCAATCTATAAAGCCAAACTTCAATAATACAACATTAATTGCATGCATAGTAAAATAAATTTACCGAAACTAATTTCAATAGTGCAAATTGTTTCATAAATGAATTATTATCGTGAAATCAACAGTATCTCCGAAATCATGGGCCCGTCAGCATCAAAGGTTTATTTTGCAATGTGCAATATTATCGTATAAATTTGCGTTCGTGACACTAGCTTTACATCGTATTTGAGAGTGAAATGATCTAAAATCGCTCTTGCCACGAAACTGTTTTGATTTCATGAGATTAGTACATGTGAAATTGTGAATGAAATTAATGTCATAAAAGTAATTTTATCTCAATACTTTCGTAATGTAATTTTGGTTTAAGTGACAAATGCAATTAAGTAACAATTTTTTTTTTTTTAAACTCTGCCCCACACTAGGAATTTCTCCTGTATCGTGGGTGCGTTTACAAACATTTATACTCACATACACAAACAGCCAAACCCTTAATAGAAACACATTTACCAGAAAACCAACAGAATAGGTTGTAGATTTACCCAGACGCGCTCACAGAAAACCCCACTGGGGCCAAAATAAACAGGACACCAAAACACAGAATGAATTTCATTGTCACCATAAACCAATAGCTAATTAATACAGCAACACCATTATAAAGGTAATTGTAGTTACAACCGTTACAATTGGCTCACATAACTGCGGGTATGAACGTGACTGCACTGCGAGATACATCTCACGTTCGCGTCGCAGGATATGTCTCATGATCTCGCTCGTTTAACTAACGAGATGATTCCAGTGGAATGGTATTGGGTGCATTGTTATGAATCATAATACAAAATGATACAAAGTTATTTGGTTTTTTATGGATGGGAGATATGTGTGTTTTAACCGTTGTAGCACGGCGATTGCGGGTTCGTCTTTAGTGTACCTTATGAGTAAGGTTCTTGCACAATTTATGTTACCATTATTCTCCATTCCTGTCCTTGTTCCGTGTTACTTGGAGTCGGCACAACATGTGTTCTTCTTCCATTCTCCCCTGTCAACCGTCATACTATCATTCACTCTCTTCTCTTTCATATCATTCCTCACACAATCCATCCAATTCTTGCACAGTTCTTGTAATTTATCGATTTATGTTGCATTCCTTAAAATAAATTGATACTTCATTTCAAGAAGCTGCCAGAACGTTAACTTCAAATCGTTCGTGGTGCTTGGTCCTTCTTCCCCTCTGAAGATTTTTATCAAAACATCCAAACTATAGTTCGCCACTCGATAAAAAGGCATCCCCCAGCACTATCGTCATCATCATCAACCTACAGTTGTCCACTGCTGGACCACTCACCAATTACACGCCATTTAGCTAGCTCGCCATCTGGCTCATAAAGTGGAGGATAAAAGCAAACGAGACCAGTCACTATATGTCAGATTTTCTAGGAGAAAGGATACATGCCCACCAGTACAGTTAAATAGAATACAAGTGCCTCAAGCTGAACATGTTAAATACCTAGGTTTATACTTTGACAGACGCCTTACTTGGAAAAGACACATCTTCACCAAACGGAAGCAACTTGGACTGACACTCAGAAAGTTCTACTGGTTAATTGGCTGAAATTCACAATTACACCTGGAAAATAAAATCCTTTTATACAAAGCCATAATCAAACCTATGGGGAACAGCATCACGCTCTAACATAGAAATCATACAGCGCTTTCAGAACAAGCTTCTGAGAACAATCACAAACGCCCCATGGTTTGTTCCAAATGAAGCTCTACACCACGATCTGGATACTTCCAGTCAAAGAGGAAATAAAAAGCTACACCAAGTCATACAAAGAAACAATAACTCGTCACCCAAACATCTTGGCAAACCATCTCATGGATAAAAAAGGAATCCGCAGGCTAAAACACAAAATTCCACAAGATTCGATTCTTGGCAACTGTCATTCAGCTGCTACAAGCCACCCGAAGATCCCATCACAATATTTCTGTCTAAAGCGTTCATCAAACCGTCAAACGAAAACGAACTCACTCAAAAAATCGAACGACCCAGAAAGGCCATAAAAAAATGTCTCTAAATGTCCAATTATAAGGCACATAAACTCGGGGGTACATTAACAATACATTCAGAGGTATAACAGTAAGTTTATGAACTTACAAGAGGCCCGCATAGCTGTGGCGGTACGTGCGCCTACTGCTAATGGCGGGCAATGTTCCGATCTATGTGGTCCGTTTATGGGGAGTTACTTTAATTGTTGCTTATTAGGGCATGAAACGGTTTTCTAAAGAAAGTATTTATTGTGGACGTAAATATCTTTTACATAAAAAAAGGGTTTTGTGGGCTTGTAACTAAGTAATAATAGCCGCGCGGGTCGATTGATCAGGTTAAGCTACGCTTGCCGCGATTGGTCCGTGGATGGGTGACCATCTTTATATACCAAGACCCCTCCGTGCCTCGGAAAGCACGTTAAGCCGTTCGTCCCGGCTGTCATTCGCTGATCTTTGACAGTCGTCAGAAGCCCGAAAGTCTGACAACCAGTCTTACCAAGGGGTATCGTATTACACAGTTACTGGGTTGTGGAAGTCAGATAGGCAGTCGCTCCATGTAAAATACTGGTATTCAGCTGCATCCGGTTAAACTGGAAGCCGACCTCAGCGTAGTTGGGAAAAGGCTAGGCAGGTGATGTTGATGTGTGTGTGCGTGTGTGAGGGGGTGTGTGTGTGTGTGTGTGTGTGATATCTTTTACATGGAACTTGAACGCAATTGGCGAAAGGTGTGTGCTTTATAGGTAGTAAACCTCTGCTTAACTCTTCGGAGAATACAGGTTTCAGGTAATCCTATAAATATCTACGTTTGAAGATGTGTTATATGTGTATATAGAAAATTGCTGAAAGGTGATATACAAGACGACGGTAAATTAAACTGCGTATACCTAATGACGTTCCCAGTCTGCATATGTAAATTAATTCAAATATATCCAATAGTTTAGGCACTATAGCTCGTCAAAGATTGGCAAACCCCGTAGTCGGCTCATCACTATTATTTAGTTTGTATGAAAAAAGACATTTTTTTAATTGTGATGTTAAGATTTATTTGATAGTTTCAAAATATACCCATGTATTGTCAGTGTTTTTTTACTATCGCATTGTCGTCTCCACATTGTATGAGATTTTTATTTAGTATCAATTGGTGACTAAAGACATAATAATAATGTGTGGCTTCAATTGTTCTTCGTCAAGGCTTTTAGAATACTGTTTTACTTTACCGTATTTTTACAAGTGCAAGAAAAAAACCTTATAATATTTTTACCAATTTTGTCGCCCAAACACGAAAATTGCTTACTATTATTAGTATTGCTTGCTTATTATCATTGCTTCCTTGCTTATTGCTTAAAATTGCTTGCTTGATTTTAATGTACCATATGCTCAGATTTTTTTTTAATATTGTTACTCATTTAACTAATTTCTCAAACACGTAAACACTCCAAAAAATAATATCAACAAAATCATTAATACCAGACACAGTGAGCGGTAATAAGGAAGCAGTCGCAAAAAATTGAGGATAAAATTTCACATCTTGGAACGTCTACAAGCCTATCTTGAACTTTTTCAAGCCTGAAGCGGTCCAGTGGAGGCAATTTGAGCGAGATTAAATCCCGGATCCTTCCGACCGTGGCCGAATGAGCCGAGCCCACCCGACCGATTTGCTTCTGTCTTTAAATTCCTCCACTTACCTTTATTCATAACGTGATATTGGTTCGGTTCGGAATTCGGTATCTGTTCGGGAATAATTTGAATTTGGAATAAGAATTTTTGAAATTGGAATCGGGGGAGGTTTTCGGTTTGGATTTTATGGCGTGTTTCGATTTTCTAGTCATAAACAGGAGTTGTTTGAGAGCATGCAGATAAGTTTGTTGCTCAATTTACAATTCGATCAGGAATTGTATTTGATTCCTGTGCATGTACACAGTCATACACACTGACGCCAATAACAGAAGGTAGGTTTCTAATAGAAACTAGTTTCTTATTAAAGTGAAAACAACGAAGAAACGAGAAAAGATTGGAATGATAACTATGTTCATACATACATACACACATAAACTTGCGCCTGCTTGCCATGGGGGTAGGCAGAAACTACAGACCGTCATGATATTGATCAAGGTAGTGACGAAAATAGGACAATAAATTAAACAGCTTGTATCTAATAACGTTCCCAGTCTGCATACAAAAATTCAATCAAATACAGGGTGGCAGGGACATCGACGCGCAAATTAAAACTCATGTACTGAATCCATGGTTACAGTTTGCGCGTCGATGTCCCTGCCACCCTGTATATCCAATATTTTGGTCACTAGTTAGTCAAAGATTGGCAAAACTCATAGTCGGCCAATCAGTACTATTGAATAAGTTAGAAAAAAACACTTTTTTTATTTCAGTTTTAGGATTTATTTGACAGTTCCTAAATCATCATCTACCTAGCCTTTTCCCTATGTTGGGGTCAGTTTCCAGTCTAACCGGATGCAGCTGAATACCAGTTTTTTACATGGAGCGACTGCCTATCTGACCTGTACAACCCAGTTACTGGGTAATATTATCATATTACCGCACTTATTATTATTAAAGTCTGTCAACCAGTCTTACTAAGGGGTATCCCCCTTTAGTAAGACTGGTTGACAGACTTTCGAGCTACTGACGACCCGTAATCACTGTCAAAGATCCACGAATGACTGCCGGGACCAACGGTTTAACGTGCTTTCCGAGGCACGGAGGGTCTTGGTATGTGATGATGGTCACACATCCACAAACCAACCGCGGCAAGCGTAACTTGACCTAATTGATCAACCCGTGCGGCCGTTATTACTAAACCACAAGCCTCTATAAACTATGTTCATACGTATTAAAATATCGCTCAGTGAATAAAACAAACTGGACTGCTTCATAATAAGTATCTTCCAGTCCAGTTTATCCTCAATTTCCACCCTATCGTTAATCTTAACTAAAACTTCAAATTGTCCCATCTAAACTTCTTAAACCCCAAATGGTCCCTTTTCTCTACATTCAAATGACCACTACTCTACGTAACACCCAAGTTTCAAACTCTATCATCCTTCACTATATCCTAGGACATTTATAATCCGCCGCAGTTTGGGCAAGGCTTTATTAAGGCCCTCGTGGTATGTAGAGCGTGTACAAAGGAACCTTTGAGTGGCAACTCTACAATGTAGAGGTAGACTCTACATGTAGAGTGAAGGTTTTGTAAGAATGTGCGTTGGTATGCGGTTTTTAAGTTTTGTTGTGATTTTATTTAGTTTTTTTGTTTCTTATGTGTGATTAGAAACTATATATGGGATATAATAAGTATGGGTGGAAAGTGTAGGCCGGTCAACGAGTACCAGAGGGGCAATTCTCGTAATTTTAAGAACCGTTCACCGTCTCATCTCAGTCTCAATCTATCAAAAAATACTTCTAATTTCCGCACATTTTGAAAAGTTTTTGACATTTGTTTGTCGCCGAGATGAGACTGCAACTAGATTATGAACGTTTTAAATTACGAGAATTGCCCTTCTGATACTTAATAAAATAGTAAATGGTCTACAAATCTACCGTGTACAAGATGCTCTCACATTCACAAAATATAAAAGAATCTATTAACAAGATAAATAAAATATAAAACCTATTAAAACCAAATGATTCATTGACAAATGATACTGTAAAAGTATAATACTATATATAGTTAAAAAAACCATTCATTCACAATACACCATCAGTTTCCCAGAACATTTACAAAAAAAACACAAAAAAAAGAAATACTCACCTGTTCAAAAATTAACATTTACGAAGACCGTGACTCAAGTCCCGATGTTATCAGCATCCGTAATAAATACCTTTTTTGTATAAAATTATATTTTCATTTAAACGCAGCTTTGTAATTGGCGAGCTCCGTAAACGCTCCCTTTTTTATCTGTGCCACTGAATATTATCTGTGCACGTAAAACTTGACAGGATGGTATTGTCATAATGGTTTATTTTATTATTTAGCGACGATTTTAAAAGAGAAATGTTTCTAAAATTGAGCTTTTTATTTTATTTAAGAGGCTGTTTTATTATCATGAAGCGGTGATGAAGACTGATGTTTTATGTAAAATCTGGTGATCTAGAGTTGTAATTTAAATTCGATTTTTGTAGGATTTTTGAAGGAAACAATGAAAGGAAGTGTACTTAGGAGAAATTTGTGTAAATTTTAAATGAAGTGAATAAAGTAAATATTATCTTAAAAACTAGTTAAATATTATTCTTACATTTCCCTAAAAACACCTCTCTAAAACAACGCCCAAACTTCAACGACCTTTCTTATCTAAACAAGTCTTAAACTCGATTAAAATGTATTGTTTCTTTGTTTCAGGTAAGACCAAAGGGCATTAACCCTGACACCCGTCACCCCCTATCTACTCACAATCCAATAGGTATCTTGGAATTACGTTATCAAATGAATACAAAGATAAGAAGTTAAAGAAGAGAGAAGATAACCGGTCTTTTGGTTTTAGAATTCCTACGCTTTACCGTTGCCAAGTAGTTGGGCAAAGCGTTTGGATTCTAAAACCAAATAATTGGACAGTCATCTGACGACGCTACGGTGCTACGCGCTACGAGCTACGCGCTGCGAAGTGCTACGAAGAATGGATGGTGGGTTCTTTAAGTTCATAAGTTTTTATAATATAGTGATTATTATAGTGGCTCGCTTGCAACGCAAATCACTAAATACTCGTACATATGTTAAATAAATTTAAAATATCGTTCTAATTCTGTCAATCGTTTTAAGATGACAGAGACAGAATGAGGTTTGAAATACGTTAAGCGTTAAATGCATTTTAGTGATTTGTGGTGTAATGAGCTTTAAGCCCTAATTTACCAAACTCTGGCAGTTATAAAATCCCGTGAAGCATTTTGACTGACTGTATCGCTGCAGTCCTATCAAAGACATTTACCTCTGTTTTTGAATCACAATGAGCTTTATTTTCATTGCTATAAGGTTGCTGTCAGAGGTAATTTACGAGTATCTGTGAAATTATTGTATGCAAAACGGTCCGTCAAAATGCTTAACGAGTCATTTAATAACTACAAGAGTTTGGTGAAATTGGGCCTAACCATTAAAAAAATTGCTTATAGACTGTCAAACCCATTTTAACTGCTGTCATTGATCAATCAAATCACTTGGAATGAGTTTGACAGTTTGGAAGCAAATTTTTGTGTTGAATAATATTTAAAGTCATTCAGAAATCGGTTGCTTTGAAAATGGCGTTTGAAAATAATTATTTTATTGTAATGTCATGTGTTGTAATGTAATGTTATGTCATATGAGATGATATGATGAAATGTAATGTAATATAATTTGATGTAATGTAATATGACATAATGTCAAATGTCTTTCTTTATCTTGAGTTTTTTAATGACAGTTAATTACGTAGAGTAGGTAAGTCAATCGCAAATTGGTTGTAATAATTTGACACTAACAGCGTCTTTATTTAAGTTTTTAGTAGCAATTTCATAATGTCGTAACTGTTATACAGTTCATTATCACTGTTATCTATATCCTAACTTAATATTATAAATGCGAAAGTAAGTTTGTTTGTTTGTTACGCTTTCACGCTAAAACGGCTGAACGGATTTAAATGAACTTTGGCACACAGATAGACCATGACTTGGGTAAGGATGTAGGCTACTTTTCATCCTGGATCGTAGACGAAGTCACGGGCAACAACTAGTGAATAATAAAAATGAAATGCGCATGACTTGAGAAAAACTGGAGCAATTTTGCTGTTTGTAAAATGTTCCTTATAGCCGAGTTAGGTTGTTATGGAAAGATTTTTTTTTTAAGTTGCTGGGAATATTGGAAAATTTGGGGAAAACTAAAGTGCATTTTCTATGGGAATTTTGTATGAATTATTGAAGTTTGGTCAGGACAACGTCAGTCACGTCAGCTAGTACTGAATAGAAAAGAATAGAATATTTGTTTGTGTGTTGATTTATTCCTATTTTTCGTTCGGAATAAAATCTTTATATCTATACTGTAAAACTCACAGCAAAGATGCATAATAAAATCCTTTCCACTCCACTCAACAAAGAGAAATTTACATACAAAACCAAATAACAACACAAACAGTAAATCTTTAGAACGCAGCCCATAAAATGGCGTATCGGTCTAACGATACTTAAACTCGCTTGCAGGCGAAGACGACGAAATAGTGAGATTTACCGCTGAATAAGCCAATGTACGGATTATAGAGTAGGATTAGAAAATGGTTAGATATTATGTTCCTTTTTGTCAGAAAATCATTAAGGTATTGTTGTAAAATTTACTCATTCATGCCAATCATCGACATCATCATAGGCAGCTTTATTCCACCCACTGCAAGCATAGTATAATAGGCCTCCTCCCTTCAGATTCTGTGCCATAGGTTCCCTGGTCTGTGCAAGTCTCATCTAGGTTTATCCCGCGATATTTTTTCCATGTCCACTTATAAATGTGGGTAGCCTTATGACCACTACGTTAGATAAAGCCGAGTTGTTATTATCACTAGGTTTATCTGTTGTCTTTGGCTGATAGGAGCATCTACTGATCATCCACTTGTAGCAGTTTCTGAATTGTCTCCATTACACCCACCGGATGAGATCATCCGGTGGGTGTAATGGAGACAATTCAGATTATGGGTTAATTTCCCCTAAGACCTTTATCATAGTCTTTAGAGAAATGATAAGAATTCTCAGTTATCTACACTAATATTGTAAAGAGGTAAAGTTTATAAGGTCGGATGTAGGAGGTTGAAGTTGAATCTCTGGAAGTACTGATCCGATTTCGCAAATTCTTTCACTAACAGAAAGCTTCAGTATTGCCGAGTGCCATAGGATATGTTTAATAGTAAAGTTGACTACAACGTGGGTGTATTCGCGAGCAGCAGAAGAGCTAGTTATTTATATACAGGCTGATTTTTTAAAGACCAGCCAAATTTAAGGATGTGGTACAGACCATCAAACTGAACAACTTTCTCCATGGGACCAACGTCGTAATCGCGAATAAAAATTCAGCCGTCCCATACATTTAGGTCGAGTAGGTATTGAAGTTTTCTATGGGACAGTTGATAAAATTTTCGCGATTACGCTATTTGTCCCATGGAGAAAGTTGTTCAGTTTGATGGTCTGTACAACATCCTTAAATTTGGCTGGTCTTTAAAAAATCAGCCTGTATACTGTCATCATCAAGGTTGGGTCGGTCAGGGCACATCATCAACCAACAGCAGTCGACTGCTGAGCAGGGTCTCTCCAATAGCACAAAACTGAGCTCGGTCCTCGGTCAGTGCCCTTCTCCATAGTTAGAAGTTAGACGTACTTCTCCCACAAGGCGATAAAACAGTGAGAGTTCCCACGAATAATCGCCTAGGTTTCAACTTAATGCATTTAAATTTCTCTTAGAAACCTCGCTTCGAACATTTTCGATAAAAAATCTTCGGTTATAAAACGAGCCTGTTTATTTTGCTGTAGTGTTTTCGAGTGTTTTAAATGACTTCTATTCGGTTTTGTTATTGCTTCTCCGGTAATGGGCACATAGGTTTTTATGGACATTTGAATAGGCTGTGGTTTTGTATGTGACCTTTGTTGTTATTTACGTAATGTTTTGAAATGGTATTGAGAGTGGAGATCTTTTAGATTAGTTGGAAAATGGGCTTTTGTAATGCTATATACGCAGTAGAGGAAAGCAAGGGGTTTCTGTTGAAGTGCTGTTCAATTTCCAGTTATTTTGTCACATATTGTTTTGTGTAATAGGCACTTTACAACCGAGGGAATTGTTTGCATGAATGAAAAGCGGGTTGTTTTTTTTTTTATTCGATCTTTTGTTTCCCTGAAAGAAGGATAATATCTAATGTTCTTCTGACTTAGTTTAAAATAATATTAAATGAATTATCTGCAAATTGTTAACCACTACGAGTAGCTTCTGTCCGCTACTTCGATCGGGTGGAAGTTGTAAGAAACCACAATATACTAATAAAATACAACCCATGTTAGTCTCTGATAATGTACCTTTCTATAGGTGAAAAAGTATTTTTTTGAGTTTATGCATTACAAACGAACGTACAAAAAATAATTATAATATTAGTTTAGACAAAAATTATTTACAATGCAGCTCTTCCAAATACGAAAATCGCACAATTTCTTAACTCGAAAAAAATGCGCATCAGAAACTAGCAACTCTATAACTCAATTACAATCGTCGCAGTGCGCTTAATTCATGAATACAAAAGAAATGTCGAAAACTTCCAGAAGGTTCCACAGAGTACTCATTATCGTCACAAAATGGTTCTTCTACAGTATAATAATTCATTTAATTCCAGCTTGGAACACTGGCTCTTATCTCGGACGAGGGGATCGGATTTTGCGTCTGTGGCCGCTTTAAAATTTTATGGTTTTAGTTAAAGTTGTACTTTTGAATTTTGATGGATCGCGGTTTATCAAAATTCATGAGGTTTTCTGTTTGTCGAGAGAAGATTGTATTGTTTGTCTTTTGTGTTTGCAAGAAAGTATGAAGGGTGGTTTATTGCTGCGGTAGTGTAGTTTGAGTTCGACAGACTGGTTGTTAAATGACTGATTTTTATCAGCTGCGCTGAATTAAGTATAAAGTTGCCTTTTCCAAAGAATGTAAAGATTAAAAATAAATGAAATAGGTAAGAGCTGGCTCTTACCTTGGACAGAGGCTAAGTATTGCCATACAACGTGGCAATGCCGCCAGTCTCTTGGGTACATTACCAGTCGACAGCGATGCGGAGGAATTTTTCGACGAAACGTAGACGTATTTTTTTTTTTAAGGAATCTTTATTACTATATTAAACTAATATATATATATATATTATGTACAAGTATAAAAAAGGAAAAAAAATAAAGAAAGAATAGTTTGTTAAAATCAAAATCAAAAGTCATGTATTCAAATTAGGCTGAGAATCAGCACTTTTCGAACGTCAAAATTACTAGTGCTTTCACTGGGAAGAGGAAGTGGCGGAACAAACTCCTCAGCAGATAATGTTTTAGTTAGGTTAGGATATTATCATTATTATTACTTCCTTTATTTATTTCCTTAACTTATTTTATTACATTTTTAAATATTTTTTTAAATATAAAAATTAAGTATAATAAAATAAACATTTAAAATTATAAAAAATAGTGATCCACCGATGTCGGGAGCAGGGTCCAAGGTACCGGTGGTTAGGGCTCCAGAGACAGGAACCTCCTCACAATGCGAGCCGCATCGAGGAGTACAGCCTTTTGAATCAGGCCCTTAATCCAACCGCCTAACGAGAGCCTCGATAGATGTTGATCGAGGCTTTCGGCCATCAGGCCATTAGCTGATACGACAATCGGCACAATGACAGCCGAGCTCACATTCCACATGTCATCAACCTCGTGTTTAGCACACGAGGTTATTTAATTTGTCGAGATATTTAATTTGTTTCTCTTTCTCAGCTTTCACCAGGTTCCCGTCATG
Source organism: Apamea epomidion (assembly GCA_947507525.1). NCBI lineage: Eukaryota > Metazoa > Arthropoda > Insecta > Lepidoptera > Noctuidae > Apamea > Apamea epomidion. The sequence continues at coordinate 1,579,931 of OX382234.1, forward strand.
TGGAATGGTAACATTGACAACAATTGTGCGGCGCGCTAATTGATCTATCACCACTATATCAGGCTTATTAGCGACAATAGTCCTGTCAGTAATGATAGACCGATCCCAGTACAACGTGACATGGTCATTTTCAAAAACTATATCGGGCACATACTTGTAATACGGTACCTCAGAATCCACAAGTTTATATTTCAAAGCAAATTGCTTGTGAATAATCCTGGCTAATTGGTTATGCCTGTGCAAGTAGTCGCCGTTAGCCAGACGAGGACAACCAGAGATAATATGTCTGATGGACTCACCCGGACGGTGGCAAGCCCGACACACGTCAACCGTCCCGACCTTCATAATATGTCTCCGGTAGTTATTCGTCAAGATAATTTCGTCCATAATTGCACAAACGAAACCTTCAGTTTCCCCGAAAAGGTCACCAAAACGTAGCCAGGATACGGATGCTAACAAATCTACACCGGACTCATGAAGAGCCCGATAGAAGCGCCCGTGAAGCTCCTTGCTTTGCCATACCTTCTTGCGGTCATCGGTAGTAAGTACTAGAGGTTTGCGCCAGTTCACTTTCACCATGGAGAGCGGGATGAGCCCCTTGTCCACTGCGACTACAACACGGTGCATACACACTTCGGCTTTTAAAAAATATTCCCTGAGACTGCACACCTCGCAGTTATTACTTATATTATTATTTATTGCGTCATGTTTGTCGGAAATGAATGCATTTCTTTCTTTGTTTTCTTTCTTTCTCATATTTTTACTTGAATAGTTACCTACTAATTGAATCAATCTCAAACCATCCATGAAATATCCGCGAGTAATAGGTTTTGTTCTTTCAATAAATGATTATAGAACAGAAACCTGAACATCAAAATGGTTTTGTCTATTCATAGAACTGAACAAAACAATTGCACTGTGATGTTCCAGCTCCGGTTGGGTTATAATCCCTCCTGATTGAAGGATCACAGGGCTTATGCGGATAAAATCGGATGATAGCAGATAACGAATATCATTTTGAAAATGTTGCTCTAGTGTTGTTTATTTTTATTGGTATTGTGGGGTTGTTGTTTTCTTTTTTCTGCTTGAGCACAATTTCTTATTTTCAATTGTTATTGTGTCTTATAATCGGATAAAGTAAAAAGAAAAAGTTATAACGCAGTCAGTTTTTGAGGTTTTGAATTATCACCGTATCTTCGCACATCCTTCACCGTGTCTGTGAGTAGTGGTGACCCAGTGGTAACGACCCTGACTTACAAGCTGTAGGTGGTGGGTTCAAACCCAGGCAACGCTTTACATTGTGTAAATAACTTCATCACCGCTGCTTTCAAAACGGTGAAGGAAAACTTCGTGAGGAAACCGCCATGTCCTAGAACTGAAAATTTGAAGACATGTGACATCTACCAACCGGCACTGGGCCCCAAGGGTAGATTATAGCCCACTGACTTTCACATAGAGGACTCCTGTGTCCCAGCAGTGGGAACATTATAGGCTGCTTATGCTTCGCGCTTCGACACAGTGATTAATTGATTGTCTCGGCTTCAGAACTACGCGTAGTAGCTAGGTTGTCAAACCTACAACCTAAAACTCGCGGCCGTTAACACAGGGCCACCACTGTTCCACAAAAACCATAAATGATGAGTGGTAATACCATTAAATCACCGCTGTCTATGAAACCACAAAAACATAGTACATCAAGCCGCTGTCCCTAATCCCACCATCATTACGGAAATTGCATTTTAATCTTAATCATTTATCAATTTATTACCGAAATGATCTTATAGCTAATAAAATGGGAATAGCGTCTCATCTATCTCTCGATCGTAAAATTTAAAAGAGATATTAGAGAGAGGAGTCAGTAAAGTTTATTTGATGTAACTTGGAGGGGGTTTCAGGAGTTTTTTTTACGTTTGCCATCATCAATGTTTATGGGTTTTTATTTATCATGTAGTTATAGGAAGTATGCTGTTCCTTCCATTGTTCCAAAACACACCATCGCGTTGGTCAGGTGGTCTCAAGCGCGACCGCTGAGCATGAGGTCCTGGATTTATTCCTTAGGTTGGGCAAGGTGTTATTAAACAACAATAAACAAACCAACAAACAATAAACAAACAAACAACAATAAACAAACACAAACAAACAAACAATAAACAAACAAACAATAATAAACAAAAACAAAAAAACTATTTTTTTTATTGGAATTTCTTAACAAAAGTGTCTGGATTTATGCGCCCGGTTGATGTTATTAGGCTAGCTAGCTCAGTTTCAGTCCCAGATGTAATATTAGCCCTATTACTCGTACATGTTGGACTGAAACATAGATAGCAAAATGTGGGTATAGTAAAGGTACCACTCTGCTTTACCCTTCGGAGATTACAGGCATGATGTTCTAGATAGTGAAAAAGTTCTTAATTTGGTTTTTTGACTAATTACTTATTGTATTCATAAATCCAAAAACTGAACCCACAGCTATGATGCATTAGTTAAACGGTATAAAAACGTTAACCGCTTCCCTTGAAGGGTTAAAGAGGGCTTAGGCACTCCTTCCCTCACTGTCAGATTCATTGTAATGCTCTTAGTGAGAGTTTAGACACGAGCGGTACGTTTTAGTGACGTAAAGTACCATTGCGCCCTTGCGGGGTAGGCAGGGCCTTGATTGGGTGTCAATTGATGGGCAATTTGAGGTTGGTACTTATGTTATGAGGCTCGGTCTTGGTAAATGAGATGAAAGATGGCTTTATTTTCTTGAACAACATAAAATATATACCTTCTTTAATGTTGTACTGGAAAAATAATACCACCGGGAATGGACGGCCTAGAATGCCTGGACGGCCTCATTGGTGATGTCCTTTAGGAAGGTCTAGTGCCTAGTACTCGCAACCGGCCTGCGTGTCTGACTAGATACAGGTATGAACGTAAACGAAGCAAACGGAGTATGTTAGGTTCTTGGTAGTTGACGTTCTGAAGTTTCCGCAATGGGAAGAAGGCGTGAATGTACGAGTATGTATGTGTAGAAAAATGAAAAGGGTTTTTAGGGTTTCGTACCCAAAGGGTAAAAACGGGACCCTATTACTAAGACTTCGCTGTCTGCCCGTCCGTTTGTCCGTCCGTCTGTCTGTCACCAGGCTGTATCTCAAGAACCGCGATAGCTAGACAGTTGAAATTTTCACAAAATATGTATTTCTGTTGCCGCTGTAACAACAAATACTAAAAACAAAATAAAATAAATATTTAAGGGGGGGCCCCATACAACAGACGTGATTTTTATAGATAATGGTACGGAACCCTTCGTGCGCGAGTCCGACTCGCACTTGGCCGTTTTTTTTACATTTGGTATGAGTTTAATTGCTAAAGTATTAAGAATACTCATTTTTTTCCTAATACTTTCTTGTTCAATCGAATGTCAAAATCAGTTCCGGATCAAGTCTGTGTATAGCCTTAAAGCTGTTAACAAAGCATTAAAATATTAAGAAACACAAAAATACTACAAAATTATACCACTCACTCAAATTAAGACGATACAAAAGAATAAAATTTAAAGTTAAGAACCGTGTACAGTCACGAGCACCAATATGTCAACACTTGGCAACTTTCAATTGCGATTTTTTCGTGAAATAACGAACGCAACGTTGAAATACGACACATTACATAAACCTATGGTTTCGAAAATGCTGTGTTCGTAACAACATAAAACTTCATTAAAAAATAAAGGAGTAAATCGCTTTTGAATAAAGCCGAGTGTATACATACTTTTGCTCGTGACTGTACACGAGCGATTTAAGGCTATAAAACAAAAGTAACAGGGCTAGTTGGCACAGTCGTTTTGTTGCAACCGTTTGGCGCATATTAACTGGTGTTTACGATCGTGTTATACGCTATTTTAGTGTTTTTACGAGTTTCGACTCCGGTGGTGTGCACCGCCTTAATGACTTTCAGAGGTTTGTCCTCTACTTTCGCAGAATTTAGATTTTTATTGCCGCTGGTATTGGCAATAGAATGGAAAGTGAAATGGGGTGATATTAATTGAAATACTTTTATTTTGTTGCGATTTGTATGCACATACTCGTAGATCGAAGCAACTTTGATTCCTCTTCACCGTATCTGGCTATAACATAATCAGCCTGTAACGTTTGAGTGGGCTGTAATCTACCACGCGGACCCAGTGCGGTTTGGTAGATGTCATATGTCTTTGAATTTTTGGTTCTAGGACATGCCGGTTTCCTCACGATGTTTTCTTTCACCGTTTTGAGAGCGGTAGTGATGAAATTATTTCTACAAAGACCGCCTGTCTGGGTTCGAACCCACGACCTACCACTCGTAAGTTGGGGGCGTTATCACTGGTCCACCACTGTTCCCGGCGACAGAGACCCTGACTAATTTCCTTCCTTTCGTGACCTCTCTGATGACCTGAAAAACCAAATTTGGTCTTAAAACTCCGGTCACACCGTGTACAGAAGAGCTGATCAGCATCATTGTTTGTGTAGGTATGTGAAAGCTTGTTCTTGTCTATACTTGACGGCACGGTTGGCGCAGTGGTTAAGCGACTGACTGCTGCACTGCGTGTCGCGGGTTCGATTCCCGTACGGAACAAATATTTGTTATGACCTACAAGTAGTTGTTCCGGATCTGGCTGTTTGTGTATGTGAGCTTAAATGTTTGTAAACGCACCCACGATGCAGGAGTAATTCCTAGTGTGGGGCAACGTTTTTATTTAAAAAAAAAATACTTTAAGAAAATTCAGCTGACACACAAATCCTCGCGCTTTGTGTTTTTTCAGTAGGTATGTTATTTTAGCCCTGATTTTTTTAGAGGCTTTATCGCTCAGTCTTAGTAAGACAAACAACTCACAGTGAGCCACTATATTTTTTGTCACACACCACACAGCAAGTCCTAAAACCCCGAAACAACTAGGCCTGTAATAAAACATTATGCCTCTCAATAAAAACTTTTTTTTGAGGCACAGATATGCACACATTCAGCCATCAATCTTGGTTGGCTCCACGCCAAACTTCTTCGTTGATATGTTAATGACCCTCATGTTAGATATATATCACCCTGTATTTTTTAAGTTATTTTTCTAAGAACACATAAGTATGGTAATTTTTTGTTAGACATAATATGTGAAATAATTTATGAGTGTTTTCTTTGCATTTATTCTTGGAATGCGTAAGGCTAAGCGCGCCCTATGAAATTTATTCGTTGCTCAATAATCGCCAATCTGCTAAATCGCAAATCAATACCAATATATTATCACGCACTGCGGTAAATAATTGCTTGAAAAATTATAGTAGCGTTCGCGATTTTATTTCGCATGAACATGCGATAACAAAAATCTCATCGCAGTGCGCGGTTGGCCTAAAAGTTTACTTATATCACAATGATTTTACTTTGATAAGAGAGAGTATGTACCGTTTGGCCCTTTATTGGTACTGTAATGGCGTAAAGTGCCTGTGTTTGTGGTCTTTGGGGACGCGTTAACATCCCCAGATCGATATGTGTCTATACAAACAATCTATCTAGCCTTTTCCCAAATACGTTTTCGGCTTCCATTCTAACCGGATGCAGCTGAATACCAGTGTTTTACATGGATCGCCTGCGTATCTGAACTCCACAACCCAGTTACTGGCAAACACGACACCCTTTGGCAAGACTGATTGTCAGACCCTCGGGCTTCTGACGACCCGTCCCGATATGTCTGTGCGATTCTCTTTAATCTATGCATTTTCTTTATATTCTCTATGCAGTAGAATGAAATTTCACGACACCATTTAAACAAATATCACATAACCGTTGCACACTCCGACAAATAAATTCCTCTCAAATGAATAAAAATGGTCGACACAAAATCTTATGACAGGAGATTTTATTCTCAGTTCCCGAACACATTTTAACACAGTTTACAGTAGTCAGCTGATTGGTGGGACCTGGCTTTGTGCCAACCTTCTTTGTCGTAGTGGATTGAGAGTTTCACTAACCACCCAGCTACCGATGGTATCAGCTTGCTCTTTTTAGACTTAGGAGGTTTGAATGCTTGAAATATTATTGCTTTATTCTCTTGAAATTTGGTGCTAACATAAGTTATCGTATTTAACAACATAAATTGATATCGTTTACCACATCACTATTTTTTGAGTGAATAACAATATCTACCTACCACCGGAACGACTGTGCTGCCCTCACACGGTCACAGTAAGTATACTCGGCGAAAAGTTACGCTAATTACCCTCAGTTTAGAATTATCATTTTTTGGTTAGCCTCATCGATGATAAATGTTTAAATCTAAGTTATATTATATTATTGTAATGTTTTACCCTGGGCTCCAAATAGTTAGTGAGTGCATTACCTTTAGTAGGTAAACAGTAGCATGCGTTTAAAGTCAGTTCTAAGACTTTTGTGCTTTTTTGAATAATAGTGTTTTTTTATGGACTTATTATAGAATGCTTATAGAATAGTAAACTCAGTGTCAAATGTTTGTAAAGGTAAGTTAGCATAAGAACTTGTTATGTATATGGTTGTACACAATTAGAATAAGATCTTAGTGTTTGCACTTTGTGTTATTATGTTAATAATAAAGACTTAAAATCAACCTGAAAATGCTGCGCTGCGTGTCGCGGGTTCGATTCCCGCACGGAACAAATATTTGGATGATCTACAAGAAGTTGTTCCGGGTCTGGCTGTTTGTGTATGTAAGTTTAAAGTTTGTAAACGCACCCATAATACAGGAGAAATTCCTAGTGTGGGGCAACGTTTCTTTTAAAACAAAAATAATACTTCGGAAATACAGGGGTGATTTTATGTAGTTATTCATGATACGAGTAAAGACTAACCTACCAACTAAATATAAACAAAGCTTTATCTGTATGCAATTATGTATTGCATATTAATACGAGTATGTATCTGAGGGGTAATTTTCGTAATTTTAAGAACGTTCAGTCTGATCTCAGTCTAATTTCCCTACATTTTGACAAGTTTTTGACATTTGTTTGTAGCCGAGGTAAGACTGCGACTAGATTTTGAACGTTTTAAATTACGGGAATACGGGCCCAGTTAAATAACGTACAACTGAAACTCAAAAAAAGGCTACCCACAAAAATGTGGCGTCATTATGAAAAAAAAACAAAATCGTAGTAAATAGAGGTGAAAATCTATTTGAATTTTATTAAAATAATTAAAAACGTACCTCAAAAGCGGTTCTCCAGTTACATTGTTTATTAAAACCTGAAAAGGGTATTGAAATATTTATATTTTACAGGCTTCAACCATTTGATCATTATGGATCGTATTGCAAAGCCATAGAATATGTTTTTCTTTGACAAGGTTATGCTTCTGCGTAATTAAATTGTTTGGAGTTATTATAACGCTTGTTATCTTTATTAGACCAGTAGGGCTATGTTTAACGGGGCTTCCATTTTCCATTTATAAGCGTCAAGTGTAAGTAAGCTATGAATGCCAACGCAAACTCTATATCTGTCGCAGTGATGTCGTTTGTGTCTGCGACTAGTCGTTACGACAGACGTCGTGCAGGAAGCGATCATTTTCTTGGATTATGCAAGACAGATGGTCATGTTGAACTGTTGTCGAGTGCGACTGTGGTCGGATGTGCGCGTGCACCGTGCGTCTAGACGCTGCGACAAGTAGCGAGAGCGTGTGACTCCCCTGCTTTCTCATTGCGACTCTGCAACTCGATGCCAAGCGAGCCAGTTTGAAGCTTTAAACAACATATACGAAAACTAGCTATTGCCCGCGAGTTCGGCTGCAATCAAGAATGACGAGAAGCCTATGTCCTGCTGCAGTTAATGTTCTACCTAAGTGCCAAATTTCATCTAAATCCGTTAAACCGTTGTAGCGTGAAAGCCCAATAAGCAAACTCACTTTCGCTTTTATAATATTAGTTAGGATTGCCGACCGCAGCCTGTCGTTGCGTCTAGTCGCTGAGCTGTCGCAGTCGCGTCTCAGACATTACGTGAAGACTCCCCCGATTACTTAAACTTTGATACTTTTGACAAGTTTTGTAAAAGACTTGTCAAAAATATGTCGGGTATTCAATTATCATACATTATTAACGTTATTTTTCTGACATGTCTTTGTTAAGTATTGTTCTCCTTTTTGACAAGTTTCCTATAAGTTTTATATACAGCTAGTCTTTACGACTTGTTGTTAGTGCCAACAATAATCGGAGACAGTAGAAACAAAATGTAGAGTGTTTAATACCTTGAAGACGTTTGGTAGGCAATTAACATTTTTTGTAAATTCATATTTTGTTCGTAATAGAACATAACATAGACAGAGAACTAAACTAAAGGACTAAAGGGGTTGGAAGATTTTTATATAGAGCCTGAAATACCTAGTGTCCGCCATTTAGATTTTTTCAAAATGGCGGCCACGCTTAGAACCTATATACATCGATAGCTGAAATCAATAGAAACAGAAAACATACTAGGACCAAACCCCGTAAACCGTCATGTTTCCGGGATATTAACGTTCAAAGTTGATCACGTGTTATCCATGTTTTCCGTCTTGTTGCATATGAAAGGAGTATGACCAAAAGTCGTGCCAAAAAGTCTCATGCATCAAGATCAAAATATTATAGTAATTATTTTCATAATTCTTTACGACATTACGCGTCGGGGATTTGATTTTTGACCAGGGAATTTAATTTGAAGTAAAAAAGTGTTGATATTGTTTTATTCCCTTTACATGACGTTCCGTTTCAGACGATATGATTAATATAACCTTGAATTTTGAAAGTGTCATGATCACGTCTTTCAATAAACTTGTAAAAAAATTATACTTTGCCGATTCTACATTAATTAAAAATAACTAGAATATAATAGAATTGAAATTTCATTTAAACGATTATGATTTTTTTAGAGAAATAATTGCCGTTCGTGTATGACAGTCATGTCAAACAAAATAAAGTACCTAGTTTTTAGGTTATATAGAATTTCTTGAAAATCTCCGAGCCCGGGTTTTTTTTTACAAAAAGAACTTTTGTAGGAGTTAATATGATAAGTTGAGTCTATAAAAAAACTAAGTTTAACTTTAATGCAGCATGGTACGGGACTCCATACATCAATGGGCATTATCCTTTAGACATTCAGAGTGATTATTTTCTCTTGGAAATATATCTAGGAAACGTGACGCTTTACGAGGTTTGGTCATATTATGTATTCTGCATTGGAGTCAGCTATCGATTTATACAGGAAGCCCTTGCTATGCAGTGGAACACTATAGGCTCATAATAATAAATATCCAGAAAAGCATCGTAAAATAAATATCCAAATATCTTATTTCACAACCTACATGTTCACTTATGAAACGTCAGAAGCTAGGTGCACGATTCATACTGGTCGTTTCCTATGGAGAAGAGCTGGCAAGAAATCCACGGTTACACTTTTAAAAATAATTTACTTTTAGAATGTTTTCAAATTACAGTACTAACCAATTGTAAAGTATTACAATAGTCAAGTCATACTTACTTACACAACTATACTGTCATACTCTGACATTCCCGAACATATCACGTCAGTATCAGTTTAAACTAATAACAACAAACCATTGAAATCAAACATGAATTTAATCTTCAGCTGAATCGTTAACTACGCCACCAGATATGACCTTCAACATAACCAAGTTACCCCTTAGCAACAAAATCTAGAGCCATAACTGAATGTATTACATAATATTCATCATATATTATATCACATACTCCATCTTTGTTAAGCCTATAGTCTCCGCTCCCCACAGTAAATTGAGCGAAGTAACTCAATTTCGCTGCGTCTTTGAAATAATTGGAGACGGTATCGACGAGGGAGGTAGAAGTACCTCTGAGGTATCAATCAGGATATTTGGGTCGATGGTGGATGAATAATTTCTGTGTAGTTGACCCTCCTAATGTAATATTGGGCTGAGCGTTAAGTAGGCGTGCTCTTGTTTGATATTTAAGGACCTTTGTTTCGGTTCTGAGAAAACTGCTTGAGACTCTGAAGTTGCCTTTTTCTTACCTTTATATATCTCACGAAATTATTGATTTATTTCAAACTTTAAATACTTTTTTTTTGTAAGAACGTAGGCTTATGTTTTTAAGACTTAGGGGAGGCCTATGTCCAGCAGTGGACGTCTTTTAGCTTAAATGATGATGATAATGATACTCTACTGATATATAAAACCACAATGGCCCCTTTACCTTCTACCATTACACGTGCTGTACAAATATTAAATTTAATCTTGTACAGTAATTCATTTGAACCGTGCGTTTGTAGAATGATAAAAGAATTCACATGTTAAAGCAATAAATAAATTGCTTAAAGCACACGAAATGAAAACAGCTTCAGATAATTACAACAGAAAAACAATCAACATTTTTAAACTTAATCGCCGATCGAGTTGAATTACTGTTTCGTATCCACTATGACGCAACATCCAATGACGTCATCTATTTAATGCCTCTCTATCTCTCATTTGCGAACACATTAACTGTGTAAAAAATATATCGTAGAAGCAAAAGAAAATGGACTCATTGCGTGTGCGTACACGGTCTATTTTCCTTTGAATATAAAATTAACAAGAGATGTTAAGGGAAAATCTATGAACCCCTTTTTTTCTATGGAACAAAGTCTGTATGTAATATGTATGTAGGCTCATCCATTAGGTACCCATGGGAAAGTAATGGGGAATTGATTCGGTATGTTATGAGCCCTCTTTGCATCTTTAAATTATTTTCGGGACGGGATATAAAAAAATAAAAGCTCTTATATAACTTAATTTATGTATTGGGTATTTAATTTGCATGTATTTCCGTTCAGGATCGGATCCTTCATATGCTGCAGATTATTTATTATTCGATCAGCTTTTTCTTCTGTTTCGGGGTAGACTTTAATCGCTCGTATTGATACACGCTGAATTGGTTTCGTTTCCAGGAACGAGCCTGTTTTTATACAGAGAGCGACGTGAATACTTCTTCAAAATTTAAAAGCGTTTGTTCTGTTTTCATTTCCAATAAACGCCATTCCAAAAACAACCGAAAATACAACAAATATTTTCAGTAACTTGCTGTAGTATCAAAAATTTTTGATCCCCAAAAAACTATCAAATAACCCCCTGGCCCCAGTTTTAATAGTTTCCCATCCCAACGGACGTTTTAGTATTCAAAAAATATTTCTCGCTTCTACCCCCAGGCGCGGCAACCCGTTGTACACTTCCAACATTTTTCAATTATAGCGGACCGAAAGACCAAAAAATATTTGGCCATTATAACGAACAGTCTCCTCGCCTAATGAGTCTCGTTAACATTTACCACTAATCGCAGCGTGTTCTAAAAAGTCTGGACTACATAATACGTGCTTAGGAATTTAAGACTTCTCACTGCATTATAAGGTTGAAATTGCTGCATTGTTATAATTCGCGCCATGATTTGCAATTTGCATTGTTGAAAAATGTGATATCTAGTGAATTTGTGATGAACTAATTAGTGGAACAAGGAGGTTTGTTGTTTCGCGTGTGTGCTGAGCAAGTTCATATTTCTAAAATATTGTTCTTTTGTTTTTTTTTTAAGAGATAAGTATCATGATTTTGTTTTTGCATGGACCTCAATATGCTGATGAACTCGAAAAGAGTGCTATGAGATAGGATATTTGATGAGATAAATGGAATGGAAAACACAAATAAACAGGGTGGCAGGGACATCGACGCGCAAACTGTAACCATGGATTCAGCACATGAGTTTAGACCCCATAGCGTCGAAATTTTTCGTCTAGCTTTTCAATATTCTTAAGTTTCCATCAACTTCCAAGCACTGGTTTGCTAAATATAATAACGTTTATAATTTACGGTCCATCAAAACAACACTGAATAGCTTAAACTAAATATTTTGTTTAAACTAGCTTGAATTGAATATTTAGTTGAAGCTAGTCAGAGTTTTAATGGACTAACTTTGAGTAGTTAAAAAAAAACTTTAAAAAAACATATTTAAACAACCGTGACACTTGAGTCACAGAGTTTATGGGTAGAACCAAACTAATAACCCCCTAAATCCCTGAAAAAATTGTATCGGTCCATGCGCCAAGCACCCTGTATAAGAAAAGCACACTGTCTCGTAGAGGGTCTTAGCATTATGCTGAGCAATGGCTGTTATGCGTTATTGTGACGCATATTTTCCCCCAACTTGTAATTTTTTTGTGTTCTTTTTATGCGTCATGTTTGCCACAAATTAATGTATTTTCTTTCATTCCTTCTTTCTCACACAACTAAATACCCAACGATACAAAACACCTTCAAATAATTAACTCTAACACAATATCCACCAAAAATTTCATAAAATATTATTTAAAGCCGACGCCATTCACAGCCTGGTCAGCCGCATAAAGGCACCAACTATTTCAGGCTGCTTACCAGCGTTTTCAGTTCTTGAAGCGGCAAGCACGTTGCGGGTAGGTCTACAAAAGCCCTCTCCAGCCGAAACGGGGCCTGGCAGAGAGCCAGCAACGCTTTTCTTGTATCAATTTGAAATTTTCCCATGCATAGTTGTTTGTTTTGAGAAACTGTGCTGACTGTGTGCGATATGGGTAGTGTTGAATGCTGGATGCCGTGTTCAAAGTTGTGTAGTGATTTTGTGAGAGATTGAGGTCTCGTAGCGGGTTGAAGTGATTTATTTATTTGTTGTAGTTCAAGTTACACGTTCTTCAGAAGTGAGATAGTCATATTTCTATCCTACCTGATATCATCAGCCCATCACTGCAATGCATAGGCGCCTCAGTTGCACATCTCGACATAAGTGTTGTAATCTGAAGGAAACCGGCCATGATAATGGTAAAATAATGCTGCTGATATGATTGTGTTAACAATTGGCGACTAGTCATGATATTTTTACACTTAGTCATAATAAGCATCAATCAACTCGGCCTATTGCAGCCCACTGCTGGACATACGCCTCTCCCAGGCTAGGCCACAACACCCTGTCCACCGCCTTCCGCATTCAGTCTGTCCCAGCCACCTTCTTTAGGTCGTCCGTCCATTTAGCTGTAAGATGCAAGATGAATTTCAAATGGTGATCTTAAAAGCTATGCCAACCGTTAGAAATAGGAATAATGTTAGGTATTCTGAGCATGAAAGAGTTAAAATAATTATAATTCTAAATATTCTTATACGTGATGGTTTCCATAACTGCTATTTCTGTTCTAAAACTCATTCTGTGTATACTACCTATTCTTGTTTATGTAGTAAATAAATAACTCGACCTGTCTATTTTATTGTACCTACACAAAATCAATTATTTAAGTGAAAGTGTATGTAGCTCAAATAAACTGACCACCACCACGAGAAAAATCTTTAGTTTTGTGCTAGAAAGTTTCCTGATTCTGGATACATTGATACCGAGTATCACATTTGCTCTGTACAGTGTCGGATGTCGAATCCAGAGTTCTACGTTGTTAAGTGATTTAGTAAGAGATTTAGGTGTCGGACCGCTATATAGTGATTTATAAAGTGCAGAACTTGAATTTTCTTTAAATTTTTCAAGCTGCACGATTTAGAAGTGAAGAAAATTCTTCTTAGAAATTTAAATGGGCAACATATTGAAGCAAAACTTACTGTGAAGATACAGACAGATTATGGAGTACAATGCTAATGCTACTCTATTATAATCTAAACCCGTCGCATCGGAGTATGAAAGTGAGGAAAGAGAGACTGCATCTGTGACTGTGCACACTAGTCTGTTGAAATTGGTCGCCATGGCCGAAATACGGTCTGGACGACAATATGAATAACATAAAGTAATGTATATTATAAACATATGACGGCACGGTTGGCGCAGTGGTTAAGCGAGTGTCTGCTGCGCTGCGTGTCGCGGGTTCGATTCCCCCACGGAACAAATATTTGTATGGCCTACAAGTAGTTGTTCCGGGTCTGGCTGTTTGTGTATGTGAGTATAAATGTTTGTAAACGCACCCACGATACAGGAGAAACTCCAAGTGTGGGGCAACGTTTAAAAAAAAAAAAATATATATATATATATACAGGCTGATTTTTTAAAGACCAGAAAAATTTAAGGATGTGGTACATACTATCAAACTGAACAACTTTCTCCATGGGACCAACATCGTAATCGCGAATAAAAATTCAGCCTTCCCATACATTTAGGTCGAGTAGGTATTGAAGTTTTCTATGGGACAGTTGATAAAATTTTCGCGATTACGCTATTTGTCCCATGGAGAAAGTTGTTCAGTTTGATGGTCTGTACCACAACCTTAAATTTGGCTGGTCTTTACAAAATCAGCCTGTATTATAGTAATAGTATGAATGTGTATATAACCTATTTATGTATTTGTGTACCTAGTTTTAAGAGTTTTTTTTTTATTATTGTACCTCTCAACCAAAGCACCTGCCATCTAATCTCTTCACCACCCTTGGTTGACTGGTAGAGAATGCCTAAGGCATTAAGTCCGCTTTTGTACTTTTTGTGCGAAAAGTTTAAATAAATAAAGCTATTATAGCGACATAAGGCTACTACATACTAGGTCAAGACTGTTTTAATAGACAGACTATCGGTCTATGAAAAATACTGGTACTGAGCTGCATTCGGTTAGACTGGAAGCCGACCCCAACATAGTTGGGGAAAGGCTAGGCAGAATATTAGATAAGGGCTCAATAATGTTTTGTAATTCCTTACCGCCGTCAAATCAATTTCTTGTGACGAATGCTGACAACAAGGAAATAATTAAGGAAATGATTGAATAAATATTGCTATATATATTTGTCTTATTTCTTTTGTCACGCAGTTGTTTAGAATTATTGGCACTCGGCAAACATGAAGGGACTTCTGATCGTAGCATTCCGTGTAGTCAGTTTAAGCATGTGAGTAACATTATTTCTAACTAATTAGGTCATCGTCTGCCTAACAAAGTTGGGGTCGGTTTCCAGTCTAATCGGATGCAGCTGAATACCAGTATTTTACATGGAGCGTCTGATTATCTGACCTTCACATCCCAGTTAGTCCCAGTTACAGTCCCCAATAAGTAGTAACTTATTCCGTATTGCTGATGAACGTCTTAACACGCTTTCCGAGGCACGGAGGGGTCTTAGTATGAAATAGATGGTCACCCATTCACAGACCGACCTGGACAAGCGTAGCTTAACTAATAAGGTGATCCAGACTTACTCATAGAAGAAGCTATTAGGAAAGCAACAGATCTGATCTGACTATCGGTCTATGAAAACAATAAAACTAAATAAACATTCTCGTGGGATAGTCGAGCGTACGTCCACGTAACGAGATACATTATACGAGATAACATTATACGAGATACATTATAATTATCTTTTACTAGAATAAAACTTGTAAAATGTACATTATTGTCTAATGCACACTCAATTACAGGTACCCACAGCGTACAGTTTGAGCTAGGGTGGCGTAGTACGCAGTTTCAATAATAGAATAAGAGACCAGCTTATGAACCCCCCCCCCCCCCCTAGTTATAGCGGCCATAGTAGTGAACATTGTGGAAATTTCAAATGTATACCTATTACGGTTAAAAAGATCCAGCCTTATGACAGACGGACGGACGTACGGAGAGCGGGGCCTTGGTAATAGGGTCCCGTTGGCACCTATTTGGGACGAAACCCTGAAAAAACTATTGTGATAAAAGACTAACCTCAGCGCACAGACAAAACTACATGGATCTTGTTTCCGCGGTCTTAAAACACAAACCAACGCGATTTATTAGTTTCCGGGTTAAGTTACAGTCTCGCAATATCAGCAACCACGGCACCGCATTTAAAAACAAAGCCGCGTCACCTTAAATTTGGCGTCGCATATAAACAAAATTAGCGGAGACATTCTAGGGAACTTGTTTACACCGAACACAATCAATTTCACACAAGCATTGGCTCAATAAACTGTGTCACTAGTGTTGTGTTCATTTCCCGGGACGTCCCGGAATTCGGGGTGAATTGTTCTGCGGGATAAGCACGGACGGGGTGAATTGTGTCCGTTAAATTGTATGTTCTAGATGCTGTATTTGCTTGTCATTAAAGCAAATCACATTAAATAGTAGTTTTCGTAGCCGTTAGATACAAACCTTACATTTTACATTATAAATCTGTTTTAAAAACATTACAATTGTGGTTTCTACAAGCATTATTTATATTATATGTGTAAACCTCCCCCTTTCTTATAAATTTTGCTTAAAGTTAAGAGACGTTTAAACGTCAAAAAGTTTATGATTAAGCAGACGTTAATCTTAACTTAACTTTAAGCAACGTTTATAAATAAGGTTAAGAAATATTTAATACATTTACTTATTGATGTTATAATTTGTCAGTACTTGTAATCAAAAATCCCGGTAACTTATTTCTATTATTTGGTTACTTACATAATTTTTACAATATTAAACACAACTAACTATTTACCTCTTATTTCTTGACTTATTGAATTCCAATTTAAAATCCCGGTATTTTCCTATACCTCTTACCATCACTAAAGTCTCCAAGTACACGTTTCACAGAACTTATTTAGGATTCTTGTGGGAACATACCCCTAGAATACTCCAGGGCGTTATACTTCAAGCGATCGATGCCGCGGTACAAATTGTTAGTGATAAATCGAATCCTTTTCCCCTTAAGTGAAAAGCGTTTTAGCCAAAGCTGTAATCAGTTGGTTGATGTTGTTTTTCGTACGAAATGTGTACGAAACGTGTGGAATATATTACTGTTGGTTTGTATCGTCCTTTTAAGGGGTTACTTGGTAATGTGCATCCCTTTAAATAAGTGTTTGGGATCATAGTTTTAGCTTAAGAGTGTTTTTAAACTTTGTTAATCTATTAATTAATAAATATTATTTTACATCGTTTTTCGTCTCTGACGTGTGTGACAGTCTTGTTCTTTTAAGCAACGTAACGATATTTTCACTACGTTTTGAGAATTTATTCCGGAATTAATGCTGCACCCTAATTGCGAAACACACAATCAATCTCAATCTAAATCATTTTGAAGGATATTGCTAATCCATTGCTTCATAATTTCGAAAAATGTTACCTTCATAAAGTCTGCTCAACACGTAAATAACGCAATGAATGTTGTTGAACTGTCAAAATGAAACCGATTCTGATTGATTGTGTGTTACGCAATTAGGGTGCTGGTCGCAAGTGCTTGTGAGATCCTGGATCTGATTTCCAGGTCGGGCAAAATGTTGCTGGGATTTTGCACTTGGGATTTCTCAGTAGCATCTTGGTTAATGACAATAGGCTTGCCCCCAATTACACATGGCTGTCGTGATGTTATTCCACAAGTGGATAAGTAAAAGTCAGAGGGGCAATTCTCGTAATTTTAAGCACGTTCACAGGCTGATCTCAGTCTCAACCTGTCAAAACTTTCTCTAATTTCCCTACATTTTGACAAGATTTTGACATTTGTTTGCGCCGAAATGAGACTGCGACTAGATTTTGAGCGTTTTAAATTACGAGAATTGGCCTGCTGATCTCAGTCTCAACCTGTCAAAAATTTCTCTAATTTCCCTACATTTTGACAAGTTTTTGACATTTGTTTGTCGCCGAAATGAGACTGCGACTAGATTTTGAACGTTTTAAATTACGAGAATTAGCCTTCTGTTCTAATTCTGTAAGCATCCGATATTTGTCCAGCATTTGTAGAATTGCAGAGCTAAAAGAAAACCTATCGTCGCTAGGCTGAACTGGCTTGTTTCCAGTGCGCATTTAGGATTTCAGCTTTGTCATAGTACGGTAAAACAGCTAGAATGTTGTTTCAAGCTGTTTGTTGAGATATTGCAGTTTTAGCTCGAAGTTTGCGGATGAAAGGACTTATACGAATGGTTAGGTTTGATCTAGTTTAACGTATACTATAAATGTTTTGTTTTTTATCTAAAGAGGCGTTGATTCATCATTTAAAAATAGCCAAAGTTTTATAAAAAACTAGAAGAAACTTAATATATTATAGCATAATCAGCCTGTAATGTTTCCACTGCTGGCACACAGGCCTCTCTGTGAGAGGGTGCGCGGCTCAGTGCGGGTACGCTGATGTCACATGTCTTCAAATTTTTGGTTATAGGTCATGCCGGTTTTCTTACGATGTTTTTCTTCACCGTTTGAGAGAGCAGTGGTGATGAAATTATTTACACAACGTAAAGTGCCTGCTTGGGTTCGAACCTAGGACCTACTACTCGTAAGTTACGGCCTTTACCACTGAGACACCACTGCTTAAAATATTTTATGACACTCGGTAATAGTGTAGCGTTCCATCAGTGAAATATTTTTTGTAACTAGATCAGTAATTCTAGATATATTATATCTTTTTATGATATGACGAACAAATAATGTTAGGTCTTTAGAATACTAGTTTAGATGAATCATTGTAACGAATTAGTTCTGTATATAATTATGGCTGACTAAGTAAGTTGATCGAAAGCCTGAAATAGATGGTATATGTATTAAATTGTTTTGTTCGGTACATTACTCGTTTTTTTTTTCAGTTATCTTTACAAACTTCTACAATATAATGCTTACAATAGAGGCTTCCTTTTAAGTAATAAAGATACCTGTGCTAGGAGACCCCGCTCTCCGAAACTAGAAACAATAATAATGTAGGAGTGTACATACAAAAGAAATTCAACTTTTATCTAGGAAAGCATGTGTGTGTGGTGTGGTGTGGTGTGTGTGTCGTTTGGTGTGCGTGTGTGTGGTGGGGTGTGTGTGGTGGGGTGTGTTTGTGTGTTCCTGGTTGTCTAATCATCGCATGGTACTTTGTAGCAGAGTTTCAATTTCGTCATAGCTCTTGCATTTTAGCCAGTCTATTAAAGATTTTTTACATTCTCGATATGTCATGGATAGATATTTTAAAGCTTATTTAATTTATTGTAGATGGAATCGGATTTCCTGGTGAACTGTCTTTTTGCATATGAGGTTTTAACTGACACTTCCGGTGCATCTAGATATTTTCTTCTTCTTTTGTTGAGGCTAAAATCATAACGGAAGGATTTGTGATTTTAAAGCTGTATGGAGTATATATAATTTCCAGACTGTGAGAAGGCTACTTAGTGAGTAAAGGTTTTCAGTAGGGAATCTATACGATTTATAATACATCACTTTCAAGAGTGACCTTTGCAATATTTCCAGTGCTAGGAACTTGATTTTAGTGGCCCCGCCCCAAACAGGTAGGTATACAATATATTAGAACTGACTGGGCCAGTGATACGTATATTTGGTTTAATAGTTTATGATTGTAGTAATATTATTACAATCACAAAAATAGATAAAACACTTGATATACTCGTATGACCTAGACTTAAACAATCACTATAACAACCACAAATACACAATTTCAGAGCATTAAGATCATCTTTATTACAAAATAATATCACATGTGCCGTAATGAAGAAACCGATGGGACGTACCACCAGTGTAACAAGACCTCTCGAACACAGTAGAAGAGCTTCTTACCAACATAGAACTGTTGGGGCAGAGGGGGGTAAGGGAGCTCCAAGTCCCTGGTCATCAAACACAATACATTCGGTATAAAAGTACCCATGATATAATATATCCAGAGCAGTTGGCCAGCCTACCCATTTTTTCTCTCTGTTCCCTCGGAAAAATGTCCCCTATTAATACAAATGAGATATGATCCGACAAAATGGGATTTTTTTACCTCTCTCTAGGTAGTTTATTTTTAGTAGTCTTGGTACCTTAATGTGAGGATTGGAATAATGGTTAATAAGCGCTTTCGTTGTCCTGCATTGATATCGTATTTTGATGTTTTTTAACAAGTTTGTTTATCTACCGATAGTGCTGCAATCAAATACTTTGATCGCAAGTTATTTTACGCGACTGACAGCCTGAAGTCAAAACCATGAAGTCTATTTATGCCTAAAGATTCATTAAGAAACGTTTCTCTGAGGGTCTAACCCCTCTAGCGAGGTCCTCATGAAAGTACACATTTCCTAAAATAAATTTACGCCTATTACCCATAGGGATCGGCAGAAACTACAGAACACCACCGACTACGACCCCTACATACTCCTTTTGTTTGTTTACGTTCATACATCTGAGGGTTTGTTTCGTAATTTTAAGAACGTTCACAGTCTGATCTCAGTCTCAATCTTTTAATTTCCCTACATTTTTGACATGTTTCTGACATTTGTTTGTCGCCGAGATGAGACTACAAATAGATTTTGAATGTTTTAAATTACGAGAATTGGCCTTCTGGTCGAGTCCTCGAATACTAAGAAAGTACCCTTTGCAATATAACCCTATATTAATCACGTCCCCAATACAATGTCAAAGTCAAAGTCAAATCATTTATTTCAAATAGGCACATAAAAGGCACTTTTGAACGTCAAAAATAAAATTAGAATAAAATTGATTCTAGTCGCCCCTTCCAAAAGGTAGTTTTCGTATGGAGAAGAATGGGCAAGAAACTCCACCGTTACTCTTTTAAAATGTTTTACAATATATTGCATACATTATTTATATAATTATATGTGAAGACGATGCACCCAAAAATAAACTTACTATACCACAATAGGTAAAAGAATTAAAATGGATAAATGTAACCATGACATATAGATCAACTATGTGATAGATACATGGTGCTCACATATTCACAAACATTCCAAACGTAGACGATTTTCATAAATAAATAAGGAGTAATAAGTCCGGGTGTGACCCCAAGTAATTACAGAATGTAAATCAATGTCAAAAAAAAAAAAAAAGAATAAATTATACAATTACATTAGCAACCAGTTTGATTTTGTCTAGACTCTAGAGATTGTCCTATGGAGCAAGACCAGCATGTTTCCAAGCATTCTTATCTTGGATATAATCCTCTAATTTGTAATATCCTTGCTTACAAAGTGTAATTTTAATATAAGTTTTAAATTTTCTTTCATTTAATTGCAATATTTCACAAGGTATTTTGTTGTAACATTTAACACAGTACCCCATAAAAGATGTATGAACTTTAGATAGTCTGAAAAAAGGTTGATCTAATTTATCTTTATTTCTAGTATTAAAATTATGTCTATCACTTATTTTATTAAAAAGATGTTGATTTTTTCTTACATACATAATATTTTCATAAATGAATTGGCAAGGTACCGTCATAATATTAATCCTTTTAAATAGTTCCCTAAGAGATTCGCGGCGACGTAGATTGTAAATGGCTCTGACAGCTCTCTTTTGCAAAATAAAAATGGATTCAATGTCAGCAGCCCGACCCCACAGTAAAATGCCATATGACATAATACTGTGGAAGTAACTAAAATAGACCAAGCGAGCGGTTTCTTCGTCTGTTAATTGTCTTATCTTTCTAACAGCATATGCGGCCGAGCTTAGCCGCCCCGCAATAGATGTTATATGAGGTCCCCATTGTAATTTCTCGTCTAGCGTGATTCCTAGGAAAACTGTCTGATTAACAAATTCTAATTTTTGGCCATTCAATACGATGTCACATTCGCTACTTCTAACATTAGGTAATTTAAATCTAATGCATTTTGTTTTTTTTTCATTAAGTACTAAATTATTAACCGTAAACCAATCTTGGACCTGAAGAATAGAGTTATTCACGTCGTCAAGATTTTGTGACCGTCGGTCTATTTTAAAGATCAATGATGTGTCATCTGCAAATAACACCATCTTCGGTTGATTTTGAAGTAATTGGGGTAAATCATTAATATAAACTAAAAAGAGGAATGGACCCAATATCGAACCTTGAGGAACGCCCATTGTCATTTCAGAACCCAATGAGTTTACGCCATTTACTTGGATTTTAACCTTTCTATCTTTCAGGTATGATCTTAACAAGTCAAGTGCTGTTTTCCTAATCCCATAGTGCTCGAGTTTCATCAGAAGTGTTTCATGGTTTACGCAATCGAACGCCTTAGAGAGATCGCAAAAGATTCCAATAGCATCTTGTGCTTCTTCCCAGGCGTTAAAAATGTTCTTCATTAGGGTAACACCGGCGTCAGTGGTACAACGCCCTTTGGTGAAGCCGTACTGGTGTTCATGAAAGATGTAATTTTTATTAAAGTGACGTAACATTTGATTGAGCATCAACTTTTCAAACACCTTACTGAGAACTGGCAGAATTGACACAGGTCTATAATTGTTGGGATCTTTACTATCACCGGATTTGAACAATGGTACTACTTTACTATGTTTCATAAGATCCGGAAAGACTCCTTGGTCAACACTGGTGTTAAATATGAAAGCTAAATAGGGCGCAATGGTTTCGATGAGAGATCTACATACTTTTACAGACATACCCCAGAGATCTTCTGTTGATTTAATTTTAAGATCTTTAAAAGCTCTTATAACAGCCTGGGGGTTTGTATGCTGAAACCTAAGCTCCGAAGGGCATGCCTTTACATTCCTTTTAAGTAAGGCAGCAGAAAGCGTGGGGGAAGAATTTAAAGCTTCAGTAGTTTTAAGGGGAATATTAGCAAAGAAGTTTTCAAATTCCTGAGCTATTTCTACATCTGAATTGATGGGGCCATGTGCAGTCTCTAAATTAAGTTCACTATTTCGCTGTTTTTTCCTACCTGTTTCATTATTTATTATTTGCCAGGTAGTTTTTATTTTATCATCAGCTGATTTTATTTTATTGCTTATATAAAGAGCTTTAGCTCTTTGGCACACCCTTTTAAAAGTTTTTGAATATTTTGCAACATACTGATGAAAGTTCGTATTTTTCATATGTTGCTTTAAGCCATACAGTTCAAAAAGTTTTTCCCTGCTTTTACGAATACCTGGAGTAGCCCAGTCACTGAATAAAAACTTTGTGTAAATACTTTTAGTTTTCAGTGGAAAAGTGTCATAAAATTGCGAGTTTAATAGTGAAAAGAACTCGGCGTAGAACTCATTGGGGTCATCTATATTATTAAAACTCTGATCACATAATTTACTGGCCAAAGAATTATTTAATTTCTCTAAATTTTTACATGTAATTGGCCTAAACCTTATTTCAATTTTTTGTAAAGGCCTATAGGAGCTAAATGTTATTATTTGTCCACTGTGATCAGATGGCAACTTATCTACAATTCGTTTGTGTATGTAATCGCAATTACAAAAAATATTATCTATACAAGTGGCAGAAGAAGCTGTCACTCGGGTTGGTTCCATAAACACATTGGACAAATCAAATGACCCAAAAAGACTCAATAATCTGACAGTATTCGAGTTATGTTCCAATAAATTAATATTAAAATCGCCACATACGATTATTGACTTACTACTAGTACTAAGCTTCTTTAAAACATCTTCCATTACAGAATCAAACACCGATAGATTCTGGTAACTAGGAGGTCTGTATACGCATACTATAACATGCTTATCGAGCTCAACACAGGACAATTCAATCATGTGTTCAACAGACAGCCCGATGATGTCTTTACGTTCTTTAGATTTAATAGAATTTTTAAGTAATATTAATGACCCGCCATGTATCATACGTTTTCGGCTGAAATGGCTAACTACACGATAATTTTCATAATTAATTGACATTACTTGATAATCTTTCAACCAATGCTCTGTTAAACAAATGACATCAAACTTGGTGTCTTCCAAAAACAATTCTATTTCCAGTAATTTAGAAGCGCAACCTTGGATATTTTGATTAAATAATTTTAAAATATGTTGCACACCCTTTACTTTCTTAGTATTATTAATTATATTGCCAGAAGATACCTTTTTATTATTCTGTATTAATAATTGGTTATTTGAAGGGGTAACTTCTGTTGTCTCACTGACTAGTTTAAATTATTATCAGGAGATAGCTCCACAACTACAACTGGAGAGTCTAGATTGCCCGTATAAGTTCCAGCAGGAGGGAAATACCCTATCTGACTGGTAGTGGCCTCCAAGGATGTTGCCATTGTAGGTGGAGCCTCCTTTGTACAATATGATGATTCACAATCAATCACAATGTTGTTAGTAAAACTATGCAACACAGATTTGTCACTAATACTAGAATTTGTTACATTAGCTATAACCTCGTTAATATTATATGCTATCAACATAGCAATCAGATGTCTACATTGCCCAATGAAGGATTTACGTCCGTATTAATAAACATCACTCAACGAGGTATTCAAGTGCGATATCATTTGATACGTCATTATTACGATATCAGCATCTCAAAATCATTGCTAATTAATAGACACATGAATACAGTATCTCAGTTACCAAGATCAGCTGTTCAAGGTGCTATACTTGAGGGCTTGATCTCGGGAACGATTACGTCACATTGACCGAAGTTTTGAACAATAATTCATAACATTCATCACATAATTTCATTATTGCTATGTCGTAAGATTTAATGAAATACTTGTAAATATTTATTATGCTACCCATGAAATCTTATGAATGTTCGTTAATTAGGAGAGTTGCATAAAAAGCTCATAAATGTTAACGCCATTACATCTTTCATAATTTAGCGCACAAATTTAATAATTTACCTTGAATAAATTCAAGTTTGTAAATACGATAATCGCTATTTTGATGACAGTGGTTGTCGAAGCTTAACTTCACCACAGGGGCAGTGAATAGTACATCATTTAATTATTTGACGAATTCATCCATGGTTTAAGGTAGATAAGTAGTGGTCATGAAGTTTTTTGATATCTAATGTCGAAGTATCGCGCCAATCGTGGGTGTAACACATTTTTACTTTTCACAAATTTAACACACAGATGTTGATAAGATTTAAAATGTGACAAATTATAGAAAATATTATAAACAACACGAAAATGCCCAGATCTTAACGTAATATTCAAACACAGGTCCAATAACACGTATTAAACATTACCACTAGGTACTCAATTTGTGTTTATTGCAATGATGTGCGAAAGCGATTATTCTAAACGATTATCTTTTTTAATATCGATTGACTCGAGTAATTAATATGACGAAAGTCAGAAATCGATACTTGGAAATTTAAATAAAATTATTTTTTAGCAATAAATACAATAAGCATTGTTTAATGATTGTTTATTCTACTGTCATTACAAAAAACGAGTCAATAACAGACAGGCCATATAGGTATTGAATTTCGCGCCAAATTGTTTCTATATTTGAATTTAAATTCGGAAAAAGCGCCCGCTGTTCAAAATTATTTTAATTTATTGGACAATTTATTGATTGTTGATTTTATTTTTGATACTTTCTAATAGTTTGCGACTACTAACTGCTTAGCATAATTTTGTTTGAGAATGATGATAAATTAATTATATAAACTGGGTATTCTAAAAACACTTAACATAAAATACTATTTTTACAAGCTAACACTAGCATATAATGAAAAAATTAAAGAAAAAGACAGGAGCTCATTAGGCATCAAAAAATTCATCCGCATCGCTGTCAATGGGATAAGTGCCCAAAAGGGTGATAGAATTACCACGTGGGATGGCAATGCTGATTCTTTGGGCTATAAATTGGCCAGCCCTCGGGTCACGTGAAGAGTCAACCAAACGCTTGGCGATGTCCTGAAAAATTCGATGAGCACTGGGACCACAAGGCCCCTAGTGTGTCAACCCCAAACGGCTCAAACATATAGCTCCCAATAAGGTTGTTATATTTACGCCGTTTGAGGTTTTCTGCTCCTGCAGCAGCCGCCCCAGCACAGCCCACCGTGCTAGGAAGATGGGATGGCGCGAGGGTGTCGACATTTCAATATTTTTTGTTAGTTAAAAGAGTTTTTATTTAGTTTCTACATTTTTTTTATGCGAGTATCGATTAGGCTGTATGCAAGTTTTGATTCGAAATAAGAAAGTTGGATGGACGGTCAGCACTAAAAAGTGTCACGTCGCAACACAATTTTTAGTAATTTTTATCAAGATTTGATCGTGTTTTTTATTTAGTTTATGTATGAAAAATAGTAAAAGTAAGAATGCAGACAGAATGATAATATCTTTATTTTTCCTTTTTGCGTATTTCCAGCAAGACAGTAGGTTGTTCTTGTAAATATTTTCAGCTAATTGAAGTTGTCTACTTTTTGGTTAGTAATACCTATTTTATACAACTTTCGCAGAGTTTGATCGGTCAAACTCCGTTAGTCTGCGAAAGTATCAAGTGCGAGCACTTGGGCTGAGTGACGTTTATTAATACAGTCTCGGTATGAAAACTAAACAAAATCACAGGAGCAGCTTACTTTCAAACAAGTCCCAGATTGACAGGTGTAATGTATGGAGTGACAGGACTTCGCGACCGAATTCGGTCGTAAAGCGATCGCTATGAATGTCGAGACTGCAGCCCCAAAATTAAATTTTAAACGAACAAAATGCCAATTTTATTGTAAATCACGTTTTCACCAGATTATATCGAGTTATTACCCTCTATATGTAATCACTGCATTTATCGCGATTATGGTAATCAAAAATTAAGTTAATTAGCGAAGCAAACCTACCCAATGGTGTTATTTTTATGAGAATGGGACCCTTGTCATGGGTAACATGGGTATTTATAATGGTTTTATTCCCCATTGGACGCGATGATATCTAGAGGTTAAATTTTATACTTTGGATAATGTGTCAAAAATGGCTCGTTTGTAATTGATCGATAAGGCATTTAAATAAGGCTTATAAGTTAGTAGAACAGACTATCGTTAAACGTGTAAATTATTATTAATTGGGTATTACCAATTATCAAATTATCGTAGCTGGTGGCGTTCTGTAGTTGTTACCTCCCATGGAAATCAGGCGTGTTTAAATTATCATTAATATTTATTTACTCAATTTATTTATCAAGCACACAAAAATATACAGAGGCCGAATTAATGCCGAAGGCATTTACTACCGGCCAGTCAACCTTAGAGCGATGCAGATTCAGAAAAAGAGGTATTCCACTCAGAGCACTGATTACAACAGCACTTACCCGAACCGCACCTGAGCACTTCCACTAACAAAATTTTGTAACGTGCAGTACGGTGGAACAGTTTATCTACCACTAATAGTAATATTAAGTGGTTATTATCTCCTTTATTTCAATGTAAACATATAAATTGTATTTTTAAATATTAGAATATAAAAAGTATAAAAACATTTAAAAATAGTAGCCCACCGGTATCGGGAACAGGGTCCAAGCTACCGGTGGTCAGGGCTCCAGAGAGAGGAACCTCCTGACAATGCGAGCCGTGTCTAGAAGTACCGCTTTCTGAACCAAGCCCTTGATCCAGCTGCCCAATGAGAGCCTCCTAAGGTGTTGGTAGAGCCTCTTCGCTATTAAGCCATTGGCTGTCACGACTATCGGCACAATGATCGCTGAATCCACATCCGACATGTCGACAACCTCGCGAGCCAAGTCAAGATACTTGATTTGTTTATCTTTCTCGGCTTTCACGAGGTTCTCATCATGCGGGGCGGTTATGTCAACAATCATTGCGCGCCGCTCTGATCGATCCACCACCACTATATCAGGCTTATTGGCAACAATAGTCCTGTCAGTGATAATGGATCGATCCCAGTATAATGTGATATTTCCATTTTCGAGAACTGGGTCGGGCACATACCTGTAGTACGGCACTTCCGATTCCACAAGGTTGTATTTCGAACAAGTTGCTGATGGATTATCCTAGCTACAAGGTTGTGTCTATGCAAGAACTCTCCGTTAGCTAGAAGAGAACACCTGGAGATAATATGCCTGATTGATTCCCCCGGCCGGTGGCATGCCCGACAGATGTCAACCGTGCCGTCTTTCACAATAAATCTCCGGTAATTGTTCGTCATCTTAATTTCGTCCATAATTGCACAGACAAAACTTTCGGTTTCTCCAAAGAGGTCACCGAAACGCCAGGCTAGGGACGCTAGTAGATCTACATCAGGCCATGTAGGGCCCGGAAGAAGCGTCCGTGAAGCTCCCTACTCTGCCATACCTTAATGCGTTCATTAGTGTCAAGCACTACTGGTTTGCGCCAGTTCTCTTTACCCAAGGAAAGCGGGGTGAGGCCCTTGTCCACCGCGACTACATCTCGATGCATCCCCACGTTGGTTTCTGGGAAATATTAAAAATAAATCTTAAAAAAATAGCGTAGAGTCATCTCAACACTTCTCTCCCTTGATTTTGTATATATATATTATAAGTATGTATATATTATAGTAATAGTATGTATGTGTATATAACCTATTTATGTATTTGTGTACCTAGTTTTAAGAGTTTTTTTTATCATTGTCCTTTTCAATTAAAGCACCTGCCATCTAATCTCTTCACCACCCTTGGTTGACTGGTAGAGAATGCCTAAGGCATTAAGTCCGCCTTTGTACCTTTTTGTGCGAAAAGTTTAAATAAATAAATAAATATTCCCTCAGACTGCATATCTCGCGATTGTGAGGTTCTTTGCGTTTAAAAAGCCTCGACCTCCACACTTTCACGGGATATACAGCCTCATTACCGATGACCGTGGGTGATGCATTCGATTTGCAGTCAGCAGCGTACGGACCCCCCCTCCAGGGCATCGAGTTCGGTCTTAGTCCATTTGAGTATGCCGAAAGAGTACATAAAAACTGGCATGACCCAACCGTTGAAGGCGCGCACCTTGTTTTCGTCTGATAAAAGACTATTAAATTCTTTTTTCAGGCGGCCAAAGAAGCGCTCCTTCAACGATTGCTTCATGTTATAACATTAATGCCCAACGTTTCCGACATACCCAAAAACTTATAGGTTTCGGATGCGGAGAGGGCTCTAAGGTTTGTCTAATCCGAGAGTTGGGTTCCCACGGATTCCACAATCTCCCCTCGCTTTACATTCATGCCCGCACATTTGTCCACACCAAATTCCATCCTGATGGCGCTATTGAAAGTTTCAGTAATTTTCAGTAGCTCCATCAGTTGCAAATTATTGGGGGCAAAGAGTTTTAGGTCATCCATGTAGAAGAGGTGAGATATAACCTGATCACCTCTCCTCAGCTGATAGCCTAGACCTGAATCTTCCAGCAGCGTGCTTATAGGATTCAAGGCCAAGCAGAACCAAAGCAGACTCAAACTGTCGCCCTGGAATATGCCTTGCTATTCCTCTGGATATTTCGACATCCTGGATAGCGAAGGACCGTCCTCCATTGCCCCATACACGTCATCAGGAAGGTGCGCAGAGTTGTATCTACTTTATACAACTTCAGCACCCTCATGAGTCATGTACGTGGCACCGGTCATAAGCCTTCTTATAATCTATCCAATATGGCGACAAATACTTTCGGTAACGACGAACCTGTTGGATAATGGCCATATCAATGAGGAGTAGCTCCTTAGTAGCGCTATATTATTGTTATTAAGCACACTTACGTAAGTCTTCATAAAGATAAACAATTTAGCTCATTTATAAATAGACTTTGCTCTGCAGTGGGACACACTGATGATAAAAATAATAACAAAATAGTTTTTCTAAAAATATCATCTTTTCAAAGACGAGAATCAACTACAAAAATGAAACCAAACAAATATCAACTCGCTAAACCTCAACACATGACATTTAGTATCGATATTCCCAACCCTACGAATGTCATACAGCAATATGACGTCACAAGGACACGGATTTCATTATTTATTCTCTTATGTGAAGTCGCGCGTCGCCTATTCGATTTGTCGATCTCGATTCGCCCTTTTCGATTTTAATAATCGATATGTTATTCAATATCGAGAACTCGATCATTTTATTCGACTGTGAATACGATAATTGAATTTGAATTAATTGGTTCGGATTTGTATTGTAGTTTTTGCTTATGGTCGAGTTAGTTTTTTACGTCAGAGTTGGAAAAAATATAATTGGAAATGAGAATGAGTGGGTTTGTTCTGATATTGTTCGATTCTGAGAGGTCTTACTTATTATGTTAAGAATTATTTTATTATATTTATTTTCTAAATCTCTATTGTATGTATAGATAATTAACTATTTACAGTAGGCACTAAATTAAATGACTAACAAACTAACTATACTAATTATATTATTATTAGGAAGCAGTGGTGGCCCAGTGGTTACGACCACGATTTACGAGTTGTAGGTCGTAGGTTCGAACCCACACAGGCACTTTGTGTAAATTTTATTTCATCGCTACTGCTCTCAAAACGGTGAAGGAAAACATCGTGAGGAAACCGGCATGTCCTAGAACCAAAAATGCGAACACATGTGACATCTACCAACCCGCACTGGGCCCGCGTGGTGGATTACAGTCCACTCCCTCTCACATAGAGGAGGCCTGTGTCCCAGCAGTGGGAACATTATAAACTGAGTATGATGATATGATGAACTATTATTATGTTATTTAACTACCTACTATTAAAAATTATCAGAATCTAATCGACATAAAAGCGAATACAAAATACAAATACTTTTACTTTTAGTCAAACATTTTTGTTGTTTAGTTCAAGTATTCTAGTTTTGTGCCTGGTTGATGGCAATATGCTCGCCCTATTATATGCATGGGACTTAAACATAGCTGGCGATGAGGGCATACGCACGGCTACATCAAGCGGAACACCGCTAAATTTTGATTGTTTTAATCCTTAAAAGGGGTCATTGTGAACAACTTTTACTACGGGACCAACCCTGAAATCGTGAAAAAAAAAATCTGTTGATCCATAGACTTATAGTCGCATAACTCGACATAATGTATGGATCAACTGTTTTTTTTTTTTCACGATTTCAGGGTTGGAGCCGTAGTAAAAGTGGTTCATAATGATGAGTACAATGACCCCTATTACGGATTAAAACGATCAACATGTAAGGGCGAATACAACCAGTATAAGCGAACTTCTGATTGTACGAAAAACTCATAAAATGCGAGGTCAACTAAAACTGGAAATGTATAACTTTTGTACCTATTATAGATACACCTCTGCCCAAATCCTTCGGGGAAACAAGACGTGATGTTATATATTGGTTCTTCGATTCTAATTTAAACCGAAACATCAGTCTTTGAGTCCTAATTTGATCAGTCTCCTTATTCGATTAACGGCGGACTTTTCCAATGTCAGACAATTTTATGGGAGGACAAATTTTGAATTTTTGACAGTTGTTTCATTCAAAAACTGTCAAACGTCAATATTATTCCACGAATAAAAGTTATCTGGCGATGGAAAAATCAGCGCTTAATCATAAAGCCGAGATTTTAAGAAGAAGGATTAAGGCCTAAGACTCCTCTGTCCTTACTAAATTGTTGATCTCTTAAATGTTATAAAACATTGTCCGTATAAAATTCGGTGCTAAGAATCCCAATGCAACTAAGACGAAGCTAGGGGATAAACAGAGAGGGACAATACCCGCCGGTTCTAAATGAAATCTGGCCGAGATTCTGTCCATTGTTTGAGCTTCAGGACGTAGCAACTTTATTGTGCCTGTAATGAGACGTCTGGCGGAATTGTGAGCTGTTTTCTACTGTATCATTGCAGTTGTAGCTGGATTAGGGTGGGTAGAGATTTTGGTCCTTGCAGTTGCTGGAGTTTGGTATTAAATTCATGCCAAAATGTGCTTTTCGTGACTGGATTTTTGAGGTTATTATTTCTTTCAAAAAAGATGCAATAGCTAAACGTTCAACTGGAAATCGGGTCATGAGTTCGAACATCACCTGAGATCCAGAATATTTATTACTAGCTTCTGCCTGGGACTTCGTCTGCGTGAAATTTCATGTTATAAAACCGGATATACATTACGGAACTATTTGCGTAAACTTAGTTATCCATTGATAGTTTCACGTGTATATAGTTCAGCTTAATATAAAATATATTCTATGACACTCAGCAATACTTTAGCTTCCCATTAGCGAAAGAAGTTCGAATCAGGAGTTCCGAAGATACGTACAAAAACTCTATATAAAAATAAAATTTTACCTTTATCTATAGAATTAGTTTTGCAAGAAGGGCTAAGAAATGAATACCGCAAGTACCTAACAATAAAGAAGTTTAAGCTCAAATCCTAGTCTATTTTAAGAACTGTAGTCCCTTCTGCTTATAGCGAGTGTGACAAATATGTCTCATGTTCATCACAAGTAACGTTACACGTTTGACTGACTATCTAACAAGTAAATTGTTCAAATAGTTCTAACTATGCTGAGATAGTTCATTCCTTTATGTTCAGGGTTTAAGCATGACCTCGAGACAGTCTACACCAGGCTAGATTGTCCAGTTGGCGCTGCAATGCTAACTAACAGGCGACATGATAAATGGCCCCATGTGTCTTCTTTC
This sequence comes from Apamea epomidion, assembly GCA_947507525.1. Classification (NCBI taxonomy): domain Eukaryota; kingdom Metazoa; phylum Arthropoda; class Insecta; order Lepidoptera; family Noctuidae; genus Apamea; species Apamea epomidion. The sequence continues at coordinate 1,612,092 of OX382234.1, forward strand.
TAGGAGGTAGGGTATCAACACTTGCTTAGCATATCACGGTGTGAAGATGTAGTCTGCATATATTTAAAGTTTAATTTATTATGTGGGTTGGTTAACCCTTATTCAAGTAATGTAAATTTGTTGCTTATTTGTTTAGAAATAATTACAGGCTTATAAGTTCGTTATAAGACAGGCAGAAGTGATGATAATTAGGCAGAAACTGTGAGAGAATGCCTAGTTCCAATCGTAAGCTATGATAAGTCAGGCAGCGGTACAGCCAGGGCTAGAAATACGTTTCATTTTTCATCTTTAAAGACGAAACATCCATCAGTCATTATAATGATTACTTTATTCTTTCAAGAATTATACAAACTGACATCGACGCGCAAACTGGAATCATGAATACAGCACATTATTCTAAACACCCAAGCGTAGAAATTTTTCGTCGGTTATCAAAAAAATAACCACCTGCGCGGTCAAAATGTATGGAACAGCAATTTTTTTTAATAACCAACGACAAATTTTAACGCACGCCGGTCCAGAATCATATACTAAATCTATGGTAACAGGTTTCACGTTAATATCCCTGCCACCCTGTATAACTTTGAAGAAGCTTAACTGCACCAATAAAACCATCTTTACTGAAAACGTTTCACTCTGAACTTAAGACCAAGAGTTAAGTACTCCACAACGCAAGCGAAGTTATCCTTAATAAAAGCTGATATACAGCAAAAACTTGAAACCACTAAAGTCTGCAGCGAACTATTCTGAACTATATCCCCTTTATTAATTTACCGCTTGCTACTAACTATGCCAACACTTCCAAACAATTTCTTAAACACTGCACTATTGTCAGACACCACCAACTTTCAATTTTAAAAACCTTTATAAACGGAGAAAATCCCGGGAAAGCGAAACTGTGTCCATATGCCGAGAATCACGGAGTAAACACTTTTAAGAAAATAACATCCCGAGTCTCGCTGTGTACATTTTTATATCGTCTAGGTACGGTGATGCGGACTGACGGGCGCAGGGTTCCGTATGTATTTTGTTGGCAGTTTTAGATGTATTACTTTTTTGTGTGTTGGTTTTGTGTATTGTGGAAGTGAGGATACTTCCTGTAGACGTAGATGAAAGCGTGTTTGTAAGCGTTTGATATAAGAAGTTTACACTGTAAGATGATACTTTTTAAGGATTCATAATTATCTCCTACATTCTTAACAATTTACCTACAGATATTTATTTGTACGATTTGTAAGGAAAATTTGCATAAGCAAAGCCAATAATGTTCCCGCTGCTGGAACACAGGCCTCCTCTATGATAAAGGGAGTGTGCCGTAATCCACCACGTGGGCCCAGTGTGGGTTGGTAGATGTCACATGTCTTCGAATTTTTGGTTATAGGAGACGCCGGTTTCCACACGATGTTTTCCTTCATCGTTTTGAGAGCAATGGTGATGAAATTATTTTCACAAGGTAAAGCGCCTGCATGGGTTCTAACCCACGACCTACAACTAGTAAGTTGGGGCCATTACTGCTCCCACCTATTGCTAATTTAGTGAGCGTGACTTAAGAACAAAACATATAATATCAAAATTTTCTTACATTTCTGTAATTGACAAGGAAAAAAGCTACATAATTTTACATAAAAGAATTATTACAACCAATAAATTCAATGATATTGCAACATACGGCGTTTAATGGTGAAAGTTCTTTTATTCAAGCCATTATTCCATAAGGAAAAATATTATCTGATTTACTGTTAGCCAAAATGAATGTTCCAGTACGTGATCCTTACGGTTTTGGTAACCCTCGTGTAGGTTTTGTTGAAAGCTCTGTTTTAAGGAAATAATACATTTATAACGTAGAAGTTTTTTATTGGAATAAATTCAAGCAATTCTACAAAACTTAGACTCTTTATAGAGTTTATTTTGCTTCGCCCAACAGTTTTGTTGCTGATAGATTTTTCAAAACTTTTGCTTATTATACTTTACAGGGAGTAAAAAAACCCAGCACATAGCCGTCAACTACGCATTCTGTACATCAATGATTACAATGACGAAGAGTACAATTAAATGACTCTCGGCTTCGTTAAGAGTATTTTTACACTCGATAAAGAAAAAAACGAACAGTTGAATTGAAGACCTCGTTAGTTAGTCGATTAAAAACCTCTATTAAAAATTGTGGTACAAAAGATGATCCGTTCACTTTTCACGCTCTAACCGTAAAATACTTGCGGAAACTTGCGGATCCCTAAAAATCTACAGCGCTGTACAATGACAGAAAACAATCGGTAACAAACAAAGGGAACGTTCTGGGGCATATCGAGACTGTCTTCACTCCGCTAGCCCCTCATAATATCTCACCACCCAGCCCCTTATTCTAACCGCGTAAGGTTCAATTTGTAATGGATTTTCTTGTAAGGTCTGTAATCGAAACTGAAGGTTTGTTTATTATGTTTTATCCTCATAAATATGTAGTTTTAGCCTGTGGGTTACTGTTTAGTTTACGATTTCGTTCGCGTAATGGTTCGGAAAGTTTGGTTGCATATTTATATAGTAGTTAGTGTTTGTTAACGGGCTACCTTGGGGTTGCTTAGGTTTCACTGTTGGTTTTGGGAAGAAAATAATGTTGTTTACTGAAGTTTCTAAGAATTGTTGCAGCTTTCGAGTTCTGAGGACGTTTTACGTTTGTAATACAGGGTGACAGGGACATCGGCGCGCAGTCTGTTACCATGGAGTCTGTGCATGATTCTGAACCTCCCTGCATTGAAATACTCAATACTCGATTCTTTATTGCATTCCACAATGTAGGCTTAGGTGGTAAATATTTGCCAAAACAAACAATCATGAACCCTGGCAGGCACAGATAAAGAAAGATATGTGGAGAAGAGGACTTATCTTTTACGTATCTTATAATCTAACTTATTCTAAATATACTTTTAGAACAATAATTAAATGATAAAAATATAATAATAATAACACTTTTTGTAATATTTAAAAATATAATTTATATGATTACATCAAAATAAAGGAGATAATAATAATATAACATTTTGCTTATTATATACTTGTATTTGTTATGTGTTTCAAGGATTTATCATTTAAATATTCGTTGACACTATAATAACATTTGCTTATAAATAGCTTTTTTAATTTGTTCGTAAATAGATGGAGTTTTTTTTCTTTTCTTATATATTAGGGTAAATATATCGTAGGTTATTTAAAAAAATTAACCGTTCCATACATTTTGACCGCGTATGTATTGCAGTTTCCTATGAAACTGCTGATTGTCTTTTTGATTCTTAACCGACGAGTTTTTCTAGGCTAGATTTTCCAGAATCATGTGCTGAATTTATGGTTTTAGTTTGCGCGTCGATGTCTCTTATACCCTGTATTATTTTGCCTTGTGGATGCTGCTAATAGTTGATAATAGTTAGAAAAGTATTCAAAGATCGATAAAACAGTCGATAAAACTGGCAAAATTTGCAATATGTTGAAATATTTACAAATTGTGTTATAATCGAATTAATTAACTGGCTTAAGCCATTCCACTACTTCCTAACCTCCCAGCAATCCATCAGCCAGGTGAGCATGACGAGATCACAAGTCGCTGAGCACCATTTAAGTTTTTTTCTTTCTGTTGGACATATGCCTCTCCGATTGCACGCCATTTAGCACGATTCTCGGTAGCTCTTATCCGGCTCCGACCAGCCACCCGGCGAAACTCTCGTTCCACCTAGCTTGAAGACGTCCGACCTTATGTTTTCCCAGTTGGACTCAATAATTTGCAAATTATTTTTTTATTTTCACATTTTTTTAACAATTTTGCACTTACAATAATCCAGAAGGGTGGTATTCTACCTTTTAGTTAGCTTTAAAATATATAGAAGTACATGTAACTATAGTAACCAGTTCTGTTACCTATACAGTGGCTGGGCACGTCAATTTGAATGGAATCCATATGAATAGCGGCCGCCACGCTTTCAAATGGACTTCCGAACCGAACGTATTTAACTATATTATGTAACTATTAAATATTGCTATAATAATAGGGCCTCTGTGTGAAAATATTTCAGAATTGCGTAATAATAGGGCTTCTGTGTATAACATTTCAAAATTGCGGTCGTATTTATACCTAGGTACCTATTATATTATGTTTGTTACAGTAACAACTGTTGAATATAATGCGTTGCTTTGTTGAAACTTCTGTTACTGAGTTAGTTTATGTGTTTATTTATTGGAATTATGTCGATTCATTTAGATTTTTGTGTATTTATTGTTTGCGTGTGTTTAGTCGAGTAAGGGTAGATTATTCAACACATTTAAATAACTGTGCACTTATCGTTCTGAAATACTAGATTTAATTAAAACCTTCTTAAACAACTTTTAAGTTTACTCATCTTATCAGCTCTTATCGCAGTCCAAATCAGGACATACCCCCCATCCCAGGTTGCCCCCCAGCACCCTGTCCCCCGCCTTCGGCATCCAGTCTGTCCCTGCCACCTTTTAAAGAATCACTCATCCTATAAAAGAACAAAACCAAGAATGCCTTTTCAACACCATTCCTAAATATTTACCGAAACAAAACTCCGATAAAACCCAAAATTCTTTTCTTACAAACGTCCCCCGAAAACGCCCGATCTTTACCGAACAAAGCCGAATCCGTGAACTGCACTTGAACGATAAAAGTTTTTCCCAAATGCTTCGCCCCGCGCGAGGAATGTTACAAATGTGATTTGAATTTGTCATACTCGAAGCGATATTTTTTATTGCTAGCACGCGTCTGATTCGAAAGCGTGTGTCGAATAGCTGGCTTTTTCTGATGGAAGAGTTTTTTTAATTTTTTCGATGTCGTTGGTGTGTGCGTCTATTTTTGCCGATAGTATTGCGATTTAACAGCCTTTCGCCTAATCTTTGTATTTTGCTGTATAAAAAGATAGCGTTTTCTTTTATTTGACGTTGATAGCGTAGTCCTCTTTCAAAGAACTTAGTTATACGGATTGAAAAGCTGCGAACATTGAGTGTCTTTATTTATCTACCCACAAAATAATTATTGTACAAACGTCTAGTTTTTGTAAAACGCCCAACAATAATGATTGATGATGTTTGATGTCATAGTTTTAATATTCTCATGTGAGTGAATTATTGTATTCTTATGAGACTAAAGTTATCTCAAACCTCAAGAAAAGTTATTTTTATAACAGCCCGTAGAGTTGCCCCACAGTGTGAAGCACTTTCACGAAACTATTAGGTAGTCCAAGTATTTCCGATGTTTTAATTCACTACAAGAAAGTAGTGTCTTAGACTCGCTAGTTTTATCAACAGGACACTCACTATTGACAAAACTCGTCCACTTATCGCTTCTTCCTAAGCAACCGGAATGATTAATGAACTAGCTGCGCCCCGCGGTTTCACGCGCATAAGTTTCGATTCCGTGGGAATATCGGGATAAAAATTATTCTATATATTATTCCTGGTTAGAAATCACGTGTGTGCCAAATTTCATCGAAATCAGTTAAGTACTTTTTGCGTGAAAGAGTAACAAAAATCCATCCATCCATCCATACAAACTTTCACGTTTATAATATTAGTAGGAATAGGATTATTTCAGCATAAAAAAATATACTTTATGATAGCAGCAAAAAACAAAAAACAGCAAAAAACTCTCGCACAAATTACACCCCAATCTGCCCTCGTGCCAAAGTTTTAACATAAAAATTGATTCAACATAATTAGGTTACGTTCCCACAGTATAAAAAGGTACACTGACATTTAAAGCCCGGTTAAAACGCCTGGAAATTCGTCCGGGCGTAACCAGTCACAACCGGTAATCCGGACGAAGCGGTCGAATTAAAAAGTTGGAGAAATAACCGGGTAACCGGGTATTACCAGCGACCCGTTCTGCTGAAGGCTTAATGAGAGAATCGGTTTTTGGGATATATTATTAAGGAAAGTAATAGGCTTTTCCCTTGCAGCGTTTGGGATAATAGAGTAATATGGCTGTAATTAAGGCCTTGTTGCACCTGGATGCATTTTCAAAATACTTATTGTAATGGATGGGAAATCATTTTGGTCTGTCAGTCTGGTACAGTTTCAGCTAGACAACCTAGTATTACCGACTCCATTTTGATTCTGACAAACTACAAATGGAACCCTATATAGGGTTATAGCTTCGTACATACTCGTATATGAGAGCCCAAGAGAGCATTATAAGTCAAGTAAGTAATAATTATGCCTAATGCTAGAGTTATTTATTAATTAGGCTTCTGAATACAAAAAGCTTAAGCTCTGACATAACCACATTCAAGGGATCAATTTTGATAGTGGTAGGACGTGAATCGGGCTTAGTGGCCCAACTTTAGAGAGGTATAATTATGTCCAATGATAAGCTGAGTTGATTGATTAGTTATAAAAAAAAAAACAGGGTGGCAGGGATAGCCACGCGAGGCCATGGTACGGAGCGAGAGGGAATGGGAGGCCGTCACCTCCTTCTGCGAAGCAGTAATGCTCGCGAAGGAAGAGGCGGAGCGCGTGAGGGAGAGGCAATCTCTGCACCCTCGCGCGCCTAGCCGCCGCAGGAGACGCCCTGGACGGGAGTCAACAGCCGACTCCCGGCCACCGTAGGCGCGGGCTTGCGGGCGGCGAGCTATGGGCAGCTCGCCGACCGGTAAGGACCAGGCCCGGGTCGACGGCGCGTTGTGTTCCACGCGCGCCTCAAAGAGCTGTCAGCACGAACTGGCGGGGTCCGCTAGGGCCGATGCCGCCGGGGCTGCAGGTTGTTCGAAAGAGATACCGTGGCCCCTGGCACAGGCAACTGAAGGAACACGGGTGGGTTTTAGTCAGTAAAAGTCTGACACTCCCTTCTGCTCCGCCCAGAGCGGGAGGAGTCATTTATTTGATGATTACCCACCCAAAAAAAAAAAAAAAAAGGGATAGCCACGCGCAACCTGTTACCATGGATTCAGTACATGGCTCTGACCCAAAACGTTCCGAAATAACAGACAGTCGGTTATTCAAAAAAAATTGCCGCATTTTGACCGCGTAGGTATTGCACTTTTCTATGAATCAGTTTGCGCATCGATTTCCCTACCAGCCTGTATGTCCAGAGATAGATTTATTAGTTAGAGATGTTAAAGAATAATCAAGAAACACTCTAGTCTGTTCATCCGTTAATCATTTTGTAAGAGATAAGTACCAGTCAAAGTACTCAGATGGTGCTTTCGAAAACCAGTCCAGGTAATTAAGAAAAATAGCCTCCGGTCCTCCTGATGACGATTTAATGGCCGCGATGGGATTAGGGGACATGAAATTCCATACAACGTTTTTTTTTAGTTAATTATGAAAAACGACGTTGTTTCGCCTGAGTTTCGTAATTATGGCGGTCGTTATACCTTTTAAGACTTGGGGTATCCATTAGGAGTGGATTGGAGAGACAAGGCTTCAAATCGTAATTTAAAAAAAAGCTTTTCGTGATTTATGAATTACTTAAGCCATGGATTTGGTATGAAAGTTAAGGGATTTTATTATTGCAAGAATCCATTGGGGTTCGTTAATATGTTAAATACATTACAAGCCGTACCTACTCAGCTATCAACTTATCACCTACCTTTACTTTGCAGTCTGTCTTACAAATTCCAATCAATCAATCAACAACAAAAAAAAAAATCAATATCAATCAATCAACCAATCAATATCAAAAACATCAATCAATCAACAAACATCATCATTATCAATTTCTGCTTTAACCTTAATGTGGAATTTCCCCTACTTCTAACGTTTCTATACTAACTTGTTAGTAACAGCAGAAAAATACTTCGTAAAGATACAAAACAATATTATATCATGCATACTATATCGTGCATACTTTTTTTTTTCATTACTTGTCTCCATATTAAAAGACGTTACACTATTGAAAAGAGTGTCCGTTTTTTTTAAAAATATTTTCTACTATGGACGCTTTTAACGTGCACGTCGTTTTTACATCGTTTTCACATGTATAATTTCAACATGAATAATGTAACCTATATTATGTAACAATAAGAGTGTCCGTGGAGTTTCTTGCCCGTTCTTCTCCATAGGTACCTACTACGCTCTGAAATGGCCAACTGGCTTCATCTTTCTGACTGACCGACCCCTTGACAATTCAAAAGTGCCTGTAATTGATTTATTTGAAATAGATGGTTTCAAAATAAAAACCAAAAGTCAATATTTTCAAATTAGGCTGAGAATTAGCACTTTTCGTACGTCAAAATTACAAAAGATAGTCCCCCAAAACGCCCGCCCTTCACCACATCTTAGTGCTTTCGCTGGGAAGAAGTTTGAGTTTGAGGCTGGTTTTAGTTACATAAACCATGAATATAAACATAATAATATGAACCTAAAAATAAGTGTGACAAATGCGAGGCTACAAGCGAAAGCAGGAAAATTCTGTTTTCCACAATTTCCTCGTTAAAATCATATGAAATAGGAACGCGATTAATTTCGTCTTGCACGACTAGCTTCAATTGAAAACGAGTATGGGGGAACTTAAATCAGAGTGTTTTCATAAAAATGCCAACAATAACAAAACGATGAGAATGGCGCAATAAAACACACCCAGGGGAATGATTGCGTGAACAATGCCATTCGTTCTTCCATTCATTTCATTCGTTCAACTTGTGTGCTCTGACGTTTTATTTTTTCGTTAAGATGCTGAGGTCCAAAGAGTACGGGTACGGTGGGTTTTGATCGTTGTGCTTGATTTATTTGATTTTTCTCGAGGTTTTTTTAATTTATTAATCTGCTGAAGTCTGCTATAGTTGTTGTCTGCTATATTGTTATCCACTAAATTTTTTACTTATTTTTGTATAGGACTTTTGGTCAATCTTTCTTTTAGCTTTAAGATAATGATTAGGGATAGGTAGGTATTTAATAACAGTGAAAAAGACACTTTAAAATATTATTTAAACTAAATTTTATTTACTTGCCGAATTTCTAAAACACGTTTCTATTCTCTGAACACTTTTTTGCCATCTGGTCTTCCTTCTATCAAGTACGAAAAGGACCAAAAAGTACTCGATGTGACCTCTTGTAGTTTTCTCTCGTTCATTATTATTAACAAAGTTATTCATGCAATACGCTCCTGCCAATACATTCGTGTGCAAAAACGTGTCGTGCGCCATTCTAGTTAGCGCGCATCGTTATAGGGCGCGTCACGACAGATCGCGTGTCGTGCCGTTTGATTAGCGTAACGTAATTGTGTCAGACGCTCAACTAGCGTTTGTTTTTGGGTTAAGTAGCTGTAGATATTGATGTGGAGAGTCCAAGATTCGATAGTTTTGAAAACTTTTTAGTTTCATTTTCTTCCGTCGAAGTCCAGTTTGTCTGCAACAGTTACTTATGATATAACTGAATGCATAAGCATTCAGTTCTATCATAACCAATCAATCAAAAGTCATTTATTCAAATTAAGCTGAAAATCAGCACTTTTCGAACGTCAAAATTACAAAAGACAGTCTCGAAAACGCCCGCCCTTCACCAATTCCTAGTGCTTTAGTTTGCTTTTTTATGAAATCATCACCGCCGTAGCTATTTCTGCTGCCAACCAGCATTAACTGTCTAAATTGTCTGCTACAGCACAATGTACACACGACGATATATCAAGCTGTAATTTCCAGTTTTTGCTGACCTCGCATTGTACGATGGGAAGTCAGCTTATACTAAAAATGTATAGCTTGACATGTCGTCGTGGTACCTGGCAGAACAGCTCTTAAACGATTTCGCCACAAAAATTACTACCACCTTGCCTATGTAGTTATGCTGACAATCAGCATTTCTGTTTCTTTGGTTTAAAAGATTCATAACACAATTTTTATGAGTTTTTCGCTGGGCGTCTGGCGCTTTATTTACAATGACACATAAGGTAAACCCAAAGTAGTTGTAACTGTGAGATAATAACATCAGAGGGGCAATTCTCGTAATTTTAAGAAGGTTCACAGTCTGATCTCAGTATTAATCTGTCAAAAATACCTCCAATTTCCCTATATTTTGACAAGTTTTTGACATTTATTTGTCGCCGAGACTGCGACTAGATTTTAAACGTTTTAAATTACGATTAGCCTTTAGATGTTGCTAAAAATTCTTGACGGAAATTTCTTCTGCTTAGCATCAGTCTCGCCAATCGCCAGTCCTTACTAAAATAAAAACTCTTCTAAAAAAGGTAAGAACATAAAATCATTAGCTAATTAGGCTCTCATAAAAAATCCAGACCTCTTTAATAAAGTACTTACATAACTGCCTGAATTCAGCCGTTCTGTCACCTTCAGTCTTTCGATAGTAATTCCACTAATTGAGCAAACTAATTAGGAGTTTCAATGGAATTAATGTCAGAAAAAATGTTCTCAGCTTCATTACTTGATGTCATCTTAGGGAGCGCTGATTATGTCTGATGTAATTGTCATCTATGAGATAAGAGTTTTTTGGGACTTTTACAAAAGTAACTAATTTTTACTTATTTTTTTGTGTTTTTTTTTGTAATATTAAAACTAGTACTGCTAGATCTGCCTTCAGTTAGGACTTCGTACGGAAGAAGAACTATTCAGTTCTATTACTCATTGTGTAAGACAGCACTCGTGGCCCAGTGATAACGGCCGCGACTAACGAGTTGTAAGTCGTAGGTTCGAACCCAGGCAGGCGCTTTATTTTGTGTAAATTATTTTATCACCACTGCTCTCAAAACGGTGAAGGAAATCATTGTGAGGCAACCGGCATGTCCTAAAACCAAAAAACTCGAAGACACATCTACCAACCCGCACTGGGCCTGCGTGATAGATTATATGCCCACTCCCTCTCGAAAACAGGAGGCCTACAGGCCTCCTGTTTATAATTAATAATTTGCCTATATTTTGCCCACTGCTGGGATACATCCCAGCAGTGGGCAAAATATAGGCTGATTATGAATATGACTCGCTGTATAGTACGTACTTGATAGATCGAACGACATATGTATTATATGAGATATTTTGCTAAGTTAAGAGAACTTTTTGTTTAAGAGAACTACATATGTATGTTCTTTTTGAAATATAAATTTCTTCAAACATAAAACTGAACTGTTTTGTTCAACAGTTTACGACAAACTCAATTTTATTTGTAAACAAGTAGATTTTTTATAGCTACGAGTAGCTTTCTAACTGCAAACGAAGTCTCCAATTGGTTTAAATTATTTTGTTGAACTAGGAGTATAGATCTCGTTGATGAAGCGCAGAAATTAATTTATCATTTAGTTCTCTTTGTTGAAATCCTGGTCACTATTTTATGAGCAAGTTTAACGAGATTAAGGACCAACGAAGGAGATCCTTGCAAACTGTCAAGCCTTTGCGGTGAACCTAACTTTTACATTAAATTACTAACTAAACTATAATTAAATTTATAATAATTACCAACTAATAATTGCTGGAACCACATCGCAAGGCCCGTTACATGATAAAGTCACAAGTTTTAATGAAACATCGCGTTTTCCCCGGGTACGTTTACCCTAACGAAATCCAATTTAGAAATTGCTTACGACCGGCCAAATCGTCCTCTATACATACGATATTGAACCTGCACTCAAAAGTGTACTTTATTCTAGAGACTTTATGACTCAGTTTCATCCAGCACGATGGCGTGCTTGCTACCTGATTTAGTGGCCCTATTCTGAGAGCTATAACGATGATAATGGTCATAATTTCAAGATGCGAGCGTTCGATAGTAGAAGAATTTTGGTTTTGCGTGAAGGAAAGTGAACTAATTTATGTGAAGGCGAGGTCGTAGACATAATTAGTGAGGACTCCTCATTAGTTGCGGTAATTTTAGCATTTTAAGTGGTTAATTACAAGATGTTTAATTTGGTCCTTAGGCTCGCTGGTGGGAAGAAACTATCTTTTCCATTTTGTCATGTCTTGTTAAAGATGGCTACTAATAAAAATAAAGGACAAAGGCCCTTATTATGTACCTACATCTAAACTAATATTATAAAGAGAAAAAAAAGATTTTTTGTATGTTGGTTTTTTACGCTTTCACGCTAAAACGGCTGAACGAATTTGTATGAAATTTGTCGCATGGGTGGACCATGACCTGGAGAAGGACATAGACTACTTTTTCTACTGGAGCGCACACGAAGTCGCGAGCAACAGCTACAACATATTCATTATTATCACAGAGCAAACATAAAGAATTTTAATTGCTAATAGGACCTAGCAGAGAGTCCTTATAAACACGAATATCAAAAGTGACTGTAGCTCAAGTACAAAGTTAAGATTTATATGTATCTTAAGTTAACAAAACCACAAAAGAATTATAATAAAAGTTAATCTCCCAATATTTAGAATATGACTGTTTAAGGTCAGCGAATCCAAAATGGCGGCGAATGTGTCCTCCAGCGATAATACCGAGATGTATGGAGATACAATGTGCCGATATTAGATTTAAGGAGGTTTAATACGTTATTACATTATCTGTTAGACTGTACAAGGTTGTGTTTTGTGTCGTTATATTCCCACTGCGTACCTAGTGGGAATATAATATATGTCGGGAATAATTAAAAAAATATATTTTTGTTAATTTTGACGTTCAAAATGTATGTATGTGCCTATTTGAAATAAACAATTTGAATTTCAACGGCAACATATTTGACGCAAAGAAGTGGTTTTATTATTCGGCTTTCTCGTTCAATAACCAAATAAAATAATCAAAAATTCACTCCAGAAAACACCTCCCAAATGTACCCGCCATATTAACGCACGTTTGTTGATGATAGGAATACAAATTAATAATTATTAAAAGGTATTAAAAAGTTAAGACCGTCTCCAAAATTCTCTCTCAAAATGGTTTCCAAAAGCGACCTCGATAGATAACTTTCAAACCTCAAAAGTTTGATTAATTGTTATGTAAGCGTGCCGGCTAATTAGGGTCTACCTCGACTTCTGCTTACGTCCTAACTTTTTAACAACCACCGCCCAGAGTTTTTGCGTTCTATTGAACAGTTCGAAACTTTTTTTGGTTAAGGATTTCTGGATGTGGGACTTGGGAGAAAGGATCGATCGAGGATCTACGGATTAGGTACCCGATTTTGTAGGCATTTTTTTTTTAATTTTCTTCAGACGATGATTTTGAACTTAAAAACTAGACCATTAGCGAGCCTGCATTGTATATAGCCAATATTGGTCCGTCAAAACTGCTATACGAAGTTTTTATTTGAACTTCGTTTTTTTTTCCTGAAATGCTTTTGGACTTCAATCACGCTTGATGGAAAGCTATAGATGCCAAGAAAATACCTGTTTACTCTTGCTTTGAAGGCAATTATTTGTTGAATAAGTAAATGGAAACTATATTCTACATAGCTACTATTACCAATTAGAAAATTTTTGAAGCTGTCACCACTCTCGTTCTCAGCCAAAATCACTCAATTTCCAAATACGTATTTTTCTACCCGAATCACTCTTCAAGATAATCCTTATCACAAAGCTGACATTATCTCCAATAACCCGTTAAAAAAGATGGAAACTCAAAGGTCCAAAGGATCAACTCAGGTACTAATTATCCGTCAGTTCGCCCACCTAACAATTATAGAAAGTTCTGAGGTCTGAAAAGTTAATCTGGATACCCGTTTGTTAAATCCGTTTATAGAATGAGAAGTTTCATAAAGGGTGGTTTTGGAACAGGGCTGTAGATCTAACAGCGCTGTTTTGTGGCAAGTTTAGCAATGCTGTTTGAATGTTGATAATTTGGCTATGGGAGTTATACTGCAGATAGATATTTAGGATGTAATAAACTATTTTGAAATACATTTGGAATATTGTAAACTTAAACTCAAAGCATTTATTTCAATCAAACCATTTACAGGCACTTTTGAATTGTCAAGGAGTCTGTTAGACAGAAATATGAATCAAATTCGGCCATTCCAAAGCGTAATATGTACAGACGCCAGCACATCTAGCTACTACAATCTGTCAAATTTCTTGAATAGATTTTCAACTTATCGCTAAAGCATTAAGGTTCAAGGTTGATTGGGAAAATTTTACAGTTTCGGGTAGCTTGACCTGCTGTCGTCTGTACCTATGGATAAAAACGGGTAAGAAACTCAGAAACTTAGTCACATCATCACCACCATCTTCCTGCCCGTATCCCATGTTACTTGGGGTCGGCGCAACACGTTTTCTTCTTCCATTATTTCATTCATATTAGTTACATCATTAATGTTGAATTTCTAATTATATGTGATAACGATTTAAAAAAGACGTTAAAAGCGTCCAAAGTACAGCAAATTAAAACAAAAAAAAATAAGCCAGGAGTAGCTAAGAGAGCCAACTGACGGCGCCCGTTCACGAACATGACTCATGGATCAGCGCATTCAGCTCAACCATTTTGAAGGGAGCTAAATGATCCAACACACGCGCCACCATCTGCGACACGTTTGAGTGAGCAAGACATACTGCCAGCTGCCAGGGCACATTCAAGGCAATGAAAGACATATAATATTTTACATGTCGGATAGATAAATAAGGAATACAGCATTCGCATCTGAATGCATCAACTCAAAATAATGATTAATATCAATACAGCTACTTACCATCTTGAGAATGAACAGATAAAATTCTTGGATGTAGTTTTCAGTCGAGCTAAAAACAAAAAGTCTTTGTTTACACACAATCTAGGGAAGTGGGCTTTACTACCGGATCGATACAACGTCCATATTCAATAACCGTGCCGCTGCAACTCACAAAATTCGGAACCTAACAAATCCAACCCAGGCCTTCAATCCCAAAACCATTTCCCAAAAACGAAGCAAAAACCAGCCGATTTATCGTTTCGAACAAAAAATCCGGGGAAATATTGACACATCTCGTACGATAACGGAGAAAAACCGGTCGCAGTACCGGTATTCTATCACGGTGATATCCAATACGTCTTTTGTCATTTCATATCCGTCCCCCCCCCTCCACCCCCCTGTGACATAATTACGGACTTCGGGTTCCCTAAGGAAGAACCGAATATCGTATTTGAGGTATTTTGCGTACAAACCTGGGCAACTCAGTTTATTGTTATAGCTTGCATCTAGTTTGGGTACCGTCTGATAGAGTGATTCATTGGACGATGTTCGTTAAGATTGTTTAGACGGACGGATTGTTAAGAGGGTAGTTTAGAAAATATATTTTACGGAGTGATGAAGTACTTGCAATTTAAATACGGTGAAGGAAAATGTTTGCAGAGCGGAATTTATTTTTGTTATAAAATCGAAGGAGGATGATGGCGCCATCTGTTGTGTTGGGTATGTGTGAACTAGTTGAGTGGACACGGACGTCGAGCGGCACTCCAGTTGAGTGATGGTCGAGCGTCAAGTATTACAATATGATGTCAATTAAGCAATTTCAGCAGGTAGCCACACTCCTGTACATCATCCTAGCATTTATGATACGTTGCTGAAAGTAGATGATTCATTTTCGAGAATAGACACTAACTAAATAAACTTCCCATAGACTTGAAATTATCTCATAAAAATGCCATATCCACGCTATTATTCAATTTATAAAACCTAAACCCACATTCAAACACGAAAAATATAAAATGGCCGTCCATTTTTATTTGCGCTCCTCGCTTTTATGTAGTTCCCGCTTCATATTCTCAAACTTTTCACAAGTAAAATAAGTGATTATAAAACAATCGTAACTCAAGTCACACGTGATACCGACTGTAACGGAATCCAAACTCGTTTTTGTAATTATACAGCGGGTTTCGTGGACGTGACACGATTTTGAGCTAAATGAGTGGTGTTGGGGGGGTTGTGACGTAAGAGGAGAGTGGAGGAAGGGAAGGGGGGAGTCCGTCCAGTGATTTGTTACCTGATCCGCGTCGAGGCGTTGTGAATTGAGCGGATTTCGCGGGAAATGTATTGTTCGGTCTTTTTGACACCTAAGCGGCAACGATGGGGTTAGGGTTTATCGGTTAGGTTTAAGGGATTGGTTCGGGTGTTGTCGGATAAATTGAATGGCTTAGCGGCGTTCACACTTAGCGTTAATTGTTGTTCAGTAGTGTTAGGTTAGAAATAGATGCCTGTACGTCGAGTGGACAATGTAGGAATAGGACGGAGCTGAATATTAAGTATTGGGGTACCTACGTAGGATTGGGCTTAGGTGTGTAAATTTCGTAAGTAACTGTTAATATATTTTAGCACCTAACTCACGATATGAAAGTCCTCTATTGAATATTTAGATTGATATAAAATCTTAATTCATTCACGTTCCTGTTGAGGTATTTGACCTGTGCTAATAATAAATAAGTCACACAAAGTAAAACTCGAGCAAAAGCAGAAAAAAAAACCTATCTTACAAACTCAATTAAACATAGGTAGGTATGTAATTATAAAATGAATTATGCTACGAACTCCATTTACCCGTACTTAATATTTTACCCCAACATAAAATTAAACACACTTTAAATCCGATCCGAATAAAATTTAATCATTGAAATTAAGTTACAATTTCGTTGGGACACGATAAAATAATTAAACGCAGACGTGACGTACGAGCCGTAACCACAAGGGACGGACCGTAGCTGGTAACTAGGACATAGAAACGGAAGGTTTTCATGGTACGATTATGTTAATGTAAACTGGATACTTTTTATTAATGTACTGGTACACCTAATTTATATTTAATTATGGGATTAAACTGGCATATTGCCCACCTGAAGTTTAAAAAAACAATTTGAATAATCTTCTTTCGTGTCACCAGACGCTTTATCAGAATAAACCCCATGTTCTGGTAAAAAAAATGAGGGTATGCCGACGATTGCTAAGTCACTCGTGAATGCTTTTTTACTGCACCTTTTATTCTATCATCAAATCAATCAATCAACTCAGATTATCACAATCCAGAAATTGACTTGGGCCTCTTTCAAATTCTGCCACGAACCCGGTTCTCTGCCTTCCACATTCAGTCTGTTCCAGCAGCCTTATTTATGTTCTTAGTCCATCTAGGCGGGGCCCAATGCTACGCTTGTCAATATATTATTTAATATTAATCAAAATAACAATAACAAAAGGTCCTACCCGTACCCTACCGTCCGCCATTTCAGTGACGTCAGTCGTCACTTGACAGCGCACTCCGTTCAGAAATCGAGTTACGATGTCCAATATTGATACAATTGTGCCAACAAAACGAACTCGACATAACTACAGAATGGCCGGTAACTCAATTTACTGTGAATACTCCTTGATGCGGCGAAAGGAGATTCCGATTTTAGGGATTTTTTTTACTGCTTAGAAATTAACATATGTATTTTTGATATTGCTACTTTTATCACTAAGAAGATTAGTTTTATTTATAGCAGCATAATCAGCTTATACTGTTCCCATTGTTGGGACCCAGGCCTCCTCTCGGTGAGAGGGAGTGGGCGGTAATCCACTACGAGGGCCCAGTGCGGGTTGGAAGATGTCACATATCTTTTAATTTTTGGTTCTAAGACATGCCGGTTTCCTCACGATGTTTTCCTTCACCGTTTTGAGAGCAGTGGTGATGAAATAATTTACACTAAGGAAAGCACCTGTCTCCACACAGTGGGTGAGGGCCTGAGGCGGAGGTGGCGAGACGACCTTAACGCGTACCGTAAGGGTTGTATCGAGAGGGCTCGAGAAGAGGATATAGACGATGAAAAATTCATGTTTATCAGTGATCGTTTGCAAGATATTGTTTTTTCTTTATTGAGTGACAGGGGAGATTTAAGATACCAAGAGGCAGATAATCTTCTTCAAAGAATAAATAGGTACCTACTCACAAAAAAAAAAAAAACACCAACCATCAAATTACTTTCGCAATGAGTGGCGACATTTCTCAAAACATTCTCTACACAATATTTCATCAAGAAATGAAGAACGAGGGTATTATTCGAAATATCATTCTACCCACAAAATCACGCTAAGATTTTCATTTTTATCCACAACACGGCGAAGCCAACAATTCTTTTAGAATAATCTCCGTTTGGAGGGCGCGTCAAAATATATAAGATATTGCTTGGAACGCGGGAACCCGGAAAAGATCTGTTGCTCCCATCACGGGGATTGTTCCTAGTGTATTGTGTTTGTGGATGTAAATTCTTTACGTCTTGCTGATTTGAGCATGAATGAAAAGAGGAATACCAGGTGACGTGAAGCACTGAATCAACAATTCATTGTTGATTCAGTGCTTCATGGATGTCACTCCAAGAGTGTAACGTTGTTTTTCTGAAAGAAAGGCCTCTGTAAAATATTGGTATAGGTATATTTCGGTGTCCAAAACTAGATCAATAGTGGTGCGTGGCTGTCGAAATAGTGCAAACGAGAATCAACAGCAAAAAATATCAAAGGCCTGCGAGTCTTTGAATTTTTTGAAGTGCTCTCTACTCAACGCGTGATGGTACAGTAAAATTGTCATAAAAAGTTGTACGCGTACAAAACATTTTGAACACTATGACTAACAGACAGTTAGTGACATGTTTTGATGACAAGAAAACAACAAATTGTTATTGCATTAAACAAAGTTGATGACACCGAAACAATTGTTTTTCTATCCCATTTCAAACGAACCCACAAACAGCTCGTTCTAAATTAAACAACCGAATTACCATAACATTTAAATTACAATGACATCGAAAATTATTCATAACAACAATACTTAAATTCGTAATCAACAGTCTCATTGTAAAATAACAATGTGTCCACTTAATTATTGGTCAAACTGCAACAGATTAGCATTTCATGTGCTAAAATTTTGCATATTCAGCACACGTAGACGTCCAACAGCATCATGACACCGAATTATGTACGTATTAGATTAGTAATTGCCGCGTAAACGCAAAACCTCATCTGTATTCAGAGCTGACGGCTCAAAATGTAGGATTTTGCAGTTACCCCCGCATTTTATATTCTAGTGTGTTGCGCTGAGCTTAATGCAATTTTAGTTTGATACAGTCGTTCGTTTTAATTAGGGGAAATTAATGTGCTTTCTTTTCGTAGAGGTAATTATGTTCAGAGCGGTGGGTATTAGAGGAGATTGGATAGAGATTGTGTGGTAAAGATGATAAATGAATACCGCGACATAAATTGACGATGTGAATTTGGAAATGAAATGCTCATGAGCTTAATTTATACAATATTGTAGCGTTATCTATACTGAACATCGAAAACATTCACATGATAATAACCAATCAAATCAACCCATTCAAGCCGTTAATCCCGTAATTCTTAATAACCGTTTTACAATCAAACACGACCCTCCTCCATTGAACCAAAATGAACAAATTAGACTCACGATCAGTATTGAGCAGTACAAACACAGGTTTTCGAAAGCCTTTGAAGTGCAATTTATCAGGCCACAATCTATCCCCCATTTCAGATTTATTAACTCGACGGTAGCATAACAAATTATAGGGTGAACTAACAAATAACGGTCTACTGCGTCTCCATTTGTTACTCAATTTATGTTCAAACGTTCATTCCCCGCTACAATTAACTTCTTCGAACGCAATTAATTTTAATCAGAAACACTTGGGGGGGAGAAAAAAGAGAAAAAAACAACCTGAAGGAAATGGGTACGCGTACCAAACTCTGGTTGAAACAATGTACAGGAAATTAGATTTGTGATATATTTTTTGACGGTACTTACTTATTATATTTGGACTGTATCGTTTGCGTTGAACGTAGGGTAGTTATAAATATATGCTATTGTAAAGTGAGTAGCGGGCGCCAATAACAAAATTTCGTTACATTTTTACAGACGTAACTTTAACGGTTTCTAAACCAAAATTTTAACAGTCAATAAATATTACTTTGTACGAAACATATCACCAACAATGCAACGAACCATAGATAAGGTCCCACGTTGGGCGCCAACGCCACCTACTGCTCTAAATCACTTCCGGTATCCTGCAATAATGGCCGCCGCACTTCCGGTCTGACCCGCTGTCTAGCCTGGGAATTATACGTCTATTAATTGAGTTTCAACCACAATCGACTATATTATTATGACATTAATAACGAGAGCAGTGCCTGTGGGTACTTAAGATGTGTTAAAGGCATAATGATAGTTCTATAGATCCATATATTGCGATCGCCAATCAGTTTGCTAGGTCAGTGCTTTTGCGTCCATATTTTTGAAGCACGTCAAAAAAATATATGGGACCTTTTTTAGTGTACAAAGGTCGCTCACTTTTAGTTACGTATTCGTTTGTAGATTTCGGAATACTACAAATAAAAGTATGAAATAGCGGTAGTCAATCAAGCTGGTTCAACCTCATTTTTTGAAGGGGTTTCTAAAAATATTCACAAAGGGTTTTAAAAATATTCACGAATGTATTTTTTACCTTTGTACAAGTTTGAAAACTGTGAATCTGTGTGAACACTACCACTACCATTAGAACAAACTAGGGTCATCACCATACTCCTGGCTTTATCCTCTTTATTTGGGGTCGACGCAACATGTAAATTTCTTCCATACTTCTCTATTAGTCATCATTTAACTAGAAACGAGAGTCAAAATCATATATTTTAAATCTTTATTTACTGTTTATATTGTTGTGAAACTGTGCATGTCTATCTGTCTCAATTAGTCGGTTGTAAACTATTTCATAATGTATTTTTTATACACGAAAAAAATTTATCCAGTGCGCGACTGTAATTCATTAAAATTATGATTCTAGAGCCCTTTATTTTTTTTTTTGCGGATAGGAAATCATCAAATGACCCCTTCTGCTCTGGGTGGAGCGGAAGGGAGTGTAAGGCTCTTACTGACGAAAACCCACCCGTGTTTCTTCCTTAGCCCTTTATGTTCCAGGGCAGCGGTACCCTTTCGGACGATCCCGCTACCCCGGCAGGCTTTGGCCCTATCGGGCCCCGTCATTTATGCTGACATCTCTTTGAGGCGCGCATGGACACATACGCGTCGTCCGGCACGGGCCTGGTCCTGATCGGACGGTGAGCTACCCCTTACTCTCCGCCCGCAAGCCCGCGCCTACGGTGGCCGGGAGTCGTCACGCAGCTCCCGACGCCCGGATCGTCTCCCGCGGCCGCTGAGGCGTGAGGTTCTCTCCCTCAGCCATCACGCCACCTCCTTCGCTAGCATGACTGCTTCGCAGAAGGAGGTGACTGCCACCCACTCCCTCTCACCCCGGACTATGGCTTGAACCAGGGCCGTACGCGAGAGGTCGCCGCCGTTGCCGATCGCCTCTACGAGAACACGGCGGTGCTCCGCTCAAGCGGGGCAGACCTCCACCGTATGCTCCACTGTATCCTCTGGGCGATCCTCGCAGTGATGACACCCGGGCGTTTCCTCCCGCGTGATGATGTACAGGAACCTCCCGAAACATCCGTGTCCGGAGAGGACCTGCGTCAGGCGGTAGGTGAGAACGCCGTGACGCCTCTCTAGCCACTCCTCAAAGAGGGGTCTTATCGCCACTATCGTGGCGTGCCCTATTCTAGACCCCTTAGCGTCGAAATCAATCGTCAGTTATAAAAAAAAAATCTCGTTCCATACATTTTTACCGCGTAGGTAGGTATTGCACTTTTATATGAAACAACAGATTTTGTTTTTAATAACCTACGAAAAATGTCTAGGTACTCTCAAAACAGTGAAGGAAAACATCGTGAGAAAACCGGCATGTCCTAGAACCAAAAAATCGAAGACATGTGACATCTGCCAACTCGCACTGGGCTCGCGTTGTGGATTACGGCCCACTCCCTCTCATCGAGAGGCCTTTTTTTTTTTGTTTTCCGGGGGAAACCTTCAAAAGGCACCCGACCTCCGGGGAGTGTGGGATTTTTACCTCACTAAAACCACCGCGGTGATCACCATTCGCACCTAGGGGTGGTCCCGGTTCCTCTTAAAAGACTAATTCCGGAACCACTCCTGCGCAACGCCTGTAAGGCACATCCCTGGGGAGACTGTAAAGGGGCCTCCGCCCCTTTTTTAGGGGTCTCCCCAGGGATGTGCCGTCACGTGCTGCCGTGCATAGCGAAGCTTAGGGGAGCCTAAGCTTCGCTATGCACGGCAGCACGTGACCACTGTGCCACTGTCTTCCCTGGGGTCACTTGATAGGCGGACAGAGTCCCCTCTCTATGCGCCCGCAACCCCAAAGACCGAGAGGAGGCCTGTGTCCCAGCTGCCCCCAGCATTGTAGGCATGTTATGTATTTCATTCTCTAGTAAAATATTTCCGCGTTCAAGGGTCCTCTATTAAACTCGAAACTCGAAGTATTCATGTGCAGATGCTAAGTTAGTCCGTCATGCTTGTTGATGCATACGCTTGTTGTTGAGTTAAAGTTTCAGAAATATATCCCGACAATGCGTAACGAGATGTTGTTATGACTTCAAAAGTGCAGCTTAGGTGGTATTTTTATAGATGTCGTGTTATATCTGCAGCTTTGTGCGATGAAAAATGTGAAGAGGAAATAAGTCGTGTGTGTTTATTTTTGTTTCTTTGTTTCCAGTGGCAGAGTTGTTCGGGTTGGTTTAAACTGTAGTTCTGTTGGAACTTCAAATTCTATGTTTATGGATGGGTTATTCATTCACTGGGCCCGATAGGTAGGTAATAATGATCTCGTTGTTATGTTTTCCACCTTAGTACACATTCTGGTATAGAATAAATTATTTCATATTTATAGGTACAGTGTCATTCATCTTTCTATTCGCACCTGTCTGTAGTCTACCTCATTCATGTACCTGCTTTTATCTGTCATACATTTTGATAAACATAAACAAAGTAATAACAGCCACACGAGTCACACAGATAGGCAGATGATCCATGTGAAATGCTGGTACTCAACTGCATCCGGTGAGAATGGAAGCTGACCCCAACGTAATTGACAAAAGGCTAGGCAGATAATGAAGACTTTGTGATAAAGAACACAATGTGTTCTATATTATCATCATAATGTCATTATGATAAAGAATAAAACATTGCTTGTCTTGAGATTGAAATTACTTTCTTACTAAGCGACTCGACTCGCTAAAACAACGTAATATAAAATAATCACATTTCAACATTACACAAAAGCTTAATGCTCTTTACTTCGCAAACGATACAAAATTAGAAAAATGTTTTCATAACACAATTTCAAATTCAGGATGTAATCTACTTACTGGGGCCCGCGATATTTGTGGAGCAAACTCCTCCCTGGCTCCCTTATAGTATCGTAAAAGCTAATGGTCGCATTCCCTGTATCATTGTTTAAGTCCCTTTATATTGCTAGGGGTCGTTATGTGTGATAGCTCACTTATTTTGATGCTGTTTTTCTCTTAAATGGCCGTCAGGTATTTGGGCGTCCGTGGTAAAGCGCAGCAGCTGGTTTAAACTTGGCAAAAATGGTCGCTGTTTGTTGCATTAGGAATTTTGGAGAAGTGTCATGTAAAATCATCATGACAAATTATTTCTTCAACTCATGATCATCATCTGCACAGCCTTTTCCCAACTATGCTGGGGTCGGCTTCCAGTCTAACTGGGTTCAGCTGAATACCAGATTGTTTCTTCAACTATAATACTTAAAGAAATACCTTAAATTCGAAGACAAGGTAGATCTACCGACCTGCACTGTGCCCGCGTGTTGGATTACGGCATCTGTGTGTGTGGTAATTTCTTCAAAAGACCATTTCAGACATCAATCTAAATGGTCTTCACATGATCTGATAAAGATTATGTCTGAACTTTAAAAGAGACTGTGACCTCTGAGTTAATATCGGCTGCTCTTCTCAGAGTAGTCGGATAGGAAACGCCGACCTCATCAAAACATATTTTTTTTATAATATGACGTGTAAAAGTGATTCCGATATCTTAATTACAGAATAAACCATTTCATTTCATTCCCACAGAGAGAGGAGGCCCGTGTCCCAACAGTGGGAACATCATAGGCTGATTATACTGATACTTCTCGAGACAAAGTTTTCATCTTTGAATTTTTTAGTTCGCGTGATGAAGTTTTTGAGTAAAACTTGACATCGATATAGAAAATTAGTGGTTTTTACATTCAATGTTTTCTTTAGGGAATCCTTTCATCATCTTTCTTTTGCCAAAATCTTAATAGATTCCTAGTAACAACCAAACAGTATTAAGTTCTCATTAACAATCGAGCAGACACTATTGTTTTGAAAATCAAAAGCTTCTACGCCTTTCACTTTATGTACAATTAACAGAAGACCAATTTACACTGTATTTCAATACAAAATTCTAGAGTATCTACTAGAAATTTAACTCTGACATCATTAATAGTCTCACGCAGTAGTTTTCTTTATTGAGGGTTACCAGGCAACATAATTATGGTCAATAGACACTGAAAGAAGCTGTATTATTAATAAAGCTAAGGAGTTTTTTTGTTTGTTTGAACCGCGCTAATCTCTGGAACTACCAGTCGGATTAAAAAAAAATCATAAATGATAGCCCTATTTTTCAGTAAGGCTATAGTCTATTTAACTTCACGCTTAGACCCTTAGGAGCCGAGCAAAAAGAAAAAAAGCAAAAGAACGCTAAGCGAGCATGAAGTAATAGCGCGGTCAAACGTTGCGATGCGAGGAGATGGGTCGGGGGAACATGAAATTTCACGCGAACGAAGTCACGGGCTGAAGCTAGTCATGAAAATAGACTTGTGTTCAACTCTTGTTACAATCGCACCACTCTGCTATAAAACGACCAAACCGCTTTAATACCGCGCCGCGCCGCAAAATAATACAAGCCGCTAATATACATACGCGTGTGACATAAAAATACCAAGTAAAGTGCACCACCGTGAATCCAGAAGAACAGCAAACGCGTGTTACCTGTTCTCAGGCCTTTTCGTCAGCGTGTTCCATCCAGAGGATTCCCAAGTAAGTCCAACATCTTATAGTTACCAAAAAACTGCACGTCGACAGAAGCTCACTCCCGCAAAATTAAATGTCCGCAAATTATGGTCCTTCGAAACCGCATGTCAAAAATTATTCCAACATAAGATTCTGACCATTTCTATTTATATATATATATATAAAGTGACAGAGAGAAAAATTCATACAAAACGCGTTATGAGAGCAATTTTGTACTGCCGCAGTACAACAAAGTGCGGCAGTACAACATTTAGCAGCTCTGCCTGTGTATGCGGTTACTCTGTGGCGCGACGTCCTCATCGATCCGGAAACACGAAGATCATCGAAGCGCATACCATTTCTTATCTTTCAAAAACAGATCAAGACATACCAGAAGGCCAATTCTCCTATTTAAAAACGTTTAAAATCTAGTTGCGATCTCATCTTAGCGAGAATCAATGTCAAGTACTTGTAAAAAATGTAGGGTAATTAGAGGTATTTTTGACAGATTGAGACTGCGACTGTAAATGTTTATAAAATTACGAGAATTGCCCTCTGGACGACTTGGACTAGAACAGTACCTAAGAATAAAATAGCAAGCACATATTCCACAATTATGTCTTATAATTATTCTTGGAATAAAAACATAACAACAGTATAATTGACATTTCCACAAAAGGCCAAAATATCACATCAATTTTTGAAGTGAAAATTTTTTAGGCGCTCTTTACGCTCTTTCTGAACAGTGAACGAAACTGAACCCTCACTGTGGGTCGGTGACGCTGAATAGGGTTTACTCGGCTCCAGTCGGTCGGTGACACTGAATCGCGTATATTCAGCTTCCGTCGCAAGTTTTCAGATTTATCGTGTGAATATAAGCACACACCCTCTTACATCTATTCAATTCAAATTACAGGGTTCCATGGGTAAACAATAACAGCCGCACAGGTCGATCGATCAGGTTATGTAACGCTTGCCGCGGTTGGTCTGTGGATGGGTGACCATCTTTACATACCGAGACCCCTCCGTGGCTCGGAAAGCACGTTAAGTCGTTGGTCCCGGCTGTCATTCATGGATCTTTGACAGTCGTTACGGGTAGTCAGAAGCCCGAAAGTCTGACAACCAGTCTTACCAAGGGGTATCGTATTACCCAGTAACTGAGTTGTGAAGGTTAGACAGTCAGTCGTTCCATGTAAAATACTAGTATTCAGCTGCATCCGGTTAGACTGGAAAACGATCCCAACGCAGTTGGGAATGGGTTGATTCAAATTACAGTCAAAATTACTATGACATTCCGGTTTTCAATTTCAGACCTAACCCTAACATCGTGTATATTTTTTTTCAGCGTACCTTTTGTCTGAACTTCAGCCGCGAAAAACGAGTTAATTACAATAACAATGGACGTATCCGCGATGAATGGGCGAAAAAACCAGCCCCTTGAAACAAGCGCCATTGTATAATTTATTTTTGTGGCAATGTCACTACCGGTAATTATTTATTTTTGTGTTTGCATATTTTTAGCTGCTTCGTTTGATTTATGATATTCGTTTCGTTTCTGATCTGTTAAAAAGAAATGGCAGATGTTTTTAAGGCTGCGTTTTAAACAGCGTGACTCGGATGTGTGGGCATTGCTGCTATTTTTAACCGACTTCAAAAAAAGGATGAGGTTGTCAATTTGGATGATAATACACATATTTTTTTATGTATATTTGGACATAACTCCGTCATATATAGACGGATTCGCCAAATTCTTTTTAATGGATAAGATACACCTCAGGGCTCCCATATTATAAGTTTTTGACTTCAATTATACGATTTTTTCCACTTAGTTTATATTAATGATGTTTTAATAACTTCCTGTCACTGATATTAACATAGCAAGTAGTGTTATACGACGGATGTCACGGTTGGTGCAGTGGCTGAGCGATCGACTGCTGCGCTGCGTGTCGCGGGTTCGATTCCCGCACGGAACAAATATTTGTATTGCCTACAGGTAGTTGTTCCGGGTCTGGCTGTTTGTGTATGTGAGTTTAAATGTTTGTTAACGCACCCACGATACAGGAGTTAATTCATAGTGCGTGGCAACGTTTTTAAAAAAAATATATATATGAATTTGTGGACCTACCCCATAGAACAACTAAAGAGTGTCAAACAACGAAAATGCTGAACCAACGACAGCGACTTCCGAAATTAAAGTTATTTTTCACCTTTGTAGTGTTTTTATTTTAGAAGTCGGTTTTTTTTAAAGAAAGAAAAACAGAATTACGTTTATTTGGACACAGTTCGTAAAACACAAAATACTTTTTTTTTCTTCTATTCATATGTTATTTGAATAAATCCGGACGTCAGTCAATGAATGAAGCGCCAAATGAGTCCTCTTTCTTTATTTGGTGTCATACGACTAAATCTGAGGTAGGAAGTTCATCCAATGGAACCTAAATTATTCTACCAAAAAATGAAAAGCGTCACCTTTTTTTTTCTTAAACTACCTCTTTCATGTTTCTAGGTAATGGCATCACGCCAAAACCCATAATCCCAAAATAATCATAACTTACACCAACAATAATTTAACTTCAATAAAGTCAATTCCAAAATGGGTAATCGCTTAGAGGCAGATTATTATTTCGCATCGAGCGCAAATTTGACAAGCGCCGTAACAAGGGCAGATAACGTCGAAACTTGTAAAATTATTACTTGGAGTATCACGCTAACACGCTGCTGCCGGGAGGGAAACACGCTCGTCGGCATTATAGATTTTTAATGTGAATATTCGCTAGTTTAGATAAGTAGTTTGTCTTGTACAATTTGTTTGTTTTGGTGATTTTATGGTTTCTCTTCGAGTGTCACGCTGTCAGTAGTTAAACACGCTCTTAAATTATATGTTCGTTTTAGTAAGTTTGTTGTTGATATTTCTATTATATCTGTGTATTATAAGAATTTTGCCCTTTTTAGTGTTAATGAGTTATTAAAATGGTGTCACGCTGTCAAAAACCTACTGTATTGTTCGCAGTTTTAAATAAAGTGTTTGTTTTTTTCAAAATAATTCATTTATTTGGTACTTGTTTATGAACTACATTAATGAGTTTGAGTAGTATATTTATAGGTACTGTTAGAGCCAACAAGAAGGTGTAAAACCTCTTTTTATATTTAATTTTTATTGTTCTTAATTTAAAATATGTTACATGTTCTTTTGTTTTTTCTTCTATTTGTGACATCTCATGTACATTATTTTGTTTGCTTATGTCTAACAGGTACTGTGTGCTATGTATTTCACCTGAAATATTCTTAAAAATCACCCCTAGCATTACACGTGTTTGAGTTTTGTGATTACTAACGTTATCACGTAATACAAATGTTACTTCTATAACAGGCTGCTCCCAGGGAATGTGACAGTTTATTTTATTTTTCTTAATACATACTCGTATTTGATACAAAAATAATTGGATATTTTCAAGAGTTACTAATGAAATAACACGTGAACTGCAACTTAGAGTAACAGTGTTACGATGATTAAATGAATTGACTAGCAACAATCATTGCAATTTAAACCTTATTTTTTATTTATTTATTCATTTATTTCAGGCGACGCAGGCCCAGAGATAAATACCTTAACCTAAACATACATAATTTTGCTATAAAATAGTACTTCACTAGCCAGTTGTTGTGCTGTTCAGTAGTACTTGTCCGCGGAAGCGACGAAACACCACGTCCTGCGGCCAGAAGTCTTCTTCCATGACGACGAGCAGATAACAATTAGGTACTCGCACCGCGAACGCCTTGAAGTTGACGTTGCGGTGCGACTCCAGTAACTGCACCCTCGGCGCGTACCTCGTTTTCTGACGCACGTACTCCATGATGTCCTCCACTTCAGTGGTGTAGTGTAGGCGGGAGATGTACACCGGCGTGTTCGGCTTTGCGGCACGCAAGCTGACTTCGGGCTCCGTAGGAGCTTTGCCGCAGCGATTCTTGTTCGTTCGCGATCGGTGATTTCTCCTTTGCACCGTTACGAAACCCTCATCATCAGCCCTAATTAGTGCCTTTTCTGGCATAGGCTTCATACTTGGAGCACCTGAGGTACTCGCGGTGACGCTAGCGGATTCCTTTTGTAGGGGCTTCGCTAGGGCTGCAGACACTGGCAGCTGGACGGGGCGAGGGGCTCGGGCGGCGCTGCGTGGAGGAGCCACGATCACGGGGCTGCGGGGCACGCGGGCGGGGCGCTCTGCAAGCTCAGCAAACGACGGGTGCGCTGGCGACGAAACTGCTGACGCGGAATTCGACGACGATACATCGAGACCGGGTCCGCGACACATGTTTACGTTAGATGCATCGACTGATGACCTAGTTACCGCCACACTGTTACGCAACTCGCTAAATTCCTTTCGCAAATCGGCGACCGTGTTTTGGGATGCATCTAACTTCGCTAGAACATCCGCGAGGCGGGCCTTCAGAAAAACAATGTCTTTCAGAAGGCTTGTTACATCGACGTGGTCGAAGGTGACGGGTGGCAGCTTGTGCAGCTCCTTCGCCACAAACGTCGGCACGTCATCCGGGTCGGTCTCCTTGAACAGCGTGATAATGCCTTGAAAGGTCAAATGACCCGCGCTCATGATTTGCAACGACTATACCCAAAAATATTTCATTACCATAATTCTCCTCTCTTGTATCACATTAATTTAAACGGTTGTATTTTGTCTGTTGTATTTATGATCCATCAATAATTTCTGCTGTAACATCATCCATCATCATTTTACTATTAATTCCGCGGTTTAATTAATTGTGAATATTACTGAAAACCATTTGTTTGTTTGTTGCAGAAGCCGATTACACACTCGACGATTCGTTTTGGAATGAGGAAAGCCCAGTTGGTGAGTGATATTAAGAAATATTTTTAATGTATACGGTGATAAACATAATCTGCCTATAATGTTCCCACTGCTGGGACACAGGCCTCTTCTCTGTGAGAGGGAGTGGCACTACGCGGGTCCAGTGTAGGTTGGTAGATGTCACTTGTGTTTGAATTTTTGGTTCTAGGACATGCCAATTTCCTCTCGATGTTTTCCTTCGCCGTTTTGATCATAATCAACGAGGACATTTAATTTTAAATGTAATACTTACATGACTAGCCATTTTTGGACTCTTGGTTCGGGTTTGGGACAATTGAATAAGCAAAGCCAATTTTCAAATTTGAAAACGGCTACAAAAGTTATTATTTATTTCTAACACAATCCGAGATATTATACAACATTGCTTTCAAAACATTCTCATAACTTCTTGCACAACATAACCTCAAAAAACATCGACAAAACTAAATCCCATCGACATCGGTAAAAGCCAACTTTCCCCGCCATGTTTGTCACTAGCAGCGAGATGTAAAAACGCTCGTCAGCCGGATTTCCGGCGGCGGGCGTACATCACAGCCGTGCCGGGACCGGGCCATAACCATTCCAGTTTTTGACTTCAATGTTTTTGACGATTTTTTATGGGCATTTTTTGCGTATACCGCTAGTACCGGTTAAGCGATATCTGTTTGTTGTTTATTAGTTTGTGGAAGTAGAAATGTTTCTATTATCGAAAACAAATACACATACACTTTGTTTGTGTATTCGTTTTTAATGCAAGGGTATTGATTTCTCAAAGAGATGTCAGCATAGTTGACGGGGCCCGACAGGGCCGAAGCCTGCCGGGGAAGCGGGATCGTCCGAAAGGGTTACCGCTGCCCTGGTACATAAAGGGCTAAGGAAGGAACACGGGTGGGTTTTAGTCAGTAAGAGTCTGACACTCCCTTCTGCTCCACCCAGAGCGGGAGGGGTAATTTGATGAATTCCCATCCTCAAAAAAAAAAAAAAACAAAAGGGTATTGATTTTGTGTATGTTATTTTTTCTTGTTAACAATTATATCAATTTTAATTGGTACTTTTTATGGTTCCGAAGCCAAAGAGTAAACCATTTATTAAAGGGGGTTTCTATAAAAAACGGTATAAGAAACGTGTAAAGTTTTTTTCGACAGTTTTTGCCTTGTGGTATGGAACCCTTCGTATGCAATTCCAACTCGCACTTGGCCAGTTTTTATAGGACATGACAACCGAACGCACGTTCATTAGTCAAACGGTTTTGTTTTCTTAAAATCTAATATGAAGAAAATTTTATGAAAAATCAAGTCACAATAAAGTTTAAAGGCAGACTCTCATCTCGTCAAGACGTCATCTAACGCAACCATGTACAAAAGGGGAACTCCTTGACTGAGTTTTCCAGTTTCCATCGAGTTGCACACTCGTAATACAATATTTACATGACATACCAAAGCTAGCTCTTTGACATTTAGATTTGAAATAGCGAAACAATTTTGTGTATTTACTAAATTCACAGTCACGAAGTCGGGGTCAACTGCCGGGTCCCACAAATACAATCGCGAGCTTTTGTTTGTAAAATGTTATGTTTGATCATTCTATTATTCATCTCTCGCAAACGAAGCCAACAAAGGCATACTCAACATAGTTTAATAACTCATTCGTTACAAACTAAAATTTCTGTCACCACATCAAAGCGTATCGAAGCATTTCGCGAAACTAGTTTCAGCTGGTTTGAAGCAGTTACGATTCCGGTTTTCGCCGGCTTCCCACGGTTAGAAACGTGTGGAATATGTTATGGGAGATTTTATTTCGTTTTGAAGTTGTTTGTTTAGTTTCTCTTGGTGTTATGTAAAAACTGTGGCTTCTGGAAGTAGTCTGGTTTCAAATACGCAGTTGTTTATCGTGGAAGGTTCTCGACGTTTTGTTTGCCTGTTGGAGGAAACCTTAGCATGTCAGTTGCCAAGAGAATTGATCCGAGTATCAGTTACTGTTTATGTTCAGTACCTTGGAGGCATTCCAACGGTTTGAAAGTTATTGTAAAGTTTCAAGTTTGATGCTTACCTATGTAATAGTAGATGGATTCTATTATTACATAGGTACGCATAAACTTTATTTATTTTATAACTTTTATTAATAACAGCTAAATAATTTGTATAAATATAACGAAGGTGTGTTAGTTACACCGTTTATAACTCAAGATGTTCTTTCATTTGTTGGATTTGTGTCCACCCCGAATAACAGAATAACTATTAAAACATGGGAAAAGTTCACGAAAAAACTAATTATGAAGATAACGCATTTTCTCATACATTTTTTATGGAACGGCTATTTGAGGTATCTCGAGAACGGATCGACTGATTTAATACAACATTTATTGATTCTGAGGCGGTACGAAGTTCAGTCAGCTAGGATTAAATAAAAATATGTTAAGTTTACGTCATTAAGAAACAACTGCTGTGTGTTGATTTATGTTTCTGGAGATTGTTAGAAGTTTACATATTAAATAGCTATTCCCTTCAGAATTCTTAGAACCTTAGAAATTCTATTATTTAGACATGAACCAGGTCATGTCCGAAGAAAATTGTTTTTAAAAAAAAAAAAAAAAAAAACATGCATCGGACGCAAACATGAACGCAGAACACATTCTGCTCCGGACATATTATCATAGAACAGAAAAGTAGGTAAACTGTACCTAGTTCCATCACAGGAAAATTGCATAGATGTAAGGAATGTTATCAAATAATAAGGAGAAGGAACTACCTTTGTACTGGCATACCACACTACGTTACCCTGGTTTCCTTACAAATATGGAGATGTGACGTCACTCAGTTTGCGATAAGGGATTGGATGCATGCTTGCATGAGATATACAAGTGCATTATCTGATAAAAATAATATAAGAGAAAATTCCTAATGTCATCTGAATAGGAAATCTAGCCTTTTCTGAATGAGCTTAGCAATACGAGTTATATTTCAATACTACATCAAAACCATTATATCCTTTGTGCCATGTTTTCTTCACAATTATGTTATTTATCAACTTTATAAAGATAACTGAGATTTTGTAATAATATAGAATAACATAAAAGCAATATACGACGCTATGTGTCCATCAAAGTGAAGTTCTTTTGCTGGACGCTTACGTACACGTCACAGGTCACCAAAAAAGTATGCGATTGATGGACAGGCAGCCGGATGGACGGACACCCAGATTTTTAGACAAATGTTCCTTTTCGCCGCTTGCAGGCAGGCACTTTACTTTGTGTAAATTATTTCATAACCACTGCTCTCAAAACTGTGAAGGAAAACATCGTGAAAAAACTGGCATATCCTAGAAACAAAAATTCGAAGACATGTGACATCCGCCAACCCTCACTGGGCTCGCGTAGTGGTTTATGACCCACTCCCACTCTGAGTCCCAGCAGTGGGAACATTATGGGCTGTGCTGTTTGTTGGTAAGCGCATTATTTGAGAACGGCTGGACTGATTTAGCATTTTTTTATTTTAAAATGTTCCTAATAATCCGAATTTCGATGATATGGAAAGAAAAATTTAATAAGTTTCCCGGTTTTTTTTTAAATTCAGAAGCAGTGAACGTCCTTTTTTCTATAGAATTTTTGTATGAATTATGAAATTTGGACAGGACAACACCTGTCGGGACAGCTAGAGAATAAAAAGATACAACATTTTGTATTCAAACGGAATGTCGTACAACTTCATAAATGAAATGAGATGTTTGTTGAGATTCGATTGGGTCTGCGAGAGAGGTGAATCAAGTCGTTTGCATGCGCGCGACAGTTCCGAGATGGGACATTCCAATACACGGCGCAGTGCGAACATGGGATGGGCGTGGTACAAGTTAAGGAATGGAGAGATTGTGTTTGTAGATGTTAAGTTAATTCCTCGATAAAATATCATGTTTAGAGTAAGACTCGGCAGCACATCAGAGTAATAAAGTATTTATTTTTAATTTTATTGGAATTTTGGGACCGATGTCATTATGTTTATTTTATACAACGTGCTGCTACGATGGCGACATTAATTTAACACACGGGTAGGGATAGTGACCAGTAATCATAAAAATTATAACAACATAAAATAGTTCGTAATTTGAAAACTACCGCCTGCACCGCGCCGACATAGGGCTCTCTCATTC
Organism: Apamea epomidion; assembly: GCA_947507525.1. Taxonomy (NCBI): domain Eukaryota; kingdom Metazoa; phylum Arthropoda; class Insecta; order Lepidoptera; family Noctuidae; genus Apamea; species Apamea epomidion. Next base: position 1,645,890 of record OX382234.1, read on the forward strand.
CTTCAATTCACCTGCTCTTTCCACGTTATTCGTTTTAATTTCATTGATGCTATGTTAGGATCTGTGACCCCGGCATAAATCCCCTGGCTTAGATTTTCTCTCCGTTCAGGTGACTCCAAGATTGAAGAGAGCTATTTTATAAAATTGTAAATAAATAATAACGTTTAATTAAATTAAAACATTTCATAAAACCAATGTCGTCATTAAAGCGGCACGCTGTATATCTCATTTTTAGTGAACTATTATTTGTGCTCGTTCTGAGAATAAATTCTTTAAACCGAACCGACCTAATAAATAAGGTAAAATAGTTTTGATAAATAGTAGTACTAGTATAGTTTTGTTAGTTGGGATAAATAGTTTTGTCTTTTTTAGTTAAAAACCGACAACACCTAACTTTTTGCTCATAACTAGTTAAGGCAAGTTTCAGTCACCATTAACTCCATATATCGTTATAAAAGTTTAACCATTTATTCCTAAAATATCCAAATTAAAACATTATGAAATAATAGTTCCGTCTGTCTCTCTAAATGGTGTTTACTGGTTCACCGTACAATTCGGAGCTATGCATTGCGGTGGGAATAAAGCGGCTTCTGTTGCATTCCAAAATACAATAGCATTTACCTCAAATACAAAATACCTTTCATTTAATTCAATTAGTATTCTAGCACGTAGCTTTGCAGATGCTACGAAATGCATATCATGGCGTAGTACCTACTACGGCGTAGCGCGTAGGAGAGTTCAGCTACGTCGTAGAGGCTGCGTAGCACACGTAGTGCATATATTTAAAATGCATATTATTATAAAATGTATTACTTACACATATTTATAAGGCTCCTTATTCTAATAATAGTGTAATAATATTAAAGTTCTGTTATGTTTTTAGCACTGAGAATTATTAAGCTACAAATAAATAAGTATTCGATTATTTTTGAGCTCCTAAATCGCTTTATTTCCCCAACTTAAGCCTGCAAACAGTACATATTATGAAAACTGAAAACAGCACGACTTTATCGGAGCTATTACGTATCACATTACCTACGAGATTGTCTCGGAATCGGATCTACTCTTCACAAACATACATACAGAATGAAATTGTGTATTGTTTAGAAACGTTGTTAAAATTCCACCGAGTTTTCGGATGGTGCTTCTTTTCCGTCGTATTGATCATTCTGATTGTTGATACGTACAAATAAGAGCGGGAATTTCTTTTTTTGTGATGGCTTTTCTCGTAATTATTTATAAGATTAGTAGAGTCCGACTAAAAATTGATTTATTCATTCGAAACGAAATGTTTATGTTTTGTATTCGATTGATTTGCATTTTAAATCTTTTAGGGCTAATATTTCAATAGTCAGATTATTTGTAACTGAGGAATAAATATTGCGGTTTGACAGCTTTGCGACTTGAAGAATAAATATTGCGGTTTGACAGCATTATTTTAAACCTATGTGTTATGCGTTTTTTTCAGCATTTGCCGACTATTTACACTAGATACTAAATTAAATGATTAACTAACTTACTATACAAATAAATACAAAACAAACGACGCTTAGTCGTCGAAGTTAATTAAAACAAAAATAATATAATGAAAATGAAAGAATACTATACTATACTTACCGTACTTATACTCTCTGAAACAATGAATTGAATGTAATAATGTGCCGAAGCATGTTTTGTCGGTTTCGACGAAAACATTTTTATTTTTTTGCGAAAACCGAAAACCAAATTCAGTCGGACTCTAAAGATTAGTGATAATTTATTTTTTAAATGGTCAGTTAGGTTAGTAACGGGGTTAACTGTCCGGTCCCTGGTCCTACATATTTAAGTGTTTCTGGTCCTACATATGAAGGCTTTGTCAACCCACTCCTATCACAACCCAGGTTCACCCACACGGTATTGACATTTCCTTATCATTGAATATATTGCATACATACATATTTCATTAACTTGTTATAGCCGGTGTAGCAGCTGTTTTTTTTTTTTAACTTATTTAGTAATGAAACAATAGCGCGATACAACTGACGCTTAGCGCCATCTATCGACATTTCTATGGAGTTGTTCGAAATTTTCGACTCTAATACGACTCGACTATTACTCGTAAACTTGTAAAGCACACTTGAGTGTGATAGTTTTCCTTTAAATTTCGTTATATATAGGTACTACTGCCGTGACATTTGAATTTCTAACTACAACCGTTTAGTTGGTAGAGGAGGGGGACACTTGACTCTAACGAAAATTGGTACTTTAAAGCTTGATAAGTTTTTTTTTTGCGAACGGTTTACTTAATCAAAAAAAGGTCTTCCCAAACCCCTAATATTTTTGAAAGGTCTATCCAACGATATCCCACACCATGGTAAGGACAAAAAAAAATTATCATCCCCACTTTAGATGTAGGGGAGGTACCCTAAATAATTGTTTTTTTCAAAATTTTATTTACCACATTTTCGGCGTTATTAATGTGTAAACTCATGCCAAAATACAACTTTCTAGTACCAATAGTTTTTGAGCTAAACCGCGAACAGACAGCCAGACAGACAGACAGACGACATGGCGAAACTATAGGGGTTCCTTGTTGACTCCGGAACCCTAAAAATGTGCGGTCCGGGGACCGCGTCATTACGTGATACTCGCACGCACATACACTCGTATATGATAGAAAGAGAGAGAGTGTGAATTTAATGAAATGTAATCATGTTTCTAACAATTTAAATGTTATAAACAAATTTTATTGCAACGTTGTAAACTTTGTAGATACTTTATTAGATACAGTTTAGCTTAACAGTAATTTGCTTTGTTTGCTTTGCAGTTTAGTTGAACTTTATTAGATATAGTTTAGCTCTGTTAGCTTGTCATTTAATTTTTAACAAACATTCAATTGTAATTTCGTAAGCCTATTTCTACTTATATTTGTACGCCGTTAATTGCAAAACATAGAGATCTCTGTACTTATTACATTATAAACCTATTTTTACACCTATGTTTAACAAATAAAAAACTTTGACTTTTTTACTTTTAATTTTATACAAATTTTTAATACAGAGCCATCTAGTATTAGTTTTAGAAGCTCTCATGTTAAAATTTTCGCTGCCATCATCTTGGAATTTCATTTTGACCTCACTATTAACTTAAGCAACCTCAAAAACCATGACAACGATAACCATGTTAAAAAAATTCGCAGACGCAATGTGGGATTTTCATGTTGACCTCACTATCGGCGTTGACAACGTCGAAAACTATGAAATCTAGAACTAGAACAAAAGACACACACACGGAGAGAAAGTTGCATGGACGGGGCATAACGCTTTATCGTTACGTGACGATTTCTACCAGTCTGCTCCTCCCGCAAGCCGCGTTATATGTAGAAATCGTTCCAAAAAATATATCATTATTTTCATAACACAAGGTCAGCCTCCCACAGAAAATACCCACCCACTATTTATTTCTATTCCCAACAATTCCTTACAGAATAACCCTCCCGACCCTTACCGTACTAGATCAATGAAGCAACTTGTAACACAATTACAAAAAAATCGCTTACACATAATACGTCCTTATTCCGTTCCATCCGATTCGAAATCGATTAGGGATCGGGTCACGTCCACCAGCGCGTGGCAGCGTGTATGAATGTTTGAATTTCCATGCCGAACGCATTGACATGTAAATTTTCGTTCAAGATGGCGAACGATGTCGCTAGGTGATGTCGTGCGTTCTGTTATAGAATACCGATGTTTTTTTTTAAATATGTAAGAGTCTGGAGTGTAGTTAAAAATAGAAAAGGTTTTTTTTAAACAATAAAAAAATAATAAGATTTTGTACTTTTTACTTGAATGACCTCCCCATATAAGTACGAGGGTCCTTAAGAAGGCAAAAAAAAAACTGCAAAGCCTTTTCCTAACTACGTTGGGGTCGGCTTCCAGTCTAACCGGATGCAGCTGCATATCAGTATTCTATATGGAGCAACTGTCTATCTAACCTCCACAACCCAGTAAAGGGATAATACACGATAAACCATGGGCCTAACATTTACTGTGATTAGTTTTTAGGTTCTAACAGCCTTATTAACATTAGGACTTTGTGGAGTTTCTTGCCCATTCTTCTCCGTACGACAACTACCTTTTGGAAAGGGCGACTAGAATCAATTCTATTTTATTGTAGTTTTTGACATTCAAAAGGGCCTTTTATGTGTATATTTGAATTACATGCTTTGACTTTCACTTTTGAGAAACAATAAGCTAATAACATTTTCCCATTTAACAATCAATTTCTAAAGCTCTTTCAATGTTACAAAATAGATTAACTCGGAGTAATTTTTAGGTCAATTTTTTTTCTAACAATGGTTACCCTACGACTCTTATTACCCTCACAATGTAATAAATTATATGTTTAATTCTATGTCGGAATAAAGTAAAAAGAAGTCAAGTGCCTATTTGACTTCAAATTACTCTTTGATGGACAAAGTAATTACTTCGAAGACAACATTCCTCACTTTACAGGCCTATTTACTTCGTTAAACACACAATATCCTTAACTAATCTAATCTCAAATTACCTTAAACTCTCTACAAACCTATTCGAAGACATAATTCGTCCTTTTTGCTACACAACCTGAAAATTACCGGAGACGTCGCAGCGCCGAGTGGCGGAAAATCTCGTAAAGCGACGTCCACGCTCGGCTGCGTTTCACGCATTCTGGTTCAGCTCTGTCTTTATACAGCCCTGTATATGTGTGTGTATAGGATGTTCGTTAAATGGGTGTTCGGTGCAAATATGTTATGTGTACTGAGCAGTGAGCAGGTTCTGTTAGCGTTTTTGGGTGCTTTTGAAGTGAAGGACTGTTTGTGAAGATTTGGATAATTTATGGTCGCTGAGTGTGTATGCACACTTGTGACGTTCTAATATGTTATGATACGTAGCTGTATGTTTATATACAACGCTAAACTTTTAAAACGTCCAAAGTAAAAGACTTTTTTATAACATCCTCCTGCTAATTTAATTACTAGTTTCCATGTTAACTAAAAGCTCTAACTAAGCGAATAGTAAATAGGAAGTAAAGGAACGTTAATAGTATTATGAATGAAGTTTGAACTTACAAACTGAAGCACATTCCATTTAAAATTAGGATCGCTCCAAGCTCAGAGTAAACAGAAATGTAGCAATATTTCGTCCTACCTAGGTGCTATCTATGCTGCTTCGCAGAAGCCCTCTATCCATATCGAGGCCAACCAGTAATAATTTCCCCACAATCTTGCCGATTGCCCATCACGTGTCCAAACCTTCAACAAAACCATTCACACTGAAACATACTCTATTCAACCAAAACAGGGTACAAAATCCTACAGCGGGTAAATAGTTGACTAAAATTTATGCTGTAAGATATCAGTACAAACACATAATACATTACAGACCACAGTACGGCTATGCGACCACACCACGGCTATACGGCCACACTACGGCTATACGGCCACACTACGGCTATGCCAATTTCTGGATATCTATTTCCGAAAATGTAGATCCGATGTGCGGAGGTTTTAGGTGGCATTGATAGCGATAAATGGGTTCCGTCCGCGGTTTAGTGCTGGGTATCTTATCTGGGGCGAAAGAATTATAGTACTTTTAGGTAGATGAGAAGACTTTTTTCCTAATAGAACGAGATAGTTTGGGATTTAATGCATAAATCTGTAGGAAAAAACACCTGGTGCATTGATTAAACTAAGTGTCCTCAAAGGTATTCAAGTACTCGTAACAGTCTTACGACCATGTTGCTTCCTTTCGACCCGTATTACGTTTGACCACTTTTCCCCTAATTTAAAAAAATCGAGTCGCTATATCATCTCGGCGACAGTCAAAAACTTGTCGAAAAATTATAATCAACCTATAATGTTCGCACTGCTGGGACACAGCCCCCTTTCTGTGAGAGGGAGTGGGCCGTAACTTACCACGCGGGCCCAGTGCGGGTTGGTCGTATTTTTAGCTGATTGATGAGATTAGAATGCGAACGCTTTTAAAAATACGGAAATTGGCAAGCGAAGATAAATATTTTCAATAAAATAAATGTAAACTACCTACGGCCGCGTCACCACTCGTTGCCAGGCTGTGGCTGTCGCCTTGTGGGCGGTGGTACCTATAAAAAAGGTTGGTTATAAGTCTGTGTCTGTATTCTACTAACATTAGAAATTAAGGCACTGCTCAAACTTAGGACATCGTAAAACGCTGAGTTTTTTGTCGCAAAGTTAAGCGTATTGGTACATATTACAAGCCATAAAAAGTGTATGCCAAATGTTCAAAAAAAAAAGACTAATTCCAAAATATGTCATAAAAATAAAATAGTATCATGATAAAACAATCGTAAAACGGAACCCAAAAAAACATTTTGTCGTTGCCTAATTCTCAACATTTTGAGCGTAAACTATCTTAATTTATGTAATAATAATGAAGGGAATTTAATCAACTAAAGAAATCCCAAAAAATATCCCACTGAGCCGTGCATTTATTTTTAATTGAATTAAAACTGCAAATTAGTTTTATTTTGGTGGTCGTTCGATTCAACTAACATGAAACTCATCGCTATTTTGAACCTCATTTGTTGTCGCGATGCGCTATTGTCAATTACCTAAAAATTTCCTTCTTAACACGCCTTAAGTAAAATTGTTACTAACTGTATGGACTCTCCTGCCAGAAATAAAAGTTTTCTCAAACTCAAACTATTTATTTCAAATAAACCAATTACAGGCACTTTTGAATTGTCAAGGTCGGTCAGTCAAAAAGATGAAGCTAGTTGCCCATTCAAAAATCGTAGTAGGTACCTATGGAGAAGAACGGCTTACGGCTTCTATTCTATAAGTATAAATATTGGAACATTTTCACCCTGAAATGGCGCATGTTGGATCATTCGGTACCCGTCAAAATTGTTGAGCTGAATGGTGCCGATCCATGCGTCATGTTCGTGTACGGGTGCTGAGCTGTCAGTTGGGACTGGTTATCTCTTAGCTGCCACGGCTAATTTTATTTTATATTGGAATTGTTGTTTTTTTGTTTACTTTTTGCCACGGACGCTTTTAACGTGCACGTCTTTTTATATCATTCTCACAATATGTGCCTATAATATCAACTTGGATAATGTACCTAACCAATATTTTGATTTAAAAAGAGAGTTCAAGGACTTTCTTATCCGTTCTTCTCCAAAGGAACCTACTACACTTTGTAATAGGCAACTAGCTTGATTTTTCTGCCTGACCATCTCCTTGACAGTTCAAAAGTGCCTGTAAATAGGTTAATTGGAATAAGTTAAGTTTGACTTTGAAAAGCCTAAAACCGCTAACAGTGCTACCACAAACTATTCACCGTTGAAATCACGAAGCGTTTGAATTTATTGATTTCGTGCGCCGCTATTGAGATGCTAATACCCCGTCATGTGCACACAGGATTAACGACCTTAGTTTCATTACAACAGGATCCGAATTGATTTGTATGCTTACACCCGTGGGATGGTGAAAATTCTCTTGTTTGTTGAACATGACAGGGTCTTATTACGGTGGTTTTTAGTCGTCATCATTGATTGGGTGATTGGCATTTGGAGATGTAGGTTACAGTTAATAAGCTGTAAGATCACTTCATTGAAAATAACATTAATGGGTTTATTTATAAACTTTGCTTCAATCTAGGAGATGCATACACACGTCAAAAATTAGACGTTAATCATTATTTTTCCTTTTTTTTTTTGTTCCCTGTTTATGTCCCCCTGCTGGGCTAAGGCCTTCCCTTGGCCCCTGGCACAGGCAACTGAAGGAACACGGGTGGGTTTTAGTCAGTAAAAGTCTGACACTCCCTTCTGCTCCGCCCAGAGCGGGAGGAGTCATTTGATGATTTCCCACCCAGAAAAAAAAAAAAAAAAAAAAAAAGGCCTTCCCTTGTTTCTTCCAAGCCTCCCTGCCTTGTGCGATCTTACCAGTTAAGCAACGTTTATAAATAAACCTCTTAAAACCTTGTAATTCTATTGAAGTCAAAATGGAGGTGACATTTGGTATCTAAATGTGGGTGTATCTACTATAAGGTGACCTACGTTATAGTAGCTACACCCACATTTAGACCCGCTTCCTAAGTGCCTCTTTAGGGAATACAGTTGTGACATTATCTTAATTTGAGTCATGATAGCTCAAAAGTTTAATTATCTGCTTTTTTAACACCAGATGACGGGTCCACTATCTGCACGCGTATAGTTTGCCCTACCATAGAAACGGGGTTTGTCGACAAAATGACAGATAGAATAGAGAAAATCACAGATTTCTTTGGGTGCTTACTAATACTCGTCAACAAGTTTAACAATTTATTAATGGATTTAGAATTTTTGATTTTTTTTTTTGTTTTCTCCGCACGTTTTCTCATATTGCATCTGACATTGGCAGAATTGTCGACATCAGCACCATTACCATAGAGAAAAATAGAATAAAATATATTTCTTTAGAAATACGACGGCGACGTTTCATGGTGGCCATGCTACGCGTGCTGGAAAGTAAATATTCTTGTTCAGTCTCCAATCGGTACCATTAATATTATTGGACAGCATTGGGTTATATTAAAATAAAAGAAAGAAAGAAAGTAAATGCATTTATTTGCGGCAAACATGACGCATAAAAAAAAACATAAATACACAAAAAAAAAATAACAAGTTGGGGTTAGACATGCGTCACATTCACGCAAAACGGCCATCGCTCAGCATAATGCTAAGACCCTATACGAGACAGAGCCCCAGCGCTGGTTTTCAGCGGCAGCCGGCGTTGACATGATGACGTTAACCAGTGCAGCATGCAATTACACATAAATAAATAAAAACAACAATCAAAACAAGAAATAAAATAAACCATTGCAACATATGATTCGACACAAACAAAAAAAAAACACCAATCAAAACATGAAATAAAATAAAATAAACAATACATTAAAAAAAAAACATTGCGAGGGAAGCTGGACTTCATGTTCCAAATCATCAACCATTTGTTTTCAATCAGGCAAATCATATAGGGAAAGAAAATGTTTACAAATATCACAATTCGGGAAACGACGTATGGGGAGACTGACATAAGGACCGCGACATACTATCCACAATCAAAACATCACTCAGAATTATTACGCTCACCACAAGGAGCTTAGTCGTTAAAATTTATTCGTAACATAACCGATTCCGACGTCGTAATTCGCAGCGCATCGCCTCTTCCCCGCATATAAATCGACGCTTAACGCGAACGCGCGCGTTTCACGGAACGCGGCGCGTTATGTTACGTAAACGTTTTCTTTGTTAAGCTAATTGGTATATTTCCATTGTTTCGTATGTGCATATGTTGAGATTGGGGGTTTATTTTTGCTGACGTGTTGGGTATTGTGAGGCTCTTATTTTGTATTGTAAATAAAGACCAAATCACGGAAAGAAAAATAAAAAATACGAAGGAGTACAACAACATAATTCATTACCAAAAAACATTAGAATTATATAATATTAGAAACACATCTTCGACAGCTTCAACATAAATAATAATCAAAGTATTATATTATCTGGTATTGTATAGTGTGCACGGTGCTTTACAACAGTGCTGATAAGAACAGCGCGCTCGATGTTTACAACGACGCGCGCGTTCGAGAAATTTATTATGATGCACCCACTCACCAAACTTATTAAAATAACTAATTATGTACTTCCTAACTGCACGACGAGCGCTCTGGACAATTTTAACAATTACCTGCATGTTAAAATTTGTTTCTCATTAAGTGATTATGTAAATCTTTGAGAAATAAATGATATTTTAAACCAAAAATAAAATTTCAACTCCGTCAGAAAAGTTTTAAGGAGTGGTGTCTTCTCTTAATTTAAAACAAGTAGCATACATCTACCAGTAGCACTATCAAACTCAAACTCAAAGAATTTGTTTAAAATAAACCAATTACAGGCACTTTGGAATTATCAAGGGGTCGGTCAGTCAGAAAGATGAAGCTAGTTGCCCATTCCAAAACGTAGTAGGTACCTATGGAGAAGAACGAGCAAAAAACTCCGCGGAAACTCTTTTAAACAAAAAAATTCAAAAATCTTTCCCTAAAATAGTATGTATTTATTTATTTAATCGCACACAAAAAGGTACAAATGCGGACTTAATGCCTCAGGCATTCTCTACCAGTCAACCAAGGGTGGGTGGAGTATTAAGTGCGACAATTTACAGTAGGTAACTTTTTTATGAGCATACAAGAAAATTCTTTAAATTAATCTTATGTTGTTAAAGCAGAATGTAAATGAAAAAAATAAACTTTTAAAGAATTCATCCACTAAATATTAAGTATTTATTTATAGAAAAAAAGGGTACTCCACCGTCTTCCAATAAAAAATGTTGTTCAAAATCTTCAAGCCTATAATATTCCTATTCTTAAAAACTGGTACCTACATATTAATAAACCACTCAATTTGTCCCACATAACTTGGCAATACAAGTGGGGGCTCACAAAGGGTTGCAGAGAAAGCAGGCCCTTGACCGATCACTTTGTTACAGCCCTGAAAGCGACTGAAACTCCTGAAGAGATCCTGTGTTAGATGGTACTTTTATGAAGGGTTTTTAAATGTATCGTTTAATTAATTCAGTTTGGAAATTATTATTTTGTTGTTTTACCTACCTAGTTATTATGATTTGATTCTCAGCTGTACGTTTTACTTGTCAAAATGAGCAGAAAAGAGTACTTATTGAATCGGAATGTGATCGGTAACCGAATGTGCGGCTTTCATAAGGTATTTTCTCTAAAAACTACTCAAATCTGAAACTACACCGTTACTCTTTTAAAAGGTTTTACAATATTTTGTATACATTTTATTATGTAAATGATTCTGTTTCTGCAAGTAGGTTTGTACAAACACTTTTACACGTCAATCATATTTTAAAAACTAGATGAAGTCGACCTTTCCTATCTCACTAGTCTCAGAAGAAAGGCCGAAACAAACTCAGAGGTCACAGTCTCTTTTAAAGTTCAGACATAAGCTTGGTCAGATCATGTGAATGATCATAATATAATCATGAAACGATGCACATAGAATAAAATTACTATACAACAATAGGAAAACGAATTAAAAATGAAGCAATGAAAGATAAATTAATTATGTTATAGATACGTCATGCTGCTCACATATTGCAAAAGTATACAAACATTGTAAAAGTGCTAAAACTTATAACCTAAAACATATTCAAGTTATAAGTCAGAGTGTGAAAAATAGACATTACACATTGACAATCAAATTTCATGCCGAGCGCAAAAAACTAATCAAATACTCAAACAAAATTTAGAGGTTGTTTGGAGTTTATAGTTGGTTATGTAGTTCGCTTTGTATACTTCAACAATAATTCACTACTGTATGGATAAATTACTACGTATATCTGTTTATTTCGTGCAAAATATGAAGCGAATACACAAAGTGGTACTCCAACATGGATTATATGTTTCGCGAGAGGTCAGTGGAGTTTGACTTCTGGACCACATCGTCCAACTTTTTAACTTTAATCGCTGTGTCGGGATCAACACAATTTTTGGTGAACAAAACTTTCATGGTCGCATTCTAGTTAGTTAAGAGTTTTTTTATGTTTTATTTACGATCATGACATTATATATAATTATGTAAACAAGCGTCAAACATTTTAACGCTTGTTTAATATTATGTAGATTGTCGGATTTTCTAGAATAGCCTGTATACATATTATTAATTAGAGTGGCTTTTTGGGCACGTTTCCTTTTGCACACAGCAATGCGAATTTTTTGATGCCCTTTGATTATTTCCCCTCCTTTTTATATATTTTTACATATTATTATTTTAAGACTATACATTTTTTAAATTATGTAAATAAATTAAAAAAATGACCTATCTGAAAGTTGTTTTTCGTGTCTGCCTGTGTGACCGCGTTATTACGCAGTGGATTTTGATGTGATTTTGACTATCGCTTAGAGAATTTACTGCGGAAGGTTTGTGTGTAAAGTACATTAATATTAAACTCACATAAATAAAGAAATGTTGTTGCTTTTTCAAGTCGAATAAACGGTGCGATTGTGCGAAGCAAGGGCGGGTCGCTAGTTTATTACAAAGTCTATTTTGATGACATAGGTTCACAGTCGTTCATAGTTCGCACCCTATCTAGCGGTGACTGGCTTGCCTTTAATTAACCTAATCTCAACATTCTCATGACTAGAAGACCCACTCAGAAATAACAGACAAACAACTCCTTAAGCTTCCTCGAATTCTCACCCATCAGAACAGGAATACAAGTACAAACAGAATATTAATTTAACCTTTGCAACGGTCACGTCAATGCCTCGCAACAATTTCAACTTTAAATAGAGTTGAAGTTGTGAGTGGAAGCAACTTGGAGACCCATTCAATGTCTCGTACGAACTTACGCGAAGTCACACGAACTTGAGCTAGCTTTTTAATCTTTACGTTAGGAACAGACGTTGGCTTAGCATGTTTTATAAGTTAATACAAAGGACTTGAGGGTTGGAATGGATCACTGTTCATGGTGTTTAAAGGAGAATGAGTTTGATTTGATTCTATTTCTTAAAATACATAGTTCATTCACACATATTATTTATTTTAGTCTGTTTCCTTATGAAATAATATTATTTGTTTTTATTTTATAAACATAACAAAACATCACGTTTCTAATCTTAGAATTACACCCACATTTCGCTAGTTATGTTTAAGCCCCATGTAATAAAAGGCGAGCCTATACTTGCCATCAAACGGGCACAAATCCAAACACCGAGTTGCCACTGAGTCATTTTTATTTTATGTTAGGGATCAGTCAAATATCTTTCTTGGGAAGTATAACGTTTTTTGAAACGAAAACGATCTCACTTTTATATTTTTTGAGCAGCATAAATTATCTTCAATCGCCAAATGCCTAATTCAGTACCTCGTGTCTCTTTCACGACATTTTACATGGCATAGTTAAGCCACATTCTACAATTTTTTTCTGCCCCAACGTCACAAAAACCAGCTAACCCCAACACAATTCAACTAAAATTAAGGTGCAATTCCTGCACAAAATTCCAGCACCTCGAACCTTACAATGCTTGCTACGAACGCAGCACGCTTACATGAATAACAATATACGTATATGCATACATACGTATGTAGGTAGGACCACAGGCCCTATCGCTAAATGCAGCCCCATGCATAATGCACGCATCATCTGCGCCGTGCTTCGGGCGTTACAGGGTTGAGCGCGCGTTGAAGCAGGCAGCGGTGTGCGGGGGCCGAGGGGCGTACTAGGATAGTAGGATTGTACATAATTTGGAAATGGGTATTGAGGCCTTCATCGTCATCATCATTCTGACCATTCACAGCTTCACGCTTGTATTCCTGAAAGCGCAGGCAGTTGTGTTATTAGGCTCATGGTGGCTAGTCTTTTGCTAATGTCTGGGCAAAAATCCACTCCAGGTTGTTACTGACAATCTTCCTTATAAACGATAAAAGTTTTTATTTTTGTAAGTAGGTTTGTAGAAACATTTTTACACGTCAATCATATTTAAAAAACTAGAGCCGGTCGGCGTTTCCTATCTGACTACTCTGAGAAGAAAGGCAACAAACTCAGAGGTCACAGTCTCTTTAAAGTCCAGACATAATCTTGTTAGCATAAACTGGTCCTTCTACCAGCTAATCGCTATTTTTCACAGGTGAATAGACCGCATAATGCCGTCTTTGTAATATTAAAATAAAAATACATCTTTGCCCACTTACATTTTTCAGCGTCTCATAATTCCCAGCCGTTACTTCAACAAATTCCACAAAATCCGTACGTCACAGCATCCTAGTTGAGACATAAAATGTAACTGGCCAAAGATGCATTTGTTTTATAGGACTCAATAGCATTCGAGTCATATCGACCATAAAAATGGATGCAACGTTTATGCCGCTGTAACTCAGACCAGACCTCAACGATTCATGCGCTCAGCTTTTGTGCGGAACGTTTGGTTCAATCTAGTGGTTTTACGGTTGTCTTACTGGTTTAATACCCTAGTATATGTCGTCAAACTGTCCTGTAACTCTTAGCGATTAGGTTTACGTGAATATGTTGCGGTCTGGTTCTAAAATGGACGGAAAGTGGGAGTTTAGAACTGTTTGTTCAACATGGAATGAACTGTTAAATTATTTTTAGATTTTGATTTCTGGCAATAGATGGTGTCTCCTCACTAATTGACGTAAAACCTGAATTCGGTTCGACCCCTTTTTGCCAGTGAGAAAAATCGAGACGAGAGCATTCAATCGGTTGAAACGATGTGTTGTGCGGACGATGTCGTCGTCTGATGCAGATCGTGGGAACAGACGTGATATAGCATCTCTAGATCACTGATTGTAATAGTGCACCTACCACTGTTTATTTCTGCATCACCCAAAGGTTGGCTGGTACAAAATGCCTATGGCAATAAAGCTACAGCAATTTGGTTCAGTTCAGTATTTGACGTTCGAAAAGTGCTGATTCTCAGCCTAATTTTAATAAATTACTTTTGATTTTGATTTATGATAAAGGCCCTGTTAAATGTTGCAATTTAATTTATCTCTTTATTGGGGAAACTTTGAAAGGGCTACATTCATAAGATAAGAAACATTAACTGCAATTAAGTTCCAGTTGAAGACCAGCGTCAGGCACTAGTTGTCTAGTTTTTGCTGAACTGGGCTTATTTGGCGCAGCAGTGAGGCACACCACTTTTTTATTATTTTAGAAGAAAAAATATTGTTTGTAGGTATATACTTATATAATTATCTCAAATAAACTTATAATCTTTCATTAATTTCTAATATTTTCGATCCCAAAAGAAAAATGGCGCTTCCTTTCCTTTGTTTACTTCTTTTACATACAGTTTAGTATGGAAAACCATAACGTTCGTTCAAACCATATACGTATAATGTGTACATTTAAAATCATTACCCCATTTTGGATCCGCCGTAGTCGCGTAAAACTCTTTGCCGTTGTCAAAAGCCGTGCAAGCGAGAGATGATAATGGAAACCCATGAAAGTATGTCAGAAGTATGGTAATGCGTTCAGTTTGAAGCTGTCGTGCTATACAATGTGGCTGTTACAATATATTGCACTACTATTTTATAAGGATTTTTGAGATGGAATTTCTGGGTTAAATTCTTTTTCGAAAATAGGATCTTATTTTACGTTTTTAAATAACAGATTACTTTGAGAAAGGTTTCGTAGCACATTTTTATAATGCTGCTGATAAGAATGTAATCATGATGATGAATTTCATTCTATAGGTACTTTTATAAACTCACGCTTTTTCCCATGGGGATAGACAGAACACACATAACGCCATATGTTAGATTTCTCATACCCCCGGGTATGAGAAATCTAACATATGAAATCTAACCCTATCAGAATACCAGTGATGGGACATTTAATTATTAAACGTCGCAGCATAATGCTGAGATAGGTGCCTTTTGGTCTCGTTTGGCTTCGTTTTTCTTTTTGATACATTTTTATATAATGTATTTTTTATGTAGTTTAGTTGGTGATCTTTCTGTACGAGTCGCAATAAATACTTTTTCTTTCTTTCTCATACTCCGTTTGATTCGTCAAAAGTTTTATTTGATTATTGCAAATAAAAAATTCATCAATAATAAAAAGCTTTTATTCGCAGACTAATACAGTACAGTTTCAACTTATATATAAATGTAATTATAAATCTAGTTAAATAAAGAAAAAAAAACCAAATTAAATTATGTAACTAATACAATATAAATATTAGCGTACTGCAAATAAAGATTTTGACCAAAAAATATGCATGACTAGCTGCGCCCCGCGGTTTCACCCGCATAAGTTTCGATCCCGTGGGAATATCGGGATAAAAAGTATTCCATATTATTATGTTAATCCTGGTTATAAACCATCTGTGTGCCAAATTTTATCCAAATCTGTTTTGTAGTTTTTGCGTGAAAGAGTAACAAACATCCATCCATCCATCTATCCATCCATACAAACTTTCACGTTTATAATATTAAAGTAAGTAAGTATGTATGATTCCCACGCTTTTCAATCCCAGTCTCGATCATTACTCACAATCCCATACACCTCCACCATTACCAACCAGAAACAACCACAACCATACAAAAAAGGCTCTGACTCGACAATTTCCCACAAACCAGGTCACCAGCGACTCATTATAATTAATTAAAATTACAGCAGCTAAGCACTTCAGTACAAAACAGTCGTTACATTGTTCAAGAGCGGTGATTATGTGACGTCATATAGCACAGTCATTAAACGGTGAGGTGATGGCAAATGCTCTAAACTTGAATACTATTGTTACTGGTTAGCAATTTGAGTTGTAATAAGTAGGAGTTCAATTACGAGGTACGTGAGATGATAGAGATGATAGTTAGAAGGTGCTGATTGAATGGTTGAAATTGTAAAGAAAATGTATTTATTTTTATTGTTAAATATAAATAAATAAACGCTATGATCACCTCTACCGTGATCTGCAATACTCGAGGCACCGCCTGGTTAGTTCCTTTCCCTTAAGGGGGAAGCATCAGGGTAGCCCGCATTTACAGGTCATTGTCAGGTGGTATGACTATGACTATTCCATGAAATATCAATCAATAGGGTTATATTAACTCAGAGGGTTGATAATTTTAATTATTATAATTCTGCAAATACAAATTTAATATGTTACGGTCGCGAAAAATATTTTGTTCAAAATACAGAGGAGGCCTATGTCATAGCAGTGACATTATAGGCTGAATTTGACAAGACTTACGACTTTTCCCCATCCCCAACAGACAAGAACCGATTAATCAACCAAAAAACTTAAACAAAGCAGAAATTAATCTAACAATGTCATCAACATATTATAAATTAACTTTTAAAATAAACTTCTAACACAATGTGCTGATCACACAATGGCTTCAGAATCTATTCCGTCATGTGCGCTTGCTTTCATTGGCGAATATTGTTGAATGGCTATCGGTTTAATTAATATGTGAAACGGCTATGGAATGATTAATTATGGTTGTATGTAGGTGCATTATTTATGAGTAGGTGTACATGTCACACGTATGAAAATTAAAAAAAAGCCTGTGCATTGAAGTTTTTTTTTTGGTTATAGATAGAACTTCCTCTGGAGGTCAGATAGGCAGTCGCTCCATGTAACATATTGGTACTCAGCTGCATCTGGTTAGACTGGAAGCTGACGCCAACATAGTTAGGAAAAGGCTAGGAAATGATGATAGAACTTCCTCAGGTCATTGTCATTTATACACGTGTTATCTTACTAAAAAAAAATAATATAAGCCTCTTTCCTTACACTCACTACATTACCCATAAAGGGCATGGTGACCTTTCCAGCCAGTTTCGCAAAGTCGTTTGAAATCTGATGAAGAGATTTTTCCTTCAAAGTACTTGTGTTTACTCTAAGATAATATGATTTCTTCTTTGAAGTGTCCGTGAACCGTTCCCGTGCTGGCTTCGAACATGACCATCAAACGTCATTCTAGTGTAGAACATTTTATACCCAAAAATTAAAGTACTATTTTCTTAAGGGAAATAACATCTTGAGCATTTTTTACTATTACAGCAAAAGCATAAAATTAGCCCCCCGGCTGCTATTTTATATTGAAAATACTATAAATCATATTTTTTTTATCAAGTGTTTTAAGCATTACATTAAAGAAATACCAACTTTTAATTGAATTTAACATCCTGAACATGTTCTAACTATAAACTTGTTATAAAAGTATAGTATAGGTTTTTGGCATTTTCAATCTCAAATAGCAACGGAGGGGCTAATGGTGAGATCCTCACGCCTCAGCCGCCGAGGGAGACGCTCCGGGCGTCGGGAGCCGCGTGACGACTCCCGGCCACCGTAGGCGCGGGCCTGCGGGCGGAGAGCAATGGGTAGCTCTCCGTCCGATCAGGACCAGGCCCGTGCCGGACGGCGCGTATGTGTTCCACGTGCGCCTCAGAGAGATGTCAGCGTAGTTGACGGGGCCCGACAGGGCCGAAGCCTGCCGGGGTAGCGGGATCGTCCGAAAGGGTTACCGCTGCCCTGGTACATAAAGGGCTAAGGAAGGAACACGGGTGGGTTTTAGTCAGTAAGAGTCTGACACTCCCTTCTGCTCCACCCAGAGCGGGAGGAGTCATTTGATGATTTCCCATCCACAAAAAAAAAAAAGGGGGGCTAATGGTAGACTTTAGTTGTAATAGTAAAAATGCTCAAAAGGTAATTTCCCATAAAACAGCAGTACTTTTATATCTGGTCGGATGTTAATTTTTGAGTACGAAATTAATGATGTCCTTTATCGACTTCACTATCCCCAACGGAAGTGTCACTGCTCACCCTCAAACCGCATCGATACCGCACCGACGCCGCAATAACATTTTGTTCACCGCTTATCTTTAATTAAGCAATACATCATAGCTAAGTAACACCCGTTTTAAGTTCCCAAACACACCGACAAACCCACCAAATTAAGTAGACCTTCACCTCCCCCCTCACACATATAAAAATCCTATGAAAATCAGAAACACACTGCGGTTCAAGAGGTCTCCGTAATCTGGCCGTGGTTACATGGCAAAGATTTAGGGTAAATGTACATGTTTTCGGCTCCATCTGTTTAAAGTTAATTAAGTCGTGTAAGGGGTTTTTGTTGTACGCTGACTTGTTAGTTTTTAGACACTTTTCGTGTTACGAGGGCTGTGTGCGATGTGGGTGAAAATTATGTTTTCCATTAACGTGTGTTGTGTATGAAAAAATTGGGACGTTTGTTTGTAGAGGAGATTTGCTTTCTAATCCGGCTTGGGCAGCAGAATGTTTATAGAAAAAAAAAACATTATTGACACATCCCTCCCTCCGCGTCACATTTACAAATCATGTAATTATTTTTAAGAAACAATAATAAGGTAGTTTAAAGAGAAAACACGTTTAAATGTATACAATTTCACTTAAAATTTTTGATCATAACAGAATTTCACCCACACTGCAAATCAATATACACAAACATTTCCAATCAACACTTTCATTTAAAACTAATAAAGGCAGAGCTCACACCGCCTCGCGTTCGCCTCGCCTTCGTCTTTCTAACGCCTCGCGCCTCTACGCTGTCTTCACTAATTATTTCCATACGAGGCTAATTGGCTCAGTTTAGTTTCAATTATGATATTACTTCTTTAGCGATGAAGTTTGTATAGTTTCGGCGAGAATATCATTTAGTTCGGGCGCTTAATTTGATCTTTGCACAGCGGATTATGAATATGTATTTGGATGGTTTCGTTCAGGATTTTCAGTTAGTTTTAGTAATACTGTTTCTGGTTAGCAAGCTTATTATAAACCACGACTTCGTTCGCGTGCATATTGGATTTCAAGGGTTTTATTTTTTTGCGCGGAATCCTAATTATTTTTCTAAAAATTAAGAAGCCTAGGTTACTTCTTCACTTAAATCGCATCTGCCAGTAACAATCCCTTCAAAATCGGTACAGCCGTTTCGGAGATTAGCCGGGACAAACAGACAGACATTTTTTTTTAATATTGTTTGTTTTTGTTATAGGTACCGTATGTACTTCCATATGCATTTAGTATATAGCTGTTATTTTGACATCACAAACAGACACTTCAATTTTATTTCTTTGTATAGAAGATAAATATAGATGCACTAAATTCGGTTTGCTCAAAATATTATGTTAGGCCACATACTAGAAAATAATTATTTCATATCGAGAAGGAGGACTATTCGGGGTGACAGGGAATGACGCACAAACTGTAACCGTGAATTCAGCACATGATTGACCCATAGAGTAGACATTACTCGTCGGTTACAAAAAAAAAAAAAAAATCTGCTGGTTCATAGAAAAGTGCGATACCAAAAATGTATGGAAAAGCAAATTTTTTTTGGTTCAGTATCATGTACTGAATACGTGGTAACAGTTTGCTTCGATGTTCCTGCCAACCTGTATATAAATATTTATCTGTATTCCATAGACGCAGCTCTCAAACTCGATTCTGCCAACTCAATACAATTTGTGAGTAATTGTATTATTTGTGTCACTGAACATATAATACAGTTTTTTCCATAAAATCTCTTAAAAATATATATTTTTCGAAATAAACAAACTCAAACTCAAATCTTTATTGCATTCCATATGTGTTACATAGATGGTATATAAACGGTAAAAGATCAACATGGATCCTGTCGGGCACAGCAACATTTAGGAGAGGGGAACAGAGCTAAGCGGCAATTCAAACAATTAAATATTATTAGATGTGCTTAATTGGGTGTATAATTATGTGTATATATATATATATAGTTTTGTGTATATAGGTATAGTATATTAGTTATTTTATGTAATACTCTGTGTAGTGCCTACGTCATATTGATTACACCTATTTTCGTGTAATTGGACATGAGAAAACATAATCATATTATACTGACCGTTCGAACAGCCACACGGTTCGATCGATCAGGTTAAGCTACGCTTGCCGCGGTTGGTCGGTGGATGGGAGACCAACTTTCTTTTTTTTTACTTTATTACTTTTTCCGTGCCTCGGAAGCACGTTAAGCCGTTGATCCCGGGTGTCATTTGTAGATCTTTGACCGTCGTTACGGGTCGTCAGAAGCCCGAAAGTCTGACAACCAGTCTTACCAAGGGGTATCGTATTACCCAGTAACTGGGTTGTGGTGGTATTATAGGCAGTCGCTTCATGTAAAATACTGATATTCAGCTGCATCCGGTTACACTGGAAGCCGACCCCAACATAGTTGGTAAAAGGCATGGCAGATGATGGACGTGACAAAAATAATCCTTATTTTACTATTTTTGTATACCGCAAAAACTTTCTTATTCCTTATTAAAAGCAAGTTTACATAAAATCCACCATTCTTCTATTGTGTCGCTAAGACGCCGACGACACGTGTTGGGAAACGCGGCGAGGCGACGTCGACGCGTTCCTTTCACAAAAGATTTAGCCGCCTGTTCGAGCATTCAAAGTTTAATTGAATCCCATGAGAAGTTAATTGGAAGCACACCGAGTATCTTCACTGACATTTAGAACTTGATGTTGAACTTACACGTGGAATCGTGTTGATTTTTGAATTAAGTACCCATTTCCGAGGGTTAAGATTTTGTTGATAGTTGTAATTCTACAATGTTTATTCTTAAACCGTCATTTGTACAGCCAACCGCCTTTAATTTGTAACACCAAGGGTGGTTTTTGATTTCATTCTGGCTGTGGTTGATGGTACTACTAGGAATTTGGTTCGTATTGTATTTGCGTGGGAGCAATAAATTATTAATTCGATGAGCTAGCTGGTATTATATTACTGTCGGAATTGTTTTAGATACACGTGTCCGGGAAAATACGTCATAGAATTTAATAGGCATTGATGTCGTAGTAGTAGTAGTGTAAATGAGGCAGGGCTTGGAATCGGTACCAAGAGTATAGGTTCTGTACCGGTAGGTACATAGCGGTTAATGCCATTTTGGTTGTTATGGGTACCAGTTCCAGATGAGTACCGGTACTCCACTTAATATGTAATGCAGGTATCCGGTGCGTACCACAAATCTCATATTTGTACAAGGAACCTCGTACGGTTGGCAACCTTGAAGTTATTTTCTTAATGCCAATTAAGTACCCTTTTTACTTTCTTTGTGTGTTTTCTCATTCTATCTTACGGCAATATTTGTTTGGTACCGGTACAGTATCGATACTGATTAGGTATTGAAAAATACATCATCATCAGCCTACAGCAGTCCACTACTGCACATAGGCCTCTCCAAATGCACTCCTTTCAGCTCGGTTCTCGGCAACTCTCATCCAGCCCAAATTGAAGATATTATAGATTTCGAACATAAAGAAAAAGAACGAAAAATAGTTTATTCTGCAGTAACAAAACGCACATTACAAATAAAAAAATAATTAAAAAAGGACATAAAATACAAGCATATAAAATGTTGACAAATTTAGTCCAATCAACAATGCACAAAAATGTGCATTTTGTTTGCTTGAAATACATAAATTGGTCTATAGATTAGTGCGCAAACCCGGTTAATTTCCTACAAAAACTTGCCCAATATCGGTAACCTCCGACACGCCCACATCAGACCATTCGATAACACAAACACGTTACTAGGCACTCTCTTTAACCACAGTTTGCTCCAAATTAAGTTACGCATTACCCGACTTTACTATTAGTTCGGACTTAATGTAAAAGGGTGTTGTGCTTACGAATTTCGTTTGTTTTACACCCCTTTAATCCTGGGACTGATTTCGTATTCAAGGTGGACCGAATTGCGTATCAATATGCCGGTTTCGTTTTTAGGTCACATGGCTAAATTAGAAGGTGGGTTGCTCGGAGCCTGTGGCGGAAATTGAGTGATTTCGGGTGAAATCTATTTAGGATGACAGAATTTTATGTTCTTGTTGAAAAATAGGACCTTTTGTTAAGTTAAACGACCGACGGAAAACAAATCTTGTTTCTAGGAGTGTATTTCTTATTAATTTTAGAGGATTCCAAGAACTTCTTGATTGAAAGAAGAAAAACAATGCAGCTTTATCTTTAGATCTGTTATTAATTGAAATAGAAAATATTTATTTCAGACTAAGCACACAGTAATACCTAACATTTATTAATAACAATAATTGGTTCTCCTAACAACATCCTCTCAAGTTTCCTAGAAAAATAAAATAATACCACCGAATAAAACGTCATAATTGCTAAAGAAGCTTCATGAAATGTCAACACTTAACTTCACCTCTCCGTTTTGTACGCAAACTATGAAACAAGCTCATCCTCTCCACAATATAATACAGAACACAGATAATCCCAACAATATGTAGCATACACTCCTGCTCACACGAGTGCAGCAGCCAGCGTCAATTTAATTACACATCAAAACATCAAGATGGCGTATTCTCGTAGTACGCCGCGTTTGCGTACGCCCCAATTCGCGTATGACAATGTCGGCGTATTCCAGTCACTATGAAAAAGGGATACGAGAGACTCACGCCCTGATTATTGCGGGCGTAGCATGCTTTTTGTTTTGTTCTGTGACTCCGAAGTTTCGAGTTTTAAGTTTGCCTGAGCTCAGGTGGGCCGGAATTGCGTTTTTTTGGTAATGAACCGTTGGGATGGTTTGGTTTTACTTGGTGCTGTGATAATATAATGGTTTTTACTACAAACTTCGACCCTAGTCTAAGCTAAGTTGTCCAATGAACAGAAATTAACAGAAGAGGCCAAAAAGTTTTTTCAAAACATGTATTTCTTTCAATGAAAAATAAAAATTAAGGACGAATGATTGATGATTGATTGATTGATTTTTGATGGTGATTGATGAATGGTTTTTATTTATTTTACTTTCTTTTATTTCTTTGATCAGTTGATCAAAGCAGTAGGTAAACATTGAAAGAAAAACCATCATTAGCATCACTAATGATGGTTATAATTTCACCGTATGAGGAAAAATGTCGTGAAAATAACACTGTAGTGGGTGTTCCTATAAGATATAAGCAGGAGAAACAATAATTAGCTGAGTGTTATCGCTTTTCTCCTTATATAATGCTACTTTGCGTAAAAACGTCATAGAGTTGATATATATGTCCCGGCTGTGTACAAATAGGTCTCGGCTATCTTTCATGGATCCTTGACAGTCGTTACGGGTCGTTTGAACCCAGAAATGAGTTCCTGGCTTCAACCAATCTTACCCAGGGATATCGTATTACCCAGTAACTGGGTTGTGGAGGTCAGATAGGCAGTCGCTCTATGTAAAATACTGGTATTCAGCTGCATCTGGTTAGACTGGAAGCAGACCCCAACATAGTTGGTAAAAGGCTTGGCTTGATGATGAGTTGAAAAAAAAACTACACGATCTTTTTATGTTTAAAAACTTTATCTGGGAAAAGCTGTTTGTTCGCAACTCATATCTCTATAAATTTATGGTTTATCGACTGCTATTGGTTTCAGTTAACGGACTTATAAGCGACATACGATTTAACAACAGCGTTTTCCTTTACGATGTCAGTGTGTTAGTCGTGTTATGAATATTTCCTTTCACTATGGTCGATGTCGATTTAGGGAAAATTATGTACAACAATGGATATAACCGAACTAAAGCACTATAAACAAACCTACAAACTACCCCCACAATCGATCCTTCATTGTAAGTGCTATACTCTGATTCATAACAATCAGACCCCAACTCAAACATCACCCTATATACATATACATAAATATGTATATACAGATGTATGTGTGAGCTCTCAATAGAACCAAATGAAAGGCTGGCCCAGAACTGCCAATCATCTATTAATAATTAATTATGGTGGATGCCGCGACATGTTATATTAATTAACTGAATGATAGGTTTTGTTTGATAGGAATATCGAAGTATAGAGTACTAGGGTACGAAAAAGTTTGAAGAGAGCGGGATAAAGGAGAAGTGTAATTAGATTGAAACGAAGACGAATATGTTTAATAAGAAACTGGAGAAAGAGTTTATAGGTTTTATTAGATGCACTTTGGAAATAAGTACTTACAAGTTACGCTTGCGTTCAATGGTAAGCCAGTCTTTGTTATATGATGCTATGATGTACATTTTGGGTAGACTTATCCAGAAAATATATTTAACACTGACGTAATTTGGGTGTACAATCCTAATACTAATATTATAAATGGGAAAGTGAATTTGTTTGTTATGCTGTCACGCTAAAACGGCTAAACGGATTTGGATAAAATTTGGCATACAGATAGGTCATAATCCGGGTAAGGATATAGGCTACTTCACACATACAACTCTGCCTAACCCTTGTAGAAATACAGGCGTGCTGTTATATCATATTTAGAAACATTGAAAAACCTACTGTATAATGTCAAAATATTATATTATTTAACTCCAATTAATTTGACATAGGAACCAAAGATTGTTAAGGCTACGTACGCACTGACACGGACTTGCTTAACGCCCAGAGCCTAGCGACTCACCTTGCGAGTAGCGGAGTGAAATTAACGCTCTAGAATTTTCGAAAACGGCCGCACTACGCGTTAGATCCTTCGCTAGTCGCCTAGCGCGTATCGAAGGGTGTTAAGTCACGCTCTGGGCGCTAAGCATGACACCTGTCAGTGCGTACGTAACCTAAGAAAGTTTCTAAGTAAACACTTTACTAACACAAAGCTATTGTTGTAAAAATATTTAACGGCAAGTCCTTATTATTAGCGACGTAGTCTGGTCCCAATGTTCTTTTATTTCTTCAAAATTTCATAAATAATAAACTAACCTAAAATTGAGCCCTCAAAAGGTAACACCACAACCAAGTCATTGAGCTATTCGTCCATTATCACCGAGCACATTATCCGTACTCTTTGAACCAAAAACGTCTTTACAAAAGTGCCTGGAGGACCATTCAGTGACTGTGCAAATGACAGCGAATACAAATGATGGATGGAGTTTCTTAGGTAGTGAAGTTCAGGAAACTATGCTTTATACATATATTTTAAGGTGGTTATTATGGTGAAGGTGAATTTAATGATAATATGGAGTTTGATAAGGTCGCCGGATGACTTAAGAATTTAAATGACAATAAGCGTGTTAGGCTATTGAATTGTTATAGCGTGAACATGAACATTGTAGATCACAGACACTGACCTATATTATACATGTACGCTGGACTAAATATACTATACTAAATGCCAGTTGTTTTTTGTGCCGATTCAAAGCGTCTCAGGAACTAAAATTGCCACACTGCCGCAAATAGCCGTCGTTTTGTTTTATTTTGGTACGTCTTTGATGATCTGGGTCTAAATCGTGGAATAAGACTTTTGTGTCTTACTACGAGATATTTAGAACATTTTTATCATGAGATTCTGCGCATTTTGTAAAACTGGCTATCAACAATATTAGTTCCACAGACGCTCACGTTGCTGTCAGCGCCAAAATGCGAAAATCAAATGTCTTCATTTTGTCATTGATAGTATGAAGACCAGCGTACTTGTTTATTATAAGTCAGTGACCACAGATTATTTATACAGGGTCAAATTATATTAGCTAGGGAAACAGATGCGATAGGTATCGATATATTAACCATGATGAAATAAAAAATTAAGCACAGCACAGCACAGCACAGACTCCTAATTATGGAAATGGTTGTAGAAATCAAGCCCAATAAAAACAAAGAGCGACCGCCCCCCAAAATAAAATGGCATATGCTGGAGAAGAATGACTATGCAAAGACCTTTAAAGAGCGAGTGGTGGATAAAATGATAGATATGGGGGAGATGAATGATCGAAGTGTAAATGAATGTTGGAATGAAATAGCAGGGTATATTAGGAGTGCAGCGAAAGATATTTTGGGAGTGACGAAGGGAAAGGGTACGATAAATAAGGACACATGGTGGTGGTCGACAGAAATACAGAATATGTTGCAGGATAAGAAGAGAAAGTTCAAGGAATGGCAGAGTGTTGAAGATAAAAATGTTAGTTTGAAAACAGAAAAAAAGAGTGAGTATGATTCTATGAAGAAAAAAGCCAAGAAAGCTGTGGCCATAGCAAGAGCAAAAGCCCAAGACAAGCTGTATGACACACTGGATAATCCAACAGGTCAAAAAATTCTTTATCGGCTTGCTAGAGCTAGAGAGAGAAAGACGAGGGATATTTGTCAGATAAAGTGTATAAAGGATGAAAGTGGAATAGTTCTTTCGGATGATGAGAAAATTAAGGATAGGTGGAAGAGTTATTTCGAAAGACTGATGAATGAGGAGAGTGACTGGAGTGGTGTGCTTGGGAATAAACTAGTAAATGAGGGGTTAGTGAGAAGGATTAGTATGGATGAAGTGAGAATAGCAGTAAATGGGATGAAGAATGGTAAAGCAATAGGTCCGGATGGAATACCAGTTGAAGTATGGAAGCTCTTACGGATAGATGGATGGACGTGGTTAGCTTTATTCTTCAATAAGTTGTTGCTGGAAGAAACCATCCCTGACGAATGGTGTAACAGTTCGCTGGTGCCCATCTTTAAAAACAAAGGTGATGTGCTGGAGTGCAACAACTATAGAGGAATAAAGCTAATGTCACATAGTATGAAGGCTTGGGAGAAAGTTATTGAAAGGCGACTGAGAGAAGAGAGTGAAATTTCGCAAAACCAATTCGGTTTTATGCCTGGTCGAGGAACAACAGATGCCATCTTTGCTATCCGCCAGCTGTGCGAGAAATACAGAAGTGCGCATAAGAACTTGCACATGGTGTTTGTTGACCTCGAAAAGGCATACGACAGAGTGCCTCGTGAAGTTTTGTGGTGGGCGCTGAAGGAGAAAGGCGTGCCAGGGAAGTATGTGCAGTTGATTGGAGCGATGTACAGTCGATGTAGTACCCAAGTCCGGTCTACAGTGGGCACTACTGGCAGCTTCGATGTAGCTGTCGGCTTGCACCAGGGCTCAGCACTCAGTCCGTACCTCTTTGTGCTGATAATGGATGCTCTTACATCGGACATCCAAGAGGAGGCTCCCTGGTGTATGCTGTTCGCCGATGACATTGTGCTGGTGGCCGAGAGCGGCTCAGAGGTCCAGAGCAGAGAGGTGAGATTAGAGAGGTGGTGGAAAAGACTCGAGACCGTGGGCCTGAGAGTAAGTCGGACCAAAAATGAGTATCTGTTTTGTGATTTTGGCGGTCTCTCCAGTCCTAGGCCCATGTCTCTCGCCGGAACGCCCTTATCGATCTGCTCCGACTTTCGGTACCTCGGGTCACTTGTCCAAGGAGATGGCGAAGTAGACCGAGACGTAACGCACCCGATCAACTCAGGATGGATGAAATGGCGACAGGTCACAGGAACAACTTGCGACCCACGGATGCCCCTCAAGTTAAAGGGGAAAATTTATAAGTCCGTGATAAGGCCTGTCGTACTTTATGGATCTGAATGCTCGGCTGTGAAGAAGACGGATGAAAAAAGATTGCATACAGTGGAGATGAGAATGTTGAGATGGATGTGTGGAGTGACGACAATGGATAAAGTAAGAAATGAGTATATAAGGGGAAGTTTGAAAGTGGCGCCAGTGACAGAAAAGTTGAAAGGAAATCGTTTGGCTTGGTATGGGCATGTGATGAGAAGGGACGAAACGCATGTGACTAAAAGAGTGATGAATATACATGTTGATGGATGGAGAGGGAGAGGAAGGCCGAAGAAAAGGTGGATGGATTGTGTGAGGAATGATATGAAAGAGAAGGGAGTGAATGATAGCGTGACGGTTGACAGGGGAGAATGGAAGAAGAAAACGTGTTGCGCCGACCCCAAGTAACATGGGATAAGGGCAGGAAGATGATGATGAAATAAAAAATTAAATTAAATTAATTTCTTTTTTGTTTTATCATATTCAGATATCGATACGAGTGCCCTTCACATATGCGGAGGTTCGCTAGGTAATTTAATTTGACCGTGTATATGTTGTCTATTTGGTTTTAAAATACTACTATAAATTAAAATATGGACGGGACTCAAACAAAAATATTGCCTATCGTGTAACAATATGTAGATGTAAGCTAAGTCACAATGGCTCTTTAGTCAACTAAGGCCGCTTATTTAGGCATTTTCATTGAGATAACTTTATTTTTTTGTTCTTAGCTATATTCTGTTCAAAGCATGATTTACAAGTGTATTCATCAGTCTTGATACTTTTATTCATAATTCAATTGCCATTTCTATCGAATAAAACCGAGAAACGCAACACACAGCTCTCAACAAATAATCTCAAGCACCATACAAAATGCACAGACGCCAGCATATTAAGCTACTACAATCTGTCAAATTTCTTTAGTAGATTTTCAACTTTATCTCTAAAGCGTAAGGTTCAAAGTTGATTGGGAAAATTTGACAGTTTCGGGTAGCTTGATGTGCTGGTATATGTAGCTTATGCTTGGTGTAAGTGTAAGCTGTTGGCAAGTTCACACTCATGAGCTAAAATGTGCTATGTGTTCCAGTCTAACCGACAATAACATTGATCAACCTCAGTTATAAATATAGGTAAAAAAACACAGCTCACACTTACCTTTAGGATTTCACCTTATGACTATGTGCATGCATTTAAAAAACGTATTTCCTACCAAAATCATCTACGCTTAATAATTTAATTTTGATACATGGTTAGCTGTTACTACATTTTCACCTCACAAAACCCTAAAAACTCAACACACAGCTCACAACAAAAAATCTCAAACTTCATATAAAATGTCAAGTTGAACCGACTTGGCAAGTAGCACTCATGAGCTAAATGAGTTCCAATCTAGCCGCCGTTGTTGGGTTTAAGGCCATCATAAAACGTGAGCGTTGCGCCATTTATAGCCGCCGATCTTAACCTTAGAATGCAGGTGGCCGTTCTTTTTATTTTTGGCCGCAAATTGAGTTTGGTCGGTTAGCGGTTGGAGGTTGAGTTTACTTTTGCCATGGTTTACTTTTTGTTTGTTTGGTTTTGTAGACTTAACTTTCAGCATTCAAAATTGAGATAGCAAAATCGGCGTAGGTGGATTTGAAGTTCAATTCGGTGAAGAATGGTGGAGATAATTTTTTATTTTTTTATTTAGCCTACAGTGTTCCACTGCTGAGCAAAGGCCTCCCCCAAATCATTCCATGCATCCTTTTCTAGCGCAGCGTATAGGTCGTCTCGCCACCTCTTCCCGAGTCAGCCTTGGCGGTGCCGTCTATCCTCAGGCATCCACCGTGTGGAGACTGTTACCCAGCGGTCACTGTGCATGCAGCGGCCGCCAGGATCCGCCCAATCCCATTTCAGCTTGGCAGTCTTTGTGCCTAAACCTAGGATCCCCGTTTTGGAGCTCCACTTTAAAGTTAATAAACAAACCTTAATGAGAAATGATTTGACTTTGACTTTGAAATGTACAATAGATATTTGACGAGAATTTTACGCACTAAAAACCTTAATAGATTTTTCTAGTACTGTTCGTCAAAGACAAGACAGGAAATTATGTAAAGTATTAGTATCAACTGTCTCATCTATTTCTAGTAATGATTGCCCTACGTGCTGGTTGATGTAGCAAAATTAAAACTTATTGACCCTTGTAATTACAAATCTAGTTGAAAAGAGTTACTTAATTATGCACCCATGAGTTGCATTATATCTCTCCACCACCCTTGGTTTACTTATAGAGAATATACCTATATAAGGCATTTTGATATATCAATAAATAATGGTATATGGTGGTATAGTTCAATAAATAATGCGGAAAGCACGTTAAGCCATTGGTCCTGCCCCTGATCTCTCTACGGTCGTGTTGGATTGCCGTCCCATCGGGCAATGAGAATGAGGGAGAAGAGAGTGCAACTGTCTGCGCACACTCTTGTGCACTATAATATCAAATTCAAATTCATTTATTGTTTGCTACAGGTGGAAAAGCAGTTCTTACCATGATAATACATCGATCGCTCTAACATACCCATAGGGTGTACAATATCTAGTAGTCATTTAAAATTCATTTTATCATTAATATCATTATTTATGTCAAAATACATTATTATCAATTAATATTACTCATGCCAAAATACACAATAACTAATTAATACTATCACTCATGTCAATATACATACATTAACTTTATCATTCATTTAAACATATGTATATTATCATTAAATATAAATGTCAAAAATACATATAGACAAATTTTAATAATATGCATAGAATATGTCAAAAATACACATAGACAAATTTTAATTTAATATTCACCTACTTTATATCAATGTTTTTATGTTAATATCTTTATCATCTAAAAAGTCATTGATCAAGTAGTATGCTTTACTTATTAAAAATTCTTTGATTTTATCTTTAAAAATATTCATTTTTTCAATGCTTTTTATACCTCCCGCACCGAAGGCTGAAATTCGGTCTGAAGGACTTTATGTATTCATTTTTAGTTCAATAAACCATGAACACAACTTTCTCGTTGTCTCCAGGTGAAGTTGAGCGGCTGTTACGCGAGTACCGACAGAATCAGGAGCTGGTGCGGAACATCGGCGCGCACTACTACCAGATCATCTACCCGGTGCAGCTGCGACACCACGAGAAGATGGGCATCTCTACGCGCGAGGTCAACACTCCTAAGGTAAGGATCGAGGGCAGAATATTTCTTACACTAATAGTGTCTATAAGAAGGTCTTTCCACACAATTATTGGGATGTGCTTTTCAACAACATCATACATGTCCAGAACGGCCTCAGTGGTGTCGTGGTTGCAAGGGCGACTAATGAGCGCGGGATCCCAGGTCGGCAAAGTGGCATTGGCTTTTTCATAAGGAACAGCCCGGAGTTTGGAAGTTGGCGGTGTGAAACCTCCGTGCTTTGGAAAGCACGTTAAGCCGTTGATCCTGCGCCTGATCTCTCTTCGGTCGTGCCGAATTGCGTGCCGTCCAATTGGACTATGAATGTGAGGGAAGAGAGAGTGCATCTGGGTCCGCGCACACTCTTGTGCACTGTAACATCTCCCGTGCAGTAGGCTACTTTCCGTTGAGATTGACTGCCATCGCCAAAATACGGTCTGGAGGGGACATATTCAGAAGATATGATGTACCTTCCCATAGCATGGTAAAAAGATGTCATGGCTGATACAATTTTTTGATTTCGACCATCATTTGTATGATATTCTGTTTGGTTCGGAGCTTCCCATTATAAATGAAAACTCTAATGTTTCTCTTAATTAAAGTTATGCCATATATTGTGTATCCAATCAAGCATGTTCAGTCTGTTTGATTGCGAAATGTATGTGCAGCAGATAAAAAGCAATCTTCCACATCATAACATTACTTCCTAATTCGTACTAATATTATAAACGCGAAAGTTTGTGAGGATGGATGGATGGATGTTTGTTAATCTTTAACGCAAAAACTACTGAACAGATTTTGATGAAACTTTACAGTAATTTTAAGCTTATACATCAGAATAACACATAGGATACTTTTATCCCAATATTCCCACGGGATCGACACTTATGCGAGTGAAACCACGGGGCGCTGCTAGTCTGTTGTAAAAACCTTGTTTCCTTCTAGTAGGTACAGCATCAATGTTGCCGACTTTCAATTCCCGTTATAATATTAAAATATTCTGATGACAAAGTATTTCTAAAATATAATTGTCACATAAATCAATCTGGTTTAGCTATTGCTTTGTTTACAAAGTTAATTCTACCGCCATTTTCAAGTCTGTCTAAGCCAACTTCTCTATCAATCAGTTTGAAATTAACTATAAAATAGTTCTAGAATTTTTAGGGACTAGCCTTGAAGTCCAGACCTAGCCCCCGGGTGATTCGACCCCGGGTGAACAGACTTTTAATCCACTTACTAAGTTCAGGCAGGCTGTCCCGAATTCTTGCGCTGTAAACTTTGGTAGACGCAAAGTTGTGTTATGTATTTAAAGTGATACGGGATAAGAAAGTAATTTTCGGTAGATACGTGTGTTTGTCTTGTCGGGGATTTAGTTTTAACTTTTTAAGGAGTACATAAATCGGGAGTTCAGTTCCGAAAATGGCATTGCTTTTGGTTTTAATAAAAGTGGCAATTATTTTTGTAGATTTTTTTTTTTCTAAAGTCTATTAAAATCCATGTTCCCAATTAATGTTTTTTACACTCAAACGAAAATAAACTTTATGAGTATGTAAATTAAGCTGATTTTACATTAATGAAAATGTCATAAAAATGTTACAAGTTGTAGTGCAACCTGAACTCTATGTGTGAGAATTAAAGTTGTTTTCCCAAAACCACATATTTTGTTTACATGATTGGGAAGTAAATCGCGAACACAGTGAGCTGTTGTCAGTTTTATTTGTGCAATTGACCTCAATATTGCAAGACCCATTCTTGTTGAATATTCTAATAAATAACGCTGATGTTGAAAAAAATAATTTCTACGGATAAGTGGAGCCATGAACCATTATCATCGATATTACTTTTTATCATCAACCACATTCGCGGGTAAACTAAAGCACTTCGAGCACCTTGAAGGCCTGCTATATCACAACACACTGCCATTTAACGGCATCCCTCATTCTTCGAGTTCTAAGGCGCGAAGGCCTAAAGTATCTCGGGTTCAATTACTCGCCTTTACGACGATATAAAGATCATCCGACGAACATTCCACCCCCATACGGTTGAGCACACAAAATATCCGTTCTGGAGCCAATTTAACTTCGCTTCGAACTTGTTTGAAGTTGTGAAAGATTGTTCGATCGGTTCCTCTGCCTTTTAAAGGTCCCAAGTAATTATATAAACATTCTCTCTCCGCTATATTGAGATCCGAACTGCTGGGATTAATAAGGAAATTGGGGGGATTGGAAGTAATTAGGCTTTGTTTACGACAGTTGCTTGATAGAAAATTCGGAGCATGTGATTTATAAAGTAAAAATTGGCAAAGTTTGTTACGGCTGGTCTGGTTATAAATTTTGTTGAACTCAAGGGATAACAGTGTTGAAGTTGTTTGGAGACGGTTATATTAAATTTGAATCTATTTTTGACTTGTTAGCGCGTGTGGGTACGAACTTTTAGGTTGTTTGTTAATTCTGATTGCTTCATACATGTTGAGTTTTTGGATCGTTTGAGGGTGTTTAACACATTTGGTGTGGTATTAAAATTGGCTTCATAAACAAATGATACGTTTATTTCTGTGTTTTCCTTGCTCTTCTCTCCCATTCACGAACCTGTTTTTTTCTTTTATTTCTGGTTTTTTGTTCTGATATTGAAGTATAAGTACTTAATCGTAGGCAAAAAGCCCATGCAATAAACACAATTTCCAAGTTAGTAAAGTGGTACCCAAGGATAATCAACATACTTATAATGTTCCCACTGCTGGGACGCAGGCCTCTCTTCTTCGAAAGGGAATGGGCTGTAATCCACCACGTGGACCCAGTGCCGGTTGGTAGATGTCACATGTCTTGAATTTTTTGGTTGTAGGACATGCCGGTTTCTCCACAATGTTTTTTTTCACCGTTTTGAGAGCAGTGGTGATGAAATTATTTACACTAAGTAAAGCGCCTGTCTGAATTCGAACCGACGACCTACAACTTGTAAGTTGGTGCCTTAACTTACTAGGGGTTTACTACTGGGCCCCACTGCTCTACCTAATTGTACACAAAATTACAAAACAGAGAAAACATATTTTATTAGACTGTCATATTAAATCATTAATACAACATATAACATCTCGACTCACAATTTACTAGAGCGTTCATCTACAGAATCTACAACATATCTCATCTATGAAATTGAACCACTACGTTCTTTTCGATGAATGCTAACATTCAACCTAATAGGATGTCTTCGACAGTGCGGGGAAGTAAAATAGTCTAGGTAAGGAATATCTCAAGAATTCCCTCGAGTTAAAATGCAATCTACGGAATGAAAACGCTAAATGTGTACGATTCGCCTTCAGACGCCAGATTAGAACATCATTTTTTTTCTAAATTGTGACTCTGAAATTAAAATATTATTCTTAAGATATTAAAGTCACTGCCGCATGACCACTGCGTAAAGATTCAGGAAATAACATGCGTTGTAAAATACCTTCTTTTTTTTTTCTTGGGAGAACGGAGGGTTATGTCCGACTCCTATCAACTAAAACTCCACTGTACCTACGAGGTACTACCCATAATACTATAAGTCAGGGGTCCGGGAGATACTTGTACATTCGCAGCACCCCCGACTGGTATCAGCCCGCCATGCCTAGCGGGCCGATCACCAAGTGTGGCTGATCCCACGACCGCACGTCCTCCCATAAAGGCGCGCATGGAACATTGCGTGCCACCTCTTTGGGTACGTCTGTCTGGGCGATAACACAGCCCCATTTTTGCGCATTGTAATACTTAACTGCAGTTATTTATTTATATATTATTTATTTTATCGAAATTGGCACCTACTTTTTTTTTTTTTTTGTGGATGGGAATACATCAAATGACCCCTCCCGCTCTGGGTGGAGCAGAAGGGAGTGTCAGACTCTTACTGACTAAAACCCACCTGTGTTCCTTCCTTAGCCCTTTATGTACCAGGGCAGCGGTAACCCTTTCGGACGATCCCGCTACCCCGGCAGGCTTCGGCCCTGTCGGGCCCCGTCAACTACGCTGACATCTCTTTGAGGCGCACGTGGAATACATACGCGCCGTCCGGCACGGGCCTGGTCCTGCTCGGACGGAGAGCTACCCATTGCCCTCCGCCCGCAGGCCCGCGCCTACGGTGGCCGGGAGTCGTCACCTACTTGATTGTACACCAGAAAAATACTTAACCAATTTTAATTTATTTCGCACTTAGCAACTCAATATCCCTAAAATCCCAATAATCAAGTCCAAATATTAAGAATTATCTGTTTGCAACAACAAATTCGACAAAATACAACCGGCTAACGGCAACCCACGAATACTTATTTGACTGTCAAAATTTTGACAACTCCCTAACTGCCCGAAGTTTTGGCTTCAAACTGAAGTATTTTGCGGATTATGCCATACTAAAACTTTAATGTATACGGCCAAATGGCCTGGATAATGGGCGCTTTAATTTGTCTTTTTGTCATGTGGCCCCAGGCAGGGAACCCAAGCCCAAAACTTTTCTGGGCATTATAAGACCTAGAAATTAATGAGCATGTTGTATGAGGCTTAAACGGATTAGGTGTGGTGTTGATACTGGTGAAATGCTCGTGTTTAGCACTTTGGGAGTCTTAATGAAAAATAATTAGTTAAAGAAAAAAGTGATAATTTATAAGGTTTTAAAAATGAATAATATTTCTGTAATGACAGCACGTAAATGTAGCTTATGGCTAAGAATTTGAAGTGTTCTCATAACAAAAATATATGACTGTCACGTAGATACATAATATGAAAATAAAGATAAATATGCTTATTTGGGAATTTTGGGCAAGCCTAACTAAGCCTACGCTTAGTTGCCTACGCAAAGTATAAGTGCTTTTATTCTCTGGTTAAGAACTAAGTATATGCCTGAAAAAGGCTTGTCTTGCATCTCTTCAAATTTTTTGGTGTCCAATAACATTATGCTGTGTCCAGCATTTCAGTTAGGCTTGCCAAGATTATCAGAGAGAGAGAAATCTTTATTAGTATATGTTTCTACGTGTCACTCGTATATTTTTGGCTAAGAACACTTCAAATTCTTAGGCATAAGCTATATTGATATGATATGTCTATCCTTAAGGCCCACCTTCTATTATTTACTCATTCATTTCATCATCATTGGCAGCCTGGTTCTACCCCCTGCTGAGTATACGTCTCCTCCCTTTTGTGCCATGCTTCCCTGGTCTGTCCGAGTCTCATCCAGGTCTTCTCTACGATCTTCTGCCACTGCCACATAGTTCATCTCTTTATTAACACTGTAAACGAAACACGCCTTACGAAATGGCCTTACAAAAACAATCATTGTCAATATTGAAATAATAATATTATAGGTATCTGACATATGTTGTTTATTAGAAAAATGTAGGTCAGAAATACATATCAACCAGATACAAAACAAAATATCACTTACAAATCATTTCTAAGCATCATAAAATAACAGCGAAACCTCAGAACTTTATAGAAGCACACTTGACTTTAATTATTATTGTTCTCCAAAACACGGAAACAACATTGACAAGCTAAACCGAACCTTACACAATTATTATAAGGTTTCAAATTGTATATATTCTGTTCCAATCACTGCTTATAACAATATTTTGCCCCATACATAATGCAAAAGCAACGTATCTCAAGTCTTATGTTAAGGCGGGTATATATTAGGGTCCTAACGATCGCATGGCCAACAAGATCGTACTCATGGGAGGACATACACACATAGAGAATATAATAATGTACTCATTGAAGGACATAGACACATAAAAAATATCAATAATATTGACTAAAGTTATGGACGGGGTCTCAAAAACAATTTGTATGCAGATGCTGAGCTTAGTCTTATGGGATTTGCTGATTAGGAAAAACAGGAAAAGTCTGTCCTTGTAGAATGTCTGTTATACATATAATTCACTTTCTTTTACTCAAAGGCTTAAGATAATATTGTCAAATTAGCTAGCATGGTTTGGTTACAGGGCTCATGACTAAGTAATAACAGCCACTCGGGTCGATGGTTAAGGTTAAGCTACGCTTGCTGCGGTCGGTCCATGGATGGCTGACCATCTTTACATACCGAGACCCCTCCGTGCGTCCGAAAGCACGCCAAGCCGTTGCTCCCGGCTGCCATTATTGGATCATTGACAGTTGTTACGGGTCGTCGGAAGCTCGAAAGTCTGACAACCAGTCTTACCAAGGGGTATCATATTGCCCAGGAAGTGGGTTGTGGAGGTCAGGTAGGCAGTCGCTCCATGTAAATACTGGTATTCAGCTGCATCCGGTTAGACTGGACGCCAACCCCAACATGGTTGGGAAAGGGATAGGCAGATGAGATGATGATGGTTTGGTTACATAACATCACACCTGTAATCCCCATAGAGTAAGGCGGAGGTGTACCTTCAGCACAGCCAGATTTCGGCAATTATGTTTAAGAGACATGGCCGAGCCTATTTGGTCACTTTGGTCACTGGGGGCCTAAAAAGGCCACTTTGGCAGAATCATAATAGAATAACAAACTGACAATTCATAATTTGATCTGTGTGCAATTCATATCACAATGAAATAACATTTAAACTGTAGAAATAAAAAATAAAAAACCAATTTGATTAATAAAAACTGTAATGAAAAATTTACCGAATAAATTACAGTTTTTATTTTTTTCATGCGGCAATGTTTACACCAAATATTAAATGAAATTTTACGAAAATTATAGGAATTGCTCATCTGCTGGGAATTCAGGAAATAAATAGCTTTTAGAGGTATTGCTTAAAATGGCCTTTTTAGGCCCCTAGTAGTAATTTCTTCATTGAAAACTTCGTTGCAGTTTACAATGAAGTCACCTATTTCGGTTTTGAGGTTTGCTTCAATACTTTCTACAAGTATGATATCGTATCATTCATGCGAAAAATGAGCTTCCATCGCATTGAAATAGTCCGAATTTCCAATATGAGAATATTGGAAATTCTTTGGAAACTTTGTCCGACATTTGACTAACAATATGTTTTTTATTAACGAACACTGCCAACCTAGATAAAAGGTATCAATATCAGAAGTGAAAAAATACCAATCTGTGCATGATTTTTTCGTATTTTTCCGCATAAACACGGAAAACCGTTTCCTTTGTACAAAGCATCGTTTGTACGAACTATATTTAAAGCAAATAGCTTTTGGGTTGGATCGTTTGAGGCGAAAACATAACTGAACATGGAAAATATTTCCCTTTTGATGTGCCGAATCGAGCATAGTATAAGTAAATAAGGTCTTTTTTGTGAAAGAAAAATATAGCTTCTTATATTTTTTGCTATGTGAGTGAAGTGGTACAGTGAATGATGATATGGTTAGAAAGGGGCTGACTACCGAGATGGCAACTAATGAATGATGATATGGTTAGAAAGGGGCTGACTACCGAGATGACGACTAATAGAGAAATGATTCTGGTTAGAAAGTGGGTGACTACCAAGATGACGACTAATAGAGAAATTATTATGGTTAGAAAGGGGGTGACCACCAAGATGACGACTAATAGAGAAATGATTCTGGTTAGAAAGGGAGTGACTACCGAGATGACGACTAATATAGAAATGATTCTGGTTAGAAAGGGGGTGACCACCAAGATGACGACTAATAGAGAAATGATTCTGGTTAGAAAGGGAGTGACTACCGAGATGACGACTAATAGAGAAATGATTCTGGTTAGAAAGGGGGTGACCACCAAGATGACGACTAATAGAGAAATTATTATGGTTAGAAAGGGGGTGACCACCAAGATGACGACTAATAGAGAAATTATTATGGTTAGAAAGGGGGTGACTACCGAGATGACGACTAATAGAGAAATGATTATGGTTAGAAAGGGGGTGACCACCAAGATGACGACTAATAGAGAAATTATTATGGTTAGAAAGGGGGTGACCACCAAGATGACGACTAATAGAGAAATTATTATGGTTAGAAAGGAGGTGACTACCGAGATGACGACTAATAGAGAAATTATTATGGTTAGAAAGGGGGTGACCACCAAGATGACGACTAATGGAGAAATTATTATGGTTAGAAAGGGGGTGACTACCGAGATGACGACTAATAGAGAAATTATTATGGTTAGAAAGAGGGTGACTACCGAGATGACGTCTAACCGACCGACCACGAACATATTGGGTTAAGAACAGGGGAATGTTGATGATCTTCAAGTTTGAAGTTAAAAAGGTTTTAAATAAATAGTTATTCGTTTTATAAACTTCGTATGATTTTGGACGTTTTTTATATAAACATTTTGTATGTTTGCCAGTCGGCAAAATTCTCCTCCTACCTTCTACATTCCTGTCTCTCTCTCTGGCCTCTCTGCCCCATGTTTTTCCATTCACCTGTCTGATGTCATTATCCCACCTTTTCTGTGGTCTACCTCTCTTTCTTTGGCCGTTTCTTGGGTACCACTGGTCAACTATTTTACTCCAATTGTTCTTTTTTCTTATCTCTCTTATAAACATAAACAAACGCCTAATGTGTACGATACTGACGATTGATTATACTTTATGTTTGTCCACAGAAAGGCTTTTTTTATATTAGCCTACGCTGTCCTACTTCTGGGCAAAGGCCTCCCTCCATTCCTTCCATCTTTCGCGAGCCTACGCGTCCTCCTTCCAGTTTTGACGGAACCTATCCAGCTCGTCCCGCCATCTCCTAACTGGCCTGCCGCGACCTCGCCTCGCTGTCTCAGGGCACCAATTCTGTGCTATTTGGGCCCACAGTTGGTCCGGCATCTGGCAGACATATCCTGCCTAGTCCCATTTAAGTTGGGCAGCCTTTTGAGCCACGTCAGCTATCTTTGTTTTGGAGCACAGTATTGTGTTTCGACAAGAGAGTTTTGTGTTTTGACAGTCTTTAGACAAGATAAAGACTAAAAGGCTAATCATAATAAATCATAAATAATATAGGTAAAAAGTTCTAGGTACTTCGACACGGAATTTTTGGGTCATAAAATTGCTTCTAGTTTATCATCACTGTTATCGTGCCTCTATTATGTATTTGGAACTAAATCAGTTGAAATTTAAGTAATTAATGTTCTTTTAGGTTCACATGTATTCGTTAAAATAAACAATACTATAGTCTGGCCGTCCAGAGAATGCGTTCTTGACACCAGTTAGTCAATACAAACGAATCGTATTCGTTTGTATAGACTGACAGGTGTCAAGAACGCAAAGATAGATAGATAGAATACTCTTTATTGTACACCATACAAATACAAAACAAATCAAAACAAACAAAAACAAACAACACAATCAGTACAAATTCGCAAAACACGTTGTTTTGCGAATTTGATCTTTATTACTTACTAGAATTGTCTGACAGGTGTCAGGAATGCATTCTCTCGACGGCTACAGTCCGGTCAAGTGACCGGTCGACCGGTCGAGCCTTTTTCATTGGAATATGAAATCTTGGATCTAAATAATTATATCTACCAGATTTTTTTAATAAAAATGCTTGTAGCTAAAAGTTAGAAAAGTGTTACCTACAATAACTCTAATAACGTTTCATAGACCCATATAATACTTGAGCCAGTAGCAGAAGAGCAAGCACCACCTATTCGTCTTCTGCTAACCAAGGTCCTTAAAGCAAGTTTTATCTATCCATTTATATACTTTTACGATCCCATTTACGATTTTTCATAGGAACATAATCGCAGAAACCCGCGAACAAATAATTCTAGTTGACAGCAATAAAATGCTGGGAATAATATGAAACTTTGTCCGTGGCTGCACTGATGGTGGACCACTAGAGGATTTATGTGCATACTAGCATTGGTTGCATTAGGAGATTTAGTAGATCACAT
This sequence comes from Apamea epomidion, assembly GCA_947507525.1. Classification (NCBI taxonomy): domain Eukaryota; kingdom Metazoa; phylum Arthropoda; class Insecta; order Lepidoptera; family Noctuidae; genus Apamea; species Apamea epomidion. The sequence goes on from OX382234.1 coordinate 1,686,811, forward strand.
AACTGTTACTTTCAAAAGTTGTCATTTTTCATGTTTATGGAATGGTGAATGGTCCTATGAGCCGCCGTGTGTCGTGAATGTCAACATACTCTTTAAAAACTTAAGTAGCCTTTAGAAAGCCTTTACAGATTGAGTTATTATATTCAATCAGGCTTTAACGTTCCCGCTGCTGGGACACGGGCCTCTTCTCGCGAGAGAGTGGACTGTTATCAATCAACCACGCGGGCCCAGTGCGGGTTGGTAGATGTCACATGTCTTCGAATTTTTGGTTCTAGGACATTCTTTACTATTTCATAATAGTTATGAAATATTATGATGATGCGACGGTATCAGCATGCCTTTTAATTGTTTTTGAAGTTACATTTCAAATGATTGGTGATATTAATATATATAACCGTCATCACTATGTAACCGTCATCACAACATAATATAAATAATTCAGCCTGTTTATCTCCATCTAAATTAATATTATAATCAAGAGAAAGATTAGATTGTTTGTATGGTTGTTTGTTACGCTTTCACGCTAAAACGATTGAACTGATTTGCCACGCCACGCCAATATACCAACAAATATAATAAAAACTATACGTACTCAAGCTAAAAAATAATTAATTAAAATGTAAATAAAAACTTACTACCTAAATAAAAGCCTCCAGGCATAAAGGGCGTGACAGCTTACATATTTATGCATTGCTGTGTTCTGGTCATATAGCTGTCACTTGAAGTCACAGATGATAAACTAGGACCATCGAAGTAAAATAAATAAATAAGTTAACACTAATAATAATAATCTTTCAAAGTAATTTCTACTTGTCCGTAGCTTGCTAGTCCCTAGTTCCGTAGTCTCTTGTTCAAACTAGGTCCTCTGTACGTTACCCCGCATCTAACACCAGCTAAATTTATTCTAAACAGAGCTGCTACTTCAAACTAGTGCACGTATTTAACAGCCGACTCCATGCACTCAGAGGCAAACAGAACTAAATAAATACATATAAATATATAGAGAAATATATATGTATACTGTTCCATTTTCTCCTAAATCCCAGTTCAGCGGCTTCAGTAATTACACTGGCAAGATAAACAAGGCAAGGAGGGATTCGTTTACTGAAGACTAATTTTGTTTACCTAATGTCTGGATCACTAATGCGTCGATTTTTTCTTGGGTGTCAAGTTTAGAGCGGGGGCGAGGTTAGTGGGGTATTAAAAGTCAGGAGGAATAGGCAATTTAAAGTGTTGAGATTTTTTTTTATGATTCGTGAAATACAGGGTGGCAGGGACATCCACGCGCAACCTGTTGTCAACATGATTCTGAACCCACCTGCGTCAAAATTTTTCGTCGGTTATAAAAAAAAATGCTGTTCCATGCATTTCGACGACGCAGCCGTTGCACGTTTCTATAAAACAGCTGTTCCAAAATTTCTACATTAGAATCATATCCATGGTAATACGTTGCGCGTCAATGTCCCTGCCAACCTGTATAGACCTACCTACTAGACTTGCATCTCTGACATACCTTATGGGGAATAGAGGTGAGATGTTTGAACATATTGCTTCATGTTGTTGACTAATATATGGAAAATCCTGAGTACAGTGGCGATACACATAAATGAGTACTGGGCTGTGATAACGCCTACTTTAGGAAAAAGTATTATTAGAGATAAATTATTAAAAAACAAAAAAGAAGTGTATGTTTGTTTGTTACACTTTAAAGCTAAAACAGCTAAACAGTTGAGAGTTGAATTTCAGCACATAGCATAGCACAGCACACAGCACAAAATTAATGTAGTAAAAGCAAGAAATATTTTACAATTTGTGGTATTTCGTGATTCTAAAGACAAATATAGTAAAATACTTATATGTATATATGGTAAGTGATTCCATGATTTACAAGTTTTGGTTTTGGCTTCGGTTTTTACAAGAAATCGCTGAACAACACGGCATTCTTATATTTTATCACGATCACGGTCGAAAGCGCACTAGTTCGCGGAGACGGCCATTCGCCTACTGCATGGTCATTTTGGTCATGTCGCGGCGACATAGACACGCCCCCTTGCCACTTCTCCTGTTTTTTACATTTCTATGGGATGTTCCCACGGGATCGAGTCTTATGCGTATGAAACTGCGAAGTGCAGCTATGAATAATTAAGTACTATATTGATTGCTAGACACGTCATAAATATTGTCAAAGTTTAAAACTTATTTGAATTCAGCAATCTATGATTGAACAGGTAATTAGTGAACCTCTCGTTTCAAGAAAGCTATGGGACTAATATAGTTATATACTAATACTTGGACATCGCTCTCGCTTGTAAATCGTGGCACACTCTCCTCAGGGGAGGAATAAATTGCGCCTCCAAAGACAATTTTCATGGATTTACAATCATTTCTTTTCCTTACACAAAGGACGACTTGTTTGCTAATTTTTACATAAAACGCGTAGAGACGTGTTTTTACGAAATTCTCCCACAAATAGATTTCATCAAAGTTTTCTGAATATTTTTTGTGTACGATTTTCTTTTAAATCGTTTTATCACGAACGAGAATTTCTTTCTTTATGGATAGATTAAGCTTCATTGTCAGTTTCAAAAATTCGCAAAGTAGTTTTAACATGAGAAATAAGGTTTGAAAGAAATCTAGATTATTTTTATGCAAAAATTTATATTTTCAGACTGTTGTCGACTTTTTCAAAAAAGTTTACACTTGCGTATCTTTAAACTATAAATAAGGCTACGTACGCACTCACAAGTGGCTTGCGTAGCGCCTATAGTCTTTTTTTTGTCACAAAAGTAAAAATATAGCTAAAAATACTGCCTAAACCATTGAAGTCGTGGACGAGGACCCGAGAGCTCCTGTGCTAAGGCATCTCATGCGGAATCATTGTCCGCATGAAATGCCTCGTAAGTACATGACTCACTACCTTTACTTACTATTCTTACATTTGTTACTAATCCTACTATTGAAGAACAACATAACCTCACTTTCTCGTCATCAAAGTGAACCGTTTCGTCTAAAACGTTCCAAGTTAACGTTTCCTAGGTTTTTTTTTTTATAACGTTGCCCCACACTTGGAATTACTCCTGTATCGTGGGTGCGTTAACAAACATCTAAACTCATATACACAAACAGCCAGACTCGGAACAACTACCTGTAGGCAATACAAATATATGTTCCGTGCGGGAATCGGACCCGCGACACGCAGCGCAGCAGTCGATCGCTCAGCCACTGCACCAACCGTGTCGTCAAAAAAATTTTGAACAAAAAAGCAACCGTAAAATACAGAATCAATTTAAAGTTTATAAAACACGTTAAGGCTTGTGGTGAAAGCCCCTGTTTACGACTAAAAGTTGCCGACTCCATGCAAATTGCATTAGGCCACCGACTCACAAGGACAGTTACTTGTACGGCCACCACAATCTTACCTTGTTTATATTGTACAATATAACCAGAGTTTTATGGAGTTTTTAACTGCGCAATCTTGGTTGTTAAGGTTAAGCAACGGTTATGGAGATTCTTCTGTGGATGGGTTTCCGAAAGGGTTTCAATATTTTAGTGGTTAAAGGGTGAATAAGTTTGGCAGTTACTTTTAATTTACTTTCTTTCTTAACTCGAATCTTCCTCCATGAGGGAAGAAGATAAGGACACGAAAAGAAATTACATTTTTATTCTGACAGTAAAGTTTTCTCAAATTACTTAAATTCGATTTTTTCGACATTGCTCGAAATAAATGAAGTGAAATTTTAAACTGACAGTTTAAAATTATAGAAAGAAGAAAAATTGGTTTATTAAAATTTGTCACAGAAACACGTGCATACAAAAAACATAAATAAATCTAATAATAATAAAAAAATAAAAACAAAACTAATCACGAGCGCAACCGGCACTATCAAATAGCGTACTAGAACATTATACACAAAAAGAAAAAAATAAATACTACGTTATAGCTTACAAATGCTGGGGTTTTTTTTTTTTAATTTCACCTAAGCACTTATCATTCTGCTTACCAACCCAACAACAAGGACTATAAAGACAAACAGAGCTCAGATTGAAACGCTTCCACGCATTTGATTGCACGCTTGCTTGCAGGCAGAATACAATAACTCTTAGGCTTTAAGATCTTCCCTTGTTGAACAATGTATTTTCTGGCAAATAAATATTTTGCATTTGAATTTCCATAACTCGTGGTCTCGTATCTCAGTAGGTAGGCTCGGCTACGGATTATCAAGCTTACCCGTTTGATCAGTAAGTAGTTGGTACCTATGACTGTCTTTTTTTAAATTTTGAAAACTCTTGCTTGCTCTTTCTAAACGTACAGGATGTAATCGTCGACGCGCAAACTGTTACCATGAATTTAGTACATCATTCTAGACACAGTAGCGTTGAAGTATTTAATAAAAAAAATCAGCTGTTTGTAACCAGTAGAGGTTGATCTTTTTCCACCACTCTAACAAATTTTATTATTACGTTTCACCATGCACGTGTACGTAATACACGATCAGTTTGAACGATAACCCCCAAAGTAGGTGTTTGTCTTATCTGTCTATCTTAGCTGCCCTTTTGTATGAAACAGCAGATTAAAAAAAAATAACCGATGCTCACTAAATCCCTCTGCTTACCCATTTGAACAAGTTTGAAGACAAACAGATCTCACATTGAAACGCTACCATAACCCGCGGTCATGCGTCTCACTAGGTAGGCTCCGTTACGGATTATCTGGCTTACATGAGTTACAAGTTTGTTTAGTATTACCTTACCAAAGTAGGTAGGTACTTTGAGAGTTCCAATTATGTGTGTTTACATATAAACTGAGATTTAGCCGTGTTATAATTGTTTTAAGATTCAAAATGGTGTCGGGTTTCTGTCTGAAATCGGTGTTGCGTGGAAGTCCTTGTTGGAAATTAAATTGTTTATAATGGAATATTCTTGACGTCGAAGTGTGTTAGTCTAAGGAATGTTGAGTGTTGTCTGATTAATTCGTGTTTGTAATGTAATAATAATGCTCAGCAGTAGCGCTTGCGACCACTAAACCAACGAGGCAATCAACCTTATCGTATCTTATCAAGGATTTTATAACAATCTAAGTTAAAACTAATAATATAGTTGTATGTTTATTGTTACAGGGCAGGGGATACGACTATCAACAGGGCACGAGGTCACGCGCAAGGGTAAGTTTTTAAATGTAATTATTATATTAAATTATACAAGTTTTTTTAAATTACTTTTTTAAGAAACAGGATTGAGTTTATACTGTGTCAGTGTCATAGACGTGAAATCGCGGTTAAGTTAAAAAACTAAAGTGCATTATTTACATTGCAAGGTACTTTTAATTCTTTTCATATAAAATAAATAGGTAGGTACCACATTCAAGAAAAAATGCGGCTTTTAACTTCATGGTTTCTGAATTCCAGTAAAAATATTCTGTTAAATAATAATAAATAAAATTTCAGGTAAATTATACACCCATTGCCAAACATAAATTAATAAAAAACATAAATCCAATAAAGTCAAATAAAATCAGATAAATACTAATTAATTGGAAACAAAATAAATCGAATAAAACAAATAAAAATCAAAACAATAAAATTAACACCTTCTTAGGCTCAGACCTCCGGTGTGTATGCGATGTCTCTCCACAGACAATGGCTCACCTCCCATCGTGCTCCGCATACCCTGTCACCTGCACACGTGAGTACCTAATGGCTACGTCAGTGAATGGTATCCGCGTTGCTCAAAGGCCAAACAAATTTAAGCAAAATACGATATTTTGCCATCGACACGCTAAGAAGCGTGCGAGCAGTGCTGGCCCAGTGGTAATGGCCATGACTTACAAGCTGTAGGTCGTGGGTTCGTACAAAGGCAGGCGCTTTACTTTGCGTAAATTATTTCATCAACACTGCTCTCAAAACGCTGAAGGAAAACATCGCATCGTGAGGAAACCGGCATGTCCTAGAACCAAAAATTCGAAGACATGTAACATCTACCAACCCGCACTGGGCCCGCGTGGTGGATTTCGGCCCACTCCCTCTCACAGAGAGGAGGCCTGTGTCCCAGCAGTGGGAACATTAACGGCTGATTATGTGGTACGCTAAGAAAAATACCTTCTCTTTGACACTGGTACAGCAACATGTCTGCTGGAACAATGCCGGGCTGTCCAGCCTTCCCGCAATCATCACCAGTACGACGTTGGAGCTAATATTGTACACAAAAAAACAATTATGGCATCATAATGGACGCGTGAAGCCAAATAAATAAGCCACGAAAAGGCATTACATTCCCGAAGTATTTCCCTCAGGAGCTATTCCAAGTAATTACCAAGATCCACGTATTCTTGAAACATACTTATAACTTGATATCAAGAAAGAAAAATGTATTTATATCATTAACTTCTTGTCTTAGTACTTCCTGCTATTTTCTTACATCGGACTTTACACTTTCTATTGGATTTTTATTTGTTGCTAGCAGAGGGGCAATTCTCGTAATTTTAAGAGCGTTCACAGTCTGATCTCAGTCTCAATCTGTCAAAAAATCCTCTAATTTTCCTACATTTTAACAAGTTTTTGACATTTGTTTGTCGCCGAGATGAGACTGCGACTAGATTTTAAACGTTTTTAATTACGAGAATACGCCTTCTGATTTATATGTATCTGGTGTATTGTGTGTCTTTTAGTCTGTGTATTTTCTTTCAAAATGTCAACATTTTGATAGATTTGACAAAAAATGTCCAAAAACAGACCAACAGACAGCTCCAAAAAGATGTATCAAAAATCTTAAAACAAATGATACGGGATTGACGTCATGCGTGAAATGAACAGGACAAAAACCAAATTCTTGTTCTTCTAGTCAACGAAGTTACAGACATGTCATTCGATATAAGTTGTTTGACGCTGTCAGTCTTGTTTATATCGTCCCGAAAACATCACTGTGTACATTGTTTTCTTCCTAGGGTGTATAGATGTTTTGATACAAAATGTTTATTTTATTTTGGTAAAATAAGTTGTGTACTATGTTTTGTTCATAGTGGATACAATGTTATGGAACAATGGTTGTAAACAATAAAATGGTTCCTTGTCTGTGTATAGATCGGGGGTGACTGTAAACATTAAGTCTGACACTTTTAAGAATGCAAATACTGTTGTTATTTATTTATTTCGTTTTAGGAAAACTTATGTTATGACAAAACCTAACTATTGCTACTAATAATTATTTATTTACGTTCCCAAAGACCAACTAATTCCCTTCTTCATCACAAATCCAACAGTAAATTAAAACAAGATGTACAAACTAACCCCAATACAAGTTGTTAATTTTCGTTTCTTCAATTTCAGAATTGTCCTCAAATTTTGTAGCCACATTTCCAGGGACCGAGGTCCTTAAACAATAAAGTTTAGTGACAATTTAATACCAGCTGATTTTCTCTCATACAAACTGGGTGTGCACATCAAACGAACTAACTAAAAGAGCAACCAAAATATTCGTAACAAACTAGCATTTCAAGCCATGCCTTTAGAACGGAACGCGTACTATAAAACGCGTAATTTTCAAAGAGAAGTCACTTTTCCCCTGGTTTTAACGTAGAAACATACATGGACTCGTGTTTTGCATGCTGTATTTTGCATTCTTAGGGGTGCTACTCGACTCGGCATGGTTTGCACTGCCGGGCAAAATCGTAAATAGAATAATCATGTTCGGGAAAAGGTGATCGGCTTAACTCGAATTGTGCCGAGCCGACCTTAACATGATTTAGCGACGGTAGATTATAATTTACTGTCTCACTGCGGGGTTACGGGGTGTCCCACATTCGATCGTCTGCTCTACCAGGCATCTGTCCTTTGACAAACATCGCCAGCCCACTAGACGTATCGACGCGCAACGCGTGACGCGTCATAGCAACACGGGTTGGAGATTTCATATATTAAGTTCAGGTTTCCTCTCAATGGTTTTCCTTAACCGATATCAGTTATGCGAAGCGCGATTCCGAAAGTAATTCGCCCATCAGCACGACCCTATTCAAAGCCGCATATGTGTTGTAATTGCTTCAGGTCGGCTTTGTTTTTCAACAAATACGAATGTGCCGACCCGAACATGTTTGTAGCACCCCTGACACAGTTTTGGTTCACAAATTAGCAGTGCCAGTCGGTGGCTTGTAAAGGTTCTAAATTAAACACTGGGCAAAATTATAGGGGCTTGGAAATATGCAGCTCCGTTTTATATTGTTAATCCTGTGGGATGTTCACGTTTGTCATGTGAAGATAGATAGAAGTAAATGATGCATAGAAATAATGTACAGTGAAATTGTATTTCATAAACTCTTTACTGGACAGAGAGAGGAGGACGGGGAGAAGAAAGGCCTTTGCCAACAGTGGGACATTAATGACTAATAAAAAAGAAAATAAAACACTTTACGTACTGTTAAACACATTAATGAAATAATATTTGGAACCTAGTGGTCAGTCTAGGGTAACTTAGAAAGTGCATGAATACTTCACGACCCGGACGTTTTGTACTTTGCCTTAAGACGTGAAAATCTATAACACACCACCCTTATCTATCTCATTGTTAGAGTCAGATTCCATGAGTTTGACTTCCTCCAGCTACACATTTGATGTGAGTAGGCTAAGCAAGGTCTGCGTAGTTGCGGGGGTTAGCAGGAATACTAGTGACTACCGACCCGTCCCTGCTTGGCTCGGGTGTAATGGTAACATGTTACAACATCGAGATTTCTGTACCATATCTAAATTATTTCGTATTATACACGAACAACCTTTCAGAATAAATGCTCTAATCGATGATGGCGACTTTTCATTATAATAAATAAATAATATATATTCTTTATGTCGGACTACAAGTCCTCACAATCCATATAGAATTAGTAACGATGACTTAAAAACTATGTTAGTAAACTTAGAATAAAAAAATAAAAAAAACAACACCTTGGTCGTACCCAGTGCCTTACAAAGGCACAGTCTACTATGTCAAACTAGTTTTCACACAAAAAAGTTTTAAAATTTGGTTTATAATATTGATTGATGTTCTTTTAAAAAAAAACTAGGCTACTGATTGTCAAATTAATAATTAAGCACAAAAACTAGGTAATCCATCCACGAAGCCACTCAACATAGAGTTATGATAGATATTACACATAATACCCGGTTAAAGTAATAAATTACACATGTGACGTCAAAACGTGTGTATTTAGTTTCAACCTCATTATAATGGCACAGGGTTTTGACAAGTTAATTTCAACTTTGTGGTTATGTTGTTAGAGTGTGAAATGGTTTGGAAGGACTTGTCAGTGATATAGCTGATGGGGGATAGGGGCGGGAAGCGATTAGTTAAGGCATTAAATCATTCTTAAAGTTTTAGTTCTGTATATTGATAGTTTTAGAGAGTTTTTAGATTTTAGAGTATAAGGTAATTTCAAAGAGGATGTATGTATTAACTTTAGATGTTAGCTACAGTATTTATTTATTCCAGATGTGGGTACCAAAAGTTCGATCTATGACGTCATTGTTAGCTTGTCGTTTAGTTGTGGGAAAACGTTGCATACAAACAGACATAAGAAACTTAGGTTTATGTTGTTTTAATCCCAATTATTAATTCAACAACATGTTTTTTGTTAAATTCCCCTTTCGTCTTATATATTGAATATTCACTTAATACTAAATAAAGTTTCTCACAAAATTAAAGACATGCAAAACTACCATAATTTGTTGTGATTTTTTTGAGGGCTGTATGTTTTATATTAATTGTTTTACTTGCTTTTTAAAATAGTTAAGTATAGTAACGTGAATAACAAGTAACTTTAAACTTCGTTATGGTTATTTTAACACCCGTTTGCCATCTCTGACATACTACCTACTAAGGGCCGATTTTTTTATCCGTAGTTAAATTCAACCAATTGTTAAAAATAGTAAGTAATGGTTAAATGTTTGCAAAATGTTTTTTTATCTCCCGACGCATAAACGACGGGGTGTGTCGGGGTGTGTGGGTGTGTGTGTGTGTGTGTGTCTGTCTCTGTGGCATCGTAGCTCCCGAATGGATGAACCGATTTTGATTTTGTATTTTTTGTTCGAAAGGTGAATTTGTCGGGAGTGTTCTTAGCAATGTTTGATGAAAATCGGTCAAAGATGGCCGCAGCCACAAAATGGCGGATTACATATTTTTTCACAACTCCCTCAATATGGATATCAAATGAAAGGGCTTGACTAGTAGAATAGTATACACTATGATAAATTTCAAATCCAAGATGGCCGCCACCACAAGAATCTTAAAACGCAAGAAAATAAAAGAAATGAAATATAGGAGTCCCTAAAAAAAGCATGAAATTAATAGATTAAAAAACCCCCGACACAAAATAATAATAAAAATAGTATGAATGTAAAAAGCCTACATTTTTTTTAAACTATTGACAAAATAGCCACAAATAGAACAAAAAAGGTATAAGTAAACGTGAAACCCTATAAAAAAGAAAAAAATAACCTTGAAATTATGACCCTACGTAAGTACGTATGAATTTTTTTGATTAAATGTTGTCCCGTCGGGGGACCGCTACTATCTTAAACCTTAACAGAACGTTAGCTAATAATTAGAGCTAATAATTAGTTTAGCTAAAGATATAATATCATTACTAATGGTCAAATAATTAACTATTAGTTAAAAAAAAATAACCATTAGATAACCTAAAAATTGATCTAAAACACATTTTACAAAACTTTAACCATTAGTTACTATTTTTAACAATTGGTTGGGTTTAACTACGGATCAAAAACTCGGCCCTAAGACTGATTTAAAACACAAAATATATCCAAAAATATCCTCCACGTCTTAAACTCAACGATCATCCCACAAACAAACTTCAACCATGGTTTCTAAGTTCTAGCCTTAAACAGAATTAATGTGCCTAGTTCCAGACTGGTTTCATTAGGCATGCAAGCCGCTACCTAGGCACAGGCTTTCATTAGACAGGTATATCTACCTGTGGATGGGAACATGCTTGGTATTCGCAAATAAATGGAATCCTGTAGTTTAGGGATTTAATTAATACTTAAATGGGATATTGTATGATTAGAATGAATAGCATTATGTTCTAAATATTAATATTTGCCGCTAAAGAGCATTGCTGTCTTCTAAAGGAACCTATTTAGTTAAAATTACAGATAAACAAAAAGTGTCCAAATCTGTGTGGCCAGTACGCCAATTTCCGTAATTAGAAACGATCAAATTCTGGTCGTAATCTCCTCTCAGCGATCAAGCGAATCTATGTTAAAAACTTGTCAAAAATGTCGGTAAATTAGAGGTATAATTGACTAATTAAGACGGAGCGAGAGTTGAATGAAAACTTTCTGAGAAATATGGGAATTTTCCCTCATGGTGTCTACTTCCAAAAAACATCAAATGACAAATGAGAGGTACAATTGACTGATTTCCGCAGCCTTGGCAGGCATCGGCCCTAGCGGACCCCGTCAGTTCGTGCTGACATCTCTTTGAGGCGCGCGTGTAACACAACGCGCCGTCGACCAGGGCCTGGTCCCTATCGGGCGGCGAGCTGTCCATTGCTCGCCACCTGCAAGCCCGCGCCTACGGTGGCCGAGAGTCGACTGTTGACTCCCGACGTCTAGGGCGTCTCCTGCAGCGCCTAGCGGCATGAGGGCGCAGAGATTGCCTCTCCCTCACGCGCTTGGCCTCCTCCTTTGCGAGCATTACTGCTTCGCAGAAGGAGGTGACGGCTTCCCATACACTCTCGCTCCGTACCATGGCCTGGACCAGGGCCGAATGCGAGAGATCACCGCTGCCGATCGCCGCCACGAGGACGCGGCGGTGCTCCGCCCAAGCCGGGCAGACCTCAACCGTATGCTGCACCGTGTCCTCCGGGCGATCCACACAGTGGTGGACACCCTGACGTTGCCTCTTCAAAAGTGCCTATAATATTTATTTATTTCAAATAGGCACATAAAGTGCCTATTTGAAATAAATGATTTGACTTTGACTTTGACCTCCCGGCTAATCCTGAACAGGAACCTCCCGAAACAACCGTGCCCAGGACCTGCATTAGGTGGAAGGTAAGGGTGCCGTGGCGCCTCTCCAGCCACTCCACATTAAAAAATACAGCCTTTGGATGGATTTAGACCATCGACATGAAAATAGGTAATTATAATAAACACTTGCCCCCTTATTAATACAACGACTTGGATCAATCCGTGTGGCTGTTACTATTTAGCCACGAGCCCTTCTATGTGAAATGGGGCTTTGTTCTGAACTGAGATAATTACGGAACATTCGCTATTTATCTCTTCAGCACAATTTACGAATAAACCCTAAATATAACGCAACATTCCGAAAATTGCGGTACTAATTCTCTCCTCTACATCTCAGTATATTACTCTAGCTAATAACTCCTCTCCGACATACAAAGCAAATTCATCTAGTTCAACACAGCACCCTCCTTTTAGCTGTATAGTCGGGTACGTACAATACAGTACATATATCACTGGAGTAGTGGGAGTCCTTGTTTGTGGTTAGGGTTGCTAGATTGAAAATAAATAAGTAGGTTGCCAGATCAAAAATAAAGTTGAGTTGTTAACATGCAGTCAGAAAAGTGTAGTTATTAGTAGTCTAAACTAGTATTATAAAGAGAAAATATTTGATTATTTGTATGTTTTTTTGTTGTGCTTTCACGCTAAAACGGCTGAATAGCTTTGGATGAAATTTGGCACATGGGTAGACCATGACCTGAATAAGACATAGGCTACTTTTCATCCTGGAACGTAGACGAAGTCGCGGGCAACAGCTTGTTTCTAATACTTTGCTCAGCTTGTTGGTAAAACTTATGCAGAGAACATAACAAAAATCACATTATTTGGTAAGTAGTTCTCAAGCTGTTTATGTGCATTAACAGACAGATAAACAGAGAGAAGTTACGTTAGAAATCAGTTTTAAACTAATCAAATTATATTATCAATATGATTTTAAATGAGCTACATTTGAAACAACAAGCACCGTCTCCAAGGTGTTAAAGAATAAACGCAAATCCTGAAAGTAGTTTGTTTATAATTGTCTACTGAATCGATTTCAGAAACTTTTAGTGTAGGGTTTTTTTTTTTTTTAATTTTTATTATTTATTTTGCCATACTGACAGGCGATTGAGCCAAAGAAAATTAAACCTTATACAAGGCAATAAGACTCAATTTCAAATGCATTAAGGAATACTAGGGTCAACACAATTTTATTAACAGACTTAAAAAAAAAACATTGTTTTATGCTTTTAACTCAATATTCTTTTTTGGGATGTATGAGGTCTTCCGTTAATTATGTTACATAATATTATTATACAATTATGCGGATCATCATCTGCCTATAGCCTTTTCTCAACTATATTGGGGTCAGCTTCCAGTCTAACCAGATGCGGCTGAATACCAGTACTTTACATGAACCGACTGCCTATATGACCTTCACAACCTAGTTACTGGGTAATACGATTCCCCTTGGTAAGACTTTCGGGCTTCTGACGACCAGTAACGCCTGCTAAAGATCCACTTGACAGCCGGGGTCAACGGCTTATCGTGCTTTCCGAGGCACGAATGGATCTTGATCCATCCACAGACCAACCGCGGTAAGCGTAACTTAACCTGATCGATCGACCCGCGCCGCTGTTATTACTTAGCCACAAGTATGGTAGGTAAATCTAGAAAATATCTTAAGAAAACCTAACATCTGCCAACCCTATTATTTTATAGCATACTGTTAGTAGGGATATTGTAAGCGCTTAGTATTCCCCACCAGCTTCTGTTAAGCACAGAGCAATTTCTTCGTTTCTATTCAGGAATATTCCTATTTGTACATAAATAAATTTTCATTTATTTTTATATACGAGTCTGTGGCTCTTTTGTTACATTATTTAAAACTAGCTTTTACCCACGGCGTCGCCCGCGAGTAGGTCGGGAATTATCCCACGGGAACATGCTGCCGGTATAAAATGTCCTACTATGTCCTAACCTAGGTCAGGGTCTACCTGCGTGCCAAGCATTGAAAGCCGTTCAGCCCTTACGGCGTGGAAAGGTAACAGACAGGCAGACTAATAGACAGAGTTACTTTTGAATTTATATTATTCTTCTTAGCATATCGATGGCATTTTAAATGGACTCGGCCCAGAATTCGGCTACGTGTTTGGTGCCATCACTAGCATCCATCAGTTCCTGTAACGTGCAGCTGACAGGATACGCAGGACATGGGTGTTAAGTGTCACAACATTTGTAGGACAGCACCACATTTAGTAGAATAGGATTAATGACCATTTCTCCTGTAATGGAACTTTCTTGTTGAAAGAATACACTATTTAGGTAGGAATTATATTTCAACTGCAGCCGTCCTCCTCCATCCTCAAACGCGGCTCAATTTGAGCCACCATGAATTATTGAGTTTGTGTAAAAATGATGTATTGTTCCAACAGAAATACTCATAAAGTGGAGTATCTTTTGTGTAGATACCTGAAGGCCAATTCTCGTAATTTAAAACTTTCAAAATCTAGTCGCAGTCTCATCTTCGCGACAAACAAATGTCAAAAACTTGTCAAAATGTATGGTATTTTTGACAGATTGAGACTGAGATCAGAGTGTGAACGTTCTTTAAATTACGAGAATTACCCCTCAGATAAAGCTCATCAGGTGTCTTGGCATTTTACATCGGGTGTATTCATAATCAGCCTACCATGTCCTCACTACAAGCTGGGACACAGGCCTCCTCTCTTCCAGAGGTAATAGGCTGTAATCTACCATGCGGGCCCAGTGCGGGTTGGTAGATATCACATGTCCTCGAATTTTGGTTCTAGGACATGCCGGTTTCCTCACGATGTTTTCCTTCACCGTTTTAAGAGTAGTGGTGATGACATTATTTACATAAAATAATGAGCTTGTTTGGGTTTGCACCCACGACCTATAACTTGTAAGTCTTCGGGCCCGTTGCCACGTAAGTCCTGGGTGTATATTTCAACCTATTACATAAAATGCAACTAACAATTAACACTGTTATCGAAAGCACACCACACACACCCTCCCCTACATTAAGGGGTATCTACACAAGCCAAGGAACATTCTCAGCTATGTACACAAGGGTCGTAAGTCCTGCGTGTTGTCTGTACATAACTTTACCAATGCTCAGCATCTTAGTCCAGACGGATTTGCATGTTGAGTAGAGATTAAAGACCTGCAGATGATAGATTCGTATTTGATTAGGTTTGATAGTAAGTGCATGTGGAAGTGAATTTTGAGTTAGTTCTCATAGGCATTGTGACTTTATAAGGTATTAATATGTGTTCGGAGCTACCTTTTAAGAATTATCTTGCCCTATAATAAAATCGATTTTACAGGGCAATACATTTTGTCAAATGATTATATTTTTTATTGCGATATTTTACTAAAACTGTTAGCTTACGTCATGCAACTGCTAGAGAGACACATTTCCTTATGAATTTCCAGAACTCTATGCCCATTTTAACTAACTCTAGGCGACACCTAAATTAATGCCTACATTAAAGTGCGCTGTAGGATTTTCAACGCTCGACTTAGCGCCGAAAGTTGCAAATCCAACAGCGCTTAGAGTATAAGAGATCCTAATATGAGCCATACATAATATCTTGTCTGACCTTCAATTAATTATTCCGATTAATTTGTAACGTGGTAAATAATCTTAGGACTCATACGAGGTATACCTTTTACAATTAAACATTATATTTATTACCTCAAATTAAAATAACGAGAAGCCAAACACAGCCTGAGGGAATAATTCATTAATATGAGTACACAGCTAAATTAATGAAGTCTTTCTTAATTGTGGCCTCGCGAGGATGTGAGGCCGTATAACGTAACTTATTTTGGACTGTAATTATATCGTAGGCTCTTGAGGAGTTTTTGGCCTGAATTGTGCAATTTTTCTGGCTTCGATTAGTACAGATCTTGGTCTAAGTTGTAATGGAAAGACAAAACCTAGGCAAGTGAAAAAATATGAATAACATTTAAGTAGGTTTGCAAGTAACATTGATATAGTTGAATTATTCATTCGTTTCGTTTTCTATGCCTTAAATTTTCGGTTGAAGAGGCATTTATTTTGAACTAGCTATTGCCCGCGACTTTGTCTGCGATCCAGGATGAAATGTAGCCAATGTCCATTTCCAGATTATGGTCTTTCCATGTGTCAAATTTCATCTAAATCCGTTCAGCCGATTTAGCGTGACAGTGTAACAAACAAGCATACAAAAAATCAATTATGTTCTCTTTCTAATATTATTTTAAACAAGGAACAGAATTTTGTCGTAAGTTTCATACCAGAAGTTACCTCATGCGTAGCTGAATGCCCCGAAAACAATTCCTGCAACTTTTCATACTTTGATTAAAAATACACTTTGCTCAAAAATATCGTAAATCGTAGGTTCGAACTCAGACAGACGCTTTACTTTGTGTAAAATTTCATCACCACTGCTGTCAAAACGGTGAAGGAAAACATCGTGAGGAAACCGGCATGTCCTGAACCAAAAAATTCGAAGACATATGACATCTACCAGCCCGCACTGGGCCTTGTTGGTGGATTACGGGCCACTCCCTCTTACCGAAAGGAGGCCTGTGTCCCAGCAGTGGGAACAAGGCTGATAATGCTATGCTATTCTTATCACAGACATTGCAAAAAGTGTTCTATTGATTGTGTATTTATATCTTTTCAGTAAAAGAGGTGACAGACACACCTATAGAACCAGAAATAGAGACCAATTAGTTCAACCAGGTTTCAGACTGGCTAAAGTAGACTCTTCCTTCATGGGGTACTGTTTAAAATGTTACAATAAAATACCTCCCCACATACTCCAACTCAATGAAACGAAATTCAAATCTTGCATAAAACGCACACTATGCAGCCAAGCATATTATAAGTTGGGGGATTACATCGCTGACAAAAATGCTTGGCTAAACGCTGGTCCTGCTCCACAGGACGCATAAATAAATTGATTAGCATTTGAAAATACTTCACACACGCCTACCCTACCTACATACTGTTGGAGCTTCTGAAGATTCTAAAATACTATGTTTGAATTATATAAATTCAATCTCCTAGTATTATATAATTGCATAGAACGTATGTGAGTGCTATGTTACATACTATAAAGCTACCATTTACTGGCTACGTCTTTCATTGACTTGAATGTGCCTTGGCGGATGAGAGTATGTCATGCTCACTCTAATGTCTCGCTGATGGTGGCACATGTGTTGGATCATTTAGCTGCCTTCAAAATGGTTGAGCTGAATGGTGCTAATCTATGCGTCATGTTCGTGAACGGGCGCCGTCAGTAGGGACTGGTCAACTCTTTGCTGCCATGGCTTATTTTAATTTAATATTTGAATTGTTTTTTTTTTAATCTTTTCATTACGGACGCTTTTAACGTTCTGCATCGTTCTGACATGCATAATTTTGAACATGAATGATGTAACCAATACTTTGTAACAATATTATTATGATTTAAAAGAGTGTCCATGGAGTTTCTTGCCCGTTCTTCTCCATGGGTACCTACTACGCTTTGGAATGGGCAACTGGCTTCATCTTTTTGACTGACCGACCTTGACAATTCAAAAGTGCCTGTAATTGGTTTATTTGTAATAAATATTTTGAGTTTGAGTTTGAGTTTGAGTTTGTGTCATTGAGACAGTGAAGTAAACAACACTTCCACCCAAGCATGACCTTTGTACGTTTTTTCTATTCCTATCTTCTTGTCTGTTTATGTGTGTGCAAAACTAAAGAAGATAAATACATATATATACACTGGATAAACTTCTTATACTCAATTAACTAAGAAACTATTAAAATTAAAATATAATAACCTAACCTAACTAAAACTATTGACAAACTAAAATATGGCATTGAAAAATTCCTCCACATTGCTATCGACTGGTAATGCACAAGAGACTGGTGGCATCGCCATGTTGTACGGCAATGCTTAGCTTCTGCCCAAGGTAAAAGCCAGCCTTTGGTTCACGGGAAGTGTCAACCAGCCATTTGGAGATTTCGTGCACAAGTGGTTAAATAAATTAATAAAACATTTCTTCAATAAAGCAATTTATAAAAAATATCTTGACGTAAAAAACTCAAATGATATTATATCACAAAAAATATTTTTTTACACAAAATATAATTAATTTCCTTTTATAGCTGAAACCTTTTTGGTCAAACTTCCTGTAAGTACTGATATTAATTAGAATTTAATTTCTTCAAGAAAGGTTTCTTCTTCGTTCAAAGTAGAGGAGTTTTTTTTTTATTCATCTTGTTATTTTGTCGTGTAGAAGTTTCTCACACTAACTTTGTTTTTATTAGAAGGAATTTGGGAGCATTTAAACGTAATAGATTGCCATAGTTATGACAGGACGGTACAGGGAGGATTTATTGTCTTTCTCAGACAAGGAGAATAAAAAACTTGGTGTTTCGTCTTCCCATAAATGGGAGGAATTCGCTTGCGTTTGATTCCACTGCAAGTTTTGGAAAACTTGTCTTCATTTTTAACCCCCGATAAAAACAGAGGGGTGTTATAAGTTTAACTTGTGTATCTGTGTGCTGCGCCATCGTAGCTCTCAAACGGCTGAACCAATTTTTTTTTTACACATAAGTATATAACGTCACGATAACTTTGTAAGGGTTGTGTCATTACAAAATTGCATCAAATTCAGTTCAGCCGATCAATTCTGTAAAAATCTCAGCGTGAAAAGGTAGGTGAAGTGAGCTGTCAATAGTGTCAATCCCTAGCATTAGTTGGAATGACAACTCACTCCACGCTCACTTCACTTAAGTTTTCACGGTGAGATGGTTACAGAATCGCACTGCAGCTCTCGTTTAATTATCTAAACCTAGCCACCTCCAATATTGGATGCTGATGAACATCATAAACAAGGAAACTGACAACTTTTAAAGAACAAAATAAAATAATCCAGAAATATTTTAACATTATTTACAGAACATATTTCGTTAGTTCCCAAATCACTATGCCAAAAATTCACATGAAAGAAAAGCGAAGGCGCAAACATATTTGGTCTTGCACATTTTTAGCCGCCACACAAGGCACAAAAGCACACCTAAGAGAACATGATCCTACTCCCCCCTCCTTAATTACGTCCCCCCTCTGGGGTCAAAACCCCTCGGCCGTAATTATTCCTACCCCCCATTTCTACCCCTTATTTGTACCCTCGGTTATTTTGCACGGAGAGGGAAAAAAGACTTTCAATCATAGATGTCTTCACGAGTTGAATCATTGATGATTGTGTGAGCGAGACGTTCAAAGTGAGTATGTTCGCTCTTTCCCGTGGGGGTTAAGCAGGGATTAATCAGGGGTGAATTTGAGGTGTATGGTTGAAACTCATCTATTCGTTGACCAGATAATCCTCGTATTACGGTTTAATTTCATGCTCTAATGGCAGCGAGAATTATGTTTTTGTGCCTAATAACTATTTTTGCAGAGGAAAGATAATTGGAGCGATTCTCTCTCATAATTATGTTTTGAAATAATACTCCTATCATAGTTAAATCAATTGATGTTGCTATTCAAATTAGTTTTTTTACTTTATTCCTAGTCATTACTAGGAATAAAGTAAAAAACTAATTTGATTTTTTTTTTGTTTTTAAGTAATGATCCAGACGCACAGAACCGGACAAAGTTGCCGTGATTGGGGGAGGCATTTGTTCAACAGACCTCCAATCTCCCCCCTCCTTCGTTTTCCATCACATCATCATCTTTGGCCATGTTACACCGTTTTTTTGATAATGAAGGTAATGATTAGAAATCAGGTACCGTATTACTGCAGAACCTTTGTCACCAGACTTGCTTGTATACATACGCAAGTCACGATTACAATACTCGTCCCTTCTATAAAAGACTCCTGAACCCTGAAAAATGGGATAGTAGATTTTTTCACCAACTTCAGTAAAAGCATTAAGTCCTACAACGTCTTCAAGTCGTAACACGACGCCTATCAGATTTATCCCCAAACTACCCACTTTTTAACAAAAAAACCGTCTAAAGTGGGGTACTACACAAAAATGTCTGGCCAGAAGCGGCAACTCAACTTGCAGCTGATATAGTGCAGTGCTTCAACAATTTACTTAACATTTCTTGGCAAGGCAGTACGTTTTACGGAGGTTTTAAAAGAAAATTTAAATTATGACTCTCAACGGATTTTCTAACGATGTAGAAAGAGTAAGTTTATGTTTAAGTGGGAAGGATGGCGCGTGAAGGTGGTAGTGTGCGTTTTGTTTTGATAAAAATAGTAAAATACTAATTTACTAAAAGGGTATCTACAGAATACAATGCTGACGTGACCAGTAGGCCTAGCCAAGTTACAAACGTATTGTATCTAATCTCTTTCTACAATCGTTAACGCCTCGGCGTAAGCGATTTTAGAAAACGATAAGTTGGTAGCCAAGTTGACACGACTGAGTCGAACGCTCACTCTACAACGTCTTTAGAAAAAACCTATTCTTTAGTCTATGGTGAGCGTTCTTACAAACGTCAAACTAACGTCAAAGTCACAGTTGTATTATATATATATATTTTAGTCTGTGGTTGTGTACTTTTTGCGCGGCGCGGGCAAATAATTGTTTTTTAAGTGTTTTGAAAGTAAGTGAAATAAGGGAAAGTTCTTCATTTATATTTGGTTTAATTATATCTGTGTGGAATTTCATTTTAAACATTACTGTGTCTCGGAATGTTAGATTCTGCATATGAATGAAAGATACCTTAGATGAAGTGATAACTTTTATAGGATGGAATCTAGATCTCGAGCAAGCCCAGAATAATTTGCAGCTTTATTGGAATTCATGGAAAGGTGTGTAAATTATTAGTTGTCTCGTAAGTATCTTCCTTTGTGTTATGAAAATCTATCATACTCGGGCACTTGAAAGTTTGAAACATAAACAATGACGTGATACGCGACAGGACTAAATACGTAGAAACAAACAATACAATTGTGTTTGACTCTTTACTTAATCAATAGACCCTTTGTTTCTCTGAAATAGTTTGATATTTAATTTAATTTAATAGTTCTCCTTAATGTTTAGGCCATGGCGATTAAACGAGGCCCCAGCAAGTTCCCCAAGGCCGAATAAAAGCTGACCGACACCACAACATATTTAAAGTATGCATTTTAAATGCTAAATGGTAAATATAGTTCAAAATTATGGTAAATAAACAAAACACTTCTCGGTCGTATCACAGCTGTATCATAATAGACGCCATTTTTTATCGTTTTCTCTTGGGCCTCGGCGATCGCTTAGCTATCGTTCAAAAACTTCGACATAGTTTCGTTAGCGCTTGTCACAACTGTGACTTGGCTACCATTTGTATGGGATGTAGCGATCAACGTTGTAGAAACGATTACATTTGATTCTAACATTTTGAATGAGTAAACTTGGCTACGAATTTTCTATTCGTTGGTTCTGACCACGTGACTTAGCGTTGAGATGATGTCATTCCTATACATTTGATTAGTTTTCTAATAGCGTTAACGATTGTAGATTATCAAACTCAAACTCAAACTATTTATTTCAAATAAACCAATTACAGGCACTTTTGAATTGTCAAGGTCGGTCAGTCAAAAAGATGAAGCTAGTTGCCCATTCCAAAGCGTAGTAGGTACCTATGGAGAAGAACGGGCAAGAAACTCCATGGACACTCTTTTAAATCATAATAATATTGTTACAAAGTATTGGTTACATCATTTATGTTCAAAATTATGCATGTGAGAACGATGCAGAACGTCAAAAGCGTCCGTAATGAAAAGATAAAAAAAACAATTCAAATATTAATTTAAATCAAAATAAGCCATGGCAGCAAAGAGTTGACCAGTCCCTACTGACGGCGCCCGTTCACGAACATGACGCATAGATTAGCACCATTCAGCTCAACCACTTTGAAGGGAGCTAAATGATCCAACACATGTGCCACCATCAGCGAGACATTAGAGTGAGCATGACATACTCTCATCCGCCAAGGCATATTCAAGTCAATGAAAGACGTACCCAGTAAATGGTAGCTTTGTAGTATGTAACATAGTACTCACATACGTTCTATGCAATTATACAATACTAGGAGATTGAATTTATATAATGCAAACATAGTATTTTAGAATCTTCAGCAGCTCCAACAGTATGTAGGTTGGGCAGGCGTGTGTGAAGTATTTTCAAATGCCAATCAATTTATTTATGCGTCCTGTGGAGCAGGACCAGCGTTTAGCCAAGCATTTTTGTCAGCGATTTAATCCCCCAACTTATAATATGCTTGGCTGCATAGTGTGCGTTTTATGCAAGATTTGAATTTCGTTTCATTGAGTTGGAGTATGTGGGGAGGTATTATTATAACATTTATAACAGTACCCCATGAAGGAAGAGTCTACTTTAGCCAGTCTGAAACCTGGTTGAACTAATTGGTCCCTATTTCTGGTTCTATTGGCGTGTCTGTCACCTCTTTTACTGAAAAGATTTAAATTTTTCCTTACGTACATGATGTTTTCATAGATATATTGACAAGGTACCGTCATGATATTAATATTTTTAAACAGTTCCCTTAGAGAATCGCGCCTGCGTAGGCCATATATTGCTCTGATGGCTCTTTTCTGCAGAATAAAAATGGACTCAATATCTGCAGCCCGTCCCCATAGTAAAATACCGTAAGACATGATACTATGAAAATAACTGAAATAGACCAGTCTCGCGGTATCTACATTAGTAAATTGACGGATTGTTCTTACAGCATATGCTGCTGAACTTAGCCGTCTTGCAAGAGATGTTATATGAGGAACCCATTGCATCCTTGAGTCGAGCGTTATCCCCAGGAAAACAGTTTTATCGACGAATTCTAGTTTCTCTTTATTCAATACTATGTCACAATCACTACTTTTAACATTCGGTAAAGCAAATCTTATGCATTTAGTTTTTTTCCCATTTAATACTAAATTATTAGCAGTGAACCAATGTTGCACTTGCAGTAGGGCGTTATTTACGTCGTCAAGATTTGATGCACGTCTATTTATCTTAAAAATTATGGAAGTATCGTCAGCAAATAACACCATTTGTGGTTGGTTTTTTAATAAATGCGGCAGGTCATTTATGTATACTAAAAAGAGGAAAGGACCTAATATCGAGCCTTGTGGAACACCCATTCTTACTTGTAAACCAAGTGAATTGACACCATTTATTTGAACTTTTTGCTGTCTATCATGTAAATAAGATTTTACTAAACTGAGCGCAAGTTTACCTAGTCCATAATGCTCAAGTTTCAAGAGTAAGGTTTTGTGATTAACGCAATCAAATGCCTTGGAGAGGTCACAAAAGATTCCTATGGCATCTTGGGCTTCCTCCCACGCTGTAAATATGTGTTTTAATAAAGTGACACCGGCGTCAGTCGTACAACGTCCTTTGGTGAAGCCATATTGCTGATCGTGCAAGGTTTTGTTGTTGTCAAAATGATTAAGCATTTGATTGAGCATTACCTTTTCGAACACTTTGCTGAAAACCGGCAACACGGATACTGGTCTATAATTATTGGTGTCTTTGCAGTCCCCAGATTTAAAAAGTGGAATAACCTTACTATATTTCATTAAATCTGGGAAGAATCCTTGATCTACACACAAATTAAACACTAAAGCTAAGTATGGCGATATAGTCTCGATTATGGATGTACAAACTTTGATAGACATTCCCCATAGATCTTCGGTCAATTTGATTTTGATTTGTCGAAAAGTTTTTATAACTATCATAGGGTTTATATGTCTAAATTGAAACTCAACCGGGCAGCCTGGAACGTTCGCTTTTAGTAACTCAAGTGATACGTCCGGTGAGGAATTTAAGGCTTCCGTCGTTTTTGATGGTATATTAGTAAAGAAATTTACAAATTCTTGAGCTACTTCTAAATTAGAGGATATGGCACCACGTGAAGACTCCAATGTGTAATCAGTGTTTCGTTTTTTATTCCTACTAGTTTCGTTATTTATAATTTTACAAACTGTTTTTATTTTGTTTTCTGCTGATTTGATTTTGTTGCTAATGTACAGGGCTTTGGCTATCTTGCAGGTATTTCTAAAAATTTTTGAATATGTAGCAACATACTTGTTGAAAGTTTCTGTATTTATGTAAGGCTTAAGGCCATACAGCTCGAACAGTCTTTCCCTACTTATCCTAATACCTCTAGTTGCCCAGTCACTAAATATAAAATTAGGGAAAATAATTTTCCTTTTCTTTTCAAAAGTTGAAAAGTGAATTGAGTGTGCACAACCGCAAAGAAATCCTCGTACAATTTATTTGCATCATCCATATCCATATTATGGCCCAGATCATTTAACTTATTAAAACTTATCAACTTGGCTAGGCCTGCAGAGCCATTGCCATACAACGTGGCAATGCTGCCAGTCTTCTGAGCACGTGTCCGGATGACAACGATGCGGACGAGTACTTCGGCACCTAAGTATCGTTTTGTATTTGTATCTATTTGTATAAGTAGTCATTTAATTTAGTGCCTAGTGTAAATAGTTAGTTATCTATACATACAATAAATACTTACTCTGTTAGATAAAAAAATTAAAAAGTAAAAATAAAATACTTAAATTCATTCGTTCACTGACAGACAACGCACAGCCGCAGAGCATAGAATTACATGATATTTAATAATAATAATCTTTATTTATATAAAAAACAGAACAAGAACATGACAAGTACATGAACAAGTTTTAACAAAGTGGGTAGTATTAAATCTCTGACAATCAAGTGGGTGACGTGCTGCTCTCCTTGCTAGGCTATGACATAGCCTGTATTAAGGAAATTATTACATCTCTATAATATTTATTACAAGAGTTCCGTATTACAAATAACGACAGTGGACACTAAGGAACGATTTTTATTCATCCCCTAAAAAGGTTAAATCGGAGCTGAAAGTCTGCATGGAAGTTCATTAGTTCATGCATTTTACCGCTGGGAAATTCCATTGGACAAACGTCACGCACACTTAACATGAAAGGACCATAAACAAAAATGAAATTGACTTTCAGGATCTAGAGAGCAAAGTAGAATAGACAGCTTTTAAGATGACCTAATGGGTGATGTCGTACATAATCTATATGATTTAGCATGTACAGTATACATTATTTTCAATTCTGATGTAGCTTTCTAAGACCTTAATTATTTATTTTTAGCCTGTGCTGTCCCACTGCAAGGCAAAGCCGCCCTTTCTTCTTTCCACTCGTATCTGTCTTGAGCTAGTGTGAACCAGTCCTGTCTGTAGCCGTCAAGAATAGAACAGCCAGCCAGTACTGTACTCTGTAAAAATCTCACCGTGAAAACGTATGCAAAGTGAGCTAACTGCAACTGAGCTGTCAATAGTGACAATCCCTAGCATTAGGTAGAATGACAGTTCACTTCAAACTCACTACACCTATGTTCTCACAATGAGATTTTTGCAGAATAGATCGGCAGAACAGAATAGAACACTCTTTATAATGTACGTACACTGTAAGCTCATCTTTAAGACCTTAAGCAGTTTTATAATAACTAAACAATGTCTATCTGTTTTGCCAACTATTTTAGGGTTGGCTTTCAGTCTAACCGGATGCAGCTAAATACCATTCATGGAAAAAAACAACCCAGTTACCAGTTACCAGTTACCAGTTACCAGTTCCCTTAGTAAGAATAGTCTATCTTCAAAGTAAGATAATAATAACCGAATAAATAGCAGATATATTATTATGGAAGGCGAAATAAGGATAATTACATGACAGAATGCCTTAGGGATTTCTCGACTTGCTCGGAAGATACTTCATAGATTGTAATCTACGATAATCAGTACTAAGACTTTCAGGAAATACATACATATATTATTATATTGGCCACAATATTTACGAAGTACAAATAGCAATGTGGGCTGTCATTTATAAAGTTATATCCAAAATTTCTATTACCATATATAAAACCAAAGAAAATATACTTAAAATTGAATGCAATCAAATTGTCCCCTTTTCTTTTCTCGAAGTTGACTTAATAAGTCCTACTAAGTACTACTTAAGTAATCCTACTAATATTATAATCGCGAAAGTTTGTGAGGATGGATGGATGTATGTTTGATACTCTTTCACGCAACAGCTACTGAACGGGTTTTGATGAAACTTTACAGTAATATAGCTTATACGTCAGAATAACACATAGGATACTTTTTATGTGATCGACACTTATGCGGGTGAAACCGCAGGGCGCTGCTAGTTAGTACATACATAAGCTCACGCCTTTTTCCTATGAGGGTAAGCTGAAACTAGATGACGCCACCTACTACTGCCCTTAGATACATACTCCTTTGCGTTCATGCATCTGAAAGCCAATTCCCGTAATTTTATATAATTAATTTTCTAATTCAAGTAGCAATCACATCTCAGCGACAATCAATGTCAAAAATGTAGGGAAATGTATTATATTTTTGTCAGATTCAGACTGAAATTAGAATGCGAACGTTCTTAAAAATACGGAAATTGCCTCTATGGTCATACACGCTCGCCGGTTGCGAGCACAACGCACCTGACCTTTCTGAAGAACATCACGAACAAGGTAATGTCCACCCTAGACATAATTACTGACTCCCGGCGTTTCGACTCACATAATAAGATACAGTATGCCTTAATTTGCCCAACTCTGGGCAAAACAAGCAACTATAAAAACACCAGTAGCTACATAATAATAAAGTTATTTAGCAACATTTTTTCCGAACTTCAGCCTTTTTATCAGCAAAACTCAAGCGAACCAGGCGTGTAGTGTATCATATATTTTTCGAACTGCGCACACGAAAATCTTATATAACTGAGGTGTAGGACATAAATTACAAGCATGACAAGCTAATTTATTGCCTTCTCCTATAAATTAGTAGGTTGTTATTTTGCGTAATAATGTGGTAATAATAACATTCTGTCGAGAAAGGGACTACGTGGCTACGGCGTAGCTGTCACCTACGCCCGTTACGGCGTAGCTGCCGCCTACGACAGCTACGCGGTTCGTAGCAGATTGTTTTTACTTTGTTATTCTTTGTTCAAGCGTTGAAATAAAAAACTTTTGTACCCTTAGCGTTGTTTTGTCTAGGTAAGGTATTGATTGTTCTTATTAAGCAATTAAAATAGCATAATAAAGCTGAGGGGCAACTCCCGTATTTTTAGAAACGTTCGCATTCTAATTTCAGTCTCGATCTGTCAAAAATACCTCTAATTTACTTACATTTTTATCAAGTGTTTTTATTGAAATAATTAATTAGCATAAATATTTACAAAATAGGAACTTAAACTAGAGGTAGGTAAGAAATAATTGGATTCTACCTGAACTAGGAATAAACCTGTATCTCAGATTAGATTCTGAACGCTTTAATTACGAGAATTGGCCTTCAGGTTTCTCTTTGTAAATCTATTTATTTTGATCCCCAATTATAAATTCAGTTCGATAGAATTGTGTACTAATTGGTATTTCAACTACGCGTATTCTGATGTAAGCCTCGATTATAATTTCAATTAGTTCTAATTGAAGCGTTTTACATGCCGCCGCCGCAACAGGCCGATTGACCTAACGCAGTGATTGCGATTTGTTACCATTATAAATGTTTTATGTTAGGCATGTGTTTATGTGTTTATTTCTAATTTTTACGTCTGGATTCTCACTCGGATGAAAGGTATTAAAAAAAATGAATAATAAAAATACGTTGCAGTTTTAACTGAATTATTAAACAATTAAAATTCAGAATTGTATTTTTTTATTTGTGATGAAAAGTCAACATTCTCCTGCCTATATCCCAATTTATTTGGGAACGCAGCACGCAGCACGCAGCACGCAGTACTTCTTTATCATTCGTCATCTTGCTAGTCACTCCCATTCTAGCCATATCAGCCATATTTTACATAGTCCATCCATTGTTTCTTTGTCCTTCCCTTACTTTTGTAGCCCTCCACATTCATTCTCAAAACCTGCCTCACGACATTTTCCTCATTCCTCTGTATCACATGCCCCTATCATGACAACCGACTTCCACACAACTTTTCTGTCACCGCTGCCACTTGATAAATAAATACCTTAATTAATATCATCATCATCAGCCGAAAGACGTCCACTGCTGGACATAGGCCTCCCCCAAACAACGCCACTTCGACCGGTTCTTCATCCAGCCCTACATTGTGGGATAAAAAAATGTGAAAAGAAATATCATTTATTTGTTTTTTTTTTGTATTTGAAAAAAAAAAATCTAAGTTAATATTAGGGGTTTAAGTATGAAATTGCCGATTTGTACTGAAAAACTGAAATTCGTTTTTTTTTTAATTTAACATATTTATTTAATCAAATTAATTACCATTATTATCTATACATTGCTGCCATGTAATAGGAAGGTCATTTATGCCTTTGCGATAGAACTCTCGTGATCTAGATTCGACAAACTGTGTGAAAGCATTTTGTACTGCCTCCTGAGAAGAAAACTTTTTATCACGTAGAAAATTGTCCAAATCACGAAAAAAATGGTAGTCCGTTGGAGCAAGGTCTGGCGAATACGGAGGGTGACGAATGGTTTCTAATTGCAATTCCTGTAGAGTTAAAACGGTTTCTCGTGCTGTATGAGGTCTCGCGTTATCATGGAGCAATAATGGTGAAGATCGATTCATGAGTCGGGGCTGTTTCACTACTAGTTTTGCTATCATTGTTCGGAGTTCGGCACAGTAGACATCTGCCGTTATTGCTTGACCAGATCGAAGAAAGCTATAGTGAATAACACCATGCTGAGACCACCAAACAGTTACCATTACCTTTTTATTGGTAAGCTTTGCTTTAGGAGACTGTTGCGGCGTTTGACCTGGGGTCAGCCATTGCATTCTTCGCTTACTGCTATCGTAAAGGATCCACTTTTCATCACATGTCACAATTCGATCCAATATTCCTTCATTTCTGTATCGATTCAACAAGGCAACACAAGTTTCAACACGCGTTTCTTTCTGCCGATCAGTCAAATCATGAGGCACCCATTTCTCATATTTTTTTATTTTATTGATTTGACGCAAATGAGTCCATATTGTTAGTAAGGTAACGTTAAACCATGCCGCTAATTCCTGGGTAGTTTGGCTCGGATAGGCTTCCACCATCTCTTTCAATTCATTGTTATTCACCTGTGTGGGCGGTCTTCCACGTGGTTCGTTCTTCAAATCAAAGTTTCCATCACGAAAGCGTTTAAACCAAAATCACACGGTGCGTTCATTAGCAGTCCCCTCTCCAAACGCAACAATGATATTGTGAGCTGTTTCTGCCGCGTTAGTTCCGCGTCGGAACTCGTATTAAAAAATAACCCGAATTTTCGAAGTATCCATCTTTCTTGTCTAAGCTGAATAAAAAAAAACAACTGAAAGTCGATAATCGAATGTTGCACATTTTTTAAAAGAATAACTTCTTATGTAGCATGTGAAAAAAGTTTCACTCAAAAATCTCAAACCATGAAGGTTCTATGTCAATTCGATGTACCTATTACAATAAAACGGCAATTTCATACTTTAACGCCTATTATATTACTTGACAATTACTGTACCACCACCACCATGCCTTTTAAGTACCTAACTATAAGGAAAAAACAATGCTCATAATACATTTGCACCGTGCTAAATATTTACCTCAACGGCTTCTCCAGAGAAGATCTCTTATTCGTATGGATGCTGCAAACGTCTCGAAAGCCCTTGCAACACGTAGCCGTGATGCGTTGAATTTAAACATTAGTTTAGCGCAACACATTTCTATTGCTACATGTTCTGTTAGAATTGCTACTGGTTTTGCTGAGATGGTTTTGTTTTTGTAAATGCTGGAGATATCTTGGTCTGATTGTTAGGTTTTTGTGTGAAATGCTTAAAGGTTAGCTAATGTTTTGTCCAAATTAATAACTACTTCTTTAATACATTTCTATATATTATGTCTATTCTTCATTTATTTCTGGACTTTAAAAGAGACTGTGACCTCTGTGTTGGTTTCGGTCTTTCTTCTCAGACTAGTCAGATAGGAAACGCCGACCTCATCTAGTTTTGAAATATGATTGACGTGTAAAAGTGTTAGTACATGATTTTACTTTGTGAGTAGGTCACTTACAAAATAAAATCATTAAAAAATAAAACGTGAAATACATAACTTTTGATGGACAGTAGAAATAATAAAAACGTTAAAAAAATGTGTTGATAAGTCATCAAGAAACGGTTAGTGTCACAGTTGATGTTTTTATACAAATTACTAACGTTTACTACTGATAAACGAAAATAAGGTGAAGGTGGTGTGTCGATATGATATTAAGGTTTATTGGGTCAACATGGCCAGAGACTGCACAAGACAGGCTTAGAAGGAAAAAGGGGAGGCTTTTGCCCAGCACCTGGATACAATATAGGCTAGCAAAATGAAAATAATAATACTCATGTGATTTCGCATAATGGACCATCAGATTTGTACCCAACATTATGTAACTATAATAACATACCATTTCAACATTCAAATTGTCATTTACGTAACGCAAACACCATTAAAAAAAACCCATTTCTATCCTCCATTCCTGAAATTCCTGATTGCCAATAATTGAATCAAAACATCAGAATTTCGTCTCTTATCCCAACAATCATGGTTCCATCCCATCTCTACTATTTCCTCGAAAAATATTTAAAAAAGGCAAAATATCAAACAAAAGACGACCGGTGTCAGTTTTCAATATCCATTGTGTCGGGGGAATGAAGTCTCGACCTTATCTCAGATATCGGATCGCTGATTGAAATCGACTAGTTTGATGTTCACTGCGGTGTTTTTTCAATATTTCCTGAGATTGAAATTTGTTGGGCAAGCAATGGAATGCAAATATTTTATGTGCTCGTGAGATTTTTTAGATTAGGTGCTGGATGGATTAATTGGTTTTTTTCTTTTATGTTTTCTTAGGCCGTCTTCGATTGGTTGTTTATACTGCTTTCATTTTACCTTAGGAGGGGTATCGTTTTTTATTTTTCGTTAACTTCTTTACAGGTTGGCTGAGATATCGACGCGCAGCCTGTTGCCATGGATTCAGTACATGATTCTGAACCCTCTTGCGTAGTTTTATTGTGTTATATGGTATTTAAAAAACAATTGCTGTTCATTCTGACCGCGTAGCTATGGACACATTTCTATGAAACGGCAGATTTTGTTTTCGATAACCAAAGATTTTTTTTTACGCTGGGTTTCTAGTGCCTGTGCTTGTAATCCTGTGCTGAATTCATGATTACAATATGCGCGTCGATGTCCCTGCCACCCTGTATTTGAAGTGTAAAGGTTTGACAAGAAGTTTTTCGAAGAATCCAAAAGATAAACAGAACCTCAAAGTCTAACTGAAAATAAGTGTCCGTTCTATAGCTTATGTAGAAGACCGTCTTCAGTATTATTTTGATTGCTTTTCAATTACATTTATGAAGAAAGCTCGAAGTTTCATTGTTTTCTGGCCTACGTTTACCAACTTAGTTTAGAACCAATAATATCTGCACTTTATAGATCTTAAGAGATCAGATTTATATTAATCTTATACTCGACGGCTGTACAATGCATCTAACAGCCAATACACAATACATCAAGTGCATCTAAGCCCCAGCACATACGTCCGTCCGTCACGTCAAAGATGTCAGATCACGTCAACGTCATTTTCTGCAAGATTACACTTGAGGACATCGCGAGCGGTTGCTTAATGAAGCTCGGACGGTTCACACTCGCTCCGCTAGGCCATGTAATTGGATGTGTTAACTCGCATGTGGACTTGACTTGGCTTTAGAATTCTACGTGTAATGTGTCAGGGGCTTTGAGGATTTGTATCGTTTTTTATTTCTTTGGGAGATAATTGTCATTATAAATGAAAATGTAATTTTAAATGTCACTTTTGTTCACTACTTTGTTAAACATAAACATTTGAAATTGAAGATTGGATTGTGGGAATCAACTCTAAATAAGGATTTAGAAAATCGAATTGAATAAATCGTTTTTCTATTAGGTAGGTTTTTCCAAAATTAAATTAAATTTTCAATATTGCAATAGACTCGTTCCTGATTACATGGAAGCTGAAAGAGTTAGAGAGAGAAGAAAAGCTGGCAAAAAAAGGAAATAATTAACGTACAGTCGTTGAGCTCCTTAAGTTCTGAGATGAGCTGCAACTGGACAAGTCAACTCAAACTGTGTGGTTCTTTCCTCAAAATACCATTTCAGACACCCATCTACATGGTCTTCACATGATCTGACCAACATTATGTCTGGACTTTAAAAGAGACCTCTGAGCTTTCCTTCTAGGCCTCTGGGCCTTTCTTCTCAGAGTGGTCAGGTAGGAAACGCCGACCACATCTAAGTAATTGAAAAAATATGATTGACGTGTAAAATTATTTGGAAAACCTACTTACAGAAATAAAATTATTTTATCTGCCTACACCTCTTTGGAATACACACGCGTTATTACCAAAATGTATTTACTCTAAAACATAACTCTAAAGAGAGAGAGTTTAGAATAGGCCATAGTACATTTTGATAGAAAGAAAATTGATTTATTGTCCAAACACGTGCATATAATAAAGATAAATTAACTTCAAGTTGTGGTCTACTGTAATTGAAGGAGCACACGTAAAAGAATCCTTTATTTATTACTGTGATTTATATTGTATATCCTTCCATCCTATGTCTATCTTTTGTTGGAGATTCCGAATAAATCCTACTAATAATATTATAAACTCGAAAGTTCTATCGATGGATGGATGGATGTTTGTTACTCTTTCACGCAAAAACTACAAAATGGACTTAGATGAAATTTGGCACACAGATCGTTTATAACCAGGATTAACACATAGGATAGTTTTTATCCCGATATTCCCACGGGATCGAAACTTATGCGGGTGACACTGCGGGGAGCAGCTAGTAAATAAATAAAGCATAGCACTGATAAAGGTTTTACACTTGAAAGTCTACACTTATGTCCAATTAAATTGAACAGAAACCACAATCAATTTTAATTAAACAACATAAAATACAGCTTCATCTTTCAGCACACTTCAACGTCGCCTCAAATCAGCCAGTGAGCGCCTCCAATTTATGTCTCTTTGTGATGCAGCTCCTAAGCCTGCCATTGACGTTGCAAGACTTCTGTAATCTCCGAGAGAGTCATCTCTTTATTGCGCTGTAATAATAAAATAAGAGCTTGGAATAAGGATTTTTATTTATTAGGTATGCCAGCAGTTCTGCCTGCTAGAAAACAATTGTATACAATTGGATGTAAATTAAATCGTATCTTCGTACAGCATCCTAAAATCACAATCTGAATAATTTTAAAGGATATTGCTCATCCATTGCATCATATGTTCGAAAAATTGGCCTACTCAACATCGTAAATGTCGCAATGAATGTTGTTGAACTGCCAAAATGAAAGTCATTGCTACTGTGTTACACAATTACCCCGCAGAACTAAACCATTTATGCCAAAATCGTTTTCTATGAATTATTATTTAAAAGACAGCATACTCGTATTGTATAGTAATCGGATTTATGCTGTCGAGGTACAAATAGAAATATCAACGGTACTAATATCTCTTTAGATATTTATAAAATTAAATATAGATACTGAAAATACGCGTGAAAATGAGCATACGTAAATAATTGTTTCAGGAGTGTTTGGATTATTGTACGGATTTGAAAACTCAAAACACAACAATAATAAATACGGTACTATTAATAAAAATACTAGACAATAAGAATTACTTCAGGATAAACCGATGCCAATAACTGCCAGTAATGATAAAAAACTAAATCAAACTCTTTCTCGCCGAGAGGAGGCCTGTGTCGCACCAGCAGTGGGGACATTGTAGGCCGATTATTATCTTGTATACTGAATCAAACGCTCTCAAAAAGGCGAAGAAAAACATCGTGAGGATTCGTCATGTCCTAGAATCAAAAATTCGAAGACATGTGACATCCACCAACCCGCACTAGATCCACCTGGTGAGTTATGGCCCACTCCCTCTCGCAGAGAGGAGACCTGTGTCCCAGCAGTGGGAACGTTATACGCTAATTATGCTTTTGCTATACTCAATCAAAAATAACTTCACAAATAAGTTTACTTTACCTAGTCATATGATGAATGTTACCGACTGACCTCATCACGTCATCGCTCGCTAGTATGATGTATGGGTATGGTTGGCAAAAACAGCTAGCTAGATTAATTATTATTAAGTGTAGAAATTGCGCTTTTGTGTCTATATTTGTGATATTATTGATGATTAAGAATTATTGGATATTATGACCTGAATCGATATACTAATAATAAAGCTGAAGAGTTTGTTTGTTTGAACGCACTAATCTCTGGAACTAACAGTGGAATTAAAAAAAAAAAACTAGCATTACATAGCCCAATTCTTGAGGAAGGCTATAGGACTTAAATTAAAATCCTTCTAGGACTCTGGAGTCGAGCAAAGAAAAAAGTCAGAAAGAACACTCAGCGAATAGGAATAATAACGTGGCATGCGAAGCGATGCGACGGGGTGAGTCGGGAGACCCAAGGACAACGACGATTTTATGGCCAGGCAATGTCTATTACAAGGTTGCCTGGAAGTGATAGCAGAAAGCGATAAGGCCACCCCGTTGTATATTTTGTAGTGTTTGATTTATTTTGTGTTATGTATATTTGAGGTGTACAATAAATCGAAAGAGATACCATGGCCCCTGGCACAGGCAACTGAAGGAACACGGGTGGGTTTTAGACACTAAAAGTCTGACACGCCCTTCCGCTCAGCCCAGAGCGGGAGAGGTCATTTGATGATTTCCCACCAAAAAAAAAAAAGTATATAAATAAATATAAATATAATCTCAAATCACAACTGTATAACTTCCTAAACAATAGCTCGGTATGAGTAATAGAACTCCAAATACTCCGACTGACTCACTGCGTCACCACCGAATGATAAATCGGTACAGCCAGCAAAAACGTGCTCACTATAACTAATGATCGGAATTAACGCCAGTAATGCTGCAGTAATGGTGTACATAGTAAAGAGTATTCTATTTTGTTCTATTCTAATGCTTAGGGCTTTGTATTTCTAAGTTTTACACAAGAAATTGTGAATCAAGATTCTAGTTCAAGTAGAATACAAAGTTTACAAAAGAATCATTGTGTGTTTTGTAGTTATTGGTATTTTGTTTTGTTATAATTGAAAAGGTTTATTTCTTGCGTTTCATAAATTGTTTTTTTTTACTATCGCTCCCTTTGTGAGGCCTACGTTCATTGATAGTTGATTGAGCGTTATTATTTTCACGAATCGCGTTTTTTATCCAAACTTCAATAATTTGTAGAAAAATCCCATAGAAAAAAGAATATTCAGTTTTTCGAATTGGAAATAGATCCGGAAAACATCCAATTTTTCTTTTTCCATAAAAACTCATTCGGACTAAAACAAAAAAAATGCCAAATTGGTCCAGCCGTTCTCAAGTGATGCGCTTACCAACGAACAACATTTTTATTTATATAGTGTTACCCAGTAACTGAGTTATAGAGGTCAGATAGGCAGTCAGTCGCTCCAAGTAAAATAGTGGTATTCAGCTGCATCCGGTTAGACTAGAAGTTGACCCCAACATAGTTGGTTAAAGGTTAGGCAAATTGATTGGTTGATACCTATGTATGTTGCCATGAAAAATCACTGCGAATAATATAATTTAGATGCACTTAGCTTCTGAATTATATTCTTCTTCAACATGCTTAGGTAAACCCTGTCTGTTGTTAGTTCCCAGCCCTATTTATCTCCACACAAAAAAAAAAAAGAAAAACGGTTGACACCCAAAATTAAAGCAAACTGCGGCCATTACTTACAAACTGCATTCAACACTGCAGTGCAAAAGATTTATTAAACACTTAACAGAAAATTAGCACTTTTTTCCTAGCCGTACTTTTGTCTGAAGAATTCTTTTATCATTCGTCTTACTAAACATTGATATTTATCATTATGGGAGGGAATATGGAGGGATGTGATTGACGTACGAACTATCCTTCATCCTTTTAGCAATTATGATTAATACGGATGGGTCTTTCATAGATCTGATATAAATGAGGTTATGGGGGGATAGTGGATAGCATATGTTTTCTTATCGTTTGTCTGTTGGTCGGGGTGAATGAATTCTTCTTCGTGTCGCTGGCACGAATTTATTTTTGATCGTGTTGGCCCAAAATTTTGCCACTTCCACGGATCGTCGGTGGAAGCGCAGAGGCCATTTTGACTGTATGTATAGAGACATAGAGGGCATGGTAGGAGGTGGAACATGGTTTGCGACATAGCTCCACAACCACACCCTACTGCCGTTCCGTCGAGGGGGCTACTTTACAAGGTTGGAGTTACATCTTCCCACTTGTGTCCGTGACAGTCATTCACGAACACAAGTGAATGAAACGAATGAAAAAACGTTTATTCGTGGTGACAGCTTAAGTTTAACAAAAAAAAAAAATCTACCTTAAGTAGGTATCTTAAGGTTAAGTTAGACCGGTTTTCAACCATTCTATGCCTATTCTATCAAATTCTCTGTGTGTAAACAGAAGTATTTCGTTGCTCTATCTATACAAACACATATACTTTATGTATATATTTATTGCATTATGTAAATGACACACCACAGACTACAGATCGCAAATCGCTCTTAGCAATTAGACCGCTCAGTGTGTCGCCCTTTGTAAAATTTCTATCTTTATGTTTGTAATTTATATGGTGTACAGTCACGAGCACCAATATGACAACACTTGGCCACTTTCATTTGCAATTTTTTCGAGAAATAACGAATACAACGTTGAAATACGACACATTACATAAACCTATGGATTCGTAAATGCTATGTTCGTAACAACATAAAATTTCTTTAAAAAATAAAGGAGTAAATCGCTTTTGAATAAAGCCGAGTGTATACATACTTTTGCTCGTGACTGTACATAATGAAGAGGTTTCTATTGTATTCTATACACATAAAATTACGCCTGTAATATAGGACACCCACATTTCGCCAATTATGTTTAAGTCCCATGTAATTGGGGGCGAGCCTATTGCTATCAACCGTGCATAAATCCAAACGCCAGATTTATACAAAATTGACAAAAAAATCGAGAATAGAATGCCCTCACTCTTGTTCTCTGTTCGTTTGCTCTAAATCGACCTTTAGTAGCTAAATTTATTTCAACTGTAATCTGCATTCGCGATTTATTTGCCAAAAATGTAAACAAATATGAGTTTATGGAAAAGAACTTTAATTCCTACACAATAAAGTTCAGTTTACGCTATGACTTTAAACATTTTTATAGCTATTCAATAGTGTTAGTCACTCTGAAATCAACTTAATTACCATTAAAATAAAGTTGATATTTGTTTAACTTGACAACATCAAAATCAAAATCAAAAGTCATTTATTCAAAATTAGGCTGAGAATCAGCACTTTTCGAACGTCAAAATTACAAAAGACAGTCCCCCAAAAACGCCCGCCCTTCACCACTTCCTAGTGCTATCGCTGAAAAGAAGAAGTTTCGTAACAAACTCCCCAGCAGCACATCACTTTGAAATATTAGATTGAATGGACTTTACACTTCTTACTTCAATTGTTTTTCTGTTGTCTCGCATTGTACTTTGATTGAGGTGGTAGATAGGCTTAGTTGACTCTTGGTCAAATGGTCCTAAAGCTTTTACTACTTACTAGCCGTTGCCCATGAATTAGTCAGTATTTTTATTTCAGATCTTAGTCTTCAAGATAAAAAGTACCCTAGGTTATGGTCTATCAGTGTGCCGAAATTCATGCAAATCCGTTCAGCCATTTGAGTGATTGACTAACAAACATACAAATAATCTACAACGTTCAAATGAGAAGAATGGACTACTCATTATACCTAATGTTACTCAAGAAGTTGTATAAAAAAAATAGCACTCTCATGAGTTAACGATGGAATCAATTTATTGATAGACATTCCTTATTGGCTCCTTTGCTCGCAATCGCCCTCACAATTCAAGAGAAATCGACTGCAATAAAAATAGAATCGAAACACCTTAGTTTTAATAAGTCCGTGATAAATGTACTCTCACATCATTTTTAACAAGACAAAAGGGACAAACACAACCTGTAATAACTCACATAGATTTTATTATACGTCGGTAAACAAATATCAAATATAAGGAGCCGACCTTTGGATACTTTACCCTAAAACGATACACTTCAAAAACGACCTTATACCTTAAAAAATAAGGTTGCAATTCCCGATTTTTTTTTGATAGTTCAGTCGCCCGGAGTTGTCAGCGTGATTTAGTACTGGCTGGGTGAAAAATTGTCGGCAAAACGCACAAATCATCCGCGCGCCTATACGGATAGACAATAATTTAGAGTTTGCCGATATTTATCCCCTGTCCGCCGTTAGATTGAGACGATAATTGGTGTTCCTACTCTTTCGTTTAGGATCATACAGATTATGAGCTTTAGTATAATATTTATTAGGTTTTTTTTTCTTTGTATTTATTTAATGGCAATTATTTTGTTTTATTTTGTCTCGACAAGCTCTGCCTTCTTCATTGTGACGAGGGATGATTCTTGAAAGGTAGTTAGCCTGATTTATTTGAAACAGGTAAAGAAGTGGACTGTTTAGTATTTGTGACAATTTTTCTTTTTAATAAGATTTAGAAGACGTGCGGGCTTGTGAAAGATGGAACCAGAAGGAGGCTTTTACCAAGGAGGTGGACAATAATAGGCTGGTATTATTATTATTTTATCAACTTACATAGCTACTGAAAATATGCTTTATTGTACACTAAATTACATACAGAAATACATAAAAACATCCTTATATACAGGGCTATTTTAAATTGGCTAGCTAATCTAGACACGATGGATATCGATAATTAAACATGATGAAACAACAAAAAAAAAATGGTTTTTGTGTCGGAGTTATCGACCGCAGTTATTGTAGTTACTTGAAATATCAGTTTAAATAATCTGTTTTTTTTTTTGTGTGAACTTCACAGACGTGATCGATATCGATATCTAAATACGATAAAACATAAGAAAACAGTTTTTCTCAATTCATACTTCAAGTAACAACACTAACAGCGGTCGGTAGCCTCCCAAAAAAAACATTTAATTTTTTATTATATCGTGTTTAGATATCAATACTCATCATGTCTCGGAGTTTTATTTTTTGAATTAATTTATTTATACACCGTTAAATTTTGATCGGTTTAATCCTTAAAAGGGGTCATTGTAGTCATCATTATAAACAACTTTTACTACGGGACCAACCCTGAAATCGTGAAAAAAAAAATCTGTTGATTCATAGATTTATGTTCGCATAACTCGACATAATGAATGGATCAACCGATTTCAGGGTTGGTCCCGTAGTAAAAGTTGTTCATAATGATGAGTACAATGATCCCTTCTAAGGATTAAAACGATCAAAATTTAACGGTGTATTTCAGATAAGATCCATGTTGTTAGTAAAAAAAATGCTTAAAACTATGATAGTTCACACATAAACGCATACAATTTTATAAGAACGGACGGTCACACCAGTTTATATAGTTAATTTAAAATAACTCTATATAGAATATTATTTACAGTACGTAGGTACATACAGTAAATAAACAGCCATAATAGCACTGGACAGCTGCACTGCCTACCAAAATAACAGTAGATGCTAGCATAAACTAGACTATGTACATTCAAGCCTAGTTTGCATTACACACGTCCTCTCAGGTTGTTGCTACAGAGCAGCTGACGAGTGTCCGGTGTTTTTATTATAAACACGAGATTCCTATGTCCCTTGTTACAGGCTGAAACCTTAGCTCTAGCCTTGCTCTAGTCTGGCCTAGCTTTAGCCCAACTTGGGCTGAGTATACTACATAAATATGTGCAGGACATTATGTAATTTGAAGTTCTGTGCAGCGTAAATTTTGCGTAGTTTGGTGTTTGAGAAAGAAGACTTTTATTATTATAAGAGTAATTTTTCCAAAGTCGTCTTTCGTCATCTTTTATCAGTAGAAACAAAATAACATATGGCCGTTTTGGTATGGAAAAACTCGAAAATTCTAATTTATAAGCAGAATAAGACTTGGTATAAAATTTTCTTCGAATTCACCCTAAAAGAGCAAACCGATTAACCTGTCACCATGCAAAGTCATCAAATTAACACCGTTTTTGCATACAGGATAATAAGAAAACTTCGCAAAAGTTGCAATTTCTGGTTAACAGCAGTCACTGGAGAACAGTTTCCCAATGAATGTGTCAGGAGAAAAATCAAAAAGGCTACTACTAAAACGATATCCACTCCCCAATACTTTCCATGGGCTATTAAAAACCATTCCCTTATTACCCCCGTGTACGAGCAATATGTTTGCAGTGTCCTGAGCAAACTATGTGTCATGTAAACAGGGTCTTACAGCCTGGAATGTGGCCCCTGTCACTTGTTTGAAGGAACTTTATAGTTGATTTGGTGTCCTACGATTTAACACTCATTTTCATGTCTTGGAAAGAGTTTCAGGGCCTGTTCTATGGTCTCCTATTATATAGTGTTTATTGTATTATTTAGTGGAATTCCAGAGGGTGTCACTAAACCATTCGTCTTCTGTATGGAAATGACATTGTTGTTGTGTAAGTAATAATGATAACTAAATAAACGGTATTGAGTGAGAGCTCGTGGTTAAAAAATACAGAGGGTCAATACTCGTAATTTTAAGAACGTTCACAGTCTGATCTGTCACAATCTGACAAAAATACCTCTAATTTCGCTACATTTTTGACATTTATTTGTCGCCGAGATGAGACTGCGACTTTGAATGTTTTAAATTACGAGAATTGGCCTTCGGGTATCATTAGAGCTTATCAAAAACAGGTTTGTAAAAAAATACGTGTGCGGTCGGAACGAAGTTCCATACCCAATATTCGCATGCAAAGTCATTCTTATATAAACGAAAAAGATAAAGAGAGAGAGGGAAAGTGTACATTCAATACGCGTTTTAATACAGAGCCGTCTAGTATAAGTTTATAGAAGCTCCCATAAAGTGGTCGCCATCTTGGATTTTCATTTTAACCTCAGTATTGGCTTCAGCACTCTCGAAAACCATGAAAACTACCTAGAAAATCGCATAACACTTTTTCGTTACGTGACAATTTCTACCAGTTTACTCCTACCACAAGCCGCGTTAAACAACTTCGTTTTAAAACTACCACTGCATATTTGGACTGTGAGTTATGCAGTGTCTACGTCCCCGTTTGAAGAGTACGAAACTATAATCATACGAGGTAGCAAATAAAAAGGATAGTAACAGTTTCAGTTCAGCTGTTCCGCTCCAAATAACCAGTTATC
Source organism: Apamea epomidion (assembly GCA_947507525.1). Taxonomy (NCBI): domain Eukaryota; kingdom Metazoa; phylum Arthropoda; class Insecta; order Lepidoptera; family Noctuidae; genus Apamea; species Apamea epomidion. Next base: position 1,728,197 of record OX382234.1, read on the forward strand.
GAATACGCCTGCAAGGTGAAACGAATCTGTTCAGGAAAGCATAACATCTACCGAATAGTTGAACCATGTGAACCACTAATCGAGTTAGTACTTGTAACTCAAGTCATTATTTAGACAGTTTCTGTGACTAGTTAAAACGTCATAGCAATATTGATTAAGTGTTCTATTTATTTATGGAAACAAAAATTTAATACATTTTTTAAACTTATCTACATACATACAAAAAAAGTATACACATTAAATATATACTAATAATAAAGCTGAAGAGTTTGTTTGTTTGTTTGAAGGCGTAATCTCTGAAACTACAAGTCGGATTTGAAATTCTCTTTGCCTTTGATAGCCTAATTCTCGCGTAAGGCTAGTTAACATCACGCTTAGACCCTTAAGAGCTGAGCAAAATTAAAAAAAAAGTCAGCAAGAACGCTAAGCAAGAATGTAGCAATAGCGCGGGCAGGCGATGCGATGCGACGTGACGGGGTGAATTGGGGGATCAAAAAATTTCATGCAGACGAAGTCGTGGCCAGAAGTTAGGAAAAAATAAAAACAATGCGTAAAATAAATTTATAATAATTTTTATTTAATTAGTGGAAAGAGAGTAGGGAGGCCTTTGCCCAGCAGTGAGGCATGGACGCCTAATAAAAAAAAATATTAAAAAGACATTATTCACATAAAATACTGGTACCATAATCATATGCATTTTGTAACCTCTAAACTCACAAAATAAATAAGATTTGCAGTCACTTTCCTCAAAGCAAGACACTAGCTAAAATTACTACGATTAACCGACAAGAAACCAAAAACCAACAAGAAAAACATCACCAATCCGATTCCAACCCCAATTTCAGTAAAAAAAAAAACATCTAAAGAAAACGCGCACCCCCTAACTAAGTAAAGTTAAAAGTTTCAGTATACTCACCGTGGAGTTTGCATACGGGAAGAACTTCTGAAATGTGAACCGGCGCTGCCTTCAATGTGCCCTTATTAAAACTTGATACTACTCTCCTGCGAGGTTCAATGTAGGTACCAGGTTAGTAGCGTGATCATCTTTGTGTTCAAACTTCAGGCTCTGTTTCCTGTCTTAGGATAGGATTCGACTTCTATGAGTTTTGATAGGTATTGTTCTCAATAAAGCAGACCTCCCTGCTAATACATACCATCCAAATACTATCTATATAGTGACTTAAATAATATGACGGTGTCTGTGTTATTATACAGGGTTATTTATAAAACAGTAATAACCTTGCAGGACTGGATTACTAACATCATAAACAACAACTTTTGTTCCATGACTTTTTACAAAACATAATACATTTACCAAAAACAAACCTTTAAGATGTCGTTGTTCTATCTAACCCCCGCTCCCCTCCGCTGCATTTTGTACTAGATACGGCAGTTTGTTTACCTAACGAACACTTTCTTTTGCTTCCCTTTGAGTTCGTAACAGAAAATCTAATATCTAAATTCGTTGAATTGAAATATTTTTATTTTTATATGAAAGTCTGATGAATTAAAATCTGATGAATTAATAAAACTCATAGAACAAAAGTTGTTGTTCATGATGTTAGTAATATAGTCCTGGTTGTTAATGTTTTACAAATAACCCTATATTTGTTTTTATTGCACTATAACGACATTTGAACATCATAATCATCTCTCTCCAGCCATCACTCGACATCTGAAAATTTGCGGTTTATGTATAAACATTGCTAAGAGTTAAGTTATGATTAACGACTGTTTAACCATATGTTTTTGACGTTTAAACTTCTCTTTAACTTGAAACAACGTTTAATATATAAAAGGGGATAATTTTTCTGTAATTACCTTGTCTACTAATACCCAATGCTGTGTTTTGATATAATTTATGTTAATGTTTACTAATTCAACAGAAAAAAAAAACATTGTTTTGCAGTGCCCTGACACGGTTCATGTACAAACACCGACAATATATCTGTGGTAAAATATGCAATGTGCATGAGAGACAATAAATAAATATAAAAAAAAAAAACACAAGGTATCGTGTTTGTTAGTTAGGGCTGATTTTTCACTCGACAGATATTTTTAATTCGTCGAATAAAATTGACGTTTTATCGTTTTTGTATGAAATAACTGTCAAAATTTCAAAATTATTCCTTGAATAAAGTTATCAGATGATTGGAAAATCTGCCTTTAGTCATTTAATTTATTACCTAGTGTAAATTGTTGTTTTAAATATTGTAAAAGTAATAATCAGAATTAAAAAGCTATAGTTACAAAGAGAGAAACGTCAGAATGGCAAATGCTCTAATACCCATACAAAATCTAGCTAAGCCCATATTATAAAGATGACCAATATATTATGTATTATTAAGGTTTGTCCAAATTAAATAAATGTCTGTTTGCCTGTGATGATTTTAAACACTTAAACAAATAAAAACAAATAATATTTACATGAACAACTGTTTTTTTCTTGAACTGTCAAAAAGAGTAAGGGGATCAGACCGGAATGCCAAAGTTTATAGTGGATCAGACAGGAATTAAAACATAATAATAACCTGCAGGAGATCAGATCAGGGGATCCGACCGGATGACTCTTAATAAGTATGGCCTTTTTTTTTTTTTTTTTTTTTTTTTTTTTTTTTTTTTTTTTTTTTTTTTTTTTTTTCAGGATGGGAAATCATCAAATGACTCCTCCCGCTCTGGGTGGAGCAGAAGGGAGTGTCAGACTCTTACTGACTAAAACCCACCCGTGTTCCTTCCTTAGCCCTTTACATACCAGGGCAGCGGTAACCCTTTCGGACAATCCCGCTACCCATAAGTATGGCCTCCAGACAAAAACCTGTATAGAAGAAACAATTATTATGAGACAGCAAAGCCACACGAAGCCCTTAACTACTCACCAATCGAGCTGCTTGAAAACGATACTAAATTAACCTTAACTAACCTGAAACTGTTATAATTATTACATAATAGAAATCTTGCCTTATTCAATAAGGTTTATAATATTAATGAAGCAGTAGGCGTATTATAATACCACTACCCACTCCTTTGGAGAAAACTGGCTTGCAATGTAACGTTGTTATAAGAACATACTAATACTCATTGGCTTAGTGATCGTAAGCGCTACTGCTGAGCATGAGGTGTTGAGTTTGATTCCCGGGTTGAGCAAAATGTTATTGGGTTTTTCATCTGTAATTTTTCAGTGGCAGCCAGGAGTCTGGGTTTGTGCCGGTTGATGGCAAAAAGCTCGCCCCCTTTTATATGGGACTTAAACATAACTGGCGAAATGTGGGTGTACTATAGATACACTTCTGCATAACCCTTCGAGAAAATAGGCGTGATGTTATGTGATTTATGATATGAGAAAACACAAGACAACACGAGAGTTCGAGAGACTAGAGTCAAGTACAAACAATATCCATTTCACATACCTAATTGATTAATTAGGTATGAAACACATGAAATTTAAGCACTTACGATCTATTGATCGTAAGTGCTTAAATTTCATGTGTTCTAAAACGCCCTTCCCTATGTTATGTATGTTTAAAACGAATTCCTCACCACTTCAGAAATGTACCACGTTCGAATTCAACGGAAACTCATATTTAAAGCCATCATACACAAAAATGACGCTCACCAATCGTGTGAACGACTCGCGCGACCGCACTGACCACTAGGTAATGAATTTAAAATTAAATACACATTAAATTGCGGCCGCCTGCCCACTGCATTGCTTTAAAACATGACTTCACTGAACGGTACAGAATTGTTTTATTCGGTAGAATTAACATTCTCTATCTCCCTCTCTGTTTAGCTTATGTAAGCGGGGCATGGACAGAATAAGAGCCATAATAATGCCATGCAATGCATTGTTAATCTCGCACTGCAGAGAAAAACCCTCTCCTTATATAAAGAAGGATCGGGCATTGATCAACCCGCTTTTAATCGTATGTTCGTGATTTCAGACTTTCCACTACAGAATACTTATTAGACGCATAGCGACCTATTTTGGTTATAATGCTTAGAAATCAGTCTACCACAAACATCGTAATAATGAATTTTGAGCCTTATTTATCAGAAAGGTTAGATACGCTAGGTACTCGTAACCGGCGTGCGTGTAAGACCAGAAGAACAATTTTCAATACTTAAAAAACTTTCAAATTCAAGTCGCAATCTCATCTCAACGACAATCAATGTCAAAAACTTGTCAAACATGTTGGGAAATTAGAGAAATTTTCAAATTAGAGGTATTTTTGACAGACTGTGAATGTTATTAAAATGACGGCAATTGGGCCTCAGGTCAACGAAGCTGGAGGAGTATGTGAGGATCATAGCACGTGACGTTCTGTGGGTTTGCCTTCCCCAATGGGAAGAAGGCGTAAGTCTATCTCAGATTTGTCTAACTTTTATGGTTTATATTTCTTGCGCTACTAGCAGCCACAAAAATATAATTATCTTTACACAACATCTCCAAAAACGCCTAAAACTCTGTCAAACTCAACATCTCAGTATCTCTAAACGATGATTGATGAAAATCTAATTGTATAAACAAAACAAAATCGCGTAAATTCGCCATTTTGTACAGCCAAACAAAAAATCAATAAGCGGCCGGGTAGCGATTTAAATTAAAAAGTTTTGTTAGCCGAAGTAACTTTGTAGCTCGAGATTTTGTTCTACGTCAATCAGTTTCAATTTTATTAGATTGTTATCTATAAAAATATTAGTATAACAATGGAAAGTATTGAAAAGGGGAACACTCTCCCTTATTATTTTTGATCAGTCATTTCTTGTACCTACGTTTGGACAGGAAAGGGATCACTGCAGCATGATTATCTGGAATTGCATTTACATGTTTATAAAACTATAAAACACACGTTAAATAATAATAAAACGTTCGTTTGCAAAATGAAATTGCCTTCTCTGATACTTATAAGGTTTACCAAAAAAATAGTAGATTAGTACTAGAGTACTAAAATTCTTTAAAGTTGTAATTTTTAACAAACAATCAGAAGGCCAATTCCTCTTATTAAAAACGTTCAAAATCTAGTCGCAATCTCATCTCGGCGACAATCAATGTCAAAGATTTGACAAAAATGTGGGGAAATTAGAGGTATTTTTGACAGATTGAGACTGAATTTGACTGTGAATGTTTTTAAAAATACGAGAATTGACCTCAGGTATTTCTTAGAAAAAGCCCCGAGCCGAGACTTGTGCCTGGTTGATGGCAATCGGCTCGCCCTTTATCACATGGGACTTAAACATAACTGTGCGGAATGTGGGTGTACTATAGGTACACCTCTGCCTAGCCCCTTCGGGTATTACAGTCGTGGTGTTATAAGAAAACACAAGACAACACAAGAGTGAGAGAGACTATAGTCACTAGAGTAGGTTCAAACAACTTCAATTTCACATACCTAATGAAATTAAGGAAATTGATCGTAAGTGCTTAAATTCCATGTGCTCTAAAATGTCCTTCCCTAACAGTTTTCTGCTCACACCAGCATTTCTTATCAACCTTCATTTTCTAACGTTATACAAAACACATTTCCATGCCATCCACGAAACGAAATGCATCGATAATCGCAACCACATTCGGAAAGCGCATCCCTATTTGGTAAATCGGTAACAATATTCGATACGAACTATCGAATCGGTGCGACGCGACCAATGAAACTCGCTCGTACTGGCTGAATCGAAATCCCTGATTGGTATCGACGTTTCTAGGATACAGTCGTTTATTTTATTTTTATGCTGATCTGAAGAGGGAATTATTTAGATCTGTTTATAGGCATGGGATTGTGTGTCTAGCCGCGATGTTGCTAGGTTTAAAATGGCACCCGCTCTTTACGTTAGTTAGTAAGCATGTTTGACGACAAACATGAATTTTGTCTCACGAAAGTTAAGATATATATATGATTGAGGATAGGTGTGTCTTGTAATTGGATACCATATTTTACATTATTATTATTATTATTTTTTTGCCATATTTTTAACAACTGTGGGCGTACATATAGGTAGTGTTGGTTACTGCGCAATAGAAAAACCGTTTACAGCTCAAATCAGATTATAATTTTACGAACAGTCTAATCACTAACGAATCATACACTGTAGGTAACTCAGCGATACGAAATGCTAGAGAGTTTCTAAGCACATATTATCCGTTTGTCTAAGAGAGCCGCTCCACCTCGCTGCTCGCTCTCCTCGACTCCCACGAACTCAGGCTAGACTATATATAAATATATATATAAACACATGGCGATTTCAGATTTCGTTTTCAAATTCCAATAAAACTCTTTATATTTCACTTAGTATTTCACCAGGCAAAACATACCTTGTACTTATGTATTACTGGCTAACTAATGCCTGAGAGCAATGGTTCTAATCGCAAAAATTTTTCGATCCTTTAAAACTTCGTTACCATGTAAAATACTAACGAAAAATAAGCTGAAACTTTCCCTACCGTAAAACCAAGTCTTATATTTTTTATTCATGCCAGTCAAAGTCCTCCAAAGCGAAAAAAACCGACACCTATTGTTAGGAAACGGCGAGAACGTTTCACAACAAATCCCGAATTTCCAGGGAGTCTACAGGCAGCTCACCCCGAAACAATACGCTATCATATTTCGAGAATAATTAATCTTCAGTTCTCGATACTAAAGTCTCCGTGCCCAAAAACCTATTGTTCCGAATATAGGGCATATTTACCGTTATCATCCAGCTATTCAAACTTACCTTATATGTAAATGTAACTTGTTACCGATATTTTATTACGGTAACCGTCAGGGGTTACTTTGTAAAGCATAAAATTGGTTAATGGCTTATTGTTTGGCAAATACAGTATCGTGTATAAATGATATGTGTGTTTTATTCATTTAGATTATGTTTATTTTATCTAGAATCTATGAATCAACTATATTTAGAAAAATGCGACAAAATTTTGTGGTAGTACAAATCTAATCAAAATTCATTTATTCAAATTAGGCTGAGAATCAGAATCTTTTGAATGTCAAAATTACATGAGACAGTCCCCCAAAACGCACCCTTCTACGCTACCCTTCACCGCTTCCTAATGCTTTAGCTAGGAAGAAAAAGTGGCGCAACAAACTCCCCAGCAGCACAGCTGCCTGTTGATTTAGTAGAACTTGATTCAATACAATAGTATGTAAAGTAATTACATTACCAAATTAAGAAACACGAAACACTGAATTATTTTCCCTAGGTCGGCTAGCACACGCCAAGTATAACTCCTTGAAGACTGAAGTCTTCAAGGAGTTATACTTGGCTAAAAAATATTTGGTAGTACTTTACCCAGGTAGAACTTTTCTATATTCATACAGAAAAGTTCTACCTGGGTAGAGTACTACCAAATATTTTTTGCGGCCAAGGAACATTTCTGCGCTTAAAGCGTGTGGATGCTTCTGAAATGACAGGCAATCAATCTACCTAGCCTTGCCCAACGTTGTTAGAATCGGCTTCCAGTCTAACCGGATGCAGCTGAATACCGTTATATGTAACGACTGCCTATCTTACCTCCACAACCCAGTTACTACTCAATACTCTATATTTTTATTACTTTACCATAATGTGTAATTAGGTGGTATACATATAGTTTTGATCATTATGGACCCTGTAGGGCACAGCAAAAAGGATAGAAGAGTGGAAGCCCTGTTTATATAATAAATATAATTAAAATTAAAGTCAGGAGATTGCGAATTTAATCCCACCATTTTGCCTATCTATATGTATTGTTTTTTCCTGCTAAATATACCTAAATATTTTGTTTTTTTTTATGTACCAATTATATATTATAATTCTGTTTATTTATTTATATACATTGTTATTCTTTGGATAATTATTGTAGCAAAAATATTAAATTTAGTATTATTGCTTTTTTATTTAATTATTATTTATAAATTATATTATTTATTCATTATTACCGTGTCATTTATATTGTCACTAGGTAACACAATACCCCTTGGTAAGACTAGTTGTCCGACTTTTTGGGTTTCTGACTACCCTATAATCACAAAACAGAAATAGTCGATAGCTACACGTCACAACTGTAACATGAAGGTTTCCACTCAGCATGATGCTGCGCTGAAGCACTGAAAATCAGCGCTGATTTTTAGTGCTTACCCGAAAAGGACCCATAGCAGGTGGAGTTCTGTAGTTTTTGCCATGGGGAGAGGCGTGTTTATATGGTATGTATGTATAAATAAAGCGTTTGTGCTAGAGTTTCCAGTACAGCTCAATATGTTTTCATTTATATTTAAAATCGAACAAAATACAAACTCCGTAGTAAAATTTGGAATCCCAAACCTCAAATGGCAGAACAGTTTTAATTGCACGAACGCTGATAGCAAATTATTGAAACTATTTGCGGGTAGTTGTGCTCCCATAAATAAGCCGTCACGGGATTACATTAAACCCACTTTATATAGCGGATGAGTTTAATACTTTAAGTTACGCTGACAATCGTGGGTGTGTTATTCTGCAATGAGGTGTAATTTTAAACCTGTTTAAAATTGTGTTTTATTTATACATTTTACGTTGGCTTTTGAAGCTTATGAAGGAACATTTAACTCATCGTTACACTTCTCCATTCGTAGTTTTGCTGGAAAAAAGTTCTTAAGGAATAACCTGTGTACTCAAATTATAATTATGTCGTATCCCTATGTATTTTACTGCGCGTAAATAAATAATAAAATACATAAATAAATAAATTAAAATTATTTCTGAATCTAAGGTTGCAGTTCAATGTAATCAGGAAATAAAATGATATTTAAACTATAAGTACTACAGCTTCTACTGTTAACTTTTATTTGCAACTATGAAATTAATTTAATGCTAAATGCAACGCCAAAATTAAAAATGAAAAACAAAAGCTCAAAATATTTAATCAAATTTTATCCTGTGCGGCCTGAAAATACCGAAATTCTGCCCTCAAAGTTTGATACAGTAAAAAATAAAAACACCCAGCTCCCCAAAGATGCATTATTCGGACGGTCCGGGCCCAAATCTCACCCAAGGTGGACATTCAAACCATTTTGTGTAAAAACACGTAAACTGTTTTGGGTTACACTTGAGACCAACAAAAAGGACCTACAGACTAGAGGTGCGTAAATGTTTCGGTTTCGGTATTTTTTTTAATGAAATATTTGGTATCGAGGCTTTAGTAAGTACTATTGAATTACCAAATATAAAAGTTTAAAAATGAACAAAAACCAACCCAAAAAAAATTCTAAGCATTAGACAGACAACTTTAGTGTGATGCAGAGACAAAACATGGCAGGTGCAATTTAAGGGTTAGATAACTCGAAAGTAACTATAAAACACAACAAGAATAAATACTAATTTATGAGCACCATGCTCCAAAAATAATATATATTACAATAAAAGTACACATATCTCGTTTTACGCTTATCCTAGGCAGATAAAACAATTTAAGACAAGCAAGTGTACATTTCTCTCTATAATGCAGTCATACGTCAAATTACACATCAAAACGACATAACCTAAAATAGAACAGCGGTACCAATTCCAGTACCGGTCTCGACGCTCCTAAAATTGGTACCACATTTCTGTTAACGTGACAACACTACGCGAGGACGTTTATTGTTTCTGCTCCCGCGATATCTTGATGATTTATCACTTGAAGATATTGCAATATAGTTGCAAACTTGAGTTATTATGGCGACGAGGGCAACAAATTGTTAGTGCGTTATTTTTTTAGGGACAGACATGATTTGTAGGTTTTGGCGGCGTTTTTAGTGAGCTAAATGAATTTTAGCTTTTCGTTAAATATGGTTTTGGGAGCGAAATGAAAACGGATTTGTTTGTTAGTTGTCGTCTTTGGTAGGTTTTGTCTATTAGGATTTTGTACTTGAAATTAAATTAGATGAGAATTTTAGTCAGTTTTGTTACAATATCAACACAACTTCCATCTGAAATGAAGTAAACCTCTTGTTATTTATTCAATTGTACGTCGGCTTAGCAATTTATCTTTTACCAAGAACATTTTTCTGACATTCAAGATCACAAACAAATAGGTATGCTAAAGATATTTCCACTTTCATTTTATTTTGATCATTATTTCGATCCAATATTATGAATATTCTGTGTTTATTTTTGCCAATGTTATCGAAGGAAGCACACTTCGGTAAATTTCACGCAATTGTGTCTTGGTTACTCGTACGCATTACGAAGGCGCGTCTTAAAATAATAATAAATTTAGTAGGCACGCTTGATAAAGTTTTGGAAAAAGATATGTACAACACAAATACGGAATAGTCGTGGCCCGGTGATAATGGCCCCGACAGACGAGTTGTAGGTCCTGGGTTTGAACCCAGGCGAGCGCTTTGTATAGGTAACAAAAAATATATATATACGCGTCGACTTGAGAAACTCCTCCGTATTTTTTGTCGGTTAAAAAAATTCATCACCACTGCTCTCAAAACGGTGAAGAAAAAAATCGTAAGGAAACCGGCATGTCCTAGAACCAAAAATTCGAAGACATGTGAAATACCAACTCGTAACGGGCCCGCTTGGGAGATTACAGCCCGCTCTCTCTCTCTAAGACACACTATGCTGATTATGCTATGACACAAAATGCTATAAAAAGCATTAAATATTTTTTTCTTGTTCGTTTTATACTCGGTTTACAGATCTAAAGAGAAGTAAGTTTTTTTTCGACTAGTTTATTTTAAATTTTCTGTAATTTGCGGCAATTTCCCAAAAATGGTCCTTTCAAAAGGCCCAGCCGTAACGCACAGTACTCACAAACTTAAAACAGCGTACAGATAAGTAAATTCTCCCCAACAAAGAGAGCAACATTACCTCGGCCGCCACTACACTATGCATTAGGACTGGCAATATATTATCGCTAAGTGTTTGTTACATTGCCGACTGTACCCTCGCAGGATTTCACTATTTACTGCCAGCTCGAACAACACACGCAATGTATGCTTCTCATTCGGAAATTGTTTTCGTGCGCTTCCGAAAGATTTATATTCAAGTACTTTTAGTTTATTTGCTCGCTTGAAAATGGTGATTAATTTCTCTTGAAACCGAGTATGATAATCACGGGGAAATGTTTGTTGTGTTGTGGATTTGGTAGAATGTAAATAGAATATCGTGTATATGAAGTTTCGGTATAATGTAGCTTAATTTAACGTCGGTTTTTCTCAGCAATACTAAGATATGTAAGTTTAAAAGAGGCATCGTTAAAAAATGGTTTAACAACAGGATGCATGTAATGTCCTATAGAACATGCTTTACTTATTATCAAGACCACGTCAACTTCAAGGCATTCGTGGTGCGCGCACCGAATTGTTCAGAACGTACTGTACCATCGCTTCAACAAACAAGTACCACAGGACACCACAAGGATAAGCTGGTGAAGTGCTACTAAAATAATATAAATTTACAAAAATTAACACAAAATTGCAAACTGAAGTGGCAGTGGGCTGGCCATGTTTATCGAAGGACCGATGGCCGGTGGAGCAGACGAGTCCTGGAGTGGAGACCGCGTATCGGAAAGCGTAGTGTAGATGCATGGACGACCTAAAGAAGGTTGCTGCTGACGGACTGGATGCGGAAGGCGGAGGACAGGGTGTAGTGGCGCAGCCTGGGAGAGGCCTTTGTCCAGCAGTGGACTGCGATAGGCTGACATATTTTATATTATGTTAGTTTGTAAGGTACTTATATGTATATGGGCCATTGTAGCTTAAAATACTTAATTATTTAAATCAGCTCCAACCTTTTTCGATAATGACCCCAAAAAAAACAGCATATTTACAAATACCGTCTTAACAGTCAAGCCTACAGCACAATAAAACGCCTCCAAGAAAGTGCTTTCAAACAAACAACAGAAAACTTTGAAGCCATACTTCACAGGAACAAACATACCCTCAACACATAGCTGGCACAAAAGCAAGACTTGATACATAGGCTCTTTGCTAATTAAAAAGATCGTAGAGACCCTACTTAAATCAGCATGGCTCCGATTGTCCTGACCCCAACGGGGAGGCGTAGGTATGTAGAAATGCTATTATTGAATAGCTCGGATTTGAGGTGGGGTAGAGTTTTTTCTGATATTATTTGGAACTTTTTATAAAACTGATTTCTTGGAACACAAACTGTCTGCATTACCTGAGATCGTATACAATGTACAGATTGGATAACCATAAAATGAAATGTAACACAAATGAGCCGTATACAATGCAACATGAAATTTAACACAACAACTAGGTTAATTCTTTTGTACGTGTGTTACATTTCATTTTACGTTTCACTAATCTGTACCGGCATTATACGTGTGTGTAATTAGGTGAAGAAAAATTTTTAAAACTACAATAGCAGATCTGATGAACAGTGTCTTGCAAGAACTCAGTGCTATTAATACACTATTGCATTACTTGTTAATAACACAGTGTTAGTAAGTATTTAGTTTAATTGAATCACAACATATTGAGAATATGGCAAAACGCATATGGCAATCACACATTATTAAAATAACAGCACCAAATCAACTTGCTTTGCATTATAATAGATTAAATTGCAAGACCCAGCAGCCACAGGGAGCAGTGAATTAAAAGAATACCAGGATACCAGGAAGGGTCTTACTCTTCTGCCACACCCATCTTTATTGAAACAACACTGATGTAACCAAGGCTAAGCTTTCTGATAAACATACATTGTATGCAGAAACTGTCGGTAAACCTTTATTAATAAATAAATACATGATTACTCAGTTACTTACCCTAACAGAGTTTGCTTGAAATAGCATTCATAAATACGCCACGAGGACCCAAAGTTTAAATAGATGCGGATATTTCATTATGTTTTGTGTTAAATGTGCTTGCAAATTTTTTGGCTTAGGGTCGGGTCCGACTCGGGTTCGCTGCTGAGTTAAGGATGCAATTAGAAGGGCCCATCTATACTTATGTACGTAAATAGTAAGAAGTTATGCTATTATTAACATTAATAAAAGAATGAAAAATTCAACCCAAGAGTTAAGTAAATAAATAACAGAGAAATTGAATACCTACATTGTATACTTGATGACCACAAAGTCCCACATGAAATAAACGGGAAAAGGGGCTTTCTTTTGCAACAGAACCATAAAATGACTGGCTAAAGACTAATCATTAAATAGGATTAATATCAAGACATAGAGCAGTTGTGGCCTCGTGGTACTGACCGCGACTTAGATACGAGCTGTAGGTCGTACGTTCGAACCCCGACAAGCGTTTTACTTTTTGTAAATTATCTCATCATCACTGCTCTCAAAACTGTGAAGGAAACCATTGTGACGTAACCGGCATATCTTAGAATAAAATTCGAAGACATTTGACATTTACCAACCCGCACTAGGCCCGTGTGGTGGATTACGGCTCACTTCCTCTCACTCGAGAGGAGGCCTATGTCCCAGCAGTGGGAAAATTATGGGCTGATTATGCTAATGTATACAAGAGACGACAGAAAGAATCCATTTTATCTCCATCAATAATAAACTACAAGAACAAAACGCCAAAGTTTAAATGAAAATATAACGATTTGCTTAAAAGAGCTCAAAACAAAATTCATAACCGCATCGGAACTTAATTTCTTGCCAATATTTAAAGCAGAAATTCCTTTAAAATTACAACTTCGCTTATCCATACCAAAGAAGTTATTTAAGCCCCATTTACACGAGGGAAGTTACTTGTTGATTTTTAATAAAATCTAAGAAATGAAATGTTTATTTATGTAAGGAGTTCTTTTAATTCTTTAGACACGTTTGCACGTCAATATTTTGTTGGCGTTGGCTTTTCCTAGCCGACTGATCCCTGAGAAGAAATGTCGAAACAAACTCAGAAGTTTTGTTAAAGTCCAAAGTTTTGTAATTATTATGATTTTAAATACCTATGTTTATTTCTATTAGATTACAAAAGTTACATAATTAAAAAAATTAAAACAACAATAATAATACCTACTACCTACCACTGTTTTTCTCTGTCTGTCAAATGTTGACTGGTAGAAAATGCCTACGGCATTAAGTCCGTCTCTGTACATTTGTGTGTAAAGTATTAAATACCTAAATGAATAATAAGTACAAGTAAAGAATCATAGGTCATCAAAAAATTCGTCCGCATTGTTATCAACAGGAAAAGTACCCAAAAGGATGGCAGCATCACTACGTCGTATGGCAATGCTGTTTTTATATGAGTCTAACAATGCAGGGCCATGAAGCATTGTGGCTTCAATTTTATTATAATTATACTGTGACAGTGTAACCTTCATCGTTGCCGCAACTTTTGGTATACCACAGGCAATTAAATCGCATGTGTAAATCAGGCTTTACTGTACTTATGCTTGGTAGCGTTAAGCTGTATCTAATCCTTAGAAAAAGGTTCCGGGGGCCGAAATCAGTTTAAATCCTCTATGTTTCACATTTTTTCCAAAGCCCGGATTCGGGGCTTGAAGCTCTATTTGAAACTTTTGTGGTAGAATCGATTAGCGATTTATTGACACTTGAATTATAATGGAAAAGGGGTAATTTGAACTCGTACAACTTTGTGCATGGTTTAACTAAAGTGTATTATATTTTCGAGCCGTTAAGGGTTGAAACCCACGGACCGCGGGCTGTGCTCATGGCTTGTTCAATGAAATCTGCAAACGGCTGGTTGTCACTTCCCGTAACCGTACCTTGGCCAGAGGATAAGAATTGCCATATAACGTGGCAATGCCGCCAGTCTCTTGGGTACATTACCAGTCGACAGAATTTTTCGATGCGCTATTTTAGTTAGTTCCTAATATAATTAAAAATTAAAATAATTAAATCCTAACATTACTAAAACTATTGTTTTAGTAATGTTAGGATATTATATTTAAATTTTAATAATTTGTTAGTTTATTTGGTATTTATTAGAAGTTTATCCTGTCCGTATATATATTCTTATCCTTCTAACTAACGTGTAAGTTCAGTGCATGTGGTAATTATAATATGGGACATCACTCTTTTATCAAAAATGAATTTTATGCTCATCCTAACTACCTCCTATTTTTCATGTGTGTCTATTATTTCTCTTCAAAACTCTGTTCTCGTGAATAACAAAGTTTACTTAGTTATGCGTCAGCATCTTCCAATGTTGATGTCCCATTAATTTCAACTCTTCATTGCACCATCAAAAACTTGCTGATGCACCACTTTCAAACCCCCAACCTTGCAAACAAGGGTCGCAAGACCGAATCATGCACCTAATGTCTTGCTTCACCCTGATTCCCAACTGAAAGGTACCGTTTGCAAAGGACGCCGATAAAGTGGCATTTAAAGTAGACGTACCTACGTAAATAATACGGTAATAGTACGGTTAAGATTTTGGACCCTTCGAGACAGCCGAAATCTAATCACAGTGTTTATCAGATCGAGTAGCACTGGGCAAAACGTAATTGCTGGGAAACTTCTTTCATTTCTTGGCTTTAAAATATTACAAACTCTTTTATAAACTAAAACAACCGACTTAAAAAAAACACTTCGAACTGAATCATCGTCATCTGCCTAACTTTTTCCCTATGTTGGGGTCGGCTTCCAGTCTAACTGGATGCAGCTGAATACCAGTATTTTACATGGAGCAACTGCCTATCTGACCTCCACAACCCAGTTGCTGGGTAATACGATACCCGTTGGTGAGACTCACTTCAAACTAAAAATTAACTTTAATTTCAGAAG
Organism: Apamea epomidion; assembly: GCA_947507525.1. Taxonomy (NCBI): domain Eukaryota; kingdom Metazoa; phylum Arthropoda; class Insecta; order Lepidoptera; family Noctuidae; genus Apamea; species Apamea epomidion. Next base: position 1,743,885 of record OX382234.1, read on the forward strand.
TTGGAGCTAACACAAAAGCTACTAAAGCAAAGTTTATAAAATTCAGTAATCAAGGAGAAATCGATGAACATACAATAAAAAAAATACATTGTGATACACACGAACATAGACCCTCCTCCTTTTTGAAGTCGGTTACACTTGAACTTCCATATCTCCATAACCAGTTGGTTCCCAGGCACATAGGGTACGAGTATGGAACATCCCAGAACACAAAAATCATGGGTACATATAATGAGAAAAATAAATTCTCCTTTTCGTAAAGGAAATTTTAACACCCACTTTATCAGAAACGGGTAAACACCAAAGGATGACACAAGATCTTAGCAACGATATAGGTGATATACAGTAAAATTATGGCAACGCAAACATTTGAACGAGAACTGTAATTGCGAAATTAATTAGTTTCTGTAATAACCTGTGCCTCGTAGTTTGTAGATGGTGGGTAGTTTGAACATGCAATTAAGTGTAGTGTGACCCAAGGGCATAGCGCAGACTAGTTCTACACTACGGACCAAAAAAATTGCTCTCGCTGAAATTTTAGTGACACTGAATGAAAGTTAGACGTTTTCAATTGAGTTTTGTTTTTAACTTGTTGTGTATGAGTTGTTTTGTATTTGAACCAACTTACTTAATGTACCTACTTTCCGAGGCACTCGGGTCTCGATATGTTATGAATATTTTGAATAAAAGAAAGATTACATAATAATTAGATTAATTAGGTACTTACTCTTGATTACTCATTATTCGTTTTTTGAAAAGTTTAAGTCTTATATTCCTGCAACTCGCAAGCCAGTTCAAAATAAAATGTAAGTAAAAACCTTTTAAAAAAACAGGTTTTAATGAACTCATACATAATCAGCGTAGAACGGGTCAGTGGGTCATCTTGGGGGGCGGACGTTCCTACTGTTGGGACACAGGCCTTAGTGAGAGTGGGAAGTAATCCGCCACGCGGGCCCAGTTAGGGTTAGTAGGTGTCAATATGTCTGCGATTGCTTGGTTCCAGGGCATGCCGGTTTCGTCACGATGTTTTCATTCGCCGTTTTGAAGTGGGGATGAAATTAAATACAGAAATCAATTAATGGGTACTAAATAAAATATACGTTCACATAGAACTTTAATCCTACTTTCTCTTAATTTTATAAACGCGAAAGTTTGTATGGATGGATTTATGTTTGTTACTCTTTCACGCAAAAACTACTGAACGGATACTTTTTATCCCGATATTCCCACGGGATCTACACTTATGTGAATTAAACCGCGAGGCGCTGTTAGTATTTTCCTAAAATCTTCACGCCTCAATTTCATTTAGTACTTTGTATGAGCTGTTTGGTTTTTGACACTTATAAAATGGTATCGCCTTTATGATTATTTGAATATGATGTAGGTTCAAGATGACATTTAATTTTACGTGGCATAATATTGATAGGTTTTAGATAGATGTGACCTATGGGACATATTATAACAGGCACTTAATGTATAGTAGTCATAAAACTATAACTTACTTTGGCATCAATATTATTAATAGAGTCAGTTATTTTAGAGTTAATTTTACTTTAGAGTTCTATTGCTCATAAATACATATCTATACCAATAATAAAGCTGAAGAGTTTGCTTGGACCCGCTAATATCTAGAAATACCAGTCGGATTTGTTTTTTTTTTATTGCATTTGGTAACCTAATTCTTGAGGAAGGCTATACAGGCTATCAGCTTCTGAGGGTCCTAGCGTTATATCACGCTAGGACCCTCAGAAGCTGATCAAAAAGAATACAAATTTAACGAAAACGACGTAATAGCGTGGGCAGACGATGCGATGCGACGGGATGGATCGGGAGAAATTTCAGGCGGACAAAGTCGCGGACAGAAGCTGGACGCCCATAAATGTTGAATTTAGCTCGTTTCTTATCATTGTACTGGGTTGTAGAGGTCAGGTAGGCAGTCGCTCCATGTAAAATACCAGTATATTCAGAGGGGCAATTCTCGTAATTTTAAGAACGTTCACAGTCTGATCTCAGTCTCAATCTGTCAAAAAAACCTCAAATTTTATTACATTTGACAAGTTTTTGACATTTGTTTGTCGATGAGATGAGACTGCGACTAGATTTTGAACGTTTTAAATTACGAGAATTGGCCTTCCTTTCCAAAGATATCCTACTAAAAATCTAGCACATTCCTTCCAAATAACAGACCCATGAAATTTCAAAACTACCCTACATTAAACCAAATACATGGAAATCTATCAGTAGCCGTCGATTAGCTGGTGACAGCACATTCTCATTATTCCTCACTAATTGTGTATTAAACCGCGACCCTCTTCCCAATACCGTGTGACATACGCACTGACGGCCGGACTTAGGGCTGTTATAATGTTCGGGTTTTTAGGGGCCAATATTTTTTTGGGCGAATTTAAAACGATTTTCGGTAGCGTTATTGGGTTAAATTGAGGATAGAATGGGTTTTGGAGTAGCTGTTCGTTTAAATATTGGGTGGAGCTGGAAGTATTAAATTAAGCCACACAAGGGTAGTGTCAGATAACACATTTTTTTACATAATACCTATATTATTACCTACACAAAAATATTATTAATCCTTTTAATGTTTCAAAGACTCAATCGACTTTTCAGATGGAATTTGGGACGCACAAATAGGCCGCAATGAAAAACAAAGGCTTTCCAAAATGTGTCCTGTTTTCCTGAACGTTGAAGCTGAAACAAAAACGTCCCTGTTTTAGCGCATGGTCGTTTTTCAGCTTCAGCGTGGAAACTCGAGCCAAATTCTCACTTATAATCTCTTGAAATCAGCCATTATTCATCTTTGACATATGCTTGCATTATCAGAAGGCCTTGAAATTGACGTAGCCTTTAAAATAAGAATTACATTACGTCTTGAAGGGAGTAAGTAAAAACGTTCAAAGTCTAGTCGCAATCTCAACAATCAACGTCAAAAACTTGTCAAAAATGTAAGGAAATTAGAGGTATTTTTCATCAATCTGTCAAAAATACCACTAAGTTCTCTACATTTTTGACAATTTGAGATCAGAATGTGAACGTTCTTAAAGTTACGAGAGTACTAGAAGACATGACTACATCTAGGTATCTTATTATTAACCTACAGGAACCAAATGACATTTATGATCTCATGGAACACATCCAAACCAACTATGATCAAGTCAACGTATAAGCTTTTCCCAGGAATTATTCATTGTCTCGTACTGCAGGGTATACTTCAAAAACATGCTGATCTCGCTCTAACTCTTAGTAAAACCCAGTTACCTCGCTCTAACTTGTAGTATCAAGTGAATAAGTCTAAAGTTTGTGCAATTTGTTCAACTTTCAGCGTATCGGGCATGTTGTTAGAATATTTTGCCTTTGTGAGGAGATTTCAAGTTCTTTCACAGGCTTAGGAACGAATCATTTTTGAGGTGCTTGGCATGTTTTCAGTGTTCTCAGCCTGTCGAAGGCAGTCTAAATGGACTCGGCCCAGAATTCGGCCACTTATTTGGCGCCATCACCAGCGTCCAGCTCTGTCACCAGTTCCTGTAACGTGCAGCTGACAGGACACGCAGGACACGATATTAAGTGTCCCATCGTTGTTTTTTTTTTTTTTTATTTTTTTTTTTGTTTTTTCTTATTTGTTTGTGGAACAGTAACACGTTTATACTCCGAGGCGGAGTCTATGAATCTCCACCTGAACAGGTTTTCTTTGCTTCGGCCAACCTGGGTCCGGAGTCTGTTTAAAGACCTTCAGGTTACCCAAGGTAACTCATGTCCAGGTGGAAGTTTTCAGTAAAAAATAAGCTCTGTTCGTAGCTGCATTCGTTTTACAAGCCATGTGCCTCAAGAACTCTATGCTTGATTTTTTAAGAAATGAAATCTATACTACTAATATTATAAACGTGAAAGTTTGTATGGATGGATGGATGGATGGATGTTTGTTACTCTTTCACGCAAAAACTAGTGAACGTATTTGGATGAAATTTGGCACACAGATGGTTTATAACCAGGATAAACTTAAAGGATACTTTTTATCCCGATATTCCCACGGGATCAAAACTTACGCGGGTGAAACCGCGGGGCGCAAATACTTCAGTTATAAGGAAACTTGTATTTTATTCGGCTATGTGTATAGTAATTATAATGTATAACGAATTGATTTTTGAAAACTAATCCAGAATCTAGAAAAAAAAAATCCTTAGCGCCGAAAGAGTGTGCAATGTCAAAGACCGACAGGGCCCGTCACTAACATCGAAAAAACACGTCGCGAAATAAATAAAAACCTTACCCCTGCGATATTTTGTCGTTCGTGGTTTATTTTTGATAAAACTGACGCGTTAGTGTATCGCCCGAAGCGAAGGTTTATTAAATTTCTGTGATGGCTCGCAATAATCCGATGCATCGTACATATACTCCCCCGCCCGGTTACCCCCGGATACCAGCGACCGGGGCAATAGCCGGATAAATCATATTTTTGTTACTACGTGCATTTTGTATGCCAGTAATAATATTTGCTTATTAACCAAAGCACGTAGGTAATTTGAAACAATTCGTAAAATCATTGTGACATTATTACTTTGTGATGAATGGTGGGTGAAGCTTTTGTTTTACGATATTTATTTTGAAAAATAATAACAGCCGCACAGGCCAGTCACCGGCGCGTCAGCAGGACGCCGGTAGCGCGTGGATAGGTGTGCGTGCAGTGCACAGTATAGTTACGCATGCACTGCGCAGTTCAGCTACGCATGCAGCGCGCAGTAGGTGAGCTGCCCTGTCCTCAGCCTGAACCGGTAGGTAGAACTGGCACGTAGAACCGGTAGGTAGAACCCTGGAAGGTGCGATAGGATGCGCATGGTTCGAAAGCAGCAAGCCGCGTGCGATGTGTCCAGCCTCTTTCCCCCTTCCACAACCAAGGAACGGTGTAGGGAGCAACACATGGGGAAGCTTAACACATCGCAGCGGTTTACAGGCAGAGAGTTTGCAAAGACATGCGTGTCACAATGACAGATGCAATGTGAGGTTCTGTATGTGACACGCGAGCATAGAACAAAGGATAAACGGTGACCTTAGCAGCTGGTCTGCATTAAAGTTTATAATACACAGAGAGGCCTTGCACATGCCAGATGCAGCAGCAATACATACATATTTCCGTCTCCCATGAACTGGATAACCTACAGCCTTGTCACCTGTCATTGACAACCACGCAAATAGATAACATTGGTAGATAGATATTTACAACGGCTATCCAGTACAGAAGGTCTGGTATAATTACCAAATTAATGAGGAACTCGCCCTAGATTTGGGGTACCAGTATCTTGAGGATCAGGGAATCACCCCTGCTAGCTATGTAAGCGGATGTTAAAATGACAGAGTGTTGTTAAGAAATTAGTGTTGTGCAATGATTCTAGTGATGTGACTTACAACTTACTAACTATTAGTTGACTATTTGCCGTTGAGACCCTCACAACGCTACAAAAGTAAAAGTATTTATTGCGAGTCGTACAGAAAGATCACAAACTAAACTAAACACAGTCAAAAATCACATCATTACTTTTATTTCACCGCATTAAACAGACTGATTGGAAAGGATGACAGTGAGTATCACAAAAAGAATGCTGCTTATTCTCTTGATAAATTAGTTTACAGCATTATAAAATATCTCATCAAAAGCAATATCAAAATTCTTGGGCACAAGCCCGCAGGCCAAATGTGTTCAACAAAAAGCCCTATTTAAATATAATTTAATAAGACCAACAAAAATTCAATAATATCCCAGCTTAATTAAATAATATGAGGGAAAAAATATAAGGAAAAACTTGGGCAACAACAATAAATAAATGTGTACGAAGCACTTCAGAAAAAGTGAAGAACCGATTAGCGAGCGCTCAGTGCCTTCAGCAACGTTTTTTGCTCAGACAAATAAACTTTTTGATCTTGTATTGCGTTAAATTTAATGTTCAATATCCAATTTAGATGGTGGGGGCTAGTCTACATAATATATAGTTTTTATATTGGGGCTGGTCTTGCCAGTGGACTGTCTGGCCCTGAGAAGTGCCAATCAAGACTTGTTTTTACCATCGTGCATTGGATTAGCCAATCGAAGAAGTCGGTTGACTGGTAGAAAATGCCTATGGCATTGAGTCCGCCCTGTACATGTATGTGCTTGAAGTATTAAATATATAATAACAGCCGCACGGGTCCATGGAACTATGCTTGCCGTGGGCGGTTAGTGGATGGCTGATCATCCATTACATATCGAGCGAGACCTTCGTGCCTCGAAAATCACGTTAAATTGTACGTAACCGGCTGTAATTCTCAGATCATTATAACTTAGAAGCCCAAAAGTCTGACAACCAGTCTTACTAAGAGGTTTCGTGTTACCCAGTAACTGAGTTGTGGAGGTCAGATAGGCAGTCACTTCATGTAAAATACTGGTATTCCGCTGCATCCAGACTGGAAGCCGAGCCCAACATAGTTGGAGAAACGCTATGCTGATTGATTGATCCAATTAAGCACATCAAGCTACCCGAAACTGTCAAATTTTCCCAATCAACCTTGAACCTAGTGCTTTAGCGATAAAGTTGTAAATCTATTAATGAAATTTGACAGAATGTAGTAGCTTGATATGCTTAGGTACAATATTGTGGCCTTAAACTCTTGTGACCTACATATTTGATAATAAAGAGTTGTTATCATTTCCTTTGTAGCTTTGTGAGCGGCCATTGTTTCCTTACAAAAGCTCCACAACACGTGTAATATTCCCTCATTAGGAGGCGTTTGTATAAAATTCTGTTTGTCACAGTTTCATGTGTTTGTGATTGTCATTTGATTGTGAAAGATTCGGGTTACTTGGATAAATAATACTCTGAAAACGTTTATTTGTCATTCAATGACGTACTTATCTTTAAAAAACAGGTTTGGGACAGGGTGTGGGCTTATGATCACATGAAAGTAGTGACAAATTACGACTGCACTCGAGTATACGCGATGCTGCACCAAGTATACCCAAATCAGCGTCACCGAACCTACAAAATATTAAAATTTTCATGATGGCGGTCGTTTTCATTGTTTTCGAGGGTGCTAAAATCGATAGTGATGTCAAAATGAAAATCTAAAATGGCGGCTGCATGGTTCTTTGGAACACTGATAGCGAAAATAAATTCTAAATTAAAAAAAAATCTCTAATCTGTAATTCTCCTAACAAGGAATTTCTGACAGGGGTCTCCCGACCGCACACGTTTTTTTTTTCTTTCACATTTTCCTATATTGTTAAGAACCTTTACTCAAACAAACTAACCTGGCTACCTAATACTTGAGTATAAAACCAACACCAAATTCTTCGTTCTATCTATAATCCTCCTTCTTGAAAACACATCCGACAAAATCTAGTCAGAAATAATAAAAAAGAAAATGGAAATCACGCCAATCGGACTGGCAAATTCAATCACGAAGTCAACCTTATATAATTATGTTTGCCTCCTTGCTATTTCTGGCGGAATGGTGACGTCACAGCCAACAGATATAGCCGTACGGTTCATTGACCCGTCACAACTTATTTTTCCTAAAGAATGACCCATTTGTTTCACCTCTTTGGCTGATGTTCCTTTAAGGAAGTGTCGTATGAAAGGTTTATGTAATCGTGTGCGGGTGTTATGGAGTGTCTTGTTGTGTTCTAAACTTGTTAAAAGAATATAAAAGTGGAATTAATTTGGATCTTAGTTTTTCTATGTGTGTTACTCACAAAAACTTAGACCAAAATTGAGAAGATGCTAAGTTTTTCAAAGCTTCCTCTCTCCTACTATTTTGTTGGGCCCGACAGGATCCATAATGATCACATATCATTTTAAGTTATTATAATCAGCCTATAATGTTCCCACTGCTGGGAAACAAGCTTCCTCTCGTTGAGAGGAAGTGGGCTGTAATCTACCACGCCCAGTGCGGGTTAGTAGATGTCACATGTCTTCGAATTTTTGATTTTAAGACATGCCGGTTTCCTCATGATGTTTTCCTTTACCGTTGAGTGATGGTATGAAAGCCATAAATCCTCAGTAAATATCCCCAACGCGCTACAAGGAACGTTGCAGCCCCGCCAGCATCCTGAAAGTGTTGTTATACTACACAGGCAGGAAGCCTGACTATAAATTAATGATACCATCTCAAATGTAGAAAGTAAACAAATCAATGAATCTGCCTAGTTATGTTTTATATTCTTATTCCTTCTCTGTCCATGCTGTAAGATTGTGGAACTCCTTTCCGCCTAGCAATCGTGATTTAAAAACTATTTCTGTATTTAAACGTCGATTAAAAGAGATTACCTTTCGTCTATACCATGAGTATTTGTATATATATATAGATGTTTATATATTTTTTATTATGTATTTATTTAAGCATACTTTTTTTTTGCGTTATATGTGTAGGTATATTTAATATTTTTGTTTTATACTTCACACATTCATATTTTTCTCTTCTTGTTCTCACACACTATTGTCTACATTTCTTTTTTACTTTTCCTTTCGCACGTCTGCTGGAAGAAATTTCTTAAGAAATAATCAGTACCTTTGTACTCATATTATAACTATGTCATATCCCTATGTATTTTACTGTGTGTACATAAATAATAAAATAAATAAATATGTTGTGGTCGGCTTCCAGTCTAACCGGATCCAGCTAAATACCAGTATTTACCAGAAAGCAAACAAATATTAATTAAAATTCAAAGAGCCGAAGTAAAACAATTTTCCAAGTTTCCAAGTTTCAGGTTAGTTAAAACAAAAAATAGGTACTAAGATTTATCGGAGTTGTAGAAATGTATGTAGAACAAGAATGATGAAAGATTCAAAACTTATTTTATTGCTTTAAAACTAGAAATTTAAAGTAAAAGGTAAAGCTAAGGCTTCATGCCAAATCGATTGACTGTAACTTTCATAAAAGATATTTACTTGTTTAGGAAATTAAATTGTTTATTCTGTAAATAGGATATTAGAATTACTTTTACAAGTAATATTACAAGAATATTAAATAATAAGCTAGATGGAATCGACATTTTCTGACTTCATTTGTTGAGTTCCCCTGAGAAGAAATGGCGGAATAAACTCAGCGGACAAAATATCTTTTAAAGTCCACACATAATCTTGGTTAGATCATGCGAGGACCACGTAGATCCGTATCTGAAAGGGTCGTTTGAGGAAAGAACCACAAACATTTTAGTGGGCCTGTCCAGACAGTGCAAGCATTTGTCAGTAATCATGTAGCTCAACTTAGGTCTTAAGGAGCTCAGGGACTCGGGCTCCGTACCTATGAAATACTGTACGGTACGGTACTCTTATACATCAGAAGCCTTCTGAATTTGACATTACCTTCCATTTAAACAACAACCCGAGTGAGCTTTATGAACCAACACACCATTTCCCGAAGTTTTAAGCCGTTAGTAACGCGATTGGGTCCGCATGACACATTGTGACACCCTTTGTCCACTCTTCATCAGGCCCACTGGGGACATCATGGGGAACCATTAGTAGGCTGTATTTGACGTGACAGCTTCCATGGAACGGTTTGGCCTGGCTTTTAATGGGGTTTTGGTAAAGATGTGTTAGGTTTGGAGCAATGTGTGCGCGTAGTGGGCTGAATAAATACATACATAATCAGCCTATAAAGTTTCCACTGGTGGGATACAGTCCTCCTCTCTGTGACAGGGAGCGGGCCAAAATTCACCACGCCGCGCCGGCCCAGTGCGGGTTGGGGATGTCACATGTCTTCGAATTTTTGGTTCTAAGGGATTAGTCCATGTTCAACCCCCACAATCTTTACCCCCGACCATGTTAAACCCCTAGACATGCCGATGGGCTGAATGTTGGTATTAAATTGGACAAAAATAACGAAAATATAATTTCAATTGTTTGATATAAATCACAGAAAAATTTACTGTTCAATGGATGTTTTATTCTTTTTAAATCATCCTTGAATAAAATTTAAGACTTGGTTTTTTCAATGATTACCAATCCAATTTAAACGGAATTCTATTCAATCTTTAAAATTCATAAGTCAAAACGTTTTCGTTTCATTGACTTATGTATACGTTCAAATTAGCTTAGCTTACTATTAGCTTTCAAAAGATATCAAAATCATAAATCTCTAAAACATTTGTATTCTAGCTTTTAATGTAAATTATTTCAGGCAGACATTTCAGTCGCAAAGCGTGGTAATCAAAAATATTTCATATGTCTGAAATCTCAATGGTTATCAAGGCTTCAGAGTCGCAAGTTCAAGTCAAAATGTAGGCCGTATATATTCCTAAGCTCTTTATTATTCAGAGCAGTTGTCTTTTAAAATAAATTATTTGATTAAAATGAAAATTCTAGCATTACTTGTGACTGACGATATAATTTTTTTTGTCATGAAATATTACTTATGTACGAATGTATAATAACTGCGTAGCGATCAGCTTTTAGGAGTGGTGGCCTAGTGGTAACTGCCGTGACTAACGTTGAAGTCGTAGGGTTTGAACCCAGACAGGCGCTTTACATTATGTAAAATATTTCATCACCATTGCTCTCAAAGCGGTGAAGGAAAACAGCGTGAGGAAAGCGGCATGTCTTAGAACCAAAATTTCAAAGACATGTGTTATCTACCAACCCGCACTGGGCCCGCGTGGTGGATTATGGCCCACTCCCTCTCCCCGAGAAGAGGCCTGTGTCTCAGCAGTTGGAACTTTACAGGCTGATTATGATCAACTTTCATAAGTAAACAAAAGTTTGTGTTTAAGTTACCTACTTACACAAACTAAATTATAATTTTCAACGAACTCAATCCCATTTCGCGGATATTGCTAATGTTAGCTAGATTAAGTATATAATGTGTTGTGTTTTATTTTATAAACTTAATGTTTAGCTAAGTACCCTCTTACTTACTTTCTGACTTGGGACATGAGAATTTCGTGGAAAAGGAACCTCTTATTTTTATGTTTCAATAATTATTTTACTTCGAACATTGACGGCACGGTTGGCGCAGTGGTTAAGCGATTGACTGCTGCGCTGCGTGTCGCGGGTTCAATTCCCGCACGGAACAAATATTTGTATGGCCTACAAGTAGTTGTCCCAGGTCTGGCTGTTTGTGTATGTGAATTTAAATGTTTGTAAACGCACCCACGATACAGGAGAAATTCCTAGTGTGGGGCAACGTTTTAAAAAAAAACAAAACAAAACATTACTCTTAATACTGTGACCTATTTTATTATAATGAAACTTCCATAGAGAATATAAAATACCCATATCTACGTGTGAACCTATAGTCTAGGATACTCAAGCATGTAGTTGCTGCAAGGCTGCAAACTGAACAATTAAAAAACGTCCTAATACGAGTCGGGTTCGCACACGAAGGATTCTGTACCACCGTACTATATTAAAAATTAAAAAATAAAAAATATTTATTATTTGTTGTTTTAGCGACTTAGAAGTACACACTCTGTGAAAATTTCGAGTGACTACCTATTACGGTTTAAAATATACAGCCCTGTGACAGACAGACGGTCGGACAGCGGATACTTAGTAAACTTGTTGACTCCTTTTGGGTACGGAACCCAAAAAATTACGAAAATCTTAAAGTAAATTTTAATTAAGTTATTTTCTTTGTTCCAGACTGGCAAACACTTTCATAGGACTTCACTACTCATCAAGGCTTTCAATCACAAGTTCCGCTTGGATCTTGAGCTTAACACGTAAGTAATATTTGTAAGATTTTTGTCCACAGCGAATTTGAATTCATCACACTGTGCGGTTAATGTTTCGTCTGGCGTGTGTTTTTTTCTAAACGATATAATAGTAATGGTAATTTATTTCCAAACCTTCAGTACCTACACGTTACATCAATGAGGTCTTGACCCCTGAACTTGGACATCCTGACAGGGGTCGGGGTTTCTCCAGTTACATGGATCAGTATGAGCAGGCTTAGACTAAATACAATTAAGTGATTTTTTTAATTAATGAAAAGAAAATTGAAAAAGTATGGTATGAAGACGCAAACTTAATGAACAAAAAAAGTAAAAAAAAAATTATAGTAATTCTAAAACATTTTCTGTTTAAGAATAGAATGGGATTTCAGGAAACTGTTATGTAGGAACCAAAATATAAAAATTAAGAAAATCTAACTATGTATACTTGCTTCGCAGAATAATATTCAGTAAACATTTACTAGCTAACCATAAAAAAATCTCAGAATCTATCATCTAGAATTCTACATTCGTGGAAAAATATCTACCTCCTCTCAATTTCTAATCGAAAATAAAAATTCAGAACCACCCACAAATTGTTAATCCAGGACCCATAGAACCGCGTTCCTATTTATACCAAACGGGAACTAGGAGCCAAACAAATAACCAAAAAACTTTCCAATTTGTTGAAAATAAATACAGCAATCGGCCCACAGAATACCTGAACAACGCTAACAAATTGTACCAACTCAAGGGAGGACTTCAAAACAGTTTGAACCAACACCATAAATGAAACAGGGACGTCCTGATGGGAACTTATGGAGGTAACACAGAGAGAGACAGACATATACCAATTCTCTTTGTAAAAAAAAGAAAGAGGGTCTGAAGTCGTTCAAAGAATCGCTATTGCGAGGGCATCGCTGGATTTCTTTCGCAGATAAGCTGCTTGTAATTCTGTAAGAGTTCTCGTATTGCAAAATTCATATTACGGTTCGGGTAAGTAAATGGGGTATTGAGGGCAGGAGGTTTGTTTGGGAGTAAAAAGGTTAGGTTAGATTCTTACCTTGATCGTCTTGAAAATCATATTTATCTTATTATGGTACTAACAAAAACAGTTTTAAAATTTTTGAAATTAACATTTGGTTTGGTACTGGTACACACTACGGTGTGTTATTACGCAAATATTTAAGCAGTATAATCACATTGACTACCTCGTTGGTGTAGTGGTCGCAAGCGCTACTGCTGAGCATGAGGTCCTGGGTTCGATGCCCAGGTCAGGCAAAGTGTTATTGGTCTTTTCTCCTGCAATTTCTCAGCCGCAGCCTGGAGGCTGGACTTGTGCCCTGGTTTGTGTTGGCAATAGGCTCGCCCCCTATAACAAGAGACATAAAAAAAAAATATAACAGGCAATATAAATCTGGGTGTACACCTCCGCCAAATCGTTCGGCGAATATAGGCCTAAATTCATGTTATGTTAATCAAATAGAATTAACAAAATTACTCTCTCTGTCTCTCTTTTAACGAGTCTCTTTATTTCTCGAATATTAAACAGCTATACCAACATTTTTCCTTGTCAATTGATTACCATAGAATCCCACTTCCATCGAATTTGCTTCGGAAATCAATATGGAAATATGTAAAATATTTACATACGGCCGGCCCTTAGGGATTTCGTTCGTGGGTATTTTATTTCAGCGTACTCGTCTATTGACCCACTTCTCAATTGAGATGGATAGGTATACTTGTGAGGGGACTGTGCTCATGGGTACCGAACATAATTACTTATTGTAAGTACTGCTTGACTACTCTACATGAGGGACTAGGCAAAATTACATTCAGCTATCATATCAGTGAAAAGTAAAAAAAAATATGGAACTGACATGGCCCTCTGGTGCACTAGCATCAGAGGGCCTAGACTACTAGGTCGACAACGAAACTGCTGAGTCTGAGTCCCAGGTTCGATCACCGGGTCCGGCAAAGTATTTTTAGGTTTTTCTATCAGAAAATTCTTAGTTACAGTTCGGTGTCTAGATTTGTGCTCGGAACATAATTAAGCTAAACAAAAAATGTTTTATAAAAAAGCTTATTCATGTAGCAACGGAATGTTATGACAGGATAGTGAATTGTTACGTAAAGATGAATGACAGATGTGAAGCATAAACGAGTGACAGAGATGAATGTACGGAATAGTCAAGGAGTGAAAGAGATAGTGGATAAATGTTTAAAAATGTAGAAGAAGCAGAAGGGAGAACGAGGTTGGAGAAAAAAGAAAAAACGGTAAAGACGTTAGAAAAAAGACGAGAAAATTAATACAAGAATTAAAAGGAAATCAGCAGTTTTATTCATGAAAAATTGAGCTTATCCCACATTCAATATTTCAGTTGTACTAATATGAATTGGTCAGCCATCTTTGGGAGTCCGCCATATTGGATTTAGCATGAAATCACTTAGCTAAACGTGCATTGTCCTCCAAATCAAACGTGTATGCAAAATTTCAGCTCAATCGATTGGGGATAGCTGTTATAAAATTCAGTTGCAAGATTTAACCCATACGTACTAACTAACAAGGCAAGTTAAATAAAAGCTTGTAAAATAGGCACGCTCCCCATTACATGGAACTTAAAACATAAGTTACTGGAAACCTGTAGGTGTAACACACTTCTGCTAACTCTTTCTAGGAATACAAGCGTCATGCTATGTAAACATAAAGTACTACAAAACATCGCCTTCCTCCAAATACTAGCTACTTCTTTAGTTCAACATTTAGTTCCATAATAGGGTTGCCTGTTCAAAAGTTTGCAAGCTCATTAGACGTTAAAACACACTGAACTAGAGAATATTCTTCTTTGCAAGTAAAGAAAATTCTTCTCCGTACTGAAGAAAATTTTAACTTTAAGAATAAGAAGTGTGCCTTATTAGGCCAGGGGTGTAACGTTGCAGGTTGTGACATTCGATGCTAAATATACTGAGTTTATTTTTAGTTGTAAAAGTAGGTTAGAGAGAATAAAAAGATATTGTGTTCTGAAATGTGAGCTGGACTTTCAATAGGTATCGACAGGTCCTTTTTTTTGTAGGGAATAGTAACCTTTTTCTGGCTTGTTGGTCTAGTGGTCGAGCGCTACTGTAGATATGAGGTCTTGAGTTCGACTCCCAGGTCGGGCAATTTGTTTTTTTAAATTTTTATTGTGGTTTTTCTATCTGGAATTTCTCAGTAGCAGTCCGCAGTCTGGTTTTTTTTTGGTTAATGGCAATAGACTCGCCCCTTATTACAAGGGACTTGAACATAACTGGCGAAAAGTAGGTGTACTACAGGTATATCTTTGCCCCACTTTTTTTTGTTTTTTGTGTTTCGGTGGAAATCCTCATGGACTTCTTCCATCGTGGGGGTGACAGAGGGGTATGCCGGACTCTTACCAGCTAAAACCACTGCGGTATTCCACCTCTGCCTACAGAAAACAAGACCTGATGATATTATGTGTAACCTTTTTTTTTCATGCAAATTCGACCGAATTTGCATTCTTTGCATTCCTTTTGTAGTTGACTTCCTCAATTTGGTTAATTTATTTTGTAAGGTAGTTAATGAGAAAAAGGAAGGACAGTAAAATTTTAGTCGTTTGTTCTAGAAAACTAGATACAAATCTAGGTGTATGCAACACCCCTGACTCCTCGTAACACCCTACGTCCGCATTATGTCCCGACGTCATTTTTCCGCAATTGTGTATAGTTCTCGATGTCCAGCTTTGTCCCGTTACTTCTGTTAGATATTCAACATGTCCAGCCAGTGATTAATGCGCACCCACTTAAACATGTTCGTTTCCATTTTTAAATTTACATTTCGAAATGAAAATGTTTGCGGACATGTGGAGTGTTATTCCGTTGTTCGCGTGTTCAGTTGTTTTTTGTTTTTTATTGATGTGTTGTTGTTTTATGTAGTGCTCTGTGGTTTATGACATGTCAGGTTGATCAAAGGTAAAATTTTTGGTTTAATTAATAGCTTTTCATTTCAACCGGGTTAGTTAAAAGCGTATTTGTTTGGCCACTTTTACATTTTATAATTCATATCATATCTTTATAACTATAGGCCCACTCCCTCTCTCAGAGTGTACTAGAACCAAAAATTCGACGACATTGGACATCTACTAAACCCGCACTGGGCCCGCGTGGTAGATTACAGCCCACTCTCTCTCGAAGAGAGGAGGCCTGTGTCCCAACAATGGGATTATTATAGGCCAATTATGCTAAGTCAATGCATGAATATAATAATCCTTAGATTATGTAAGCTGATTTTTACGATGGATACAAAAGGACATTGAGAATTAGGTATTCCAATATGCATCTGCTTCTGGCACAAATATATATATTATGCTGAAGAACGATAGCTAATTTTCGCAAGACAGGCTACATTCCGGACAAACTACACCAAAGGCAACACATCCTTACCCCAAGATAAGCTCCACAAAGAACACACGATGCTTAACACGCTGAAAATCACAGAACAACTATTTCTACGTATTTGCAACAAAAATGTTGATTGGCACACAAAGAGTGTCGCAGGCGTGTTGCAGCTGCGTTTTGTTTGCGCACCGCTTTTAATGAAGTTGTCGAGCGGAGCGACACGCGGACGTTTTACTAGCGGGACAAGTAACACGCTGCTAGAGAAACTTGCTTGAGAAACGTGTTCTAATGTGGTTATTTCAATTAAATCGCTAAAAATATTATATGTGGTTATAAGTCCATCTTGCTATAAGTCTATCTTCAATGTTTGGTGTTGGTATAAAAAATGTCACACTGAAATAGAAAAAAAAACCTTTCGACTTCCGCATGAAAATTTATATAGTTTTAAGAATTTTCAGATTTCATTTATTCTATTGACTTAGTGTAATAAAATAATATTGATTGGCACAAAGAGTGTCATGAGCGTATTGCAGTTGCTTTTGCTTGCAGCGCTTTTAATTAAGTTGTCGAGCGGAGCGATGGGCGGCCGGTTCTCGAGCGGGACAAGCTACACGTTGCCGGAGAAGCTTAGTGTTATTTAAATGATATGAATAATGTGGCTAATTGTAGCAAGTAGTTTGCAGCGTAAAACTTCTGGTGATAATTTTATGGTCACGGTGCAGAATCTCTCAATCAGCCACTGAAACTCGCGTGTCACGCTCTTTGATCCCAACGGTTTCGTGTTATTTAATTTACAGTACATGAGCTCGTGTGTAACTGATAGCTGCTTTGTTAAAATATGTAACTTCTGTAACCAAAGCAACACTGTGTATGAAGCAAAAATGTTGATTGACACACAAAGAGCTTTGCCAGCGTGTTCCGCCGTCATGACTTTCGCGCGTAGCTTTTAATAAAGTTGTCTCGACTCACGAGACTATCTGGAAGTAACGGGATATTTAATTATGTGTCACGCTCTATATCTTTAGCAGCGTGAACAAATTTTACAAAAAGCGTGATACATATTGATGTACCAAGTATCCACATAGTGATGCATAATGTCACTTCTAACTAAAGGCTAGAAGTTTTAATTGCAGCATAGCATAGCTAAAATCGACAAAGACACACTCTGTAAACAAAATACAAATATTAACGAGGTCTTCCTCGGAAAGTGCACAGAAGATTCGTAAAACAAAGAGCCACAAGCGTGTAACCTTACATTTTGTTTGTACCTTTTAATGAAGTTCAGACCAAAGAGGACAGAACAAGTGATCAGCGTAAAGCGTGTCTCACGAAATATAGGACAGAGTATTCAAAATGTTGTTCCATGAAAACAAAATAGTAATTACACAATATTTAAAGCATGCAAAACGTTGCACGCAGACGCAGACGGTGCAATTTATTTATAAGGCACTTTTAATGAAGTTGTCGTAAGCCGGCGGACGTGGTAATGTGTTTGTGGGACAAGTTATTGGTGGCTAGCGGGAACATTATGCAGCGTTTATGTTCACATTTCTGAGATTGTGTGGTGCAAGTACAGAAAGTGGTTGTGTTAACATCCTATGATATTGTCCTCTTCTCTTTTTAATCTGTAAATAACAAATAAAGTTAGGGCAACTGTTATATTAGTAATATGACACGCTGTAAAGTGAACACAACAATAATATTATGATGAATAAATTATGAACTTTAATCGAATTAGAAGCCATTGGACTTACCAAATACATATAAACGTATGAATTAACGTCACTCAAAAATCTATAATTCATACGTCTGACAGTTTAGTTAAATTAAAAGAGTGTCCGTGGAGTTTCTTGCCCGTTCTTCTCCATAGGAACCTACTACGCTTTAGAATGGGCAACTAGGTTCATCTTTCTGACTGACCGACTTCTTTGACAATTCAATAGTGCCTGTAAACAATTTAATTGAAATAAATGCTTTAAGTTTAACTCAAATAAATAATTTTTATTTTTTGTTTTTTTTTTTCAGTCTAATCTATGTCTGTACAATCAATTTTACTATTTTTTAAAGCCGCTCCGCTCGTACTTTGTCCCACAACTCAATCTAGACGAGCTCGCTCCGCGTCTGCTGCAGAAAGCGAAGGGCTCAGAATTTGGGACTCAAATTGAAACATGGAGGCGACACAACCAGGTTATGCGACACAGGAAACGTTTCTGATTAGGTCGTACACTACTGAGAATTACATTCTAATTAGTGCTAGAATTAATTAAGTTTGCATTTTTGTTGGACTCAAATGTGGCAATGTACCGGGTGGATTTTAGAATATTTTCTCAGCTTGTTTTTAGTAAAGCGGTTTTTTTTTTAAAAGAGGTTTTTTTTTACTAATACTCGAATATTATAGGAAGTTTTCTGGCTTTAAAAATCTTTTCCGATAGTCACCTTTTTAGGGTTTTTAATATTGGCTAACTCTTGTTAGCCAATATTAAAGAAGGTGACATGGCTTGTATACATAAATAAATCAGTTCAAACCTATTGGGTATCTCTTGGGGATATTTATGTATACGAGTACAAGCCGTGTGCCCGATGAGATCTCTCGTCGAAAAAATTAAGGGATGAATTTTCCAAAATCCTTCCTTGGTGCTCTCTTTCGTGATTCGGGAACTCTTGCGCAACATTTTATGCTTCTAGACCCAGCAATTTAGACTGTGCGTTGTCTATCAATGAATGAGTGAATTATTTTTTTTATACTTCTTTTTTTTTGGCATTATATCCGCTTCTGTAAATGTGTGTGCTTAAAGTATTAAATATATACATTTACAGCACAATATACATAATATCTGCATGCAGTCAGACCTGGAATAGGTACCAATCTTTTTGTGAATAACGTAACAATCGTAGTGAAGTCAATCTCGTAGTCTCCGCACCAATTGCGGATCATAGCGCATGAATGCAATATTAATTGCCCTCAACAGCCCGAGGCTAAGACGTTCTAATTAACTGAGTCAGTAGGTCATTGAGACTCCTCTACCACTGACATTTCATCGAAATAATGGTAGGTAGCTCGGGCCCTGCCTCAAAATTAATCAAGTACTTCAAACGCTTTCGACTATCTATGCGGGATTATAATAAAAAATGTATTTACCTTAAGACAAAAAGAAAAAGACACTCCCAGGAAACCATTCCAACCATCAATCAGTTTCCAAGAAAAAACTCCGCATACGAGTAATGCAAAAAACTTAATCTCTATTCAAAAAAAATAATCACAAGAAAAAAATCGTTACGTCATCCTTCATTTTGGGTTAATCTCCGAAATGTTACCGTGTAAGCGTAATTCTGCGAAAACAGTCCCGGGCGGGCGCCATATTGTTTACGGTGACGTCATCTCTCCCTGGGAGACAAGGGGGCCGATTGAAAAACAATACAGCGGTGGTGGCGGCCGCCATGTAAATAGCGAGAATGATGGGTTTGTACAAGATTTGATTATGTTTGTTAGCGCAAAGTGCGGCAAATGCTTTTCTTTTGTCGTTACCGTATTTATGGCTTACGGAGTTTTAAGTATTTAGGAGCACTTCGAAGTTTGATGGATTAGTGCTGTTTTTCTTCGTTCTAGTTATTGTTTGAAGTTTGTTTTGTTGTTTAAGTATGTTATTCTTTCCTGTTAGAAAGAAAAATTTGCGGTAAGAAAGCTACTGGATATCATTATTTTATCTACCTGTTTGCTAAGTTTTTTTTTCTTTTATTCATGTGAGATGGGTGTTTTATGACCATTTCTAGAAAAAACTGAAACAGCAATGTATTATTTTTTTATCGTCATCTAATTATTATTATTACCAGCTTCCGTAGCCTAAATTCCCATTTCAACATCAAAACCATAATTCCAATAAAATTTTCATTAGTACGGCGCAAACAAATATTAATAGAGACCTTTTAACTAAAAGCAACGCACAAATTACTTAGGGCCGCAGAAAATTTAATTTGTCAGCCTCTACGCGTTCTACGACTGTCAATTCTGTTTGATTTAATACTCTTTGATAATTAAGGGGTGCTCCAAAACTATGACCTCGACAAATGAACTTGATTATTTAGTAGAAGTGTTATAGTGATTAACTTTAGGCCTACGATTGGTTTATTCAAACGCTGGTACCTAAATGATTGGAAAAGTTTTGCGAATTTGAGTAGTTGTTATTGGAAACATGCTGTGTGTTTTGAATCTAATCAGTCTGTGGAATGGTATACCTACTCTAAATTGAAAATAACTTCAATTGAAAACACCGAAATTGGTTTACTTTTAATTAACATAGATGATGTCTGTGTTGTATCAGCTTGTACAAACAATGCTGCTGATCAAAATCTCCCCCAAGTTAATGTTGCACATTTTTTTTCATATTTGTTTTAATTACAAAGCTAAGGCCAGCATACCAATCTCATCTACACCACGAAAAAAGAACAAAATCGTGGACTCGCCAGAAGCACGCATATACGAAACACTTGAACGATGCCTCTCTCTTTCACTCCTATACAAATCCCCAAAAAGGAGCGAGAGGGAAAAGTTGGCAGGGATAATAAACCATTTTCGCGTGTCTTTCATAATTTATTCGGAACAAGTGGTCGACGGGAACACCGTAATGAGATGAATTCAAATTAATGCTCCACCTTATCTTTAACAAGACGAGGATTATGCTTTGCTTAGAAATGAAATTTATTCAAAGGGAAATTTTCTGCGTCATTTTGTATATTTGTTAGTTACGGTTGCGAGAACTGAGCTAAATTGTAAAAATAAATTTAGATTGTAATGAGGTTGGACTAAATTTCGGACTGGTCTGTGATTTAAATTAATAAGGAACTTGAGCTTTCTTCTTGTAAATGCGTGACTGTTTCTGGCTTAATCTTATAACTTTAATACTCTTTTTTTAAAGGCTTTTCTGTTCTAGAGACAATGGCTAAGCGATTCACAGAAGCGTTTGTGGATTACTTAATTTAATTTACAACTTAAGTATTATAATCCGAATCTCAGTTTTGAATTTTTCATGAACCTTTATAAAATCTTCAACAAATCCTTGTTTGTCATGAAAAAGTATACAAAAATAACTGCGAAAAACACATAACAATTTCCGAAAAAAGCGGTACGTTTTTTATTCCTCACAATTAAATAGCAACGGTTTGCTAAAAAAAACCGTACAATAACCGGTTTCACGGTACTTTTATTTATTATTTCCGCAACTTGACAGAGTGGCCTACTCTGAGGGGAAGTAAATACCCCACCCTACTCGACTGTACTGTTTTGGGATACAGATGAATTACCCCGTATCCTTTCGTGACGTACCATCATGAAGAAAATGTTTATTATTTTCAATTCAATTGTTGACTAAATAGAGTATTGTAGTATTATGTTCAAAATAATTTAGTATCATAACTGGCGTGCGTGTACTACCAGATGTATGACTGTAAACGAAGCAAAAGAAGTATGTAAGGATCGTACTGCAGGTGGCGTCCTACATATATCGTCTGCCTACCTCCATGGGTAGAAAGCGTGGGATTATACATGTGTAATTTTTGGTCCTTTAGTCCTTTAATTTTTTTACATAGGTATTAAGTTTAGAGTCAGTTAACTTGGTAAAGAGAAAGACAGAAGGAAAAAACGTATTTATTTTGGTAAGAGAACGATTTCTTAAACCGAAATAAATACTTTTGAAATCGTATACCGAGATCGTTGTATTGATGATTAATTCTAAAAATACATATTTGTTACGGTCGCGAATCATATTTTGTTCAACAAATAACTTGAAACTGACCTGCAAATTGTAAAAAAAAAAAACCAAAGAAAATTTTAATTTCCCAGTCTACCCTACTAACTGCTTCTTAAAACCTGAAAAACAAAGCAAACTGAATAAAGGTGTGCCTACTTGAATTAGTGAAAGAAGAAATAGTTACTTTTGTTATTAAGTTTCTCAAAGGCCGCTTTCATGATCAATTTGACTGTAATTAAATTGTCTTTGAAGCAGCTGAACAGACGGTAGAAAATGTGGAATATTATATTATTTCCTTCGGTTTGTTGATTTTCTAGTTTTCATTTAGTTATGCCGTCCGTTTTCTTCGACTGCGGAAGTCGGTAAGAAAAATAAATCGGTGTGATGTTTTCTATTGCATATTTTATGTTCTACATTTCTTGATTATAAATAACAGCCGCTCAGGTCGATCGATCAGGTAAACCTACGCTTGCAGCGGTTGGTCCGTGGATGGGTGACCGTCTTTACATACCAAGACCCCTCTGTGCCTCGGAAAGCTCGCTAAGCCGTTAGTACCGGCTGTCATTCGTGGATCTTTCACAGTCGTTACGGGTCGTCAGAAGCCCGAAAGTCTGACAACCAGTCTTACCAAGGGGTATCGTATTAACCAGTGACTCGTTTATGGGCGTCAGATAGGCAGTCGCTCCATGTAAAATACTGGTATTCAGCTGCAACCGGTTAGACTGGAAGCTGACTCCAACATAGTTGGGAAAAGGCTAGCCAGATAATGATTTCTTGGTTATAAACACCTTTCTCACATCTACAACAGCTGGTCGGTTCTGTAATCATCTCACCGTGAAAACCTACGTGAAGTAAGCTGTCGCTGTGTTGTGCTGTTGTTAGCTGGCAATGAATGTGTGTTGTCTTTGGTCCCTGGCCCTAAAACCAAGCAAAGGACCGAAATTTACAACTTTTTATATGAGTACGAGGCTTTTGACTATTTTGTTTGTGTATATTTTGTATTTTGTTTTGTAACGTGTGTTTAGTTTGTGCAGAATAAACAAATTTTCTTTCTATTTTTTCTTTATTTCTAATCTTAAGAATTGACACTAGTGTCAGCTCACTTCTAAGTTTTCACGGTGACATTTTTACAGACTACATCAGCTGGGATTGAGATTATTGACAAGCACTTAAAGCTCACTCCACCTAAGTTTTCACGGGGAGATTTTTACAGAATAGCATTGCAGTAGTGTACTCTTAATGGACAAAAACATAGTCTACGAGAAAAAAAATTTACACCACGCAAAGTACCACAGAGAGCGAAACAAAAACTATTTCATCGTGAAATGAGTATGTCAAAGTCAAATCATTTATTTCAAATAGGCACATAAAAGGCACTTTTGAACGTCAAAAATAAAATTAGAATAAAATTGATTCTAGTCGCCCCTTCCAAAAGGTAGTTTTCGTATGGAGAAGAATGGGCAAGAAACTCCACCGTTACTCTTTTAAAATGTTTTACAATATATTGCATACATTATTTATATAATTATATGTGAAGACGATGCACCCAAAAATAAACTTACTATACCACAATAGGTAAAAGAATTAAAATGGATAAATGTAACCATGACATATAGATCAACTATGTGATAGATACATGGTGCTCACATATTCACAAACATTCCAAACGTAGACGATTTTCATAAATAAATAAGGAGTAATAAGTCCGGGTGTGACCCCAAGTAATTACAGAATGTAAATCAATGTCAAAAAAAAAAAAAAAAGAATAAATTATACAATTACATTAGCAACCAGTTTGATTTTGTCTAGACTCTAGAGATTGTCCTATGGAGCAAGACCAGCATGTTTCCAAGCATTCTTATCTTGGATATAATCCTCTAATTTGTAATATCCTTGCTATGGTTTTTCATTTCCCGTAAAACGCAATCCGTTTAGATAGAAAAGTCCTTAAAAGCGCACCGGACGCGTAGAGATAGGTACTAAAAATGGACCGTGACGAAAATGGACCATGACGAAAATGGACCGTGACGAAAATGCACAGTGACAAAAATGCTCCGTGACGAAAAAGTCCCCATCAGTAAATTTTCCATTTCAATCCAATGAATCTGGCTGCCATGAAGGTAACTTGACGGTCATGCGCCCTGACACAAACCCGTACGTACGATTTTTTTTGGAATCAGAAGCTGGACATCCAGCTGCTAAAATCTAGGAAAAAGCTGATTTTTTTTCTTATTGTGGGTGTCAGTTCCTCCCCGCTTCGGATGTATAGTTACGTAAAAATGCGAAGATTATTTACAGTTAGGAAAAATATTTTTTTTTAATGACACCCCAAACTCAAACTCAAATCATTTATTTCAATTAAACGCTTTTTTTTTCGGTCAGTTAGTCAGAAAGTTGAAGCTAGTTGCCCATTCCAAAACGTAGATCTCTATGGAGAAGAACGGACAAGAAACTCCACGGACACTCTTTTAAATCAAGATATTATTACAAAATCCTAGGTACATTATTCTTATTGCTTCTATAACGGCTTGGCGATCAATCTGCTGAATGCCCTGATTGATCAGGAGCCGGAAGTTGACATATTTACGTCAGCAGTAAATCTAGGTATGTTTAATGTCTGTATGAAGTTTTTTAGTTAAATGTTATGTTGTTGGCTTGTTGCGCGCTTTGGTGTATACTGTAAGTGCAGCAAGCAATTGATATATAAATAAAGAAATTAATTAATATGTGAGAACAATGTAAAAAAGAAACAATTTAATATATAAAATCAAAAATAAGCCCTGGCAGTTAAGAGATGACCAGTCTCAACCGACGGCGCCCGTTCACGAACATGACGCGTGGATCACCACCACCCAACTCAACCATTTTGTAGGAAACCGAATGATCCAACACACGTGCCACCACCAGTGAGACATTTACATAAGTGAGCATGACATATTCTCAACTGCCATGCTCTTTCAAGTCCTCCACCCTACGTTAATTTATCATCATCAATCATGTCACACAACTGTAAAAAAATTACAGTTGTGATTTGAATATATATAGACAATGCAAGTTTGCTTATCTCCATGACTTACATGAATAAAATATGTCACTAAGAATGTAACAAAGTTTTTTTTGGAAACAATTTCCTAAGACTCTCATTTTTTAAATGTGACTAAAATCCAGACTACCAAAGTGACAGTCCACTTGTTTAAAAAGTACCCGCGGAATCTATCTTTAAAAAAATACACATTGAATATCAAACTCAACTGAAACTCAAAGCATTTATTTCAAATAAACCAATTACAGGCACTTTTGAATTATCAAGGGGTCGGTCAGTCAGAAAGATGAAGCTAGTTGCCCATTCCAAAGTGTAGTAGGTACTGTGGAAAGCTAGAAGAGCCCTCTGAGGTAACGGAAGGAATCAAACAACGGTACGACTCCTTTAAGATTATATTATAAGAACGTCTCTACATATTTCTGTCTAAATTACCACTGACTGATCTAAACAAAAATCCTAACATAAAATATTTGACAATAGCTTGAACGTTCGAATGTAACCCGCGGTAAAATATAGCCGACCTGCATCATAAGAGGTCGTCTTCGGCAGACAAGCCTCTACAGTACCTATGAAAAAGAACGAGCAAGAAACTCCACGGACACTATTTTATAATCAATGCGTATTTTTTAATCAATTCAAAAACATAAAAAGGAAATAATCCGCGGTATATAAACCACCAGTTTTACATTCACTATTCAGTATTTTATTTGTGGCAACATTCAATATTTTTTCACTGCACTTTGTAATTGTCAGTGCGATAATTGAACGAATGAGTGAATGAATTAAATGAACATGTGGACAAGAGGCGTTAGGGTTGGGTTTGGGTAACAAAGTAAGCGCTTGAGCGATGAATTTATTGTTATAGCAAACATTAAATTTGAGCACATCGCAAATTGAAGGTCTTGTGAAACCGCATGAATCCGCTGAATGCGAGAAGCACAGAATCACTTTGACGAGTTATGAGGTTAGGAGGCCTGCAGCGCAGAAGTGAAGGTCTCTCGGCTAAAATGACAATGATAATTATGACAGAAATTATATAAAATCTGGCAGTGTATAATAGGTATAAAGTAAATCTGGCAGTGTATAATAGTATAAAGTAAATCTATTATCGTTACTGTTATCGAATCTTTTAATCACGACCGATGAATAGATAGTACATTCCCACTGGCTAATTCAAAAAAAGTGTACCAGTAATCCCTATGTCAAACATTGTGATTAATGCAGTATCCTTTCAGACTAGTCACTACACTAATAAATAGGTTGTGTCCAGTAGTGGACGGTAAAGCGAATTAAATAAGAAAAGACAGAAGGAGGAATCAACAAAAAACACCTCATTAAAACCATACATACACCATCTAGCCCTTTTACCCCTCAAAACGTACTTACCCATATCTTAACAAGCATACCCGCTCATCGCTCCGCTTATAAGGAACACCGCAGCTTGCCGCAATAAATCATTTTATTTACTACACATTAATGATTGAAACGTTATTTCCCATTCGCTACGTTGTGGCGTTATTACTCAAAATGAGTAATTGTTTTCCAATTTATTACGTCATCGGATTATAATAAATAAGGTATTTCAAGTTTTCGTGACGACACGGAAATGGAATTGCAGTATGCATGTTCGCCTTTCGAATAGTTAATTTCGCATTTTGTGAAAGACGTCGTGTGACGTTCGAGCGAGTCGAACATTGTGAATTTGAACGGTTCACGTTATGCTATCCATCCACCAAGCCGCGCTACGCCCGCGTGGTGGATTATGGCCCACTGCGCGACTGCTGAGCGTGGGGTCCTCCTGGGTTCATTCCCAGGTCAGACAAAGTATTATTCGGTTTTCAATTAAGAATTTATTAGTAACACCCGTGAGTTTGGAAGTTGGCGGTTTAATACCCCCTTGCCTTGGAAAGCACGTAAAGCCGTTGGTCCTGCGCCTGGTCTCTCCCGGATCCCCCCCCCCATCCCGGTCTCTGTCGGATTGCCGTCCCATCGGACTATGAGAGTAAAGGAACAGAGTGCACCTGAGTTTGTGCACATACTTGTGTACTATAAGAGATTGAGAGATTGGCCACCGTCACCGATTTCGGTGACGGTGGCCAATCTCTCAATCTCAAGCCTCCCGACTGATTTCAGTCGGGAGGCTATTGCCCTCTCACAGAATGAGGATTCCTTTGTCCCAGCAGTGGGAACATTATAGGCTGATTATGGTACTGACATAAACTTCTAACTGCGTAATAGTAAATAATGTAAATTGATTTTTTTTCCAGTAGCGATCCAAATGACATTATTACTGCAAATGTTACGGGTAAAAATTTAAAAGAAAAAAAAAACTTTTTAAAAACAAGCTTTTATTACTTATTAATAAAAAGGACTAAAAAGTTAAAAATAATTAAAACCAGATAAGAAATAAATAAAAGCGTGTTACATTGTGTTCTAAATGTTCTGTAATGTTCCATCAAAATGTAACACGCTTTTATTTATTTCTTATCAGGTTTAAATTGTTTTAAATATTAATAAGTAATAAAAGCTAGTTTTTAAAAAGTTTTTTTTTCTTTTAATTTTATTTTGTACTTTTTAGTTTTTGCTGCGAGATTGACTACGGCGTAATTCGTAGCGCGTAGAAGTGTTTTTCCGTTTTATGCGTTTACTGCACTTAAGCTACCTGTTCATCTTTAGTCCCTGGTTACCATCTAACACCAAAGTACTCGTCAAGACGAATCATACGAGCCCAAACTCGATGCGGTTGTATCTTTAATTACCGAGTTCCTATGGCCATCTTCCAGCTCCATCATCAGACCCTGGTTACCATCTAGTACCAAAGTACTCGTCAAGACGAATCATACGAGCCCAAATTCGATGGGGTTGTGTCGTTTAATTACCAAGTTCTTATGGCCACCTTCCAGCATCAGACCCTGGTTACCATCTAGCACCAAAGTACTCGTCAAGACGAATCATACGAGCCCAAACTCGATGGGGTTGTGTCGTTTGATTACCGAGTTCCTATGGCCATCTTCCAGCTCCATCATCAGACCCTGGTTATCATCTAGCACTAAAGTACTCGTCAAGACCAATCATACGAGCCCAAATTCGATGGGGTTGTGTCGTATAATTACCGAGGTCCTATGGCCATCTTCCAGCTCCATCATCAGACCCTGGTTACCATCTAGCACCAAAGTTCTCGTCAAGATGGATCAAACGAGCCCAAATTCGATGGGGTTGCGTCGTTTAACTACCGAGTTCCTATGGCCACCTTCCGGTTCCATCATCAGATTAGCTCCATGTCTTAATAATTTTGCATTGTCATCCGATTTACACATGCATGCAAAATTTCAGCGCAATCGGTTGAAGATATCTGCTTCAAAATTGAGTTACAAGAGGTCACCCGAACCAACATAGTTACGTACATATATACATACATCGCAAGTTAAATAAAAGCTTGTAAAAAGTTCAGTTTTTGCTTTGTTATCATTTAACTTAATTACGTAACATAAAATCACGTCTGCAGTTCCTGAAGGGTAAGCACAGTACCTTTAAAACACTCACATTTCGCGTTTAGTTTAAGTCCTAGTCAAGTTAGTTTAGGTTTAGGGGGCGAGCCTATAGAATAGAATAGAATATTCTTTATTATTTACACCATATAAATTACAGAAAAAATATATAAATTTTACAAAGGGTAACCCAATGGGCGGTCTTATCGCTAAGGCCTCATTTACGGAGACGCGGGGCGTCGCATGTCGCGTGCGGCGTGGCGTCTCGCGGCGCGTCGTACGATTTTTCTGTTTACGGAGCGGCGGCGCGTCAAGCGGCACTTATCATCGCACGCGTAAACACAAACGTATGGCAATATAAGACGTTGTTCATAGAGATGCGGGGCGGGAAAGTGGCGGTGCCCGCCGCCGCGCCCGCGCGAATCCTCAAGCGTGTAGCAAAGCACGCGGCGGGCAACGCTACGGCGCACGCGGGATACTCAATCAAACCGACCAGTTTTCTAAAAATCGATCATATCGTGCTCCATTGTGACGGTGACTACGTCTGCGTTCTGCAATTTCCAAATATGACTGGCAGAAGATTCCGCCGCGGGCATCGCTTCATCGAGCATTGCCGCTGCGTGCGCCGCCGCGATAAAAGCGGCGTGAGACGCGGCGGTGCAAGCCGCGGGCTCGGCCGCAAAAAACGCTCCATTTCAAGCAAACGCATCTAAAATCGCTTCTCCGTAAACGCACTCATACAACGCCATATGTTTGAATTCAGTGCGGGCCGCGCCGCACAACGCGATGCGCAACGCCCCGCCTGTCCGTAAATGAGGCCTTAAGATCTTTTAAAGACAACCTTTGGATGGATTAAAATTAAGGAGAGACAAATACTGCATGTAGTCTGTGGTGTACCATTTACATTATACAATAAATATATACATAAAGTATATGACACTAATCTAAATAAATATATACATTATAATAATAAATATGAAACAAGAGCAAAGAAAATATATTGATGATGTGCCTATTACTATAAACAAGCAATTTTTTTTTAAATTAGGCTTATTTAGCCACATAATAAGAAGAACAGCAGATCGAGTCATAATAACGTTATCAATATGCTACGTGCTTATTACAATAATTTACAAAACAATAAATTCAAACAATTAAATTCAAAACCAATAAAAAATGATTGCGTACTCATTACCCGAATCGATACATGATACGATACGACTCGTAATAAGAATCGATTAACATAAATTTCGAGTCGGACCCCGAATTTGAGTGGGACGTATTTCACGATACAGTAATTAAGTTACAAAATGTGATATTACAGGATCGTATGAAATTGCTCATTAAACTGGGCGAGAGATCGATTCGGTCAATGCGGTGGATGATTGTGTTAAGCACTGGAATGGTAGAAATGTTCTGCGTATTTGGAATTCAGCAGGAATATTATGATTATTTTCTTGTGCCTGCTTTATGGAATAGTAACCCAAATGAATTCTCCGTCGCTCTCCACATACACATACATAAACACACGCCTTCTTCTCATGGGGATGAGCACATTCTATAGAACACCACCTGCTACGATCCTACTCCTTTTGCCTCGATTACGTTCATACATCAGAGGGGCAATTCTCGTAATTTTAAGAACGTTCACAGTCTGATCTCAGTCTCAATCTGTCAAAAATACCTCAAATTTCCCTACATTTTGACAAGTTTTTGACATTTGTTTGTCGCCGAGATGACACTGCGACTAGACTTTAAACGTTTTAAATTACGAGAATTGGCCTTCTGGTCATACTGGTACACGCACACTGGTAGCGAGTACTACGCATCAAACTTTTCTTAACAACATTAATAAGATCACTCCCGGTGTTTCCACTCACATCTGCCTTGTAATTACTTTTTGTTAGTCGCTCTGTCTCTGTATAGTTTTACCTGAAGATAAGTATTTATGAAGAAATTTTAAGATAGTGTTGTGAAGGTAAAATCACCAATACACCATAATATCCACACTCGTCAAACATGGCATGTTGCTCCAAAACTTATCAAGGCACCTGTGTCAGTTCTAAAACAATCCTTAGGTTCTAAAGCAGTTTAAATTATACAAACAATACTAATACTGATGATAGAAGTGTTGTGTCATCCTACGTAAAATTTCTACTTTTATATCTGTAATTCATATGAAGTACTAGATTCCAAAACTTCAGTACCCGTTACATCAAGTACATAATGAAGAGCATTATATTATATGTCATCATTATAATCAACCTATAATGTTCCCACTGCTGGGACACAGGCCTCCTCTCTGTGGCCTTAATCCACCACGCGGGCCCAGTCCTACTATATGTATAGAATTTCTATGTAATAATATTCTATTTAAGAATTTCTATTTACATAATAGAAGCAGATCGCAAGCGCGAGTCAAAACAATGACCCACTTTGCCAGTTTAATAAACGACGTAAATTTCGCTACCAACAAAAAAAATCACCTTATAAAGCGCTAAAAGCACAAACAATCCACTCTCAATCGTCTCTTAAAACCGAGCCACCACACAGATTAGCATAAAAACAATTTATAAAAATGTCGAAAACCGGAACTCCCATTGATCTACTGAAAACACCCAACTTGGACCCCATAACTCACCCCGAACAACCTCTCGAAACTACCCCTTAAATGTAAATGTGTCCATTAATATCATTTTATGTTTTTACGACAACAAAATCGCGCGATTCGATCGCACGACACCGATACTATCTATTTTTATCGGTGAATATTTGCATAATTGCCATAATGGTCTATAATTTTTTAAATATGGTTTTAAAGTGGTCTTGTGATTTATGAATGTAGAATGGGGCTTTTATTCGAGTTACAAAGTTTTATTACCTAAGTACGTACTACATATGTAGCTCAAGTACTACGTGTAAGTTTTATTTTTATGTGTCATCACCTATTTCTAAGATTGCTGAGATCAAAAATTCGAAGACATGTGACATCTACCAACCCGCACTGGGCCCGCGTGCTAGATTACGGTACTGATTATCCACACCCAGAGAGGAGGCCTATGTCCCAGCAGTGGGAACATTGTAGGCTGATTATACGTTAAAGGCATAATAAGAGATCAACGTCACGATTTTTAGAACTTTCGGTACTTATTTATACAAATATTTGATTATGATTTTGATTTGATGACTGTCAAAGATCTATGAATGACAGCTGGGATCGAAGGTTTGTGGTTCATGTAAATTCCGACCACTCCCTCTCACCGAGAGGAGGCCGGTGTCCCAGCAGTGGGAACATTAAAGGCTGATTATGCTTTAATTGGTGACTGTGTGAGTCCGAGGCTATTGCAGCCTATAGTAGGTCTGTAATTAAGATATTTTATATACAAAAGCTGTTGGTGTACCTTTAAAAATAAACGTAGATCGCAGAAATCTTTTGAAGCATACAAGGTGTGTGCAAAGTTACAATAAAACTGATATCAAAGGAACAAATATAATTCCTGAAAATAACTACAGTGTCATAATTCAATCAACTAAGCCTATCGCAGTCCACTGCTGGACATGGCCTGTCCCAGGCTGCGCCATATCACCCTGTCCTCTGCCTTCCGCATCCAGTCTATCCCAGCCACCATAATTAGGTTGTATTTTATTTGAATACGGATTTGTGGTTTGATATAATATGTAGCTTACTTACTGTTACTTAGGAACTGAAACGCATTCCCAATACTGCGGGGTTTCACACTATCAGTGGCAATGGGTTTCATTTTGACAGTTCAACAACATTAATTGCATTATTTTCGTCGTTGAGCAGACTCATTTCGAACATATGAAGCAATAGACGAACATATGAAGCAATAGATTAGCAATATCCTTCAAAATGATTCAGATTGTCATGTTGTTGTAAAATAGTTATTTTGTATGCAAATAACTCGCTTTGTAACTGACAACAACAAATACAGCACTTAGCATATTACAAAAACATGGCGTCCTACATTTATAACCGTAAAACAATGTTATATAATAGCATTTCAAATAAAATTTGAACAGGCAATTAAAACTTTTCATCAACTTCCTCCGACCTCGATGGAGAGAGATGACGCGTATGAGCTTAATATGACTGAAGGAGACAGCTATATGTGGTTTGCTCACTCAGGTCAATGTGTTGAAGTTCTAATGGCAATTACGTTGAAAATTGAATTAATAAGTTGTATTATAGCTGAGGTGCGGTTCGTCGGCGTGTTAAGACGTTATGAATTGCGTTTGTGGAGCGTTTACGTGATCCCGTGATGTAACCGTCGGCGTATGTACGTTATACGTGATCCGTGATCTGTTACAAACTTGGGTCATCTAACAAACTGTTCCGATGGACGGTTGGGAGGCATAAGGCGCTTTGTAGACACACATTATTTTTTACCGTGAAAAACTACGGTTTATTCGCCGTGTGTAAGCATAGTCGTCAGTGCTGTATGGGTCAATATGGAAGCCTGATGGCGAACACGTTTTATTTGCGGCGCGATTTGCACGCGGTACCGTAAAGAAGCCGTGCCATGTACAAAGTGTCTTATTGTAATTATTGCCAAAATTGGCAAATGTAAAACCTACTATGGTTGACTTCGTCTAATGAGGGTTAAACTTTAGCAATACTTACATATTTGCAACGATAATAGCAAACACTCTACTTAATCAAGTAGCCTGGCCTTTTCTCAACTTTGCGGGGGTTGGCTTCCAGTCTAAATGGATGTAGGTGAATACCAGTATTTTACATGGAGAGACTGCTTATCTGACTTCCACAACCCAGTAACTACGTTACACGGAAAGTTTCTAGATTAAATTCGAGGTAAAACGTCACAAATGATCAGAATGCACTGATATTGTAATTATTTCGGCCGTCGAAAGAATGCGTTCTTGACACCTGTCAGTGCAACCATTCTAGTAACTAATATAGATCAAATTCGCAAAACCCGTACGTACCTTTATATGAAACTGACAGGTGTCAAGAACGCATTCTTTCGACGCCCGGGCTGTATTCTCAATTTTGATTCGGGTTTCTCACTTATTTCCTTCGAAGAAAATATATAGCACGTGTTCCAATCAGTAGGGCTTGGATAACTTATCAATTACGTTTATTAATTGGATAGCAGATCTGTCCAATTAGTTATTTACGTCAGTTTCCTGTTTACAGCGATACGGACCCTACGATTATTTCTTCTAATTTTTTATATAAATGTACATCCATATAAAATTATTATTTTCATTTCTTTGACATATCTCGGGACCCTTATTATTATTTTAAGTCTGTTAGCTATATGTAAATACTATCTTGTTTGAAAATATAAAAATAAAAGACTTCGTTTGAATATACAGCTGGTATCAGAAAGATGTGGTCAAATAACAATAATAATCAGCCATTCCATTAATTTGGGTCGAATGAAGTTGTTTTGAATTTTTGGATGGGACAGTTGATAATTTTTTCGCGAAAACGATGTTGTGCCCATGTAGAAAGCTGTCCGATTTGATAGTCTGTGCCACACCCTTCAATTTGACCACACCTCTGAAGATTAAAATTAATCAACGTAGTCGTTAAGTTTCTGTCTACGTCTTGTTACGAGGGGGGCGAAAGGGGCTTGTGGCTAAGTAATAACAGCCGCAAGGGTCGATCGATCAGGTTAAGCTACGCTTGCCGCGGTTGGTCCATGGATGGGTGACCATCTTCACATACCAAGACCCCTCCGTGCCTCGGAAAGCACGTTACGTTAATCCGTTCGTCCTGGCTGTCATTCGTGGATCTTTGTCAGTCGTAACGGGTCGTCATGTAGCCCGAAAGTCTGTCGACCAGTCTTACCAAGGGGTATCGTATTACCCAGTAACTAGGTTGTGGAGGTCAGATAGGCAGTCGCTCCATGTAAAATACTAGTATTCAGCGGTATCCGGTTCGACTGGAAGCCGACCCCAACACAGTTGAGAAATAGCAGATGATGATGAAGACTTGCCACGATTAGAACATTATGACAGTGAGTTCTCTACACCACTCAGAAAATGGTCCACTCAAAAAATGAAAACCTTGCTCGAAATTCTTTTTTCATATTTTACCAAAACGAACACCCAAAATTCTTCTACAGCTGCTCCCGCAAAGTTGAAAACCTCCACAAAGAAGCCGTAAACATAAAAACAAGGTGTAAACTTGCTAATCAATGTTGTAGCGATTGAAACTGTAAACAGCGATCGATACGCGCCGGATCGTGTCAAAGGCACGATTCATGATTGTGTGGCCTGAGGGATGGGCTTTTGCGGGGTAAATAAAAAGGTTATTAAGATAATTTATAAAGCCAATTATTTTGAAAAGAGTAACCGTGGAGTTTCCTTCCGGTTCTTCTGCATAGGAAACGACCAATTGGAACTGTGCACCTAGCTTCTGACGTTTCATAGTCCCCATGTAGATTTATGTGAAATAATATATTTTATTTTTGAAAGAAATTAAATTAAATTGTTTATTTTGTTAATAGGATATCGGAATCACTTTGACGCATAATATTTAAAATATATATATATTAGATCGATGAGGTCAGCGTTTCCTATCTGACTACTCTGAGAAAGGCCGACACAAACTCAGAGGTCTCTTTTAAAGTCCAGAGATAATGTTGGTTAGATCATGTGACGTTCGATCAGGAGGCGTCTACCTACTCTCGTGGGAAAAGTCGTAAGTTTATATATGTATGTATGCAAGAATAGTCAATGACATTATTGGAATGACATATAAAAAGACTAGCTGTGGGCGGTTTCACTCGCATAAGTTTCGATCCCGTGGAAATATCGAGATAAAAAGTATCCTATGTGTTAATCCTGCTTATAAACTACATGTATGCCAAATTTCATCCAAATCCGTTCAGTAGCTTTTGCGTGAAAGAGTCACAAACATCAATCTATCCATCCATCCGTCCATCCATCCGTCCATCCATCCGTCCATCCATCCATTCATCCATCCATATAAACTTTCGCGTTTATAATATTAGTAGGATTGGCTTAGAAACCGGAAAGAATGATGAAAAAACCGCGTTATTTATGATTACCAAAATTCATCACACGATTAGATACCACCACGGTTCTTTATAATATTTATGACGTCACGTCAGCGCCACTATAACGTCATTTCCCGCTGTCTCTTGCATCAAACACCACTACCCATTACAAAATTAAATCCCGAGGTCGGATCCGATTTTGTGGGCCATCGGGACGCACCTGGCACACTTCACATCGGCCGGCAGAGGGCGCTGTGTGGTTGGACGTCTTTCGGTTGTGACGGAGGGCCTAAAAGCAATTGGCGCTAACCACACGGCACAATTAAGTTTTAAGCCCAACATTATGTTGGTTGTGTTGTAATGTTGGTTGTATCTATTGGTACATAGATGTTGTAAGATGGTGTTCTATGGTCTATGTTATGGGTTTGGTTTCCGCACTTAGTCCTTCAAGTGGACCGTTGTGCGTGGGCCATGGCGGCCGTAGGTGGTTATTCCAACCAGCTGACCTCCCTCCAGAAGCCTATTAAGTCTCCTGGTCTGTTGAGAACATCTGTGTAAGATTTGGGTGTTCCGAGGGTTTCCAACCTAATCTGGGTGACGCCTGTGCACTCAAAGAGCACATGCGCAACGGTCTCCTCAGCCTCCAGGCAAGCTCTGCACAGGGGGCTGTCCGTTATGCCTATCGTGTGGAAGTGTTTGTTTAGTGAGCAGTGTCCCGTGATGGTCCCCGCAATCAGGCGCAGACCTTCCCTGTCCAGGCGTAATAATCTTTTTGTTAGCTTGCCATCTAATGATGGCATGGCTTCCTTGGACTGCCTACAGCCTGGTGACGAGGACCACCAGTTCTCTGCTTGTGTGTGGGTGTGCTTCTGTAGCCACCTGCGTAGTTGATTGAAGGGGATGGGCACGACTGGTTCCGGTCCATAGACTGGCGTGCTGGATGCCCTTCTGGCTAGCACGTCAGCCGCGTCGTTGGCTAGTGAGCCACTGTGTCCTTTTATCCATTGTAGTGTCACTGTGTTGCGGTTCGATACAGTTACCTGTTCAAGCGCCTTGTGACATTCTAGTATTAGATTTGATGTGATGCATCCCTTCTTTAGGGATTGGAGGACTGAGGCGCTGTCAGAGAGTATACGAACATGAGTGTCTGCAACTCCCCTGGCTGCTATGGCATGGGCCGCTTGTATTATACCTACACACTCTGCTTGGTAGACCGTGTTGAGCATTCCTAGCGGGCTGGATATGTTTATGTTAAGGTCGTGTGAGAAAACTCCGACTCCAGTTCCGCAGTCGGTCTTGTAAGATGGTGTGTGGTATGGTGATGGGGATGGTGGTTCAGAGAAAAGTTTTCGACATTTTAAGGCTGATTTTACCAACGTCAGATATATCTTTTATCCGTGGAATAAAGTTGTCGTCTGGCAGTTTTAGTATGGAAAATTTGTCAAAAAATGTTTTTAGACATAATATTCTAGGTATGAAAGTTTGGTGAAAGCCACCCTAAGTAGATTGCAATTTAACCATCAGGATGGTAAAAAATTACACACAAGGAAAACGATAATCCAATATTTTAGCTGCTTTTCCTTATAAAAACATAATAATACTTTCGAGGTCGTGTTTGCCCCCACAAAATGGCAATGTTTTAAGTAGCCAATTACAGCAATTAGGTTAAAATTAAACTGAAAATAATTTACATTCCATCGCCACTTAATCAGTTATCTACTTTAGTTAAATGTATTCCAAGTTGAGCTTTGAGTGACCATTGAGAGACAACCAAAAACTTATTAGGACCTTTTTGTTACAAAAAGGTCGTAATAAGTTTTTGGTTGCAATGGAATTTGAACTTTGTTCAGTGTGACATTCAGTTTGTTGTTCACTAACTTAAAAATTATAACAAATTCTTAATTCGTAGTCAGCTGGTGTTAGATTATTAAAAGACTTTAGGGGCTGTTCATTTATAACGTAAGACAATTTTGACCACTTTCTGACCCCCCCCCCCTCCCCCTTAGTAAGAAAAAATAAGACTTGGCTTAACCCCTTCCCCCCTTTTTAATCTTACGTAAGATCAGTATCAGTACCAACATTCCAAAGAAAAAGTAGCAAAAAATTAAAAACATACATTTTTGCTTACTTTTGTGATCTTATGTAAGAACAGTCTAGACCCCTCCCACCCCCACGTAAGACAAAATAAGACTTGTTTGGACCCCCTTCCCCCTCAAATCGTCTTACGTAATAAATGAACAGCCCCTTAGGTTTATCACAAGGCACAGTGTTCTAACTATCACAAACCTACTTAAAAAAACACACGCACCAAACAGTAGCACATCTAAATTTAGATTTTCATTAAAGCGCGCACATTGGGACGCACGGCGCGGCTAAGCCACACAAATTAGATTCGATCCCGCAGTTTGAACACAAACGGACCACTGTGCAAATGTTATTGCCTACGATTATTGCCGTAATGCCGGTTTTTTAGATACTAAGCCCTGGCTGTGGCTTGGAAGTGTCTTTGTTTTGCTTGTGGAGAAGAAAAGTAAGTAGAAACAATTGGGTTTTTAAATAAAAAAGTAAGTTTTTTTCACAATTAGCGAAAACTGAAACATGCAAACAATACATGCTCTCGAAATTATTGTAAAATAAAATCACGGTCTTAAGACTACAAAGAAACATCTTCTAAGTGCCTCATAATCACATATAATTATATAATTAGCTAGCAGCACCCCACGGTTTCACCCGCATTATGTGTTTGTAATCCAAGTAGTTTTTACATGAAAGAGTAACAAACATTAGCGTTCTTAATATTATAATATAAGTCCTAAGGTCTTATAAGGCCTTTGCCCAGCTGTGGAACAGTATAGGCGAAAAAAAAAAATAAGTAGGAATAGGAATGAAGTAAGATGTATCCAAAACATTTTAACAGAGTAACGGTGATGTTTCTTACCCATTCTTCTCCATACAAAACTACCTTTTGGAAGGGGCGACTAGAACCAATTATTTTTATTTCTAAATGTTGACGGTCAATACTGCCTTTTACGTGCCTATTTAAAATAAATGATTCGACTTTGACTCTGACTGCACTCCATTAGGTATCTTAATTCCAATTAAAATAAAATTTTAAGTGACTTATAAAAGCCCACTAAACAAACTTAGTCCTTAAAAAGCACCGTAACCTACTCAAAAAATAATGATGTTTTAATTAATAAACACGGTCATAACAAACTGTTACTGCGCGTCATAAAAACTAGCGCGGAAAGGATAACGCTGTTCTTAATAATAATCATCTTTAATCTTATTAAGTAGAGATTGTAAACAAGATAATATGTGCTTTCAGGTTCATTATCTATTATTTTCTTCTATACATATTATACATTATTATGGTATTTCCGTCTTTTTGTCTGTCTATGTGATCGCGTTGTTCTTCTAAATTACGCAATGGGTTTTGATGCGGTTTTCACCATCATTTAGAGAATTGCGGAAGGTTTATGTGTACCTACAATACGTCAATTTTAAACATACATAAATAGGTTATCATGAAATTTCGATGTTTTTTCAAGTCGTAAAAAACGTGGCAAGCAGGGACGGGTCGCTAGTTTAATTGACCTCTCTGCAACCTGCGGGGTAATTGCGTAATACACTGTAAGTAGCAAGACCTTCCTTTTGACAGTTCAGCAAGATTCATTGCGCTATTTACGTCGTTGAGCAGACAGATTTTTCGAACATATGAAGCAATGGATTAGCAATATCCTTCAAAATGATTCTGATTGTGATTGAAAGATACGCAATTAGATTTGTAATGATTAGCGATGATGTGGTCAATGAAGAAAGAATCAAGAAGCACACTTACCTGGAAGTAAACTATTTACTAATGAATGAATTGGGGAGCAGCAGGAGGTTAGGAGTAATACAGTTAATAAGCTATTAAAGGTTGCACAGCTAGAGGAAAACACAGACTCTAAAACATTTTATTACCTTGTGATCGAATGAATGAGGCCAAATTAAAAAAAAAATTGTGTAAATAAATTACCATTTAATACAGGGCTGGAGGGTGGCAGGGCCATGGACGTGCATCCTGTTACCATGGATTGAGTACATGATTCTGCCCCCCCTCCTCCCCCCCAGCGATGATATTTTTCGTCGGTTATAAAAAATCACTTTTCTACTCTAGAGCGTTTAGAATCATGTGCTGAATTCATGATTACAGTTTGCGCATCGATATCTCTGCTACCCTGTATTGTATATATTTTTATTTACAAGAATGATACATGACATTACTTTGAGCATCAACAAAGATCTTATTTATTAATCTGACACCCCTAGAACTTCGAATGATACAGAAAATAAGTGCTCACACAAATTCGCGCTGTCACGGACGAAGTCATTTGTCAAACATAACTTTTGTATTACGTTAGGCAAAACTAAGTTTGTATCAAATTGATGTTCGATCTACTTTGATCCGATTTTTCGCAAATGTATTGTGATTGATAATTCTAAGAGGAGAAGTATTCAGGAGTGCGATTATTTGTTTTATCTTTACGTAAAAAGAATGTGTATAATGGTGTTGATGAAAAACCCATTCATGATCTGCCAAGCCTTTTCCTAACTTTGTTGGAACCAGCTTCCAGATATACCCAGTACTTAACATGAAGCGAATACCCATCTGACCTCCATCACCTAATTACTGGGTAACACAATAGCTCTTGGTAGCACTGATTGTCAGATTTTCAGGCTTCTGACTGTAATGAAATATGTAAAATTTGCTCGCCGACATTAAAGGCATTGTCCTAGAACCAAATATTCGAAGACATGTGACATCTACCAAGCCGCACTGCGCCCGCGTGCTAGATTACGGTACTGATTATCCACACACAGAGAGGAGGCCGGTGTCCCAGCAGTGGGAACATTGTAGGCTGATTATTTATAAAGGCATAATAAGAGATCAACGTCACGATTTTTAGAACTTTCGATACCTATTTATACAAATATTTTATTATGATTTTGATTTGATGACTGTCAAAGATCTATGAATGACAGCCGGGATTGAAGGTTTGTGGTTCATGTAAATTCTGCAAAAGTGTGACGTCATTCAATAATTTGCTAAGCAGTTACATGTTTCGCTAGTGATTGCAAATTCGATAAGGCAATCGTTGTACAGCCACATTTATCACTTGTTGTTCCTCTTTTATAATGTTCTTAAATGCTTCAGAGTGGTACCTAATGAATCCAGGCTGTACGTATAACAATGCCTGCACTTTAACGGTTTCAGGGCGTACAAACCCGTGTTCTCACAATTGACACATCAGAGAATCCCCTCCCCTCCCAGCTCACAAGACACAAAGATGTTTCAAACCAAGTGGGTACATTGCGTAAAGGTTCGATTGACAACGTTCATAATTTATATTCCTTGTCGACTCGCCCTCGGGCCCCGTTCTTTCGATCTTACACCAGCCGGGTTTATCGGCTTTCGGAGTAAGCTACGATTACGGTTTCAGCGTTTTTCTTGTTTATATTTTGGGTATTATTTTTATCTTTGAAGCTACCGTTCTATGAATTTTTGATGATTGCTGTTTTGATATGGTTGAATTATGTTCGGTTCCTGTGTACAATAACGGGTGGTTAGGTAATTATAATACTTTATTAATAGACAAGGTTATAAAATATTTACAATTGGACTGATATTAAAACACTAATTTGATTTACTGACTTTGATTTTGTCGGAATACAAACAAATTTTAATTGATTATGAAAATGTTTCTACCCATTGCCAAAACAGCACGTAATATGTAGGTACAGTCAACCGCCAACAGTGGTAACACATGCACTGCAAAAATCGCCCTTACAGCTACGACACAAAAGCGCTGTCAAAGTCAAATTGTTACCTCAGTGGGGTAATTCTCGTAATTTTAAGTACGTTCACAGTCTGATCTCAGTCTCAATTTGTCAAAAAGACGTCTAATTCCCTACATTTTGACATTTGTTTGTCGCCGAGATGCGACTGCGACTAGATTTTGAACGTTTTAAGTTACGGGAATACGGGCCCTGATATGTGGCAGGTAAATGAACAGACTAACGGTAATTCTTCAAAATTGTCATACTTTCGCAGAGAAAACGATTTTTCTCTGCAAATACACGCTCTGCCTGCAATGACATACTCAATACATTTATTTGCATTCCACAATGTGAACTTAGGTGGTAGGTACATTATAAAATATACATAATTTTAGATCATTGTGGACCCTGTCGGGCACAGCAAGATAGGATAGAGGAAGAGGGCTATTATTGTAATATTATTTGAAAAAGTAGAATATAAATGTTTTTCTACTACTCACTCCGACTTTGATTTTATTTATAATTTTTGGTATACATTTTTAATTATTCATTTTATTTTTATTTAAAATGTTCATTAATATTATAATAGAATTTATGGATCAGGTATTGTTTTAGTTTATTTACA
This sequence comes from Apamea epomidion, assembly GCA_947507525.1. Taxonomy (NCBI): domain Eukaryota; kingdom Metazoa; phylum Arthropoda; class Insecta; order Lepidoptera; family Noctuidae; genus Apamea; species Apamea epomidion. The sequence continues at coordinate 1,785,711 of OX382234.1, forward strand.
AATATATTCAATTTGTGTTACGTACGATACGTCTTTCTTTTAAAAAAAGCTTTTTCAGAACACGACGTATAAGAGATGCTGAGCATTGAGTACCGAATACCTGTGAGGTAAGTCGATTCAATTTGTCTCAAAGGGTTTACCAGTGTTCACCCCTATCTCATGGGGGTGAGGGGTAGGGGGCATGTCTGATCGTGTTTAAGCAATATGGTTTTTCGGATAAGACGGAATCAGAGACATTGGGGACACGGCAACTCAATTCGTGGAATAGCTAGAATTGTTAAAATGTTTAAAATAGGTAAAATGTTTGTATCTGTCTATAGGTTTGTACGATGTAATTTTACGGCAACGTGCGGAACAAATATTTTGAGTTATATTGCAGTACAAAATAACTTAAAATTCGTTAAGTTTTACTTGTGTAAAATTGAAAAAACTTTTGAATCGAAATGATTTATTGCTTACTTCTGTGCTTTTTGCAAAGTATTTATATTTATAAGCGGTTTTTAAAATAAAGCTAACTAGCTAGAAATATTTGGCGTATATTTCCATTTAATTGTCATACAAGTGCTTAATAAATCTCACTAGTATTTTGTGATACGTACTTCCACCTCTCTTGTTATAATTTGTCATATATCAACTCTCAGCTGTCAGCTGAGAAATTACTTGGTTACCTACTACGTATTTTTTGCGAGTCCTTTTGCAGCTATAACTCTCATAACTCGCAACACATGACTTCTAGTATATAATTTACTTTGCCTTTCCTGTGGACTTTCGCTAGATAGATAATTTTCATCACTAACATCCAGCAAAGTGATCACAAATCAAATGGGAAATATCTTTAGAATGGTGATACTTCCTAGCCGTCGCAATTTAGATTGGACATAATACAAAAAAAAAGTGTTCAAAAATTGTCAATTCCAGTACTTTACTTTAAAAAAATTCAATACTATGAATGTTAGGCAAAAGGACATCATTCAAGTGTCGAACATTTTATACCCAAACAAAAAATACAACTTTCTTATGGAAAATAACATCTTGAGAACTTTTTACTATTACAGCGAAAGTATGGTATGGTTAATGGTAGACTTTTGTTGTAATAGTAGAAAATGTTCAAGAGGTCATTTCCCATGAGACAGCAGTACTTTTTTTTTCTGGTCGGTCTTTGATATTTGTGGGTACGAAATGAATGATGTCCTTTGTGGTCCAGTTACAAATCACACAATCAACGCCACTCCCTACACTGCAATAAATAGTTATAGCCAGACACCTCCCTACGCTACAGCATATGATCGCTCCGTTACCAAATCTGCCTGTACCACAAAATCAAAATCAAATCAAAATGAAAAGTCATTATCCAAACTAGGCTGAGAATCAGCACTTTTCAAACGTCAAAATAATAACAGTCCCCCAAAACGCCCGCCCTTCACCACTTCCTAGTGCTTTCGCACACACACAAATACAGCAGGGCGACCTGCAACACATTTTCCATATGGCAAAAGCTATAAAATACATGGCTATATGGCCAGAATTCTGTGCAGCTGTCATCACTCGCTTCACCGATGCGCAGGCTCACAGCTCAGTTGTCAAACGCTTGTACAATAATCCAGGTCAGTTTCTGTTCAGTGGGGATTTGGGACTCAGTGTGAAAGCTAGTTAGTTGGCTTTGGCCCCCGGTTGGTATGTTTTTACTTGAATACTATGCGAAATATTTTAATTTTATGTATGGAAGAATTACACAGAAATATTATCGCAATACACTCTCGTCTGCTTAGAATTTTCCCAACTATTTTGGGGTCGGCTTCTAGTCTAACCGGCACCCTAATTGCGAAACACACAATCAATCTCAATCTGAATCATTTTGAACGATATTGCTAATCCATTGCTTCATAAGTTCGAAAAATGTTACCTTCATAAAGTCTGCTCAACACGTAAATAACGCAATGAATGTTGTTGAACTGTCAAAATGAAACCGATTCTGATTGATTGTGTGTTACGCAATTAGGGTGCGGGTGCATTTGAATTCCAGTGTTTTACATGGAGCGATTGCCTATCTGACCTCCACAACCCAGTTACTGGGTAATACGATACCCTTTGGTAATACTAAGACTGGTTGTCAGACTTTCGGGCTTATAGTGACTGTCAAAGATCCAAGAATAACAGCTGGGACCAACGGCTTAACGTGCTTTCCGAGGCGTGGATATGGATATTATCGCAATACACAATATAATTATTAATTTAATATCAATTATTCGTAATTTTAAGTTATATATGTTCATTTTTAAAAGGATAATTGTGTGTGCTCTCATTTTGAGGAAAGAGTTAACTTTCCTGTTGTGTCACTGGCTCGTTAAGTATATTTTAATTTTTTTTTCCCTGAATTTTTGTTACATATTAACTACTTTCCTGAAAGAAAACCATGTCTGAAAAGCGAAGCGCAAGAAAATTGTAACTTGGCAAATATTTGATATATTTTTCAAAGAAACATACGATCTTACTTACATTATGAAACTTCGGTCTGGTTTCCAGAATGATCGATGAAGATGTTCCTTAACTTCCAACTAAACTTTGAACACGAGATATCTGATCAAAAACTCAATTTCTCAGAAACTGCTCAACTGCAAATGTAGTGCCTGTACAAACTTATGTTATTAAGACATTAATATTCATATCATATGAATATCACAGGCAGCAGTGTATATTACACAAGTACAAAGTATCATATTAGTTTTTAGAGATATAAATAGGTATAAAATCAGCAATTCTAAGTAATCTAGACAGTATTTAATAACAGAGATTTCTGCCAATAAAATAATAAAGATGAATTAAGTATGACAAATAACTTTAAATTAAATTAAGGTCTTGCTGTAAATAGTTAACTAAGGGCTGATTTATCCATCGCCAGATAATTTTATCCGTGGAATAATTTTGATATTTTGGCTTTCATTTCATACAAAAACTATCAAACGTCAATTTTATTTCTCGAACAAAAGTTATCTGGCGATGGAAAAATCAGCCTTTAATAATAATATTTCTAACTTTTGGAAAATAAAAGGTTTGCTATAGGATTAAAATTATTTCTTCTTATTAGAACTATTATTTTTATAGTTATTTCGAAGGGATTCTGCAGCTGAGTACTCTTCCTAATACGGATCAATATTAGGTCTCAAAATATTTCGTATACGAATAGATACACCTTATACAGGGTGGCAGGGACATCGACGCGCAACCTGTAACCATGAATTCAGCACATGATTTTAGACCCCCTAGTGTAGAAATTTTTTGTCGGTTAACAAAAAAAAAATCTGCTGTTTCATAGGGAAATGCAATACCTACGCGGTCAAAATGTATAGAACAGCTATCTTTTTTATTAATAACCGATGAAATCTATCGACGTGAGGGTGTTTAGAATCATGTGCTGAATCGATGGTAACAGGTTGCGCGTCGATGTTCCTGTCACCCTGTATATTCAAATACACATAATTACATACTAATCTGAACTTTCATATTAAATCGATATCCATAAGACAATTTGAAAGCCAATCACGAAGCCAAGTTTGAGGAACCAAATTTCAGCATAAACAGTTTTAAACTAAGGGCGTGTATATACACCTCGTATATATCCTCGCCCACATATGGGAGTGGCGAGAGGAGGCAAAACGCCGGGGCGTTGTTCCGCTGCCGCGAGAAATCACGGCACAGCGGACAGAGCTCCGGCGGGATCTCATAGCGGCATGGAGAGTGCGATTGTCGCAACCCAGCGCTGGGCACGCCACAATTGCGGCGATAAGTCCCCTCTTTGAGGAGTGGCTAGAGAGGCGCCACGGCGCCCTCACCTTCCGCCTGACGCAGGTCCTCACCGGACACGGTTGTTTCGGGAGGTTCCTGTTCAGGATAAAGCGGGAGGAAACGCCAGGGTGTCACCACTGTGGGGATCGCCCGGAGGAGACGGTGGAGCATACGGTGGAGGTCTGCCCGGCTTCGGCGGGACCCCGCCGTGTCCTCTTGGCGGCGATCGGCGGCGGCGACCTCTCGCGTCCGGCCCTCATACAGGCCATGGTCCGGAGCGAGAGTGAATGGGAGGCCGTCACCTCCTTTCGTTATGCTCGCGAAGGAGGAGGCGCAGCGTGCGAGGGAGAGGCAATCGCTGCACCCTCGCGCTCCTAGCCGCCGCAGGAGACGCCCTGGACGGGAGTCAACAGCCGACTCCCGGCCACCGTAGGCGCGGGCTTGCGGGCGGCGAGCTATTTGCAGCTCGCCGCCCGGTAAGGACCAGGCCCGGGTCGACGGCGCGTTGTGTTCCACGCGCGCCTCAAAGAGCTGTCAGCACGAACTGACGGGGTCCGCTAGGGCCGATGCCGCCGGGGCTGCGGGTTGTTCGAAAGAGATACCGTGGCCCCTGGCACAGGCAACTGAAGGAACACGGGTGGGTTTTAGTCAGTAAAAGTCTGACACTCCCTTCTGCTCCGCCCAGAGCGGGAGGAGTCATTTGATGATTTCCCAACCAGAAAAAAAAAAAAAAAAAAAAAAAGGGCGTGTATATACGCGATTAGAACGCGGAAGTAAACGAGTTTACTTGCCTGTACTGTGTAGGTAGTATCATAGGGAGTTAGTTAAGGATTAAAATATGTTGAGATGAGAGCATTATAAGGATATTATATAGGTGTGGAGAAAATTATGATTTTTCATGAGCACTTTTTTTCGAGCGTATTATGACGGTTTAATGCCACCATGATTCCAGTATAAGAGAGAGACGGAGCTATACATGACTGATAGCTCCATCCCTTTTTCGCACTAGAATCATCATGGCTTAGTTTAATACAACTGACACTGTGACATATTTGTGAAAAAAATACAAAATTGACACTTTTTCACGACAGGTGGACATACGAGTACGTGGTGGTATGAAAGAAACTTGTAAAATTGTTGGATTGTCGCCTGTCACCTGCAAACGGACATCTTCTGGGCACGCTCGTTCCATCATAGACTGCATACATCGCTTTCCATCAGACGTGGAAGCAAGAGCGGACCTGCTGAGCAATAAAAAACAAAAAAGATATTACCCGAACTTCATGAACATGTTCAAATAAAAAAACAGGCTGGCTTGACCAACTTTCAAAAGATTTAGAAAAAAAAAATCTCTAGATTACTGTCGATTTTTATCTTTACCTTCCTAACTTTATGCATTGTTTCAATCTTTTGACTTCACTCTCACTTCCTTCAAATATTCTTCCCGTCAAAATAACAAACAAAAAGCCATCAAAAACAAGCAAACATCTCACACAAAGCCAGCGCTCTCCTCACCTGAACCCACCCTTACCTCCCAACTAAAATAATTAGCCAAGTTGACAAGTTGGTGTCACACCGTACTGTAACAAGTTAATTTACGTTGAAACTGTACAAACGAAGCACCTTGTTTGAACAAGCATTTATTATGGAAGGTACACGCCGAACAAGTGTTTAGCGTGACATGTCGGGAATGTTTAAATAATGGAGGCTGATCAGAGATGAAGGTGGGTTTAGATTGGATAAGTTTGTGAGGTAGTTGAGGGGCGATGGTTAAAAATTGGTGTGATGTGGTGTTTGCTAAGTTGCTAAGGGATTTGGTAATATTTCGTTTGAATCATGTCGCAAGTTTTTTGAGGCGAAACGCATTAATCTGAGCGGCAATTCCTACATTTTTAAGAATTTGCGCAATCTTATCTCATTGTCAATCTGTCAAGTGTTTGACATTGCTTGTCACTGATATGAGGTTGCGCACATTCTTAAAAATACAAGAATTTCCCTGCAGGTGAATGCGTTTTTAAGGTACGGTCCTTCAGTGTTGTATGGATCTCTATGGAAGCTTGTTGACAGACACGTTTTTTCTATGGCACAGTTTATGTCCCGTACCGTAAAGAAACCTTGCCGGGTTCAAAGAATCTGACGCCCTAACACAGTTACCGCTTTTTCTTAGTAAAATAATAAACATAGCACGGTTTTCTTCCACGATTCCCTTAATATTACTGCAGCTGACACCAGCACACCTTCCGTTCCTCATAAAATAAAATTGTTAGTATTAAATCAAAAGCGACGGACGTCTTGAGCGCACATTTGTCATGTGAGCACAATAATACTTGATTGTTTTGTAGGTCTTATTACTGGTAAAATGGAAGTTTATAGTGCGAATTTAATTTAGGTTTGGTGGAAATGAAGGTTTATGAAATTATTTGTTTTGAATACTCAACCATTTACGTCCCTCTTACAGAGAGGAGGTCTGTTTCCCTGCAATGGAAACGTTATATGTTAGTTATGCATGATTGTGTTCATAGGTAATTTGTACTCTGTACTTTAATTTTGTAACACACTGTCAATCACAATCTACAGGATTTCGAAAGAAATTCGTAATCCATTGCTTCATAGGTTAGAAAAAATAACCTGCTCCAGAACGTAAATAACGCAATGAATGTTGGTGAACAGTCAAAGCTAATGGCATTGCCATTTTAAGTGCGATAGTGTCCTTGACCATAGTTACCATGTACTTCGTATTTGTAGTAATAGTTATTACTCTTTGGCTATTCCTCAATACTACTGCTTTCTTTAAATATTTCTAAAATCATAACAGCCTCATATTCTAAGTGCGCAACCTCACAAGTCACAAGACGTGTTATTACTATGAAGCTGAAAGTTTTATGAATAAAACAAGACTTGCATGTTCCTCGCCACATATTCTGACTTCCTTGTTCCGTATTCTAGCTCCCTTGTATCCGGGTTGTATTAAAGTAGGAACTCTTATAATATACTTGAGAGCTTTGGCTACTTAGAGCTCCTCAAGATTATCAAATATTTACGTATTTAAAAAAGAAAGTCTCCTATTTTTCTATAGCTATGTTAGGATTAAATAGCTTTCTGTACAAATAATTTAGAAAAAATGAAAAACTATTTTAGAAACTGCAAATCGTTTGATGATAAAATCCTCACGGCCCGAAGCGGGGTGCTACGACGTAGCACGTACTGCTCCAATTGTATGATTTCCATACATTAAAAATGATTTAGAAAATGTTCTTAGTGCATTACATGCTACATGTTTTCATTAAAAATAATTCTGAAACACTTATAAAAAAAAAAGAAAAAAGAAAGAAAAATAGTTTATGTGGGTTAATTATGTTCACGAATATCGGATATCTATGGTTACGTATGTGTTTGATATCTATAGTTTGAGGTATCTCAATCTACCATTACTCTTAAATCCACTTGAATGTCTAAATTACTCTCTTTGTCTACCTGCATGTATGTTTTGATTGTAGCTATTGAGAATAAATTGGGCGTCACTGTGTAGTCCTCTGTATTCGAGCGTATCAGACGGAGATTAATCTCTTAATAGGACCATAGGGGATAGAGCTTTAGTATCTGAAAGGGGCAAGTGGATACATTACTAATACATTTCGTGAAATGTCTTGTGAAGTAGACCTCTACTTCAATGAATGACATAATACTTAGTCTGTTAATATATATATGAAATAAAACTTATTAAAAAATACATTAGAGAAGATGAGTCTTAGGTCGAGACAGTAGGCACAGCGAAGAGCACTAATATGTACAGTACGCCAGCAGGTCAAGCACCCGACCCGAAATTGACAAATTTTCCTAATCAACCTTGAACCTTAATGGTTTAGCGATAAAGTTGAAAAACTATTAAAGAAATTTCGAAGATTGTAGTAACTTGATGTGCTGGGCGTCTGTACTTATACCCTGAGCAGCTTTTAATATCGATTTTCTCCTACTGTATTCATTTAAATTTTATGTTGTTACGAACATAATATTTTGGATAGGCCACTATTATGAAAAGGCCTTCTAATCTCAAAGTTAAATACCTCTCATTTCCCTGCATTTATGACATGTTTTTGTCATTTGTTTGTCGCTGAGATGAGACTGTGACTAGATTTTGAATGGTTTTTTTAATGCTGACTGTATTGTATATTTACTATTATTTAAAGTTTAGAAAATACTAATGAAATTCCAAAAAGAAATTGCCCGAATGTTGAAAAAGCGAAATATAGTTCGTGGCAAACACAGGTAAAAGGTTCTTTCTTATACCTGTATGTATTTGCTGCTGCAAGAGAAAATACCTAGAATGTTTGCGAGTCTGCATGCAATTCTTTCTCCACATATTCTCTGATAAAAACAAAGGCAACGCAAACAAAATACCGTCAAACATTCGTTTGAACGCAAACAAATTAAAAATAGATTAAATACGCTAACGGGTAAACTGCACCGCTTAACTTACTTATTTGCAAGTTCTAATTCCAAGCGATGGTTCTATTTTATATTCCATTCTCGTTTTGCTTCAAAACTATAATAGGGTTAGTACTTATTTTCTTATCATAGGGGTGCCAAATTAAAGTAGAAAAAAAAATGCATACTGCTACAACTTACGTGACAACTTTACGTCTATGATCTCCAAAGGGTTGGGCTGAGGTGTACCCTATTATACACCCTCATTTAGTTATAGTGAAGTCCTATATGATAGGTGGTGATTCTTTTGCCATCAACCGGGCACGAATCCAGACTCTGAGCTTCTGCTGAGAAATTCTTGGTGGAAAAAATCAGTGTAAGGTATCTAGAAATTAAGTTAAACTAATTATCTGAAAAAAAAAACCATCGATATAGTCATTTAGCATAATGTTGTAGCACCGAGAAGCGCTAGATTTTCAGTGAACACTTGCATCGACTCGTCGAATGGTCCAACCAATCAAAAGCACAAACTCCGAAAACGTTAGATGCTCAGTCAGTGTGAAAAGGTGACATCCACACAACCCAGCTGTAGTTCTGATTGTGGCTTAGATTGCTGCACGAAATAATATTTGTGTGACCTATGTGAAGTACCCTCAGCACCCGAACCAACTATTTATAAAAAGTTGATTGGTTGGTATTTATAAAGAACGTTCGCATACGTGTTGTCAAAAAAGTGGTGCAACTAGAATAGGTATTAATGTTTTTTCACCTGGGATTTATAAATAAAACTGCAATCTAGACTGAAAGAATTTGTACTTTTTTTTTAGCCTGTTTTGTGTCCCACTGCTGGGCAAAGGCCTCCCCTTTTTTTTCCAAACCTCCCTGTCTTGTGCCATAACTGGCCACGTTGGCCCTGCAAATGATATTAGATCGTCACACCACCTTCGCCTTGGTCTACTACCTTGACGGCGATGTCCACCTTCAGGTGTCCAGTGAGTGACGATCTTTTCCCATCTCTCCGGGTGCGTTCGTGAGACGTGTCCGGCCCACTCCCACTTCAGCCTGGCTGAATTTCTCCAACATCCGCTACTTGAGTTATGGAGAGCAGCGTGGTGTTTCTAACTCGAAAAAAGAATAAGTACTACATCATATTAAACTAACTGTTATTAGTTATAGTTACAGTAACAATACAACACATTTGTCCTGAAACGGAATTGGTCTCAATACCCCATTATTAAGTATCTAGGTTATATAGAGGTCGTTATTGGGATCACACTGCCATAAATACAACGAATTCGCAATTTACCACTCGCCAACCCTGCGAACCACTTGTTAGTTTCGCTTCGGTTACGTCACAGTATAAGGAAATGTCAGAAAGACCACTGACGTAATTCTATAAGCGTAATAGAGCAAAAATATGTCACCTAAGATTCAAGTGCATTGCTTAAAAATAATTAAACAAGAGTTAAAATTAGTTCTAGTAGTACCTAACTTTAAAAAATGTACCCTCCTCATTAGATCTTGAGAGTCATGTCAACATACTAATTATTCCCTAATCAACCTAGAATCTTGGTCAATCGCGTTACCGAAAGTGCAAACCACTAAAAGTTATTTTTATAAAAGGTAACACTGCAACCGTTCTAAGCAACCCAAGGGTGGACGCTTGGGATGTTGATAGCAAGAAAACAAACTCCTTTTACACAACTTAGTTAGTCTGCGTTTAGCATAGCACTGGAGACCAAATCCCTTACTAAAACCTGTTCAAAATCTAGTCGCAATCTCATGTCAGTCATTATGAATTTCAAAAAAATATGTAAACGCTAAGTTTAAATTTTTGTCAGATGTCAATCTGTCAAATTACATTGTGAACGAACATGAACTTAAAAATACGGGCATTGCCCCGCTTTAACAGCAGTGGTAACTTCATTAATTCGTTTGTGAGTATATTCCTAATTGATTAAAATAGTCCTTCTGGCTTATTGTTGCGTCCGTGCAGTAAACATTATTAAAAACGGACTGCGGTATTCGCGGGTTCTTGCTCTGAGCTCTGAGTACCGCACCTAGCGGTATTATGTATGAAGCGGTATTATGACGTACAGGGCTTCTGATTGCGATTTCGAATGTTTACTGTGTTTGAGGGGTTCTGAATATTCAATTTTACTTTCTCTTGGAGCCGTTGTGGCCTTCTGGTTTATGGATCATTAATTCTTAAGAAAGAAAGAATAAGTTCCAGATAGAAAGACCCAATAACACTTTGCTCGACCTGGGAATCGACCAGTGTTAATGAGTTTTTTCCTATCTGGAATTTATGTTTAATTTTGTAAAAAAAATCAGTTTCTAAAAATAAATAGGTATACAAATTAAAGTTGTAGTATAGTAGTCGGTGTAGTAGTTATGTGTTGTTGTGTTGTAGTTTGGTGTTGTTGTTGTTTGTTGTAGTATGTATGTTTATTATAGGTTTTTAACCTATTTATGTATTTGTTTACCTTTTTTATTTATAATTCAATAGTTTTTTTTATCATTGTCCGTCTCAAACAAAGCACCTGCCATCTAATTTCTTCACCACCCTTGGTTGACTGGTAGAGAATGCCTAAGGCATTACAAAGGTGGCTCCTTTATACCTTTTTGTGTGCAAAAAGATTAAATAAATAAATAAAGTTTGTCGAACGAATTAAAGCTCCCATTGTGTTACATAATCAATACAAGTAATGCACACGTCACTGTGGTTCGTTATTGGCGCAAGCTCGCATCGCTTTCAATGTACTCGTGCGGTCTGACGTCATACAGCCGTGATGACGTGCCTCACAACCGCACCGCACTCTACTTGGTACGGTGCAACGTATGAGCGAAAGCGGTTTTGACAAAAAACGAAAAATGCTGAATGTTTTTTCTGCTATTTTTAAGTTTAGTTTGCTATTGGGCATTTTTTTAGCAAGACCAAGTTAACAATAATTCAGATTATTAGCAAGAATCACAAATGTAAAACAATAAACATTTTTTTTCTGGATTTCATCATTATCCGCAGCCTGACTTCAGCCGCTCTAAGCGTTCGAAAGATTTTAAAAGTTTAAGTGCACGACAAAGGTCACATCACATACATGGAAGTATAAAAGAAACAACTGGCCTGCGGGGTAATTGCGAAACACACTGTCAGTAGTAAAGGCTTTCATTTTGACTGTTCAACAACATTCATTGCGTCATTTATGTTGTTGACAAGATTTTTTTATCGAACATGAAGCAATGGATTAGCAATATCCTTCAAAATGATTCAAATTGCGATAGTTAGTGAGTTACGCAATTAGGGAGCAGGTCAGAATTAAGTACTATCTCGATTTAATTCAACTACAAACGCAAACGATAAATAAAATCCATAATAACAACACTGACAAGAATAATACACAATGATTGGCTATACATTATCTATAGGTCATCACCAACCTACAAAATAACGCACACGATTGGCATGTACGCTCGCTCTCTAACACACGCGCATAGGTGAAATATCTCACAGTTTCTAATGTAGATGTGAAATATGACGTCAGCGGTGATGACGCTGTGGCTGCAACCGTGCCGCACTTAGCGTCAGTGGTGCGGTGCTAGTTAAAAACTGAAGCGAATCTAATGATCAAGACATGCTTTGGGATGTATGCTCATCAACCGTGTTATATCTACTTATTTTTACAACCTAAATATAAGGTCCTACCTGGATAAACTTTGACAGAACAATTATGCGCACAGCCAAAGTGTGGAACTCTGCCGGCGTCTGTGTTCCCCTTCCACATTTCACCCGTCTGCCTTCAAAGCAAGAGTGAACAGGCATCTTCTGGGCACGCTCATTCCATCATAGACCTCATCCATCGCTTTCCACCAGGCGTGATCGAGGTCAAGAGCAGGCCCATTCAGTAATAAAAAAAAAACACGGTACTCATGAATTTTAACAGTTGTTACTGGGGCAACATTTTCACGAAAAAGAAATACTAACGGATTTCTTTGTTGTTTACATGGTAAAAGTTGTGTTGTAAATGCTCATGACTAGCTCGTCATCTGCCTAGCCTTTCCCTAACTATGTTGGGGTCGCCTTCTAGTCTAACCGGATGCAGCTGACTAACAGTATTTATGTTCATGACTAGGCATTACACAATATAGTACACATTATTACATAATATAGTACATAGGCTTCAGGTATTTTGTTTAGACCTAAATATAATAAATAATAATATATAAGCGCCACTAGTTCAACGGTTAAGGCGCTTACAAGCTAGCGAAATAGTTGGAGCATGTTCCTTGCTCTATAGACTAGTGAACCACTCTAGCGCAAATAAGCTTAGTTATTGCAGAAAGTTACTAGGAACGCTAGTAATTTGCAACTTATTCAGGGAAATGGAAGGCTTATTTATGTATACGGATTACCTACCCTCAACACTACATTATACAACATGTCCCGGAATTAACGCACTCCAACAAACATCCCGATGGGAATATTATGTTATAATCATAATATATACGCTGATTTTTTAGTATTATGTATAAAATATTGTTTATTTGTTAAACAAGTTATTCTCATTGTGGGAGAAAATTGTTGTCACATTACAAATCTACGCAAGCACACAGTCGCACGCGTATAAGTCATTCGTGGATCTTTGACACTCGTTACGGGTCGCCAGAAGCCCGAAAGTCCGACAACCAAGGGGTCTTACCAAGGGCTATCGGTTTACCCAGTAACTGGGTAGTGGAGGTCAGATAGGCAGTTGCTCCGTGTAAAATACTGATATTCCGTAGCCTCCGGTTAGACTGGTAGAAGCTAGGCAGATGAAAATGTAGCTTAGTAGAAGGGAGCTATTACGAATTAGTTCAATAAACCACGTTTTCATGGAAACGGAAGACTTATATTTTATTTACGATCCTTTTTGTATTTCACAGAATCAGCGGTTCATAACAACAGTCATTTTAAAAGTGGGTAGTTATTTGTTTGCCTTTATTCTATTAATTAGTAAGAGGATCTCATGCATGCAAATGCTCGTTCAGTGATCAAATAATGTAATGTAAATATCGCTTGTTTTGCACAATGGAGGGCGCTTGAAATAAAATACATTCATTTGTTTTTAACGGCATGTATTTTTGGCCGATTTTGTGCTCCTAAAAATATTATTGAACGCTCTAATATAATGATTGCGCCTCTTGTTGTGAACCTCAAATAATTTCTGTTTTGGGGTCGTAAAAATTCTAAATGGTCAAGTAACTACCAACTTAGATGTAGTGCTCTCAAACCCGTTTGGTCTGAGTACCCTAGCTTAGTTACTGTGAGAAATGGCCAAAAAGTTAAAAAGATGCTCAATTATTAAAAAAGTGTCCATCATTAGTAGGTCACTAAGTATTTAGAGGACTAGTTAAATATTTCCCGTTTCTAGCCGACCTTAATGAAAGAGGAGGTTATGAATTCGAGGCCAATTTTATCCTACTGAAACTTTTGAGATTGGTGGAAAGGTTGGTAGTTGATTCATGGTTGATTGTTGGCATAGATTATATACATTGGCTTTTGTGCTTCGAGTTGTTGAATAGATTTCCTTATGGTATAATCATTATTTTTTGGCCTACGGATAGTTTTCTCTAAAGACGTTTGTATGTAAATGTATCATTCGCTATACAGGAGATTTCCTAAACATTGCTAATTGACACTGAGTACCGACTTGAATGGGTATAGTTAGGCCCGTATTTCATAACGTCACTCAAGGCTCAAGCATTACTTAAAACTACTTTCAACCAATCTAATGGCTTGAAACTAGTTTTAAGTAATGTTTGACTTTTGAGTGAGGTTCTGTAATACGGACCTCCATCTCGTAACTGCCTTATGACCCTAAGGTTGGGGTCTCTTTAATACAACAATAAAGGTATATTTGTCTACCTAACAGTTCAATAATTTCATCTATAGTAAGCCATTACGAGGTCGTCTACCCTTATGGGGGATTCACACTAGGTCGACTTTCACCTTGCGGTTGGTCGCCTCACAAGCCGAATCACCACCTCATTTACATAGGTCGATAAAATTAGCAGGTGACTAGTTCATTTTGCATCAATATGTCGACCTTCATGCAGTGGGCGATCGCCTGCGACTGAGCATTTTCATGGTCGTTTTTAGTCACCCGCCGCATGAGCCGCATGACAAAAGTCTAAACCTGAACTGGAACTTGAAATTATAGTCATCTGCAACCTAGCCGAATTGCTATTTAGACAGTAGATTTTCGCCGTGCGGTTAAAATCGTGCGGCTATGGTCACCTGTGTAAAGCCCGCATTTCATTTTAGGTTTCCTTTAAAATGGAAACCTTTCCATTTTTAATCAGCACACAAAGTATCCGTTCCACCATACGGCTACTTACAGCTTATAACCTTGCTACAATTTCTATTTCTATTCAACTCAAAACATATAACCTCGAATCCCGAAGACGGGTACCGACTGCCCTAACCTCGGGCCGAGTTATCCTCGGTCCGTTGGGCTCGAAAGAGGACTGTTGCTATGGTAACGGACTTTGATATCAAACCATGTGAAAGGAAGAACACTATTGAATTAGATGTAAAAGTGTATTGAATTCAGTCGGGCAGTGTGGCGGTTGACCAGTGTTACGTTATGCTAGGCTGTGCTATGGTCATTTTTTTTTTGTGCTGGAGCTAATCAATTTATTTATAAAAGTATACTAACAGCTTCTGTATATAATATATGTGAAATACTATAAGTAACAATAGCCTCTGACTTATACAGTCGCCCATAATTACAGGTTCACTAGCAATCTCAGAAATAGCTGATAACACAAAATAATAATAAAATTAAATGCCTAGAGCCTTTATTTTATAATTTAGAAATTATGGCAAAATACTTCTTGAACTTAAAACTAATAACATAAAGAAAAATAAAATTAGAAGACGAACAATATTATAATTTTGTCCATAACCCCCGTTTTTTGTTAACTTAAGACTAAGACGTGTCGATTGCAATCTAAATGAACTCGGCCTAGAATTCTGCCACTTGTTTGGCGCCATCACCAGCGTCCATCAGTTCCTGTAACGTGCAGCTGACAGGACACGCAGGACACGATATTAAGTGGCTCATCGTTTGTGGAACAGCACCACTTTTACACTCCAAGGCGAAGTCGTCTATGAATTTCCACCTGAACAGGTTTTCCTTGCTTCGGCCAACCTGGATCCGAGTCTATTTAAAGACTTCCAGGTTACCCAAAGCAACTCATGTCCAGGTGGGAGGTCCTCAGGGTGTGGAACGAAAGGTTTGGGTAAGGAAGCACAGTCTCGCCACAGCTTCAGTCTGTCTTGCGATCGTCGCCAGTGAGTGGGACGATACACTTTAAAAAACTGTTTCGACTTTTAAGCCATTGTGGCATAAGGATGTTGTCGTGCAAAGGGTGTCGTATGTCGGAAACCATTTTGGCTCTTTCGCTGGAGCTTGCCACCGCTCTACGAGCACTGGTGAACTAAGTCTAAGTGAACTAAGACATAAAAATTATAAATAGAAACAAAAATGAGCTCATAAAAAAGTATAACTTTCAAAATAAAGTTTAAAAACGTGAAGACTTTCCAAAATATAGTTTTTTGAAAGATTAGAGTTTCCAAAATATACTAACATAACAATAGTTAAGCTAAGTATAGTATAATACAGTTTTTCGAAAGATTTTAGACTGATTAGTTCATGTTTTTGAAAGATTTTAGACTGATTAGTTCATGCTTTTTGTAATTTAAATTGAAGGTGGTATCAGAATTATGAAGTTTCACAATTAGTATCACTGCTAAAAAGTAACTTCGCAAGATTTAAAAGTAAGTTTATCAAAAGTATTTCTTTCTATAAAGGAAATATAAATTCTATTAGAGTTGAAACTTTTTAACAGCCGATTCGGTGGCTTTGAAAATATTATTTGAAAACTTTGTCCATTTTTTGGTGAAGTAAGACAAAGTTTCAATCATTTTAACACCAGCTAAATAAAACTGTACGTTTGAAACAATACGTAGCAAATCTTAACAGATATTGTATCACTTATCCTGTAATACTGAACACACTATAAACTGACTAGTTTTTTCCCGCGGCTTCACTCGTCTGCAGGGCGGAAAATATACCTTGGGAATGTACTATGAGAATAAAAAGTATCTTATATTCTAACCTAGCGGGGCATTTGCGTAATACACTAACAGTAGCAATGGCTTCCATTTTGTCAGTTCAACAACATTCATTGCGTTATTTACGATGTTTAGCAGACATATAGGGATAAATAGAGGTAAGAGGTTAATAAATACCTATATATATTTTTTGAACATATGAAGTAATAGATTAGCAATATCCTATATAATAGATTAGCAATATCCTATATAATAGATTAGCAATATCCTATATATTGTGACTGTAAGTGTTACACAATTGGGGTCCATGTCTACCTGAGTGCCAAATGTAATACGTCCAGCCATTAAAGGTCTATCCACTCATATCAGGGCCGTGTCCGGGACGTGACAAGGCCGTGGCACACACCAGGCAGGCACTGAAGCTCTGTCGCAGTCCCAGACACAGACGTATGTAAACGAGTTCATACAAAATGTACATACCGATATTTTTTTGATCCCCTGACGGAGCACGGTCCGTTCACGTCCCGGACACGGCCCTGATATGTGGGGATATACCTTAAGACGTGAAAAACAGACAGAGTTACTTCACATTTATAATATTACCACCCGCATAAGTTTCGATCCCGTAAGAACATCGGGATAAAAAGTATTTTATACGCTAATCCTGGTTATAAACTATCTGTGTGCCAAATTTCATCCAAATCCGTATAGTAGTTTTTGCGTGAAAGAGTAACAAACATCCATCCATCCATCCATCCAAACTTTCACATTTATAATACTCATACATATAGGTATGAAGTATGGAATTGTTTTGAAAGACATAATATCGTCACCTCTGGATACCCAACCTAACATCTCGACCATCACAGAACCGGATAAACTTTTTATAGCTACTTTATATTTTCGCTACCACGCGTTTAGGGATTTTTGACTCAAGTAAGCAGTTTGTCAAACGATATGCTTGCACGTGTCAATTGGTTCTTACTCGACTGCAAAAAGGGTTATTTTTCACAGAAGGCTTTACTTTAGGGTCCGCGTGAAATGACTTATCTTGATATATGGTTGTTTTGGATTGTAAAAGGTGAAGGGCCAGATTATTTATACCTTTAGTATAACTTAGCTGTGTGTGTGTTGTTACACTATTTTGGTACCAAAGTGTTGTATTATTTGATTTAATGTTAATGCTTTTGTTATTTTGAAGTCTATCTATAAAAAAAAAAATATTAGGCATCAAAACCCATAGGGTGTTAGTATCTATGACTGAAGCTTTTCTTCAAGTTGTTTTTGTTTTCTTAAATTTTAATCCATTGCTAAGTAATTAGTAGGAGTGTAGGATTTATTTGCATGCTTATTAAGAAATCTTATACCTATACCACTAATATATAAATATTATGTACAAGTACATAAAGGAAAAAGGCAAGGGAAGAGCTCATTGGGCATCAAAAAATCCATCCGTATCACTGTCAGTGGGAAAATGCCCAAGAGACTGGCAGCTTTGCCACATTAGATGGCAATGTTGACCTAAAAATATGCTAGTTCTCTGGTCACCTGAGGAAACATTGTTTTAATTATTTTAGCAATACAACCGACTTAATAAGTTTATTTTTTAGTGTCTTATGCATTTCGAAAGTCTGTTGTGATGTGATGTGAAATAGTCTGTGTATGTATCGTATTGTTGTTTGAGTTCAACCCTTCACAACACAACAAGATCGACCCTACAACGTGCGAGTTTAATTCTATTTAGTTTAGAATGTATATGCAGTTTAGTTTAGTTTTATCTTACCTCCACCCACGCAGTCTACCCACTTGATATCTAATAATACTATTCTATTTTCTATCTAATAATAAAGCTGAAAAGTTTGTTTGTTTGAACGCGCTAATCTCTGGAACTACCAGCCGGATTTGAAAAATTATGTTTGTTATGATAACCCAATTCTTAAGAAAAAGTATAGGCTATTTACCATCACGCTGGGACCCTTAGGAGCCGAGCAAAACAAAAAAAAGTCTGAAAGAACGCTACGCGAGAACGAAGCAATAGCGCGGCAGGCGATGCGATGCGACGCGGAAGGTCGGGGGAAAAAGGAATTTCATGCGGACGAAGTTAGGGAAGAAGATAGTTTAAAATAAATAGGAGATAAAACAACCTTTGTTTTTCTAAAAATAGACGGTAAAGTCTTATCTCTGCGTAAACAACAAACGAGCTCACGGTAAGATCTTCTAAAAATAGAGTCATCGCGTTCACAACGATATTTAATTGAGTAAGCTCTACAATAAAGGACACAAAACAAACGCCTTCAGGTAACTAAAAAAGTTTCTGCTGCTGAAAACAATTGTCACCAAAGTGTTTACTTAACTGATTACCTCGCCAAGTCCGCAAAGTTGCGCCAAGTTGCGCCAAGTACCGCCAAGTTTCCCCCATACACATTTAAAGGTGTTTTGAACCAAGTTTTTTTACAAAAGTTCTCTTTTTTTCTATGCCTAAGGAAAAGTTTGCTGTTGATCTGATTGGGACTCCACTTGGGATTCGGATTTCAGCCGTGATTTTTTCACACCGTCATCTTTTAAGAAAACCTGGTTACGGAATAAGTATTTTTGTGTTTTTTTCCCTTCTTTTGATTCGTTTCTTTGAGTAATTCTTGCTTTGTGAGCATAGGGGCGTGCGAGACAGGTGCCTTTGAGCATGAGCACTTTTGTAATCTTTTGTTAAAGAAGTTGCAAGTCAGCGGTTCTCGAGATATTGTTAAATAAATATAAGGCTGTAAAAGAGCGAAAAAACAATTAAATCACATTGTGACTGTCGTGCCATTGACTTTTTTTGAATTTTTGATTTGAATTTTTCCCCTTTTTGGCTCTTGCTATTTTTTTTTTGTGTTGCTATCGCTTACGCACTTAAAAAATAGTAACAAGGTTCTAGCCGAAGAATTGTAAACAAAAATCTCAACTTTACAATATAATAAGCCTCGATTAACCGGTTGAATGCCGTAATTACAGAAACAATTAAAAAGCCATTGTATCTCGCGTGGATCCACGTTCCGGCGAATTATTAATCATCATTTACATGCACATGGTAGATATAACGCTACGTACCTTGTAACACACTTTGACAACACTGACCAACTGGTATCTGACCTGCGCTGTGGTTGACTGTGGCGCTGTGAGGCATATCGTATCCTGTCATGTGAACTTCAGACCTTTACATCCTACACAACCTATACGGTACGGTACCTGCGTAGCATTTGGCCTTTGAGTATTGCAAAAACGATGGCAGACTTGTTTCAAACCTAAGGTTCCGCAAATTGCAAAAGTGACTCCTGCTATTGAAAGCATGACTTTTCAAAATAGGCTTTATTTACCAGATCTGGCCCTCGGCAGCTTTTTACAAAGAGAAGTGGAAAGAGAGTACGGAGGCATTTTCCCTGCAGACACATTACAGGGACATTACAGGCTTTTAATAATAATTAATATCAGATTCTCAAAAACGGTGAAGGAATACATTGTGAGGAAAGCGGCATGATCTAGAACCAAAAATTCGAAGAAATGTGACATCTACCAACCCGCACTGAGCCCGCGTGATGGATTACGGCCAATTCCTCTCACAGAGAGGAGGCGTGTGTCCCAGCAGTGGGAACACTCTTTGCCGATTATGCTATGCTATGCTATCATATAACTAAAGTGGGTCTCACGTTACTGTTCCTTCGATAACTAATAGTTTCTTGTAAAACTTAATCCACATATTTCATTCACCAGCAGTTTACGTTTTTTACTTCAACCTTAACACACACCTCTACTAAAATATATAACTACTCCTACCATAGTTTGGTCCTCCGGTCCGCAGCCTCTTATCATTATTCAAAAGACCGCGAGCGCTTATGGTAGCAAAAATCTCTGGTAGCAGCCGCAGACGTACAGACGAACGTACATCTCATCAAGGATATATGTAACTCGCACTCTCATTCACTGACACACGGAAGCTGGGAGACGGGTACTTGGAGTTTGATTCACATGCTTTTTACTATTGACAGTGAATCTACTGAGTTCGAAACTCTACTGAGTTTTTGGTTGCTTCTAAGTTTTGTAGAAAGGTTAGGTTTGGCTCGGAAAGTTCGGTACTTCTCATAAAATAATCGGTGTTTTCATGGTTAATGTCATTCGCTAGTCGTGTCTTCTTAGTATAATCAGCCTTTAATGTCCCCATTGCTGGGACACAAGCCTTCTCTCTTGGGGAGTGGGCTGTAATCTACCTCGCGGGACCAGTGCAGGCTGGTAGGTTTGTGGTTTATTAATTTCACCAGTCGTTTTCCATGGAGATAGGCACTGAAAACTCATATCTATATGTAGAAACAGTCAGCACACGTCAGTGGTGCCAAACCAGTATAAGCTGGTCTCATTATTCTATTGAAACTCCATAGGTACAACGCTTGCTCAAGGTCAAGGATGGTAAAGCAATTACGAGGTCGACACAGGTTGAATGTCACTTGCATATCATAAAACAGCAAGGTCTATTTGTCTATGCAGCAGTTAGATAGTTTCAACCTTAATGAAGTTGCAATTTACTGGGAATTGTTGTTAAAAGTAGTAAAGAAATTTTTAAGTCGACTTTACCTACAAGTATCATCAACTGCTTTTTCCCAACTATGTTGGGGTCGGCTTCCAGTCTAACCGGATGCAGCTAGTATTTTACTTAGAGTGACTGCCTATCTGACCTCCATAACCCAGTTACTGGGTAATACGATACCCTTTACTAAGACTGGTTGTCAGACTATCAGACTTTTAACTACCATTAAAAGATCCACGAAAGACAGCCTAGACACAAGGCTTAAAAAAAAATGTTGCCAGCATCTTGGATTTTCATTTTGACCTCACTATCGGCTTCGGCACCTACAAGTATACTACACTATACCTAAAAAAAAAACCGCTACAATAGACATAGCTAAAGACAATTTACTCCTCTCAAAAATTTACAGCTTAAAATTACCATAACTTTCCTTACCTCTAAAACCAGCTCAGTATTTATTTCCGTTTGCCATCCTACTTAGTCGTAAGTCACGCCACCGCCACGCCTCCTTGCTTTCTCATTAAAAGCTGTGTATTAGAACTGGTAATGTCTTGATTACCATATTAAGTGTCGCCCTCAGCACAGAATTAACATGAAGTCTTGGACAGGTAGCTCCTTCTTACTTTATGCCTGGCTTAAGTCTAATTCTGTCTTTATGTAAAAACTTTTTCATGTTGTGATGTGTTCTGAGGTAATTAGGCTCGTTAGTACCTTTGTTCCTATTATTATATAAACCGCCTTTGTTAATTAATTAGGCTTTTTGAATATCTATGAGTCCTGTAATGAAGCATCTGCAAATATCTAATAACAACCAATCTCATATCAATGCTACAATCCTACTAATATTATAAACGCGAATGTTTGTGAGGATAGATGGATGGATGTATTAGGCACACAGATAGTTTATTTATTTATTTATTCAATCGGCCTTACGAGCTAACAGATTTGACATCCAAAACGCTTATACGATTAATTTCCTTACAATTCAATTATCGCTTAATATGTTACACATGTTCGTTACCTTATGCAATAGATTTTATAAAAATAGCAATAATGTCTATAAATAATAATAAAAATACATAACAACGATGAATTAACATAGAATAAGATGTCAGTTTAGTGTCAATTAATAGTAATCAATTGAATTCAGTTCAGTTATTAGGTATGGCTATAATATGTGATTTAAAATGATACGAAATTGATTATACAAACGTCCTAATCCATCGGCAAATAATTCCAGTTCGTAGTGCTGAGCAAGTATGTCTCCGATGGAGTGGATATTTGGAACCAGTATTAGCACATAGGAAACTTTTTATCGCGATATTCCCATCGGATCAAAACTTATGCGGGTGAAACCGCGGGGCGCTGCTAGTGTCTTGTAACTCATCCTGTGGTATCAATATTGGTCAGTCAACGGGGGTGGCTGAGGGCCGATTGCCCAATGTGTGCTGAATGTTCATCGCAACTCGTGAAAGACATTAAAAAAAACAAAAGAATGCAAGTCAAAACTAATTCAACAATATTACCCTGCTTTCGGGCTTCGACTAACGACATAACTGACACAGTTACAAACCTCACAAACAAAACTATCTCACACGGTCCCCCCACTATTTTCAACCCGTAAAACTTACAGATTTATTCCTAACTAAAGGCACATAACTCTTCGTTACACTCTTCATGATATTCTTTACTGGCGTAAGTGTAAAAGGAAATGCACCGTGTATTTTTCGTTCCCTGACATAAATAGCATTTATTTTGTAGAACTTAATACTGATGTGTGCATCAGCTTGAGTGCTTGTTTTAAGTTGATTGGGTTATATAGCTTCTGATATATGCAAATTGTTTTTGCAAAGGGGAAGAAGAAAATTGAAATATTTTGTAGAGAAAGAGGCGTTTAAAAGCTATTACCTAAATGGGGCTTCTTAGGGTTCTCCTTTTAGTCGTCTATCAAGCCAAAGCTGCATGAAGCTCAGAATGTTTGATACTTAGCCTTTTCTGACAGTTAAAGTATTAAATTATGCACGATTATACGAGTAATAGATAACATTAATCCGCACCCTAATGGAGTAACACACTTTCATTCACAATCTGAATCAATTTGAAGGATATTGCTAATCCATTGGTTCATGTTTTCGATTGTTTTTTGCTCAACAATGTAAATAACGCAATAAATGTTGTCGAACTGTCAGGATGAAAGTCATTGCTACTATTTGAGTGTTACGCAATCATCTCTTAGTTGGGAGAAGTTTTCTTTTCCTAGCTAGGTTATAAAATAACCTGTATTATGAAGTTTGCTACTTCTTAATACAGGTTATTTTCCCTGTCTCTTACAGTCCGTCACAGTGTTAAAGTCAGTTAGTTATATTGAACTTCTTGCTGTAGTTGAATCTGAAAGAAATCCATACTTACTAATAATAAAGCTGAAGAGTTTGTTTGTTTGAACGCGCGAATCTCTAGAAGTGCCAGTCGGATTTGATAAATTCTTTTTGCATTTGATAGCCCAATTCTTGAGGAAGGTATATAGGCTCTTAACATTACGTAAACGTCATGCTAAGACTCATAGGAGCCGAGCAAAAAGAAAACAAGACAGAAAGAACGCTAAGTTAAAATGGGTTATAGCGCGGGCAAACGATGCTTAGCGAGGGGGGAACGAGAAATTTCACGTGGACGAAGTCGCCAGCAGAACAAGAATAAACCATCTCTAGCTTACAGAATGTACTAAAAGTCTCTCAATATCTTTCCATTCAAGAATTAACCTTCAGTTCCGCTTCATAAAACACGAAATTACTTCAATACTCACGTTACACCACCCAAACAACTGGACCACCAAGTAGTGATTCATCTCACTCACCAATAAATCCAATCATCCGATAACCCATCAAATCTATCAGATAAAAACTCGGTTACCAACAAAATGGTCGTTCCCCGAACACAAATCGAAGACTAACGCGCGGATATGGCGTCATAACTTTAAAAAAATCGCCAGAAACCATTTACATTGGGCATCAATTTAGCGATTTCCGTACCTTATGCATCCCTCCGGCGACGAGGGAGGAATACGTGAAATATGTATGACAGGCTGAATGGTGCAAGATAGAAGCGGTAGCGGGAATGAAAATTCTGGGGCATCTCTTATAGTTCAGTAGTCAATCTTCCTTTTTCTCTTGTTATACTGGCGATCGAGGAATAATAACACTAGCCCCTTTATAACAAAACAAGGTTTTTCTCCAGATCAGGTTTAAACCACCGAACCAGTAATTTAATTAAGAACGTAACGAAATGCAGTTCTCTATACAAAAATTACAGCTTAGTTCGGTGCTAAGCTGTTGTCATTTTAGTATTGAGAACTTTGCCTTAATCGAAATAAAGTTCGAAATACAAATACTGGTTCAAAGGTTTTAGGCTAGAACTAAATTTAGATTTTGTTTTGTAATAAGATGGTAAATGTACGAGTACTATGTATGTTTCCATCAACGTGGTGATTATTATACTTTCTTCTATTTTCAATAATTTTAGAGGGTATTAAAAGACCGTATTCGATGACTGCCATCGTACGTACAGAGAGCAAGCAAGGGTTTATCATTTGCCTGCGGGCGGAGAGTAATGGGTAGCTCAGCGTCCGATCAGGACCAGGCCCGTGCCGGACGGCGCGTATGTTTTCTACGCGCGCCTCAAAGAGATGTCAGCAATGACGGGGCCCGATAGGGCCGAAGCCTGCCGGGGTAGCGGGATCGTCCGAAAGGGTTATCGCTGCCCTGGAACATAAAGGACTAAGGAAGGAACACGGGTGGGTTTTAGTCAGTAAGAGTCAGACACTCCCTTCCGCTCCACCCAGAGCGGGAGATGTCATTTGATGATTTCTCATCAGCAAAAAAGAAAAAAAAAAGGGTTGATCATTTCTTTCAAAGACAATAAGAATATCAATGTTTAAAATGCACACCTTTTCACTGTAAAGGTACAAGTCCGTAACCGACTGCAGACGACATGTCGCTGTGGCACTACTGATTTCTATGAAATACGTGGCAGACGACATGTCGCTGTGGCACTACTGATTTCTATGAAATACGTGGCAGACGACATGTCGCTGTGGCACTACTGATTTCTATGAAATACGTGGCAGACGACATGTCGCTGTGGCACTACTGATTTCTATGAAATACGTGGCAGACGACATGTCGCTGTGGCACTACTGATTTCTATGAAATACGTGGCAGACGACATGTCGCTGTGGCACTACTGATTTCTATGAAATACGTGGCAGACGACATGTCGCTGTGGCACTACTGATTTCTATGAAATACGTGGCAGACGACATGTCGCTGTGGCACTACTGATTTCTATGAAATACGTGGCAGACGACATGTCGCTGTGGCACTACTGATTTCTATGAAATACGTGGCAGACGACATGTCGCTGTGGCACTACTGATTTCTATGAAATACGTGGCAGACGACATGTCGCTGTGGCACTACTGATTTCTATGAAATACGTGGCAGACGACATGTCGCTGTGGCACTACTGATTTCTATGAAATACGTGGCAGACGACATGTCGCTGTGGCACTACTGATTTCTATGAAATACGTGGCAGACGACATGTCGCTGTGGCACTACTGATTTCTATGAAATACGTGGCAGACGACATGTCGCTGTGGCACTACTGATTTCTATGAAATACGTGGCAGACGACATGTCGCTGTGGCACTACTGATTTCTATGAAATACGTGGCAGACGACATGTCGCTGTGGCACTACTGATTTCTATGAAATACGTGGCAGACGACATGTCGCTGTGGCACTACTGATTTCTATGAAATACGTGGCAGACGACATGTCGCTGTGGCACTACTGATTTCTATGAAATACGTGGCAGACGACATGTCGCTGTGGCACTACTGATTTCTATGAAATACGTGGCAGACGACATGTCGCTGTGGCACTACTGATTTCTATGAAATACGTGGCAGACGACATGTCGCTGTGGCACTACTGATTTCTATGAAATACGTGGCAGACGACATGTCGCTGTGGCACTACTGATTTCTATGAAATACGTGGCAGACGACATGTCGCTGTGGCACTACTGATTTCTATGAAATACGTGGCAGACGACATGTCGCTGTGGCACTACTGATTTCTATGAAATACGTGGCAGACGACATGTCGCTGTGGCACTACTGATTTCTATGAAATACGTGGCAGACGACATGTCGCTGTGGCACTACTGATTTCTATGAAATACGTGGCAGACGACATGTCGCTGTGGCACTACTGATTTCTATGAAATACGTGGCAGACGACATGTCGCTGTGGCACTACTGATTTCTATGAAATACGTGGCAGACGACATGTCGCTGTGGCACTACTGATTTCTATGAAATACGTGGCAGACGACATGTCGCTGTGGCACTACTGATTTCTATGAAATACGTGGCAGACGACATGTCGCTGTGGCACTACTGATTTCTATGAAATACGTGGCAGACGACATGTCGCTGTGGCACTACTGATTTCTATGAAATACGTGGCAGACGACATGTCGCTGTGGCACTACTGATTTCTATGAAATACGTGGCAGACGACATGTCGCTGTGGCACTACTGATTTCTATGAAATACGTGGCAGACGACATGTCGCTGTGGCACTACTGATTTCTATGAAATACGTGGCAGACGACATGTCGCTGTGGCACTACTGATTTCTATGAAATACGTGGCAGACGACATGTCGCTGTGGCACTACTGATTTCTATGAAATACGTGGCAGACGACATGTCGCTGTGGCACTACTGATTTCTATGAAATACGTGGCAGACGACATGTCGCTGTGGCACTACTGATTTCTATGAAATACGTGGCAGACGACATGTCGCTGTGGCACTACTGATTTCTATGAAATACGTGGCAGACGACATGTCGCTGTGGCACTACTGATTTCTATGAAATACGTGGCAGACGACATGTCGCTGTGGCACTACTGATTTCTATGAAATACGTGGCAGACGACATGTCGCTGTGGCACTACTGATTTCTATGAAATACGTGGCAGACGACATGTCGCTGTGGCACTACTGATTTCTATGAAATACGTGGCAGACGACATGTCGCTGTGGCACTACTGATTTCTATGAAATACGTGGCAGACGACATGTCGCTGTGGCACTACTGATTTCTATGAAATACGTGGCAGACGACATGTCGCTGTGGCACTACTGATTTCTATGAAATACGTGGCAGACGACATGTCGCTGTGGCACTACTGATTTCTATGAAATACGTGGCAGACGACATGTCGCTGTGGCACTACTGATTTCTATGAAATACGTGGCAGACGACATGTCGCTGTGGCACTACTGATTTCTATGAAATACGTGGCAGACGACATGTCGCTGTGGCACTACTGATTTCTATGAAATACGTGGCAGACGACATGTCGCTGTGGCACTACTGATTTCTATGAAATACGTGGCAGACGACATGTCGCTGTGGCACTACTGATTTCTATGAAATACGTGGCAGACGACATGTCGCTGTGGCACTACTGATTTCTATGAAATACGTGGCAGACGACATGTCGCTGTGGCACTACTGATTTCTATGAAATACGTGGCAGACGACATGTCGCTGTGGCACTACTGATTTCTATGAAATACGTGGCAGACGACATGTCGCTGTGGCACTACTGATTTCTATGAAATACGTGGCAGACGACATGTCGCTGTGGCACTACTGATTTCTATGAAATACGTGGCAGACGACATGTCGCTGTGGCACTACTGATTTCTATGAAATACGTGGCAGACGACATGTCGCTGTGGCACTACTGATTTCTATGAAATACGTGGCAGACGACATGTCGCTGTGGCACTACTGATTTCTATGAAATACGTGGCAGACGACATGTCGCTGTGGCACTACTGATTTCTATGAAATACGTGGCAGACGACATGTCGCTGTGGCACTACTGATTTCTATGAAATACGTGGCAGACGACATGTCGCTATCTGTGGAAGGTATTTCATACGAGTAGAAATTAAATACATAAAAACCAGTAGTTTCGCGGTGACACACCAGCTGCTGCTGCTGCTGCTGCTGCTGCTGCTGCTGCTGCTGCTGCTGCTGCTGCTGCTGCTGCTGCTGCTGCTGCTGCTGCTGCTGCTGCTGCTGCTGCTGCTGCTGCTGCTGCTGCTGCTGCTGCTGCTGCTGCTGCTGCTGCTGCTGCTGCTGCTGCTGCTGCTGCTGCTGCTGCTGCTGCTGCTGCTGCTGCTGCCTGCAGTCGGCTACGGACTTGTAACTGTAGGATATATAGCTCTACCTGTCACTTCAATCGATCCGCACCGTAACCCTTGATGAAAACTTCTAAAATGTCTTAACCCTTTAAATATATACTCCAAACCATACTCCGTATCTCTCATAACTTACACCACAATATCCGAAGCAACTACATTTTGCTATACACGAAAAATATGTTGTCGAAAATGGTTTACCGCGTCGCGTTCGTCGCGTTGCTCGCATGAGTCGTATACTGCGTGCCTTATTGCTTTCTTGTTTTTGCACTGATTTGTGTGTCAAGTTCCTTCGCGCCCGTATAATGGGCTCAAATTATTGGATGTTAAAATGAGGGTGTAACAAGGGAAGAGTAAAATAAAGTACGTACGAATTGAGCTCGGAAAGTGGAGTGATGGATTATGAGTTAAGGAGAGGCTGTACGTTATGGCTCGTTGTTTTGAAACGCTTGTCATGGCGTTATATCAGCGCGAAGATATTTATTACCTTACATGATTCTCTCAAAAGTTGTTTCAGCAAAAGATGGAAGGATAAATTAAGATAATCACCAAGCTTTGTAAGCTAATAATGATCACAGTTTTGCAGGAGAACGCAGCTTATCCGCTCGGCGTAACCTTGTCGCCTAGACTTAGCGCGATGGAGTTCTAGATAAATGAAAATAATGATCTTGACTCTGTCTTTACATCACTCTTGGTAGTCTTAGTATTAACGCTTCTTGGCATTTATCCAAAAAAGCTAACACGCTGGAAAGAGGTGACAGGATCTTATATTTCTACCCTTCTTCTTCAATTTTACGACTTTAGTTTGTTCCAAAGGTATCCGATAAATATGTAAACGAACGGATCTGAAAACTTACCTGCAATTGGTACTGACACTTACAATTGCTTACTTTCATTTGTTTACTTTCATTTGTTTATTTGAATACAATATCCGATATTCTAATTTTTAAATCACCTTCTGTAGATGTTTTTCATTCGACAATTGAAGTTAATATTAATTTATAGCCTCAACTTTTGTCGATGAGTTTTCAATTACAATTTAATAATGTTATTCAAACAATATTTTGTTGGAAAGAGATACCTATAAAGTTGAATCTTCTAATTACAGATGAATGTACTTATTCCTTTGTGTGAGGTTTTGTGAGGGTTTGTTTACACTTCCATCACATAGTTGATGATGAGATGACGACACGGTTGGCGCAGTGGCTGAGCGATCGACTGCTGCGCTGCGTGTAGCGGGTTCGATTGCCGCACGGAACAAATATTTGTATTGCCTACAGGTAGTTGTTCCGGTCTGGCTGTTTTTGTAAATGTGAGTTTAAATATTTGTAAACGCACCCACGACGCAGGAGTAATTCCTAGTACGGCAACGTTTTAAAAAAAAAGTTTTGAAACAGGCTTTAAATTAAAATATTCAGTTTAACAAAATGGCCTATATTAGAGCCAGGAATTAGAGATCATTTTCATGTTATGAAACAACAAACTGAATGTCATACTTAACAAAGTTCAAATTCCACTGCAACCAAACTTACAAACTTATTAGGACCTTTTTGTTACAAATTATCACTCAAAAATCAACTTAGAATACATTTTAATAAGTACTAAGTAAAGTAGATAACTGATTAAGTGGCGTTGTAATGTAAATTGTGATTATGAACACTGCTATAGATACCCTAGGAGTACCCTAAAAACAATTAAACACTACATTCCCAAGCTCAAACGAGAGTTTATCATCCGCAAACAGTTGGTCTACAGGTAAACAGAACCTCACCACAGACTAACACAGAATGGTTCAATGCGCACAGCACCACAGTAGTGCTTCGTACGAATGCGTGTACCGAATGATGCACTGTGGTTTGAAGCATCTATAGGTATGTGACGTCACCATTTTGTGAATGGACAATGAACTCGGCTAAATAGAACGAATGTTCTGTGAAATACCTGCCGCAGCTTTGTTTGATATCGAATTTCATAACATTTACTGACATCGATATTTAGTATAAGCTCGATTTCTGATTACAATTCCAATTGTATATTGTATTCAATCAAAATGATAATGCTTATGGGTGTTCTGTGAAATGGTAATGACTGTAGTTTGGTTATAACAATGACAGCCAGTAATTGAAAATTAATAAACGAGTGTTTGTGTTGGTGTACATACGAGTACCTATATTCAAATTTTATTTATGTTTCAAATTGACGTTATTTCAAATTAAACAAATATCAATTTTATTATAATGGTTATAAAGTGGATTTCAGAATGACTAGCACTATTGAAAAAATTATAAAAATGTTTGAAGATGTAGCGTAGACTGAACTTTAAGGTGTAAAGTTATTTTTCCATAAACTCATATTTGTTTACATTTTTGGCGAATATGTCGCAATTTTATTGTAGTTACATTTGACGGACAGATCAAAATCAATCAAAAGTCATTTGTTCAAATTTGGGTGCGGTTCAGCACTTTTTGAACGTTAAAATTACAGTCCCTCAAAACGCCCGCGCTTCCTAGCTCTTTAGCAGGGAAGGAGTTTTATTTTATTTTTATTTATTTAAAAGTGGCACAAAAAAGTCCGCAGCAGTACATCAGCCTGCTCAGTTAGAGAAACTTGACTCTACACAGCTGGCTGTTTAGTTAGAAGAACTTAAAAAAGGACGAACTTTTTGAACCGCCAATGGATTTATAATTCATAGAATTGGTTTGCATATAGTCGACCTCGTAATATGCTTACTACCATAACGTCACTTGCATGGCATGAAACAACAAGGTCTACATATTTGTCCATGTGACAGTTGTACAGTTCCGACCTTAGTGTAGCTTCAATTCACTGGGAATGCTTGTCAAAAGTGATAAAGAATTAACTAGTCCAAATATACCGATAGCAGCGTGAATGTAAGCTTGATATCTGTCACACATACCCAGTCATGTAACGACAAGGGTGCAATGACACAGAGGTGGTGTTTGCCTTCGGACTCGTGCTGCGAGGTGCGCCGCACGGCTCACGGCACGTATTGACAATCACGTTGGTTGTGTGCTGTGTTTGGTTCAGGGGTTCAGGTGTGTTTTGATTTCCAGTTATGGTAAATGATTTTATATCTGTAAGAGAAACATGTTGAAAGAAACTTTTACAAAAAAGTTGTTAATATGTTGTGTAGTCTATTTCGATTTTTAAACAAGATGGCATCGTCTTTATTTGACTAGCTCTGAGAAAAACGCCCGCATAAAATTTCAACTATTTGCCTATTACGGTTCATGAGATGCCCGCTGACAGACAGACGGACGGACGTAATAGGGTCCGGTTGGCACCCTTTGGGTACGGAACCCTAAAAATGTTTGATGGTGATGATCATGATATTATTATTATTAAGACTTATTAATTGCATTCATAATGGTTTACAAGATTAAACGTTACCCGGAATAACTCAAAGCTTCAAATAAGCCGAAGTAGATTAATTATAAAAAATCCTTTGTCTTTATTTTTAGCACAAATATCTGTTCATATAATTGCTTTATTCATAAACTGCGAGTTATCCCTATCCTTTTGACTTATCCCTATACCTTTAAGTTTTTTTGTTTATTATAGTTTTTTTTTTTTTTTATGCTCAGTATCTTGTGCGGTCTCTGGCCACAAACTTTTGGCGCTACAAACGTTATCACATCGTCACACCACCTTCACCCTGGTCTACCTCGACGGCGATGTCCTCCCTCAGGCCTCCAGTGAGTGACGATCTTTTCCCATCTTCCCGGGTTCATATGTTACACATACCTGACCCATTCCCACTTCAATCTGGCTGATTTTTCTCCTTTTAACTTATCATGATAAAAATATGAGCCTCAGTTAAAGAATACAGAACATCCTTTACAGCTTCTACAGGCTCATATATATTTTAATGTAGAAATAACACGAAACTTTTTAATATCCCCACGTCGCTACGTCATACGTTTTATAAATATCAACTCCCGCCCGAAAGCTGTTTTCATGTACCAACTTTTTATTCATGTTTTTGACGGATAAATTAAAACATACAATGACTTTGTTCTTTTGTACAAAGTTGGTCGCTTTCGCGGCATGTATTCAAAGTTAATTATTACTGTACGTACCTAGGTACTGTTTTAACGGAAATTACAGTTTTTAATTACGCTTTCGAGACTTTGCGCTGTTTAAATTTTTAAATGGTACTTTTACAATGGTTCACTATGTTTGTAAATAGAGTTTTGCAAATCAGAACGGAGTCCTTGTGCTTTCTCGGGGAGTTCGTAAATAATAATTCCAACAAGTAATATATCGTGTTTGAAAATGGGAAATATTTAACTACTTTTACTGTTAGCCTACATCATCCCACTGCTGGACAAAGATCTCTCCCCATTACTACCAGCTCTTTCAATTCAAGGCTGAAGTAGACCACTGGTCGTTTGTTTTGTCCAGGTCATCCCGCTATCTTCTAAGTAATTTTTCAAAAACTTTTGACCTCCTAATGATGCACACTTTTTAGGGTTCCATTACGCCTGTAATCCCCGAAAAGTTAGGCAGACGTGTACCTATAGAACACTCACATGGCGCCAGTTATGTTTAAGTCGCTTAAAATAAGGGAGGAGCCTATGATCATTAACCGGGCATAAATACAGATTCTGATCTGATTCAGAAGAGAGAAATATGTGATGGAAAAACGGGATAAATTTTTGTCCGATCTGGGAATCGAACCCAGTACCTTATGCTCGGCAGTTATAGCACTTACAACCGCTCGCCCAACGAGGCAGTAATAACCAAATACATACCTTAATTAACCGGTACCCATTAATTTATGCCATTTTAACCACCATTTTAATTTAAAGCACTGCGCCACTAACCAATGATGTAAAAAGACTTCAGCGCAATATTCCGCTGAAAAACCCATTAATCCGCTGAAAAACGAGATTATTGCTCTGTTCACGAATAAAATGTATTAATTAGACTTAAGTAGCTTATTAAGCACGGTGTCACTTACTGTAGGCTGCTTTCTGATTTAAAATTATACTGAAATCCGAGATTTATTGATGTAAAATTACGTTTATATTTTGTTAATGGTCCATTCATAGTGGAGTTAAGAGATAGGTATGCACCTATTTCATCATCATCATAATTAGCCTATAATGTTCCCACTGCTGGGACACAGGCCTCCTCTCAGTGAGAGGGAGTGGGCCATAATCCACCACACGGGCTCAGTGCGGGTTGGTAGATGTCACATGTCTTAGAATTTTTGGTTCTAGCACATGCCGGATTCCTCACGATGTTTTCCTTCACCGTTTTGAGAGCAGTAGGAAGTGATGAAATAATTTACACAAAGTAAAACGCCTGTCTGGATTCGAACCTACGACTTACGCGGTCGTTACCCAGTGGTAACGACCGCGACTTAAGAGGAAGCAGTGGTGGCTCAGTGGCCACCACTGCTTCCTCCATCATCATCTGCCTAGCCTTTTCCCAACTGTTGGGGTTGGCTTCCAGTCTAACCGGATGCAGCTTAATACCAGTATTCTACATGGAGTCACTGTCTATCTGACCTCCACAATGCAGTAACTGGTAGGTATGTACCTATTTGTATACTGTAATTTACTTCATTTACTCGCTCCCTGCTACACGGGACTTTTAAACATATCAGAAGGCCAATTCTCGTAATTTAAAATGTTCAAAATCTAGTCGCAGTCTTATCTCGGCGATAAACAAATGTGAAAAAGTAGGGAAATTAGAGGTATTTTGGACAGATTGAGACTGAGATCAGACTATGAATGTTCTTAAAATTACGAGAATTGCCCCTCAGACTGTGAACGTTCTTAAAATTACGAGAATTCCCCTCAGACTGTGAACGTTTTCATCATAACTATTTAGCATTGACGTTCATGATTTCGGCCCGGAATCACCCACAGCTGGGTATAGGCAGCTCCTTTCTTCTACCATACTTCTCTGTTCCGTGCGTCCCTCATCCATTGGCATTACTTTGTGTAAATAAATTCATCACCACTGCTTTCAAAATGGTGAAGGAAAACATCGTGAGGAAATCGGAATGTTCTAGAACCAAAAATTCGCAGACATGTGACATCTACCAACCCACACTGGGTCCGCGTGGTGGATTACGGCCAACTTCTTCTCGAAGAGGCCTATGTCCTAGCAGTGGGAACAATAAATGCTGATTATTAGCAAGATACAAAGACCAGTGTATCACTAAACTCCTTATCTCGTCACAATACCTCCACGGGTCGAGTTTGACTATTGATAGTCTAAACTGCACGAAACGTCACAAATACGATCGCAAAACAGCGCCAGTCTGCGCGGTTTGCACAAAACGTCTAAATCCAACATGGCCGCTATACACAATCACAGCTGATCGCAGCACGGAGCGAAAACAAAGGCGCGCAATAATCACATTTAAACTGAAGCGCTTCGGACTTCATTAATGCTGCTTTCAATGAGGATTTTGAAATGATAGCTGATTTAACTGTACCGACTTACATTTTGCAATGTTGTATGAAGTTGTATTCAATTAATGATGACACTATTAGTGATGTGATTATTTGATCGATCAATAAACACGACGGGGTAATATTATATATGTTTTTAACCGTTATAGATTTATCGATAAACGCTTCTATTCTATATTTTTTATTCGGGAAGAAAATAAACACTTCGCATCAGTCAGATGTGATTTCCGTTTTTTTTTTACTCAGATCTCATCAATAGTTAATCATAGACGTTCAAAATACGAGCTTTCATGATTAATATAAATCAGTTTTATTTTTATGCATCAACAAGTAGGTTAAGTCCTCATAGCAAGATCTCCTTTTGCGATTTCCCAAAAATCGTCTTTTTTGAGTTAAGTCCATAAAGTAGTAGTAGTGTAGTGGTAGTTCCATTAAGCATGCGACTTATTATTCGTAAGTGCAAATACTCACGAACGGCACACGTCAATGGTTCAAGCAACTGCAGCCGTGCATTTAAGTACCTTACTCAAATACATCGTCACGTTGTCGACGGCCGTCATAGCCGGGCGTTGACGGCGGTCGTAGCCGGGCGTCGACGGCGGTCGTAGCCGGGCTCAACTCATCATCTGCCGAGCCTTTTCCCAACTATTTTAGGGTCAGCTTCCAATCTAACCGGATGCAGCTGAATACCAGTTTTTTACATGGAGCGACTGCCTATCTGACCTCCACAACCCAATCCGTAATGACAGTCAAAGATCCACGAATGAAAGCCGTGACCAATGGCTTAACGTGCTTTCCGAGGCACGGAGGGATCTTGGTATGTAAAGATGGTCACCCATCCACGGACCAACCGCGGCAAGCGTAGCTTAACCTGATCGATTGACCCGTGCAGCTGTTATTACTTAGCCACAAGCCCCTCTATGAGGACTAACTGACTGTTAAAAAAGTAGCACACACTTAGGTCTGAGTTTATAATGTAAACTAATTGCATCGAATAAAAAAATTTAAAAAAAATTGGCTCATTATTTTGCCATGCTTAGTAACGAAAGGCTAAATACTTGCCCACAAAACCCATACAGACATAGAGATCTATACTGACCCCAAATATCGAAACAAGGCTGAGCCGAACAGTTAGGGGCGACCGTAAAACTGGCGCCAAAAACCGAAAACTTTCGTGTCGGCTAACAAATTATAACAAAAAGTGATTGCCTACAAATTAAAGTAATCAGCCAACCGACTGTGCGAAGGGAGTATTTTGTTGTGTGGTTTAAAACGCTTTTGGTGTGTTGTTTTGTTTTGAAAACAGTATTTATAAAATTGACATGGCTGCAGAATTTGTAGGTTTGTTATTCATTGGTTTGTTTCATAGCACGCGGGTGTGGTTTTCAACTGGTTTTAAAGGGTTCCGTACCCAACTGGTGCCAAAGAGTCTCCGCTTTCCATCCGTTCGTTTGTCACAGGGCTGTAGGTATCTATTGAACCGTTATAGGTTGACACTTGAAATTTTCACAGAGTGTATAATATTATGGCCGCTATAAAAATAAAGAAAGAAAAATAAAGTTAAAAATTAAAGAATACAAGAAACATGTTTTTTTTACATAAGTGTTTTCGTTATATGATGTGATTGTGTTCGGTCGTACGGAACTCTTCGTATACGACTCCAACTCACACTTCGCCACTTTTTATTTTCTATTTTTTTTATTGTCTCACTTGAGTCAATTCTTCACGCATGCTTTTACGGTGACCTTAAAATCAATCTGTGTGCACAAGCTATTGGTGCCTATCTATATTACTGCTCATTATTTGTGTAAATGTGTTAGAACTATAGTGTTTATTTATTTGTATTATAATGTATTCCTTTCTCTTGTTCACAGGCAACTGCTAGCGCCAAATCTGAAACAAACACAATACTTAGCAAATGGTGCCGAGAGCGACATCAGAACTGTAAGTACCTTACGACATACTTAATTTGCAATTAGGCAACAATGATCTGTATACATTTGTGATATCACAAAGCAAATTCCCTTTGCAGTATGTAAAGTCACAATGAATTTTGGTGTGTAATAAACGATTAGCTGAAAGCTGCCACGCTTAAATGGGATTGGGCTGGACATATCTGCCGCATGTCAGACGACCAATGGGCCAAACTTACGACCCAGTGGGTCCCGCTTAATGGCAAACGACATCGCGACAGGCCCAGACAGAGATGGCGGAATGAGCCGGACTCCTTTGATAAAGATTGGTCCTTGGCAGCTCTGGACAGAGAGAGGTGGAATGAGAATAGCCAGGCCTTTGCCCAGCAAATTAATGAATTTCTTTTCAGCAAATAATGTTTATCAATTGTTTATCAGCAAATAATGTCATTTGATGTCATTATGATAGGCATTAACTTGTATAAAAGCTTGAGTTCATTGATAGCAGCCGTTTGGGAGAGAGTAGGCAGCTGTCATATACGAGACATTCCGAACTACGGAATGTATCGCATTCAAAGATGAATAAAAACATTTAGTCAACTGCCTATGTGTTAAGACAATTTAAAAAATAGTACACTCATACATTTGAAACGATTCAGTATTAAATACGACTATTTGCCGACCCCAAACTAAACATAGCTATAGGTTTGAAACCGTTAAATTTCAACAAATATTTCATAGTTCGTCCTCTTTTCCATATTTTTCGTTGGATTGCCATTCGATATTGACGCAGTTATTTTTAACTACAAATATTTGAATGTATTCCAATTTCAGTTCAGTTCAAAACGAAAAACAAGATGGCTGTGCTTACATAGTTAGAAATGGGGCATGTCAACAACGGATTTAAAAACGGTATTAACTGTTTAGGTGTCAGGAGCCGATTCAATACCCATAGATTTTATTCAATATAATATTATCATTATACAGTCTTTTTTCTTACATAATTTGTATACTAGTTCTTCCTACTTCCTACTAATATTATAAACGTGAAAGTTTGCATGGATGGATGGATGGGTGGATGTTTATTAGGTACTCTTTCACGCAAAAACTAGTGAACGGATTTGGATGAAATTTGGCACACAGGTTTATAACCAGGATTAACATATAGAATACTTTTTATCCCGATATTCTCACGGGATCGAAACTTATGCGGGTGAAACCGCGGGGCGCAACTAGTGGTAATATATCTGAATGAGGCTATATTTTATTGAGTCCAAATAAACGTTTTCATTAAACGTTATAACTAACTTCTGCCCGCGACTTCGACCGCGTAAATTTTCTTGTCTCACGATCCACCGCAAGGCATCGCATCGCCTGCCCGCACTATTACTTCGTTTTTGCTTATTGTTCTTTCTTTTTACTCGGGTCCGAAGTGTCCTAGCGTGATGTTAAATAGCCTATACCCTTCCTTGAAAATTGAGCTATCAAATGAAAAAAACAAAAAATAAATTTGAGTGGTTCTTCCAGAGATTAGCGCGTTCATACAAACAAACTCTTCAGCTTTATTATTAGTATATAAAAGTACAGATAGATATTATGGATAAAAAGTCTAACCACACACAGACACACATTAGACGTTGTAGATATGAAATAAATTTGCATTTTCAAAACAGACAACTACCTATAGAAAAGATATGAACAGTTTTATTATTCTGGCATGTCACCACCAATCTACACGAGCCACACGAACGTTTCACGTTACACAAAAAATCTAACACACACACCTACATTTATTTCTCACACAGCTAAAATCTAGCTCAAAAGCTAGCCTATTTCACAGCCAAAACTAGAAACAAAGTTTGGTGAACGAATAAAAGTGTAAAAACAAAAAATGCTTAGATTTCAATGCTGGTTGTCGACACTGTGCCAATCTCTCTTCGACCAGCGACACTGCAGCAAATCTATTTTTGACAGGACAAGCTATTTTTTGGCTACTGCTATTGTTAGGGATGTGAAAAGTTTTGCGGTTAAATATCGGCAGTTAGGATGTATGTAGAAAAAAATCAGTGTTGATCAAAGACGCAAAGTTTTAATATTTTGGCACTAACCAGGGTTTCAATTGTTATATTTTGCGGTGACTGTTGAAATTTTTAATGTAAAGCTTACCAAAACACATAGAAGTAGATGTTTTGGTATACATACTTTTAGGTAGGTATTCTTTTATACCTACAGTTTGCCATTTTGTTACAGTAAAGGTACTTTGTTGCACTACTGAAAGAGTTAGTACTGACATAACATTGAATTTCGGATACGTATACTTTCGGATGTCTTCCCAACAATGTCACAACTCACCACATCACTACCGGACACACCGCGATCCGCCACGGCGCCATCTCGCGGATTTATATCAAAACTTTTTAAATAGTGCCGGCGATTCGCAGACAGTTTCAACTTGGAGATTAAGTGGGCAACGAATGAATTGTTTCCACTAGTAAACTTGCAAGAAAACTGCACTTAAGATAAAATAGTGCAGTTTTCTGTAATTGCAAACTTACTACGTTGCAACCAAGTCGGATACAAAGTTGTAAGTGGGCGTTCAATCAAACGATGCTTCTTGGAACACGCGGTATGTTCTAGCTTCTAGGAATTTGTAGTATAAATAGATATCTGTTTACTGCTAAACGAGTTCCGTTGAAGTGGAGTTGATTACTGTTAACTCTATGTTGTACACTCGTATATGTCTGTAGGTGAAAGACTGCTGGGGAAACGGAAATAAATGAATCAGTCCTGTCAACGAACAGTCCAATGGCGAATCGGTCTTAGGAGAACGGTTGCGGAATCCATCTACTGAGGTGAATCATTATTCATTGCCTTGATGTGATGCATTTCCTGTGTAAAAATGGTAGTCAATTCAAGTATATACTTGCCATTTCGCTCACACTATCATTATTTTTACAAAAAGAAAAACATTACATTACCTAATGAAGGACACTGAACGAGACACAATAGAATTTTTATTGTTATTACGTCGAGGAGCGTTTTAAACAGTAACGAGGTTATGGCGGCCAGATTCAGAACTCAACGCCAGCCCCTACTACACAGTAGGTTATGCCGACGACCTCGCAATCCTTGTTTCGGGGAAGGTGACGGGCACGATTTGCAACCTCACTCAGCAAGCGCTACGTATCGTAGAAAGATGGTGCAGGGAATTTGACCTATCAGTGAACCCCACTAAAACTGAATTAGTCATGTTTACCCACAAACGAGTACTAGGCCCTTTTCGATTACCAAAACTGTTTGAGACTGAACTCCAGCTGGCCAGCGAAGTCAAGTACCTCGGAGTCATACTAGACAGTAAGCTAAACTGGAGTAGTCATCTGGACAACAAACTAAACAGGGCCTGCATGACCTTTTGGCAGTGCAGGAGAATGATAGGTAAGAAGTGGCGCCTATCCCCTAAAATTATACTTTGGCTGTACACTGCAGTGATCCGCCCCATGATCACCTACGGGGCCGTGGTCTGGTGGCCCCGCACCAAGCTGGTTACAGCCTCCAACAAACTACAACGCATGCAAAGGCTAGCCTGCATGGCGACTACGGGCTTCATGAGGACTACTCCGACTGCAGCAGTTGAAGCCATCCTAGGACTACCACCGCTCCACTTATTCATACAACAGGAAGCGACATTGGCGGCAGTACGTCTTCACACACTTAATCTCTGGGGTAAGAGTGAAACACCACACACCACCTTGCTCAAGGGACTCCACAAGGAGTTCCCCATTACGAAAGCTATAATAGATCGGGTGCCCAAACAGTTTATCTTTGACAAAAAATACAAGATCCAACTTCACGAGGATCGCCGATGCTACGGGTTATGGCCTGCAGAGCTGCGTATTTTCACGGATGGATCCAAAACAGGTAGTGGTACGGGTGCTGGAATCTTCTCAGAGGATCTCAACATACATATAGTCACACCACTGGGGGTCCACAACACAGTGTTCCAGGCTGAATGCATGGGCATTTACTTGGCCGCCTCAGCCATTATGGCCAGGGAAGTAAAGGAACACTCCATCCGCATACTCTCAGACAGCATGGCTGTTCTGCAAGCACTGAACAGCAATACAGTTGATTCTGGGCTAATATACGAGTGCCATCTGCGCCTCAACCAGGTGGGTAGCCTCAATAACATAACCATTCAATGGATCAAAGGACACAGCGGTTCGCTAGGTAACGATGCAGCCCATGAACTTGCCAGAAGAGGATCGAGCATGGCACCAGTGGGACCTGAGCCCATCTCCGCCACTTCCCTTTGGATACATACGTACTC
Organism: Apamea epomidion; assembly: GCA_947507525.1. NCBI lineage: Eukaryota > Metazoa > Arthropoda > Insecta > Lepidoptera > Noctuidae > Apamea > Apamea epomidion. The sequence goes on from OX382234.1 coordinate 1,826,566, forward strand.
TGGTAAGAAAACGCACCAGAGACCTACACGACCAACTTTGGACGGAGCTAGGCGATTGTAGGCAGGCCAAGGAAGCACTTCCCACAATTAATGGCCGCCTCACGGAACAGGTTCTCCGTCTAAATAAACTAAAGCTGCGTACAGTTACTCCAGCATTAACTGGCCATGGGTCATTTAACAAATACCTCTATGTCATAGGAGTAACAGACAGTCCGATGTGCAGGGCCTGCATGGAGGAGGACGAGACAGCGGCGCACGTGCTGCTAAACTGCCCGGTGGTCGCCACGTACAGGGCAAAGTACTTCGGTAACCCAGGTACCCTACGAGAAACGGTCAGTAACATCAAGGCGTTGCTGGCCTTGCTTGAGGAGCTGGGGTGGATCGAATAATCGATTTTCCCACCCTTACGCAAAATACGCGCATTGTCGTGGAGTTGCGGACACCAGCCCGCTGTACCTATTACCTATTATTATGGAGGCTAGATAGGCAGTCGCTCCATGTAAAATACTGGCACTCACCTGCGTCTGGTTAGACTGGAAGCTGACCTCAACAAAGTTGGGAAAAAGGTCAGATCATGATGACGTCGTTGGACGCAAAGTGTTAACAAAATGTCAAAGGGCGTGAGTTTGTCAGTGGGTTAACCAAAATACTTATGAGTGTCCTGTGATGGGTGGGAGTGAGACCATGCCAAGGGAGATGCATGCATGAGGAGCAGTGATGGCCCAGTGGTAATGGCCGTGACTTATGAGTTGTAGGTCGTAGGTTCGAACCCAGACAGGCGCTTTACTTTGTGTAAATTATTTCATCACCACTGCTCTCAAAACGGTGACGGAAAACATCGTGAGGAAACCGGCATGTCCTAGAACCAAAAATTCGAAAACATGTGACATCTACCAACCCACACTGGGCCCGCGTCGTAGCTCACTCCCTCTCGAAGAGAGCAGGCCTGTGTCCCAGCAGTGGGATCATTATAGGCTGATTTTGATGAACTAAAATACGCAATTTACCTATGAGTGTGCTGTGATGGCTGGGAGTGAGACCATGCCAAAGGGTTGGAACTTACGACCTTTCCTTCATAAATCGACCTTTCCAAGGCCATTGCCTCTTTACAACCCACACCTCCATACATGAGGTACACAAAAGGCGAAACCAAAACCATTTCAACAAAAGAATACCATACAACACAAGAACACAGAAATAAAATAAACATGTAAGCGAAAATTATGCTATTCGTTTTACAGCGATATAAAAACACCGTCTCACACAAAAGATAGGAATATATCGGAGAAATTCAACAAGATTTGTGCCACAGAAATGCTTGCCTGAATATTTTGCTCTTTCCACTAACAAAATGTACGAGAAACGGAATCGAGAACTTTGCTGAACGATAACAGAATCGTCGGAATTTGTCCTACACTTGCTCTTAGCTCGCGACTTTGTCTGTATAAAAAGGGAGCTCTTTGCTTATCTTTTTCCTGGATTCCTCGTATTTAGTGACTAGACAATGTAAGATCTACCCAATATCATTGGAAGCTGTTGATAAAGGACATGTCTTTGAATTTATAGTTCTAGAACATTTGCTCACGATGCTTTCCTTCACCATTTTGGGAGCAGTGTGATGACATTATTTACACAAGTAAAGCGCCTGACTGGGTTCGAACCCACGACCTACAACTCGCAAATCGGGGCCGTTATCACTGGGCCACCATTACTTGTAGGTTATGATAGGCATATTATGAGATTATGTCTCTTTGAGGCATCATAATCACGTTGCAAGTGCTCCATAAGAGGCGGCAAAATCCCTTTCCATGCCTGTCTTATTTATCAATAGTCCTGGTACCTACTTAGGAAAACACGATACTTTCTAGTGCCCTTTACCAACGGCTACGACAATAAACAATACTTCTCAGTAAACATATAAATCTAAACCTAAACAGACTATTTGAACAATCTTGTTTTCCTACAATAAAACATTTTCTTGCTAAGAGTCCGAGACCTTTTTCCGACTACAGATCCCTCAGTCACTTATAGTGACACGTACAAAAAATACTGCAAAGCCTTTCCCAAGCCTAGGACTAACCTCAAGCATAATATATAATATCAACACATGAATCATGATACATAGACTCACGCCCTTTTACTTCACAAAGGGAAAGAAACAGAACGCCAAATGTAACGATTGTTACATACTCCTTCTGATTATTACAAGTAGGGACAGACGTCAGCACATCAAGGTACTACAATCTATCAAATTGTCAGATTTATTCCCTTCTCCATCAACAAAATTAAGACTCCACCGCGAGTAGTTTCCATACAAGCACACATTTGCATCTTACAACTGCAATTGCCAAGAAATCACTCGCGCGGAATGTGTGAAATATTTAGGAGTACACATGGACAGTGGCTTGAGGTGGGATAAACACATATTGTACAGTAAATTCCAGAGTAAGACGACTCATTCAGGTATTTAAAACGCTTAAGACAGTGCTACTATGAAACAACTCAGACTCGTATACTTGGCCCTTTGTCAATCCGTAGTACAATACTGCATCACCGTATGGGGAGGGGCTGCAAAGACGCATCTACTGAGCTTAGAAAGAGCACAAAGAGCGGTGTTAAAAGTGATGGCAAGAACGCCCTACACATATCACCACATCTTACACATCTTAACTATACTCGGAATGGAAGGTCCTAACAGTTCGCCAACTCTTTGTGCTCAGAGCCATTCTCAGGAAGCATCAAAGCGTACCATTACCCAACCCCAACAGACGCAGCAAAATGCCTGTGTGCCCTTATGTTCAATGCAGGACCTCCTTCGCAAGGAGACAGTACAAGGTCATAAGTTGTAACCTATACAACACCACAAACAAATACCTCGACATTATTTCTCGTAGCAGACACGAACTTAAAGGTAAAGTCTCTGAATGGCTTCAACTATTAGACTATCAGAAGACGGAAGACCTACTGGCATGTATTGCGTAACATATATCACACAATGCTTCTAAACAAACTCTCACATACACACACTCACACCATACACACACACTGTTGAACTCAAATAAAAATAAAATTAAAAATTAGATTATAGAATAAGAACTACGGAAAACTATCTTAAGAACATTGTAAGTCTACTGCAACGACACTCAAACCAATGTATTCGTATTTATTATGTAATACCTCCTGCGGCTGATCACTGTTTCCCATAATACAAGCTCAAGCTTAGCTTGGGAATCAGTAGCAGTACCTTTTGTACAACACATCAATACGATGCAAATGTTGGATTACTCTAAGCTAATGTGAATGTAATAACTGGCGACAATAAAACATTTTTTTTTTTTCAACTTTATCGTTAAAGCATTAGGTTCAAGATTGATTGAGAAAATTTGATAGTTTTGGGTAGCTTGACCTGCTGGCGGCTGTACATAAATCACAGGGCCAATAATTAAAAAGGCCCTTAATCTAGTCGCAATCTTATCTCAGCGACAATCAATGTCAAAAACTTGTCAAAAATGTAGGGAATTTAGGGGTATTTTTGACAGATTGAGATCAAGATCAGACTGTGAACGTTTTAAAAATTACGAGAATTGTCCCTCTGTTCATTTTCGCATTTTTGAAGGCCACCCTAAACCACTAAAATATCAACACATCCTGGAAAAATCAAATAAAAACCCTCGCAGCTGTTTTCCTCTCAAAATCAGATTAAAAAACAAACGTTTGAAATAAATAAGAAATACTCTATATCCGTGTCTTCAAACCGACTCCGCAGTCGGTCGAACAGACAGTAGTATTCTGTTATAATATCAAACGCAAAGCCAGCTATAGAGGTGGACCAAGCTGACAAATCCTTGCATCCTATTCAGAGGCCCCGGAAAAATATTACAGAATCTTTCCCCCTACTTTATACAACTTTCTTATTGTGGGATCAACCCCCGCCCCCGAAGGAAACGCGTGAAATTAGAATTTCGCGATATATTTGCAAAGGAGGGAATATTTTTGGAATGAAATCTTCGTTTTTTTGCTGTAAAAGGTCTAATGTTGGAATATTGGTTCGGTTAAGGGCTGTTATTTAAAGGATGTTTGTCTACAGTTTTCTGCGTATATACTGAGTTTTTGCTATATAAAACGGTTTAGGGTATATTATTTTTTCTATTTATGTAATAGAAATGAGATTCATATGACGTCTACGTAGATATTTCAACCTTATTATAAAATAACATCACGTTTTGTATTATAACAATAAGTTGAAAAGCGGAAAGCTCCTAAAACTTCCAAACTAGACTGACTTAATTTCAACACAAAATGTCGAAAAATTATATCACCCAAGAGTGACTTTTCCTAAACAGAATTTTAACAAAAACAAATGTTCCTCACAAAGTCGAGGCCCATCAAATTGTAACGGATTTTCAACTGAAGTAGCACTAGCGGGACTCAAGGCTTCAGCCGAGGCACAGTCGAGGCCATGGCCTAAGGAAAAGCGAAGCGGCAGCGAAATAATAAGACTGACATTATTATTGTTGGTCAATTGAATTTTATTAACCTAATGGAGACGTTATTAGTATGTTTTCGGTTAGGCTGGCAGAGCACGACTTATGAAATGAGCTTGAGTTGCCAAAATCTTACGAAGCAACCCACAAAATAGGATTGCCAAAAAAATAAAATAGAGCCTCAAATTGTTATGCTGTCTTGACGCAATCACTTGTTTTGATGGGTGACTAACTTAGACATGGCGACTATACACACTATGCGATATGCGGCTGCGACAGCTCGGTGACTAGAGGCAATGACAGGCTGCGGCCGACAATTTTCATATATTTTGTTCTAAGCTCCGCACACTTGACATCGAGTTAGAGTCGCAGAGATGCACGATCTCGCTTCTTATCGCAGCATCTCTAGACGCACGGTGTACGCGTAGGTGCACTCGATGACAATCGCATGCGACAGGATAGCGTCTTGTCGACGAGCTGTCGCAGTCGCATATCGCAGTGGGCGAGGTGGTTTATGTAATGGATAATTTACGTAAAACAACGAACGATAATAAGACATTAAATCAAGGTATAAGTTGCAGGTAATGCATCATAAATTCAAAATTCATTGAACACAATGTAACCACTATCCGCCATTGAGTCGGTAAGGTACATAACTCAGACGTGGAAGTTTCAGCGCGACTGCAAAATGACATAAAGGCATTAGTGACTCATAAATCCAAATACCGATGCACGTAATAGAGAGAGCTTAATATACTAACTTTGTAGGTTGCGAGGTAGAACAAAGGGGTGTGGACCTGATAAATTACTATTTTACTAGTCACTAGTTGTCTGGCATTTTTGCCGAAACGGGCCTTATTGGCGCAGCCGTGAGGCACGCTTTCCTGCTAATTTCTTATATCGCACTTTACACTTTTTTTTTGTGATATATAATATTATTATATTGTGTGCCTTTTAGTCTTTGCTAGTCTAAATGAATGTATTTTCTTTCTTTTTTTCAATCTAAAAAGCTAGATTAATCAAGACAGCAGCCTAATTGCGTAACACTCTTCCTGGCCCTTTCATTTTGAAAGTTATTATCATATTCATTTCATTATTTACGTTGTCGAGCAGACGAATTTTTCAAATATATGAAGCAATAGGTTATGAATATCCTTCGGATTGTTAGTGTATTGCGCAATTGGGCTGCTGATATACCAATGTAGTAAACAAAGGCAAACTAGATAATAGTATCTAATTCGACTTAAAAACCCGAGGTTGACTGTGAACTGTCCAACTAAACTCGGGCAATCGGAGTCCACAGACTTGTAGACCCCGATAAACTGAATTTAGGACGATGAATCGATGATAGTAACGATAACCCGATTATTTAAATGCATTCAAATCGATTTGTTTTGACCTAAAACATGTTGTTAAATCCCTCACTTACCCAAGTAATTGCTTTGCAGTTCGGCTTTAAAACTGAAATGTCAACGAGCACTCTAAAATATTGTTGAAAACTTCGCACAGCTGACATATCCCGATAATGTAGCAAATAAAATAAACCCACGTGAGATGCAATATTTATCGTCCTCGATGTCTATTTTTATCTCTACCTCTGATATTGTTTATTCTAAGCATTTCCCGGTATCGAAGGACAAGTCCCTTCGTCCGATGTCCTCGAAAACGTGGCCTTTGGAATTTTTCTTCACTGCCAGCTAGCAAACTTGGTAAGTTACTTGTAGCTGGATAAGAATCAAAGTATAAGATAGTTTTGACATTGGGCAAGTGTGTTCAGAATTTTCGCTTCTTAACTATAACATTTCCATTTCAGATCAATGTATTTCTTGGCTTATTGCAATTCATAGATTAGATGACTCCGCCTTGGAGTGTAAATGTGGTGCTGTTCCACAAACGATGGGGCACTTATTATCATGCCCTACGTGTCCTGTCAGCTGTACGTTACTGGAACTGATGGCGCCACACACGTAGCCAAATTCTGGGCCAGCCAATTTATGTAGAAGGCCATCGACACGCTAAGAAGAAGACATATGGCCTATTTCACAATGTCCAGTAAGGTCTATCAGACAAATTCAAAAGGGGAATAGAATTAGGCCAGATACGGTAACCGTAAGGGATCTAGTGCTTAAGAAAGTGTTGCCGCTACCGGTCGGAGACTCTACGGCCCAGATTGCAGCCGGTCGTGGTCGTAGCCGTGTAGTGCGCGAGCTCCCTTAACTTTTCAAAAGGTGGTGTAACAAGTCCTAAATCTCCCGTTTTTACTCCACAAACAAGGTGGCTGTACATCTTCTACAGATTTTTACCAGTTTTTTGCTTTTTTTTTTGCGTTTTATAAAACGTTGCCCCACACTAGGAATTACTCCTGTATCGTGGGTGCGTTGACAAACATTTAAACTCACATACACAAACAGCCAGACCCGGAACAACTACCTGTAGGCAATACAAATATTTGTTCCGTGCGGGAATCGAACCCACGACACGCAGCGCAGCAGTCGATCAATTAGCGACTGCGCCAACCGTGTCGTAAGTTTCTTGCAAGTTTGTCGTCAATCGCCGCTGTCTGCCGCCTGTACGACCAGCGCTTTACCGTCGACTATTCGAGTTAAGTGCCAAGTTATATCCAAGTTGTAACAAGCTCTTTGTTTAACGATTCTAAGTTGAAACAGTGACTGTTTAATTTCAATTGCTCCACGCCTTTTAGAAGCTTAAGTGTCGATGTGAAAATTTTTAATTATCATGTTCCCGTTTGCTTGTTTGCTCGGAATATTTTTGTTTGTGCTACTAGTTTGTAGTTTTATTGTTTCCGTTTGAAAGAAAGTTTTGTTGTATTTGTGTTTGTTTAGGTACCTATCTGGGAATAAATGACAATGTTGAAGGATGGAATGCTTGAGTTAAAGTGAATTGTCTATCAAGACTAGAAAATAAATATTAAAAATGGGATTGAGAAAATAGTTGACTTAGAGAATAGTTTGACACAGATACACTGCTTTACTTTACAGAAAATTTTAAAAATCTTTCCTGGGTATTAAATAAAGAATAAATAAAAAAATGTCTGGAGCATATTGTGACGGATGACCTCAAGGATGACGGGGATATAGAGCGGGAACGCAGGGCGTTGGCGGTGAGAAGTAACATGCTTGCTCGCAGGTTCGCTCGATGTACAATTCAAGTAAAGATAACGCTCTTTAAAGCGTATTGTCAATCTTTTTACTCGAGTGGCCCGTGGGTGAGCTATACGCGACGATCCTATGACACCCTGCGGGTTCAATGTAACAATGCTTTCAAAATGTTGTTAAGGCTACCGTGGCGCTGCAGTGCCGCCGGAATGTTTGCAGAAGCCCACACGGACGGCTTCAAGGCCATAATTCGCAAAAAATCGGCTTCTTTGCTGCAGCGTCTGCGGGGTGCTAAAAATAGCATTCTGAAAGTCATTGCTGCTCGATTTGACTGCCCCATTCAAAAACACTGGGTGAGGGTAGTGAATGGTTTTGTATAGTAGTCTACTTATAGATAAGTACTAACAATACTAACATAATCGTAAGCTAACATTGTTGCTAATATACAGGCTGATTTTTTAAAGACCAGCCAAATGTAAGGATGTGGTACAGACCATCAAACTGAACAACTTTCTCCATGGGACCAACATCGTAATCGCAAATAAAAATTCAGCCGTCCCATACATTTAGGTCGAGTAGGTATTGAAGTGACAGTTATATGGGACAGTTGATAAAATTTTCGCGATTACGCTATTTGGCCCATGGAGAAAGTTGTTCAGTTTGATGGTCTGTACCACATCCTTAAATTTGCCTGGTCTTTGAAAAATCAGCCTGTATACTAACAAGATATGGATTTTAATTATCTGAAATAAATTATTCTATTCTATTCTAAACTATCCCAACAACGTGCCATAAACTCGTAAGTACAAGTAACTTCACTTTATGCTGCCAGAAACACATGTGTGAATTCGGACACATAACAATGTATTTCAACGAAACATATAGATAGGCATCCCTCACCAAACCCCTTGGTCTGTGTAGGAGCATCATTTCTGCTGACCATAATACATAAATCTCGTCTTCTTCCTATGGGGATAGGTTCTGCTGACCTATCAACGTGTAATTCACAAACAACAGTACAAGCTTACGTAGGATGTATATGTGGAAGTGGATTGTCGAATCCGCTGTTTAACAAAACCGCTAGTGGTTTTATAAAATAGCCCCGTTATATAAAACAGGTGAACAACGTTCACCTGGATTGCCATTATGTTACGTTTAAAATGAAACTGCTACCACGTTTAGACGTAAGGCAGAATGGCTTAAGTATCTGGACGCAATAACTAAGCTAGGACACCCTGACCAGTTGGTTCAGGTTTGGTTCGAACTGTGACCAAACTCGCGTGAGCCAAGCGAGCAAAGCAAGCGGTGCCGCGGCAGCGGCCGGCGATTATTTAGTATTTTTAGGACTGACTTCCATAAAACTCTGATAACATTATATTAAAACAGTCCTTAAAATCACTGATTTAATTTGAGTTAGGATCATTTTCACTCATATTACTCGTTTTGTTTATATCGGTTTCGGACGCCATTATTGTTGTTAAGACACACAGAGCCTCGATCGTCAATATTGCTGCATAGATAAACAAAAAGTTCAATAATTATGGAAAATCACTAGACGTCATTCAGCTGTTTTACATAACGAAGCTGTTTTTTTAAACGGCTAGCGGTTATGTAAAACCGCAAATTCGACAATCCGTCTGCGGCATATATATGCAAAACGCTAAAGTATTTATTTTTAATTGACGTCTGGCATTACGCAGAATTTCTACTTTTATTGAGGGGTCGAAACGTACTCAAGCCGACCCAATATTGCAAGCCCACATGATTATGAGGTCCCCAAAAATTTAACGATCCCGGGAAAACGATATATTCTGCTTTTCTCTCAGGATTTGACAAAAAAAAATATTGTAACTGGTAGAAAAAAACAAGAACCTGAGCAAAAAATAATAAAACGCCATATTTTGTTTTACTTACTGCATTTTTTTCCATCATCCGGTTAGGCTGGGAGCCGACCCCAACATAGTTGGGAAAAGGCGTCCAGCCTTTGATTAGATTGATTTTGATACAATGAAAGTAAATCTCTCACAAAATCTAACTTCACACATCGAGCCCTACCTTAGTCACCCTACTCATGCACATAACCGAACTCGAAATAACAAAATCTCAAACGCAAATCTCGAGGAAAAACGGCCATTCTATAAATATTATCGAAAAACAATCGCTACCCGTCCAATCTCAATCCGCAGCGAGTCTTTAATTTTCTGAAAACTCAATTAAAACCGATTCTCCAATACTTTAATTGTATTACTGATGAATGGACCAAGTTGGAACATCCAGACAGCAGACAGGTAGATGTCTGTCTAAGAATAGATACTAAATTTAATTGATAAGATGGATCGCTGTAGTTATTTTGCTGCTTTCTGGTAAATTAAATTCATGTTGAGGTATCCATCTGCTGATTTTCAAAGCTTGAAACTATAAGTTTTGAAGTAATTAATAGTGGAGCAGAGTATTATTGTGTTCAAATGAATACTGAAAAATTTCCGAATCAAATTAAATGATAATATAAGAGGTAGGTAATTAGGGTTACTGTGACAATTTCCTGAAAATCATAACCAACACTAATTATGGGCAAAAAATAATTACCAATCAGAGAAGAATTTCCTCTCCAACTTACAACTGAAAAAACGTGAATCCGTAATTATTTTTCTAAACAAAAAAAGGTGTATATGCAACAATGCAACAGTAAATTAAACTGCGTATATCTAATGCCGTTCCCAGTCGGCATACGAAAATTCAATCAAATATGTCTAATAGTTCAGTCACTATAGCTCGTCAAAGATTGGCAAAACCCATAGTCGGCCAAATTGTCAATGCTAGAATTTATTTCATAGATCCTCTTATGCATTGCCAGTGTTTTCATTTATTGTAGTTTTGTTGTCTCCACAATGTATATAGATACGTATTTCGTTGGCAAATAAAACAGTTTTTCTTTCTTTCTTTCAACCAAACTCAACATTCACCTCTGACCTCACCACACGAAACAACACCAAACAACAAATCAAAAACAAAAGCGCGACGCTAATATCACATCGCTTAAAAAAACAGAACGCAATCCGGTGTCGCAATTAAACGTAGGCAATGCTATCGCATCGACTTAGTACGGACTTTAATTAAACCCGGGATCCCGGGCCCCGGGTCCCGGGTAAATAGCCCGCCGTGAGGACAAATCGATTGCATAACAGGAGGAGGATGGCTGATGAACCGAGATGCTCGCTTAGCAGTTTTTCAAAAGGTAGATGATAATGTTCCAGATTAATCAGCACTTTCGCAAAAAGATAATCTTAGGACTTCCGAGTTTGAGCGCGGATTGGATTCGATTTTATTTTGTTTTGTGTCACGAATTAATGGGATTGGATCGTTATGTTACTTCCAATTAAGACAATTGAAAATGTCGGTAAAAGCATTATTTAATACTCCTTCTGGGGAAGTCGAGTATAACTTCAGTCGCTCTTTCTGGTATTGTTTACAGTTAGGCGACTTGTGGTTACCAAGTGTACAAACACGCTGTAAATGTGTGTGTTAACGCATTAGCTCTTGGTACCGTCCGAGACTATGGTGAAGTCGAAAGTAGGTGTGTGTGATAAGTGCTGACCACTGACGCTACTCGTCTTCACTCACACATTCACAGCGTGTGTGTACACTTGGTAACCACAAGTAAAGCGCGCGTCGCTTCGTGAGATAAAAATACTATAAAGTCCAAGAATATTAGTCAAATGAGGGCAAGTATATCGGAATGAGAGATAGTCAGCTATAAAGATGTATAAACCTTTATTTTGGCACCCTAAAACTTGTCTCAAATCCTAGTTATCGTAGGGTGTCCGCGACTACAGATATTCCAAGGGCAAAGGTCAAGAAATCGATTTTTTACACATTTATTGCAAATATCTCGTTTCCTATAGGTTTTAAGCTATTTGTATCTATCATAAATATTGTAGAATGTAGAGGATTAAATTCTCTATAACTTTTGTTTAAACATTTTTTTTATATCTTGAACCATTTTCGTACCCATATCTCAAATATATAATCATAATCAATACAGCTGTTACGAAATATTAATTCACCCCTTTGACGACACATTCCTACAAGAAAAAAATAAATCACCGTACAAAAAAAAACTGACACACTTTCAATAATCTTTCAATCCGAAGCAATGAAATCATTCGCAATAACGTATCATAACCCCTAATCTCCCACTTGAAGACATCACTTCAGGCCTCAATCGCGCACAGCTCAACAAATCACGAGAATCTTTGTACACACTGAATATACGAGTCTTAAAAAATCTCTATTCACAGTTATCGATCGGGGGAACATCTGAAAGTACTAACCTTACATCTGCCGAGGGAAACGGCTCAGAAACTCGTACTTTTCTATGCAAACGTCGGTAGATAAGGTCCTCGTAAAACTGTATCGCTGGCTAGGCGAGCTCCATCGGTTGGAAGTTATCGCATAGCTGTGGTACAGTCTTTGGCACTGTTAATGGGGTTTTGTTTGGGAAAAGGTTGATTTTTATGCTGTTTAGGTATTGAAAGAGAGGTTTTTTTAATTGAATAAAATTAGGTTTTTAGTTCGAAATAAAAAAGGATACTCCTCTGCCCAACCCTTCTGTGAAACAAGGCGTGATGTTCTGTGTATTAAATATAAAAGATTGTTTGTCAAAAATAATTACAGCCTAAATAAAAACATAAAATAATAACGGCATATAGCACGCTGTTTAAATAAAATTCGTGTTTAAAAATCAAACAATACGCTCGCAGTTAAAACAATTAAGTTCACACCTATTATTAAAAGGTCTGTCAACAAGTTCTAGGGTCTTAACAAAATAGAAAATGGTCAATATTTGATTTCGTTAACCCTATATTGATCGTATGTCTGAGGGGCCCGTGGCTAAATAATAACAGCCGCACAGGTCGATAGGTCAGGTTAAGCTACGCTTGCCGCGGTTGATCTGTGGATGGGTGACCATCTTTACATACCGAGACCCCTCCGTGCCTCGGAAAGCACGTTAAGCCGTTGGTCCCGGCTGTCATTCATGGATCTTTGGCAGTCGTTACGGGTAGTCAGAAGCCCGAAAGTCTGACAACCAGTCTTACCAAGGGGTATCGTATTACCTAGTAACTGGGTTGTGGAGGTCAGATAGGCAGTCGCTCCATGTAAAATACTGGTATTCAGCTGCATCCAGTTAGACTGGAAGCCGACCCCAACGTAGTTGGGAAAAGGCTAGGCATATGATGATATTGATCGTATGTCTGGAGATGCTTGAAAAAGCCTACAAAAAGTTTCGGAAATACCTATAGATACCGAAATTAAATTATACAATTTTCGTCTACTAAGCGCTTTTCATGCAGATACTATGCCTGTTACATCGCCATTTGTAACTGCAACATGCACAGTGCACGTTTTTTACTATTTTTTTATGTTTTGAACATCAAATACGTATAGGTAACAAGAATAGCTATAAAATTGTATGTTACCCCTTTCCAATGTCTAGACAAATAAAAAGTTGTTCAAGGTTAAGAAACTGGATTAAGTTATCCGTTTTTATTGTTTTGGGTACTGAATCGCATAGACGTACATTTTTATCCACAAAACGGTACGGTACCTACTTTGTTTAAAGGTTACATTTAAGACAAAAAATACGAACCCATTTGTTTTAAAATCACAATGCCAGAAAACCATAAATTACAACCATAAAAATATTTTCAATAAAAGAAAATAAGAAAATCGTAAAACTTAAATTGCTTTTCCGAGATTAGGGTTCAATAAATTATCTTGACAAACCACCACTATAGTCGCCACATCTCACAATACGGAACCCGGAATGCGTTAAACGCCTATATAATTTATGACCACGTAAAGTGACGTAACTGATAAATCACGGGGCTTGCCCGTGGGAATCGAAACGCCTTAGTAAAATGGCCACACATGAGCTAGTGATGTAGATAAGAAAACTATTGTTGATCAGGTTTTTCTCCGAGACGCAGACTTGAGAAATTTTTGAAATCGGATTATGCTGTAGAATTAATGAGGATTCAGTTGTACACATACAGGGTTGGAACAACAGTACGACAGCATAATCAGTCCTACTGCTGGGATACAGGCCTCCTCTCTGTGGGAGGGAGTTGGCCTTAATCCTCTACGCGGCCCCAGTGCTGGTTGGTGGATAAATGATAAAATGATAAATGATTGACATTTTGTAAGTAGGTTTGTACAAACACATTTACACGTCAATCATATTTTAAAACTAGATGAGGTCGGCGTTTCCTATCTGACTAGTCTGAGAAGAAAGGCCGAAACAAACTCAGACGTCACAGTCTCTTTTAAAGTCCAGACATAATCTTGGTCAGATCATATGAAGACCATGTAGATTGATGTCTGAGATGGTTTTTTGAAGAAAGAACCAAACAGTTTGAGAGGACCTGTCCAGTCAGTGCACGCATTTGTCAGAAGTCGTGCAGCTCAACACAACACTTAAAGAGCTCGACGATTCGACGAACAATACCAAAGGATGTCACATATCTTCGAAGTTTTGGTTCTAGGACATACTGGTTTCCTCACTATTTTTTCCTTCACCGTTTTGAGAGCAGTGGTGATGAAATAATTTACACAAGACGTAAAATGCCTACCTGCGACCTGTAACTCGCCACCACTACTATAAGTGTCTCAGTACGACAGTAACTTGGAAAATAAGAATAGAATTTTTTTTATTATCCTGGTAATACATAAGCAGTTGATACACACGTTAAACTCAGATTTAAATGTCTTAGGTGGCGTAAAATATTATCTACAGCTGGGTTACATTAGTGTTAGATGCTACTGAACCCCAAACTAGACAGTTAGTCTGTATCTTATGACTCAGGACTCGGGGAATAAACTTCGTATATCTAACTAACGACTGAACTATATGAAAGAGAAGGGAGTGAATGATAGCGTGACGGTTGACAGTGGAGAATGGAAGAAGAAAACGTGTTGCGCCGACCGACCGACCGACCGTCCGACCGACCGACTGACCGACCGACCGACCGACCGAACGACTGACCGACCGACCGACCGACCGACCGACTGACCGACCGACCGACCGACCTTGTTGATCGTGTTGTAACATGGGAGAAGAGCAGTAAGATAATGATCATCATCATCTTGCTACCCTTGTCTTGCTTCATCCAGTACTATTTACATAGATTGTATTATATTTTTTATTTCAATGCTTGAATAGTATTTTCATTTATTATTGTATTGCTGTCCACAAACATGTTACATTTTATTTTTAACCCCTGACGTAAAAATGACGGGGTGTTATAAGTTTGACGTGTCTGTGTGTGTGTGTGTGTGTGTGTGTTGTGTGTGTATGTCTGTCTGTGGCATCGTAGCTCCCGAACGGATGAACCGATTTTAATTTTGTTTTTTTTATTTGAAAGGTGAATTTGTCGGGAGTGTTCTTAGCTATGTTTGATGAAAATCGGTTCAAGATGGCCGCCGCCACAAAATGGCGGATTACATATTTTTTCACAACTCCCTCAATATGGGTATCAAATGAAAGGGCTTGACTAGTAGAATACTATACACTATGATAAATTTCAAATCCAAGATGGCCGCCACCACAAAATGGCGAATTACATTTTTTTTTTCACAACTCCCTCTATATGGGTATCAAATGAAAGGGCTTGACTAGTAGAATACTATACACTATGACAAATTTCAAATCCAAGATGGCCACTACCACAAAATGGCGAATTACAAAAATCCTGATTAAATACCAAATTACCTGAATCTTAAAACGCAATAAAATAAAAGAAATGGTATAACAAGGAGTCCCTACAAAAACCATTAAATAAAAAAATTAATTAAAAATTTAAAAAACCCTACTATTTTAAACTTTAACAGAACGTTTGGCTAATAATTAGAGCGGTCCCCCTACGGGACAACATTTAATAAAAAAAAATCATACGTACTTACGTAGGGTCATCATTTCAAGGTTATTTTTTTCTTTTTATAGGGTTTCACGTTGTCGGGGGTTTTTTAAATTTTTAATTTAATTTTCAGATACTGAAAATCGTAATAATGATACTGTATTTACATTCCAAGAACTCCATAATATCTCGTGTAAATGTCCTATCTTTTAAACTGCAACCACACAGACACAGAATTACAAATAAACACTTCTATCCACCTTCCAGATCTATATTATTTATACACCTAATGACATCCTTTGAGAATTTCTATGAAAAACAAATAAAGCGACAAACTCCACACATTATTGCAATACAGACAGTATTTCGAGTGATACAAATCAACAAAACACAGCACAACAAAATACAGCTCAACAAAATACTGAACTCAGCAAAATACTCGGGGCTCATATTTAGGTTTTATGAGTCGCGACAAACACGTTGCGTCGTCGACCGCAGTGATGTAACTAGTGGTTAATACGTGCTTGTTTGAGAATAATATTTATATTGCATTTCTTTGAGACTACATAGTAATGTTGGGACATGAATGTAGCCTTTTTTTCTGGAAATACTGGACACTGTGGTTGTGGTTTTTCTTTCCAGTAGTAATGGGCTCTTGAAAGCTGTTTATTGCAATACGCAATTTCGAAAAATTCAACTTATCAGCTAAATGTTTTTGATAAAAAAAAAATTAATTTTCAATTAATATATATACTCGTAGTTGCCCATAGAGTGTAACAGAATCAATGACCGTTTGAGAACAGAAAAGTAGGTAAGCATTATTCTGTAAATATATTTTTCCAGTGGTTATGGGCTTTTGGAGGGCCTCCCATGGCACTGTAGACTTTTTGAAAGTGCAATTAGTCAGCTCAATTTGATTCAAAGCGTTTTTTTTCTTCATTTTGTACCTCCAAACCAGCACAATCGATGCCTTTTAGCGAATTAGATAACCACGTTTCAATTCAATATGGATTCAAAAGATTTTCCTATATTCCTTGTAAGTATTAACATCGCAACAGAAAATATCCACGCCATAGTTCACACCTCCTCTACAATGCGAATTGACACCTTTGTACGACAACACCCAACAACAGCGATAGAACACGACACCGTCGACCGCACACTGTCGTATCTACATTATACATAATTCAGATACGTGATCCCGCAGCGAGCAGATACGTCTCTGCTCTCTGTACGTGTAATATTCTCATGCACTATTGTCCTCAGTTAATGTACTGCATTTCAGTAAACAAGAATACCTTTAATATGTACTGTACGTGAACTATTTTAAAATGAATATTTTGTTATTAAACTAGCTGACGGCTAGTATGCCGATGTTGGTATGACGGTTTCGCTTATTTATTGGTTATGTACTGTTCCGTTGGTCTTGTGGCTGTAAGCGCGACTGCTGAGCCTTGGGTCCTGGGTTCGATTCCCAGATTGAGCAAAGAGTTGTGGTTATTTTACCATTCCGAATTTCTTAGTAACCGCTTGGAGTTTTGAAGATGGTAGTGTGATACCCCCGTGCCTCGGAAAGCACGGTCCTTCACGTGATCTTTCTCCGGTCGTGTCGGATTACTGTCCCATCAGACTATGAGAAAGAGGGAAGAGACACTATCTCTTCCCTCACTCTTCTTCACTCACCTGTGTCTGCGCACACACTTGTGCACTATAATATCTCCCGCGCCGAAGGCTAGTCTCCGTTGAAATTGGCCGCCATGGCTGAAATACGGTCTGGAGCACTATTATTAATTACTAGCTGCGCTGCGCGGTTTCACCCGCTCAAGTTTCGATCCCGTGGAAATATCGGGATAAAAAGTATTGTGTGTGTTAATCCTGGTTATAAACTATCTGTGTGCTAAATTTCATCCAAATCTGGTCAGTAGTTTTTCCGTGAAAGAGTAACAAACATCCATCCATCCATCCGTACAAACTTTCACGTTTCGTTTTCGTTTAATATAGTTATGGTAGGAAGTAGGATGTATTAAAACTAATGTAACACAATTATAAATAGTCCTACAAAGACGGACTTATTGCCTTAGCCAGTTTCACCCATTCTACCTCAGGGGTGAGACAAAACATTGTAGGTGCAATATGAGAGAAATTAACTTGAATAAAGTTACAAATAAAGTACAAAAACAAATACATATAAGCTTATAAACAAAATAACAAGAGAACTAAAACAAAAACTCAAACTGAAATAAAATACACACAACTAAAATATCAAATGAATTTCATGAGATACAATAATGGTGGAAACTGGTTTGAAATTGTTTATGTTATTACAAAGCTTTATCTATACACACTCGGGCGTATAGTTATGTTAACGTTTAAGTATTCCAACAAAAATGTTTAAAGCCACTTTTATGATAAATGATTTTATTTTGTTAGTAGGTTTGTACTACAAACACTTTTGAACGTCAATCATATTTTAAAAACTAGATGAGGTCGGCGTTTCCTATCTGACTTATCTGAGAAGAAAGGCCGAAACAAACTCAGAGGTCAGAGTCTCAGTCCAGACACAATCTTGGTCAGATCATATGAAGACCATGTAGATCGATGTCTGAGATGGTCTTTTGAGGAAAGAAGCACCCACACAGATTGAGAGATGTATGCAATGTGTGTGCATGAGAAGGTGTTGCCAATTGTATTATCTAAAACGTTCGAATGCTACACTTCTCTTCTTCTCTCTCGTCTCGGCACGTACTTACAAAACCAGCTGCCGTTGTAAAAAGACCAGCTGGGAAGTAACTAAAGTAACTACTCAAATTACATAACATACGTATACATCAATCAGTCTATAACGTTCCCACTGCTGGGACACAGGCCTCCTCTCAGTGAGAGACTCACTACTCAAATTACTTCTGACGTATTATATCGTCACATAATATGGCATATAAATATAGTTTAGTCATAGCACGGACTCAATTTCTTTCATAGAATTCTGTATACAAGGTGGCAGGAATATTGACGTGCAAACTGTAACCATGGATTCAGTACATGATTAAAACTGAAACCCCTACGTTAGTTATTAAAAAAAAAATTGCTGGTCCATACATTTTGACCGCGTAGCTAGCTATTGTATTTTTCTGTGTACCTAACAGTTGTTTTTTTTTTTTGATGATCGGCGAAACATTTCTACGCTAGGGGGTGTAGACTCATGATCTTGAATTCATGGTTACAGTTTGCGCGTCGATGTCCCTGCCACTCTATTTAACTAAATGCTATCTGTTTGTACGTATAGATAATAGTACGAGTTCTATATAATAGGCAGTAGTTAGCTGTCCTAAAGTCAGCGTTCGAATTGACAGCAAGGACTAGGATAAATTGCAAGGAGGATCATTCAGGGGGCGGTAAGGGGGTGAGGTAAGGTGAGGAAATTCAAATTGGATTGAAGGAAGTTTAGATTAGATTGTATTTTCCTTACACCTTGTTTAATTTAGTATAAGTGCGATACCTTTCGTTTGGAACAAGATTTTTTTTTTATATATATATTTTTTTTGTATTTGTCAGCCCTATTGATTATGAAGGTAATTTCGCGAGATTTTTTGAGTGTTTTCTTGTGTAGGTAATCAATTTTTTTTATAACATTTTTACCGGATATATTAAATGTAAAAAAAAGGAAAGTGGAAAGATTCAGCCACGTGTAGGTACATACTTAAATGATTCAATTACTACTTGAATGGATGTTAAAAGCCTGGTACAGAAAACTGGGTTTTAAATGGAATGAGACCAAAATAACAACTATTAATCATAGAAGCTGACAGTCCACGTGGGAGCTCTATCGCAGTACACAGCGTTCGCAAACTTTTAGTTTTTTCCAATAAGTACTACACAAACATACTCGTTGGTAGTCGTTGATATATCCCCAAATTACATCTTCAGCGATTGTTTAAATTAGAATTCAGTAAAGGACATCATTCATGTCGTGCCCAAAAATTAAAGTAAAGTATGTTGTTATAAAAATATGACTTTTGGCATTTTTAATCTCAAATAGCAGCCGGGGGGGTAATTGTAGACTTTCACTGTAATAGTAGAAAATGCTTAAGATTTTATTTCCCCTAAGAAAATGGTACTTTTTTTCCTGGTCGGTACTTTAATTCTTGGGTATAAAATGCTCGATACTTGAACAGTCAGGGAAATTATTAGTTACTACCAACTCACCATCATCACCTGCCTAGCCTTTACCCAAGCATGTTGGGGGATCGGCTTCCACACTACTAATATAACATTCTTTTCACACCTGTATTACTTTGACAGTTGTATAAAATGTCTATAACACGGCAAATCGAGGTACTATGTCAATTCCATAAGCAATTAATTTCCCCGAACGTACCTACCTCATCAACACCTCCATAAGAAAAATGAAACTTACACTAGCCAAGGAAATTCACCCCTCCCTGTAACGGACAGCAAGGGGAGAGGGGAGAGGGGGTGATAATTACACCACAGTACTTACAAGATGAAAAATGGAAGCGGTCGCGTCGCAAAATGTTTTCTCAACTAGTAACGGTGTGACAGCGTGAAATTCTTTTTGATAAGTGGATGGAGAACGTGGTTTAAGTATCACCTTCTTGTACTTCATAATATTAGGTTGGTTATAATTCCACTGTAGCAAAAGCCTGTTTCCATACTTGGAAGGAATAGGAGTAGGCACTGATCAATACTTTGACTTAAGATCGAAGCGCCAGGGTAGCCTGCGAAATTCTAATTTTCTTACGTTTTTCCAATTTGCAGGTCAGTGGTTGTATGTTGAACAAAATATGATTCGCGACCGTAACAAGTGTGTATTTACAAAATTATTTATTTATTTATAAGTAGGAGAACCAACAGGTAAACCAAATTAATAACAATTGTATAAACGACACAGAGCCAATTACAGGTTCTCACGAGTAGACACAGTATAATCATTAAAATCAACAATACAACCCTATGGAAATATCAATTAATGGGATTAACTGAACTTCAAGAAACGATCACTTTAAATCTTCGGGGATATACGGCACATGTAGGTATATTCCTTGTAACTTAAAACTGGGTGTGGTTTTAGCTTTCAATTTAATTTAATCATTTATAGACATACTGAGAAATGAACAGACTAAAATAATATAAGTTTAGACTGGACTAGAGCAGAATGTACTCAATAAACTTTCTTGCATACTTACACTTCATCACTGAATTCATCGTTAAAATAATAGAATTAATTATAGTAAACAGTCTCAAAACGACGGTGCCTACTGCAATGCCGTACATGTTACGCTACTGTATCAGTACTAGAAGTATACATACATAATCAGCCTATAATATTCCTACTGCTGGGATACAGCCTCCTCTCGGTGAGAGGGAGTGGGCCGTAATCTACCACGCGGGCCCAGTGCGGGTTGGTAGATGTCTCATGTCTTCGAATTATTGATTTAAGGACATGCCAGTTTCCTCACGTTGTTTTTCTACACCGTTTTGAGAGCAGTGGTGATGAAGTAATTTACACAAAGTAAAGCGCCTGTCTGGGTTCGAACCTACGACCTACAAATCGTACCACCACTGTTCCTCATTATACTATACATGCTCTAACATAATCAAACCCCTTCCCCCCTCCCCTTTCTATTCCTTTCTTCTTACTTTCTGGAACAGAATATAAAGAAATGGGAAGGGAATTCCCATTTCTTTATATTCTGTTCCAGTTTTACTACCTTTTTTTGTAGCCTTTTACGACACCGGTTAATAAAGGGTTGTGAAAAGTAGCTCAGTTCAACTTTAGCCAATTTTATATAGCCTAGTCTTCATACAATGACTGGCCACTTTAGCAATTGCACAAAGGAAATATTTTTTACATCTACCCGCGATATTGTGCTAAAAGAAAAACAAGGACCAAGTACTTCTGGAGTGATTGATGGTGCGCTCAAGGAGCAGGCGAAAGAATTTTGATATAACTAGTCGTCCCGAGTGAGAAGCGCCTTATTACTGTAAGATATGATGTTTTTAAAGGTATTAGAAACACGAAATGGAGGTGGAATTATGAAAGTGTTTTGTTATGTCTTAGAAAATGGAAAATGGTGGTTAGAAATAGCTATCAGAGCGGCTTGTGGCTAAGTATAACAGCCACACGGGTCGATCTATCAAGTTAAGCGGTTGGTCCGCGGATGGGTGACCATCTTCACATACCAAGACCCCTCCGTGCCTCGGAGAGCACGTTAAGCCGTTGATCCGGGCTGTCATTCGTGGATCTTTAACAGCCGTTACGGGTCGTCAGAAACCAGAAAATCTGACGACCAGTCTTACCAAGGGGTATCGTATTACCCAAGAAGTGGGTTGTGGAGGTCAGATAGGCAGTCACTCCATGTAACATACTGGTATTCAGCTGCATCCGGTTAGACTGGAAGCCGACCCCAACATAGTTAAGAAAAGGAAGGCAGATGATGATGGTTAGTAATGGCCACTACTTACTAATCAATGATATTTATGTCTGTAACAAGTACTTAAATTACTTCATAAGATTTGCGAAAAACGATGAGTGGGCCCATAAAATTTGAGGGTTGCCCTCGATTTCTCCAAGATCCAATCATCAGATCCTGTCTTGGTGACTATGGGACCACTTCAGAAGTATCTGCTTTCGAACAAAAAAAGAAAATCGGTCCACAATTGGCGGAGTAATCGCGTAACAAACACACAAAAAAGAAACATACCGTCGAATTGAGAACCTCCTCCTTTTTTGAAGTCGGTTAAAAACACTTTTACGCGTCGAAAAAATATGTTCCAAAACTAGATGAAGTTGGTGTCCTATCTCGACTACTCTGAAGAAACAACAAAACAAACTCGAAGGTGACCAAGAATATGTCTGGACTTTAAAATAGAATAGTGTTTTTAAAGGCCAGACTCTTGGTCAGGTCAACTAAGGTCATATTATGAGGACTATGCAGATTAGTGTCTCAGATGGTCTTCTGAGGTCTGTGCATAAATACAGTTTCATGGAGTATTCACAATAATCCGATATATTTTTTTAACTTGAGAGAGAGAGAGAGAGATGTTTCAAAATAATTCATATTTTATAGTCATATTTCTTTATTGCATTCCATATTGTATAAAAGATGTTAACAAAAGGCTTAAAGCTAGATACAAAAATATGGTCCCTGTAAGGGCAGGGTTAACTTATGGTTTAACTATAAATAACATAAGGAGATTAGATTATATATAAGTTACCTTCTACAAAATAATAATGCGGTAAATCCCCACTCGTAACAAGCAATTGACATTTAGAAATACCCAATCTAATTATCAAACGATAATCTAGATTTTGTACTGACTCTATAATGAACCCACTTGACGTTAGCTAAGATGGAAAAACATTTATTTAATAAATCTCTGCGTATTGTCTACATTTTCAAACTTAAAAACAAACGTAATTAATCACAGATTAGAATAATAAAATGAACGAAAAAGAATGTCAAAACAACGTCACTCGAAGTGTAGCATTCACATTGAATGAATGAAACCTTTCCGATTTCTTGTGAGCGTGCGGTCCGGTCTTTCATTCGTTCCATTCGCCGCTGAGTGAAAAAAAGAACGCGGTCTAATTGCGAGTGAGGCTTTTACGTGATGGCCATGAAATATCGGAGTGGGATCCGCGATCTTAGAATACAAAGATTATCACACGCGAGCATTTCTGAAAGTGAACTAGGGGCCTAAAAACGCCACTTTGGCAGAATCATAATAGGATAACAATATGAATCATATTAAAAATCGTAAAATGGTCACAAACTGACAATTCATAATATGATCTGTGTGCAATTCATATCACAATGAAATAACATTTAAACTGTAGAAATAAAAAATAAACAACCAATTTGATTAATAAAAACTGTAATGAAAAGTTTACCGATAAAATTACGGTTTTTATTTTTTTCATGCGGCAATGTTTACACCAAATATTAAATGAAGTTTTACGAAAATTTTGGGAATTGCTAATGATCTGTGGGGAATTCAGGAAATGGATAGCTTTTAGAGGTATTGCTTAAAGTGGTCTCTTTAGGCCCCTTGGAAATATGTCGTTGTTTCCTTCTGCATAGCTATAATTTGGAACAGTATTCTTTAAATTCTAACTTTTATATTGCAAGATGAATTTAATTTGTAAATAAAGGTCGACGAGTCGTTTTATTAAAAAATAGTAATGAACGCGATAGGTACCTACAGAGGGAAATTAATTGATAAGCAAATTGCCTACCAACTTAAATTGTCCGTATATTCAGTCCGTGTATGTCATTCTTTGACAGTTGTATCTAACGGCTATAACACGACAAATTCACGTTGGGTGTCGTTTTGCATAACAATTAATTTCCTTGACTAAAATATACCAGAAGAAAACGTTTTTACGTATTTACAACTTGCTGCATGCAGCAACTTGCTAAAATCATCACTTTAATACCAACTGTCGCTGGTAAAACCCCATGATCCGTCCTATATCCCTCCTAATCGCTGGTTTCCCGGCCCCTACACTTACATAGCATCTTTTTCCCTTCTGTTAGAGCACGATACTCGTGAATGACAAATTAGGAGATCTCTCAGCGCACGAAATTGCTCCACAAGAATATTTTATTGAATTCCTACACTTTTTATATTGCGACCATATTCGATCCTATATTTAGAACGCCTTTATGGAAATCGCGGCTTTTGTGTACTGATTTGCGATTATATTTTGGATCCCGTATTGGGGAGTATGGTTTCAATTTACGAGCCTAATAAAACGTACAATCTAAAACTGTATCTATTAGGTATTCTGAAAAATAAAAAAAACTAGAAAATTTCGCCATCGAAGCATTCTCCTGTACGTAAATGAAAATATTATTTATTTATTTCATACAGCATGGAAGACTTACAGCTAAAAAAAACAGCAAAAAAGGAAACAATAGTCGACAGAAAGCCTACAAGTCTTCGCGTTTAGACTTATAATAGAATTTGTATTGTGAACATACAAGCAGTAAAATATTACTATATAGGTATACCTACTACTCGTATAGTTAATAGTTAAAACTCTTAAAATAACCACTTGTGTTTACAATTGAAGTGAGAGAGGAAAAAAAACAATAATTAATTAATTAATAATTATGTAGAGCAGGCGTTGCTTCGGACCACGGTAATATTGATTCCATAACAAAATTACTATTTGTTTATTCTCTGAGTTAACATGTCTTTGATTAGACCTCCTATTAATAATGGCTGGATTATATTATCTAGCTGACCCGGTGAACTTCGTACAACCTAAGAATCAATAAGAAGGGTAATTCATAAATTCAGTAAAGGTAATTCATTTTCTCATACATTCGATGAGAAAATGATTTTCTCATGTTATAATAGTTATAGCCACAAGCCTCTCAATAATTCTCTAATTTGGTACTAAGTCTTAAACAAAATGTCTTCTCCCCAGGAAATCGAGCACTGCTACTATCACGGCACGGTAAAGGACTACCCAGGGGCATCAGCAGCATTCCACACGTGCAACGGAGTGTCGGGCGTCATCCACATCGGCAACGAGACCTTTGTCATTCACCCCTTCTACGGGGGCGATCTGTCGGTCAGTGGTGGTTGCTTTTTTACCAAACTTATAAAATATATTGTGTAGTTTCAGGTTTGAAAAGAAAAAAAATCAGTGGCTCCAGACAAAAGTGCTCAAAAGAAATTATGAATTTAATTTTTTTTAATTGACAACAGAAAAATGAGCTTCAACATTATATTGAACATTACTTTCAATAATTAACGTTATAAGACGTATTGTATACGATACGTATTGTAAATAAATGAATATTATAATTATGTTCATGAGTAAAAAAAATCTTAAAGACTTTTTAAATACCTTAAGGAGACTTTTTTTACATCACGCTTTTTCTGTGTAATATGTATTAAAACATAATGCTTTTATTGTAACGTAACCATTTTGAGTTATTACTGTTTGTTTGGAGCCATTGATTACAGCTATACCAGCTGAAATCCTTCGTAAATTCTTTACGTTTTTCAGGTTTTCAAACATTTTATTTTTATGAAGAGTTTGATAGACACGTCATAAATTTACAAAAAAAAATATATATAATATTACCAAATATTATTGAAACAGTAACAATACGTTTTCCCAGACACGTTATCAACTTTTTGTTAACAAGTAAGATATTTTCACCATCTTCTAACGAAAGCGGTTTTGCAAAGACTCTTATTATCATGAAGTATAAATAAGTTAAAATAATCGTAACTTTGAATTACCACTAAGGTTTGCTTGGTGTACCGTATGTTGAACTCTTATCAGGAGCCATTCTATGAAAATGGTACTATTTTCGTACATAAATGTGGGCAACATTAATTGGCCGAAAAGTGCTTAACTTGTATAATGAGTAGTATTCATTTTGATACTAATTAACGCTGTGTTCTTGAGTTCAATCAACTCAACCTATCGCAGTCCACTGCTGGACATAGGCCTCTCCCAGGCCTCGCCACAACACTCTGTCCTCCGTCTTCCGCATCCAGTCTCTCCCAGCCACCTTTTTAAGGTCGCAGGTCCATCTAGCTGGGGGGCGTCACACACTATGCTTGCCGATACGCGGTCTCCACTCCAGGACTCGTGTGCTCCACCGACTATCGGTCCCTCGACGAACATGGCCAGCCCACTGCCACTTCAGCATGCTTACTAAGCTATGTCGGGAAGTCCGGTTCTTTTCCGGATAATTTCATTTCAGATTTTATCCTTCAAAGAAACTCCAAGCATAGTCCGCTCTATAGCGAATTTTTTCTTTAGTTATTTGACAAAAAAGCGATAAGGCCACCCATTGTATATTTTGTAGTGTTTGATCTATTTTTTGTTATATATTTTTGTGGTGTATGATAAAGTACATACATACAAATAATAAAAAAAATCAGGTACACATGTAGCTATTTTGATCCATCATTAAAATGTATGCTTTTAATTAAATTACTTCCCAAAATAAAGTCGTCGTGGGCTTTACGCCAACGCATACATTTTCTTCGTCATTAAAGTTTCATACACCACAATTTCATTCAGTAAAAATTGATACCGAAGCGGATTAACCGATTAATAATTAATTTCAACCCAACCAACTTGATTACAATTTAAATCATCTCTTTCAGTATTCTTATTACTTGACCAACTCATTTATAAAAGCAAGTTTTGTTTCACCCAAATAATGATTAAATATTTTATGGTGAAATACGTTAAAAACTTATTATGATCTGAGTATTTTTTTATGGTGAACGGAATAGAAATGGGGAAAGTTTACTCTAAAAGTATTATAGCGTCTAACTTTTGTTATGGCTTATTACTTTAAGGGTTGATTTTTCAATCATCCGTTAACTTTATTCGAGGAATAATTTTGAAATGCTGACAGTTATTGCATGAAACAACTGCCAAAATTTCAAAATGATTACTCGTATAAAGTTATCAGATCATTGAAAAACCAGCCCCGTTATTAGATTAATTAAAAATCCTCGTCGTTTTGTGAATCATAGACCATCTTCTTTTTATCTTCGTAGCACTGTTTTCAGAGTCGTGGTCCTCATGTAGTTTCTTGTCTAGGGGCTGATGTGATTCGCCTCACGATTTCTCGCCACATAGACCATTGCCATGCATTATTCCATTCTATAACGATGGTTTGCACCCCCATCTCAAAAGCTCAATTTTTGTATTGGACTAAAAATTTTGATCAATGTGATTTAATAGTATTATTACATTACATACATAGCTTCCCATGGGAGTACGCTGACACTACACAACGCTAAGATCTTTACATACTTCTTTTGCTTCATTTATGTTCATACATCATTCTGGTCATACACGCACGCCGCCGCTAGTACTTGTACATATATTACGCACCAGTTCTTTTCTGAGGAACACCACCAATAAGGTCAATAAACGGTCTATGGCGTTCCCTCCCGGCGTTTCGACTCTCATCTGCCTTGTAAAGAACTATTATTAGGCTGCCATTTTTTCAAAGTAATTATGCTTATCGCAAACATGTAAACAAAAATGCTATAGGAGAGGCTCTTAACTATTTACCCAAGTACTAGGTACTAAATCAAAAGACAAACTAACTATATAAATAAATACAAAAATAAAATGATATTTAGGCGTTGAAGTACTCGTCCGCATCGCTGTCATCCGGAAACGTGCCCAGAAGACTGGCAGCATTGCCACGTTGAATGGCCATGCTAATTCTTTGGCCAAAGAACGACCTAGCCCTCTGGTCACGTGAAGTGTCGATCAGCTGGCAAGAAGTTCTTCCTTAAAAAAAGACGCGCGCTCGGGCCCCGTGACCCGTGCGTTTCGAGCCAAAAATATATTTTTACTGAGAGTCCTAAAACGGAAATATTGTAAACTCGTGACCCCTGAATAATGAAACCCTTTGATTCCGTTTTAATACAATCGTGTTTTACCTTAACATCTTCCAAGAAAATTAAAACTATTTACTTTTAACCGAAATAGTAACTACGATCAAGTCATTACACCCTATTTACGGCTGTGATTAAAATCGGGCTTTTACTTGGCCTGGCCTCAAGTTAGCCTCAAATAAGCATAATTACGGCCCCACTTAGAAGAGCGAAATTAAAAAATACTTTTTATTTGTAATCTACCCCAGTAATAGTCCACTTTAAGGGTAATAGATTAGTTTTTTATTTAACGGGCGTTTTAATTGAAAAGTTCGAAGTTGAGGTGAGCTGGGCTAGATTTTTTTCAATATGGCGGCCTCCTTGGTTTGTTTGTTGCAAGTGCGAATTCAGAACGTGTTCTGCAGGTTCAATTCTCGGGTCTTGCAGTGTGATTGGATTATTTTATTAGAGTCTTCTTAATAGCAATCCGGACTCTTAATTTTTTTTCGCAAAAAACGCGTCCCCTATTAAGCAGTCTGACCACTACACTGTATCATACTATGACGTGTTACGGTCACTACAACCGTTATGCACGAGTATGATACGCTGTTGATACGTTCTAGTGGGCATAGTACTCCGTGTCGTGTTTCTTACGTTCACAGCACGGACATCGTATGGTACTGCGTACTTTACGTATGATATCATGACGTATTCTCAAATGGGTAGGCAGAAAAACAGTTTAATAAATTCTTGCCAATTTTGAACACCACTTTATGTATTTAATTAAATTGCCTAAAATATCTCCCCACAGCTTACCATACTGATCCATATGAAGAGACACGCATTCTAAAAAACCGATTTAGTCCCAACAATGTACCGGTTTACATCAATCAGAGAGAATTGCGTAGAATCCACTCGGTCCTTAGTTTGTTTCTCGGTGATCAATCTTATCTAAGCATTTTGTTTCGCCTGATAAAGAAACTTCATTTAAGGGTTTCTTTGAGCTTTATATAGTATTGGTTGGAACTTTGAAGTTGGAACAAGTGTTGGCTTTGGTACAGTGTACAGATGTGAGTTTTTCACGAATGTATCACTATTTCATCGTATTGTCGTTGTATTACTTTTCAAAGTTTACTCTGACATTCAACAACTTTATAAAGAGCTCAATACAGACAATTATTAGTAAAAAATGTATAAGTTAAAAAAATTATGAGTATTTTTGTTCTCCTTGAAACGGTAGGCAGCGTGTATAATAGGTTCAGTCACATCACGACAGTTATGTTATGAGGCAAACTTATTACCATTTCAATTTATTGATACATAATCCGTCCATATTGTACAGTAGGTATTTTATAAACGGAAACATCAATAAAATATTATTTATGCGCATCCGGTTATAAAGCCGATCTCAGCATGTTGAAAATGATAGTAAGTAGATAATGAGTCTTGGAGTGGAGACCGCGTATCCGCAAGCGTGGGATGCCCCCCAGATACTCGTAGATGGACCAACGACTCTAAGAAGGTGACTGGGTCAGGCTGGATGTGGAAGGCGGGGGACAGGGTGTTGTGACGCAGCCTGGGAAAGTATAAGCCTCTCCAGCAGTGGACTGCGATAGGCTAAGCTGATTGATTGATTGAGATGATGAGTTCATAAACCTATATAAATTATTATAATATATCCGACCTGTCAACAACTCCCATAAAAAATTACGTTGGCAAAATATTCAGCAATACACGGCTACTTACATGAGTAAGTAAAAACGCGTCAAAAGAGCTATTTATGTTGTTCGCGACCATTTTCTTTAACGACTCGAATTCTTTTCATGTGCCTACTTTCGATAAAAAAAATGGTTTACATTTGTAAGCTTCCAAGATTGTTTGGGGAAAGTTATAAGAGAAAGCGGGAGCGGGATGTCGTCAAACTGCAGATAAAATAAAATTTAAAACAAACTTATAAGATTCTATCATTTAATGTCTGGTCAGACTTTTTGTTTATACCCAAAAATACAAGTTAATGGATTTATGTTAATGTAAAAAAAAACTGAAAGCTTCCTTGCTTGACAACTCTCATAAATGATAGCTTTAACTACTTTATTAAAAGGCTTGACCTGAAACCTATTCTGTAAAAATCTCCCCGTGTAGACTTGCGGATCACAGCCTACAACGCGCCACGCGACGGGGCGCAGATAACACGCATGATTTTTTACATAAAAAAAAAACAATCAAAAAGCGTTTTCGTGTCGGGGAATTTGGCTCCGTTTACCGCGCCTCGTCGCGTGGCGCGTTGTAGTCTGTGATCCACCTAAGGTGCAATGTGTTTGAAGTGACCTGTCATTCTACCTGATACTAAGGAGTAATACTATTGACAGCTCACTTCAGCTAAGTTTTCACGGTGACATTTTTACAGGATAGATCGGCTGAACTACTTCAGT
The DNA here is from genome assembly GCA_947507525.1 of Apamea epomidion. NCBI lineage: Eukaryota > Metazoa > Arthropoda > Insecta > Lepidoptera > Noctuidae > Apamea > Apamea epomidion. Next base: position 1,856,910 of record OX382234.1, read on the forward strand.
CCGCCACTTGCTTCTCTTATGACTTGACCTAAAGTGAAATTTACTAAGGGCGCGAACAAATTTGTCGTTGACATGTATAACACATTCACGCTCCGCGGAACCCTGATTGCAGGGTTACACACAAACACCTACAGGGCACAGAGTTAGAGGGGAATAGAGGTATACAAGGGCTCAGAAATCGGCAAAACGATGCCTCAAAGAAACCACAGAGAATGCCTCAAACTGTGAGCGAAATGGGCTGTGAAATATATTTGTATATGTAACATATAGAGGCATGAGGAACAGGATGTATTGTTCACTCATCCGCCATAGAAAAGGGAGGATCCTCCGACCAGACGGGTCTTGTGTCTGGTGAGCAACTGCCCTACGATTGATGTCGACGATACTCAACCTATCAGATGTAAGAATGGGCCACCATGCAGCCTAATACATATGAGTGAGTTTTTAACTATGTCTAGATATAAGGAAGGTTCCTGTTAGTTGTTTTTACAGATAAATGTCTTTGTTTAACTTATATTTAATAAGTATCGTAGATTTTATTACTAAATAGGTATTTATTTATTTATTCGACTTCAAAGATTCTTAATTTATTTATTTTCAATTTTCTTAAGATAATAATATGTTCTGGTCATACATCGTGGGAATGCTGCCAGCCTTTTGGGCACTTTTCCTATTGACAGCAATGCGTACAAATTTTTTTATGCACTTTGATTGTTTCTCCTTTTTTATACTTGTACATATTATTGTTATTAAGTGTGGTGTTATTTTATTTATTTTCTATGAATTTAACTAAGAGCCTGAGGACAGACTTATATAAGATGGCCGAACTATAGGGAATAATTGAAATCTTTTTTTTCTCATTATGTATCCCAAACCTTGCGCAGTAATGAAAGTTAATAACTTACAAAGATTTATATCACGTAATTGCAAATTTATCTGATAAAATATATCAGTAATATCGGACTACATGTATAGCGTACTCACAATTAAATATAATTGATACTTAATTACGCGAGCGGCCTGCTGCGTCGTACATAATATTAATAAAATTAAATTACCGGGCTGCTATAAATTGTATTATATTTACAGAGGTAGGTAACTTAAGTATGATTATTAATATTGATAAGTAATAATTGAGTTTCCTTAATATTTATTGTGGTGATGATGTGGTTTTAGAAATCTATGTTCAACTGAAAAAGTCAGCTTTTTTATGCCTTTTTTAAATAAAAAATATTATCTGAATGCCAAGTACTCATTGCATTGGTTAAGCTAAGATTGCCACTGTCGATCTCTGGATGGCTGACCATCTTTACATACCGAGACCCCGTTGCCCCGGAAAGCACGTTAAGCCGTAGGTCCCGGCTGTCATTCTTGGATCTTTGACAGTCGTTACGTTAAGTCCGAAAGTCTGACAACCAGTCTTACTAAGAGGTATCGTATTACCCAGTAACTGACAGGTTGTAGAGGTTAGATAGGCAGTCGCTCCCTGTGATAGTTGGGTTAAAGGCTATACAGATGATGATCTGAATGCCTCGTTGGTCTAGGGTCGAGACTGCTGAGGGCAAGGTCCTGAGTCGAGCAAATAAATTATCAAGAACAGCCTAGTATCTAGATGTATGCCCTATAAATGGCAATAGACTCACCTCCTGAGGTCAACTGTCTCTAATAAGACACAATTACTTTTTCTATTGTTACCGAAATTAATAAGCTTGCCTAACAGACGAGGGGATAATATAACATCCGATGCTTATTAAAAGTACTGATGAAAAGTGAACGTTAGGTGTCATCTAGGCCTTATGGACCCCTCAAAATTAAGACTCAACCTTATAACAGTAACTTCAAACGCAACAGATAAATAATCCATCCAGCACTCACACAAACAAAGCTCTTGATACTCACATTGACAGCTATAGCTATAAGGCTTGGCACAGACAATAGCGCCCTTATCTCCCATGACCCGCTAAACAAAAGCGCCAGAGGGGCAAGATTAATAGATCGCCGTTATTGTACCCGAGCCTTATGATCACCTGCCTGGGAAGCTTTGATGTAGAGTATCAAGAATTTTGTATCAGTTCAAGATTATTTCTGGGGATAAAGTTTGGATGGGAAATGGCGTTTAATAGAGACTGTGTTGTTGTTTCATTCCCTTATGGAATCAATCAAACAATTATATTTATTGGTAAGCATAGGTTACAGCAAAGTCAAAGTCAAAGTATTAGGGGTTAAAGTATGAAATTGCCGATTCCTATAGAAAAATTGAAATTCGTTTTTTTTTTAAATTTAACATATTTATTTAATCAAAATAATTACCATTATTATCTATACATTGCTGGCATCTAATAGGAAGGTCATTTATGCCTTTGCGATAGAACTCTCGTGATCTAGATTCGACAAACTGTGTGAAAGCATTTTGTACTGCCTCCTGAGAAGAAAACTTTTTATCACGTAGAAAATTGTCCAAATCACGAAAAAAATGGTAGTCCGTTGGAGCAAGGTCTGGCGAATACGGAAGGTGACGAATGGTTTCTAATTGCAGTTCCTGTAGAGTTAAAACGGTTTCTCGTGCTGTATGAGGTCTCGCGTTATCATGGAGCAATATTGATGAAAATCGATTCATGAGTCGGGGCTGTTTCACTGCTAGTTTTGCTATCATTGTTCGGAGTTCGGCACAGTAGACGTCTGCCGTTATTGCTTGACCAGATCGGAGAAAGCTATAGTGAATAACACCATGCTGAGACCACCAAACAGTTACCATTACCTTTTATTGGTAAGCTTTGCTTTTCCATCACGAAAGCGTTTAAACCAAAATCGCGCGGTGCGTTCATTAGCAGTCCCCTCTCCAAACGCAACATTGATATTACGAGCTGTTTCTGCCGCGTTAGTTCCGCGTCGGAACTCGTATTCAAGAATAACTCGAATTTTCGAAGTATCCATCTTTCTTGTCTAAGCTAAATAAAAAAAACAACTGAAAGTCGAGAATCGAATGTTGCACACTTTTTAAAAGAAGAACTTCATAGGTACCATGTGAAAAAAGTTTCACTCAAAAATCTCAAACCATGAAGGTTCTATGTCAATTCGAAGTACCTATTACAATAAAACGGCAATTTCATACTTTAACCCCTATTATTTATTAGTGCGTTTTTTTGGTGATACAATAGGTCTTATAATTAGGATATGGTTACTCAAAAAACTACCCATACACTATTTAGCAATTTAAGAATATAAAATCAATATTACATACAAATTAACATAAATTTCAATAGGTAGGTACTTCGAATACAATCTATTTTTATAAAAACCATTTTGAATACAATTAATAAGTCCGGTTTTTGAATTGTCAAGCATAAATACATAATTATCATTTAGTTTACTTATTACATTTTGTCAAAAAGGAATTCGTCAATGGTATAATAGCATTTTTCAGTCAATAAGTTATTTAATCTCCGTTTAAATTGTGTCAAGTTAAGATATTTAATATTATTTGGTATTTTGTTGAATATCTTCGGGGCCATACAGAGGATGCTTTTGTGCATAAGAGCGGTCTTTGAAGGTCTTAGACATAATTCATGACGATATTCTTGTCTTGTCAATCTATATCGTTACTCTGAAGCTTTCTTAAACAGTTCGCTATTTTTCTGCAGTGTGCAAGATGTTACAATTGTTATATTATAGTTATTACAAATATACATTTATGGGAGGCTTTTACCAATTAAAGGCTGATTTTTTAATCGACAGATAATTTTTATTCGTGGAATAAAATTGACGTCTAAAAAATTTTGTATAGAAGAAACTGTCAAAAATTCAAAATTATTCTTCGGATAAAATTATCTGGCTTTGGAAAAATCAGCCCTAAGTAAATAAATTTATAATTTAAATTCAATAGTATCATCAATGTCAAAATTTTAAATGTAATTTAATAAAATTCAACTATAACAATACAATGTACATATTGGGGTTTTGTGTTACATTGGAACTTAGAGGATCAACTCGGCCGATTGCAGTTTAATACTGAAAAAAGCAACTCGCTAATTGGGCAAGAAAAAACATCCCTCCAGTCTACACCTTTCCTTCAGCGACCTTTCATCCAATTTCATAACTTAAAAGAACCTGACAAATACAGTCTGTAGTTTTTAATCGATGAAAACATGATACACACATAAGAAGCCTACTTCTTCCTGTCTTTTTCTTCTATGTATTGCTGGCACAACTGTACTCCGCCACTTTTTCGGCATCGACGGTAGCTGGCAGCGCAGAGGTTACTTTGACTGCATGTTTTAAGACACAGAGTCTAGGCTACTAACTAATCCTTTCACAATGTCTTTCCCAAAACCCAATCCAAACGGCTCTTTTAAAAGCCAATACTATTAACTACTCCAGCGCTTTGTGTTATTTCAATCAATATCTCTTCTTCCTGTTTTTGTAAACGATTTAAAAAAAAAAACCGATCAGTTGCAAGTCGGACTCGCGGGAGCCCTCGGTGCGCGAGTCAATACACAATACAAATTTTTAGTAGTCAATAAATATAAATGTGGTATTTAGGTATGTACATAGTTAATTTTTTTTTTTTTTGGGATGCAACTACAAATTTACTGTTTTCGGACGTTTTCCTTTACTTGTGCTACATAACATTGCTTCTTGCCAAAATTCATGATTCGGGGTAGGTTTTGATTAATTTTATGATTCTAGGTCAAAGGGAAGTACCCTATAGGTTTTGATACCGTTGCGAGTGACAAAATATGCGGCAGAAACGAAACATAAACGGCCGATTGATTGCGCTTAGAAGTTTGATTTTTTCACTCCTTCAAGGGACTGCAGCAGTAAGTGTTTGATATTCATTTCATACTACTTTTCAGAACTATACAAAACAGATAGAGCGATCTCGTTGCAATATCTGGACATAATAAAACAGCATCCAAAAAAAATCTCGCTAAAATTTTCCTTCCTCCGCCATAAATCGAGAAGAAGATCCACTGAGTTATACCACCGTTTGAACAGCAGCGTTTACTCTCCGTCACTTTAGCCCGTAATAAGTACACATCAAATAAGTAGGTACTAAGTTTGCCTGTCCCTCCCGCCGCGCCGTCCCGCAGACCCGCTTGTCACGCGGGACGTGCAGGGACGTGATAATCCGGACCCTTATCGTGCTAGTGCCATAAATTTGGCACGTTCGGGACGTTCGTGGACTGTGACACTTTGCTTGGAAGTGTAGTATTTTTTTAATAAGAACTGTAATGTCTGAGGATTTTGTCTGGAGGAGTTTGTCTTTAGTGGTGCGGTAGGGTTTTAGGTTGGACTTAGTTAGATAATAACTATATGAGGATTGAAGTAGCTATAACTTGCGTCATCATACTACATCATTTAGGGCTGCTTTTTAAATGGATATTTTTTTTTTATTCGTTTAATAAAATTGACGTTTGACAGATTTTGTATGAAAGAACTGTCAAAAATACAAAATTATTCCTCGGATAAAATTATCTAGCTTTGGAAAAATCAGATACTACTGTTTGTCTATAACGCAGAAGTTTTAACAATTTTCTATTTCGCTTCCTATTCATTGTTTCTACTAATTACTTAAAGTATTTCTTTTTTGAACGTGGACTACACACATTAAAAAAAAAAGACCACGTTCAACCGCCCAGGGGTTGAACATGGACAACATTTACGGGTTGAACATGGTCGGGGAAAAAGATTGTGGTGGTTGAACATGGACTAAACCTGCAAAACACCAGTGCAGACACAAGCAAAAGTATTCATAAACATTTCTTTATGAGTACGAGTAGACAGGAATGTACTTATGATTTATATTATCACGCTTGTTATACACGGAGGGGAGGGCTGATGTATTGCACCTAGTTTCATACTTTTTATGTCGTTTCCTTTTTCAAAAGACTGAATATTTCATGAATATAGCTATATTTGTTTTTACAATGACATATGTCGTTGATTGTCACGCTGTGGAACTGTCACGCTGTTGGTAAACAACAAAATCTCTCCGATTATTGCTAAAATGGCGGTAACAACCATAACCTTAAGGTGGTGTTGAACATGATAAACAACACGTGACACGTCACGATGTTTATCACGCGTTATTATTGCAGTAATAGCTACGTAGGAAATGCGCATCCCTTTACGAACGTTTATCGACGTCAATAAAACCCCGTAAAATCAAATATTTGACGAGTACAGCAATAATTTTAGAGTGGCACATGACGTCATCAGCACTTGACCCGTCTACCCGTCACGACGTTTGTCACGCCGGCTGTAATCCGCGATGTAATTGCCGTCACGCTCTCGCCCGCTCGCCGTAATATTCTAACAAATTGTTGGGATCAACCGTTTATTATTTATGACACACTGTCAACCCTGCTAGAGGGATTTTGGACGGTGCTTTTTTTGTTTTTTTTTTTCGAAGTTTTAATTAGTGGAATAAATTACTAATAGTTCTTCCTAAAAAGGAAACACCAAACTAGAGAGCCACACAAAATTACTGCCTTAATTAGTTCCGCATTTGTATATTATTTTGAGTCTACATTACTACGCCTTCACGAATACATTCGAGTCGTCTCTTACTTTAGAGTAAGTGTCACTTACAGTGTTCAAACCACATGACACGTCCTACGTAGCATAATTATTTCCCCTTCATATCAGCATAGAAACCAACTTCGCTCTCCAAATTTCTATGATATTAACGTAATTTGTATCAAAATACCAACCACCTTACCAATTTTCATTATTGTTGTGTCAAACTAACTGATAGATGTGGTGAAATAAGTCATGATAACAATCGAGCACAAGGCTTTACACGAATAATTTGAATATTAGTGGATTCCTAGAACAAATTTATTTCCAAATTGCTGCATTAGTTTGTTGTTGAAAAATGTACAAGCATGCACTGATCCCCGCCAGCGTGCATGTCCTTGATGTTGAGCTTCGCATCATAAGTCGAACACGTCACCACACAAATTGATATACGAGTTTCTTCGAATCTGGTGTAGAGCCAGTCAAAAACGGCTGCTTTGTTGCCCTTTTTCCCGGATACCGGACCATCTATCAGGCTTGCGAGACTTACATATTTCTAGTCGAAATTTTGTACCAATGCAAAGTGCATTGGTACAAAATTTCGACTAGAAATATGTGCATTGGTACAAAATTTCGACTACAAAACAAGACACCATGCAAACAGCATTCGTTGCAGACATTCTTTAAAACGTATCAGACTCAAACTCAACGCATTTATTTTAAAACCAATTACGGGTACTTTTGAACTGTCAACGTGTCAGTCAAAATATGGAGCTAGTTGGCATTTCAAAACGTTGTAGGTTCCTATGGAGAAGAACGGACAAGAAACTCATGGATTCTTTTTATCTTTGGGTAGATACCTACTCTCGCATCCAACGGGTTCCTGCGGCTTTAACAAGGTCGTCGGTCCACCGTGTGGGAGGCCTTCCAACGCTACGTTTTCCGGTTCGCGGTCGCCACTCCAGAACCTTTCGGCCCCATCGGCCATCTGTTCTGCGAGCAATGTGCTCTGCCCACTGCCACTGTACTGCACTGCACGGAACCGGTCGAAATGGAGGCGCTTGGGGGAAGCCTATGTTCAGCAGTGGACGTCTTTCGGCTGATGATGATGATACCTACTTGGCGCCACTTTTTTCTAAATATCACTATCTGCTCAATGCATCAGTTTTACAGATAGCGCAGTATTTAATAAAGATTGATAAACGCATGTTAGTGGAGTCATGTGTCTCTTTAATATTCCCATTAAGCCAGCGCCATGAAAACATAATCTTTGGGGGCCATTACTTCAGAGTCACCCACAGGCTCGTTATTGCCTATTTATTTCGCAGTTTAAAACTCGTAAATTACAGTAAAGCCGCCGCGAATTACAGTTAATTACAGAATGTGCCCAATTGTAATTACAGAATGTGCCCAATTGTAATTTAGTCTGTGTTGGGGTTCTTTTTTTGTAATTTTTTCTTTATTGTTTGTTTTTGGATTTGGCTGATGAGAAAATAATAGGGATTAGCATTTTTGTTTTTCGTTAGACTGGCGTTCAGGGTTTTTTTTAAACGGGTTATTTGGCCTTTCTATCTTGATGATTCAACAAATAGCTCTGTTTGTTACTCAATTAATAATTATGCAGTGAGATGTAGAGGACCGTTGCTGCTTAGGGGTATCGTATTACACAGTAACTGGGCTGTGGAGGTCAGATTTGTAGTCGCTCCATGTAAAATACTGATATTCAGCTGAATCCGGTTAGACTGGAAGCCGACCCCAACATAGTTGGAAAAAGGATGTAGGATGGATGGGTAGATGATGAGAGGACTATTAGAGTATTTAAAAACTGTTAGTCATTAGAAATTGCATTCGCTTCCTAAAGTGTTTGCCTTTGTGCCAGCATCTATTCTCCCAAAACAATAATAAGGTTCAGTTAAAATGAAATTAGAACGATAATCACCCTCCCCATAAAAGCAAGGGTCTCCCCACATTATCGTTGACCTCCAAAGCGTACGTGCTGCATAATTGTCGAGATTACTCCTCATTAGGACGGAGCACACAATATTTAAGCGTCAGCCTCTCTTGTGAAAAGTATTTATCTTCATGTACATGAGACAAGTTGTACTTGTCATTATGTAGGGGGGACTTCGTGCTACATTGTTTTGGTACCTCTATGTAATCTGTTCTAAATGACTTAGAAGTAATTTTTGCGTTAGGGTGTGTCAAAATATTACAGAGATGTTACATGTTATTTTTCACATAATCACACTAATATTATAAAGGTGAAAGTCCGTTTGTTACTTCTTCACACTCAAACGGCTGGCCAATTTTGATGAAATTAGGTACACATATAGTTTAATACCAGGATTAACACATAGAATACTTTTTATCCCGATATTCCTACGGGATCGAAATTTATGCGGGTGAAACCAGCTAGTATTATATAAAAATAATATTATCTACACATAATTTAATGATGGCTCCAAGAATTTCTTAACGTCATTCGAAAAAAATAGGGTTTAATGTTTTAATTGAATATAACTGTAACCAATCAATTTATCATTAAGATACCTATACGAGTTTCATAACAATACACCACTAGCTGTAATAAACGACTTTTTCCCAAACCCCGCTGCCTATCCACCAGTTCATTAGCGAAAACGATTTAAACATACGAACGATTTATTTTGTGAATATTCGAATATTTGTTACAGTCGTTCCGCGGACGCCCTGTGATTAGCTTAGCGTACAGAAAAGTAATTACTGTGAACTGAAAACCGGCGCCATTGATGTATTTTCGACAAAAAGTTTCCCAGTTAAATGTTTTTCATTTATTGGTAAAAGGAATAGGAAATTACAATTTTTGTTTTTAATTTAAAGCGACAACTGTGATTATAGAACGTAATTGGAAATATTTCATTTAACAGAATATGTTGACGTCAGTATACCCTTATAAAAAAAAACAATTGTTTTATAAATAGCACGTTCGATAACAATTTACAGCCACCGTGACAAACGCCGTGACGTGTCAAGTGCTGATCACGTCAAACAGCACTCTAAAATTATGGCTGCTATCGTCATTTTAGTACCGAACGGAATGATTCTGTGTTTTACCGACAGCTTGACAGTTAGCGCAGCGTGACAATCATCGTGTTGACATAATACCTATGCCTTTTTTAAATTATAGCTTTAGCCGTATTGATTTTGAAACGACGTGAAGTAATACAATATGCACAAATTGAGATGAATTATCAATGTATAAAATACAATAGTAGATTTATCAATAAACAATGCAGTACGCATTTACGCAGTACGGTTTTGCCCTATTTCGTACCTTTTTAGAAGATAGAGAAAATATGCTTTGGAGAAAATTACAAACCATTAGCGTTTCTGACCCCTAATCTACACTAGTTAGTACACAAACCATAACTGGGCACCAATACCAACCACATCCACTACCCTCAATGATTAACATTATTCCTTAGCAACAGAATAGAACCGTTGGAACATTAATCACGGCGAAGAAACTGACGCCTTCAGTGACTAGCATTTTACCAACTTTTAGATGAGTCCTCGCCTCCCAGGCTTACTATTTGAGTACTTCGTGACTCGACAGATTGGCCCCAAGTATCTGTACTTGAGATTTTGTAGGCAGTTTCGCTAAAATGTTCGGCTAAAAATACATTATGAGTTTGTATTTGGAGTAAAACGTGCCTGGATTTGGCCAAATCCAAAATCTTTCTGTGTTTTGGACAAGGATTGTGAAGTTTCAATACGTTTTATACAATGGAGACTAGTGCATAGGAGTATTTTGAACCAATAAAAAATAAACTTGTACAACTTTTACAGTAAAACTTACATAGGGGGTCCTTATGTAAGTTTTAAGTAAAATATATACCTGTGCTAGGAGGCCCCTCTCTTCTATGACAAATTATAAAAAAGGCAAAAGTGGTAAGTTTTGTATCTGTTCTGATCACCAAATGTTTTTATTTTTTTTATGACGTGTATAATGCCTCCACCTTATAAAGGGTTTAGGGAGAACAGAACGTCGTGATTATGGCATCAACCGGCCAACCTCATCAACCTTTTTAGTGATATCGCCTTTCGACTATCACTTTCCTTTTTTGTCGACTAGCAATATTACTGCACTTCCGTTTATTGGAAACCACTCTTCATCAACCAGTTCACCAACGTGTACGTAATAAATAATAATACCAGCCTATTATGTCCGCACTTCAACGCAAGGCCTCTTCTCAAAGGGAGAAGGCACGAGCACTGGTCACCCCGCTTGCTCAAGACGGGTGGGCAATTACTGACTTATATTAATTCTAGCAGCGCCCTACGGTTTCACCCGCATAAGTGTCGATCCCATGGGAATATCAGGATAATAAGTATCCTATGTGTTAATCCTGGTTATAAACTATCTGTGTGCCAGATTTCATCCAAATCCGTTAAGTAATTTTTGCGTGAAAGAGTAACAAAGATCCATCCATCCATTCATCCATCCTCACAAAATTTCACGTTTATAATATTAGTAGGATAGGATAAGTCCAGCACCCTAATTGTGCAACACACTATTAATCACAATCTTAATCATTTTGAAAGATATTGCTAATCCATTGCTCCATATGTTCGAAAAATTTGTCTTCTCAGCGACGTAAATAACGCAATGAATGTTGTTGCACTGTCAAAATGAAACCTATTGCTATTAATAGTTTATTACGCAATTACTTCACTGGTTTCCTCACGATGTTTTCCGTTACCAATATCAGTAACGTCCAAGATAAAGAACCTACGTATCTATAGGTAGATAATAAATTTAACAAATATTATGATCAAATTCCATTTTCTCCTTTCTAAACCCACTGACAGTAACTCCAAGTCGTTTCCCGTTAGAATAATTACCTACCAAGCCCAACTATTTTAAAGTCGGACTTAACTTAGCTCATACTTACGCCACATGCTTAGGAGCGCATTCAGATGTTCTAGATAAAGTTAGGACGTCTAGCTAAGTTCCTGCAAGTTGTACGAACACCCACCATATTAGGCGTTAACTCGATAATGTCGAAGATTTTGTCGGGGTAAGCAGTTTGGGTAGTGAAGTGGTTTTGAAGGGTAGGAAGTACGAGTATTGTATTTGAAAGCAAGGATGACTTGAGTTCCAGATCATGGATTTGTATTATACTGATTTAGAAATAATAGGTCTTTTTTTTTCAGAACTTATACGAACTTACTTCTCTCTTTTTTCTTACTTTGTATGAACGTAAACAAAGCAAAAGATGTATATAAGGATCGTAGCAGGTGGCGTTCTGTAGTTTCTGCCTACCCCCATGGGAAGACAACATGAGTTTATGTATGTATGTTATCTCACAATCTCAAAAGCATCAAAATCCGTACATAAAAAGTGGAGCCTTTCCGCAACAAAGTAGCAATACATAAAACAGCAGAATTATTGAAGTGTTTATTTGATAATAAACACTTCAATCATTCTGCTGTTGTGTATTTCCACTTGGTTTGTTGAGCATAAAATATAGTCGTAATATTAGTACTAAATATACAAATCGACAGATTCGTAACATAAGTGCATGCATAACAATTAAGTTAAACTAAACAAGGCACTTAGTAAACTTGAGAACAGCCCCGGGCATTCCAAAACATGTACCGACTTCAACATAAACTATATAGCCCAGCCCTCACTATTTACCTTTCACAACACACACAACTATCAATCGGAATTCCTCACAACATAATCAAAGTCCTCGGGAACCCACTCACAAAAGAAAAGCAATTGACAATACGGAAATACAGAGGAAAACTAATTTCACAAATAATATTCTGGGTCCGTCGTCCTGTCCTATGATCCTCTTACCGTAATCTCCTTGAGAACATTCCAATTGTGTACGGAAAACCATATCGTGTTAGCACTTTACTCTATACGGATTTAGGGAACCCTGCTCCTCATAATGACTGCCATTTTTTAAGTCCTTCACAGATCCCAATTGAGTTTTTGAAAAACCAATTCTATTGTTTTTCGGGTAGTCTCTTTTCCGTTTTTTGTAGCTTTTGTTTTTTGGAATGGAATTGGAAAAGGCAAGTGTGTTCGGTGTAACAATTGTGCCTCTGATTTGGGTGGAAGAGAACAGATAGATATCAAACGGTTGGAGTCGGTTGTCTGTTTGTTGTTTTCAACTAAGTTAGGCGACATTTTAGTTGTGTAACTCTCCTCTCGATATCAAAGTCGCCTTTTTCCAGAATTCTGTTTAACTTTCCTAACTTGTCTATTGTCGCGGCGCTTCGTGTCTGACTTTGCGCTTATATTGACTAAATATAATTGTAGTTGTACTACTCAACTCGATTAATAAAATTATCAAAATCAGTGGAGTGGACCCAGAGACTGTCATCATTCATCATTCATACCTACTATGTCAGTCACAGTTTGCACAACGTATATTGCATTTGACAGCCCACAAATGAACATAAACTGTCAACTCCACACCCCTCTCTCTGACTCCCCGCAGGTAAACATCGTTCCAAAAAGTCCCCAAGCATAAAATTAAGCGTTAATCACTCCAAAGAAAATAATAACCGGAAACTGCTACACCATCGCACAGTGACGGTCACCCTAAAACTGCTCGCGTAATAACGCCGTGACGTATTGTATAACACGTGTTCTTGTCACGCTGGGGCCACATTTGTTACGCCGGCGATAATCTGCCCCGCACAGCCCAACTCTGTTTTGCCCAACACATGTATCACAAAATTATGTGGTCACGCTATCTATAATTTTCTCGCCTTTCTCTGTACCCTTTGTGTTTGAAATGAGATTTTTATCACGCTGACTGTCTCTTTGTATGTAAATTTGTAGTGTATTTCGATAAAATTTGTATCGGATACACAGTTTTTTGCGTTGACTATTTTTTAAAACGTGTTTTATATTGGCGGTCGTTGATAATGAATATTTATTTTTTGTGAAAAAAATTCAACATTCTATATTCCCTTAGGCCCGGGGTCAGACATATTGTAATGTCACATGAATGGTGGAACGTTTCGCGGAATAACATGTTGACATAATTTATTGTACCCAGCAAAAAAGATAATCTATGTATCAAGTGCAAATAAAAATGTGAAAATATTGTTGCGCGCCACAATTAATGCCTGATACATGGTGACATTAGTTACCACTAGCGCCATCTAGTTTCGAGTAGCAGAACTAATCGTGTCACTAGCGCCATCTATTATCGAATAGAAGAACTAATAGAGTCACTAGCGCATCTATTATGGAGTAAAAATTTCGATTCTAGAACTTACTAGAACTATCGACATCTGGTCAGTCGGGGCCGGTATGTACTCGAACATTCTAGATGTTTCTACAATGGAAGGTTCTGGAACTATCTGCGGCACTAAAGGCCAGGACTAGCCGCGACCAATCAGTTGCCCTGGCTGGAGGCTTTAAAATTTCTTCTTAAGGCAACCACAGGATAGTCCGGTTAAGTAGTCACGACCTCTCAAGGTAAAGTATGAGATGCCATTTATAAAAAAAAAAAAACAAAGCGACCAATCAGACTTGGTTCTGCGATAGAAGCGAATATATCGAAAGCGATCTTCAAGTACGACTTAACAGCGATTGTGTTTTATAATTAGTGTGTTTGAGTTGTTATTAGTGTTGTTTAACTAAAGTGTAACTTTTGGTTATTTTTATCGGCAGTTTTTATTGTCACGAACCCGAAGCTCGTACGATATGATAATGTTAAACGTAGTGAAAACTTAAATCAAATCCCTCAATGCCTTTTCATAGTCGCTAATCAAAATCAAGCATGCAGAGTACCAGACATCCTTAAAGCCTAATCAGTTATTTACCTGCACACTAATTACGTAACACCCTATCAATCAGAATCTGAATCATTTTGAATGGTATTGCTAATTCATTGCTTCTTATGTTCGAAAAAATTGTATGTTGAACAGCGTAAATAACGCAATGAATGTTGTTGAACTGCCACAATGAAAGCCATTGCTACTGTTGGTGTGTTACCCAATTACCCCGCTGTTAATTAACAATAGTATAGTACATCTCTGCACAACTTTTGGGGATAATTATGCAAACGTGACTGGATTGTATGTATATTTGTGTGTGAAAAGGAAAGTGCAAATCACGCTGTACAGAGCTCCCCTTATTCCCGTGATTAATATCAACGAAGCAACTCTGTCTTTGAGTGTACCGTATTTTTCAAGCCAAAGCATTTATGGTAGTGGAGTGTTCGTTCTGTACGTGCGTGTACTTTTGTATACTGTTGTGAGAGTACGTAGTCGTTTATAATTTTGCTTATGTATTTGTGTTATATGTGGAGAAACTTTGTGGCGATTAGAGAAAGATATACATCATCACCTGCCTAACCTTTTCCCAACTATGTTGGGGTCGGCTTCCAGTCTAACCGGATGCAGCTGAATGCCAGTATTTTACATGGAGTGACAGCCTACTTGACCTCCACAACCCAGTTACTGGGTAATAAGATACCCCTTGGTAAGACTGGTTGTCAGACTTTTGGGCTTCTGAGTACCCGTAACGCCTGTCAAATATCCACGAATGACAGCTGGGACCAACGGCTTAACGTGCTTTCCGAGGCGCAGAAGGGTCTCGGTATGTAAAGATAATCACCCATCCACAGAGTAACCGTGGCAAGCGTAGCTTAACCTGATTTCATTTTTTCTGATTCTCGCTGAGATGAGATTACGTTAATTACGGGAATTGGTCTACCGCTGGTGGTAACCTTAATTCAATTACTAATCTATAATTACACCACTGATATTATCCCATCGATGACACGTCACCGAGAGTTATCCAAGATGGCGTGACCGCGTGACGTCACGGTCAGTGGACGGCTTAATGATACACTGAACCAGATACAGATAGCTCCAAAGAATTAAATCGTTAGATGTGCCCTCATCTCTGCTAACCTATAATTGTGTTATGCCCTCATCGTACTTAGCCCAGGTAAGCACGGGCGACTTTTTAACGTGTCGATTTTTATGCCGCACTGGATTTTCAACTCTCGGTATTGAACCGAGCATTGTGAATCCAACAGAGTGCATCCCAGCGTGTCAAAAAAGCACCGTGATAAAAAACACCTGTGCGTACCAGGGTTTAGTTCGCGCGAAAAAGTGTTTACACTGAGAAGAGTGAGCTCGCACATCCCACATGAAACCATACATTTGATTTTTAGTATGAGTGAGCGAGACGTATTGTGACGTGGTATGGCGAATCGAATGATGTAAATCTTCGGATAGCAGCGTTTGTAATGCCAACATAGGTATTTGGTACACTGCGTTCATTACCCTAGTCCGTTATCATAGCCTGGGTTGTATTGATTTTGACAAATATATTAAGTTCATACCCATGAAATGAAGTTAGATGTATTTTGCAAAACACAATACAGTTACAGACTAATATTGACTAACTGAACGGCGTTTCGCACATAACACACACACACCCACGTATAACCAGCAGCCATCCAAAAATAATTTCTCTAAAACATACTGTAGTTCTAGTTATAATCTGACAAAATTACTGAAACTAGGATTCACTGTTTATTTCCCTCATTTGCTGACCTTAACTGCTTGACCTTCACTGTTAGATCACAGTCATGCATCCAACATTTAATAAGCACCCACTTTTACTCTGACAAAAAATCGCTCATAAAAAAATCAGTTTACAACATATTTTCCACGCCTACAAAAACAACCAACAGAAGCAAGCGAAGTGTAACATTCCACCGACAGACGCCAATGACGTCACACAGACATGAATTCCAATTCACAACAAAGAAATAGAACCTTCACTGATTCCCGAGCACCGTCGATTGGTCTCGATAGAGGCACCCCATTCATTACGTAGCGTAGAGGGTTACGGCGCTACGAAAGTGCTACGCTGAGCTACGCGGCTACGAATATAGATGATACCATCGGATGGATTGATTCTATCTGGATAGATGTAAAATTTATTGTACGTTTTCGTTTCTAAGGAAATATTTTTGAATATTTTTGCTTACATTGGTTTCTTTGTTTCGGGTGTTGAATAAAAGAAAGGGACTGAGTATCACTACTTTTGTTGGAAATGCACAAGTAATGTTATAAATTGTGATTAGTTGAGAATCTTCATGAATCGTTCTCTCTTCTCGTTATTTTTTTATCGTTACTTTAGTCATATTACAGTTTAGCACACTTCATTCTTCGTTCGATTTCGGAATTGAACAATTCCAGCTTTTCCATTTTTATTCAATTAAGTAACCATCTCTCAAGTTACGTTGGTCTTGAACAGCATAATAAAACCCACAAAAGAAAAATAAATCTCTCTGACAACTACCAAGATCTAAACCGTTCTCCTTAAATCGAGTACCCAGCGGTTCCACCGTTCTCAATCTAGTTGTTTGCTAAGCAAACTGCATTACTCGGCGATGCCCGCATCCCGATATCATTAGGGTACTCCTGTACTACTAAGGATGCTGCATCATCAGCCATTATTGTTTGAACCATCTCGGCTCACGGATACGTAAACATCGATTGCCGCGGGTGGACTGGTTGAAAATTGTCGACTGATCTTTTGGGGGTGTAAGTGTGGGTATCTTGGTGGCTGTGGTTGTGTTGTGTTGAAAGCCTTGGAATGTCGGCCAATGAAGGATCTAAAATACTGTTCATTAATGGAAAATCCTACCATCCTACTAATATTATAAATGCGAAAGTAGATGTATGTTTGTTACTCTTTCATGCAAAAACTACTAAACGGATTTGCATGAAATTTGGCACACAGATGGTTTATAACCTGGATTATTATATAGCATACTTTTTATCCCGATATTCCCACGGGATCGAAACTTATGCGGGTGAAACCGCGGGACACAGCTAGTCGTAAATAAGATTGTAATAATAATAATTATGTATTTATTTTCACTTCAAGACACAAACATCTGTCTAGGCTCGGCTAGGCCCTTGTACTAAGAGTTTCTGTATCACAAGAGCTACACAAGACCTCGTATTTTATTTGTATGAAAATTAACAAAAAATAAGAATTCAATAATGTGTCCTTAATGATAAATGCTTATTTTCATGGTCTGAACATCTGGTCGAAGTTTATGTATATCGTCCGGAACATGGTGTATATAGCAGATCAGTTTGTATTCTGACTTATAAACAATGAGAAATTAATATGAGTGTGTGCTATGCATTCCAATGAATTAATCAGGAACGTGACAAATATGTATGTGTAGGTAATTTCATGGTAATTCTTGATCGCTTTTATAACAGCTACCAATTACTAAAATGATAACATCAAATATTTTATTTGCGGTCAAAAATTAAATATGACAGAAGCACGTTTTGAAACCACATTTGTGAATGGCAGAGATTTAAAATATTTTTATTTTTAAACAAGATAATATTTACATAATATACATAAGCTAACAGGCTTTAAATAATAATATGTACATATATATACACAACAAAACAAGGGTAAAGAATCTTAGAGCATCAAAAAATTTAAAATATATTTCTTTTCATAATCCATACTTTTAACAAAGATTAATGCTCATTATTTTACGACATTCCCATAAAAGGGGCGCTTTACAATAACAGACACCTATAAAAACTTCAAACATAAATCACACTGCAAAAAAACAGTATTTAATCCCAAGCTACGCAAACGCAAGCCGTCCAGCCTCCCGAGATCTTCATCTATCAATTATCTAGATTCAACGATAGCATCTAACGCCCAACTGTGTTGGACTCCCACCCCCTCCCCCCGCTGAAATGACACAGGCGACAGAGGGGATGAAGTAATGAAGTATGAAAGACCAAGATATGCTGGTGATATCGTATCCTTTCTTGAACAAGGAGTAGATTTTCTTTGTGAAGCTGGTCTATTGTGTTAAGTCTTTGTTTCTCGGCCGTGATTTGTGGATTTTGATAAGCCTCTCACTGACAGTGTGTTCGCAATTGTCAGTTGAAATTGATTTTAATTAGGATGATTTAAGTCTAGGCTTCGTTTGGCACTCTTTGGGTTCGTTTGAGAGGATTTATGAGGAGTGCTAGTTAATGAAGCGGCAACTGTTGGAGTGCGACCGCTGGGATTTATGATCGAGAGTTAATTTATCTAATTTGTGCAGTTGATTTTTAGTAGTATTTTAAGGGTTCCGTATTATATAAAATGTAAGTTCTGTAAGACTTCTAATACTAAATAAACTAACAAACTATCAGATTAAATTACGTAGAATTAGGATAAAATTGGAATAACATTATTAATAACAAGATACAATTTAATTTGTATACTCCAAGGAGATTGTCCTAGGAGTGGCAATGGACTCCAGGTATGGAGTAGCAGTGTTCAGGAATCTCAGTTCAGTATTCGCAAAGACATCTATGGATTCGTCATATAGCAATGTGTAAATAGTGTCAATCCCTAGCATCTGAGGGACAAATCTCGTAATTTTAAGAACGTTCACAGTCTGATCTCAGTCTCAATCTGTTAAAAATATCTCTGATTTTCTGACAAGTTTTTGACATTGATTGTCGCTGAGATAAGATTGCGACTAGATTTTGAACGTTTTTAATCAAAGGAATTAGCCTGCAGGTATGTACACTTCACCTTAGTTTTCACGGTGAGATTTTTAAAGAATAGACTGGCTTTTGTCATATACGAACATTAAATGTGAGGTAATTTATCTATTAACGACAATTACATTAGTTGACAGCTATCGAGAATTCGTGTTCGGATTTCCACTGCATCATTAACGTGAATCTGCTCCTATTATAAGTATATTTAGCTTAATTGGAGTGGTTAACAGGAATACTGTGTATTAATAGAAGCGAGAATAGGTACTAATAATAGATATTCATTGCAAGAAGCAGTTGAGAATGTTAATCCAAATCTATACTGATTAATAAAGCTGACAAGTTGGTTTGAACGCGGTTTTCTCTGGAACTACTCGTCTACAGTAAACCTACAACCAACTAGCTTCATTTTTCTGATTGACCGACCCTTTGACAATTCAAAAGTGCCTGTAATTGGTTTTGTTGAATTATATGCTTTGAGTTTGAGTCGAAATTCTTTTTTTTTTATTGTTTTTTTTTTTTATCTGACCCTAACATAGTTGGGAAAAGGCTAGGTATGATGGTGATGATGAGCCGAATTCTTGATGAATGTTGTAAGCTCTTTAACATCACGCTACAACCCTTAGAAACCGAGCAAAAAGAAAAAAAGTCAGAAAAAATTAAGCAGCGGATGAAACCGGAGGGAATACCGAGTTTATTATAAAATTATAAGTTTTATATATGAATTGATGATTGTGCCTAAATCATCAGCACGGATTGGTTTAATAATTGCAAACTCAGTAGTCGAGTCAGGACTGACTTTTCCAACGCCAGAAAATTTTATCGGAGGAATAATTTTGAATTTTCGACAGTTCAGTTGTAACAGTTTTTACACAGTTCCATACAAAAACTGACGACAATAGGCTATTTTCCTAAAAAAAATCTAACTAGTCCGTCAGTTAGATTATCCAGGATACGAACACATATGAACCAGGATACGAACAGTAGGTATAAGTCAAACGAGGCCTGATAATGAGGATGCACATGAAAAAAGGTAGTTTTTTAACAATTATATCTGCCTAGCCTTTCCCCAACTATGTTGGGGTCGGCTTCCAGTCTAACCGAATGCAGCTGAATACCAGTATTTTACATGGAGCGACTGACTATCTGAGCTCCACATACCAGTTACTGGATAACACGATACCCTTGGCGAGACTGTTTGTCTGACTTTCGGGCTTTTGGGCTCAAAAAGTTTATTCGCAGAGTGACGTGATTAAATCGCAGTTAATCACCTGTCAAGAAAAGGCCTGTAATTTTTTAATGATACAACTACTAGAACCCAATTAACTATAAACAGCCTTTATCCCTACAAGTTGTTACGATCGACTATTTTTTTTTCCAAAAGCACCTGACCTGAGACCACACTATGTAGCTCTTGATACAAACAACTTAGGTACACAAGAATACCTCATAAATATTAAGGATCATTAGAGCACTCCTACACGGTGACCTTTGAACTAACTACGTTTGATATATCTCTTTGATTACTGTTTATTTATAGCCTTCCTTGAGATGAGCTCGAAGAATCAATCGATTTGTGTGACAAAGGTACATTTTCCGCGGTTCGTTCGTGGAAAGGAAGTTAGTCATGTTTTCATCCTCATATTCAGGCCTCGTATCGGATCGTACTGCCCAGTAACTGGGTTTTGGAGGTCAGATAGGCAGTCGCTCCGTGTAAAATACTGGTATTCAGCTACATCTAGTAAGACTGGAAGCCGATGCCAAAATATTTGGGAAAATGCTAAGCAGATGTTGGCGATTCAGGCCTCTTTTGACTAATACCTTCTGTTGGTATCCTGGTTCGATCAGGGATTTTTACCATACTTTACACCGAGCTTATTATTGTCTAGAAAGATATCTGTGCCTTAGGCTAGGACGTAAAATCTCACACACCCTAATGGGCTATTTTCCTAAAAAAATCTAATTAGTCCGTCAGTTAGATTATCAAAAAATATTGAACCCGTATTTTTTCTTTTGTCAATTATATAAAAAATGATGACGATATCGCCCGTTAAAGTTCCGCGTGACGTCACTTGCTTGCGACACTTTTGCAAGCGAGTGACGTCACGACCCCCACTCTCAAATTTTGACGCGGTTTATCTTTGTAATTTTTTGTTTGATTGACAAAAGAAAAAATACGTGTCCATTATTTTTCGATAATCTCACTGACGTCCTAAATATAATTATTATTTTTTTACCCAGGAAACTACCCTATTGCGTAACACACTATCAATCACAATCTGAATAATTTTGAAGGCTATTGCTAATCCATTGCTTCATATGTTCGAACAACGTAAATAACGCAATTAATGTTGTTGAACTGTCAAAATGACAGGCAATCCTACTGTTAGTATATTACGAAATTACCCCGCTGTTCTAGTTTTGAACAACATCTCGTAATAGTTAGCCACCTGCAGTGGTAATCTACAGCGTGTATCAGAAATGTGTGGTCTTATTTAAGGGTGTGGGTCCACCATCAAACTGGGCAACTTTCTTCTATGGGATCAATATCGCAATCGCGGAAAAAATACCAACTGTCCCCTACAACATTTTGGGTAAGTAATATATGATATAATTACAAAATCTCTAATATTTACAAGATATAACAACTGAATCTATAATTTTAATTGATATAATGATCAGTTAATATAATAAACGATTGTTATAATTTTAAAGTAACTAATTTTTATAAGCCTAGCATACATAGAATATAAAATCGTTTGATATACCACTCAAAAGACATAAAACCTAATTAGTCTAATGCAGCATGCAAGCAAGCGTGCAACATGCAGCAAGCATGCAACATGCAACAGGCATAGATTCTGTCACGGCTCCGCGAATACGCGGTTTTAAATAACATCTAGGGGTAGGGCAGACAAGACTACGTGGAGTCGGTTTTGCAGCGATTCGTTTCTGTCACGCCGCTCCCGCAGCACGCTCGCTTCACTCGTTCGCCTTCGCGCGTTAATGGTCACTGTTCTAACCAAACCTAACCGAAATGATTCACCAACATAGAGGGGACCTGGCACTCTGCTCCGCTCCCGCCTTAACCTTCTAACCTAATATAACCCATCCGAGTCGGATAGTTTGAATCGGGGTGTTAACCATCAAATTGGTATCAATATCATATATTTTAAACGATGGGCCTAATGATTTTCGATTAAATAAACGTTATATCCAATAACATTATACGAAATAAGTTTTAGAGTATATAAATGTTATATCTAAAGAAATTATATCAACAGTTGGTATAACTCACGTTTATTATATCTTGTGAACGTTATTGAAATGAAAATATACCAAAAAACTTTATATATGATATGAGACGCACCCCAAAATATTAATACTCTACTCGACCCAAATGTTTGGTCGGCTGATTATATTTTTGCGATGACGATGTTGTGCCCATGGAGAAAGTTGCTCAGTTTGACGGTCTGTACCCTTAAATATAATAATAATAATAAACTACAGAGATATGGAAAAGAAGACATGTTGCACCGATCCCAAATAAACTGGGATACGGCAGGAGAATGATTATTTATTCAGACTACAGTGAGATCCAAAATGTTAGTAACAAAATCGCTTAGTCTATGTTAATATGACCACACCACTAACCTATAGTTCACTACCCATTCCTAAGCGCCCTCACTTATAATAAATTGAACCAGATTTTGAATATACATTCCCTTAACACATTTCATTGTAAATCTAAAATTAAAGAATATCTTTTAACTCTTGATTACAGTAAGACAGAAGACCTATTAAAATCACAATATACATACACACACCCTCACACACACACCCCTTCACCCTCACACACCCTAACATACACAATTACACACCCTCACACACGCACTCCCCACACCTTTTTCACACTAGGTATAAGCACATAATTGCTCGCCTAAATAATGCGTAGGTATTACTTCCTTACCTGTAATTTGTGTAATGGACAGATGGATGACCCCTGTAACACAGGTTCCACCTAGCACGGGGGTTATTGATCAAATCTCTGTGCACTTGTAAGTCCTACGCTGTAAATGTTGCGCATACCTACTCTGTACATTACTTATGGAAATAAATAATTTATTATTATTCCTTTATTTCATGTGCTTACTTATAAATTACATTTTACAATATTTTTATAAACAAAAAGATAAAAAAACATTTAAAAATATAAAAAATAGTAGCCCACCAGAATCGGGAACAGGGCCCAAGCTACCGGCGGTCAGGGCTCCAGAGAGAGGAACTTCCTGACAATGCGAGCCGTGTCCAGAAGTACCGCTTTCTGAATCAAGCCCTTGATCCAGCTGTCCAACGAGAGCCTCCTCAGGTGTTGGTCGAGGCTCTTGGCTAATAAGCCATTGGCTGTCACAACTATCGGCACAATGATCGCTTAGTCCACATCCCACATGTCGACAACCTCGCGAGCCAAGTCAAGATACTTGATTTGTTTATCTTTCTCGGCTTTCACGAGGTTCTCATCATGCGGGACGGTTATGTCAACAATCATTGCGCGCCGCTCTGATCGATCCACCACCACTATATCAGGCTTATTGGCAACAATAGTCCTGTCAGTGATGATGGATCGATGCCAGTACAATTATTATTATTATAGTTGATTGAAGACATTCGATTTTCACCATTTCGGCGCTGATAACAACGTTACGAGAGCGAATATTACAAAAATCGCATAATTTCATGACAGAAATGTTCTTAATATCTCGTAGTATACACAAAATACACAAAGAAGTACCAAAACAACACGACGGCCATTTGCAACAATGTGAGAGTTTTAGTTCCTGAGACGCTCGAGCGAGGCGCTTTGGAACAGCACAAGAAATAACTGTAATTTCGTATATTTACCACACCTTTCCCAACTATATAAAGAATGAGTATGCAAATACACAGATGTAAGTGCAAATCTCAGTGAAAGAAAACGAAACCTCTATTTTTAGCCACCTCTACCCAGACACGTCCATTAAGCATCGATGCTCCTTCCCCAATAAATTGGAAATGTAATGCGATTCCCCGAAATAATTAAATTTTTTCCCCAAAGTCACCGTTGGCTGATGTAATGAGCGATATGGTTGGCATCTTCAGAAAAAACGTGGATTATCAACGGACCACTGAAGACGTTATTGTTTCTAACGGATAATCTTTCCCACAAATTGAAATTCTTATTTTTCGTTCCCATTTTGTGTGAGTTTAAATTGTTTTGAGAGCATAAGGCTAATTCCCGTAATTAAAAACGTTCAAAATCTAGTCGCAATCTCATCTCAGCGACATTTTGTATATTCTATACCTTTTCACATGTCAAACATTTGTCAAAAATGTATGTAAATTGATTGTATGTTTGACAGCTTGAGACTGAGATTAGAAAGAAGTTCTTAAATATATGGGAAATGCCCCTCAGAAATCACCAGAGGATTGAATATGCGAAAGCAAAAAAGTTTGTCAAAGTTTTTTTTTTTACAGACGTTGTGCACGCCATGAATTTTTCGTAACTTTGGTTATCTTTTTTTTTTTTGTTAATCTTTGCATCACACTGAAAACATAAAAAAAACACAACCTCATATTGAAAGGGTATAAACACCAATTCCCCGTAGCAAAAGTATTTTATCACGAATCTTGAATTTTTTTTTCCACACATTTATATTTTTCAAAAACGTTTCCCCACAAAATTATTTCGCGTAAATACGTTAATGCACCTGCAGCTTTAATATATACACGGACGCAATTCCGTGGATGTACATTACATCCGTCTCCCATGGTCCCGCAGCAATTTTTGCAAATTCACTCAGTTGACTTTTCATTTTCGAAGTTGCCATTTTTTTCGTGATATTTTTTTTTTTTTTTGCGAAGCCGAGTATTCCGAAGGGGCTTCGCTTAACGAACGACGTGATGGCCTGATGGGTTTTTTATTTCGCGTGTGTCGTACGAATTAATTTTGACAATATTGTTGGTTGGCTCCCGGAGTTATCGCGGTGAATTTTCGCCGCGAGCTTTTTGAGTTCACGTTAGTGGGTAATTATTGCATCGTTGTTTTATCAAAGTTATATGCTATGGTTCGGTTTTCTTTTTAGCGTGGAGTGTGGTAATTAGGGTTTTAATTAGATAGTTTAGGCATTTACTAACATAGCGTTTATTTAAGACTAAAAATAGAAAACGTAGGATACCTCATTATATAAGCCCTCTGACTGAATCGTGTTTTGGACCGGTTAATGACCGATTACAACAACAAATTCCAAAAGCAATAAGCTTGTCAAAGAAAACATACCTACTACCTATAAAACTATACTACCTTATACTACCTACCTTCCCTCCTCCAAAAACGAACCGAAATCTAATTAAACACAAATCGCCTTGATCAAAGGACCAATTACAATTTATATCGGATCTCGCCATAATCCTGGAGCCAGACATCCAGTTCAGCATGGATACCTCTGGAACTGCCATTCGAAGCATTAAACAAATTGATTTGGAAAATGAAAAATGGCCAGCCGTAAGCCAGCACTTTGTGTAATGAAACGTTGACAGAGGTTAGAGGGAGTCTGTTACATTTATATAGGTTTAAAAGTAAAGGTTTATTTTTTTTAAAGTAATATCTTGATTTGAAAAACGTTGAAGATATTTTCACTGATTGGTAATTGCAAAATATGAAAAATGGTTGTGGTAGCTTCGGGGTTCAAATAAATACGAAAAGCTTTAGTAGCTAAAAAGAATAGAGTCAGTAAGCCTACATATAACACAATTAGGTTTGTACATCTTACACTCGCTGGGAGGGCGAGATCGTGCGTATAGCTCGATTACGCTGGATGTAACGAAATACACAGAAAGCTGGCTTTCACTTCAGAGTTCTTAAAAAAATTAAAAAATATCTTAGAGAAATATAAGGCTAATTATTTTGCGAGTTTGTACGTCACAATGTTTCGGTTTGATCGTTGACCCCCAAACTAAGCAGGGCTTGTATCTTGGGGGTCCTAATATGTACCTTAAAACGTACCGTAATTGGGTTCAAAATATGACATTTTTGACCTTAGATTTGGGTACTGATAAAAAAACAGGTTTTTAAGAACTGGATGTTATTTAGTAAAATCATATAAATTCTTGACTTCTTGATTCTTGAATTCTTGATTCTTTGAACCTCGTCATTAAACTACAAACACACCCTGTTTACATAGCAGGGTAACCGCACCAAATGTTTATCATAACGTTAATCCAATCCAGCGAATGGCGCCGCTATTTAATTCGAGTGGGAAATTAGATTCGGATCCATGCGGCATGTTTGATTTGAATTACTTGCGCGAGACGTGAACGACACGGCTCCAATTTGTGGTGTCGATATGGTTTGATGTTGTGTTTGTTTGCTTGTGTGTTTATGTGTCAATGAGCAGTATGTGAGTATGTGTGTGTGATAGAGAGAGCTTCATTTAGCTGGTGTTTTGACATGGCTGGGTATACAATCCAGCCAGTCATTAATGTAAAGATTTAAACAGTTAATTAAGTATGTGTGTTCATGTCAATAGTGCAATAACTGGGCTCTATCGTGGCCTCCCCGTAACGAGTCCTACGCGTAGATATTGGGCTACTGCCAAAACCATTTCTCTATAGTTACAGAAATAATAATTATTTAATTAATAATTACGTAATAAAAATGCAAAACATCCCTAACACCCCATGTAGATTCATTTCCGAGCCCCTAGATATTCCATTAATAGAAACCACGACGTAATCCACTTTCCTCCAATTCATTTAAAACACGCTGGCAACGCGTTAACAATTAATTTGATTGCAAATTAAAGCTTAAAAACAATCTTGTCGCGCGGCCGGAGTAAAAATGTTTACGGCTCGTTACCCACTCACGTCCACGCGGACAACTTTTGGGCTCTCCACCCTACGCTAAACGGGTGCTAATCACGAGTTTGTGGGGTGAGCGCACCAACTTTCGGACAGTGTTAAGACGTGATCGCGTGGCAGGTGGCGAATTAACATTTTGATTTAAATAATTTTACAGTTCGTTTTGTTTGATTTAGAATTTTGTATTTGTAATTAGGGGTGGGAATAGGCCGAGAGTTGTTCGCGTTTTCAATTTGAATTTGAAAATCTGGAATGAAGCTTAAGAAGTTTATCAGATTCTGCTGGGCGGGGTAACTATCGTTAATTATATCTCTAAGATAGAAGTAAGAAAGACAGACATATCAGATTAAAATCTTTACTAAAGATAAAGCGCGTTCAAACCGCTAATCTCTAGAACTACCCAGTCGGATTTGAAAAAATCTTTTTGCATTTGATAACCCAATTCTTGAGGAAGGTTAGCTTATAGCCTATTGGCTATTTAACATCACGCATAACCGAGCATAAAAATGAAAAGTCTTAAAGAACGCTAAGCGAAATACTACAACGAGATGCGATGCGACCATAGATATCCGTGGATGCGACGGAGCGCGGCCAGAAGTTAGTACAAGAATAACAGTATTTTGGTTGTTAAGCTTATGTTAATTAGTTTACGTCGGAGATATGGCTACTTGTCTTGGAACTTATCACCCTTTCTATGACTTAAAAACACAAATCCAACCTCCTTCTCTTCAATCCAAATACTCGTAACTTATACCACATTCCATAGTATCAAATGAATAACAAAAAAAAGATACCATATTGTCTCTCTAAAACTTATATTCAGTGATAAAAGCTGAGATACGGCGGCATTAGGCCTCGATACTGCCCTGTTGCCACTGGAGGCCCCATTAAGGGCCTCCGTACCGCTGTGCGCTGATCATTGGGGCCCACTTTATCCCATTTGAGCAATAAGTTAGGGATAACGAGTAATTGCTCAATGGTATTCGGTTCTATTCCAATTTTCAGGCCGTTAAGGGTTTTTGGGGGCTGGTACAAGGGTTATATGGTGTGACGATGAGAAGATATGTAGGCCGTAAAAATTCTCGATTACAGAAAAAAACGGCTATAGGTACGATACGGTAGCACATCGTGTAAAATGGCTATAGGTACGATACGGTAGCACATCGTGTAAAAAAATGTTTGCATATTGTGCGTATGCATGTGAGGATGTGTGTCTGTGTGTTGTGTGTCAATGGTAATTGGAATTGTAATGATTTGAATTAATATGACCTTATAATAATTGATTAATGTTAACATTTTTTTTATATTTAAAATTATAGTATTGTGCATGTTAATTATTTGCACACCATGTGTAATGGTAGGATGTAAAGGGGCCATTATAGTTTAAGATCATCATGTAAACCTACATTCTCGCAAATAAATAGATTTGATTTGATTTGATTTAATGTATTTCCTATCTTGGGCCCTTTTTTACCTACAAAAAAGGTAGGTAAAAAAAGTAGTAGGCGAGGTATTGACGGACAGACACGTCGTCGAAAGTTAAATCCATATTTATTTGATGGGGTATCGGTTCGCCCCGAACAAAGAATTCCCGTCTCTCTTCATCGGCACAATTATGCCAATAAATTGTAATAGCTTTTATTTTAATGGTGTTACAAGAGCTTCTCGGCACATGTGCTTGGAACTATGGCTTTGGGAACCAATATGAAAATGAGCTTCGCTCTTTGTTTATCTCTAGAAATACTAATAATAGGTGCTTAAAAATATTGTCTGGTTCGCTTTGGTTATAACCGACCTCCGCGAAAATTTTATAAGTTGATGGCAAGTGTGATGAGATTACAAACTATTTCATAACTAGAAGATTGGACAAGAATGAAGGATTAGCTTGAAGAGCTGATAGTGCGCGACATTATATAATATCAGTAGCATCGTTTTTAGAGTTTCATTACTAAGCCTCCGCTGTCCAGCCGTCTGTCTGTCAGCGTGCTGTCTCATGAACCGTATTTTTTTATTTGTTAGGGACAATAAACGGTTACATGCCAAGCTCAACTAAAAATTCTTAAATTAGCACAATACTTAGAATACAGTTATACATAATCTATTCTATATTTGTATTACTACACATGTAACTCACACCATTGTCCACGAATTCACAATAAAGAAGTTAAAAGAAAACAGACACATTGTGCATCATAAAAAACTGTTAAGAGAAATAAAAAATTAAAATTAAAAAAATATATATACAGGGTGATTTTTTAAAGACCAGCCAAATTTAAGGATGTGGTACAGACCATCAAACTGAACAACTTTCTCCATGAGACAAATAGCGTAATCGCGAAAATTTTATCAACTGTCCCATAGAAAACTTCAATACCTACTCGACCTAAATGTATGGGATGGCTGAATTTTTATTCGCGATTAAGATGTTGGTCCCATGGAGAAAGTTGTTCAGTTTGATGGTCTGTACCACATCCTTAAATTTGGCTGGTCTTTAAAAAATAACCCTGTATAGAAAGATCACACTTAGGAAATTAGTAACTCTATTGCTCTCGCCTTGAAATAGGTAGACAGTTGTAATTTTCACAGAGTGTGTATTTCTATTGCCGTTATAACAGCAAAAAATAAAATAAGTAACATAACCATACAGAAACGTGTTTTTAGTTTAATATGTTGTGTTAAATATTGTACAGATGTACGGAAATCTTCGTGGGCGAGTCCGACTCGCACTTAGCCGGTTTTTTTGGATTAGTTTTCTACGTGTGTAATATGATAGATGAAAATTAGCACAGAAACGTTCCCACATTAAAAGAATATCGCACAACATAGTTTTAGTCAGAAAATAATAAGGAAGTTATCAAAATTAAGTCAAAGCACTATCTTTTTAGTATAACGTTAAACCAATGAAGATTGGTAGTTAAGTTTAACGCGAAATGACGTCATCAGCAAGCTAAGTAAGCTACTTAGCCTGATTCCCAGTTTCAAGCTTCCGTTTGACGTAAAGCTAGTTTGCTTAACTGGCTATTATTTGAAAACATGTCGTTAAAATGTAGATTTGGATATTGAATTGGATGCTTAAGAAAATGGTTTAAAATCATGATCCTGTTAAAGTTTTCATCACTGAAAAAACTTGTTATATGCTTCATGTATATGTTACTAGCTTTTCACGCGGCTTCGCTCGAGTTAACTTAGAATTTGACAATACTCAATACATTTATTTGCAACGTCAAAAGTCATTTACTTTTAACGTTGGAAACTTGCAACCCTAAATGATTTTGTAAAGATTGCCAAAGACAATAATCGAACTTTTCTCAACAACTTTCTTATTTGCCAACGATTTGGAAGAAGATAAAGCTTGAACTGACTGAAGAGGCCTAGAAAATAAAGCCAGTGACACACTCACGTCCAGTATGGCGACAGA
The DNA here is from genome assembly GCA_947507525.1 of Apamea epomidion. Lineage (NCBI taxonomy): Eukaryota > Metazoa > Arthropoda > Insecta > Lepidoptera > Noctuidae > Apamea > Apamea epomidion. The sequence goes on from OX382234.1 coordinate 1,887,319, forward strand.
CAATAACAAATGGCCGCCGCGTGTTGTTCGATTGAAAAAGTTTAAGGGAAAAGTGTTGGGATGCGATAGTTGATGATTGAAGTTGATATCGATGACCCACATATGGAACGAAGAAATATTTTTTTTTTTGTAGTGTCTTGGTAGTTTGGCAGCAAGTTGGTGTAGGAGTAGTTAATGTTATTTTGGGGTTGTTTTGGATACGAATCAGGACACTGTATGGCTAGTCATAGACCTTTGTACTCAGTGAATGTGTTTTTTATAGAACGCTTCAATCTACCAAAGATAATTTTATTAGCTGTATTAATTTGATTACTTCAATTTCGTGAATTTATTGAGATATGAATTAAGTTTTCCGGTTTTTATAATAATAAATAATAACATTATTGTACAGACGCCAGCACATCAAGCTACTACAATCTGTCAAATTTCTTTAATAGATTTTCAACTTTATTGTTAATGTATTAAGGTTCAAGGTTGATTGGGAAAATTTGACAGTTTCGGGTAGCTTGACCTGCTGTCGTCTGTACAAAGAGAAACGCATACTTAAAGTTAGTCTAAACAAGTGGTGGTCAAATCAGTTTGAACAGCTTCATGAATCTTATTCATAGCCTAGCCTTTTTCCCAACAATGTTGGGCTCAGCTTCCAGTCTAACCGGATGCAGCTGAACTCCAGTATTTTACATGGGACGACTGCGTACCTGACCTCCGCCGTTACTGGGTAATACGATACCCCTTGGTAAGACTGGTTGTCAGACTTTCAGGCTTCTGACTACCCGTAACGACTGTCAAAGAATGACAGCTGGGACGAACGGATTAACGTGCTTTCCGAGGCAGGGAGGGCACTAAAAAAAAGATAAAAGATGGATCTAAAGATGGGCGCTCATCCCCGTGGATGAGTGACCATCAGGTTAGGCTACGTTTGCCGTACTTGGTACGGACCAAGTCCATCGATCGATCAACCCGTGCGGCTGTTTTACTTAGCCACAAGCCCCTGAGTTTCATGAATCTAAATTTTCAGAAAAATTCTAAACGTTTGAGATGCAACGATTATACAACTATCTAGATGACACGACCAATTAACATTTTTAAATCAAAAACAAATTATCATGCTAATCAATTCTATTTACCGCCCAGGCATTACAAACACTACCCAAATTCACCACAGAACTAGGACTCCAGTTAAACTGCAGCGAACTCTCAACATACCATTATTCCATGTACAAGTATTGTTAACAACTGCTGGGCGAACAAAACTAATTTGCATTAACTCTGGCCGCTACCCGCTTCGACTGGTCAGTGTGCGAACTTGTTATGTATTATAGAAGCTGACGTAATTGCTGTTGACGTACAGTTCCCGTAGTTAGAAGTGAGACTCGTTAACGATCTGTTTCGTTTAGATAAACTTCCTGCCAATAAAACGGATCCCATCTTGTTTTGGGAGTGTTGTAAATGGTGGGGATGGATGGGGGAGAATTATTTACTCTTGCACTGATGTGATGTGATCCTCAGAGATGTCGTTTTTCGCAGCGCAGATTACAGTTGAATCATATGAAGCCCGGATGGAACCTCACTGAAAACATTATGGCTATTTTGCTCCAGCAACACAGGTTTACCTAACGCAGGAGTCAGAGTATTCCATGGTTTGATGTACGTCTTGTTTTATGTCTATTTTTGCTCATAAATATTCTTGTCTTTCATCGTGGGGAAACCGGCATGTCCTAGAACCAAAAATTCGAAGACATATCACATGCCGCGTGGTGGAATATTTTAGGCTAATTATGCTATATTCTTGTCTCCTATAGGCGCAAACAGTATGGGATAGCTTATGCCGAGGTAAGAATATACCACCTCAACTTCCTTACCATCCTGCTGATTAAATAGATCAGCAAAATGGTAAGGAGGTTGACTGCCCAGGGTATTTACAAACAAAATCAGATTTTTGAACAACCAGGACACAAAAGAATCTTTTGCCAAACACTTTCTCTCTAGCAAAGTCTCATTTAAAACCAGAATCGTTTCACAAACAGACTACCCTCACCTAGATTCAAAACTACGGTAACCCCATTACATGAGGGGGCAATAAACCTCACCGAATTTGAAACAAACAGCCCAAACTTGGAGTTTAGTCTTAAAAAGAGTAAAGTTTTGCAGTAAAATTTTATCTAAGTTCCAGCCAGCGCGGAGCAATTTGTGAGAGACTCGTAAATACACCATCGCTCGTAAATAATGTTAAATTTTGACTTATTTTTCTTCGCGGTTTTTTTAGGCTTTTCACTGTGAAATGGTTTCAAGGAAATTATTACTCTTGGTGTGTCCAAAGCCTAAATCAAATTTGGCGACGGGTAATTTTGCTTAATTCCCCCTCTCAGAGGTATGTACGTAAGTAACCCACCCTGGGGATGTCATGTTATGACTAACTCTTCTACTAGATCTACATACCCCTCACTGTCCATTGAAAAAAGGCTTTATAACAAAGAAAAGAAAAACATAAGATACACAAAGTCAAAAGACTCGTACTCAAGCATAAAAATGTTGACCCTTTTGTCTATTGCTTGATGTCAGGGCCAGGGACCAATGACAACTCACATTAATTGACAGTTACAATACAGATGTTGCTTCACTCACTGTTAACCCTCTGCAAAGAATTTTTGACAGATAGCTACCTTACTAAGGGCGAATTTCACCAAACTTTTATACCTAGAATGAGTCTTATCCTGAGAATAGAATCTATTTTATTTTTATTTTATTTATGACGTTCAAAAGTGCCTTTTATGTGCCTATTTGAAATAAATGATTTGACTTTGACTTTGACTTTGATTAAATATTGAATTTTTGACAGTTTTTCCATACTATATAGTCCAGATAATATTTGTATGAAATAACTGTCAAAATTATTCCTCGATTAAAGTTATCAGATGATTGAAAAATCTGCCCTTTTTTTTTGAAAAATTGACGTCTAAGAGCAGATTTTTCAATCAGATGATTGAAAAATCTGCCCTTACACGTCAATTTTATTAATAATAATTATTTATTTATTTCCAAGTATATGGTATTTTGAGATCTTACACTAATAATGTTCCACATATACTACCATTGCTGGCGTAGAAATATAAAAAAAAAAAATTAAGCACATTCAAATCATCACTAAATTAATTAAAATGTCAAAAAGTAAAATGAAAATTAATTTGTTATGTCCAAAATACAAGTTCTTAAGTCAAAGTAATACAGTGATATTAAGATTAATTGCAATGTCAGGAAATATAATTAAAATGTCAAAATAAACAATGTTATGTCCAAAATATAAGCTCTATAGTAAAGTAATAATTATAGCTATTATGCCAAAATACTAATAACATAGAATATTCATTACAATGTCAAAAATTATGATTTAGAAATTCATTAACTGAATTAAAGCACATTTCTAATAGCCAAGCAAACATTTTACATTTAAATTTATCTATTGGTAACATTCTGAACGCAGATATTCAAAGGATAAAAGATATCTGACGTTGGTAAAATCAGCCCCAAGTTGATTTTCTAGTCACCTTAGCAACACCCACTGAGAACCTACAACCCTATTCCACACCCAAAACGTCGTCCCAATACCAACTCACACCCCTTCCCCTAAAATTCTAAATCGCATAATAAATTAAAAGTACGCCATCTACAATACATAGAGTCCATTATGTCCATAAATACAGAAGTCTAAGTAATTAAAAGCGGCCGGTAGACTGGCTATCATCTCGGCCGATCACATATTTTTTGCTCCGGCGAAGATAACACAAAACGTCCTTTATTCTTGTGTTTATTTCCTACAATCGGTCTGGGTTATCTTTTCTGGGTGAATTATTGTCTTTTTTCTTTGCTTTAGTAAGTATCTAAATTATTTCGAAGAGCTGAAATATTTGATAACCTTATTACCTATCTAAGAGCGACCAATCGCGCGTAGGTACCTACTGTTCTAGGGTGTTGCGCCACTTCTTCTTTCCAGCTAAAGCACTAGGAAGTGATGAAGGGCGGACGTTTTAGGGGACTGTCTTAAATAATTTTGAAGTTCAAATTCTCAGCCTAGTTTGAATAAATGTCATTTGATTTTGATTCAATAAAAACTCCTTGTCGAGCGACCTTCAAAAATCTTCATGAATGCAAGTTGCAAGTAATGAAATATTACCTTGCATGTAAGTAATTTTCTTTGAAATACATTGGTTTGCAAGCGACTTGCATTGTGTAAATAGCCGCGAAATTAAACTCCAAACAGAAAATGTCGGATAGTTTTTCGGAACGAACAATTATTTACACTATCAGTCACAAAATTTCACCCACCCATAAAGAAAACTCAGTTATTGTCATCGTATTTTCGGCGATACCCCTAAATGTACATACGACAAACTTCACGCCAATATCGATGTATCATTTGACCTAAAAATGATCTTTAGCGAGGGCCCCTACATTAATTTAACTCGTTCACTGCTCTACCGGGAATTTATTGAGGAAATGAGTTCCGCGGGCTTCCCGAACCAGACGGTTATACGTACAAAAATATGAACTTATGTTGTAAATAAATAACCGAGTATTTTTTGGAAAAAATACGCTGAGTTGAAATTTATGGTGGTCGGTCCGTGTTTGTGATTTGTATTGCGTGGCATGAAAAAGTTGTTAGCCTTTTTTCCTATTCTAACGTTTTCTTGGATGAAAAAATATATTGTTGGCGAGGCAGAACTTAGGGAGTTAGAGAACTTATTATGCTTAATGCTTCACGGATAAATAATAATAGTGAATAATACACATAAATAATAATACAGTGACTGTCTAGTTCATAAAACTCTCTAACTGCGTAGCTCCCAAATACAAGATATATTAATATGTTGATACTTTTTTTTTAAACATAAACAATGATTAAATTACAGTATAATTCTCAATAACGTATTAGTACGTAGTATTTCAAAAATTTAAATACGCAGATAACATTTACTTCCTTGTTCAAACACGAAAATTCATCATCATAAACCTCCAAACGTTAACTTGTTACCGTTAACTAAACTAAACAACTCGCAAGTGGACCGCCATCTTGAAAAAATATAAAACAAAAGGCAACGCGCCGAGAAAAATAAACGAAACTCAATTTAGAGAGGGACATTAACTCCGAAATATAATAGGGACATAATGTAACATGAAACATAAAGTAAATATAAAATGTAACAAGGTCATCCAATCATAGCTCGATAAATAACTAGATGGCGCCACGTGTGACTTACGGCTTACGGCCGGTACGGTCCGTGGCCGCATGTCCCGGTTTTTTCTGGCGGTCCGGCGAAATATTGCCGTGTTTGCGCCCTTTTATGAAGTGGGCCATAACTCGGGTATCGATAGCATCCGCGGGTTAGCGGACGAGTAAATGGTTTTTTTCGTTTGTGTAAAGGGACTTGTTTGTTGATTGCGATGATTTGGTGTTGTTATGTGAGCAACTGGTATTTTGATACATCTGTTGTGTGGGGGAACTGAGACGATTTGAGATCTTATTTTGTAGCTTTTACGCAATCTGTCTGATAGTTTTACGGTTTTTATCGTCTGCATAATTATTCAAAAATAATTTTGTTGATTGTTTTAGTGCTACGTTTGATCGTTATTTAACTTTTATCACTTAAAAAAAATTGTTCTGGCGAAATATGGGTTTAGTATAGGTACACTTCTGCCTAAACCTTCGGGAATCACAGGTGTGATGCTAATTTATATGTAAAAAATATCTGTGTCTACACTACACTATGTCACACATTATCTATATGACAAAGGATCACGAAAACAATCGGTATAATAACGTAATTATTTGAAAATGTCACAATATCCTCCTCGGTATATGTAGAATAATGACTGACCCATATGTACAATTTCAACTAACAATAATTGCACTACGGTTGCCTGCCCACGTCGAAAACATGAATAAAGAGAATTAATTCAAAATGGGATTAGTTTGATTGGCCGCCAGTGTAATATAGGTTTGTTGGGAACAAAAGGAGCTAGGTCAGCATTTTGATGATTTAATTCTGAAACTTACTGATGTATGAATTGGTTCTGGTGGGAATTGTTAGCATTCGGTTTCCTAATTTTCAATTTAAAGAACATAGTTAAAAAGCCCTTTATTTTTAGGTGATAACTTCTTTAGTCGAGGTTTGTGCTCCTAAACCGTGAACAAAACTGAAACGTCAGGCTCGAGTCAGTGACGCTGAATCGGGTATACTCGGCTCTATTCGGTCGGGGACCCTGGAGGAATATTAACATAAATATTAGCAACATTTCTCTTTTCAAAAGCTCTATATTTATATATACATAACATAACATATCTTCATGCCAGTTTTCCTCGAACGATTAGGCAGAGTTGCACCTACATAGTACCTACACCCAGACACAAACTACACACAGTTCAAATATTAAATAAATAAATAAATAAATATTCCACAACTATCACTATTAGAAACCAGATATTCACACTAACGTTAGCACAATCCCTAATCTACTCATCTCGAGGATGCATAAACTACACTACAATCTCGAGCGCAAATGTGCTTTAAATTCTGTCAACGCTGTTCAGGCGCCTCAAACTATCTGCCATGAATTCGAAACCCGAGAACACACCACAATTGTAAAAGTCCGAGCACATTATAAATAGAATAAACAATTCCGGCTCTCCCACTAAGGGCGCCACTAAGAGCCCCATTCACTTGAAGTATTCGCCAATAAATAGTGGATGTCCCGAGCCGGTGGTTCCCATTTTTCAACCGGCTAGTGAGCCCAGCCTTTATATTTTAGCTCTAGTCGAGATAAAGATGCTCATGAGATGAACAGCACGTGTTACACGTAAAGTATTAGTTGTTAGTGCATGTTGTGTTGATAGCAACTTTGTTGGGGAGTGTGGGGTGAATTGTTACATGTTTTGGAGTTGTATTGCGAAAATTGTGGTGTTAAACAATAAATGTTAAGTGAGTTTTTTGGTTTAGGGGCGGGAAGCATGACTATGGATGTTTGTCGATCAAACAAAAGTGCTTTTTTTACTAGTTTACTTTCCCCCTCTCCTAGACAAAGGCCTCTCTCCACTCCTTGCATCTTTCGCGAGCCCGCGCGTCTCCCTTCCAGTTTTTAAGCTGCACTATATACAATTAAAATTCAGACGTTTTTATTAAACATTAGATGACCCGGTGAACTTTGTACCATATGAGATCGATACAAAATTTAAGTTTTTTCGAGTTTTCGGCTGTTCCCTTGGGTAAAATTTCCTTCAAAATTTTCTTTTTCATTAACCACCTCAATACTGAGGGGAATAAACGAAAAAACAAACTAGCCAGTCAAGCCATTTTTGAGTTTTTGCGAGACGCACGGCAATTGATTTTTATAATTGCTTCTGGTCTGCAATTTAGAAAACAAGACACAACATTTACCAAATTATAATTCCAAACACCTCTCAAGCGCAAACATAATCGGCGACTATCAAATCACATTATTCGATTATATCCAACCCCCGAATACGAATTTGATTGAGCATTGAATCGTTAAGCTGTATCCAAACCGCATTCGACAACGGAACGCTATCGGATGGCCGGAGACGTCAGCGTGACAGCCACGTGACATCGCCGTGACAATGACAATATTTCAAGCTGTCTGCATGCGCTGCATACGATGCCACAGATGAAATATCTTAAACTGACATTGTTTAATTTTGGAACGTGTTTCAAATCTGTCAGGCACATGTGCATTCCTTTGCGTCTGGAATATTAAAACGAGCTGCTGCAGTGGCAATGTTACTTAAATGGGTGTAATATTTAAGACGGCAGCTATATAGTGCAGTCTTTGAAGAATGTGGTATTATTTCTTTGTCTTATGCAACTTTCAAGATGGTATTCTGTGAGAATTCTCGCAGGTGTCGAACTTCTAAGAAAACAAATATGTAGGATTACTTTGATTATATTCAACGTTGTAGAAAGCAGTAATAAAATTACTTTATAAACAACCATATCTATATCTATCTACAACGTGCTAGTTTCAGAGATTAGCGTGTTCAAACAAACAAACAAACTCTTCAGCTTTATTATTAGTATACAACGTGTTTTTTTTATATCCCTTAACTCTAGTGGGTCATTGTACTCATCATTATGAACAACTTTTACTATGGAACCAAGCCCGAAAACGCGAAATGTAGGGAACAGCTGATTTTTTCAGCTGCTCCCTACATTTATGTTCGTATAACTCGTCAAAATGTGGGTAACACCAGATTTTTGTTGCGCAGAACGAAATAATAGCGAAGCAGGCGATGCGATGCGACGGGGTCGGACGTAGTCGCGGGTAGAAGTTGGTTGTTAATACACAGCTGACAGGTTTTCCCCAAAACTCGTCGTCGTAGTTTCGTAAATGACATGTCCAGACGCCAGCACATCAAGCTACTAAGCAACTACAATCTGTCAAATTTCTTTAATAGATTTTTCAACTTTATCGCTAAAGTATTAAGGTTCAAGGTTGTTTGGGAAAATTTTAAAATATGACAGTTTCGGGTAGCTTGACTTGCTGGCATCTGTACGTCTTTATCTCTTTGTGAGATAAAGGCAACCAAACGATGTTCATAAAAAGAGGTCAACATCCGAACGACCCAAATCATGGCCCACATCCAATATACCATTCCAGTCGTATACTTTACAGTCGGCACACAAATCAGTAGTCACTCAAATTAACGCGGACTTAGTACACCAATCACTTCGCCCGCCATCCATCTTGGCACGTCACCTGTCATGTCAGCCTATCGGCCGACTCCTATAACTCTCCCGATTCACTCGCCTGACTTTGACGACGCGTTTGAACCACTTACCGCGCCAGTAATGCACTCTAACAATCTACGAACGATTCAACTGATTTGACGTGTAAAGGAATTTAGAATTCGCTTGCCGCTTTGCCAATTTGTCCGTATTCACTCTTTAAGTGGGGGTTCTAGAGGGGATGAAAGATGGGTTTTAAATAAAAGAGTGGGAAGTTTTGTAATTATTGTCGCTGCAGAGGGTTGTCGCAAACACGGTTTTCGGCATGTTGATTATAAAATGTTTAATTAATGGATAATCATACTGGGATTATTATGCGTGGTGAGCTTTGAGTTCGAATACCCGTTGTCTGAAGTATTTCCACACATTAAAGATAATATATTTATAAAAACATGAGTGTGAAGTATAAATTAGAACTTACAAAGTTGCATAATGGCCTACGTGTTTACGGATACAGCTTTGGACAAATATTTGCCACACAGTTCAAAATCCTTTACCAACTGAGCCCAAAGTAGGCACAAAAACAAGAAAACATACCTACCTACGCCTATATAGCGTACCAGGAAAGATGAAACTCCAAGCAAATGTTTGTGTAAATTTTCATCGGGATTAGGAGTAGCATCGTTTGTCATAACTTCCCCTACCTCCCCCAACTTGGAGTAAGATCTAGCTCCAACTGTATTTTAGACTTTGTTTCCGGATCGACGCGATTTATGTACGACAAATTGTTGTTTATAATATTGTTTGGACAAACGTGGGAAGAGGGGTTTTTTTTTTAATGTGCAAAATGGGGTTGAAACTTTTTTATGTTACTACTTTTAACTGCCCCGTTGGTGTCGTGGTTGCAAGCGCTACAGCTGAGCGTGGGGTCCAGGGTTCTATACCCAGGTTGGACGAAGTGTTATTGTGTTTTTCCATTGGGAATTTCTCAGTAACAGTTTTGGCGAGAACCTCTTCACAAACCAAATTCAGGGCAAGAAAATGTCTGTGGATATATTAGTTATTGTTACAGACAGTTAAAACCTTTGTATACTCAAATCAGTCTTTCACGTCTTTGATTCTTGTATTAATACGTGGACAACGATGTGTGTGACATGTTTGTTACCATAATTTAACAATTTTCTTCCTTTTATTTATTTATTTATTAAAACTTTATGCACAAGTACAAAAAATACTGTACAAAGGCGGAAAAATACAAGAACAATTACTAATATATAGATAGATACATACAGACATACATATAAACAAAATGAACTGTCAGGAGACAAATGATCGGTAGAGGAGAAAACGAATCCCGCAAACCAGGGCTGGGGTGTTACGTTGTTACTTTTATTCGTTGTTCCTAATAAATAAAATTAAGTAAATTATTAAAATAATTATTATTTTGGTACTATTAAATTACTAACTTTCTATCAGACAAATGAATCATCAGTAAGCACTATGAAACCGCAAAGAAAACATTCAATAACCCTCAAAACGTCATTAGAAACCCGTCGTTCTGTAAAGCCATTGGAGCAACTTTGTCTCCGTCAATCGGGTGACGAAGGGTTAATCCCCTGGCACAAGAGAGATATTAAGACGCATTCATACGTCGGAGGCAAATCTTTGACTATAAATCAAGTGTTAGACAAATGTATACGTAGCCTTAAATATTTGCAGGTTCCGTACTGTCTATTGTGGTTGGATGGTTTGTTGTTTGATGTTGCAGAAAGGGTTTATGCAATGGAGTAGTTACATCATTAAGAAGACAGAGGAACTAGCAATTCAGTACTTTAATTTGTCGTAGTTAAAAACTATATTGGCAGTTTATTTTCACATGCATTTATGCCAAGAACTGTAATAACAATTTGAAGAACACATTATTTATTTCGTTCTTCAATTAATTAAGAAAAACTCAACGTGTAGTTATTTCGTTAGAAAAAATCTCCATTTTTAGGGGTTCGTACGTCAAAAGGAAAAACGAAACGCTTATATGATCACTTCGTTGTCCGTCAAGACCCTTTTTCTCAGGAACGCGTGGAGTTATCAAGTTGAAATTAATATCAAATACTCAAGTAGTCAGCCTGAAGTAGGTATTTGAAAAAAGCCGTGATAAAATCAAACTTCTAAATCAACGCAATCAAAAGATGCGTTTATGTTCCGGAATCAAAACCTATAGAGTACTTCCCGTTGACCTAGAATCATGAAATTTGGCAAGAAGCAATGTCCGTGAAAAAATCCGAAAATCGTAAATTTTTAGTTACATACCTACTTTGTAAGGAACCCTCGGTGCGCGAGTCCGACTGGCACTTGACCGGTTTTTTTTACTTAAAAACCGGATATTACTGTATCCAAATGCAAAACCAACTCTCTCAATAGACACATGAAATTGATTAACAAAAACTTTTTCCACAAAAACAAAAAAACATCCCATACATTACTGCAAAACCTTTTACACCTCGACCATTATCAATCACGCTGTCAGCACTCTATCAACAGCGTGACACCCACCGTGTGTCCTCAATGACGTGACTGCGGTGCACATTTAAACGAAACACGCTAATTTTGCTCTGAAATAAATTTAGATGTCACTGCCTATGGAACTGCAGTCGCTTTAATCAAATGGGCGGTGATCGCAGTCCAGTTCCGGCGCTGTTGAGGGTTGAATTTTATGTCGAGTTTAAAATTTTACAGTTTATATTTCATACTTACTACCACACTTTCAGTTTTTCTAATCGAAATATCATACTTACACATAACACCACGTCTGAATCGTCACGTCTACTATGGACGCTTTCTACGTGCACCAATACTTTGTAACATTAATTTGATTTAAAAGAGTTTCCATGGAGTTTCTGGCCCGTTCTTCTCCATAGGACGTATCTGCTGCCCAGAGCTCCATGGTCTTTTCTGCCGACTATTTGTGCCCGAGAAATACATCGGATACCGTCAGAGCTGCTGGCACAATTTGTTTGTGCAACTGCTAGCCAAAACTATAGCCAAAGCCGAATCCCCAGTCTGTCGTATTTTAAAGGTGCTGAATGCACGTCTGGATGCCAACCCTGAATGTGATGTATTTGCGGATGAATGGATTAAAATTATGCATATATGTCTGGTGTTCTGTGAGAGAAAGTATGCAAGGGAGTCCACTGTTCCATGTTAATTTTAAATTATATTACATTACTAGGTCTGCCCCGCGGTTTCACTCGCATAAGTTTCGACCCCGTGGGAATATCGGGATAAAAAGTATCCTATATGTTAATCCTGATTATAAACCATCCATATGTCAAGTTTCATCCAAATCCGCTCAGTGGTTTTCGCGTGAAAGAGTAACAAACATCCATCCATCCATTCATCCATACAAACTTTCACGTTTATAATATTAGTAGGAATGTCAACGTAATTATTGCCTCTATGTTAATTAATGTAATTGGTTTTGTAACGTTTTAATTAAGTTTAAATAAATAGGTATGCCCACTTTGGAATGGACAACTTAGCTACATGTTTCTGACTGATCGACTCCTTGAGAAAAGTGCCTCTGTAATTGGTTTACATAATTAAAATAAATGCTTTCAGTTTGAGTTTTGAGTAATTACCACAGGGTTAGTCAGGGGTGTACCTTTAGTACACCCACATTTCGCTCACACATCAAATCGTAATAGGGCTACTGATTTCTGTTAAAAAAAAAGATCCAGAGTACCTAATTATTTTTTCAAAAGGTTTTCTTACACGCTTTTCATTTTTTTTTTACCCTTTATGTACACACATATATAAACAGACAAGAAAAAAACAGAACAGAAAAATAGATACAAAGGTGATGCTTATTTCATAAGAAATCTCTTCCAGCATACCTGCGATAAGACAATAGATGAGATAGATGTAGACAGGGTGTGAAAGAGTAAAGGAAACAAAAATATAATACATAATTTCATTTGGATTTGAAACACCCACAGTGTTTCAAATCCAAATGAAATTATGTCCACACTTTTATTTCTTAATATGACATATTCGGAAAGTGAAATAATTTAAGCTAGAAAACCTTTTGGTAGTTTTTTTCATAAAAACATTTACTTGCTCTATGCGATTATGAGTTGAGACAAAATGGGAATTGGAAATCATTAATTAATAGAATGCCTGAATATGAAGAACATTTAATTAAAGTCAACTATCAACTAACAAAGGATTGTCAAATAGCATAACTTTCAGAGAATTATCAACAAAATGCAATTTAACCAATAGTTTTAATAGAATTTCAATCGAATGTCATTTCAATTATGAAAACCGGTTATTAATTTTACCGGAAATAATAATAATTATAGTAACAATGAGAGCTATACATTGTGATTCTGCTGTATTTTCTAACGTAACCTAACTGACACATGCAAAGGAACATTCAGGAACATAAGTAATTAGACTCTGAGTGACAAAATCAAAGTCAAAATTTTTTATTTCACATAAACCTACATGGGCACTTATGAAACATCAGAAGCTAGGTGCACAGTTCCAATTGGTCGTTTCCTGGAGAAGAGCCGGCAAGAAACTCCACGGTTACTCTTTTAAAAATAATTGGCTTTTACAATGTTTTCAAATTACAGTATTAATAGGTACGGGAGGACAGCTTAGGCCTGTCAACAAGTACCAGGTACTTAATAAAATAAAAAATGGTCTACGCGATCTTATAGATACATGATATTTGCATGTCATGTGACCACGCACGCACTGAGAGGCTCGCTTAGCAGCCTAGACCCTTAGAGACTTATGTTTACCAGTCAGTTATGTTTAAGTCCCACGGAATTCAACATAACTGTGGGCATAGGGGGCAAATCTGTTGCCAACAACTGGGCTATCATAAAAAAAAAACAAATCGAATAGCAATTGGCCGACTTTGCAGCGAGTTTAACAAAATTCATCACACAAAAATCACTCAGCTTTAAAACCATAAAAAGTTCCTAATTCTCGAACAAAAAACTAAAAGCACAACTGAACTCAACAAATCCATTTCATCAATTGAATTGAACGAGCATTTCCATTCCTTCGCGAATGAACATTTCTCCAACATTCGTTCATTCCTTTTGTAGAGTCTCACGTGCTTCTAACAAATCGAAGTCGGAACTATTCAGTTGTTCGAATAGTTTTTGTTAGAAGTGCTGGTAGGCTGTGGGAGAGTACATTGTTTTTTTTAATATTTAAACATTTTGCTGGGTGCCTTATCCATGTGGATAGGCATCGATATTTATTTTCTGATAATAGAAATTGATCTTAAGACTGGCCTTATGAGCCGCCGGGGCTGCGGGTTGTTCGAAAGAGATACCGTGGCCCCTGGCACAGGCAACTGAAGGAACACGGGTGGGTTTTAGTCAGTAAAAGTCTGACACTCCCTTCTGCTCCGCCCAGAGCAGGAGGAGTCATTTGATGATTTCCCACCCAGAAAAAAAAAAAAAAAAAATGACTGGCCTTATGACAGAAAATGTTCCCAAAATTCTTTAGACTGCGTTTGTTACAGGACACGACGGTCAATGGTAGAAATTCCGCTTAAAATAAAATCTCGGTAAATTATGGTCTGAAAAGAGTAACTGTAATCTTAATTAAAACAGTTTCTCTTTCTTTGAAGACATCCATCATCCGACTAGCCCTTTGCCAAACGGTGTGGTTGACTTCTTGCCTAACCTGAAATGGTTTCAAGTAGAACACTGTCTTTGAACTGGATCTGTTCAAAAACAATGTTCTAATTGAAACCATTTCAAAAGATTGATTAGTCCTTACTTTAAGGACGGTGACCCTTTTTAATGAGAAAATACCCTTAATTGTTTAGCCTAAATAAAAAGTCCTTTCTTTAGTTTTTTCTTTTGCGAAATAAAAGTTGAAACTTTCAGTATCTCACGTCCGGCCACCAAAATGGTGCAGTAACTAAATGCGAGGCTATTTAGTTACTCAAATAGTTCTTGCATGCATTGCAGATTAGCCATTCTCACTTAGCGGGACACAGACTAACGAATTGCAGTAAGACTTCTGTGATTTTTGTACACTCTTGTGCAAACGGACTTACTGAAGTTGTACTTAGCCAGAGGGCAGACTCCTTCATTGGCCAAAGAATAAGCATTGCCATTCAACGTGGCAATGCTGCCAGTCTTCTGGGCACGTTTCCGTATGACAGCGATGCTGACGAGTACTTCGACGGCTAAGTGACCATAAAATAAAAGGATTACGTGTCTATATTTAGTTACTCATTTAACTGAGTACCTAGTGAAGGGCAAGGGTGAAGGGCGGACGTTTTGGGGGACTGTCTTTTGTAATTTTGACGTTCGAAAAGTGCCGATTCTCAGCCTAATTTGAATAAATGACTTTTGATTTTGATTGATTTTAATTTTGAAATAGTTAGTTGCGTTATATCCTACTAATATTATAAACACGAAACTTTTTGTAATGGATAGATGGATGTTTGTTTCTATTTACTCTTGGTGGCGATTCTCAGAGGTGTTATAAATAAAATAGCGGACTGTATCAATAGGTATGGTTCGTATAATAAACATAAGGACGCGCGCCTCTCGGACCGCTGTATTTGTTGAAGTGTAGGGCAGTGCAGGCCAGCGGCGATCGGCACCTCGTCCCCCGCTCCCCGCACGCTGCTGCTCCGCTCCTGTAGTCGCAGTGGCGGGCGGTGCAACGTTTTTCCAACACTCTTATTGATACAAAATGGAAGTGCTAAGTAGTTGATACTTTTCAGGCATTGTTGCCACTTACTAACACACTGACACTTTTACTTAAGAAAAAAACAAAAAGGTTAATTTTACTGATTTCGCTTTTCATTTTTTAACCCCCGACGCAAAAACGACGGGGTATTTATTATAAGTTTGACGTGTCTGTGTGTGTGTGTATGTCTGTCTGTGGCATCATAGCTTCCAAACGGATGAACTGATTTTTTGATAAACATCTTGCAATTTACACTATACTCAAGGTACAGACCATTCGCGTCTGTAATCTTGCATTCCCTCTACTCTGTGGCTTACTAGTACTGCACACTGGCGTTGATTACCGGGGCGGTTCACCCGACGAACTAAACTAATTTACGTGAACCGCCGGACACTGGCAGAATAAGTTCTGGACCGACGCTTATTCAGCTCACAATTGAATGCCGTGGTTTATGCTGGCGTAATGCTGCAGAGGGTGCAGGTTTTGTGTTCCAGATTTAGGTGGGTAGGATTTGTTTTGAAGTGTAGTTGTCGTTGACACCGAGAGCCTTTCGAACTTACTTGGAATCCCAGCACCCTATTTGCGGTACACATTTATGATTACATGCTTTCATTTTGTCGTTTCCACATGCGTCAGGAATATATGAAAATGAAGAATATATGAATATGGAATGAAATCTAAAACGGCTGCTGAAATTTGGCAGCTTATTATTGCGACTATTACGTAATTTATCCGCAACAGAGCCCTATTTTCGGATATATCCTAAACTTATCCGCCGCAGCCCATCCATACACGTCGTTCAGTCCAACCCAGTCGAAGTCAAAAGTTAACAACAGCCAAGTATCGAAGTCATGGCCAAGATTTATAGCTAGAAGAGGAGTTACTTGGCGAAGCCATAAGTTTGGTATCCGATGGTACGAGTGCAGATACTTACCTACTTGTAGAGGTATATCAGATATAACATATTGATTAGTTTACTTTGGATAATAATAATTAAGAGGATAGTAAAGAAGAGTATTTCTGACCATTGTTTAAAATTGGCTCTTCATAAGTAATTTAGATGACCAATCATAGAAGAAATTAGTTGATCAACATACTATTATTTTATTAGATTAAGGGCTGATTTGCTTTGCCCCCGACAGCAAACAGCTGTCGGAAGAATAGCGGTCGTCTGTAAACTGTCAACATTTTTAGGTTTTGGAATTGTGAACAGCGTTTAAAGGACTCCTACGATAACATTGATTGATATTCGATACGGTACGGAAGCGAGTGGTTGTGAATAGCTATGCAGATATATGAACGTAAACGAAGTTAAAGGAGTATGTACAGCATCCTAATTGCGTAACACACGACAAATCGGAATCTGAATCATTTTGAAGCAAATTGCTAATCCATTGCTTCATAAGTTCGAAACATTTGTCTGCTCAACACGTAAATAACGCAAAGAATGTTGTTGAACTGTCAAAATGAAACCGATTCCGATTGATCGTGTTTTACGCAATTAAGGTGCGGATCGTAGTAGGTTACGTTCTGTGCTTTATGCCTCCATGGGAAAAAAGTGAGTTTATGTATGTATATATACATAGAAACCTTTGAAAACAAAATATAGAAGGCATGACATCTGTATCTCCTTTTAAGAAGACCGGTTAACCAAGCAAACTTTTTTCTTTTTTCACAAAATCTATGGTCGGTTTCGCCATAAATTTTATTATAGGGGAATGATACAATCTGGACAAGTTAAGCATCGCTTAAATTATTAAGCCCTTTAAACTCGCGATAAAAGTCTCGTAAATCTTCGGCCAGACTCGGCTATCTTCGGTGATAAAGCGGAATACTTGGAGCTTGGACGGAACCACGGCTTCATTAGGGTTCCTTATGCTGGAAAAACGTGCTGATTAAGATAGTTTTGGGTTGTTTGTGATACTGTTTTGGATAATTCGTAATGTATATGAGAACATAATCAAAATTGAATCAAATTAGATATTGTAGATATTAATGCGTTATAAATCAAATAGCAATGTTAGAAAAAAAAACGGCTCGGCTGAAGTGGGAGTGAGTCAGACCCTTCTCACGAATGCACCCGGAGAGATGAGCAAAGATCGTCACTCAATAAACGCCTGAGGGAGGACATGACCGTCGAGGTACACTACGGCGAAGGTGGTGTGACGATGTGATAGCGTTTACAGGGTCATCATGGCCAGAGAACGCAGAAGATAGGGAGGTTTGAAACGAAAAAGGCCTTTGCCCAGCTGTGGGACACAATATAAGCTAACAAAAAAAATATATCAATCCAAATGGTAGAATTTACGTGAAACGAAACATTGTTTACAACAACACACCTGTTTAACTACATTCTACGCAATAAACATGTTCTATTCTATTCTGTTCAAAGAATAGTTATAGTTCTGGTCATAGTACTCGTATTATTAAATGAACATAATTATTACATTACTAGCTGTGCTCCGCGGTTTCCCCCGCATAAGTTTCGATCCAGTGGAAATATCGGGATAAAAAGTATCCTATGTGTTAATCCTGGTTATAAACTATCTGTGTATCAAATTTCATCCAAATCCGTTCAGTAGTTTTAGCGTGAAAGAGTAAAAAACATCCATCCATCCATCCATCTATGCAAACTTTCACGTTTATAATATTAGTAGGATAAGCCTGTGTTGTCCCACTGCTGGGCAAAGGCCTCCTTTCCCTCAAATAAAATAATTAATATATATAATTAATGTTATACAAAAGAAATATTTACTGCATGGCAATTATTATTTTTAACCATTTGCCAAATAACATTCAAGATTTGCCATCGTCGCTGTTCAAAAGGGTGTTATTTAGACTGGTATTGGACAAAAATTATTACAGTGTTAAAGAATATTTAGAGGATAAGTCACTAGTAACATATTAAATAAAAATTATTCTACCATATCCAACACTAACATATCTTTAATATTATATTGTTGACATAATTATTCAATATTAATGACATGACATATTATAAACACAATACAATTTCGATCTTTAATACAGTAATATTTATATTTTATTAAGTGATTCATGTTTACTAATTCAAATATGAATAAATAAGCCTTCATTTATAATAGAAATATTTGTACGCCATAGTATGGCAGGATATGCTGGAACCAAAATTGTAACATCTATTGTACCATATTCTGACAAATAAACATTTTTGATTTGATTTGATTTGATTTTTTCCTTCCACTTTTCCCGGTGTACTGCAATTGTGGGACAATCCTTTATGAAGGAGTTCAGCTCATATTAACATATTAAATTAACTTACTCATCAAGTAATAGCTTAACAAATTGGTGGCAAAAAAGATACCGATTACTCCCTATGACCATTTTCTGTTGAACAAACAGCTTACAACAAAAGTTAGCATCTACAAAACTATCGACTATCTTCACCCGATAACAGCGACCCTAACTTGTTAAAACAACTTAACTTTAAGTTAACCTTAACCGATAGTTTGTAGCGAGTTAGCGGGCTACCGTTATTCTAGCTTAGAACTGGGGTTCATGTAGCCACATAGAGTAATCTTGCTTAACATAAGCTGCTTTGAAATAACTACTAAGTGTTTTAGCTGAAAATTTTCTTGAAAACTAAGTATCTGCTGACAGCTTCGTTCAAAAAAAAACATGGGTAGTTTTTTGTTGCACCGAAAAATATAAACCTTGGGCAAGAGAAAACCAGGCTGTTTGGGGAATGTTTTAGCAAAATAAATGATTAAAATGTAGTAAATATCTACATATTGCGCTCCAAAACAAAGATAGCTGACGTGGCTCAAAAGGCTGGCCAACTTAAATGGGACTAGGCAGGACATATCTGCCGCATGCCGGACAAACTGTGGGCCCAAATAGCACAAAATTGGTACCCTGAGACAGTGAGGCGAGGTCGCGGCAGACCACGTAGGAGATGGCGGGATGAGCTGGATAGGTTCCGTCAAAACTGGACGCGTGGGCTCGCGAAAGATGGGAGTGGAGGAAGGCCTTTGCCCAAAAGTGGGACAGATAAAGGCTATTAAAAAAAAGAAAATCCTCCTTTTTTTCGTCGGTAAAAAAAACAACTTCTATACATTATTATTGCCAGTGTTTTTATTGATTGTCGTATTGTTGCCTCCACATTGTATCTGCCTCTGAAGCTGACACTAACAGACGGCTGATATTTTTGTGTGCTAAACCTTTCAAATCATCATGATCTACCTGTCTAGCCTTTCCCAACTATGTTAGGGTCGGCTTCCAGTCTAACCAGATGCAGCTAAGTACCAGTATTTTACCTGGAGCCACTGCCTATCTGACCTCCACAACCCAGTTACTGGGTAATACGTAACCCCTTTGTAAGACTGGTTGTCAGACTTGCGGGCTATAAAACATAGCCCCTTAATCACACGTATACTCCACTACTCAAAATGTCTTCAAAAAGCGATAACCAAGCCCATAATGTATTACACCATCCCAAACTCAAAACTCCATACATACTTTAAAGTTACCCCAGTTTACAAGTTCTATTCGATCATGATATATCTGTCCTTCGCACGTTTCCCCATAATTATAATTCCCAATTTACATGACAAGCAAGCCTGCGCTCGGGTGGGCTCGGAAGCATTCGGCCAACTTCGGAAGCGAAACGATGCTAATTTGCATTCGCACAATCTGCGCTGTTGACCCGGGATTGTGCCCCACTTAGGCAGAGTTAACGGACTGCAGTTTGTGTACGGTATACCTACACATTTAAATCTATACCCCTAGTGTTTACCCGTACATCTCCAGCCAGCGTCCACCTTTAAAAGCATCTCAAGTCGCTGCAGTTTGTTCAGTACTTCACTTTCTTTTTAATTAAGTGAGAGAGCTGCAATGCTTTCCTTTGGCTATCGAATTGTTTTATGCACTGCAATATTCAATTAGCGTTATGTCAATACGTTTGTATTGAGTCAATGTTATCAGGGAGAACGCTACAGTTACAATATCGTCGCTTTACAGAAATATCGGTCGCAGAAATTACTGTTAACGCTTCGTCGTTTTCAGAAACTGCATTTGTCTTATATAGGAAAGTGATCTCTAAGGTTTGTTATCAACGCCACTTGTACGTCTTAATTCGACGTCGATTATGTACATACAGTAATTTTAATAGTATTAGATACCGGCATAGGTCTACAACAAGTCTTACCAAGGGATATCTTTAATAAGATATCCCTTGGTAAGACTTGTTGTAGACCCAACAACCTAACTGACCTCCACAATCCAGTTACTAGGTAATCCTAGTAACTGGATTGTGGAGGTCAGTTATGCATTCGCTCCATGTAAAATACTGGTATTCAGCTGCATCCGGTTAGACTGGAAGCCGACCCCAACATAGTTGGGAACATGCTAATCAGATGGTGAGTCTAGACCCAGCAGTTTACGCTGTGCGTTGTGTCAGTGAGTAAATGAATGTAATATAGCATGACCTTCAAACTAATTAAACCTCAAATCCCACCACCTGACGTCATAAACCAAAAAAAAACAATGGATTGTCGGCCTTGTTCGAGCCGTATATCACATTAACACCATACAAATTCGAACTCTACACTGAACTTAATAAAGTCTAAATTCTTTCACCAAACACCTTTAGTGAGGTGACAATGACGTGTAAAATTCGGCTCCTAAGACGATAAATCGAGTGAATATCTCAAACTATTCAGAATCAGTTCTCATCCTCTTAGAAATGGGATGTCATAAATCTTCAGAGAATCGTATAGAAATTATTAACTTTCGGACCCAATTTTGTTCGATCAATTTCGGCTGTAATGGTATTATGGCTCATCTGACATCCCAAGTTAAGTAACACAAAAAGTATGAGACATTACAGGCGTAACCCTTCTTCCGAACGTGGATCCACGCGAGACAAAATGGCTTTTTTATTGTTTCTGTAATTACGACATTCAACCGGCTAATCGCGTCTGAAAATTTAAAGTTTTTGCCTTGGTCTACCGTTCCTTTGTCGAAAACCTACATTTACATCAATAACCTAATTCACAACTATTTATTAAAAATTAAACATTTAATTAATAAACTTTTTTCGCTAAAAGTGTTAAGAAACGGGCGATGATTTATATCTAGGTATCTAATCTAACCCGCCTGTATTGTCCCACTGCAGGACAAAGGCCTCCCTCCCCCAATTCTGTCTTTTGTTTCTGCTTTATAATTCGGAAAATTACAGCACCCATTAGATACGACAAACCAACCTATATAATTTTAGCCAAACACACACCCTATAAATAATCTCTACCTACCGCCATTAATCCTGCTTTTCCTTTTAGCAACACATAACCGAACCACTTATTTTCCGATACCAACAAAATACCTTCACCCAACACAGTACCTTCTGTACTAAAGTACCTTAAAATCTAGGCCTTCGCTGTCCTAACAAATGAGCCTAATTCATCATTCTGACAATGATAAAAAACGGGACACGGCTGCACGAGATCGAAGGGCCCTCATTGGCCGAACGCACACATACGAACATATTACTTACACACACATGCAAATTTACACGCATGGTTTTGAGTGGGTATTTTTAGGGTTATAGAGATGAGATAAGCATGTCGGATTTGAATATCGATATATCCTTTAATCATTAAATTCTACGCTAGTGCTGTGCACTTGTGTAAGTGATGAATTCACAATACCTAAAACTATAAGTATGTAATTTTTGTTTGTGTGTTTTATTGGGTAAGTTGTTGAAATTTCATATCGATAAATAAACATAACTTGCTTGATGCACTTACTTTCTGAAATATATTCATATTTCATTGGTTTTATCTTATTTGATACTGAAGATGGTTCGAACGGTCCTGCATTAAAATTCTTTAGGAACCAGCGACCCATACCATTTTATCCAGTGTCAAGCTTTAGCCAAAAAGGTCCTTCAATGTTATTTTTCTCCCAAAGTGAAACGCCTGTATAAAGACTTAACGTTAAAATAATTAACGTTAATAAGATTTTAACTTTAAAACAAAAACGATTTGGCTTAACTAGTTTAACATTTTCTAATTTACATGAAACTGGAATTAACTTTTGTTGTACTTAATGACATCGTTTTATTTTAGACGTTTTAAAACCATTTAATATAACTATTTTAAGATAAAATTGCTAGAAGAGCAGTGGTGGTCCATCGTATCGGCTCAGTGAGTCGGTCGTGAGATCGAACACAGACAGGCACTTTAGTTTGTGTATTTAATTTTAACATCACTGCTCTCAAAACGGTGAAAGAAAACATCGTGAGAAAACCGGCATGTCCTAGAACCAAAAAATCGAAGACATGTGACATCCACCTACCCGCACTGGGCCCCCGTCAGTGGTGAATTATGGCCCACTCCCTCTCTTAGAGAGAAGGTCTGTGTCCCAGCAGTGGGAACGTTATAGGCTGATAATGATGCTAAAACTGATAGTTTGAGTACCTATTTTCTTTCTACTCGTATCTTTCTCCAATTTCTAGTTTCTTTTATTAATTTCGTATTGCGATTTCACTGCATGCACAGCTCAGAAATATAATCCTTTTAATAGTAAAAGTAAATTTAAAAGTAAAACCTAAAATAACGCACAGAAAAATAAATAAGCGATTCAATTTCACGAAAAACTAAACACTAGAAATTGAAAAACCATATTTAGCACCTGCCATCTTATCTCTTCACCACCCTTGGTTGACTGGTAGAGAATGCCTAAGGCATTAAGTCCGCCTTTGTGCCTTTTTGTGCGAAAAGTTTAAATAAATAAATATTTTCTTAAACCGTATCACCACGTAACATCACTAGGAACATTTTAACATAATCCTTGGTGTTGCAGGAGGCTCGCCAAATAGATGCCTTTGTCTCGGTATCGGCGGGTCGCGCACTTTGCATAATTGTCTCCGGAGGTCCCAGGCTGGTAACGTGGCCTTTAGCGTATGGTGCAAGGAAAAAATTAAAGTTTATTTGTTCTTTTCTTGTGTAGAATCATTGTCGAAACTATAAACTATAATAATCTACTAATATTAAAGCTTGTTTGTTTGGACGCGCTAATCTCTAGAACTACCAGTCGGATTTGAAAATATATTTTTGCTATTGTTAGCCTAATTCTTGAGAAAGGTTATAAGCAATTTAACATTAGGCTAGGACACTTAGGAGCCGAGCAAATATATAAAAAGTCAGAATGAATGCTAAGCCAAAACGAAGTAATAGCATGGACGGGCAATGCGATGCGATGGGGTTACGCTTTCACGCTAAAACGGCTGAACGGACTTAGATGAAATTTGGCACATGAGTAGACCAGGATGAGGACATAAGATACTTTTTATCACGTTATTTCGACGGGGTCGAGACTTATGCGGGTCAAACCGCGGGACGCAGATAGTAAGGATATAAATGCATATTACTGCAGAGCAGAGATCGTTGTCATACAGACGTGACTACAGTTCCCTTGTGTGTTCTCTCTAGGGGAACTGGATACACGTTTGTTCACGAGTCCAGATTTTATTCCAATATTTTCCTTCAACATAAGTCAGAGGCATATTAATACATAAGACATTGAACGTTTCATACCTATTATAGGTAAAATAATGAAGGGTTTTCAAGCAAATCAGATAACCTCCAGTCCTTCAGGATTTGAAATTCTCATGATCGTTTAATCCTCTGTTTTTCGTAAATCTATTCCTGAAAGTACAATAAAATTGTCTAGGATTAAAAATAAGTGGCAGGAACAAGCTGTATCTTACCATTTTTCTTAGAGTAACAAATATACAACTCGCTACGGATAGAGTGCTCGATCTAGAAGGAACATCTCGATTTATATACCCCCAATATGTTACGGAGAAAAAACTAGAAGAGACAATACCCAGAGAATCAGTTTCGATACAGGGCCGGATCAGGGCGGTAATACGGGGACGTTTTAGCACTCGTTAAAAATACCTGATACGGATTAGAATTACGCATATTAGCTGTGCTCATTCATTAATCACATCTGTTCTAATTCATTAATACTGACCCTCATCAATATTAATGTACTCGTATTTCAAAGGTTATCTGTTAGAGATATTTAGCGATAAGACCACCCATTTTACATAAGCGCAGATCATTGCCAGGTGCATGTTTCATGTTTTATAGTGCACAATAAAACATAGTTTGTAGGTATTGTATTGTAATCCTGCAACACTGAACTATTGTTTTCAATTCGCTTTTAATATTAACACATTCAGGGTAGCTTACAAGAAATATTAATTATTCGTAGTACATCGTTGGCATTGTTTGAAGATTAAAAACGAATAAACGTAAAATAAATTTAGTATAACACAAAATAAATTGAAAAGCACTTAATATGAATAGCTTTATGAGTTAAACAGCAATAAAATTTTAATTAAAACATAAATTAAGTATTGAAAGATAACACGTAGCATAGTATTTATAATAATTTTTAATCGGTTTATTTTAAAAGAATTTTAAGTATAGAGGCAAGAACTGATAAATGGGAATTATCACTGAGACCCAAATAAATATCATCATCGTTTCAACCTTACTACAAAAATACAAATAATTCCTAAAACTCTTCTTTGTTACTTCTTTCCGACTGTTACAATCTTTTTACATCATTTTTGCACCCTGAATATCACCCTACTCCACCCCTGTTACACCAGCAGATGTAATTTAAAAAGGAGCACTGGATTTAAGTGGTGCATTTGCTTCGACCCCACCTGTGACTTATTTATAGTCGAAGATACGGCTATAAGGCTGAATAATGCAATCTTTTGCAAATATTCTTTGGTGCTGGTTACCGAAACGATTCTATTCATGCATACGTTAGTGTGCGGTGCGATTCTTTTGTTGAATAACTGTAAGGGGTGTTAAAAGTTTGACAACTTGGTTTGAATGCATTTCTCCGAACGTGGTTGTGGGGTTGAATTGATGTGTTGGGGTCAATGAAGACGTTCAAACATTTTTGTGAGGATTTTCAATTAATTCTCAGCCTAATCTGATTGAACTTATTAAAGTTTGAAGTCCCAAAGATAGTTTCTTTTGTTAACGAAATACTATTTGCCAGGAAAGACCAAAGAAACAATGAATGAACTGTGTGAATGATGATATGGTTAAAAAACCAACCACAAATGGTGTTATTTGCTGACGATACTTCCATAATTTTTAAGATAAATAGACGTGCATCAAATCTTGACGACGTAAATAACGCCCTACTGCAAGTGCAAAATTGGTTCACTGCTAATAATTTAGTATTAAATGGGAAAAAAACTAAATGCATAAGATTTGCTTTACCGAATGTTAAAAGTAGTGATTGTGACATAGTATTGAATAAAGAGAAACTAGAATTCGTCGATAAAACTGTTTTCCTGGGGATAACGCTCGACTCAAGGATGCAATGGGGTCCTCATATAACATCTCTTGCAAGACGGCTAAGTTCAGCAGCATATGCTGTAAGAACAATCCGTCAATTTACTAATGTAGATACCGCGAGACTGGTCTATTTCAGTTATTTTCATAGTATCATGTCTTACGGTATTTTACTATGGGGACGGGCTGCAGATATTGAGTCCATTTTTATTCTGCAGAAAAGAGCCATCAGAGCAATATATGGCCTACGCAGGCGCGATTCTCTAAGGGAACTGTTTAAAAATGTTAATATCATGACGGTACCTTGTCAATATATCTATGAAAACATCATGTACGTAAGGAAAAATTTAAATCTTTTCAGTAAAAGAGGTGACAGACACGCCTATAGAACCAGAAATAGGGACCAATTAGTTCAACCAGGTTTCAGACTGGCTAAAGTAGACTCTTCCTTCATGGGGTACTGTTTAAAATGTTATAATAAAATACCTCCCCACATACTCCAACTCAATGAAACAAAATTCAAATCTTGCATAAAACGCACACTATGCAGCCAAGCATATTATAAGTTGGGGGATTACATCGCTGACAAAAATGCTTGGCTAAACGCTGGTCCTGCTCCACAGGACGCATAAATAAATTGATTGGCATTTGAAAATACTTCACACACGCCTACCCAACCTACATACTGTTGGAGCTGCTGAAGATTCTAAAATACTATGTTTGCATTATATAAATTCAATCTCCTAGTATTGTATAATTGCATAGAACGTATGTGAGTACTATGTTACATACTACAAAGCTACCATTTACTGGCTACGTCTTTCATTGACTTGAATGTGCCTTGGCGGATGAGAGTATGTCATGTTCACTCTAATGTCTCGCTGATGGTGGCACATGTGTTGGATCATTTAACTCCCTTCAAAATGGTTGAGCTGAATGGTGCTAATCTATGCGTCATGTTCTTTAACGGGCGCCGTCAGTAGGGACTGGTCAACTCTTTGCTGCCATGGCTTATTTTAATTTAATATTTGAATTGTTTTTCTTTTAATCTTTTCATTACGGACGCTTTTAACGTTCTGCATCGTTCTCACATGCATAATTTTGAACATGAATGATGTAACCAATACTTTGTAACAATATTATTATGATTTAAAAGAGTGTCCATGGAGTTTCTTGCCCGTTCTTCTCCATAGGTACCTACTACGCTTTGGAATGGGCAACTAGCTTCATCTTTTTGACTGACCGACCTTGACAATTCAAAAGTGCCTGTAATTGGTTTATTTGAAATAAATAGTTTGAGTTTGAGTTTGAGTTAGAAAGGGGGTGACTACCGAGATGACGACTGATAGAGAAGTATGGAAGGAAAATTCACGCCGACCCCAAAAAATACACGCGGTCCCAAAAAAATACACGCGGACCCCAAAAAATACACGCCGACCCCAAAAATACATTCCGACCCCAAAAAATACACGCCGACCCCAAAAAATACACGCTGACCCCAAAAAAATTGGAATGAGGGCAGGATAATTTTGATGATGATACCGAACACGTTTTTAAAATAAACATTTAAATGGTAAACTCTCCATATTGGAAGCCAAGAAACAGGCTTGCCTAGTTTGGGGCCCATGTATCCCTTTGTAATCTTTTTAGTAATTCAGTTTTTATTATTTATTTTTATTTTTAAAAGCTGGTTCAAATCGTGTACCCAAAAAAGCGATTTTCACCTGGATTAAATTGGACTTATATTTATTACAAGATTAGATCTAGAGTAACTAAAATTAATGCCATCATTTTCAATGCCACTCTTATCAACAATGCACTTAAATAGTTTCAAAATCTCTGAGCTCGACTTATTTGAGAAACAAACTCAAAGACAAGTTACCATACGAACTCGTATATTAAGCAAATCATATCCAAACTTGTCCCCAACTTACAACCGTATGCAAATTCAACATTAGTTTTACAACAACTACGAATTTTAAGACCCCAACACACGCGTCCTAATTTCTTAATGCCACTAAATCACACTTTTAGTGTCACTTACTATAAAATTAGCATAGTTATCCAAAAGTTTTGGTTAAATTAACTTTCTATTATTATAACAGCAGTTAGTTTCGAAGTGCGCTTTGATTCGGCGCCATGCTGTGTGAAACTTCAAGTTTGAATGACGTCACGAGCTTAGTAGGGGCGTTAAATGCAGTGAGTTAGTAAATGGATATAATAAGCTGAGTTAAAATATCGGTGACTAGCTTCTGCACGCGACTTCGATCGCGTGAAATTGCTAGTTTTGACATAAAATACACTATGTCATATGACTCGGCAATACTGTAGCTTCCCATTTGTGAAGGAATTTTTGGAATCGGATCAGTTATTCCGAAGAATACCCCTTACATACAATTTGACTACTTCTTTATAATATTAGTGTAGAACGGATAAGTCATCATCTACCTAGCCATTTCCCAACTACGTTGAGGTCGGCTTCCAGTCTATTTTACATACATGGAACGACTGCCTGTCAGACCTTCACAACCTAGTTACTGGGTAATATACCCCTTAGTAAGACTGGTTGTTAGACTTTCGGGCTTCTGACGACCTGATGCTTTCCGAGGCACGGAGGGGGTCTTGGTATGTAAAGATGGTCACCCATCCACGAACCAACCGCAGCAAGCGTAGCTTAACCTGATCGACCGACCCGTGTCAAAGTCAAAGTCAAAGTCAAATCATTTATTTCAAATAGGCACATAAAAGGCACTTTTGAACGTCAAAAATAAAATTAGAATAAAATTGATTCTAGTCGCCCCTTCCAAAAGGTAGTTTTCGTATGGAGAAGAATGGGCAAGAAACTCCACCATTACTCTTTTAAAATGTTTTACAATATATTGCATACATTATTTATATAATTATATGTGAAGACGATGCACCCAAAAATAAACTTACTATACCACAATAGGTAAAAGAATTAAAATGGATAAATGTAACCATGACATATAGATCAACTATGTGATAGATACATGGTGCTCACATATTCACAAACATTCCAAACGTAGACGATTTTCATAAATAAATAAGGAGTAATAAGTCCGGGTGTGACCCCAAGTAATTACAGAATGTAAATCAATGTCAAAAAAAAAAAAAAAAAAAGAATAAATTATACAATTACATTAGCAACCAGTTTGATTTTGTCTGCTGCGTGCGGCTGTTATTACTTCGCCAGAAGCCTCCTCTAGCTAGATCGGATAAGTATGATTTTGATCTAGAAAGTTTTGCTGTTGTTGTGGTATTTTTCACATTTCGGTGTACTTAATAGCAGCCATTGCCAGGCTCATTTTTAGCATGAGTAAACTTTCGACATAATGATGATGGGTAGGACAAAAATACCTATTTTTGTGATGCACCTAGGCGTTATTCAATTTTATTGATGATATGTAGACCTTTCATCTGTCTTTATAATTCCGCCGAGATCGACATCTTCATGAACATCCGATAAACGTCGAGTCCTAAGCACTTGCCTCCCAAGACCTCACTTACCATTCCTCCACATGATCCCCAGAGAGCGCCACCATCGGTTGTACCAAACAGAGCCACTCCAAGACCTCACTTACCAATCCTCCACATGATCCCCAGAGAGCGCCACCATCGGTTGTACCAAACAGAGCCACTCCAAGACCTCACTTACCATTCCTCCACATGATCCCCAGAGAGCGCCACCATCGGTTGTACCAAACAGAGCCACTCCAAGACCTCACTTACCATTCCTCCACATGATCCCCAGAGAGCGCCACCATCGGCTGTACCAAACAGAGACTCCAACGAAGGTCAAAACATATTAGGTTATACGTATTCTAGGGTCCTTTAAAAAATCAGCTCAAAGCAAAGTGGAGAGCTTTATTTTATTTTAAACTTTTTCGCTGTTAACAGGCGAATGGGAATTCAGTGAAAAAAGGTTTTCAGTCGGCTGGAAGGTTTGTAAATTGAATACTATTTTTTTCAGTCCAGTTACTGGGGATTGCTTTGATTCTACACTCGTTTTGTAATTGGTCAATTATAAAAGCATAATTTATTGGAAAACTAGTCAAGTAACAGAAGAGCAATTCTCGTAATTAAAAACGTTCAAAATCTAGCCGCAGTCTCATCTCGGGGACAAACAAATGTCAGAAATGTTGGGAAACGGGAACGTAATCCAAAATGTCGTTAGGCTGGTGCACGTAAACATTTATCAGCCAGTATCAAATTCGTTTCGATATCGAAGCTATAAATCGTAAAGTGTATGGCGGGCCTTAAAGCCGCATCCAATATTTTAAACCCAACGCAAAATATTTTAAAGACACCACACAGCCCGACACCTTGCAACGATTTATGAAGAAATAGCATTCGCTTTAATATTGTATTCGCCATAAAATGCCTTGCTAACCAAATGTCCCCTGCACCGTTATCCAACCAAACACCGCAAGCATAAGATTCACAATCCCCTGTGTCGCACGAAAATAATATTTGCAATGGTTTCTGGCGATACAAATTTTACATGCGGTCGTGTTAGATCTTTCGGTGTTGATATAAGGTTGGATTTTCGTTGTTTTGTGTGAATAAATTGGGTCATATTTTGCCGAGCTGGTAGAAATTTGAGAGTTCTGCGAGGGTGTGATTTATTCCAATCCATATTGCTAAGATTTGATTGAAGTGCTATCTACCACGCGCTGTTTAATATTAAATGGTGGCTATATATTTCGGGTGCCATCAACTTTATGCATGCGAATGGTAGGAAATCTTGAATTTGACGGGTAAACATCATTAACGTAATGGGAGAGTTACTAAGAGTAAATTTTAAGTGCCTTGTATATTTTTCTTAGAGGTCTCTTCATTTGAATATGAAAGCAAGAAAAAATAAGCATAATTATAATGAACAACAAATACGTCTTAGAGTTATTTGGAATAAGTCAATATTGGCAACAAATATTTTTTAACTATTACATATTTACAGACTCGAAATAAAATATTCTAGGTAAATACCAAACTACCATATTTGATATCGATCCCATCAAGTCTGCGAACATTACCCATATAAATGAGATGTATAAACTGATATTTAAAGTTACTACACTAGTAGGTAGTGTAATAACTTTAAATATAATTTTCATCAAATCAACTTATCTAGTCTTATAATCTTTAGCTAATTTAATTTCATCCTGTATTTACAGAAATAAACATTCCATTTCACCATTTTGCATCATGCTGAGATAGGAGCCTTTTGGCCTCGTATGGGACTTTCTGTTTCATTTTTCTTTTTGTTACTTTTTTATATTTGTTTTATTTTTAAATGTGTTTAGTTTAGTTTATGATCCTGTACGAGTCTCTATAAATACTTTTTCTTTCTTTCTTTCTTTCTTTCTATTTTCACTAACACCTCAGTCAACATCAACATCTTTTTGGAAGTCATACAGACTTCCAAAAAGGTCTAACCCTCATCATCAAACCATAAATACTCGTAACATTTCAAAAGTCGAAACAGCTATTAGAGTAAAAAAAACTCATTAAAATCCAAACCGGCCGAACAGAGTCATAATAAAAAAAGAAATAATATGTTCTGGTCTCATTGGTGAAAGTTTCCTCGTTACAAGAAGTTTGACGGGTATTAAGACTTCAGTAATTGCGTCAAACATCCGACTCCTAGTAAAGACAATTAAATGGATCGAGTATTGGAGTGTCTGACATAATCCATTTGGATTATGTCTGATATGTTGTACTATACAAGGTGGAGACAACAATACGACAACATAATTAACTTCGTGTATCTAATGACGTTCCCAGTCTACATACAAAAATTCAACCAAATAATGATTATATTCAATAGTTGAGTCACTATTCAAAGACTGGCAAAACCCATAGTCGGCCCATGACTACTGTCTAGTTTGTTTAAAAAAAAATACTTTTTCAATTTCGATGTTAGGATTTATTTGATAGTTTAAATAATCCTATGCATTATTGTCAGTGTTTTCATTTATTGTCGTGTTAAACCTGCTGGATAAGCTGTATGAGTGGGCCATTTGTACTGCCAAATACGAGAATACGATGCGTCGTTTAACATACCACTCTAATTACCTTAGGCCTATTTTTATTGTAAACTACGAGTATATGTTTCTACTTGAAGGTGCAAATAAACTATTTTTTTTTTATTGTCGTCTCCACATTGTATATCAACAAAAGTGATATAGCACTTTTGTTGATATATAATGTGGAGAGGACATCTATCAGTACCATTTATTGATAGTACAGGTTTACGAACTACACAGATTCTAATTATCTACTAATCTTAAAATAAAAATGTTCCTTTTTTATTTTATTGATGCTATTAAATTATTAATTTTCTTTTTGAATTTGACCGCTACGACTTAATTACTTGTGTAGGAATTTTTTGACGCCTTAAGATTCTTTGCTTATTTTTTCACATTACTTATATAAAGCTTATATAATGTAAATCTTATGTTATGAATAAATTATTACTCGTGTACAAAATATTAAGAATACCTATTTCTACAAAAAAAAAACATGTATTTAGGGAAACCAGAGAAATTATTGTAGGTACTTGTTGTAGTAAAATCTTTTGTCATAATTAGGAACCTATCTGAATCCCCAAAGTCATAAATCTTCCGTCGTAAAATAGACCTTTTCTTATTACCTGAGAAGCAAGTCTCGTAATTTTAAGAACGTTCACAGTCTCATCTCAGTCTCAATCTGTCAAAAAAGCTTCTAATTTCCTTACATTTTTGACAAGTTTCTACATTGATTGTCGCTGAAATGAAATTGCGACTAGATTTTGAACGTTTTTGATTACGGGAATTGGTCTTCTGATCTGCGCAAAGAGCTGCTCTCTCTTATAACAATTGCGTCGAATCCCATTTCTAACTAAAGCACAAACCCTTACTTTTTAGGTTTCCTAAATTATGTGTCGTTTACGAGGCCCTGTAGACCTCGTAGCACAAATATCTACCACTCCTATATTTCGTGGCTTACAAAGCAATATTTCCTTTCTCATGATGGATATTTATGGGGCTTCCACTACTATATATATTACATATATATTTGCGAGTGCAAAAAGTACTGGCCTTCAATAGTGCGAAGGACCTAACAACAG
Source organism: Apamea epomidion (assembly GCA_947507525.1). Taxonomy (NCBI): domain Eukaryota; kingdom Metazoa; phylum Arthropoda; class Insecta; order Lepidoptera; family Noctuidae; genus Apamea; species Apamea epomidion. Next base: position 1,920,282 of record OX382234.1, read on the forward strand.
GAGGAATGAGAAACCGTATCAAGACCCTGGTTGACACATTTTCGTTTCAACTCAAACATGTAGGTACATGCATAAATAATAAAATACGAGTAGTAACGAAGCCAAAACTATACATTGAATATTTTTGAAAAAAAGTAATTGATGCCGAAAATATAAGTTTTAGAATTATTTTCAGTTTATCTGATTATATGTTCCGGATTGGTGCAAGAACGGCTAAATGGAATTGGATGAAATTCGGCACGCAGATAGTTTATATCGCGGATTAGCTCATAATACTTTTAATCCCGATAGTCCATTCCCGTAGGATATTTTCCTATATCCTCGTGGGTGAACCCGCGAGTAGAATCTAGTACATAATAATTTTCAACTTCAAAGGTTAAAACTGACTCACAAACCATTTCTATTCTAAAAAATTACCTGATCAAGTACTGCTAATAACCGCGGAAAATAATTATGGTGACAGGAATTTACCGAACATAACTTTCTGTAACATCCCATAAATTACTAAATGACTACACGCGTAAACTTGAAATACCAACAGAAACCAATAAACCACGGATTTATACTGAACAAAATACAGCTATTCAGCGTTGAATACTTCAAAACCCCTTTAACCCAAACCGAACAAAAAACCTGTATTCGACCTCCTAATAATTGTATGCGACCGATAAATTCGCATCCCACGGTAATAAATAAAACGCATTACACAGCCAAGTACAATAGGTAACGAGAACGACCGAGGTGTGTACAAATTGGGACTCTTCCACTTAGCCGGATTGGCAGGTGTGAAACGAATTAAGCACCCAATCACGTTCGGTATGCGTTTGGTTTTAGCATTAGACAAAACAAACGTTTTGAATGGATAACTTTGTGAGGATAATTTGTTAGTTAAATTGTTGTTGAATCGATTTGTATTGGAAATTGACTCAATTTTTTTTTTAACTCTCTATTTCTGATTTGTTACTGAACTTCATATACCAATAAGCCATATAACAAATTGCATAAAGTCAAATCGTTTATTTCAAATAGGCTTATTGCTTACACCTTTGAACGTCAAAATTTACAAAAAAAATATACTTGATTATATGTAGTCGCCCCTTCCAAAAGGTAGTTTCGTATGGAGAAGAATGGGCAAGAAACTTTTACCCCTGCTTTAAATTAAATAAACAAAAAGAATCAGCCTACAACACAAAAAGCCTAACTCTAAACAAACGAGCACTATTTTCTAAAACATTACTATTATTCTTTGTTTAATATTTGAGTAGGAGCGCGGAGCGCGGCCATCTCGCACGCCGCCACAACACAACATGGCGACCGGTCTAAATGAAAAATGGCGTCAATTTACAGGGCAAACGCAGCTAAATTGGATATTTCTCACGGCTGAACCTCTTGCTACTAAGAGTTCGCTGTTTTTACTCCAGTTTTCGTCGGAAAGGGAAAAACCAAATGATCTTTCGAGGTAACAAACGTAAGAATAATGTTTGGAAGTTTTACTTTTACTATTGTGTAAGTTGTGCCTTACTTTCGGATTCTATGCAGATCTGTAAATGAAAAGTTTTGGGACTGCACGGGATAAGATAACTGACAAAAGATTAAACTTTTAATGACAAAGTGGAACATAAATATTTCTTTGCGGACAGCGGCCATTTTACAAGACGGGATTCAATACAATTCCTGCCTTTACTACAATAAATTAATGTCTTGACTTTAAAACTAACATGACTTTATTATCATGTTCAATCTTCAAGATACATAGAATTACATAAGGCAGTTCAAAATTCGGTTTATTAATTGTTTAAGTTATAAATTACATCGCTTACCAAGTCAAGTCGTATATTGCAGTGGATTTTATCAAACATTAGCAAACACTATCTTATTACTCCCGAACCAATAAACAAAAAGTAAGTGTAAATAAATAAACACAATACGGTCTCGATAAAACGATTTTCCAGCTGCCCTCCATCAATATTGTCTGGGCGGCTACATCGATCAACTCTGTTCCTTGTCTCAAACTATGACTGCGTGAAACACAGATACAAGGAGCTAGAAACGACTGATAAATCATAGTTATCGAACATTTCTTCTTATATATAGTCCATACGACTCCATCAATCTACTGAAGAATATTATTATTAGCCGTTAATGTTCCACTGCTGGGCAAAGACCTCCCTACTCTATTTCCACCTCTTTCTGTCCAAAAGTGCCAAGGACTAATCTTTATGAAACAAGTCCAGCTCATCCCATCGCCTCAATTGCCAGATCACAATAACAAAAAAAAACCATACGATTTTAAATGTTAATCTTTCTGGTGCCATTAGTCGCCAAATATAGTACTTTTTAATGGACTTTAAACTTGAAGGAAGTTATCTTGGGAACTCTCGTAGGCAAATACCAGAAACTATTTTGAAAAACCACGGAGCAAATACATACCTACGCGCTCGCTACGACGTAGTTGTCACCGCTACGCCGTAGGTCTAACCACTACGCAAAGTACGTAGTTGTAGTGGATCTGCTACACAAGTGAGTGACCAGTAGCTTCGAATTATTCAATGCACCGATGCATATCGTAAATCTAAGTGAATTATCCTTATATGTTCTAGGACTGTCAAAGCTTAAACGTCCAAAAAAAATGTACATACACACAATACATCCAAAATCCTAATCGCTCAATTCAATTTTTTCACCACTTCACACTTCAACCTCCACGATTTAAATTAACCACTCCACCGCCTGCCAAGACTTACCAAGTGTCAGCCAAGTCGTGTCTCTCTATATCCGCGTACCACTTGGCTCTCACCTCACGTACCGTGGACCAGTCGTATTTTATTAGATCATTAAGCTTGGCAACGTGTCTTGGCCCGCTTGGCCGGTCCATCACTACGGCATTCAATAGTCCTTTCTAAGGTATTGACTGCGAAATTAGGTTACAGTCCGTGGCAAGGTTTTACGTATGTTTTGGTAAGAGTGAATGGTGGTAAAGTGGTCTTGGAAACGGTGTTTTGCAGTGAATTGGTCTGAATTCATTATAAGAATAGTATTAAACTTTTAACTTTGACAAAACTGCTGAAACAAAGTTGTTGTCTTAAAGATCATCGGGTTTCCGTATGCTGTTTATGTAAGGTTGTGGTTCATTTAATTCTTCTTAAACGTTAATTTAGGCATCGACCCTGTTATATATATTTTTTTACTATTTACATCCTTATTAAGGAGTCTTAAATAAGGTATACAATCTAGCATTAATATATATTTAAAGATATTATGTACAAGTATATACTTAGCTCATTGGGCATCAAACTTCATGTTTTTTGTCTATTTTCAATTTTAATACAAAACACCAGCTTTAATATGTTGACTCTTTGACACCTGTAATCAATGTATATTTAATCGCTGCTGCCCAATCATGACATCGGTCTATTTGTACCCGAACCATTCAATATAACAATCAATTATTCTGATCCGTCGTCAAAATCGGTCCTTTGTCACTTTTAAAACTCAAAAGCACTCAAAACCCTTGTCTATCAAATTAATTCTACATTATTCTCAAATTTTAATTACTAAGTCTTCGAAACCTTCTTTAGGCTTTATCGAAATATGATTAGTCTGACTTCAGACAATCCCTTCAGAACGTAAGTGCTGCCAAGGCCGTCTAGGACACCCAAGGTTGGTTAGAGTCTAGACTGAGACCAATAAACTTTAAATGCCCACCTTAGGTCTTCAGCAGCAAAAATATTTTTGTTTGCAGTCTTTTATTGAATCTATTTTGTACTTTATAATTGTGTGCGTAAAGTTGATTGTTGAGCTACTTAAGCTCTGAGGTGAGCTGCATGATTACTGACAAATGCGTGCACCGACTGGACAGGTCCACTCAATCTGTGTGGTTATTTCCTCAAAATACCATTTTACATGATATTCACATGATGTGACCAAAATTATGTCTGGACTTTGAAAGATACTAGAGAAGAAAGGCCGAAACAAACTCAGAGGTCACTGAGTTTATTTCGGCCTTTCTTCTCAGAGTAGTCAGAAAGGAAACGCCGACCTCATCTAGCTTTTAAAATATGATTGACGTGTAAAAGTATTTTCACAAACCTACTTACACAAATAAAATCATTTATCATTTAGGCGTTTATGTAGAAATAATAGATGTTATTTGTTATTGGTTCAATTAATTTTATTACTGAAATATTATTCGCCATAAATACTGATACATTTTAGAAAACGTGCGCTACCCTTTTCATAACAAATTGACTATTTATTAATTTATTGTTATAATCCCATAACTGAAGCCCCAAGCACCTTTAGGCCCTTTATACACACACGTTTTTCTTGCTGTGAAAATTACGGTTTTTTCGCGCTGTGTAGGCTGTGTCGACAGTCTTGTATGGATCACTATGGAAGCTTGTTCACTGACACGTTTTTGTTACTCCGCGGCTTATACGCCGTATCGTAAACCGTGCCGTGTACAAAGGGCCTTACGTTAACAAATTGTAATTTTATTGGACACGTCGATAACTTTGTTTCATAGAGCCGATCTAATAGAAATAAACATCTGCCAAAATGTTTGACAGTTATTGCTTATTATATATAGTAAAATGAACAAGTAAGTCTTGGTGACGAAGCTTGCTTTTGGCAATATTACATAAATACATAATGAGCCTGTAATGTTCCCACTGCTGGGACACGGGCCTCCTCTCTTCGAGAGAGAGTGGACTGCACACGGGTCCAATGCGGGTTAGAAGATGTCACATATCGGATTCCGTTCGGATTTGTGTTCCTAGAACATGCCGGTTTCCTCACGATGTTTTCCTTCACCGTTTTGAGAGCTGTACCTAGTGATGACATTATTTACACAAAGTAAAGCGCCTGCTTGTCATCCCACGACCTAAATCTAGTAAGTCGGGGCCGTCCACTGGGCCGTTACCACCACGGCTTTCTATTGCTTATTGTAATAGTATACAATGAACACGTAAGTCTTGGTGAGGAAGCTCGCTTTCGGCTATAAATCAAGAGCAAAAGCACTTCTCTAACGGTATAAGAATTGAAGACCAAAACTACTCGTCACTAGGAGGATAAGTGAGTACAAATACATAGCACAATAAGCTGACAAATATAATACAGTAAGTATTTTGTCACACTCTTACATGAAAACTTCAAAAAATTACGGTTCTCTGAAGACTAAGGGCGGGTACCAACGTTGATACCGAACGCGATCAAATCATCTAAACCGCGTTCAAAAGCTGTCAGTGTCATTATATTTGTGAAAGAACCGTGTTAAAGAACTGTCATTGTCAATATGACAATGACAGTTCTTTAACACGGTTTAGACGTGCTGATGCCGTTCAGTTTCATCGGTGAAATTCGCCCGAAAGCTACTGGCTCAGTTCACTTTTCTCGCAACGCAAATCAAAAGTGCCATTCCAAAAACTTCTCAAAAATCCATAATCAAATATCATTGGCAGTTCAAACGTCACCAAAGTGAAGCCTCTTGACTCCTGTCCGATTACTTCAGATTAGCTTGACCCCCTTTTTACCTGCCAGGACCTTTAATCAATAGAACCCGTCAGGACACCCATTGTTCCTTTCAATTCTAAACGAAGTTAATCTCATCGGAAGCTGATTGCGCCAAATTGTCAATGGGGGATTCCTGAGTTCATTTTACAATGAATTCTGTCCATTCTATCTGTTTAAGTGAAGTAATTGCTAAAAAGGATCGCTGGGAGATTAGTAGTTCTGTTGTTGTCGGGTATTTAAAGAATGGTTGCATGACAGTGGTTCCGCCATTTTGATTTTGCATCCGATATCAGACGGCCAATTCTCGTAACTTAAAACGTTCAAAATCTAGTCGCAGTCTCATCTCGGCGACAAACAATGTCAAAAACCTGCCAAAATGTAGGGAAATTAGAGGTATTTTTGACAGATTGAGACTGAGATCAGACTGTGAACGTTCTTAAAATTAGGAGAATTGCTCCTCTGACTGTGGTTTTTATTCGGAATTATTTTCAATTTTACTTACAAATATATTTGGATAAACTTTAATGATAAGATAGTAAATTTTCATTGGACCAGCGGCGTAATTGTATAAGACACTAACAGTAGCAATGGCTTTCATTTTGACAGTTCATTGCGTTCATTGCATTCATTGCGTTGCGCATTGCGGATATTGTTAATCCATTGCTTCAAATGTTCGAAAATGTGTCTGCTCAACACGTAAATAACGCAATGAATGTTGTTGAACTGTCAAAATGAAACCGATTCCGATTGATCGTGTGTTATGCAATTAGGGTGCCGGTCGAAGTGGCTGTGCTTGGGGTGTTTTAAGAGCTGTTAAAGCATCCGAATTTAACTTGTGTAAATAAGCGTATTTTTAACTTGTGTAGTATCATTTTTTCTTATATTTAAAGTTAACAGCTAAACTGTTCTAACACACACACAAATGTGAAGCACCTCTCATCACTCTTTTACTATTTCCTCCAATCTTTTACGACCAAAGCCTTTTTACGTTAATCGACGTGATGACGGGAGATCCCAAAAATCCCGCAAATTTATGTTACGACCTCATATTACCTGATATTATCGCCGTATGAGATACTTTGGCCACAGAAAACACAGAAACAATGATATAGACAGTTAACATCAGAAGGCCAATTCTCGTAATTTAAAACGTTCAAAATCTAGTCGCAGTCTCATCTCGGCGACAAACAAATGCCAAATACTTGTCAAAATGTTGGGAAATTAGAGGTATTTTTGACAGATTGAGACTGAGATCAGACTGTGAACGTTCTTAAAATTACGAGAATTGCCCCTCTGTTAACTATTTTATAATAGCACTAGCCTCTGCCCGCGAGTTCGTTCGCGTAGCTTATAGCTGTGCCCAGTTACTTCGTTTTCTCTTAACGTTCCTGATGACATTTTTCTTTATGCTTGGCTCGAAAGTCTCGTAGCATGATGTGAAATAAGCTAAGATTTTTTTAAATCCGACTGATAGTTCCAGATATTAGCGCGTTCAAACAAACTCCTCGGCTTTATAATATTAGTATAGATTTATGCAAATTATTTCATTAAGAATTTAATGTAAACTGTTACATTTCTCAGAATATTCTTCAACTCATTCTTACCCACGGGTGTCGTAAAAAGGACACTGGCTGGCTATGTTCGTGGATAAACAAGTGCATCTATTTGTCTCCTGTCAACTACGTACCAAGGAGGTCGAGTGTCCCTAAGGGCTCGTATCTCTTCGTAAAACTTTATAACGTTTTCTTTTATATTGTTGTTTATATCTCGGAAGTAGTAATAAGTTTCCTGATTGGTTGATAACTTTTTTGAGTATCTATCGATAGGTAAGTTAATAGTACAGCGGCTAACGGCAGCGGCCTGCAAAAGAGGCATTGGAAGCTGTTTTTGTCGCCTGCAAAAGAGGCATTTTTCACGTTCGTCTATCAATGACTGGTTGCAGCCGAGGCTTATATAGTACTTTTCTCAAATAACGAGCGGAAATTAAAACTAAGTAAATGAATAGTAAATTTCTCAAGAGAATCAGAGTCAATGACAATAATTTTTCGCGCGCCAATATGTTCATTTGTTTCTTTTTTTACTTTTAACAGCTCTATTTGCAAGCCAGTTCGACATTTAAATAAAATCATTGATAAGTTGCCATGTTTCGAAGTAAAAAAAATATATATATATATTTAATCACACTCGATTAGAAACTCACTCGACTTAGAAACTCATATCTATAATGAGTTTCTATAGTAATTTAATCGGCTGCTAGACACGACAGATAAGGATTTTCATGCCAGCCTTGCTGCGCATGTATTTGGCCAGTACAGAATTTTCGATTTATCTGAGAAGGTTGTCAAAATAATGGTCGAATTTGCAAACATGTTTGAGACAAAACCATAACTAATCCGCCTGACCAGCAATAATAACCTCAGCAATTATAATTACCCCAGCAATCGAAATACAAAGTTTTTTTTACTTCTTTGCATGAATGAACTGTAATTCCTTTAAAACTAGTAAGCGTTGAGCCGACAGACATCAAATGTGATTATTGAAACTAATTTTAGAGAAAAAAATGTTCCAAAATTTACTTACGTAAGCCGGCACCGTTTCCGTGTCGTTGGACTGAAAACGTAATGCGTATTAGCTAGATATTACTGCTACTTATCTTTTAAGAGATAGCGTTTCTTCTACTTCCTTGGAGTTGAGTTTTCAGGGAATTGTATAAGCTCTGTTTTCCTTATTTGAAGTGATAGTTGTTCGCACGGTATCGTATTACCCAGTAACTGGGTTGTGGAGGTCAGATAGGCAGTCGCTTCATGTAATATACTGGTAATCAGCTGCATCCGGTTAGACTGGAAGCCGACCGCAACATAGTTGGGAAAAGGCTAGGCAGATGGCGATGAGTTGTTCGCAGACACGTATGTTGTCGCTTAGGCTATAATAGATAAGACGTGTCTATCAAACAAATAGTTTATTTTTAAGAATTACGTCCTTTTTTTCCTTAACTTGTTCCAACTAATACAATATGGATTATTGTGCAGATATTTACTTTAAAAAATTGATGTTACCAAGGCCTCTTCTAATCAGCACACGTTTTACCGATTCGTTTCAGCAGAAGCACCCACATGTGATCTTTGAGGCGCGTACGAAGGCTAACAAGGGATGCGCCAACAAGCTGGAGTTCAGGCCCAAGAGCCGGCGCACCAAGCACGTGCCTTACGTCGAAGAGCCACTCGCTGATGACCCTGGCAACACGTGAGTTGATACAAATATTATTTACTAAGGGATGAGCCAAGAAGCAATTAATATATATATATACCTCTGTGACCAATCCTGTCTGTAGGGGTCAAGCTCGACTCACCATCTTCTCCTGGGTCTGCCCCAATGGCGCCGGACGTTTTCCGGGACCGACACGGTGGTAGATTTGGCCCATAACTCGTTCGACATGCGGCAAACGTGTCCGGCCCAGTCCCAATTGAGCTTGGCTGCTTTTTGGGTGACGTTCGCAATCTGTGATTAAGTAGTTATTTATTACTTACCTTTTCTGGCAGATTACTAAAGTCATACAAATGTATGTCCACTGTCTAATATGTCTGGTAAAAGAAGGTGCCTACATAACTGCCGGGCATTAAACAGGACATACATTCATACTTGACTTTAAACTATGCCTTTTTTCTATTCAGGACACATAATTTTGGCACATGCCAATATAAACAACAATCATTTTTTATGTCTCGATATCTTGTGCTCCGACAACACACAAGCACCTCTAGTTTAACTACAGACTATCAACCGACAGTCAGACATAGATTAGATTAGGTATAACATGTTGCACTGAACGTTAAACACATCTGATTGGCTAACGCGCTGACATAAGCGGCTTATCAACAGAGCGACCTAATGAAGCGCCTTCAAAATCCGTTCCCAACAATTTAAGCACAAAATCTTAAGTGAAAAGTGCGAAGAATTAACTTGTAACAAGTACTTACCGAATCGATTTATTACAGGAAGGCAGAGGATTACTCGCGGCGACTGACTGCGCCTAATTTATTGAGCAAGTTATCAAAATCAATGTTTGCAGCAACTTTGTTTTATGGAGAAAGATTTTGCTGTTCATGATTTATTTACTGCTTTCCAGTAGGCTTATGTGCAGGTTTATAAACATACTAGGTTTTGCTGGAGGTTAGAGATTATCCCATTTATTTATTTATGATTACAAGCACAACATTACAGAATTGAATCCCAAGGCGTTGGGCAAGGTCCTAAGGTACAGAGCAAGTTACAAACTAAAAAATGACACATATACATACTTAACACAACAAAATAACAAAATTAACAAACAAAACACAATACAAGAACACTTAAAAAATAACAAATTGTAATAATGAGAAGAAAAAAATTATACTAAATCTAATTATTATCTTTCATCAATATTCTCACAACATCTAATGGTAACATACGACCGGGATAAAAGTATCCTATGTCATATCTCACTCTTGGTCTATGTGCTAAATAACATCAAAATCCGTTCAGAGGTTAAGGCGTGATAAGTAGTGTCGCTGTCGTGTAACAAATAGACTAATAACCTTTATTATATAGACATGCAAAAACTCAAGTTTAAATAGCAAGAGATACCTCTGCCTCTATCTTTTTATAGCCTCATCCTATTGCATTTGGGGTCGGCTCTCCTCGTCATTCTTCGCCAGATGTTTCGGTTCTGGGTCGTCGAGTCATTCACTTAGGCTTGCTTCAGGTCGTTGTTGACTACAGACATCCAAGTGGATAGGGTTCTACCTCGAGACCTTATAATACAATCAGTTTTTCATTCCATCAACAATCACAAAACAAGCATTGTTTACGTTTGTTTACAAAATGTAAGCGATTTCAGAGCTATGTCTTAGATTTCTTTCGCTGTAAGTCAGTTAGTTGTGTAAACATAGAACGAACAATGTGGGACACTGAAATATAGGTACATACCACGTCAGTAAACCCCAAACTGGTTCTTAAAAAAGCGTTGCCATAACCTCTAACGCCAATGACATTTCCTGGCGGGATCGTTCGCAGTTTGTCATAAAATTACAGTAAACTCAAGACTTCAATTCAGGTACAAAAGTGACTCTACATTTTGTCTCGTCCGAATTATTTGAAAAATAATATCCATCTTATTTAAAAATTTCGCAAAAATATTGACTCAATAATTGGCTGATTACATTTGATTCACTCAAGTGTAAATACGTCCATCTCGGACCCTCGGGGGTTCGGGGGGTCGGGGGTCAAGTCCCAAGTCCCTGAATTATTGAAGCGTCAACACGGATACCTTCTTAAGCCAATTATTTGTTTATGAACAATTCGGATATTTGTGACGACCCAGTGGCGCGTCTACGATGTGAAATATACATAAATAACATCACGCCAGTATCCGAAGCGGTAAGCATACCTGCATTTTACCACCTTTCTTCGAAGTTCTATGTTATAGGCGGGATAATACAGGGTAATTGGAAAATTTATAGTAGCAGCCGCTAGTTTACGTTTTTCTCCAGTTTTAGAAATACAGGGTCGCAGAGACATGGACGCACAACATGTTTCCACGGATTCAGAACATGATTTAGAACCCCTTTGCGTTGAAACTTTTCGTCAGTTTTTTTTTTTTTTTTAATGAGCTTTTCCACACATTTTGAATGAAACCGCTGATTCTTTTTGATAACCGACGAAAAATTTCTACGCTACAAGGTCTAGAATCATGTACTGAATTCATGCTTTCAGTTTGCACATCGATGTCTCAACCACCCTGTAATTCCAAAACCGTGCAAAAATTCAAAACACTGACTGCTATTATACATTTTCCAAGTAAAACCCTAAAACACTTCGCCCCACCGAAGAGGCAGGCAGTAAATACTAAAATAATATTGTGGTCTTTTCTTATCTTACAATTTTTGGTATCAAAATCTTGATAATGAATTTATGGATCCAGCCAATCCCTCTAAAGAGTCCCATGGGTATAGTTAAGTTAACTAAGCTGTAATATTCCGAAATTAGGAGGTAGAAATTCTCCTGAAAATTGCTGTGGTTTCTAATCTGTTTGCTTAGCGTGGCATTGGAGTATTTAAGGTGTTATTATCACCTGATAATTAAGAAGGTATATCTAATACTTAACAATTATATTGGTGTTTACAATATTATCAACCTTAATCTGATTAAAATTGAGAAAATAATTCACCAAGTTGCCTTTTACTGAAAACCAGTTAACAAACACGCTCTAAATACGAGTCCATACATATAATATGTATTTCTTATTTTTCTTTATAGTAAATCTCAGTATCGTGGAGTTATACAGTACACTTCTTGTAGATTTATTTACTTATGTAATACTTTAAGCACACAAATGTATAAAGGCGGACTTAATGCCATAGGAATTTTCTACCAGTCAACCTTTGGGTGATGCATAGACGAGACAAACTGATAGGTTATGAAATTATGAAAATTGAGGATTAAATATTTTTAAATATAAAGATACCCAAATTCCTATCAAAACTATAAATGTAAATATACCTCATTATACATATAAAAAATAAGCACAAATAAATATATAAATACACGAATATACTAAAAACAAGTAAGACAAACAATGAGAAAACATTACCGTTGTGAAGATACTGCCAGTAGATATCTTTTCCCGGCTTAGCACCAAGTACATATTTAAAGGGCATAATTTTTACATAATGACCTTTTTGCGCACAACAAAACTCACTAAATCCGCATTTTTTTCAATGCCCGAAAGAGAACAAGAAGAGTTCGCTAGCCGTCACCCATTGAACTCCAATTTAATTAAACCTAAGTACTGGTTGGTTAGAAAGCTAGCCGCAACTTAAAAAGAAGAAATTTAATCTATTAATCATAGGTTTGTCGTCCAAGCCAAGGCTACGTGAAAAGTGAATAATGCAGCGTGCCAAGTTGGCAGCGAGTTTTTTCCCTCAGTCTACTACACACTGCGGGTTCCCTTTCTGAATTCTATTTGAATTTGTTTGAGAAATAATTTAAACTTGGACGACAAAGGGACATACTTTGTTATGCAGTTCTCCATATTTTCGTTTTCGTGGAATATTATTTTGGATTTGTTTAACTGTGACTCTGGATTTCTGGAAGCTGTTGGATGAATGTTTTGATAACAGGAATTAAGGAGTAGAATTTGGTTTTTAACGTGAATTTGAATGTTTCGTGAATTTGTACTACAGACATAATTCTAGAGAAAGAGTTGGGAAGAAAATTTAGTTTTTAGCTTTATTAACTTCAATCAGCAATAAAACTACAATAGTAACAATAACTGCTAAAAATATGCATTCTTATGATTCGATAGGACGATGCTAAAGGCCGTTGGATGATCGATAGATCTCTCTCTCTCAGGGCGCATTCATCAAACTTTTATACAGAGAATAAGTCCTAAACTAAGAATGGATTTTGTATTTTTGACAGTTTCTCCATACTAGAACTGTCACATGTCAACTTTATTCCGCGAATAAAAGATATCTGACATTGGTAAAATCAGCCCTAAATGTCAGTATACCGATTGTTCGAGCCAACAAGAAGGTATACATATGGATCTTTGATCTGAAATAAAATATTTATTATTATTATTATAAAACCTCTTTTTATATTTAATTTTTATTATTCTTAATTTAAAATATTTTACATCTTCTTTTTCTTTTACGTCTCTAAGTGACATCTCAAAGAAATATTTTATAATATTTCATCTTTGTTTGCTTATATCTAACACCGATCAATGCGTACACAAGAGAAATATATTTCTTAATACCCAACTGTCCCAGAAGGAGGGTAATATATTTAATTCAATTTACTATCAATAAACACCTGCTGCCACACACCACAACTTTCGCCCCATTTAATTTGCCGTGACCGTTGTTGACAGACACAAAATCCAAAATGCCGGTGCCCTCATAGGCATCCACACATATGTAGGGCGCACGATGATTGTCACCGCAGCGACCGGTTCGTTAATTCGAATTAATTATTGACATCCACGCCTCGCGTTGTGATAATAGGTACTTTTAGAACTGTGTAGTTGGATGTATATGGTGTAGATAATATGAGTATGGATTAGTGGGACAAAGTTTCTGTGATGGACTGAATGACGCGCTGGATTTTTCGAGTCGAAAATTCCTGTATCCTTTGAATTGTAATAGCTAAAGTAACATTACATAATTGCTGCAATTTGCTAACATAATATTAAATGAAAACTTAGTACCAGCCAGAAAAGGTGCGACGCCGCCAGACATATTTTTCTTGCAACGTCAAGTTGTTAGTGTCCGTGACAATTCGTGCGAGATCATCGTGCGACATTACTCCTAATTGACTCGTGCCTTATGCTTAGTTTTATCTCGCATTTTGGGTTTGTTTTAATAGCCCAAGGGCCCTTTACATCATGTAGTCGTTCCGCTACTAAAATCACCTCATTTCATACATCAAGTTTGGCACTTTCACTAAACTCCGCAAAAAATTTAAGCGGCTTAATTAGTCCTCAGATATCCGGACATTGATCAAACAATATTTTCCAACGACACGCCAAGAAGATGATTGATCCTGCAAAAAATACAGGACACAGTCGTTCCTATAACAAAAAAAAAACAGTTAAAATTACCATCAGTTGACAGTTACAAGGTAATCCGTATCCCGCGAGATATCGTGTGTTAGAGGCCTCTCGCCAGTTCAGCAAATTGGGTCCTCCTGAATCATTTATTGAGTGTAAGTGCCAGTTTACACAATACATGTCCTCGTATGAGTCGTAAATAACAGATTTGGATTACGATTTTTATTCGTCATGTTTTGTGGTGGTTTGTTAACCCGATTTGCAAGAGAGAATGCGTCGATCATTTGTGTTTAAATGTGTTAGGTATATACATTCTTAGCAGGGAACTAATTTAATAAGGTAAGTACTTCTTAAACACAAGACTGCAGAAAAACCATAACTACTATATTAGGACCTGAAACAAGATTTAAAATCGCTAAAACGAAGTGGTGTCCAATGTACATTTCTTCTCCGTACGGAAAGAGGCTTTTCCAATTAGATATTAAAGACTGATGTTGTAATCATCATTATACCAGTTTAATTTTCCAAGATAACTTAAAAAAGTAGCTTATCGGCAAAGTATCTTATCTCCTATATAAATGACAAAACCAATTTCCTCAAAGGTTCTCCCCACCAATCCTATTCATTCGTTCATTCACTTTGATGTCTCAGCAATATTTTAATGATAGCATAGACATTCAAAAAGTGTCGCTTACCAAATGATTTGATTTTAGAAAGATAATGAACGAACGTTTTGAAGTTTTAATTAATTATGTGAAGGTTTTGTGTTCGATTTTCAAGAATTTGTTACAATGAGCATCTCCTTTGGAACGGAGTTTCAATTTCAATGGGATAAAGTTTCTTCGACGCTGGTTTTAATGAAAAGAAAATTCGTATAATGTAAAATTTAATATTATCGTTATTATCTTGACTGCTAATAAGGATGGGATATTCATAATAACCAGAATTAGTAGAGTTTTTTCCCCAATCTGGACGTAAGCATCATAGTTACTTGTGTGAGGAACGTGCAATTTGTTGCTGCTAATTGTCAATAGGATCCTTTTGACTAATTCCTAAGTAAATTTGGGCTTTTTAACATCCAAGGGTGCGGTAGGAATGACAAATTAATTTTTTGCTGGGATTCACATGCGGATCTCTAGTGACAAGTCCCCTTAGTTCACTCCCCCCTCTCTTCACCCCACGTCCTACCCCTGAACTCATCCACCGTGAAAGCAATCCAAAAAAGAATTAATCTTGACGATGGAATTGTCTTAAATATATTTTAAGAGAATTTGTTTCGGTTTCCGGTTTTCTTGTTTTATGCGAATATGAGGTTATTTTTTCTCACAGACAACTGTTTTTTTTTTTTTTTCATTGTAACCGAGAACCTCTGTTTTTATTGCCAAATTGAAAAAGAACGAACTGTTTTCAGAGAATTACACATTGATAAAAAAAAAATTGGTAAAAAAAGTTATTTTAACAAAAATAATATCAACGTTGATTCTGCAACGAATCATCGATATAATTATTACCCACACCACACATCATAACGACCCCATTCTGACAAAGCCCACAACAAAAACATCCGTGGAAAAATACGTTTCACATATAAATACGTCATATCACACATCCATCCTACGTACAGCAAAGAAAAACATTTTCTATTTACAATACTCCAATCGAAGCCCCGGAAGCAATCTACCCCGGCGGGTCCGGGAAATTTCCCTAGTTCCCAATAATGGGGGCGTGAAGGGACTGATAAACTTGATTAAGCACTCCCCCCACCCGAACAGGGGGAAAAACTGCCCCGTCCAACAGCCTTAAAACCGATTTTTAAGGATACGCACTTTATATCATCTATGGCTGTACATTATTGGTGGTCGACCATAGAGCGTGCTTTGAGTGAACTGGCGCGTTTTTTGAAACGTAAAAGCACGGAATTAGTTTGTACTATAAAAGTCAATTTCTTTGTCGTGTTAAAAAAATGGACGTATTTTGGTGCGAAAATAATTCCGTATTGTGTTTCGTTTTCTATGTTGCGATGCAATATACTGAACTGATCAATGTACGAATGTCAAAATTCAGTCAAGTGTTTTTGTTATGAAAGTCACAAGTTCTCTGTATAATATAACATTTGCGTAGGATATACACACACACAGAGTAACACACACACAGGTCACAGTAACTGTTTCTCGATTATTTTACAATTGTTTTTGGACACATAGTTACCAATGGCTTTCTCTCTTTCTCTAAAAACATGTGTAACTTTATCTCTATATCTCGTGAAACATCAATATCAACGACCTTTTTTTTTTTTTTTTTTTCTGTGTGGGAAATCATCAAATGACGCCTCCCGCTCTGGGTGGAGCAGAAGGGAGTGTCAGACTTTTACTGACTAAAACCCACCCGTGTTCCTTCAGTTGCCTGTGCCAGGGGCCACGGTATCTCTTTCGAACAACCCGCAGCCCCGGCGGCAATATCAACGACCCGCTTACAGTGTCTTTAATTCAGAAACTAACCACCATTTTCCTTTCCCAGGGACTCAACAACAAGAACAAAAGAAGAGCGAGCTTGGCGCTGGTGGCAGGATGCAGGGCTGCGCGCTCTCAACCGACGGAGGCGTGACGTCAGAGAGACCACGAAGTACATCGAGACAGCCCTGGTCATAGACAAGGCCATGTTTGACCGGAGGAATGGGAGCACCAGATCGGAGGTCGTCCATGATGCTATACAAGTGGCCAATATTGCTGATCTGGTAAGTAACAGCAAGATTTTTTCTAAAATACTAATGTAATTTGAATGGCTCCTGGCAATCGCATGGATTGATGAAAACGGTAAACTGTCGGTCTGTCATTCTAATGCAAATAATCACTACAACCCGTACAGATTATGCAATGAGCATAAACTCCAAAGTATAGCAGTGTTCATAATCTCAGATAATTTAATTCCATCGCCTTAATCAGTTATCTACTTTAGTGAAATGTGTTCTAAGTTGATTTTTGAGTGACTATTTGTAACAAAAAGGTTCTAATAAGTTTTTGGTTGCAATGGAATTTGAACTTTGTTACGTATACTCATATCGTATGACATTCAGTTTGTTGTTCCATGACTTGAAAATTATCTCAAGTTCCTGGCCCTAATATAGATCGTTACCACGACGTGATAATCAAGATTTATCTTAGAATTTCCGTTCACATGGGCCATACTATTATGTTGTATAAAACTTCAAATGAATCAAAACCAATTTCAATTTACACGCCACATTTTAAGTACAAACATAACCCAAATGAACAAACTTGATTCTCGTAAAAACATCAGCATCGCACTTTCGTAATTAGTATACAAAATTCATTATAGCACAGCCGAATGGCGAATGGCAGTGGTGTCGGCTCCACACTTCTGTCAGACGAGCCATTTATTTTGTCGGCATTACCACGGGACTTTAACTTGACAGTGCGAGGTAATAAATGGTAAACTTGGGTTTTATTTATTAAATACTCTTCATAGACTTTTATTTTTAAATAGCTGCGTCCCACGGTTTCACCCGCATAAGTCTCGATCCCGTAGGAATATCGGTATTAAAAGTATTTTATGTCCTATTCCAGGACATGGCCTACCCATATGCCAAATTTCATCCAAATCCGTTCTGTTATATTAGCGTGAAAGCGTAACAAAGAACGTACAAAAAAAAAAAAATATCTTTATAATATTAGTTTAAACATCTCGAAAAACACGAGGTAAATAATTTACTCGTAGGCTAACTTTCATGACATATTCTTATTAGTAAAATACGACCAAAGTACTAAAAAAACTCCGCCCAAATGTCTATACCAACCTTTAATACCTACTTAAAAAAGTAACCAACAGTTTACGAGCCACAAGTAATCATGCCTTCGTCCTAAGTTTACTACTACATAACTCGAAATGACCACCAAAACCCAGTCTAGTTAAAAATAAACTAAACAATACCCTTATAAACTTTGGGCATAGATCCCAAAGTTTATAAGGGTATTGTTTAGTTTTTACATAATTACAGCCGTACAGTACAATAAAAAGCGTCGTCGCGTCCCGACACATGTCATGAAGTACGCGACTACGCGTGACATATGTCACAGAAGGGTAAAACAAATTATGATGAGCGTTCCAACGTTCTGGAGATGGACCTGGCAGCCAACACTGGAGGATTAGATCCCTTTTTTTTGGATTAAGTGTACTTGTTTGATGATGATGTATTCTTTTTAAGATAGTATCTGTTTTAAACCAATTCTTGTTGTTGAATAATAAATTGTCTTTTGCTGTCTGTTTTTTCGTTCCATTTTGTATCGGGGCTTCTTATAGGTTTATTTTTTATTTACTTCCATTTTTATACCTAGGTATTTAATAAGCAACAATATGGAATGTTTGTTCTGAAAATTAATCTATACAGATTCAGCACATGATTCTAAACACCCTCACGTCGATAGGTTATTTCAAAAAAAGTTAGCTGTTCTATACATTTTGACCGCGTAGGTATTGCATTTTCCTATGAAACAGCAGATTTTTTTTGTTAACCGACAGAAAATTTCTACACTAGGGGGTCTAAAATAATGTTATGGTTACAGGTTGCGCGTCGATGTCCTTGCCACCCTGTATTTATAAATATGTATATATAATATATGAATACAACAAAATCGGGTTAGTTACACCATTTATAAATCAAGAACGGCTGGACTCCGCCCCGAATAACAGAATAACTAATAATGGGAAAAACTCACAAAAAATTAAAAAATAAAGTTAATTGTTTTTTTCATTGATTTTGTATTTATTGAGTCAGAGGCGGTACGGCGAGTGAGCTAGATATTAATAATATTAAAAAAACAATTAGCTACTATCTCATATTATTATTAAGTAAAAATAGATGTTATTAATCCATCTCTATAAATATCTATTTAACATGAAACATCAAAATAATCCTTTTCAATCCTCTTAGAAATGATGCCAACCCCTGATACAGCATGTTCCCTTTTATCTCCTCATTTAAATTAAACGCAAACGAGACAAGTGCTTAGAATTTACTTATTAAACCGACAGAAGGAGTCATTTCGACTTAGCGCTGCCTTCATCTTCTTCATCAATGAAATCAACCGATCCCATTTATTTTGAAACACCCTGTTGAAATTTAATTTGTAATGAATAATCCTGTATACCATTTGTTAATTATTATTTAGACGTCGGTGTTTTGTCTGTTTTATTGAATTATACTTTTGGGTTAAAAATTGAGGATATTAACGGGAGATGAGTTGGATTTAGCCAGTAACTGAACATCCAAAATACTGATAATTCTGTCCATATAAAATACTGGTATTCAGCTGCATCCGGTTAGACTGAAAGCCGACCCCAACATAGTTGGGAAAACGCTAGGCAGACGATGATGATGAGTAAGATCTACCTACCAAAGAGATCAGCCAGCCTACAAATAAAATAAATGTATATTAACTCAACTCAAACTCAAGGTCTGCCAAGGCTGATCGAAATCGAATGAAGGTTGTTCGAAAGAGATACCGTGGCTCCTGGCACAAGCAACTGAAGGAACACGGGTGGGTTTTAGTCAGTAAAGTCTGACACGCCCTTCCGCTCAGCCCAGAGCGGGAGAGGTCATTTGATGATTTCCTGCCCAAAAAAAAACAAAGGTATGCAAATTGGTATGCAAAGTAATAAACATTACAAGACACGGAACATTACATTAAATTATTTGCCATTATTAGCTAGCCACGCCAATATACCGACAAATGCAATAAAAACTATACGTACTCAAGCAAACAATAATAAATAAAAATTAAAAATAAAAACAAATCAATAGTTCCGAAGATTACCCCCTACGTATAAACTCACAAAAGTTACCTCTTTATAGCATTAGTATAGAAAAATAGATTACATAATATTAAAATTATAATATGAATCATAAGTACATAAGCATAAACCATTTCATAAAATCCGCTGCACGTAAAACAACCGCCAATTGAAGAAACTCGTCGACGCGAACTTTGATAACTTTGTAACAAGAATTATATTCACACTGTAAAACCGAGATGGTAATAATATCCAAAAAAAACGTTGCGTAAAACTCGAAAAGTTTCAATCATATTCAGCGGGTCCCCTAACTAATCTCATTAAAAACTTCCCTACCTTCAAAATAAGTAATGCCTGTCCGAAATTCAATTTTGAGTTAATCAAAACGTTTTGCAAGCTTAAAATACTGTGTTTCGCTTTAAAACAGAACCGAACGGCCAATTTTGTGCTTAACGAAGTTGTCCCTACATATGGAAGCTATGGAGGCAGCTAGTTTCCGAAAGAGGATCGCTCGTGGCACAGATGGACGAAAAATTGTTGTTTTAAATTGTTGTGAAAGTCAATGTTTTTTTTTGTTTGGGGGATACTTTAGGCTTTTTGTAAATTTAATGAAGTTAATACAGGCTATTGTTAGGAGGTAAATGTTAAATGAAATTATGAAACCTCGTTTGTGATAGTACCTACTGATTTATACTTTGATGACTTTCGGGTTTATTTATAAACGTTGCTTAAAGTTAAGTAATGATTGGTGACTGCTTAACCATACATTTTTGATGTTTAAACGTCTCTTGACTTTTAGCAATGTTTGTATAGAAACCCCATTATCTTTAGGTAGTCTTTTGAGGTGTGTGTCTAATTTGTAGTCTGTAGGTACCTTCATAACATCACAAATCATGCAAACAGACACATGCAAAGTCCTGTTAAATAAATAGGCCAATAGTGTAAAATCGTCATCAGGACCAAAGCCACTATCGATCAGCACAAAACCAGCCCCAGCCGCTGCTCATGCTTCTTCTTAAAATAAACTGCACTTCTTAAACTCTTCCTCGTTTCTAGTACTTCCGGACCCTGAACACGCGCGTGTCCCTGGTGTACATCGAGTCCTGGCAGAGCGCAGACCAAGCGGACATCGACAGGAAGCAGGACATCACGCGAGCCATCCATAAGTTCAGCGACTACACCGCCCGGAAACTGTTCAAAATTGAGAAGGATACCACGCAGCTGCTCACGTGAGTTCTCTTTAAAACTTGATTTACATGGAGCGATTTAACTGCCGTAGCGTACCATAACTTGAAACAACAATACAAATTGCAGCGTCTAAACCATAGGTTCTCAACGTGGGTGATTGATAACGTCCCCTCGTGCGCATTTGAGACTTTGAGGGGGGCAGTAGAAGACCCAGAGAAAATTATATATCCTATCTTACTACTGTTTAACCCCCGACCGTTTAAATATAATCAAATTAAAAAAATGGTGGGTTCTAGAAATACATAATTATGTTCAGTTGTGTCTGAGTAGAAAAGAAAGAAAAATTGAGTATTCTGCAAAAACAACACGCACATTACAAATAAAAAGAGACATAAAATCAGCAACTCAGCCAAAAGCCTCGTACTCAAGCATATAAAAAGTTAAATTACGAGAATTGGCCTTCAGGTATAAAACTAAAGATAGTATTAAAGTCAACTGGAATTATTGAGATACCTAGACCTGAAATTTTGGAAAAAATATTATACAAATGTCTACAATCTGGCCGTCGAGAGATTGCGTCCCTGACACCTGTCAGTGCGACAATTCTAGTACCTAATAAAGACAAATTCGCAAAACACGTATTCGTTTGTATGAAACTGACAGGTGTCAAGAATGTCTGTCGCACTGACGAAGCAATATGAGTATGTGAGGATCGTAGCAGGCAGCGTTCTGTTATTTCTGCCTACACCCATGGGAAACGCCGTGAGTTTATGTATGTTAGAAAGATCATATGTTTATTGGCATATGAAAGATTATACTAAGATTAATACTCGTAGATCACACAAAAAACACTAAAATAATTATTCTTATTTACCATCTCTAGTAAAACACTCATTCAGAAATAAAACTACATCGAAACTATAGTCCAACTTTCAAAAATAATCTCGTCAGAGCCCCTAGATCTTGTTTCATTTAAATACAACGTGCGGAAATACACAGAACGATAACACTTCTTACATTGCATTTTATTAAAGCGTCCCTCCTCGCCTGCGTTTTGCAAAGTACCTAATACAAATATTTCGCAAGAGATGTTTCAACGACGGGCGAGGCTCACAAATCTGCTTACAAAACCCTTTTCACTTTGAACGAACGAAATTGCTAGATAGACAGTTGCCAGTGCGCTAAACAGCTCGAAAATTAATCTCGAAAGCGAACTGAGGTCGAGAATTAATTCAAGCGATAAACGAATCTGACGAAAAGCGTGACGGCGGTTATGTTTTCATACTTTGAACTTTAATGTCTTAGTTTTTGCAATTACATTCGCGTGGTGTTACAACTCGCGAGATATTATCGGCTATTATCACTCTAATTTTACAAATTACTACGAATCCGCGGTAATGTTTGCGACAGGCGGTATCCTGTCATAATTTAGGATGTCAGCTGCAGATGTACGTCAATATCCTCGGAGCGTCAGTGTCTCCGACTCGATTGGGGGTGTATTCCTGAGTTTGTCGTGTGAATGATTGATGTCGATCAAATATTTACGATGGTTGTAGCCTGAAATAGCTCCAATCCTTCGGGAAAGAATGGCGGCAACGGATTGATAGTCGAACAATGCGGTCTTGGCATTTATTGCCCGTTTTTTGGGATATCGCTGAATCTACATACTCATTTTGTGTCGATGTGAGCTTTCAGGAATGTGGCCAAGTAGATCGATGACGTGGCATGACGTAACAATACTATGAGCTTTGTGTTCATATTTTTGTAATACTTTTGTATTTCTTTGTTCATTGGAGCATGGAAATATATTTATGATATTCTGATATTAAGTGCCATTATGAGAATAACCATCATTTAGTTAGCAAAGCGTACGACATACTAGTTTTCGTCCGAATGACAAAGATTATAAGAATTATTTCATAAAATAAAACATTGCCATTATGCTACAAATTCTAGAAAGGAAGAAAATACGTTTATATGCGGTAAACATGACGCAGAGTTAGAACACAAAAACAAAAAAGAATAAGTTGGGGGAAAATATGCTTCACATCCGCCCAAAACGGCCATCACTCAGCATTATGCTACGACCATATGCTAGACAGAGCCTAGATAGGTCTATTCTAGAATTTTCTACATGAGAATTTCTTAAAACGTCAAATCACATGTGTTTATTGCAAAAATGTTGTACAGTGGTTGTAATAAGATTATAACTTTGAAACTGCAATACAAAATAAACATAAAATAAACTTGTTTTGTAAAAATCTCACATGATAATATGAACATATTAACAAAACATACATAGCTGAACTATGTATGTTTTGTTCATCAATATAATAGAATATTGTTATTTGTTCCTGTAGCTAACACATCATTATATTAGGGGTTAAAGTATGAAATTGCCGATTTGTACTGAAAAATTGAAATTCGTTTTTTTTTTTAATTTAACATATTTATTTAATCAAAATAATTACCATTATTATCTATACATTGCTGCCATTTAATAGGAAGGTCATTAATGCCTTTGCGATAGAACTCTCGTGATTTAGATTCGACAAACTGTGTGAAAGCATTTTGTACTGCCTCCTGAGAAGAAAACTTTTTATCACGTAGAAAATTGTCCAAATCACGAAAAAAATGGTAGTCCGTTGGAGCAAGGTCTGGCGAATACGGAGGGTGACGAATGGTTTCTAATTGCAGTTCCTGTAGAGTTAAAACGGTTTCTCGTGCTGTATGAGGTCTCACGTTATCATGGAGCAATAATGGTAAAGATCGATTCATGAGTCGGGGCTGTTTCACTGCTAGTTTTGCTATCATTGTTCGGAGTTCGGCACAGTAGACATCTGCTGGTATTGCTTGACCAGATCGGAGAAAGCTATAGTGAATAACACCATGCTGAGACCACCAAACAGTTATCATTACCTTTTTATTGGTAAGCTTTGCTTTAGGACTCTGTTGCGGTTGAATTTTTCGCTTACGGTTATCGTAAAGAATCCACTTTACATCACATGTCACAATTCGATCCAATATTCCTTCATTTCTGTATCGATTCAACAAGGCAACACAAGTTTCAACACGCGTTTCTTTCTGCAGATCAGTCAAATCATGAGGCCCCAATTTCTCATATTTTTTTTATTTTATTGATTTGACGCAAATGAGTCAATATTGTTGGTAAGGTAACGGTAAACAATGCCGCTAATTCCTGGGTAGTTTGGCTCGGATCGGCTTCCACCATCTCTTTCAATTCATTGTTATTCACCTGTGTGGGCGGTCTTCCACGTGGTTCGTTCTTCAAATCAAAGTTTCCATCACGAAAGCGTTTAAACCAAAATCGCACGGTGCGTTCATTAGCAGTCCCCTCTCCAAACGCAACATTGATATTGCGAGCTGTTTCTGACGCGTTAGTTCCGCGTCGGACCTCGTTTAAAAAATAACTCGAATATTCGAAGTATCCATCTTTCTTGTCTAAGCTGAATAAAAAAAACAACTGAAAGTCGATAATCGAATGTTGCACATTTTTTAAAAGAAGAACTTCATAGGTACCATGTGAAAAAAGTTTCACTCAATAATCTCAAACCATGAAGGTTCTATGTCAATTCGAAGTACCTATTACAATAAAACGGCAATTTCATACTTTAAACCCTATTATAAGCGAGGGACGCGCGGGCTCGCGAAAGACGGAAGGAGTGGGGGGAGGCATGTCCCAGAATCAAAAATTTGCGGGCAAGTGACAGCTCCCAACCCGCAGTGGGCCCGCGTGGTGGATTACAGCCTACTCCCTTTCACCGAGATGAGTCCTGTGTCCCAGCAGTGGGAACATTATAGGCTGATTATGCATTATGCAAGCGAGAGCGTTTTTTTTTTTTTTTGCGTTTCTTGTAGCGATGACCTTATTTTCACTTACCCACGTAGATAAACCAAACATACGATTAAGAAACTCAATCACACAAACTAAATCAATGTTATTAATTTATGTATTTCCCGGGTCCAACTCAAACACGACTAACGCGATAACAGTTCGCAGTGAAATTAAATAGTCTGACCGCCGAGCCTTTCGCCCCGGGGCATAGACAAACAGGAATTTTATCTATGTAATTTCCAACGTCTCTTTATGTACGGAGTCGGATGTTCCTATGTAAACTAATTAGGTTCTCTATGGTTCTAAATGAAGAGATGTGTTGGAAAGAGGTCGGGTTAATAAACTTTATTGTTGTATACGATGATGTTCACGTTTTTCATCATCATCTTCTGCTTCGCCTTTTCACATCTCTGTGGGGGTCGGCTTCTAGTCTAACCGGATGCGACACCTGATCTCCACAACCCAGTTACTGGGTAACACGATATCCCTTGGTAAGACTGGTTGTCAGATTACTATTGTCATTATCAGTAAGATTCATTATGATGAACAAGTCCTCTTATAATATTAGATAACCACGAGAAATTGTCGGGAAAAACTAGAATCGGCATCCAATTTACCAAATGGACTTTGGCTATCGTCATATATTCTCAGATGCCCAAATTATATGCTAGTAGGTAAATAACCATGAAAAGTATGCCTGTTTACTACCGCTACTTCCAAAAAGATTTAGGTCTAACAGAAATTCTGGCATCCATTTATACCTCCCCGTTTTAAGACCCAACATAGTCTTCAGCCCTGTCCTGACTGATTAGATTAGGGTTAGCCTCAACTGGATCTTGAAATCCTTCACTTACCTAATTTATTGAGCCCAGAAGACCTTGAGGCGAATTTAACACCTATATTACTAATGCAAACCACATAAGTAGGCTCAAAAATCTAAGTGATTGGTTTTCAAGGCTCACTTCCCGACGTGCTTCGAATATCTGGCACAATTGCCTGGGTTTTATGACTGGCACCCGGTCATGGCACCCTCACAGGTTGATTAGAAAGATATAAAAAGTAGGCAGTTTTATGCCTATGCGGTAGGCTGGATTTATGGTTATTTCTACAAAAGTTGGGAGAGGTTTTAGTATCTTATTATGAGTGTGTTTCTGTAATTAGTCCTTGGTATTGTCGTTTCGTTTTTTACAGCTCTGTTCATGATGATTTAGGGTGTTTTACGATCTCTTACCAAACTTATATATAGGCAAGCTGAAGTGGCAATGAGCCGGCTATATTAACCGTAGAACCGATGACCGTTGGGGTAGACGTGTTCTTGAGTGGAGACCGCGAATCGGTAAACAAAGGTAAAACGCCCTCAGGCTAGGTGGAGCGACGATCTTCGCGGGGTGGGTGGTGACAGCTGGATGAGAGTTGCCGAGTATCGAGCTAAATGGCTTGCAATTGGAGAGGCCTATGTCCAGCAGTATACTGCTGTAAGCTGATGATGATGACCAAACTTATATTGAGACATAATAATACCAGCCTTTTATTTTTCCACTTCAAGTGGAACTGCTGGATGTACAATCTTAAATAGAGAAAGGTGTCTGAGGTAGAAGGGTCCTGAGTTACAGATCACCCGGCTGTCTTAAATAGGACATGTTACTTTACACAACTGTTAGAGTCAAGAACAACAACAACACAAAAATTATGTAATTGTGTACAATATAAAGATTTCTAAGCCATTATGGCTGGCCATTGATTTACTGATTTCATAGCCACAGCCATGTCAGAGCTCAAAAATACGTCATTAAAAACCTAATCAAAACAAAAGATTCCAATTTCAAAATCAATCAGATCAATCAACAAACAGAGTTCTTTTTTCTAATTATCTCTTAACGTCTGTTACAAAAGGATCCAAGATGGCAGCGGTGACGTCAGCGCTAGCGCTTGTTGGCGAAGTAATTCAACTATAATTTCCGATATCCAAGTCGAATCGGTTCTCGTGGAAGCGTGCCCGCTCTTTGAGCATCGAGTGTACCTTTGAAAGTTGCGTCGCGAAGTGCTCTGCGGATTGGAAACATACAGAGAGAGAAGCGTGGCGTGCTCGACTGAATGTTTCCAATTAGTGTTGTACTTTTTTATTTATTGTGTCGCGAGTAACTTTGGATCTGGTGTTAGATGTTGTGAAATACATTGCAGGGGGAATTTTGTGTTATCATGAAATGATCAATGAGCGGTGGTGGCCCAGTGGTTATGGCCCCAACTTACGAGTTGAAGGTCGTGGGTTCGAACCCAGGCAGGCGGTTTACTTTATGTAAATTATTTCATCACCACTGCTCTCAAAATGGTGAAAGAAAACATCGTGAGTAAACCGGCATGTCCTAGAACCAAAAATTCGAAGACATGTGGCATCTAACCAACCCGCACTGGGCCCGCGTCCGACCCCAGCCCCTCTCACCGAGAGGAGGCCTGTGTCCCAGCAGTGGGAACATTATAGGCTAATTATGCTATGAAGTGATCAGTGTCTTATCCACGGCTTTATAGCCTCTTACTTCATGCAGTGTGTAGCTAAGTTCCATCATAAAAAACAGTATTTCAGTTTTCATTGGACCTTCAAGTTTCGACCTATGATGAGAGACGAGACGCAGAGATCATTCATTCACCATCATCATTTATGTATTTTTCAGAAAATAAAATATAATTTCTTAGTACCTACTTACATACAAAATCAAAATCTATTTAATTATTTAAAGTTTTCGCACAAAAAGGTACAAAGGCGGACTTAATGCCTGAGAATCAGCACTTTTCGAACGTCAAAATTACAAAAGACGGACCCCCAAAAATGCCCGCCCTTCACAGCGATAGTACTAGGAAGTGCCTCGTGCTATCGCTATATATACACAACTTATACATTAGTATTAGTGCATCCATAATAATTGTTAGTTACAAAAGTACACATAGGTACATACACCTAAATATCGGTATTAAAATCTTGAACACACTTCAACATACCTAGCAAAAACTACTTCAACATCAGGCACGCTCATTGTCCTTAATCAGTATGTTTCAAAAAGTAATATTTCCACAAGTTCTGACGTTATCGCGTCTCGTTACCAAGTTTGTCAAATTCGCGTTCGATCAGAAACTCGATAAGCGATTACAAATACTTCCGAACGATAACTTTTGTCTATTTTTCTCAGAAATTTCATTAGATATCGATGGAATAAACGGGATTCCTTGAAATTTCTATGTTCCATGTGCAAACCACGGACTAACCGGAAATTAATGAATCATCCAGGATGGATGACTTTCAATTGTACTTACCAAACAATACTATGTATGAGCCTACCTACTATGTACCTAATAATCTTATGAGATGAAGGAGATTAGTCTCCATGACACAAGGAAACCTAGTGTGGAGGCTAGAGCTATTTGAATATTGTAATGTTTTTCCTGAACAAACAAGTTTTTTTTGTCATCTAAACAATACCAATGAAGAGCGGTGGTGGCCCAGTCGTAACGACCGTGACTTACGAGGTATAGGTCGTAGGTTCGTACCCAGACAGGCTTTTACTTTGTGTAAATTATTTCATCACCACTGCTCTCAAAACAGTGAAGGAAAACATCGTGAGGAAACCGGCATATCCTCGACCCAAAAATTCAAAGACATGTGACATCTACTAACCCGCACTGGGCCCGCGTGGTGGATTACAGCCCACTCCCTCTCACCGAGAGGCATGTGTCCCAGCAGTGGGCACATTATAGGCTGATTATATATGTATGTTATGTAAACTATACCAAACGAAGACGTTTTTAAATTTAAACATTCACAAAAGCTCAGATCAACTACACCAGCATACAAGTTACGATATTTCTCTAGTCAAAGTGCAATAAACTTTCCACTATCTTGTTTTAATTGTCTTTTTGAAAGGCAGAGCTCATGTAGCAAGTTGCAACTTAAATAAGGGTTCACGTACTTGTTTCAATTTACATACTTTTCTCTAGAAACTACTCGTTCTTGCAAAACATTTCCGTTCAAAGTAACTAGAATATTATAAAGTAAGGATACAGATACGCTTCTATACGTCGTACATATTACACATACGCCCGTTTACGTTGCACATACTCCCGTATACGTAGCACATACGTTTGTATTCGTAGGACGCCTCAACTTTGTGTACTTGAATCTCAACTGCGATGAATCTTTGTATGAATAGTTGCACATACGTCTTTATACAGCGCTCCAAGTTCTTTGCATGAAACCTGTTTAATTTAATGTCTAAATTTGTTTGAGTTATATTTGTGCTAGTTTTCCTTTTATTACGGCTGATATTTTGTTGCAAGTTGCAACTTTTGTTTACACGTTCGTTTATTGCTGTGTTTATCTCGAAAGTGAACAGCAGTTTGATTTTATAATGCTATTGTCTTACGAATAATATGCACTGTGCTATGCATTGATGATGTTCTTCAGAAAGGTCCGTTGCGTAGTACTCGCCACCACGCCGCGTAACACATTAACAATAGCAATGGCTTTATTTTGACAGTTCAACAACATTCATTGCGTTATTAACGTTGTTGAGCAGCCAAATTTTTGGAACATATGAAGCAATAGATTAGCAATATCCTTCAAAATGATACAGATTGTGATTGAAAGGGTGTTACGCAATTAGGGTGCAGATGTATGAATGTAAACGAAGCAAAAGGAGTATTATAAGGATCGTAACAGATCGCGTTCTGTAGTTTCTGCCATGGGAAGTTGGCGTGAGATTATGTATAAAAGGTGTAATATGCACTGTCTCTAGACAGTCTGTTCCCGAACTTAATTATATCATTATTTAAATGTTTAATTAAAAAATAAACGCGTTTTCACATAACAAAGGAATTATTGCCAAACTGGGGCCTTTAAACCAATTAGCTACGTCTGTTAGGCCATAAAAATTATAATAATCAAGCGTTTCAGGCCATTATACCGTCATAAGGCGGATTAAGGCCATATGTGCGGTACATTGTCCTTTAAGTCAATAAATTATGAGGCGGCGAGGTTGAGAATGAGTCTGATGTTTTATTAATTGGCGGGTAATTAGTGTAATGAATATGGCGGTAATTAAAGAAAATAAGAAAACTCAAGGATAGGCCATTATTGTTAATAAATGAATTGTTTTCTAAGAACTAATAAAACATGGACATATTTTAATAAATATAGTAAAGGGTTAGTAAAATGCGCTTGTATTTCCGCAACTCTAACCAGGCGCAACTGAATATAAATATTCATATTTCATTTTACACAACTATTGTCTCATCCTCATTTTAAAAACACCATATAGACACACCACAAAAAAAAGTTTATCAGTCGCCATGTTAATTCGTGACGTCACTTCCAGCGGTCTGACGTTCCCCGGAGGCGAGTCGGGGATATCTGTCCCGGACACGCTGTGCACGCCCAAGTCCGTGGGAATATCTGTGGACACCAACACTTATGAGCCGCATCTACTAGCCGGGACTATGGCGCATATGATTGGACATAATATAGGTAAGTTTATATTAAGCTTTTAGAATACAAGGTTTTTTAGGCAATCAATCAACTCAATCTATTGCAGTCCACTGCTGGACATAGGCCTCTCCCAGGCTGCGCCGCAACACCCTGTCCTCCGCCTTCCGTATCCAGTCTGTCCCAGCCACCTTTTCTAGGTCGTCCGTCCATCTACATATGTAGCTGGGGGGCGCCCCACAGTACGCTTGCCGATACGCGGTCTCCACTCCAAGACTCCTCTGATTTTGCATCACTGTCAAAATAACTGTGATCTTTATTTTCGTTACAATTAGGTTGCTAATGGGTTGCTGCTGTCAAAGTCTCAGAGGTAAAATAACTATATAAAGACTGTGACACTACGTAGTACCAATCAAACACCCGTTTGTCGTTTGTTTATGTTTTGGTTGGATGCTTTAGAATCGGTCAACAAATTGACGTCATAGTGTTGGATACACTGCCACTTGACCATAGATGTCGCTATCGCTATGTTACAAGTAGTCACAGTAAAGAACAATCTTTTTTTTTATTTTTTATAAATGGCATCTCGCATTTCAACCTATGAGGTCGTCTGCATAACTGGGCTTGCCTGTGGATGCCTCGATAAATTAGGGCCTCCAGCCAGGGCTTAAAAAACTCAAAAACTAAGCGACTACAAGCTAAGGGCACCCCCTGTGGGTTACGGACCTCGGCTTAGGGCGTCGCTGGGAGAGGGCAGCAAGGGACAGGCTGGATCGGAATTATAAGAACAATCGGAAATGGCGCGTATCCTTATAGACTTCGGGTCATAAGACGCCCATCGAGAAAGTTCGGCTTTGCAGAACGTTGTCTTTATTACCCACACTTGTATGGTAGTCTTTTTCTAAAACCCTATGGACCATATTAACGATCGGGTACTGTGCATAGGTTATTTTCACGAACGAAAGGAAGCGTGTTTCGGTTTCGTCGAGGGTGGCCGTCCGGCTTGCTACCGCAAATGCTGTTCAGGGCAATTAGCAAATGCTTCTAGTTCTTGCTTAGCCTGTTGCATTGTGTAACATACGAGTACCAAAGGAGCGAAGAATTTACTGTGTTCATATTGGCTAGTTGCGGTACAGTTCTGTGTGGAAACTTTTTTATGTCTAGCTTTCGCTTCATTACAGGGCTGTTCATTTATTAAGTAAGACCTTTTTGACTTTCTGACTCCCCGTCCGTCAGAAACAAATAAGACTAGGAAGAACTCCATCCGTCCCTTTCAATCTTACGTAAGATCAGTATCTACCAAAATTGCAAAGAAAAAGTAGCAAAAAAATTAAAAAGTTATAATTTTTGCTTATTTTTGTGATCTTACGTAAGAACAATCTAGACCCCTCCCACCCCCACGCAGGAAAAAATAAGACTTGTTTGGACCCCCTCCCCCCTCAAATCGTCTTACGTAATACTTTTAAAATCGAAAAAACAAGTAATGTCTCATTTTGGCGAAAATAGCTATTATTTTTTGTAACACTGTTTCTTTGTCTTCAGCTATTGTAAATGTTGACAAAATCATATGCCTGGAAAACTTTAGATAATATTCTAAGAAATAGTTTTCCTTCTTCAGTGCAATATCGATGTAAGGAAAATCGATGACAACAAAACTTTGGCTGACAAAACTTTTGTCAGAGAACATTTTGTCTTTTCTTTGCATCGTAATAACTTGATATGTTACATCGAAACTGATACCGATGTGGATTCTTTTATTCTTGTAAGATATTAGTTTTTGTACTATTTTTTTCCTGTTATACTAGAACTCATTAAAAGTGAATATAGTCTGTTTTGTTAGTTTTATGATTGTTGTATATATTTATCTATATAGATAAGTATTTGTTTTATGTATGTATATATTTATTGTATAAGTTACGGTAAGAATGATAATTGAAATTACCTCATGATTTGGCAAATGTAATTCACTACTCTTGTCGATAAAAGTAGTAAAATAAAATAAGAGTCAAAGTTATTTGTTTAGTAGTTATTTATTTACACACAGTATTTACAACACGAACGCCACAGTACAAACTTACAACATGAACATGTTTTGACGATTACAACATAGATCTACAGTTAATCCCCTGGCTGCTATTCGAGTTTGAAAGTACCAAAAATCGTTATCTGAATTTCATGTCTTGCAAAACTCATATACCATACCAAACACATTGTACGACTGAGAGCAGCAACCGACGACAGTCCGCTTGTCTATCATGTTCGGGATGTTATATCAATTAAAAGTTGGTATTCTTTTAATGTCATGCTTAAAACCATAGATATAGGATAGAAGGAGATATGTAGTTGAAAATGTATCAGAACTCCATGTCGCGAAGACGATCCCACTACCGCGCCACTACTACACATGTAGTTCAGTAAAACCAATAGTTACAAAGTCGCGCACACACTTGCAATTCATTAATCAGAACGTACTACACAGTCATTTACCATGCACCGTACAACTTACTTACACAAAAACATCGGTCATCGTTGTGCTATGCAAAAGCCATTTATTTTACATATACGCTAGTGATTGACTAAATCGGAAAGTTATCAATTCTCCCATTTATTATTGTACTAAAAAAATTTGGGGTTCTCAAAATAAAATAAATAAGAACGATATGTCCAGAAAATATTATATTATAAATCAATAAAAAATAGCAAAAAAAAATATTTTAGTAAATAATTTTTTTAAACTTTATTTTACATGTTCTCAAGGGTCTTCCAAACCGATTTCAACGTCATCTTTTTAGGTCTTCCAACCGATTTAAAACGGTTGACAAATTGTGAAATTACCTATATATTCGTTAGGTAATCGGCATTGTTGTCGATAGCCTACGTTAGTGGATCTGCAAAGTCACATCACTAACTAGCCGCAAGAAGCAGCGGCCGGACCATGCGATGTACCGCATAAATAAAGTATCGTTTTGTGATTTTTACATTGCTTCTCTATTCACTTAGCGACATACTTAGGTAGTTGTTAAGGAGAAATGTATTTACTGCGAAAATAGTACAGTCGCTGCGTTATTTGAAAACAAAATTAACGTAGTAAAAGGAAGAAATATTTTACAATTTGTTGTTTTTCATGATTTTAAAGACAAATATAGTAAAATACTTATATGTATATATGGTAAGTGATTCCATGATTTACAAAGTTTCGGTTTTGGCTTCGGTTTTTACAAGAAACCACTGAACAACACGGCATTCTTATATTTTTTCACGATCACGGTCGAAAGTGCACTAGTTCGCGACCATTTGCCTAGACATGGTCGTTTTGAACATGCCGCGACGACACAGACTCGCCCCCTTGCCACTTCTCTTGTTTTTTACATTTCTATGCTTAAAACGCTGGTTATAAAAATATGATTTTTGGTTGTAGACTTTCGCTGTAATATTAAAAAATGCTCAAGATATTATTTCTCATAAAAAAACTGTACCTTTTTTCTGGTTTTATGACATTTATCGGTACTAAGGTTGATTTAATTGTTAATAACCACCAATAAATGTGATTCATTTCTTACTTTTACCTCGACTTTCGGTAATTATTAATAATGACCACAACAATTTGGATTTCGCAAAAACAAGTCAACCTGTGATGCAGTTCAGGAATTAACTAACAATATCGTACAAAACCTGAACGCTAACAAGAAGGTCCTAACAATATTTTTAGACCTTGCGAAGGCATTCGACACCGTCCCCGTTCGTTCTCTCTTACTCAAACTTGAAAAGATGGGTGTCAGGGGATTGCAACTTGATCTCTTTCAAAACTACCTCACAAATCGCTCCCAAATAGTGAAAATTTATCGTCACAGTAGCAATGAGCTCCCCATCTACTATGGCGTTCCACAGGGAAGCATATTGGGCCCCACTTTATTTCTAGTATTTATAAACGACTTGTGCAATATAAATATCCCAAATGCCAAGATGACATCCTTTGCAGATGACACTGCTATAACTTTCGTCGCCAACACATGGTCTGAACTCGAGGGAAAAGCACAGCATGGCTTTGATGTAGCGTTAAACTGGCTTTACTTCCATAAGCTTACACTTAATACCTCCAAAACCAAGTTCATTACCTACTCGATCAGTTCTTCTGCCCAACCAAACCCACCAATATCACTTAAAGCTCACACATGCAATTTACAAACTCAAGTTTCATGCCACTGTCAACCTATATCCTCTACAGATGAAATTAAATACCTAGGTATAATCATAGATAAGAATCTTAAATTTAAATCTCATATCAATGTCCTTACTGGCAGAGTACGCAAACTTATATATATTTTTAAAACCTTAAGAAGTATTGCTAATCCTATAATTATACGTAATGTCTATTTTGCCTTATGCCTATCTATTATTACCTATTGTATTCCGTGTTGGGGTGGTGCTGCAAAAACTATCCTAAAACCGTTGGAAGTTGCACATCGCGCCATACTGAAAGTGGCTACCTTCCGTCCACTAATCTATCCAACTAATCAGTTATACAAAACCTGCAACGTCCTCAACGTGCGGCAACACTTTATTTTACAATCAATTCTGTTGCAACACCGCATAACCCCCTATATTGAAATTACCAAACGCCGAAAAGATAAAATATGTACTCCTCCAAAAACCCGATTGTCGT
The DNA here is from genome assembly GCA_947507525.1 of Apamea epomidion. NCBI lineage: Eukaryota > Metazoa > Arthropoda > Insecta > Lepidoptera > Noctuidae > Apamea > Apamea epomidion. The sequence continues at coordinate 1,955,368 of OX382234.1, forward strand.
TTACTAAAAGATTCTTTTATTATTTAGGTCCGTCTCTATACAACACAATAAACAGAAAATGCCCGATATATAGGTTGTCTTATCATAATTGTAAAAAGACTGTCCGCACATTCCTTCAAAATAAAACGTACGACGTAACAGAAAAATACTTAATTTAATTAAGTTATGACAAGTTTGTATATTGTACCACTCACCCAAAACATAGACCCACACTAATCCAATCCCTTTACTTACGCACGCTCACGCATGTTCGTGAGCACACACACACACACAAACACGCACAGACCCATACACGCACACACACCACAAACAGCACACACACACGCACACTCACACGCTCACATACACAAATGCGCTCGCACAATAATACCTGTATTTAAAAAAAAAAAAAAAAGTAACTTGTAAAAATAAAATTGTAGTAATACAATTAGAGGGGATCGGCACTGTTACTCCTTAATACAGGCTATGTCCTAGCCTAGCAAGGAGAGCAGCACGTCACCCACTTGATTGTCAGAGATTTAATACTACCCACTTTGTTAAAACTTGTTCATGTACTACAATCTGTTTTTTTATATAAATAAAGATTATTATTATTATTATTATAATGATAGACAATTATTAATATTTTTTTATTAATCACTCTTACCGTAGCTTATATATGTAAATGGTACATCACAGCCTACCTGCAGTATTGTCTCTCGTTCCTCGTTCGTCCCTTAATCCATCCAAAGGTTGTCTTTAAAATATCACTTTTTTTCTTTTGTATCAGCTTGTAAAATTTCTGCATTTACATCTGGGCGGTAATTACCGTATTTTTTAAAACGTCCGCATTCTAATCTCAGTCTCAAGCTGTCAAACATACAATCAATTTCACTACATTTTTGACAAGTTTTTGACATTGATTGTCGCTGAGATGAGATTGCGACTCGAATTTGAACGGTTTTTAAGTACGGGAATTGGCTGTCTGTAATATTTGTTGTGTACATAATAAAGATCTATTCTATGTTTATTTCCTGCGAGCTTACAAACTAACTTACCCTTTTGTTCACTGCCTTTCAGCATATTTTTACTAATAACACTTTCTTCCCCAGGCATGGGCCACGACGATGGTCGAGAGCAATGCTTCTGTCGGGACTGGCACGGCTGCATCATGGCGCAGTCCATCGTGGGCTCCGACAACGTGCAGCCCTACAAGTTCTCCGACTGCTCGAAGAACGACTACATCAATGAGCTGCGGGTCGGACAAGGACTGTGCTTGCTCAACAAACCTAATGAGGTACGTTGAGTTGTCAGTGATGTTTAGGAAAATATGATAAAAGTTGAGCTGTTGTCACTTATACTCCATTGGTTTAAGTAATTAACTAAAGGTAAACAAATCGTAAAAAGGGTTTTCTTAGGTGACACTTTCTTGTTTAAAAAAATCAAGAAATATTTTTAGATATCAATAATAATATAATATTTTATAATCTGTCTATTGTAAGCAGCCCTAAATGACAGGTTCTCTAAACCTTTAACAAAATACTATGAATAAGATAATGTTGCCAAATTCTGCGGAGTTTCGCTAGCTAATTTAATTTGACCCTGTATATGTACACTGTATAAGCTCTAACAATGAATTTAACATGAGTTGAACGTAAGCCATTTTGCCATCACAACAAACCTGACCATGTTGAGTCATAACTCCCGTCAGAATAGCAGAGCTCTATCAGTTCTAATCTGCGTTCGCGATTCAGTTTCCAAACATGTCAACAAATATAAGTTATTAGAAAAATAACTCTAATATAATTTTAAGACAATCAAGTTAATTTTACGCTACAACTTTAAAGATTTTTATGTCTTTTTCAATAGCACATGTCATTCCGAATCCGAAATCAACTTAATTTCCACTAATATAAAGTTGATATCTGTTTAACTTGAAATAATATATATTTAACACATGAATTTGAATATATGACGCTATAAGGTAATTTTATGAGCAGCTCAACAAACCGAACAGGTTTATTTGAGTCATAACTTTTCACATAATGATAACGCGCAACCCGTACAACTACAGATATTCAATTATTTATGTTTCAACAATAATTCGTGAATTATTCATATTATAATTGAAAATACCAACCCACGACAACATTTTACACTGAAATTATATTTATTTATCAAATGACCACAGCAACAGCTTTTGTGGAGGTTTCACTGGTATAAATAGAATCATCCACAATTTAAGCTGAAATCAATTATTTTATTTGGTTTATATTTGTTAAAATGAATATATTTTGACTATTAATTGTGTTACACCAACCAAAAGTCTAAATCTTCACTAACATAGCATAATCAGACTATATTGTTCCCACTGGCGGGACACAGGCCTCCTCTCGGTGAGAGATTGGGCTGTAATCCACCACGCGGGCCTAGTGTGGGTTGATAGCTGTCACATGTCTGCGAGTTTTTGATTCTATTACATGCCGGTTTCGTCACGATGATTTTCTTCACCGTTTTGAGAGTAATGTTAAAAATTTTTTTTTACACAAATTAACGGGCCTGTCTGTATTCGAACCTACGACCTCCAACTCTCAAGTCATTTAACATAATACCATTTAAACTGATTAGAAACGCATTTCACAATTCCATTTAAAAATAAATCAGATTGAAGTCCTGAAACTTACCTATTTAAACTTTAATTAACTCGGAATCGTAAAATCAAATCCAATCCAGTGAGATCTTCGAGTGAAATCACTTTAATTCTCAATTAAAAACGATGGGTTTCATTGAAAGGAAAGTCGATGACTCGATGTCTGCCGAAGGGATGACAAAACCTTTAATTTGATAATTCGTAGGTACAGACACAACGCACCACTGATTCAACGACGAAAGTTTAGAATGGACGAGCTCGTCACCGCCACACCACTTCTACGCAAGAGTTCATTCGAATTCAAAACAGATTTTCACGTTGAAAATTAATCAGAGGCTGTCGTATTGTTTGTCGTCACCCGCTAAGGCCCACTCCTTTAATAAAAGTTATGGTAATACAGGCTGCCCTCGCGCTCTGAATCATCTCTTCGTTTGCGAATATATAATAACAGGAGCGAACGCCAGCCAGGGTTTATTGGAATAAATTTGCATAGTCAGGAATGATAATGCCGAGCCCTGCTTCTCCCCTTCGATTTCTCACGTTTACATATTTATCGAGGGATGATTGTGAGCGAATGCCTTTATTTTCCTGTTGCCGTCCGCGGTTGCTCATAGTAATGCGTGATTTGTTGGCGATTGATATTGGAAGTAATCTCTCGATGCTGTTATATCTTATCAGTTTTGGAGTTACGTCATATGATTCTATTCACATTGTATGGAGCCGTGGCTAAATAATAACAACCGCACAGTTCGATCGATCCGGTTAAGCTACGCTTGACGCGGTTGGTCTGAGGATGGGTGACCATCATTACATACCGAGATCACTCCGTACCTCGGAAAGCACGTTAAGCCGTTGTTCCCGGCTCTCATTCGCAGATCTTTGACAGTCGTTACAGGTAGTCAGAGGCCCGAAAGTCTGACCACTAGTTTTACCAAGGGGTATCGTATTACCCAGTAACTGGGTTATGGAGGTCAGGTAGGCAGTCGCTCCATGTAAAATACTGGTATTCAGCTGCATCCGGTTAGACTGGAAGCTGACTTCAGCATAATTGGGAACATGCTAGGCAGATGTTGAGTCTAGAGCCAGCAGCTTACGCTGTGCGTTGTGTCAGTGAGTAAATGAATGTAATATAGCATTACCTTCAAACTAATTAAACCTCAAATCTCACCACCTGACGTCATAAACCGACCACCCCAACATAGTTGGGAACAGGCTAGGCAAATGATGATGATTCTATCCACACTGTACACAAACGTATCACTTGTAATGTCAACAGGGTAGAGCAGATTTGTCTGCACTTAATCATTTTTACCATCCATCACCCACATTTCCCAGTCAGCCTGCGATCATGGCGCTTGCAACAGCATGCAGCGTCGAAATATCAAGATCCCAGGGCTAGAATGTTAATTGTTATTTCAATTCTGTATGTTTAAAATACCTAATACTCGTATAGAATACGTGATTTCAATTAATGTGATAACCTAACCGCCACTCTACATACTCGTATTACGTTTGACAGATAACAGATATATTTCCGCAATAAAATAATTTCAACTTACTCAAGTTAATTCCTTTAACAAATCACATAGATCCTTTGAGCATTCCTATCTTCGATATTTTACTTGTATTAATCTACATTCCTGTACATGATACTACCTTTACCTACGAATATATTTCGAATCTCGATTCCCGATGTAAATTCAATATGTCTCTATGCTCACCACACCCTTTGGGCATTCTGAGATGTTTCCCTTGTACGACTAATGCTTTTTTGACTGAGTTTGACATGACGATCGTGTGTGTTTTCCTTTTCTATTTGGAGGTTTTCTTAAGATAGACGTTTTGTTATTCTAAGAGGTTTTGAGTTTTGGGAAACTTGAGGAATAAGGATTTGTAAATGACTAGGTTTCTTGGATTTGTTGTAATGGTAAAATGGCTAGCTATGTTGGATATACGGGACAGTTGATACTTTTTCGCGATTACGATGTTGGTCCCATGGAGAAAGTTCTTTAGTTTTTAAGTCTGTACCACATTCTTAAATTTGACCACACCTTTCTGGGTGTTGTTACTCGTTAGGAAGTAGTTAGCTAATACGCCAAGCTATGTCGTAAAAGCTGAAATGTAGTCTAAGCTGTGACAGATAGAACCGCCACAATATATTAATTCTTACAATAATGATTGTGAATAGCCAAAAAATTTTAGTTCTAACTGCATAAATTCACATACATAGTATTTACAGCCTTTTTCATCAGCATACCTGTGTAAACCACCTATCAAATATGAACAAATAAAATTACTTCCTATTCCCACAGCTGGTGATCCACCACCAATGCGGCAACGGTCGGCTGGACGAGGGCGAGGAGTGCGACTGCGGTACCATCACGGAGTGTCAGAACACCAACCCTTGCTGCGACCCCTTCACGTGTCGCCTCACCAAGGAGTCGCAGTGCGCCTCGGGAGAATGCTGTGAGAGGTGTCAGGTATAAACGAAGACGTGGTAACTTAAATATAATCGATGGGTAGCAAATGGTGTTCACACTATCAACTGTTTTTGAAATAGCTAAGTTTACTGATGCCTAGACCCGTAATAAATGAATTTCAAGAATAATTTCATACATAGTACCTATTTCACAATAGTAATTACGTCTTAAAACTAGTCGGTATGTAGATACACCTACTAGTTTTAGTAATATCATCAGTTCATTAATAGAGATCTTGTTACAATAATGATAGGGAGCTAATTTTGTGTGTGTAAGTACCCATGTCTTTTAATTTTTTAACTTACAACAGGCACTGCTATGAATGGTAAAAATATATGGCGAACTATGCCATCTTCAGGGCAAATGCTGTCATCGATTGGATATTAAATAAGATTTACGTTAATTAATCGAAAAGAGTTTCTTAGTTCTTTTAATGCATTCAACGATGCATTCCAGACCTGTTGTATATTGATACGACTCGCTTCACGGACCGGAATAAGTCATGCGGTAATTACCTCCAAGCCCCTCCATTATAGATACCTCTCTGATTCCAACGAACTGTAGTCTAGGTCGTAAAGTATGTTGGTAAATTTCAAAGTTTCCTCAAAACAACTGGCACTTAGCACATTTAAATACAAGTCTTACAGTCGCGATATATTTGCATTTTGTTCAGACAATGTATTCTGACAAATTTACAACGCTACCTCTGAATTTCATCAGTTTTCAAACTGATTAATGTTCCGCTGTGTGTCATAATGTTGAATAATACAAAGTTAATGCCACATAAAGTTTTGGACAACTATGCAAATGTGGCGCTTGGAGCCGCAAAAAGAGAGATTTAGTTGGAAATTAGGGATGCGGCGTAATTATGTGTGTGTATGTTTTTGAAATGGTTTGGAATAAGGACGAGGGGTTTTAAAAGGTTCATTACTAAATAACTGTCCACTTCTCTACTGTTATTTATATCTACACTAATAATAAAGCTGAAGAGTTTGATTGAACATGCTAATCTCTGGTACTACCAGTCGAATTTGAAAAAATATGTTTGCATTTGATAGGCCAATTTTCGAGGAAGGCTTAAACTTACACTGACGATACAGGAGAAATTCCTAGTGTGGTGAAACGTTTAAATAAAAAAATAATAACATCACGCTAGGAAATTTAGGAGTCGCGCAAAAAGAACAAAACTAAGAAAGAACGCCAGGTGACAACGTAGTAAAAGCGCGGGCAGGCAATGCGATGCGACTGGGTAGGTCGGGGTAACGAGAAATTTCACGCGGACGAACACGCAGGCAGATGCTAGTAGATTTATAAATATCTTTGCTCGAGGAACAAACACAAAACAAACAAAAAAAAACAGTTAATCTTATGTTGCCTTTACATTTGACTAAATCAATACGTCCGATGAACGCCTACGCTAAAGACGAAGGTTGCCTATCATAATGATTATTGGATCTAGTTTTAGATTAAACCTAACCCTGATTTATTTCCCAGGCGCTAGAGACCAAAATGACTTGTTTTATTGGTTCTAAGATTTTGATTGCAGCCACAATGACAGCATCTTCCCCTTTCACCTCCCCAGCTAAAACCACGCGGCGTGACCTGCCGGGACGCCACAAACGAGTGCGACCTCGACGAGACATGCACGGGATCGTCCGGCTCTTGTCCACCGGACGCGCACCGGAAGAACGGCGAGTCGTGTGAGGAGGGCAAGGGGTACTGCTTCGCGGGGCAGTGCCCCACTCTGTCGCTGCAGTGTGAGAGCATCTGGGGGCAGGGCACGGTGGGGGCTGACAAGGAGTGCTTCGATCAGTTCAACTCGAAGGGAGCGGTGACGGGGCACTGCGGGAAAGATGACAACGGACATTTTATTAAGTGTGAGACTGAGTGAGTATTGTCAAGACATTATAATGCCTTTTTAGGATATTAAACAGTTGCACCTATATCATTTAATAAAAACAAAACAAAGTATTGGATTCTTTCGTTCGATGGCTAGATTGATACACAAAGAATATTGAAAAACGCAATAATTATAGAGATTTGAGTAGGCCGTCAGCGACTATAATAGGGTAGTTGCCTGGGTAAAAAAACAATAATTATATTAAGTCCGTCAGTTAGATTATCGAAAAATAATGGACATGTATTTTTTCCTTTGTCAATCAAACAAAAAATGACAAAGATAAAGCGTGTCAAAATTTGGGAGTTTGGTCGTGACGTCACTTGCTTGCAAAAGTGTCGCAAGCAAGTGACGTCACCCGGAACTTTAACGGGCGATATCTTCATCATTTATTATATAATTGACAAATGAAAAAATACGGGTTCAATATTTTTTGATAATCTAACTGACGGACTAATTAGATTTTTTTTAGAAAAATAGCCTATTACATTAACAATAAAAATGACACCGTAAAAATCGTCTCTGCGCGCTTGTGTCATAAATACATTCCGATGCTATGCTACACAAAATATTTTGGCACCCATTTGTAACAACATTTGTATCTTCTTCACCAGGAACGTTCGCTGCGGCTCCCTGCAGTGCCAGCAGGGGAACAGGTACCCCATAGTGACCGGCATGGACGAGTACTACACGAGAACCGTCATCAGTATCAAGGGCAACGAGTATGAATGCAAGTGAGTACTACCTCTGCAAAGAGGAAATAATAAAAATGTAGCTAAAACCAGCCTTAGAGCTGAGAAAAAGAACACTCCCGATAATAATAATAATAAATCGTTTATTTATAAAAAGGGAACACATTTTACATTGATTACCTTAACAATTAAAAATAGCGCACAGTTGCTAGTTTGCCTGAACTAGGTTGAACCTGTGCTTCAGGCTAAAAAGTGCATACACACTTAATATAATAAATTAATAATGCGTATAACGTAAAAACTAAATTAAAACTTAGGTAAATAAAAGCAAAATAGCGTGTTAGCAGTTTTATTTGCAGACAATAAGTAGGTCTTCTGTCTGTGCATAATTGTTGGTTAGTAAATAATTAAGTATAATTTTTTAACAGCTATAGTAATTTAGTTTATAGATACTTAGTTTTCTATTTAATCTATTGTACAGGAATGGACCTAAGAATGTTATAAATCTTTCTACAAAGACATGTTTTGAGGCTGCATTAGACATGCATACCAGATCATCCCGTCTCTTGTTAGTGTTGTCGGTATTTTAGGCAAGCATGGTGTGCTGTTTTAATACTAAGTGCATAATGAAAAGCTGGCGGACCGTTAGTACATTGCAGGATTTATATAGCAGATCTATGGGAATAAAGAAGGGATGGAAGTTGGCTACCTTCAAAATTGCTCTCTGAGCTCTTTCAAGTGGAACCAAAATAGTTTTTGGTGCGTCACCGCAAGAAGTGATACAGTATTGAATTATAGATTGACATAGGGCCAAATAAATTTGTGTGATTAATTTGAATCTGCTAAAGTTCGCAATTTTTTTAAAACATATATTAGTTTACGGACTCTTTTCACTAGGCTTTCAATATGGTTTTTAAAAGAGAGTGTGTCGTCCATTATTATTCCCAGATATTTTATGTTGCTCGTTCTGTGGTGGAAATGTTTTCAGGTAGCACCGGAGTTTAATATAAGTTTGACTTTAACTTAGGTACAGACAGATTTGCAAGTCAAAAGGTCAATTCCCGTAATTAAAAACGTTCAAAATCTATTCGCAATCTCATCTCAGCGACAATCAATGTCAAAACACTTGTCAAAAGTGTATGGAAATTAGAAGTATTTTTGACAGATTGAGACTGATCAGACTGTGAACGTTCATAAAATTACGGGAATCTGATCAAGACTCCAATAAGTAAATCTTGTGTCAAATCATACGTTTACATTCGATTGGTCGGGCCGAAAAAAAATACCAGTCAATCTTATCCCTTGACATTACGTTTGGCACAGATCAAGTTTGATAACAGAGGGGTGATTCCCGTATTTTTAAGAACGTCTTTCAAAAATACCTCTGGATTTTCTTACATTTTCTGACAAGTTTTTGACATTGACAGATTGACGTTTTGATTTTGTTTTATTACTGGAATTGGCTGAACGACATTCAGAGAACGATTATGTCTTCGTTCATGACTGAAATTTGTATAATTAATTCAATTTTCCTTTGTTAATTAATTTAACATAATTGTTTTAATTTAAAATAACTTGTCTATTCACGAAATATATAAATATGAATATGTAAGCTTCCTATTTCATGAAGACAATATTTTTGATGGCGAAATAAATCAGCTCTCTACTTAATAACCTACTATTTTAGTACCAAATTTATTTTCTAAACTTTTTATCAAAGCCTGCTTCTAACCCTCGCCTCCACACTATTCCAGAGCCACAACAGGTCTTCCGAAGCACTCAGAGATCGCTCCGCTGGGGCTGGTGCGCGACGGCACGCCGTGCGGCGACAACCTGGTGTGCGTCAACCAGACCTGCACCTCCATCTTCCCCTACATAGATCACACCAAGTGCCCCACCGACCACAACAATAACGAGTGCTCTGGGAAAGGGGTGAGTAGTACCTACTTTGAGATTTTTTTTGTCCGTAAGTACAGTCAGCCTATAATGTTCCCACTGCTGGGACACAGGCCGCCTCTCGGTGAAAAGGACTGGGCCGTAATCCACCACGCGGACCCAGTGCGGATTGATTTTTGTCCGTAAAGTCAAACTCAAGTCAGTACCAACACTTGAACTCTGAAAACGACCCTTACTGTTATCAAAGTAAACTGATACCATGGACTTGCGTTTGACTGTACATCTGTATACCCTATGTTAGGGTACCAGTATTTTACATGGAGCGATTACCTATCTTACCTCCACAATCCAGTTACTTTGAAATCCGAAACCGCTTGGTAAGACTGGTTGTCAAAGTTTTGGGCTTCTGACGACCCGTAACGACCGTTAAAGATCCACGAATGACAGCCGGAACCAACGGCTTTACGTGCTTTCCGAGGTACGGAGGAGATTTGGTATGTAAAGACTGTCACGCATCCATGGACCAACCGCGGCAAGCGTAGCTTAACCTGATCGATCGACCCGTGCAGCTTTTATTACTTAGCCGCAAGCTCCCCATACTTCGTAGGTACCACATTTAAAACCTAATCTTCTACCTTCATACGTACATTCGTAAACACGCACATAACATAACTAAACGTATAAACTCTAACAGCGCCGCGGCGAAGCAAAAATTGAATAACACGTCGCCCGGGGCACCACTCAAACTATTAAAAAGTAACTCCGCGAGCCTCGTACACATAAAAATATTATACACAATGTACGTAGTACGATATCTAGGTATGCTCTGTTCTAAAAGTATTTGGTGAAAATGTAAACAAATTGATCAGAAAACGTACCAGCGGATGCCAATTTGTAGTGCCACTTAAAAATTAGCATTGGCAAAACATCTTTAAGGTGATTTATAATTAGAATACCGGCCTTAAAAATTAAGCTTAAACACAGAATAGAGTAAAAAGAAGCTTAATGGTTAAACCCGGAATTCTAATTATAAATCACCTTAAAGATGTTTTTCATTACACATTTGAGGTTAATTTCTACCTAAATTTTCCTCGATGACCTTTCAATTACAATTTGTTGGAATAGGTAGAGAGATATAAAGAATTAAAACCTTCTAAATACGGAATATGTTTGTGTTACTAATTCCCTTTAGTGAGTGATTGCGTAATCATTATTCTGAACAGGGTTTGCTTACTCTTACATCCGATACTTTTGGAACAAAATATATGTACATTGTAGAAAAGACACGTGTGTGTGGGCGAGATAAAAAGAACCTATTATTTTTATCTCGTATCGGCACGAGTGACATGAGAATAGTTCATGTCGGCAATATCGTAGCGAGGCTGGTTGGGAAGCAAAAGTAAGGCAAATAATATGATTTTCGGGCAAAATATATTATTAATATCTTGTCTGTCATCCGCGAATCAAACGGATTTATTCAGAGTGATGTTCATTTATCATCATCAAACCCACCAACTAGGCTGTGGTCAGTTTCCTGGCTAGCCAGATGTAAGTCTATATTTAACGTAAAGCCAATGCTATGCTACGTTTTCAGGCGTTTAACAATATCAAATAGAATGGACGATCATAGTTTTCTCTGCTCGTAAACATTGGTTGTCATTTCAGCCTGTTCTTTCATGAAGACAGCTATGTCAGAGATCTTGGTTCTCCTGCTTCTAAGATATATAATAGGTTGTCCATTTCTACAATTATATCTGTAATTCATATGGTGTACCAAAATAATAATAGCATTGCCATTCAACGCGGAAATGCTGCCAGTTTTCTGGGCACGTTTCCGGATGACAGCGATGCGGACGAATACTTCGACGCCTAAGTGTTCTTTTGTTTTTTGAGTTAGTTAGTCGAGGCTTGTGGCTAAATAATAACGGCCACACGGGTCAATTGATCAGGTTAAGCTACTTTTGCCGCAATTGCTCTGTGGATGGTTGACCATCTTTACATACCAAGACCCCTCCGTGCCCCGGAAAGCACGTTAAACTTTTGGTCCGGGCTGTCATTCGTCGATCTTTCACAGTCGTTATGGGTCGTCAGAAGCCCTAAAGTCTGACAACTAGTCTTACGAAGGGAGATTGTATAACCCAGTAACTGGGTTGTGGCTTGTGGAGGTTAAGCAGATGATGATTGAGTTAGTAAGTCATTTAATTTACTACCTAGTGTAAATAGTAAGTTGCGTTATGTATTGTACATAATAATGTTTATGTTATTCTATTATATTCCACGCAATCTAAAAATAAAAAAGTCACTCTGCACGTAAAACATAACCCTCAATAATCCTACTAATATTATAAACGTTAAAGTTTGTATGGATGGATGGATCGATGGATGTTTGTTACTCTTTCACGCAAAAATTCCTGAACGGATTTGGATGAAATTTGGCACACAGATGGTTTATAACCACGGGATCGAAACTTATGCGGATAAAACCGCGGGGCGCAGCTAGTTCTATCTTAACTCGAATATTGAGCACCTTACACTGTAACAAAATAAATGATTCCCGATATGGTACAGCAGTATTAACAAAGAGTCGGTCTGCATCTCGTTCGATAGTCAAAACCTTTCTGATTAATATCTGTTCGTAATAACACTTCGTTAGCAAGAACCAGCTTTGAAAATACACGTGATTAATTAAAGTGGGGAGTGTTCGGAGATATTTGTTTGAAAATAGGAGTGATTGGAAAGGTTTCGAATAGATGTGTATAGAATAACATCAGCAGTAGCAGTCCTACCAAGGGGTGTTGTGTCGCGACTGCTTATCTGACCTCCACAACCCAGTTAACCCAGTAACTGAGTTGGTCAGATGGGCAGTAAAAAAATGTCAACAAAAAATGGCAGGTAAAATAATGGTTTTCAGGTGCATCCGGTTAGACTCGAAGCCGACACAGCCGGCAGATTGATTTTGTTCAGACAAACGTCAAGCAAAATAGTTTGTGATATTTTATCGCCCGCGCAATTGACAAAAAATATGTTTTTGGAACTCAAACTCAAAACTCAAATCATTTAATTCAACTAAACCAATTACAGGCACTTTTGAATTGTCAAAAGGTCGGTCAGTCAGAAAGATGAAGCTAGTTGACCATTCCAAAGCGTAGGTACCTATGGAGAAGAACGGGCAAGAAACTCCACGGACACCCTTTTTTCACGGGCACGCAGTTCTTTAACGCAGCTTGCGGTGGGAGTAAATTGGTAAAAATCGTCACGTAACGAAAGAACGTTATGCTCCCTCTATGCGACTTTCCCTTTCTCTCTCTGTCATCATCAGAGTGATAGAGGCAGTTTTCATGATTTTCGAGGGTGCTAAAGCCGATGATGTGGTTAAAATGAAAATCCAAGATGGCAACAACTTCATGAGAGCTTCTAGAAAATTATTCAAGACGGCTCTGTATTAAAAACGCGTATTAAATTTGAACTTTTTCTCTTCTCTGTCCCTTTCTATTATATACGAGCGTGTGTGTGTGCAACCATGATTGATATTGAGGAAAGAAATAAAAACAATGACCCACATAGTTAAAACAGCAACAACACAATAATTAAAATAATTAAAAACATTTCATTAACAATGAGAAATAAAATATATTACAACATATATTAATATTTTGTATCATAAGCAACATGTTTTCCCTTTAAAATTCTCATTTCCACGAGCACCTATTTAAACTTAATTACTGCTTGTTTCCGGAACATTTTATATTATAAATTAAATGTAATATTAACTTGGAACATACCTCAACATGGAGTAATATTATTCCGAGGGATTAATAAGTTCCGTAACGGGGAGTTTTAATTCAATATCATTTAATTGGCCGCTCGCACTATAGTTTGGACATCGTTAATTATAAGTTGGACGCTATGCGCCTCCCTTAACGATGTGCCAAGTTAGAAGAAGAAGCGAGAAAGTATAGCATATTTTTTTCTTCTGATTATTGCTATCTAGTTTTTAAAAAAGGTTGTACTGAGCCAGACTAAAATCCTAACGCACGCGCATGCCAGGAATCGAGGTATACCCCCAAGCAGCTGCGATATATCGCAGTAAGGTATCCTTCGGTATATGCGTGCGTCTATTAGCATACATTTGTTTTACATGAAGGTGACATCGAAGTAGCGACCTAAACCGCGATCGCCAGGTATAGCAGTGAGGCATCTTCGGCGTGTAATTACCCTAAGCTTTATTTATTGATGACCGGCGGGTAATTGCGTAAAACATTATTAGTGGCTTTCATTTTGACAGTTCAACAAAATTCATTGCGTTAAGTTGTTGAGCAGACAAACTTTTCGAACATATGAAGCAATGGATCAGCAATATCCTTCAAAATGGTTAATATTGTGATTGGAAGTGTGTTACGCTGGTAGGCACGGGTTTCCATATCATGAACTATTCCAAAAACATGCAATGTTTTTCTATATGCAACTGGTACACCATAGACAACCTGGAGTATTGTCTCTTCTTCTACCTTTAAATCCACCCAAAGGTTGTCTTTAAAAAATCGCTTATAGCGATAGGATCGCCCATCGTGTCACTCTATGTATTTTTTTTTTCATTTAAATCTATAAATCTTATGATATACATAATAAAGAGTATTCTATTCTGTTTTGAAGAGATTCTAAATTCTAAACTAAAAATAAGACAGAGTTTATTTATTAAGTCAAAAATACCTTGTTTTTGGAAACATTTAGCTAAAACTCTGAAATTCTTATTTCGCTAACACTGCTCTTGGAAGACACAATATTAATCACATCCCAGTTTCTTGTGACTTAACCCGTTAAGGTCGCTTCAGACGCTTTGATAATAATTAGCAGGGCCTGGTGAATTCGTAAAATTGTAATTAGTGACCGGAGCGAGCGTCCAAGTTGTTAACCTTGTTTAAAAACATGAACTAAGGGTTAACATGTGGACTAGAGTTCACTTACACCCAAGTAATGGTTGAATGCAGTTTCTACTAAACTACGCAAAGGATTTTGATGCGGTTTTCAGTACTTATCATTCAGAGAATTTATTACGGAAGATTTATGCGTATACTCGTACCTATTCGTCTTCTATTCCAAATGAAATATTGATCGTTGGTAAGCGCATCACTCGAGAACGCCTATTTTTTTGTTTAAAAATGTGTGAAATAGTCCAAATTAGGTTTTTACGGAAAGAAAAAATGGCAAAAATTCCGGAAAATAGGAAAACTGACTTTTTTCGATAGGATTTTTGAACTATTGTTTGGATAGGACAGTGTCTGTCGGGTCAGTTAGTTCCTAATAAACTTATACATATTAAATAAATTTCGATAGTATGTCAAGACGTAAAAACCATGTGTCTTTATAATTTAATCTTTATTTCGAAGCTTCTCATGGAAAATGATACCCTGTTTCCTATAAACAAAACACCAATGCCATTTACAAAGGTAGGGCTAAACAAAAAAGTCTTTGTCAAAACCATCAAAATATATTTAGTTTAAAAACGTACCTACAGTTTAAGATTGAAAGTAATAAAGAAAGAAAAAATAAGTATTTATTGTGACTCGCAAAGCGAGATAACAAAGTAAATTAAAAACAATGATAGAAATATAAAAAAAAAAAAACTAAATTGGACACCCCAATCGCGTAACACACGATTAATCACGATCTGAATAATTTTTAAGGATAAGTATTGCTAATCCAATTCTTCATTTGTTCGAAAAATTTGTCCGTTCAACAAGGTAAATAACGCAATGAATGATGTTGAACAGTCAAAATAAAAACCTACTGTTAGTGTATTGCGCCATTACCCCCTGTACGAGGCCAAAAGGTTCCTATCTCAGCAGGATAAGTTAACAAGGTTCTACTACAATTTGGACAATGCGAGTTTCCGGTACCCTGATGAGTATACAATATCAAATATCTGAAGTTATGCTAAAGGTATTAGAGGAGCTATCGAAGATTAATTTGTATCGAACTATGTCTAGGTATCGAGTTCCCTGTTTCCGAAGGCAAATTGGAATCAAATACATCACATAATCGCGTCCGATTTCAAGACTGCGCTCTGCTTAATATAATAGCGTTATTTGCTATGTAAAGCTGTTAGTCTTACGGTTTCGTATTTACAATGTAACAGGAAGCTACCATTAACTTACTATTTCTACTTCTGATTATCCTTCTAATATTATAAACGAGAAAGTTTGTATAGATGGATGTTTGTTACTCAATCACGCAAAAACGGCGGAACGTATTTGGATGAAATTCGGCACACAGACAGTTTATGACCTGGATTAATACGTAGGATACTTTTCATCCCGGTAGTACGTTCTCGTGGGATAACTTCCGATCTCCCCGCCGGCGAAGCCGTGCAAAAGTTCATAGATCAACAACGTTACGTTTTAATTCTTTGCTAAGCCAAACACTTAACGCTAAACGTCAATGCTGATGCCCAATTTCTCTGTGGCATGATATTTTCGTCAACTTTTACAACATCATCACAAGCACTTGTCTCCTTTGCACTAGTCTTAGGCCCAGTAGAACAAGGCCATAATAAACATCCACTGCTCTTTATTGCTCTTACAACGTCATATTCCCCGAACGTCATACAATAAACTGAATGTTGTCACAAAAATTGTGTAGGAAACGTATGGAAATTCTGCAGTGCCACCTTAACTAAATCTCGGTGTGACGGGTGCCCGGCCCCGAGAAAATCGGATTGGTCGTACGAGCCGTGCCCCGAATTCCACCTCGACCCCGAATAGTTGGACCCGACGGCCCGAGTTAGCACGTAAATAGTTTAAATAGTAACTCCGTACGGTTTTGGTTAAATATGTAGCCTCGTCCGGAAGAGTTCCGAGCTAGATTTGATCGTTACTTGAGTTACGAGTGTGTTTGCTTTGGCTGTTTAGAGAGATGTAAACGTATACGTTGCTGAAGTTTTAATGGAATCAGTTTTGTTTTTAACTAACACAGCTGATTTCTCAGTAGCAGAGCAGCCCGGAGCCTGGATTTGTGCCCCGTTGATAGCAATAGGCCCCTATTGGATAGGATTCAAACATACCTTGCAAAATTTGGGGGTAGGTACTATTATGTACACCTTCCCCAAATTTTGCCTCTGCCTAACCCGGGGATTACAGGCACACTGTGATATGAAGTCGAACCGTTTCAGCTAAATCTATTTTCAGGATAACAAACTCCATGAAAAGATACCACTTATTGACTCATGAAAGAAAAACCAAAATCAAAAGTTTCCAACTAGCGCGAGCGCTTACCGCTCAAATCCGCCTTCAATTCCAAATCGGTTTGAAATCTGAAATTATAAAAGGAACAAAGTACTTAATAGGACTTTTTGTCATGAATAAATTTCGTATAAAGTTTAATAATTGTCCTCCAATCGTTCCTTACCTCCGTTCGAGTGGCGAGGAGAGGAATTCGACACGATTCCGCACGGGCTGACGACGATTTGTGCCTAAACTCAATCCGGCCGGAATCGAGTTACTGACGCAACTCGCTTCAAAGTCGCTTTTAATTCATTCATTTGCATCCTTTGGAACTTACTAAAGTGATTTATTTATCGGTATTTTTAGGGATAATTCGGCAAATACAGATTTTTGATTGGCTTTGGATATAACAAGCTAATGAGTGCAAACTTTTCAGTAGTTTTTTTAGAGAATGTGGTTAAGCCGTTGGTCCCGGCTGTCATTCGTGGATCTTTGACAGTCGTTACGGGTCGTCAGAAGTCCGAGAGTCTGAAAAACTATCTTACCAAGAGTATAATATATATATATATATATATATATATATATATATATATATATATATATATGTATTACCCAGTAACTGGGTTGTGGAGGTCAGATAGTTGCAGTTGCTCCATACTGGTATTCAGCTGTATCTGGTTAGACTGGTAGCCGACCCTAACATAGTTTGGGAAAAGGCTAGGCAGATGATATGTGAAAGATGATGGAACTTAGAAAGACGTGAACACAGAGACGATAGCTAAAAGTAGAATAAATACGGAAATAGAATTATAAGTTGATGATTATGACGAAAGTATGGTAGGCTGCACGTGGCTGCACGTCAGTGGAAACAAAACCAGTATGAAAACCTCTAAGGAAACTCCGTATTACGCTAGTCCAGCTCAAGGTAAAATTGTTGCCACGTGTTCGACTGTACAACCAATACCAAAAGTAATAACCCTAAATATTTCTCCAACATCGCTCCACATACCAACGAGTTACCGATAGTAGTTACCACAGGACTCCAATTTGTGGCACTTAGGTAATACGAATCGATTCCACGGCGAAATTAATTCCCTTAATATCATTGAAACTTGTTCTAAGTCTAGAATTGATTCGATGGTACTAAGTTGGACTGTTACAGAGCATGTTTGTGGAGCCAAATGGGATAAGTTTAGATTCGTTTTATTTGATGGCTTTAGAAATTGATGTGTTAGGATCATATGGAGAATTTTAAAGCCAATTAGTATTTTGAATTTATTTTGTACATCATCACGTCAAGGCTGTCTGTCGCTGAAAACCAGCGCTGGGGCTCTGTCTCACATAGGGTCGTAGCATTATGCTCAGCGATGGCCGTTTTGCGAAGATGTGACGCATATTTTCCCCCAACTTGTTCTTTTTTGTGTTTTTTCTCTTTGTCATGTTTGCCGTAAATAAACGTATTTTCTTTCTTTCTTACTTCTACTTTCAATTTATTACTGTCTTGAGTATTGTGACATTTTAATGGATGGGATTTATTGAACGCGACAAAGGGTCTCAATACGATGTAACTTCAGTTATAGGCAATAATACATTGGTAGATTCGTTCAATGAATCGATTTTTTTTAATCTGGAAGTCATTTTTGCCTCTTGATCCGTTGCAGTTCAATTAGATTAAATTATTGAAGTATGCTTCAGTATATTGACGAATGTAACTATGCCTGTGGTTATCATCATAATAACTCTGGTAGGAAACCACAGTATATTAATATATTGCCTTATACAAAACTTTATCTTCTCCTGATTTCTGTATCACCATTTTTTAATCGCCACCTTCTCTTTTACTTCCAGGCATGTTCAAACATGAACAAGTGCGTATGCGACCGTGGCTGGACAGGCCCCGACTGTTCGCACCACGACGCGCTCCCCCCTTCCCCCACCCCCTATGTACCCGAGAACAGCACTAAAGCTGCCTATAACATGACCAAGAAGGAAACACCGTATGGTGAGTCGAAACCAGTTGCATACGCTTTAGTTAAGACTAGAATTAATATTAGCTAGAAATATATTTGTGTCATATTCTAGGGATGTTTGAAGAATATATCCAACTTTTTTTATGAAATTAAATATTTCATATGTTGGCAAAATAATTATAATAAATATGACGTCTACCAATTTAATATAAAAAGTTAGTTTCCATGACAAAAATACAAAAAAAAAACAAGTCGTTCATTTTTCATAAAATATTTAACTTAACAAAAGAAACTTGTCTCTTTTTGACGATAATAGTTTTAGATTTTAGATTAAGATCTTAGTTTTAAGAAAATTTAAACCTTTGTATAATTTGGCCCTTCTTTATTTATTTATATTTTCTACTGTTATTTATTTATACTAACTACTACTTCTCTACTTCTATTTATCTATTGCAGACTTATCTTATACAATGTGGTTTATTTAGAAACACTGTTACCACAATTTTGTGTGCCGAGTAACCCAATTTTTATAATCAATCCATAACTAAATCAATAAACCAAGGAAAAATTCGGAATACCTATTTAATTTTAACAAAAATACTGTTCCAAACTTTTGGGTGCACAAACATATTTTTTGTTAACCAGCCTTCGCTGGTGCCAGAAAATTATAAATCAATCAGTGCAGCTAATGGTCAAACGCGTTTTTTTTTTACAATATACTCGTAAAACACCATAAGGGTTTCTTTTTTATCACTTTGTTACGGAACCCTAACAACATGGGAATCATTGACGCTGATGAAGATCCGAATGACATTTAACACCTGTTCAAAGACAATTTGCACCAAATACATAATATGGCAAAAATAATAAAAAAGAAAGTCAACTTTTTCACCTATTTCCTTATGATTTCAAAAACTATTACTACTTCTAACACTTATATAATTTTACTATAATTCATGTTTATGTTTTCAGGTGTTTTTGTACTGTATTCTATTAATATTCCCCCTACTTTAAACTAAATCAATTGGCCATTACATCCGAGCACTGCTTTTCAAAATTACGCTAACCCAAGCGTTTATCATCGGATCGAGTCGTGAATTGTTAACTTTTGGAAATTGCGATGATCATCAATAATAAAATGTAGAGTTTACCGAGTCTCATGTAAGATGATGATGTTACTTGTACATTGTCTTTAAATATTTTATGTAGATACAACCCTTTTTGGAGTCATTTATATTAATAAGTCATTTTTGGGGTTACTTGTAAAACCATTACAATGTCGTTTTTGAACCCATTTTGGGGTCTTTTGCTAACCCATCTAGGGGTCATCTACAAACCCATTATGGGGTTATTAACAAATCATTTTGAGCTCATTTTTTTTGTGTTCATCACTTTACGTAAGACTGTCGGTACCCGCGTCGGTGGCCGTGTAGCGCAGGTGCGCACAGTTCGTACACGTGTACAAGGAGCAATGCTCGGAGGGCGCGACGCGGCGGGCGGCGCCGGCGCACTAACGCGCGGGACCCCTCTCTTGCAGGTGAGCACGAGGGGAATAAGATGAGCACCATGAACATGGTGATATTGTTGCTCGCGGTCGTGCTGTCCGTGTTCGTGGGGTTCGCCTGGATGGCGTACTGCTTCAGGTAACGGACGGTAACTCGGTGTTGTCGCACTGTGTGTGTCGCTCGTGCCTGTCGTGTCGTATCGTATCGTGTCGTGTCGTGTCGTGTCGACGCCGACCGCGAGCCCCCGCGGCGCCGGCGCCGGCCGCCCGCCTCGCTGACGTCACGCGACCCGTGACGTCACCGACCGCGCCGGCCGTGACTCACTTCCGTTCTGTTTGGGCGCAGAGAACTACCACGGCTCGAACACGGTTTTCCTCGTGGCGGTGCTCATGTCTGTGGTAGGGGGGGTATTCATAGTATTTGCCCTGAGCGCTCTCTGCTACAGGTCAGTCGTAGTACACAAAAACTTCTCCCTGTGCCTAAGGTTAGTGAGCAGAAAACAGACCAAAGGTAGTCTTTAAGAAGAAATTTAAATCGTCACCTTCGTATACTTGTATGTTTATTTTAGACGTTAGCGTTGGTGTTTCTGTTCGTTTTTACGTCGGCGATTGGTTTTCATTTACTTTATTATTTTTCCTTTTGGACATACGTTCTTTATGTCGTTTACTTTGTGGTCGTAGAGTTAGAGTTGGCGGGTGGCGCGTCGGCCTGGCTGGCGCGCCACAACTGCATTTGATCTGTGGTTCTGTGTCCGCGAGCGGCCGGGCCGCGCGGTGCTCGACGAGGCCGCGCCGTCCGGCCGCCTCGCTGCATGCCGACAAGGCTTTCCTCGTTGTACTCGAGACACCTCGACTCAAACCCTTAAGATTCTGGGCTCTTGGATGTATGCATTGGCTTATGTGAACTGTGACTCGTTTTCGTTTCCTTTCTTGGTCGGAGCTCGCGTCGCCGGGCGCTCTACTCGGCCCGGCGGCGCGCTCGCGTCTATATCTTCCGATGTGTCACTCATACGTTTGCGCGCGATTTACAGATCAGAGACCGCTCCACACGGTACGTGGTGTTGTGCCACGCCGAGGTATGTACAGAACAGTTACTATGAAACCGGAGAAGATATAGATCGCTCGACTCTAACGTCACCAATCACTTACCACTACCACTAAATTCTATTAACTTATGCACGAGAAGCGAATGTGCGATGCACGGATTCTTCTTTCAAGCAGCTATCTATCTAGTTAGCAACGCCTAATGTAATGTAATTTAAGACTCAAGGATCTTTCCAGCAAACAATGCTAACCTTTGCTAAGCCAAGCAGAAATTCTATATTTTGCTTCTGGAAGTAAAACATGTACCCCGATGTCCCCCGCTTTTATTTTACTGGAAGGAGCCTACAATCACTAAGCTAAGATCGATCTCTTGATGATAATTTCCATGTGACATCATTTCCCATGAGGAATGAAACGAAAAGTTGATTCTAAAGTCCAATTCAAAAATTTATAAGAGAACTTTGTTTTTTGTAATATCCAAAAGCGCCAGTCTTTGCTGTCAAATCAATTTTTAAATACTTTTGAGGAACAGAAGGTGACCCTCAAAACAAAATCTTTTCCTAGAACCTCGTTCACGTTTACCACTAAACTTTGTCATCATTTTTGTGGCATTCAGAACTCTGGGTACCTATAAAATGATATCTTATCATCTTCTATTCCTCGCCTTTGGTCCTCGGTGACGACAGCACCTGTTGTACGTCACCGACCTCCGATTTCGTAAACTTTATCGATTGATCTGAGTGTGCGTTCCCCCGCCACGCCTGCCTCAGGAAAAAGAGTACGTCACGGAAATACGACCCGCCTTACGTCAAGAAGCCAATTGCGAAGAGTTTCGCAGCAGGCTCCACGACCTCCAACAACTCACAGGAAGACATCTCCCTGGACGGAGGGAAGATGCACTCCTTCAATAATACGTTTAGGTAGGTTTGAATGGTTGAAGACGTTTGGGAAAAATATAATGATGCCATTCAAAAAACTGAAAAGATAACTATTGTTGAAACATGGTATGGTTCCTTCATAAATTCGAATAATATGAATGGCAGCATTATGTTAAAATCCAAACGGCTACTTTTGAATCAAGTTCCTTTTATATGTCTTGGTGTCTATAACTAAAATGTTTTAAATTCCTTCAAAGGTATTATTAAACTCCAACTCTTTTATTTTCTTTAAACTAAACAACTACTTAACTTTTGTTTCTGTAAATTATAAGCCCCTTTTATTTCTCCGTCTACGTAGTTACCCATTTCCAAAATGTTTCAAGAAACTTTTGGTTCAGCCGAATGTTTTGCTGGTTCAATTCTGGTGTCCAAATGTTTTACCGTATTGCCGAACGTAGTAAATATATAGATACGGTAAATGGGTGGCTACGCGATATGTGTCCTTAAATTAAAATTTTCTTTCCTCTTTTTAACGGAACTCGTCTACTCAAAGAAATCTTTTAAGGTATGTCGAAAGCTTCGCGTGGATTGGACTGCGCACCGCTGTTTATTTCCGCTCACACGATTTTCGCTTTTATTACACTGAGCTTAAGTCCCAAACGCTTTGGACTAGAGCAGATCTTTGAGCAAACTTTGCAATTTTTATTTGTGTGTTCACACCATGAGGAGCACTCACACAAAACACGCTTTCTTTATCCATTTTGATTAATAGAAAAAAAGAGATTAGTTCATACTTAGCCACACTTTGCACCTCAATTTCTTCTTATTTTACATTCCTAAGCATACAGATTTTCAGAAAAATAGTAGGTACATGATATGTGAATAATTTGCTAAACTACATACCACATTACAGTCTCAGTTAGAAAGGCAAAATCACATGAAAAATACATGCTTTTTGGGTCACTCAAACCATTTTTATGATGTTTTTCGCGTTGATATCATAACATAAGTTGACATCTGACGCTGCATCATAGTACTATTAATCATAAAGTATGGAAAAAGGATATTTTCTAAAAGCTATTTGTATGTACAGTCGTGGAGACTCGACGCGTGTGATCTTCCGGCATGGCAACCACATGTCTGGCTCTGGCAGTAGCAGTAGATATCCGTAAGTGCAATTTATATCTCCAAATGGAAATGACCATCGAAAAAATAAATCCAGTACCTTCTTAGATTTCCAGGCAACTCCACGATCAAGTCAGTGTAATAAAAGTGAAATTGCATGGAAACCTCTGAAAGACCAACCGATATAATCATTATTTTAGTTCGTTTTAGTTTTTGGGAATGGAAATAAAATTATCCTTTCTATTAATAGGCTTTGATTGGATCCCTAAATCATGGCTTTTTTCTATTATTTCAGAGATCACAAGCAAATGAAACGAGTTCACTCCGGCAGCGAAGATGAGCCGACACATTCAGGTGAGTGTATTTTTTTTAATAAAGTTTAATTTGTCTTTCTGCATTCATAACCCTGTTCCCTTGATCACAAGATCAGAATGTATAATAGATTACTTAACAATGATCTTCTTCCTAACTTCCTGGTATATGGTAGTTTACCTTCCAATACACATATTTTGCTTTCCGACTTTGCACCACGTTCTTGTCAAATACATATTTTAAACATTCCCTCACCTGAATTTCCAGGTGAAGAAGACATAGCGTTCATCGACGTGGCCGCCAACTCGATGGCAAAGCTCCCAGAGAAGGGGATCCTGAAGAAGCATGGCTACGGGGCCGTGGACGGCAAGGACAAGTGGGGCGATGACTCGCAGTCGGAGCAGCTGGAGGCAGGCTCGCAATCTGATGGACAGGAACCTGCCGGGGCCGTCGCTGATATGGAATATAAGTTTAAGGTGAGTAGGAGAACGATTGGCGTGTTTTGGACTGATAATGATGATGAGAGGAATGGTTGGGAAAGACTAGGATTAAAATAGTGGCTTTTAGTCTTGATTAAGATGATAAAAGAGGCCTTATCTTGGGATAACAAAGGACTGTGGCCTAACGTGGCCTACCCAAATGGCCTTTCTTTGGTATTGTTCGTCGAATCGTCGAGCTCTTTAAGTGTTGTGTTGAGCTGCACGATTTCTGACAAATGCGTGCACTGACAGGACAGGTCCTCTCAAACTGTTCGGTTCTTTCTTCAAAAACCATCTCAGACATCAATCTACATGGTCTTCATATGATCTGACCAAGATTATGTCTGGACTTTAAAAGAGACTGTGACGTCTGAGTTTGTTTCGGCCTTTCTTCTCAGACTAGTCAGATAGGAAACGCCGACCTCATCTAGTTTTAAAATATGATTGACGTGTAAAAGTGTTTGTACAAACCTACTTACAAAATAAAATCATTTATCATTTATCATGACTTGAATGTCTTTAAGTGGCTATGTGTATGTTCATTGACATTATAACTGACACACGCTCTGTAATAACATAAAACATTACTAACTTCCACTTCTGCCACTTCCAGGACCTGAACGGCTACCACGAAAACATAATCGTGGCACTAAAGACTGCAGCAGCCCAGCGTGCCAGCGCCGGCGCGGCAGGCGGCTCGGGCGACCTGCGCGCACTGCAGGAGTACGAGTACAAGAGAGAGCGTGCGCCCTCCGCTGAGAAGATACACGAAGCCGAGCTCCGTCGACAGAGAGCCGGCGACGATGAAGAAGATGAGCCGCCACAATGCGGGCCTATCAGGATCAGGAACCTTGAGGACCTCATCCGACAGCTGGAGCACCACTCGAGCAGGCACATGAGCCCCTCCGGCTCCGAAGACATCAGAATGTCGGAGACGGAGGCCGATAGACATTATAGAATTGAACCTGGGGATATGGCATCTTCGTACGTACTTTTTTTTTTGTAAATCCATGCTATCCCTCTGGTCTGGATATCTCGACAACCAAGTGGGCACACGGACCCCATGGCCATAGTGTTTCAACCCCAAACGGCTAGAACATATAGCTCCCAATAAGATTGGAATATTTTCGCCAACCTAAAAGCTTATTTTTACTTGATTTTACTATTAAGTGGTCGCTACCTAATGTTTCATTAGTTGCCTTCCAATTACAGTTGTCAGCGTGTCCGATGATTCAAACTTTATATCTGGAGAGGATATAAAGTTACCACTAACCAATCTTATTCTTCTCGGCTACCGTCGTTTAAAGAAAAAAACCATTTTCACCACAAAAGAAAAACAAAGTGTTTCTTTTGTGTCATTTTTAAAATACATTGAGCATTGAAGTCGCCAGTTAGCAGCGTTTTATTCCGAACTAAAGCTAAATAGATGACCACAGTCAGATGGATTAGTGTATATAAGTATACACATATAATTATACCCATATTACTTGATCTCACTACTGACGACTGTACTTTAAGCCACTTGTGTATTACAAAGGCAACACCACCATATGAATCTTCTCTGTATTTCCTGTTTTCATGATAGTCACTAACGATATGTTCCGTATCCATGGCCAGCCATGTTTCATTGATAATAGCTACGTATCTGTACATTGATAATAGCTACGTATCTGTACATTGCCGTCAAATACCATCCGCACCCTAATTGCGCAAAACACATTCAATCACCATCTGAATAATTTTGAAAGATATTGCTATCCATTGCTTCATATGTTTGCAATAACATACAACATAAATAACGCAATGTATGTTGTTGAACTGTCAAAATGAAAGCCATTGCTACTGTTAGTGTGTTACGCAATTACCCCATTGTTTAAGATTGAGTCATGACGATGACTCTGTCTCTATCTGTTTCCAGTCGATGCCGCGGGCGCATCGGCGGCGGCGAAGAGGAGTCGCGGTTCGGCTACCCGCGCTTCCGCGGCTCCGGGCGCCACCACGGGCCGCTGTTCGCCGGCGCCGCGCCGCCCGCCGCGGCCGCGCTGCCCCCGCACGCGCCGCACGCGCCGCACGCGCCGCTGCCGCCGCACGCGCCGCACGTGGCGCACGCCGCGCACTCCCCGCACGCGGCGCACGCCGGCCTGCCACCGCACGCGCGAGCGCCGCCCGACGACGACGCGCTGTACGAGACCGCCGACGCCGAACGTCTGCGGGACGCGCCCGACAGTGAGAGGTGAGCTTCGCTTCTGATTATGACCGGCTTTTTGCTGGACTCTCACTCCCAATTGGCTATCAGACCGCACAGGTTTTTGTTTTCAAATTCGGTTAGGTTACTCACTGCACAAATATAATATCAATAGACGTGGAAATGAGTCTGAGAATTGGACCTTGAAGTACGCCAATCTTTACTGAATATCGCTTAATATTGTAAAGCCGCATATAATATGTTTTATTAAAAGTTTTTCTTGAAAGAAAATAAGAAATGACAAGTACGCATTTTTATTACTGATCAGTGCGCTGTGTGTGGTTAACACAGTCAAAAGCTATCAACAGATCATGAAAAATGATATTCACTTTGAACTTGAAATGATTTACATTTAGCTTTAATTTTCGAATTAGAATCATTTCCACGTCGCCACCACTTTATAACGACACTGACACACTGGCCGGCGCGCTGCGCGGGCTCGGGGCGCCCTGGCCGCCGGGGCCCCGGGGCACTCGGGGTCCGGGGAGCCGCGCCGCGCCTCGACTCTCCGTTCCTCTTCTCTATCATTTTCTAGTGATGAATTTATTCAAGCTCAACAACAGTTAGCCCGGTGGGCGAGTGAGGAGGCGGTGGGCCCGACCCCGCCGGCCCCGCGCGGGTACCTGCCGTCGCCCGACAGCTCGGCGTCGCCGGCGCCGCCCGTGCCGCCCGCTTCCTTCCCCGAGTACACGCACTGACGTCTGGGGCCTCTCCGCGCGTCCTAGGCTACTAGATATCGATGTCTCCGGCTCGGTCTGCACTGTTAGGGTAAGCACGTCGACTAGTTTAACCGTTAGTAAGAAACACGATAATTATCTTCACGCGTAGTTAATCTAATAAAGGTATAGTGATCGGACGTAGGGCCGGCGTCGGCTCCGGCCGGCGCGCCGCCGCTTGTGAATACGTAGTTATCGTTAGCGAATCAGTGACTTGTAAATATTATTGACCTATGAAGTACGTATTAAGTGCACATAAAAGATATGACTGAACTTGTAACGTACTCATAAACGATTTAGAGTTACAGTCGAATGTAAGTCTCGATTGGAAGTGTTGCCTGTCGCGCCGCCGCAGGGTGGCATCTGTTTCGTTGACGTGTTTCATATTATATTCGTTCGTTCAATCAATACGCTTTATAACTCTCCACGCCCTGGCGGTGGTGCGGCAGATTGTATGTCTAAAGTAACTTTAAGTACTCATCGGTGTATGAACGTAGCGATAAGTGAAATTGTACGGTGCCGAGGTCCTCCGACGCGTCGAGCTCGATTTCGTTTCACTTCCGACAGACGAAGCTCAAGTAGCTTGCAAATTAGATAGGCGATTAACAAATTGAGCTAATTCTTAAGCGAAGCTTTAATGTAACACAATGTTAGCGGGAGAGGCGAGGGCTGAGCTCGACGTCGCGTCTAGACGTCACTTTGTCCTAGACTCTAGGCTCTAGAGTATCATTCGCTGGTGGTTGTAGTTAAGTTGTCTGAGTTCGTCTCATCGTCATGTCAGGAGGTGGGCGACATGCAACCGTCCCCGGAGAGCAACAACTATCGCTTTCATACTGTTATCACCTCTCCGAATATACGCCCAACTTCGTGTTCCATTTGTTACGATCGCGATCTTGACACGATTATGAACACCAATGAGTTCTTCACCGCATCCTTGTGTTATAGTTCCACCAATGTGTTGTGTTCGCGTCACTGAGTAGACCTGTAGACAGTTCAGCGATCTCGTATCACCGTGCACGACATAATGACATAACTTAATTAGCCATTAACGTACACATATTCTAAAACCTAAATGTGAATAAAAGTTATTTCGATTTTATCAGAATATCTATTATTATTGTATTGACTTAAAACGAATTTATGCCGATACAGTTAGAAGAGGACGTATGTTAAAGAAATATGTTATAGTTTTCAAGTTTATTTTATTGTGATAATTTAGAAAGTTATCGTTTGATTCGCGTTTACGCTAGGCTAGGTGGCCCGGCCACGGATATGAATTCATTATGTAGTTGACTTACAGTTAAATTATTGAATAATGATGTAAGGTGAGCGGCCGTGTATGGTTGCACAACACTACGATGTTCTCTGGCGATGTCAATGTCGCCTGTTTTCGTAATTATTCTCCTAGATAATCGTTAAACCTTAAGTAAGTCTAAATAGGAACTATGAACACGTACAGGGTAGATGTTTGTGCAATACTCTGTGACTGGGTGTGGCACTCGCCGGCCGCAGTGCAGGGTCCGTTGCGACTCCCGAGGCCACTCGATATTGTAAGCGAGTCGCCGACGAACTTTGCACAGCATCGTCTGTCACTATCTCGCTCCGGCAGCACGTATCGTGTCTGTCACTACCTGTCGTCCAGTGTGCCCCCGGGGCCGGAGCAGCGCGAGTGCGGAGCACCCAGTAGGCGTCGCGTGCGCGCGTCCTGTGCGGCGCGCGGTGCGGGGCGCGCGGGCCGCTTGCCGCGTGTCGCTGTCGCGCGTGTCGCTCGTGTCACGCCGCGCACCGCCGCCTGCACGCGTAGGCCTAACACGTCAATTGCGACCGGCGACCGACGCCGCCATTGCTCACGGTAGTGCTCTGTTCTTTATACGAATTCTCGTAACTAATGTATCGGAGTTAGTTTACCGTGCTGTGCTATGACGTCATACCCGGCGTCGTCACCCACAGCGCTGTGAAATGATCAACTGTGGAACACTTAACTTTTCACAGGGCTGTTCTGTGAACTATGCCGTGGGGACTTAACTTGCGAGAGTGCTATAATATGTTAATTAGATCTAGATACTAACTGTTCTTATTTGATAACGTGCATAGCACAGTCACGGGCAACCAGCAGTAAGATTTGTATGTCGAACCGTAATTAATCGTGTACACTGAATATTGAATGTTTTGTACTTATAATAAAGCGGCGCACAAGCAACGAGGAATGGCTCAATAAAATGAAGTTTCGTATCCTCAATCGCGAAGTTGCGACGATTCGTAGGAACGGTTCACCACTACCGAACTACTGATTTAGAAAATGTTAAACTTAAGTGATATTATATAATATAATAAAAATACGAATTTTAAACGAAAAAAAAAACGTTAAGACGTTGTAATTTTTTCCGTTTGATTTGTCCTGTAAATAAATTTGCTATATGATTTACTAAATGAATGTAACATATTATTAATGAAAAAATAGATGACACATTTTGAGTGTTTGTTTTTTTACTTTATTTTCCCCTTTACAATATTATTATCATACTATACATTAATATTGGAACCACCAAATCCACCAAAGATGAAGAGAAAATAAATGAGTACCTACGGATAAAAATAATAATGAAAGGCATTTTAATTTTGCCACAATATAACCCTAAGTGTTCAGCCAGGAAAGGGGATGAACACAAACACTATAGGAGAAACTACTTGATGGATCACTGGTCGTACCTTCGCTGTTTGGAAAGAGGCCTTACCCCGCAATGAGGGCACTTACAGACACATTATTTACGATAGGCCGAACACATAAATCTTATAATATAAAGCTTGAAACCACCAATGTTTTCTCTGATACAGCCAAGACGTTGAACTACAAAAAAATACATACAAGCAATGAATTCAGTGGGCTTTGGAAATAAAACAGAAGGTATATTAATCTATTTATTAATAAGTAGGTACATATTTTATATAATAAGACTAGACTCATCAGTTGCTATTTAAAAACAAAACCAACATCTTCCTGAATACGACACTGGTGACAGCAGAAAAACATAATTGAAAGTAAATTACTAAAATAAAATATACTAAGAAGAAATCTAAAACGAAATAGTCGTATCAGTACTCTCACTCCTTCGTTTAATCAAAAACCTGGCAAAATCATCTTTCTCTGCATCAAACGTGGCGATCCTTTCGCACTGGGCTGCTGTGGCCGCCTGCTGGATCTGTTCACCATAAGCCTTCACAGTCTCTCTCTTCTGTTCCACCAAAAACTTCCTCGACTCCATGAGAACCACTGCGTCGTCACGCGCCATCGACCACACACTCGGCTTCACACGAGGCAACATGTTATGACCCACAAACACTCCATGGAACAGACCCTGGAACTGGGGCTTATGAGGATAATGCTCCAATGCTGACAGAGACAAAAAGTGTACCTTTCCATAATCTACATTTATGTAAGTATCTCGATCTTCACGTAAAAGTAACGGAGCTTCAGGTCCGCTCTCAGATATCTTCGCATCTATCTGCGCGAGCACCACCATACCTAAATTCTTTTCTGTTTCCAAGTTCAGAGCGGTGGCGTCAAATTCTTGACGATTTTCTATTTCGTAAAGCATTCTCATTACATTTCTTTCCGCTATATCCGTTGCACGCTTGTAATTGACACCGTGCGAGGATTTCAACATATCCGTATCTTCACAGTTGAGACCATACCCTATATATGGAGATGTTACTATGTCTCCTAGGTAGCCCCTGTGGAGGTATCTGTCACCGCACTTATAAACACCTGCAGCAAGGCTCACATTCGGTCGACACACTTCCGTCTCAAGCCATGTAAAAGCCACACCGTGTTCACGAAAATGTTTGTATTCCGGATAACAAATCTGGCTTCCGATTTCCTTCATCCTCATATGGTAATCCCAGTCATACACACCCATTCTGGAGTCGTATCTCATTCCAAGACTATGTCTTACACGGTGTTCCCAGAGCTCGCAAGCATTGAACTGATTAGTGTTACCGGTAGTCCAGAAATTTATGAGGTTTTCCATGTAATCGCGTTCGCGATACTTCATCTGCTCAATGGAGACGCTGGGTAACAGACAGTTCATGTACTCGGGGTTAGTAACCATGCCCGTTAACTGACGAGCCTTGGCGATCAAGTACCTTGACGTAGCAGGTCGCAACAACATATTACCGTAGACTTCCAGGTAGCGTCGGGTTTTCTCCAAGAGACCACATCGTGTTGTCTTCTCCAGTGCCAACGACGTGAGGAGGAGCTGTCTCGCCACCAGCTCCGGGCACCCATCGACGACAAACAAGTTCATGTAGCGCCTGTTTTGTCGGTAAGCTTGCGCCAACGTTTTGAGGAGATGTCTTCCATCGCAGCCCCCGATGACGAGGAAGTTGAGCTCGTATGCATTCTTATCGCCGTATTTTAGGTACTCTTCTTGCAAATCGATAGCAGGACTGATGCCCCAGAACATTTTGTGTCGTCGCCTCGGCTGACAGATATGGAATGAAAGTCATTGTCATGGCGACGCTCAATGGAGCATGTTTATTAAGCGAACGGGGCGTTGCCATGGTTCCGATCTATTTATGCACCCGGCCTACGGGTTGATTGGCGCGCGAACGGCTCGCCACCGCACCGCACCGCAAAGTATATTATATCGCTAATTAATAATATCGTGAAGGTCCTAGATAGTCGCTCGAGTGGCAATAAGGTGAGGTATCGATTTATACGGGATGGGTAGCATGCCTGTAACGTGGGTAGGTGATCTATTTTTAATACGTAAGTGGCGAGAAAGTTGTAAACATTCAATAAGGTCATAGCAAAGACAATTTAAATATAAGGTTATACGTACACCGTAAAAGTGTGCGTGATAAATATGCCTCTTTTCAAAAGGAACCCATTTTCGTCAAGCAGAATTGTTGAGCACAAAGCCACCAACTGGCGTTCTATTGAGCTATTCGTGCTGCTGCACCATCGTAAGTTCCTGGTCAGAACCTGGTAAGTATAGGACGACATTCCCTAAGTAGGTGACATAAAAAATACCTATATGATAAAACACAATGCCATTTTTTATGTGGTAATAACAAAAATATACCAACACAAACGATCGCGGGTTTAACAAGCAGCGGCATCAACTGTCGAGAATCGGTGCCGCGACATACGTTATTATACATATATTTTATTTTTACACTTGAAGAAATGATTTTTTTGTACCTCCGAACAGTTATTTTCTTTCATAGCATTACAGATCTCGATACGTACATGATCATAATAGATGGTAGCATGCCGTCCCACATCAGTATCTCTAAGTGGAGTGTACGAAGGCCTACGTGGTATTTACGCGGTGTCTTATGGACGGCGGCGACGGTGGCGGCGTTATTATGGAGATGTCACCCAGGTAGCCTCTATGGGACTGTCACTCGCACAATAAATACCTGCAATGAAGCTTACCTACTATCGTTAATCAGGATTGTTGATCTCAAAGCCACACTGGCGTTCGGCTGAGCTATTCGTGCACCAGACACCAGAAATCGGTGATTCCTGGTGATCCGTGTCAGAATCTGGTAAATATAGCAGAACTCTAGGAATGGACTAAGTATGTGCAAGATAACATGGCTAGAAAGGGGGTGACTAGCGACATGACGATTAATAGATAAGTATGGAAGAAAAATACATGTTTCTCCTACCACGAATATATTGTGATGAGGGCAGGAGAATGATGATATACCCGAATAACTTTAGGGTGGCAATAGCGGTCATTGACCCACCTACATTTTCTAGCATTATTTATTTCAAAAACTGAAATAAAGTCCGTTAACGTCCTGAATGAATACTAAACGTGATCTTCAACATGTTCTAATAACGAATAAACATAGGTACATAGTTGTGTGGGTTCCTACGGAGAGATATTGAGGAAAGGGCAAGGACCGCTATTGCCAGGCTAAAACGATTCGGGTATAGCAAAACACTATAAAAAATACCATTGTAATAAAACACATGGGTTAACTTAAAATAGTTTTATTAAATAATTTCATAGTATAGTAAATGCCTCTGTGATTATAGATATTTAACTATCAAAAATAGTACAATTATACTGACCAGTAAGACAGTGCTAGAGGATTCAAAGTTGCAAATAGTATTATGTGAATCGGTTATTATGAAGAAAGCTGAACCTAATGTGTGCGTTGCAAAACGATTTATTTTTAAGTATTATTACAACGCTTGAAATCCCCGATGGGTTAGGCAGAGGTGGACCTAGTACAGCCACAGTTCGTCAGTTATGTTTAAGTCCCATGTAACAAAGAGCGAGTCTATTGCCATCGACCGGGCATGTATCAAGACTCCGGCATGTTAATGAGAAATTCCTGATAGATATACCCAATAACACTACCCGACGTGGGAATTATTATTATAGAAAAATGTTATATATTCTTCAGAATTGTCAGGAGTGTAGTACTCGCAACCGGCTGGCGTTTATGACGAGGGGCAATTCTCGTAATTTTAAGACCGTTCAAAGTCTGAAGGCCAATTCTCGTAATTTCAAACATTCAAAATCTAGTCGCAGTCTCATCTCAGCGACAAACAAATGTCAAAAACTTGTCAAAATGTAGGGAAATTTGAAGTATTTTTTGACAGATTGAGACTGAGATCAGACTGTGAACGGTCTTAAAATTACGAGAATTGCCCCTCAGATCTCAGTCTCAATCTGTCAAAAAATACTTCTAATTTCCCTGCATTTTGACAAGTTTTTGACATTTGTTTGTCGCTGAGATGAGACTGCGACTAGATTTTGAACGTTTTAAATTACGAGAATTAGCCTTCTGAAAGTCAATTCCCGTAATTATAAACGTTCAAAATCTCATCATCATCTCAGCGACAATCAATGTCAAAAACTTGTCAAAACTGTGAGAAAATTAGAGGTATTTTTGACAGATTGAGACTGAGATCAGACTGTGAACGTTCTTAAAATTACGAGTATTGCTCCTCAGATGTATGAACGTCAACCAATTTGAATATGAAGAGAATATAGTCTTCTGGTCGTTTCTCTTATCTATTTTGTTCTTTATATACAATCTACTAGATATATTTACATTTTTTAAATACAGTAGGTATTACATACATTCTTTCAAACTGCCTTTCTAAGTAAAGGATTCTGCCCACCCAGGTGTATAAGGTCGTGATACCTCGAGCGTGAAAGTTTGTGTTTAAAAAAAGAACACTAACAATGCCCTTGCGGTGCCTCGGTCACACTTTTATTAAAATAAAAAAGGAAAAAAATATTTTTATTTTATCGTTGTAAGTCGAGTTAACAAGAGTCGAGTTTCTTACACCTCTCTGGGCAGCTCCCATTGTATTTTCAAGTTTTTTTTAATTTTTATTAAAACTATTCGCATAGCATAGATTTTCTTAATACGATTATTTTTTTAAGTTTATATTTGGTATGTATCAACTACTAAACTAAAACGATAATTTATATTGAAATCATAGTTCTTTGTCCTTTAGCATAATGTATGCAAATAGAAGATTAATGGAATATACTAAAAACATTTTTTTTTTTTAAATCGTATGTTTAGTAGAACGCTATTTACACCTGTTTGTTTAACAGTAAGCGACACCTAAAAAAAAGGCCTAAATAAAAGGCGTTTTTTTTGTTTAGGCATTAATTTAGCTGTCACCTAGCGTTAGTGAAAACCGGCATTAGTCGTCAGTAGAACCACAAAACTAGGATATTTCAATTAATTGTGGCCTTTTATTTAAACTATGTATAACATAAAAAATCAATACTACATTACATAGCTTATAGAGTACTCAGTACTACATAACTAAGTTCTAAGGGGCTTATTTATAAACGTTGTTTAAAGTTAAGAGTCGTTTAAACGTCAAAAATGTATGGTTAAACAGTCGCTAATCACTACTTATCTACCAACCCGCACTGGGCCCGCGTGGTGGATTACGGCCCACTCCCTCTCACAGAGAGGAGGCCTGTGTCCCAGCAGTGGGAACATTATAGGCTGATTATGCTAATCACCACTTAACATTAAGCAACGTTTATGAATAAACTCCTAAATGTGCTAATACATTATTAGCTCGTTTACTCAAAATATCAAACTAGCATATATCTAGGTATAAATTTATTATTTGGTAACTATCTTTGATGCTTACCTTTGCTTTCCGTTATAACCTAGAAGCTATAGTTTACAAATAATCAGTCATGTGACTGACTATTCTAAAGATAAGCGTCGAACGGAACGCATTTTTAGACACAGACTAGAAAGTGAATTTCATGAAGCCTGCCTTGAAACACATAATACTGATATCGTCACATATAGGAAATAGGAATATTAATCTAAAGAATTTAGCGTTTAAAATCTGACGATATATAGGGTCCGTTCATATTTACTACACCCATAACCACACCGCAGCGACAAATATGTATCCAGTCTCAAATATGTAATTGTACACACTATAAATCATAATCTGAATCATTTTGAAGGATATTGCTAAACCATTGCTTCATATGTTTAAAAAAATGTCTGCTCAACAATGCAAATAACGCAATGAATGTTGTTGAACTGTCAAAATGAAAGCCATTCCTACTGATAATGTGTTACGCAACTACCCCGCAGGCTTAAAGTTCGATTTACACCTAAGACCTTTTTCCCGCAGTCGCGTTCAACGGATGTTGCGATCGTGTGCTCACGAGTCAGCATGCCTTGACAAGAAACGCAACCACTCACAACGACCTACCCACATTACGACCATTTTGCAACCATATTGCGACCACATTACCAAACATTTCGCATGCTTAATGGAATACTGACTTAACTCAAAAAAGACGATTTTTGGGAAATCGCAAAAGGAGATCTTGCTATGAGGACTTAACCTACTTGTTGATGCATAAAAATAAAACTGATTTATATTAATCATGAATGCTTGTATTTTGAACGTCTATGATTAACTATTGATGAGATCTGAGTAAAAAAAAACGGAAATCACATCTGACCTATCTACTAATGGGTCAGAGTTCCATTAAGCATGCGATTTGTCGTTGTGGAATTGCTGTGGTTATGGCACGCCTGAACAGACCCTTAGTCTTGTGTATGGCAAGCTCATGATTGAAACATATTTTAATAATACATATTCGTATCTACCTAAGTTCTTTTGGCTAAGAAAACTTGATGATGAATTCTGTGACATACCACACTTCGATCAAACCACACACTGACAGATGAAAATTGATGAACGATTGACGAATTATTACACTTAACAGGATACATGAAAGTATACATATAGTAAGAATACATTTCAACAAGAAATACAGTCTACTACAAAAATACAATAAATAAACAGACTCTACAAACTGAAAGTCGAATTATCTAAAATATTTAGATACGATTAAATTACGTAATAGAATCTACTACAATACAATCATACTTAATACTCGAAGAAGGTAACACAAGTCTTAAATAATAGGAATATAAATAAAATAACAAACATATAAGAAATCTCTCGTTTGTCTAATAAGTTTAATAAAATTAATAGGCTGCTGCATATCACTCAAGGGAAATAAACTTTTATTTCATTGTAACACGGTATGTAAGTAGAAAAACAATCAACTCAAAAGGAACTGTGTCGTCATAGGATCTGAAGATATCCACAATAATAAGCAAAACTCCTGGAATGTAAATGCTATAATATTCTCAAAAAATAAAAGATCAAGATAACATCTGTGCTGAAGCTACAAACACAATTCTTGTAGGAAATCGCTACTTATTATTTTGGGGAGAAATGTCACTGGACCTTTTCCTCAAGTGGTCCGTTTTGGAGGACCTCGCTTGCTTTCGTCAAGAGAACCTCGAGTCGTCAGAAGTCGCTAAAGACCTGGGCTTTGAAACCTTCGCCTCCACTGAGTTCTGGGGCGCGCTTCGGAAGCCAGGACCTGTACTCCTGTTAGTGTAGGTCGAAGAAGTCACTGGAATCTTGCGAGTCTGCTTGATCTTCAATTTGTTCAGCCAAAGATCTCGCGTCT
Organism: Apamea epomidion; assembly: GCA_947507525.1. Classification (NCBI taxonomy): domain Eukaryota; kingdom Metazoa; phylum Arthropoda; class Insecta; order Lepidoptera; family Noctuidae; genus Apamea; species Apamea epomidion. The sequence continues at coordinate 1,992,474 of OX382234.1, forward strand.
TTTTGTTGCCAACGACAAAGAATATGAACAACACAAAACCTTGGAAAGTAGCCGTTAAAGCGAATAGGTAAGCCAACACGACGTTATAAGCAAACAAACCAAATATCCACGGGAGACCAAACAAGAACACAAGTAAACAGCTGACGGAAGCACAGCGGATGGCTTCGTTAGAGTCGCCGTGCCTCGTGATCCCTCTGTTAGAAGCAAACACGGAACGCACTATCAGAACGAATAGCGTCCAGTTTGCGAGTAGCATGACCGCGATCGGCGCGTACACGGCCAGCCAGAGCCCGAGCCCTGAAGGATAGCAGAAAGCTCCCGTCGGGGTCTTCTCTTCGAAGCGTCCCGCGTAGGACTGCGGGGCGACTGAAAGAAGGATGCCGACTATAGCACAGGGAACTCCCCAAGAGAACGCAGACGCTCGCAACAGTTTGTGCGACGCGTCGCGAGTGAACACCATTACCAATCTCCTGTACGATATCACAGCGGCCACTAACATCCAGCAGAAAGACGCTAATACAGAGTAGTGCAACAACACTCCCACCAACATACAGGTTATACCGTAGTGGTCGAACTTTGCAAACACTATGACTAAGAAACAAACGATGAGCAGTAGTATAGAGATGCAGAGATTCAGCCAGATTTTGTTGCTGAAGTCTCTTCGCCAAGACCTGAAGAGGACGGCAGTCATGCCTATGATGATGAGACCGAACATGGATAAGCAGCAGCCTATGATGGAGAGTACTTCGAGGACTTCTTCGTCTCGTTCGGAGAACACGGCCCGGGGGACGAGTATTTCGGCGAAGTGCGTGAGATGATCGCAGCGGCAGGTGTCGAGCATACCTGGGCGCGTGGCGCGGATGAAGGTGCAGCCGTTCTGCGACCAGTAGCCCTGGCCGCCCTCCAGGAAGTGCCAGAAGGCGCAGGCCCGACTTTGGTTCCGCTCGGGGCCGCTGCCGATAGAACTGAAGTGGATGTCTACCGTCTGCAAAGCAGAAAATAATTATGATTCTTTTTTTTTTCTCTAATTTAATCAATATTTGTTTACATTATATAAGCTAACATTTAAAATAATGATATGTACATGTGAAAAAATAAGCAAAATAATCATAGGGCATCAAAAAATTCGTCCGCATCACTGTCAACAGCAGTGCCCAAAAGGTTGGCAGCATTGCCACGTTGTATGGCCTAGAAATAGGCCAGCCCTCTGGTCACGTGAAACCAAGAGGGCAGTCAGACCCCATGGACCTAGTGTTTCAACCCCAAACGGCGCGAACATAATTACTCCCAATCAGGTTGGAATATTTTTATATTGGTCATTAATTAAATTGAATAAAGATAAAGAATTGAGAACAGAGTCTTTCATTGATAAATACGTACAACTATATACAATGGACTACTTTAAGTACTTTACTAACTAAAACTGCAGAACTAATTTCTTCGAGCTCATAGTCCTTCCATCAATTTATTATCGTTCAGGTTTTCACCCGTAACGCTAGTGTTTCCTATATGACCGCAATGCCACATAGCATCTACAATTTATCGTCGAATAAAATCACGGAAATGTTATTCATGAAAGTATGTTGGTGTGTTTTTTGTTTTTTTTAATCGTGAAAAAAAAATCAGCTGTTCCATTTATGTTCGCATAACTCGTCAAAATGTAGGGAACAGCTTTTTTTTTTTCGCGATTACATGTTTGGTCCCATAGTAAAAGTTGTTCATAATGATGATTACAATGACCCTTTAAAAGGATGGCCATGAATTCAATTTCACCCTGTATAACTGTCACCGAAGTCGTAGGAAACCCTAGCGTTACGGACGAAAACCTGAACGATAGTAAGTTATTAGAGCAAAGAAAGCGACCATGAGCTCAATTTTGGAGAAATCACTTCTGCGTTTTTAGTAAGCAAAGTACTTACAGTAGTCCACTGTATGTAGTTGTAGTCCCATCTCAAACAACCCTCTCTTATTACTAAAACTGAATATAAAGTATTTCGAAACTCACCTCTCCCCCATCAAACTCAGTGATATTCTCAACGTTGACGCTGAGAACGCGGCTGTTGACGAAGAAGTCATCAGAACTCTGGGTGTGGAAGGCGCGGTCATTACGGAAGACTACGAAGCTGATGCGGCGAGATGACGAGGCCACGGAGTTAGGGAGCCTTACTACTGCCTCACTGTTCTCCAGTTGTAAGTTGGCGGAGTCGAATTCGTCTGTGGAGTAATATGGTTGAAATAGAAATAATTTATTTCCCGCTTATAATGGTATACAGGTATATAGAAAAAGAGGTTAAAAAATACGAAGAAAAAATATCATGGTAGGTTGTTAGAGGTAGGGAAATACATATCTAAACTCACGCATTTTTGCCATGGGGGTAGGCAGAACTCAACTTGTTACATTCCTTAAAATGCGATCCTAGTAGAGGCATTTTGGCTAAGGTTGATACACATCTCTTTGGTCTTGTTAAATAAAAATTATCATGGTTTTGTTAACATGTTCCGTGGCAATGAGGCGGCGTCATTGCACAATATAACAAGGAATATAGTTAAGAACTATACAGCTACATTCTACTTCGTATTTCCTTGCAGTCTATCATTCACACGTATATTGCATTAAACAGCCAATTACGGTACACATGTTACAACTGATTCAGATTAGTTCGGCGTCGCCTTCAATGCCGCGCGTCATAAAACCTGAACAAACACTTTATATTGCAAATCGTTGGGAAATTTTGCGGCACGCAAAGACTAGTCGGAAGCCAGTAAACTTGACAATCAGACAAACCTTATGGCGTAATTACTGTTGAATGAATGAGCGAAACTGTGTTAAGTTTCCGAATGTAGGTAATGGAATTTGGTCCCATGGCAAGAAAATGTAACTGTACACAAATAAAAAACTAAACCTGTATAATGTGGGCATTTACGGCGGGTTTATACAATGTGTTTATATTTCGACGCAATATTTTAGTTTTTTCTCGTTAGATTAGGATACTGGCGCCGATTCTCTTGTTCACAAACTAAACTAAATTTAAGTTCAGTGCATCTTTTTCTCTCTGTTTCATTAAGAAAAGAACAGAAGATAAATATTAGTTTAGTCCTGTCAAATTTCGATACTCCATAGCAAGATTAGACGTGATTAAAAACATGGTTACTAAAAATACGTCAATTTACGTCAGGCGCTGGCTAATTTGACAGGACTAAACTAATATTTATCTTCTGTCCTTTTCTTAATGAAATAGAAAGCAAAAGATGCACTGAACATAAATTTAGTTTAGTTTGTGAACAAGGGAATCGGCGCCATTATATTTTAATTTTAATAATTTATAGTTTATTTAGTATTAGAAGTTGGACATTTTTTTTGCCTTTGCCATCCCACCGCTGGGCAAAGGACTACTCGCTTTCCACTTCTCTCTGTCCAGAGTTGCCAAGGATCAATCTTTATCGAAGGTTCCAGCTCATCCCACCATCTCCGTTGTACGTATTAGATAATAAAATATATTAATACTTACGAAATAAATAAAGCTACCTATTTTACAATGTGTAACTGAATTAATGCACATTATGAAAATAGTTTGTTCAGAATCGTTTACTGAATCGATTTCTGTCCTTTTTTAGTATAGGTAATTTTTTATTCCAAAAATAATTATAAATTACGTAAATGACAGTCAAACTTCCGCTGTACCAAAATGGATTAGGAACCTATTACACTAGACCCTTCTACGTGATCGACTGTGTGCGTGCGTAGATTTGTAATGTGACCACAATTGTCTCCCACAGCCAGTATAACCCATCATCTGCCTGCCTTTTCCCAACTATGTTGAGGTCGGCTTCCAGTCTAACCGGATGCAGCTGAATACCAGTATTTTACATGAAGCGACTGCCTATCTGACCTTCACAACCTAGTTACTGGGTAATACGATACCATTAGTTGTCAGACTTCAATCAATATAACAAATTTAATAATAAAAACATGTTTAATACATAATAGTAAAAACTCAGTGTATGTATTTACGACTATAGCATAATCATCATAGATCATCGTTACGTTTAAACGTACCTCTAAGAATCTCGAAAGCCCCATCAGTGAAGGTGTCTTGCTCCCTGGCAGCGATCCTGAGACCCTTCACGGGTAGGTTGGGATCAGCATCAGTCACCAACAGCGCTATATTATCTCTGATAGTCGTCGCATTATCAGAACCTTCCAGGTCCAGTCGAGAACCAATCTTGTCTAGAAGGTGAAGTAGTTCACCTGGTATGGACAAGTCCAAGTCTTCTGCTAGAAGTCCATCTACCTGGAAATAGTAATGATTTGGTTATTGTGGGTGCAATTTCGAGTTTGTGCCGTGGTGCGACAAAGGTGAGTGTTAAGAGGTAGGGGATCGTGCGGGGTAATTGCGTTACACACTATCGGTAGCAATGGCTTTCATTTTGACAGTTCAACAACATTCACTGCGTTATTTACGTTGTTGAGTAGACAAATTTTTCGACCACATGAAGCAATGGATTAGCAATATCCTTCAAAATGATTCAGATTGAGATTGATAGCGTGTTACGCAATTAGGATGCTGGTCATCACTCTCTTCCCAACGGCCATAAAAGCCCAAAAGCTAGCCAATAGAATGATGGTCAGTGTGGCCAAGTACATAATAATTATAACACAACATGATAACAATTTGTCTAGCGGTGGATGTTTTATTATTTATCCTTGTTCCGATCTCAATTATGGTCAAAATAGCGAAGTGCCCTGAAGAAGAAGTTACCTGGTCAAATGCTGTACTGATGTCTTCATTTAACACGGGCGCTGAGTCATTATCGATCAGGTGCTGTAGATCATCCATTACTTGTTGGAGTTGCTCTGAAGGCTGGAAACAGTTTAAAGTTATAATCATTCTTTTAAAGTAAACAATTTGACACTTTAATGTTTTTAGTGTATAGAGAGGGAAACATCACCAAATCCAATACTGTTACAAATGATTGTATTAAATATCCCACAAGATGGACCGATAACCTGGTGAAGGCTGCAGGAATTCGACGGATGCGAATAGCATAAAACCGGTCGAAGTGACGATTCTTGGCGGAGGCCTATGTCTAACAGTGGACGTCGAAAATGATGATGATGAGGTTCATGCAGCTCATGTAAGATTCATGCAATGTTACTGTTAAATGATAAATATTAAAATTGATACCTACACATAATCTTTGAAAGACACCTCTGCTCTATTTTCAGTCAGACGTAAAATATACCTCATTCCCTCAGCAAGAATTTTCTTTGTATATAATTTTTTTGTGGCTTTACAAAACTAGCTAGAGGACATCCACAAACAAATGTTAAGACTTACTGGTGGCGGATATGGTGGACGTGTCGATGGCGCAGTGCTAGTTGTAGTTCTAGGAGTAGTAGTCGTCCATTCTGGAGTTATTATTATCGGTGTGTCAGTTCTAATTGTCTCAGAAGTAACAACAGCAATAGTAGAAGCAGAAATATTAGTAGATTCAGTTGATGCCAATGTTGTTTTTGACGTAGTTCTAGTTGAACTTTCCTCATAAATGTCCGTTAGTGTAGTCATTGAAGTAGTAAATACGGTAGGCATCTCCGTGACAGTCAATGTTGAAGATGGATCCTCTTCAGAGCTGCCTGAACCTTGGACATCCATTTGAAGCTTGACGACCTAAAATGGTTAGTTAGTTAGTTAGTGCGGGGTAGGATGAGCTCAGTGCAATTATTAGATATACATAACTATGACAAATAGAGCTATAATTATTAAGTATATTAGTATGTTAGACCTGACTTTCGTTTTCAAATATACTGACTATTGTGTCATCGAATTATTCAATCGATTATTTCTCATTAATGGCACCAATTTTTATTGTATCTTACTCAATTAGATTGGTATAGTCATTCAGAATTACATCAAGATTATGATAAATACTATCGTACGAGTACGTAAAGGTGTTCTTATTTGGTTTATTTTAATAATTATTGTCGAGCCACCTAATTCAATCTTTAAAAGTTGACAGGGGCAGACCAGCTATATCGACTGACCGACTATACCTACAGGACATTAGCCAGAGTCCTGCGTCCCCGGAGATATTGCATATATACATAAATTCGCAATCTATCGATTTTCAGCGCAAATCGTTTACTTCCAAAATAGATTTGGCTATTTAGGTAGCATCTACTTGATGAACCATTTTGTAATAAGTGATGATAATTTTATATCACTGATGACGTGGGCTAACGATAAGCCAGTTGTTTAATTTACAGTATTTTTTTTTGTTTATGTAAGTGTAGGTACTTAGCCAAATACCGAACTTTTTTGCCCATTCTTCTCCATACGAAAACTACCTTTTGGAAGGGGCGACTAGAATCAGTTTTATTTTAATTTAAGTTTTGACATTCAAAAGTGCCTTTTCTGTGCCTATTTGAAATAAATGATTTGACGTTGACTTTAACTTTGACTTGAAATATAGAATCAATATCGTTGCCAGAATTTGCCTGGGTTATGTATGTTTGATGTTACAATTAAAACATACGTAGTCAGTTACAATATATTGAATTAGTTTGTGACTATGCACGTTAGTCAACAATTGCGAATTTGCAAAATGTATGAAGCTAACATTATTCATAATTTTGTAAGTTCTGACATCGTACCTACCTTTCTGATTAGAAGAACGAAAAATAAAAATAATCCATTTCTCTGACTAGTCAAAGCAGAAACCATCTAAATGAGATATATGGTGTATCCTCTGAACCAAGATAAACGTTCCCAAAAACACTTCGCACCATATAGTTATTTAGATACCTTTTGTATAAATTTAGTAACAGTAAGTACACAGGGCGACTGCTCTGTGTACTTACTGTTACTAAATTTATATTTTTATATTTTTTTACTTTTATTTTTTTTTATTTCCATTACCACTGGGCCCGACTGGGCCCAGTGGTAATGGCCCCGAGTTACGAGTTGTAGGTCGTGACTTCGAACCCAGGCAGGCACTTTAGTTTGTGTAAATTATTTAATCACCACTGCTCTCAAAACGGTGAAGGAAAACATCGTGAGGAAACCGGCATGTCCTAGAACCACAAATTCGAAGACATGTGACATCCACCAACCCGCACTAGGCCCGCGTGGAGGATTATGGCCCACTCCCTCTCACAGAGAGGAGGCCTGTGTCCCAGCACATTATAGGCTGATTATGTAAGTACACTTACAGGATTAGCAGGTCTGAGTTCTCCAGCAGGCGCCAGCATGGTGACCTGGTTGTTGTACAGGGTCGGCAGCTCGGTGGACATAAAGCAGTTCTCGTCGATGGTCGTTACCACCTGCACGCCGTCGTTGAAGTTACCGACGCAGGAGTGGATCTGGCATTGCACTTTTATTGATTCCACTGTAAAAGATTAATAATAACAAAGTTTTATATCATGTCATGATAAATACGAACATCTACGAACAACACGCTAGTAAGATTCTAGGGGTCTAATCATGGCGCACATACAGGATGGCAGGGACATCGACGCGCTGACTGAAACCATGAGTAAAGCACATGATTCAGACCTAGGGGGTCCGTAGAAATTATTATTCGGTTATCAAAAAAAAAATGTGCTGTTTCATAGAAAAGTGCAATGCCTACGCGGTCACAATGTATGGAACAACATGTTTTTAATAACCGACGAATATTATTTCAACTCAGGGTTTTCAGATTCATGTACTGAATCCAAGGCTGTCCCTGCTACCCTGTATATAATACGGAATCTAACCCAGAATCTGTATACTACTGGAAATACCCAAAAATATTTTGCCTGACACTGGAGTTGAAATCAGAACACAGTCTGCTGAGTGGTAACAAATTCATAAAGCGTCATACTCTCCTCTAGTACTTTGAGATTTTCAGAATAAATATCTGTTACAATCACTCATCAAAGATCTTACTCGTCCACATAAAAAAACACAGTCATAACCTTTTAATTGATTCTCGCAATCTGACCATTTAATTATCCCGAGATTTTATCTCGAGTACTTAACCAAGACAATGTAGACGAAAAAGAATTTTAATTTACAAGACCTGCCGTCAACAATGAATGATATTATCCTTAATTGATGATTTAATTCTCTGATCTGCAGTGACATTGAGACAAGATAAGATACATCTATAGAAACAAGGAAAAGATGACAAAAAATATGATGATATCTGATTGATGAATGTCCATTTCCTACAACTGACCATCCTGCTATTATAGTATTTTTATCTCACGAAGCGACGCGCGCTTTACAAGTGGTAACCGAGTGTACAAACTCGCTGTGAATGTGTGCGTGAAGAAGAGTAGCGTCAGCAATTAACACACACACGCACACCCTCAAACACGTTCGTCTTCGCCATTGTCTCGGATGGTACCGAGAGCTCCTACACACACATTTACAGTGTGTTAGTGCACTTGGTAACCACAAGTAAAGGGCGCGTCGCTTCGTGAGGTAAAAATACTGTAACACTTAAGTAGTTATCATAGACGAAACAAAACCAATCCCTAGTATATACAGACGGTGCGATCATCTGTCGGACTATTTAACCTCTGAACTTGGATATAATGAGACTAATTAGGACACATACGAATGTAGTTTAATCAGTTATGATCCCGAGCAAGTTTTCTATTGTAGGATACCGATAATAGGTTATTTTCCTAAAAAAATCTAATTAGTCCGTCAGTTCGATTAACAAAAAATATTGAACCCGTATTTTTTCTTTAGTCAATTATATAAAAAATTATGAAGACATTGGCCGTTAAAGTTCCGCGTGACGTCACTTGCTTGTGACACTTTTGCAAGCAAGTGACGTCACGACCCCCCCCCCCCCACTCCCAAATTTTGACGCGCTTTATCTTTGTCATTTTTTGTTTGATTGACAAAAGAAAAAATACCTGTCCATTATTTTTCGATAATCTAACTGACAGACTAAATATAATTATTATTTTTTTACCCAGGCAAATACCCTATTTGATATGAGAATGATAAAAAGGTCAGAGGTCAAATCAAATCCGGATACAGGGGAAAAATATGTTTGCCCTTTTTATTGCATGTGGTGTACAATAAAGTGTTTAATAAATTAATAAATAAGAATTTATTACAGAATTTGAAAGGTATCAACTACAGCATTAACCCAATCAAGAATGAGATCGTACTTAGTATATCAAACGAATCTACTCACCAAATTCATGGTTACCAGCTATACAATAATAAACAGGCTTCATATACACAATTTCAATGTCATCCCAAGTGCCAGGTTGAACCGGTTTCATCCTAGGATTCAGGTTCAAATGTAACACCACCGTCTTCCCATCCAAAAACAGTTTCTTCAACTTAAACCCGTACAGTATTTCTTTCTCTTTCGGATTCAAATCTGGATGCGACGTTCTGTAGTCTTTCAAAATACCTTCAAAGTCTTTTGGATCTTGAATCTGTTCTAATGCTCCATTGATTTTGTTATAGTTTGTCGAATAGAAAATGTATTCTCGTAACTTCTTCTCCCAAATCTTCTTCAGTCTTTCCACGCTTTCAAACCTGTATTCTTTCTTAAGAGCAAGTTTTACAGCGAAGTTATATCGGAGGGATTGTTCCGCTCTTAGCCAGAGAGCTCTGTTAGATTCTGAGACAAGAAATCTCTTAGAATCAATATGAACACACCAATAGTAGCCATCACCTATGGGCTTAAGGACGTAGGTTAATAACTTGTTGTGTATATCATCGAAGCTAATCTTGACAGGAGTTGGGGTAAATGTCTCGGAATCAGTGAAACAGTAAATGTTGTTTTCATCGACGTTATCTCCTACAGTCAATATCAGCTTGTTTTGTCTGTGAAAATAGACGGTTTGGATTTAAGATAAAAACATAAGATACTAACTTACTCAGTACGTAATCTTTACTTTGTTGTCTACATAACTCATACATTTCAGGAGTAAAAAAGTCGAGAGCTAAAGTCGGTTTCTTAAACTTTTTTTTTTTGAGAACTGAAGCGCTTCCCGCACGTCTATCCTACAGTAATATACCTATAAATAGGCATACGCTTGTAAACACACAAAATCACATACTGTAGTAAAAGTGTCGTGACGGTCAAAATGTCGCACGTTTTTCGGTGTAACTCTCATTCGTGTGACAAGGAACTTCGTTCCAAAAATTTAAACGCGCTCAATCCTATCTAAATGTTCTAATACTAATATTTAAAGGAGGTACTCACTCATCAGCACTAACTACTAATTCAACTTTTTTTAATTCGACGTTTTTCTCACAAATTACGTCGAAGAATAGATAGGAACTGTTGACCAAGTCCCAAATACCGTTTCGTATCGCTCCATACGAGGTTTCATTGCCACTCATCATTCCAATATTGTCTTCCAAGCCCCATTCCGCTGGTGGCGTCTATAAGGTTAATAATACATATTAATCAATACGATTAGTATTTGTTATTTGAATAAAGCGAGCATAAACGGTCCATACACGACGCTAAACACTAAGGGTTTTATTTATATATGCTGCTTAAAATTAAGTAGAGGTTGAAACGTCTGTTAACTTTAAGCTACGTTTATAAATAAAGGGGTAAATATTTTGGAAAAAAAATATTAGAAGCTCAATTTTTTATTGGGCAATACCTTGCCATAAAAGACAGTTATGAAGCAAGATAAATATTGGTAAAATTGTAGAATGATTTATCAGAAACGCTCCCAAAACTGAGCTTCAAAAACTAAACAAGCTCACGAGAAGCCTAACATTTATTTATGAATACATGATGTTAAAAGCTAAGCAATGTATTTTTAAAAACATATATGCTATTCCAAATTTCATTCATGCAGAATCATTAGTGACTATTGATTATATGAAACAAAATTTGAAAAAGTTCGCACCAACACCCACACATCCCGGAACACAGGTTGCGCAACTCTTCGCGGCGGCAACCTGTGACTGCATTTTTCTGGATTTCTGGTATCATACCTACAACAGCCCCATGTTTCGAGCTCAAAAGGGCTTTGTGTGATCGAAGGAGATACTAATGGAAACCAGCCACCACAGTCCAATAGCTATTAAAAACAAAACATTCTAAAACAACAAAAGCAGTGTTTGGTTTGTCGCTAACATTAATATTATTAAATACTCAAATACATTTTTGAGACTAGAACATAGGACACTCGACACTGGCCAAGATTACCATGGAAGTATCCAGTTTTAAGATTAGAGAGATATTAGAAATATGAAATGAGACGTAATCTAATATTAAGGAAAACTATTCCACACAAATTATACACGTAGTACACATAGACAAAATAACAAATCTCGGGAATACTTAGGAATGCTTTTATCGACGGTTTCAAGATCAAAGTCAAAGTAACGTTGATGGACATGAGCTAAATAAGATTGAATGAAATCGTAACTCACCGTAGCATCTTCATTGACAATGTGACTGTGACGTTGGGGGTCGTACGTAATGCCCAGCGGATAAACAGGAAGCGATCCAGAGATGTGTAACAGTGGATTATTTGAATATCTCCAGCCATTGTAGAGGACTGTACCGCCTCTTTTCTCACATATTTCCTTTGATTGAAACCAAGTGGCTCTAACTGCGCCACCTCCAACAGCAGTGGCTGGTGACAAGCAGGTCGCTTTAGGAGACCAAAACCTCCAAGAGCCATTGAATGCATCACAACCCTCGTTCGACATTGCGTCTTCATCAACATAAGGCTCTACCAGACAATACCTGTAGAACTCGTCGTCGCATCTCGTAGTTGTAAAATTACTTACTGGGTCTATTACTACACATAGCTCTTCTTCAATACCCTTTTGCGGGTTATCTACTTCAAACGTGGTTTCTAAAAGAGACCCTGTAGATTTTGTAAAGGAGTAATCAATGAAGGGTCCCCCAGGGTATAATGATTTGTACTCCGTCCATAATACTAACTCAGACTTGGTCAGATTCAAACTGTCGTACAGTTTGGAAGTGTACAGGTTACCGGTACACCCGACATATTTTTCTGTGAGCTTCTCTGGGCCTTTTAAGCGGTAACATATTGGTTCTCCATTGATATTGGAGTAAGCTATTTGGAATCCTATTGGACATATCACTTTTCTTTTTGATTTCTTTGCTTCTAGTGCTGGTTGTAGTAACAGTAGGAGTATTAGCGTAGCTACGGTGGGTATTCGATGAGGTTGGACCATCTGGAATCAGACAAAAATGTAGTGTTCAATTAAATCTAATTTACTTATAGATATATCCGAGTCCCAGTGTCAGTCTTGCTCAAGCTGACTAACAAGTATATGATAGGGATCAATCGTAGTGTTTTGAAATCTTTCAACGACTTGAATTAAATGACTAATACAGATGCTTTAGCAAAAATAGACACAGGAAAGGGAATTCCAAAGATTAAGAGATAGAAGATAACTCTCAAATAAATTATGTTATTAATATTATCGATACTGTACAGCTTTTCCAATACATACATTATTAGGGATTTTAGCATGGATCAGTTATCTTATACGAATCTTATCTCATTATGAACCTATCCAAAGATAATTTCGACAGTATAGCACTCAACATTGTTACCGATGTATACGGACATTATCACAGCTGATTGCGTGAAATACTCTGCTAAAACTGGTACCGTTCTCATGAAATTTCTGATAATCTATTTTTATCTATACATTTAACATTTTCATAGTATTTTGTAAAAATATAGCACTTTTCAAAGACCTTCTCATACTCGTACTTGTGCAAGAACAAGAACTCGAGCTTCTAGTTTTGTTACTAACTGTTTGAGTTGTTCTTGATACTTATATTAGTTTAAATGGATTACGTCTCCAAAGACGTAACCAATTAATTAACCGTTTCAGCGGGCGAGTAAAATCGGTCACGTTCGGTCAAGTACCTCGGTACGCCCAGGTCTTCAAAGACGGATGGACGTACTGTTTACCGGTCCAGACTCTTGCCTTACGCAGACATTGTAAGAATAGCCACTATTTTACTTAATTCTACATACAAACTTATACCAAATTTTATTTATTTCACACCATACACAGACAAAATCGAGCCTATAGTTTTCTCTGAAAAAAATATGTAATGTTTAGTGCCAGATGTGCAATGTCCACCCCTGTATACTTCTTTCTACTTCGAAATTGCTTCACGCTATAGGCATGTAGCTAGAACCTTAAAATTATATTTCATAAAATCGGCCCAATCGCTGTTATCAAGACAAGTTTGATTAAACATCACAAGTGTAATTTTTGATTTCTCACCCACTTTTAAGAAAATTACAACTTATAAGTAGTTCCTCGAAATAACACAATTTGATAACTTTTGATTATTATCAGCTGTTTATCTTGTTTCGTCAATTTTATGATAGAATCATTGAAATGCGTTCTACTTAAGCAAGTTAATATAATTAACGATTAATTTTGATTTATTAATTGTCACCGGATGTGATATTTAATTGTTATTGTGAATATTGGAACGGATATAGCATAGTTATCATGGAGTTGTGTTCAGATCCTTAATTAAGTAACACACTACCAATCATAATCTGAATCATTTTGAAAGATATTGCTAATTCATTGCTTCATATGTTCGAAAAATTTGTCTGCTCAACAACGTAAATAACGCAATGAATGTTGTTGAGCTATCAATATGAAAGAAATTCCTTCTGATAGTGTATTACGCAACTACCCCGCTGACGATGACATGGCTTTTTCAATATTTACCTACACTGCTGTTAAGATTAATAGCTTTTCATTACAATCAACGGACAGGACCCTACGATAGTTCACTCTCTGCATGTGGATACATATGCAAAATGGTTGGTCTATACTTAAAGATATGGTTATGTAGGATGTAAGTCCGTGTTTCACTGTTTAATCCTAATCCTAAAAGGCAGTAGGAATAATATACCCGTATCCACATACGTACGTATATTATTTCTTCTGCACCATTTAGGTATGTGGTCTTAGTCCTTTGTGGTCCACTTTATACCTATTTCAGAATAGAAGAGTGTTACTAATATCGCGAGCAAAGTATAGATGACAATAAAAATTGGGGTTTTTAAGCGCCATATATATTGTTGCGCGCCACAATTAATGCCTGATGATGGTGACATTAGTTACCACTAGCGCCATCTAGTTTCTAGTAGAAGAACTTATTAGTTCTTCACTAGCGTCATCTATTATCGATTGGCTGAACTTACTAGAACTATCGACATCTGGTCAGTCGGGGCCGGTATGTACTCGAACATTCTAGATGTTTCTACAATAGAAGATTCTGGAATTATCTGCGGCACTATATAAGGCCGGGACTAGCCGCGACTAATCAGACTTGGTTCTGCGATAGAAGCGAATACATCGAATGCGATCTTCAAGTGCGATTTAAGAGCGATTGTGTTTTATAATTAGTGTGTTTGAGTTGATATTAGTGTTGTTTAATAAAAGTGTAACTTTTGGTAATTTTTATCGGCAGTTTTTATTGTCACGAACCCGAAGCTCGTAACAATTGGTGTCAGAAGTGGGATTAAAATCATGCCGATTTTACCTAAAGACAACACGGAGGGTATCCGTACCCGGAGTCAACGTCAACAGGAGACGGACCACAGACGTTTTGGTGGAACTATGCCGCAGAGGTCGGAGGGCCAGCCACCAACCTCGGAGGCCAAACCGTCCGCAGAAGCTCCAGCTTCAGCAGCACCAGACTTTGCTGCCCTGATGATGATGCTGCAGGAGCAGTCCCGCCGACAGGAGGAACAGGCTCGTCGGTTGGAAGAACAGCTCCAGCGGGACAAGGAGGACCAGGCCCGTCGGTTGGAAGAACAGCTGCTGCGTGACAGAGAGGAACAGGCCCGCCGACAGGAGGAACAGGCTCGTCGACAGGAGGAACAGGCTCGTCGGTTGGAACAACAGCTCCAACATGATAAGGAGGAGCAAGCGCGCCGCCAGGAGGAGCAAGCGCGCCGCCAGGAGGAGCAGATGCTCCTTATTAAGGACCTTCACGCTACTTTTGGGAAAGACATGAAGGAGGTGAAGGATAAGGTTGCTCAATATGACAACCGCCTGTCGGAAGCTGAAAGGAACTATTGTGTTACGAGACGGGAACTGCTTGCTGTGGTAAAGTCATTGCAGCACTTTAGCAAATATCTTCTGGGGCGGAAATTCCACATACAAACTGACCATGCTGCACTGAAATGGCTATTGCAGTTCAAAAATCCAGAAGGTCAAGTTGCGAGATGGATTGAACTATTGCAGGAATACGACTTCGTGGTCGAACATCGCAGCGGAAAATCTCATGGCAACGCAGATGCATTGTCAAGAAGACCTTGTCCTGAAGACTGCAAGCATTGTACTAGGCAAGAAAGTAAAGAAGTCGTACCTGTGAGGATGCTCAAGACAGACCTCAGCAACGAGTGGAAGGAAAGCCTACAACGTGCACAGCAGGAAGATTCGGACATCAAGCCGATTCTGGAGTGGATGAGGGCCAGAGCTCCTAAGCCCAGGTGGAGCGACGTCTCAGCAATGAGTTCGATCACAAAAAGCTATTGGGCCCAATGGGACAGCTTGGTGATTCAGGATGGAGTCCTGTGCCGTAAATGGGAAAATGCTCGGGGAGACAGCTGTCATTTGCAAATGGTTGTCCCTAAAGCTCAAGTACCGGATGTTCTACAGCTGTACCATAATAGTTGTTCAGGAGGTCATCTGGGAGTAAAACGGACTCTACTGAAGATACGAGAACGGTTTTACTGGGTCCACTGCCGAGACGATGTCGAGGACTGGTGTCGCAAGTGTACAAGTTGTGCAGCTGTAAAGGGACCTCAGACTCGTAGTAGAGGTGCACTGAAATTGTACAATGTTGGCGCACCATGGGAGAGGATAGCCCTTGACGTAGCGGGGCCGTTTCCGGAAAGTGAAAGTGGTAACAAGTATTTCATGGTTGTGATGGATTACTTTACTAAGTGGCCGGAAGTCTTCGCCATCCCAAATCAAGAAGCTTCGACAGTTGCAGATAAATTAGTTTATGAAGTCTTCCGTCGGTTTGGAGTACCTTTAGAGATTCACAGTGATCAAGGAAGGAATTTTGAGTCCCAAATATTCCAGGAAACTTGTCGAGTTATGGGTACTCATAAAACAAGAACAACTTCTTACCACCCACAATCGGATGGAATGGTGGAACGATTCAATCAGACATTGGAGAGGTACCTAGCAAAAGTTGTGGAAAATCGGCAACGAGATTGGGACAAGCACATACAACCGTTTTTGTTGTCATATAGAAGCGCTGTTCACGAAAGTACATCGGTGACACCAGCTTTCGCAAACTTTGGAAGAGAATTACGGCTGCCTGCAGACCTGATCACCGGAATACCACCTGATGCCCCACGCAGTATAACCGATTATGCGAATAACTTGCGGAACAAAATGAATGACATTTATGAGCACGTCAGACAATCGGGCCAGCAAATGTCTGAAAAGATGAAAACCCGTTATGACCGCAAAATGAACAGTAAAGGGTTCGACGAAGGTTCACTAGTATGGTTGCACAATCCAGTCCGCAGCAAGGGGAAATCTCCTAAGCTTCAAGCTAAATGGGATGGACCGTACCGGATTGTGACAAAGATCAATGACGTAACCTACCGGATACAGAAAGGTGCAGGAGGTACTCCTAAGATCGTCCATGTGGATCGATTGGCGCGTTATTATGGAGCCGATAATGCTCGGGACGAGCATGTCTTAGGAGGGGGCAGTGTTGCGCGCCACAATTAATGCCTAATGATGGTGACATTAGTTACCACTAGCGCCATCTAGTTTCTAGTAGAAGAACTTATTAGTTCTTCACTAGCGCCATCTATTATCGATTGGCTGAACTTACTAGAACTATCGACATCTGGTCAGTCGGGGCCGGTATGTACTCGAACATTCTAGATGTTTCTACAATAGAAGATTCTGGAATTATCTGCGGCACTATATAAGGCCGGGACTAGCCGCGACTAATCAGACTTGGTTCTGCGATAGAAGCGAATACATCGAATGCGATCTTCAAGTGCGATTTAAGAGCGATTGTGTTTTATAATTAGTGTGTTTGAGTTGATATTAGTGTTGTTTATAAAAGTGTAACTTTTGGTAATTTTTATCGGCAGTTTTTATTGTCACGAACCCGAAGCTCGTAACAATATGTTTAAAAGCATTAATTAGTAGCTAATCTCAAAGTATCAGGTAGTACAATCTCTCAAAGATGTCACGTACGTAATCAATATAAACAGATAACACTCTTTTTGTATGGCCCGCTATCGTAGCTTCTGATTAGGTCGCCATTGATCGATTAGGGCGGAACTCTTGTTTCACACGCCTAGTGGATTACGGCCCACTCCCTTTCACCGAGAGGAGGCCCAAGTCCCAGCAGTGGGAACACTATAGGCTGATTATTCACAAAATATATTCCGCGCTCTTTCTTTAAGAAGCAACTCTGGAAATCCTCTATCAGATCCTGTCCTTAGGCTCACCCCAACGTGTGAATGTGGGTAGGTCACTACCTACTTCATATCTCTGCCTTACCCTTAATTTGGGGAATTTCCTATTTGAAGATTATCAGGGTTACAAGGGCAAAATCGAGTTGATTTTTCCTAGTTACACCCTGAGTCCCTGACAAACAATGGCGAAATGTGGGTGTACCTACTACAAGTACACGTCTGCCTAACTCTTCGGGGAATACAGCCGTAGTGTCATGTCATATGTACAGTGTACACCCTGACAAAATGACTATATCAGTTCTATGACTAAGTACAAAAAAGCAGTGCAGTTCAACTTCTGCCCTGCTATAAGAGCTGATGGTAAGCCCCCAAACCGTTACTGTATAATAAAAAGAATTCCTTACTAAAACATGTAAGTAATTCGCACAGTATTTAAAACCAGTGGCAGTCCCCCATTAACGTAAAAACGTTACAAGCAATCCACTAAGCATTCAGTCCGAGATTGAATTAAATTCACAGCGAAACAAAAAATGCCAACGTAATTGTGACTTAATTTCAATGACCTTAATCATGAAAGCGAGGTCCATTTTATGTTACGATTGAATTAAACAGTTTTGTTTGTTTATTCACCAACATTCAAACCACAACTGCACAGGCTAGGTATTTAAACAGTTGGTTTATGTAAAATTTTCTAAGATTACATATAATTTTTCTTTTTATGTTGGCGAATACAAGGTTTAGCTGCATAAAGTCTAGTTTTGAGCTGTACTAAAATTGCACTTATTTTGTCATAATCAGCGTATAATGTTCCTCCTGCTGGGACGCAGACTTCCTCTTTGTAAGAGGGAGTGGGCCGTAATCCACCACGCGGGCCAAGTGCCGATTGGTAGATGTCACCTGTCTTTGAGTTTTTTGTTCTGGACATGCCGTTTGCTCATGATATTTTCCTTCACCGTTTTGAGAGCAGTAATTAAAAAAAAAGTAAAGCGCATGTCTGGGTTCGAGCCTACGACCTACAACTCGTAAGACGTTATTAAATTATTTATTTTGCCTACACATGTTATTAATAAGTTATCGGCAATGTCTGCTGAAATGTGCTTGTTTTTTTACATCAATTCCAGCTTTTTGAACTGCTGAATACAAATTCATCATAACCATATGTCATCTCATTGAATGGGTAGCCATATTGTGTGGTCAGGAAACCCTTCTGCCTTCAATCATGAGTTTATGGGGGAGCACCACGCAGAAAGGTAGTTAAATGATATTGAACGCACTTATTTACCTATTAATACAGTACAGCCGACGAGAGAATGCGTTCTTGTCAGTTTCATACAAACGAATACGTGTTTTGCGAATTTGATCTTTATTAACTACTAGAATGGTCGCACTGACAGGTGTCAGGAACGAAATCTCTCGACGGCCGGATTGTAAAAAACTAACTTAACTTACCCATCTGTCACCAAGGTGACAGAATGATTGTCACATACGGGCACGGGCAGTCGACCAGAAACAACAGATATCATGACCCGATTTTGATTGGATTACCCGATTACAGCAGTAATCAGTAATAAAAAAAATAACACTTTTTCCTTAAAAGACACTTAACCGTTGTCTGCGTAAGTGCAGCCACGAATAATCAGTAGTTTTAAATAAATTAACAAAAAAAGTTTCCTCACCTTCATTGCTTTAAGTGATTTGAGCGCGAATGACGAAAAGTCCTCTGTGCCAGCTCATCTTACAGTCCCATTTAAGACTCTATCCTTGAGGAACTACAGTCCAAACTTGCTTACACCGTATTTGTAGTAGCTTGTTCCGCGGTTTCGTCTGAAAAGATTAAAGAGTGTCATTAATGCGAATGCTCAAATTGGTCAACCTTCTTGGCTGTCGCGTCAGATGTCAAGGGATCATGATTTAATTGGGGGCCTTAACTTTTGTACCCATAAGTCAGCGCTGTGTGACATTATACGTCTGATTAAGACAAGCCTGCTGTATATCCGGATTTTTTGCTAGTCGAGCGAAAACGTGGTAAATTGCTAGTTTAAGCTCACGACTGTGATTGGCAATTGCACCAAAAGAAATGTAGTTACTTTAATAAGAGCTTGATTTTCACTTTAACTACGAGAAAAGATTCCTGGTTGATGACTAACCTGTTATGAACTTATAATACATCTGTACAATACAAAATAAAGCCTAGTAGGCCGGATAGTAAAATAGTTTGGTTCCAAAAAAATCCTCAATAGCAATTTAATCAATTAGAGATAAAATACGACAAGGAAAGAAATTCAGTCATTAACACCTACTGTTTCCGCTATAAATATCAATGACTTTATTATATTTACCTAATAATATAAATTAATTCTAAGATAACCAAAATAGTAACACTTTTTTTTTTTTTTTTTGTGGATGGGAAATTCTCTCCTGAGGAAACTCCTCCCGCTCTGGGTGGAGCAGAAGGGAGTGTCAGACTCTTACTGACTAAAACCCACCCGTGTTCCTTCCTTAGCCCTTTATGTACCAGGGCAGCGGTAACCCTTTCGGACGATCCCGCTACCCCGGCAGGCTTCGACCCTGTCGGGACGTTGACATCTCTCTGAGGCGCACGTGGAACACATACGCGCCGTCCGGCACGGGCCTGGTCCTGATCGGACGGAGAGCTACCCATTGCTCTGGTGCATCCTGGGGTGCAGGCAGCTATTTCTCAGTGGGATTTTTTCCCAATGAGATCTCGCTGCCCGCATGCTAATGTTCTGCCAAGAGGAACGCTCCACACAAGCCGCTATGAGGAGCAGAGCGGCTACTGTGTGGAGTAAGAGCGGGCCTGGTGTGCACTTACCATGCCGCCGGGCAGGCAGGAGGGGTTACCCCCCCTTCTGCCACCATTAATATCGTAGCCCCGAAGATTGTCAAGGTCATGTCTCTGACTTTTGACGGGGGTCGAGGGACTTGGCTTAACCGCCCGGACCGCGAGGAAGATTAACCTCTATAAAAAATTCCCCAAACCTCCAAGCGGCGGCGCACCGTGAGGGAGGTAGTAAGCTTGACTAATGGGTAGCTTGGTTTAGTCTCTAGTGCGGACCACGGATTTTGAGCAGGTACCTAAAGTATAATACTCGTGGGAACAAAAATGGAAAAATTTAGAAAACAAATAGTAACACTGACATTATATCCAAAGAATTGTCAATTTTAAACCGAGGTATTAAAATTGCAATTTGAATGTTCAGGCTTCATAGTTGGCCTAGCAGCTACATTTGTTAATTTCAGTAGCGTGATAAGTATCAATTAATTGTAAGAAATGATCGGGATACGTCATCAGTTTCCATTAGCACGGTAGTTTGGGAAAAGAAATATTCTAACCGCAAAGGTCAGGAGTAGTGTCTTATGATCTAATGGAATCTGTGTCAAGGGCGATTTTTTGTCGAAAATTCGCGTTTGATGGTGACTTTTTTTGCATTTGATGGTGACGTTTTTGTACGTTCTCGTGAATCAAAAAAACAAGCTAAGTGCGAGTCGGACTCGCACACGAAGGGTTCCGTTACCACAAGACAAAAAACGCCAATAAAAAAACACGTTTCTTGTAAGGACCACCTTTAATTTTTTACTTTATTTTATTTTTTATTTGTTGTTATAGCGGCAAAAGAAATACATACTCTCTGAAAATTTCAACTGTGTAACTATTACGGTTCATGAGCAGAAAAACCGTCTTGATTTCATGAATGATAGCTATAAGTGGGACTCGACGTCAAGGGAATAAATCATCCACTCAATGTTCCGAGGGGCAATTCTCCTAATTTTAAGAACGTTCACAGTCTGATCTGTCTCAATCTGCCAGAAATACGTCTAATTTCCTTGCATTTTGACAAGTTTTTGACATTTGCTTGTCGTCGAGATGAGACTGTGACTAGATATTGAACGTTTTATATTACGAGAATTGGCCTTCAGATAGATCTCGAAAGTCGTTTCTCTTTATACGAGTTCTAGTTTCTGTTCCAGCCAACCATCATCATCTGTATAGCCTTTTCCCAACTATGTTGGTGTCGGCTTCAGGTCTAATCAGATGCAGCTGAGAGCTGAATACCAGTATTTTACATGACGCAACTGCCGATCTGACCTCCACAACCCAGTTACTAGGTAATACGAGTACGATACCAATCTGATCTCAGTGTCTGTCAAAAATACCTCTAATTTTCCTACATTTTGACAAGTTTTTGACGTTTATTTGTCGCTGAGATGAGACTGCGACTAGACTTTGGACATTTTAAATTACGAGAATTGGCCTTCAGGTATGGTATGGTGCGTGTGTATGTGTGATGTTTGTGTGGTGTGTGTGTGTGATGTGCGTGTGGTGTGTGTGTGTCTGGTGTGGGTGTGTGTAAGGGTGTGTGTTTGTTCCATTGTGCTTCGTTTGATTTGATGTCAGGTCAGGGTCTTTATATTAGTGCAGCAGATGCAGCTGAATATCTACCAGTATTTTCATGGAGCGACTGCCTATCTGAACTTCATAACCCAGTTACTGGGTAGCACGATATTTCTTGGTAAGACTAGTTGTCAGACTTTCGGACTTCTGACGACCCGCAACGACTATCAAAGATCCACGAATAACTGCCGGGACTAACGGCTCTCCGAGGCACGGAGGGGTTTTGGTATGTAAAGATGGTCACCCATTCGCGGACCAACCGCGGCAAGCGTAGCTTAACCTGATTGATCGACCCGTGCGGTTGTTTTTACTTAGCCACAGGCCCCTGCTATCTTCTAGCCAACCATCATTATTTAATGAGTTTCTTCTCTGAAAAAAAAAAAAAAATCTCAAAAGTACCGCGGATTGGCAATGGCGGAATACATGTAGATCATCACGACCCCACAGGACAGCATTGTGGCCTGCTTAATCAAACTAAGCATATTTTTTTGTTATTGAACTCAAAAACTACCTACAGCGAATGTAAGTAATTTAAAACTCACCTAAAGCACGGTTTACCGTGCCTAAAGTCATGGGAAAAAAACAACGCCTCTTCAACTAAACCGACACAATTGCAAAACACATCTCGTGATAACAATGTGCAAATGATAACAGAATCATAACGTGCTTTATCACCGTCTCCTATGACTCATTTCGCTCTGAGAAATATTTACTCAAGATAATGTGACGACACAATCTCATCACCTCCGTTTGAGATGAACGTATTTGCTACTAACAAATTTCCAGAATCTGTCATAATGTTTACCTGAAGAATCTAAAGATAATGCAAAAATGAGTAATTAATTTATTCTTAGCTTTTCCTTTTCATGTGTTTGAACGGAGCCCTGAGGTACTAGCAAAGCTATTCACAACCATTCGATACGCTTCCATGCCGAATCGAACATCAATCAATGTTATCGAAGGAGTCCTCTAAAGGCTGATCACAATTCCGAAACCCGCAAAGTTTGACAGTTTAAGAGCTGATTTTTCAGATAATTTTATCGGAAGAATAATTTTGAATTTTTGACAGTTTTTCTATGGAAGACCATAGAAAAACTGCCAGACGTCAATTGTATTCCACGAATAAAAATTACCTGTCGATTGAAAAATCAGCCCATAATCAAATAGACGACCGCTATTCTCCCGTCGGGGACTAGGCAAAGGCAAGTAACCGAAAATTTGTCATTTTCGAATCGGAACCCTTTCGATTGGTTGTGAATAGCTATAATGATATCTTATATTTCTACACCGTAAAATTTTTATCGTTTTAATCCTTAAAAAAAATCTGTTGATCCCTAGATTTATGTTCGCATAACACGACATAATGTATGAATCGACTGATTCTTTTTCACGATTCGGAGTTGGTCCCGTAGTAAAAGTTGTTCATAATGATGAGTACAATGACCCCTTTTAAGGACTAAAACGATCAAATTTTATCGGTGTATATACACAATTCTTACACTCACATGCAGACGTGTATCAAAATCTGAATATACGTAATTAATGCTTTGGCTATGTGCCATGCAATTAATAAACTACCGACTGGGTGTGAAATAGAACTTCATCAGTCTCTATTTGCCACCTCTCTAGAACCAAGATGGTAGAAAAAGAAAGTATTTATTTAATCTGGTTGTAACTAGGCGATTTTCTTCTGCTATACAAGCCAACACCCTAATTGCGTAGCACACTTAATCACAGGTTTGAAGAAAATACCTAATCCATTGCTTCATACGTTCGAAAAATTTGTCTGCTCAACAACGTAATAACGCAATGAATGTTGTTGAACTGTCAAAATGAAAGCCATTGCTACTACTGTGTGTTACGCAATTACCCCGCTGGTCCATGTTGTCACAGACATGCACTGAGAGTGGCTTACGTTAATTTATTGCGGAACCATTTAACCAGGCCTAAAAATTGTAATCTAGACATATTTTTAAGCAGGGCATTAAGTCAGATCTCTTGTAACAGAGAGAAAAACTCATATATTCCGCTTTGATAGTATGTTTGTTGCAGCAATTTAGCTGCTAGTCGATCCTAAAACCCGTAAGGTAATTAACAATAAGTGTTAATGAATACAATGATGCAAATTAATTAATTCAATTCAAGCACATCCATGGAATGGCAAATACACAACGGACCTAATGATGGTAGGTTTTATATGAAATATAACACTAAACTTACACAACTAACCAAACTTACAGGCATTAAATTACGTTATTATACTATGTCGTAATGGTACTAAACTAATTTTGTATCAGCAGCTAGTAATTCGGTGAAGGGTACACTGTGAGGAAACCGGCATGTCCTAGAACCAAAAATTCTAAAACATGTAAAATTCGCAAACCCGCACTGGGCTGAGTGACTGACTGAGGCTTTTTGTCAGTCTGGCCAGTGGTTGCCCAATGGTGACGGTCCCGACTTTCGAGTTGTAGGTCGTGGATTCGAAACCAGGCAGGCACTTAACTTTGGGTAAATAATTTCATCACCACTGCTCTCAGAACGGTGAAGGAAAACATTGTGAGGTAACCGGCATGTAATAGAACCAAGAATAACCCACTCCCTCTCGAAGAGAGGAGGCCTGTGTCCTAGCAGTGGGAATATTGTAGGCTGATTTGTCTGCATACAGGTTAAACGAAACCACAGTAAAGACGAAACTAACTGTATACACGTCTCTAGAACGTGGCTGGTTACTAACCAAATTTTCATTAACATCAGGTAGATACAATTGCCCATATAGGTCTTCAATCTTCACATGTCTTTGCTAATATGCTATAACACGCGACATTAGATGGAATTCATTTATAGACTGTGCAAATTATATATTATTCTATTTAATTATGCTAATTAAGTGCCGTAAAAAGAATTGTGGGATATTTTTAGTGTTACAGGAACAATAACTTGATCGAGATTAAAGTGTAAACGTAAGCAGGAAGTCGATGGGTACATTATTATTATTGAAAGGAGGCAAAACCTTTTTGATATTGTTCTAAAACATTAGTCAACACACACAGTCCAAATAATGATGCTACCTAAAAGAGAATCTCTAAATCTGATGGAAAAAAGGACGACTCATCAATCCTACTATAACTACACAATACACAGTATACCTTGATTTGCTTTAGAATTCCATTCAATTTAGTTACATTTAATCATTAGCGAGGGACAAACATTGGCCAATGAAAACACAAGGATAAAAACATTTGAACAAGGCCAAGCCAATGAGCTGTACTTAGGAGTACTTATGGGGTGGAGTGAGCAACCAATGGACAGTTATATTGGCAGAAGCAGAAGGTCCAACCAGTTAACCAGAGCAAAAAGACAAGAAACAACCACTACATGACTGAGAACCTAGTAGGTTGAGATGTCTACGTACGATAGTGAAAGAATATTGCTACGATTGCCTATACATACTTAAGTCAATATTATAATTGCGAAGGTAACTTAAATTATAAATTGTGTGTCTGTCGGTCCGTCTGTTACCTTTTCACGCCTTAACGGCTAAATTGAATTCTTAATACAGGTACACTATGACCTGGGTTGGAAGATAATATACTTTTTATCCCGGAAGTACGTGCCCATGGGATAATTTCCGACCTCCACGCGGACAAAGCCGCGAGCAAAAGCTAGAATATGGACATTTAATAAATAAACTATTGATTTTAAAACCCAACAAGTCGAAAACGCTGTTAGTCAGCGGGTATTAATGTTGGTGATTGACTAGAGAAGATGATGACCAAAGAAAACTTGAATGGATTGTGTGAAGGATAGTACGAATGAAAATTGAACGAATGATAAGATGGCAGCTGAAAAGGGCAATCGAAAAACTAATTGCGACAATTTGGGACCACAGCAGGAAGAAGAAGAGATGAAGTAGATCAGTGCATTAAGAGTACAGATACAATTTAAGAGTACAGGAGCCTGTTTGGGCCCAGCAAGTACTTATTACTACTTATTATATACATTTAACTTATGGCCAGGTTATACTTAAAGTTAAGTTCATGCTTATTTTACTATTAAAATTGTTGTCTAGCAATAGTAATCAAAATCATTAGAGTTCCAACATTTTTTTCTCACATTTCGGTCGGACGCAGCAGAATACAAATGGTGATCGTGGGAAAATATTGTAGCCCATTATTATTAAAAACGAGTGTCAACAGGCTGGTATGATGTTTAGTGTTATGATAACTGTGATGGAATTGGTTGTATCACTATCTACATATTACAAAACAACTATCTGTGGACCCGGTGAACTTCGTGTCGTCTAAAAAGTCGTTCCATACACATACACATGAATTTTCTCATACAAAATGTATGATAAAATTCATGTAATGTATCCATTATTTTTTGTGATTTATTCTCATGTTTTAATAATTATTCCGATATTTGGGGTGGAAACAAATCCAAAAAATCAAAGAAGATCATAAAAATCTGTCCAACCATTCTTGAGTAAAAAAAAACGGGTTGCACTCCGGGAGTGCCGGCAGAAGTGAAAACTTGAATATTAACGTTGTGCCTTTTTGATATTTTGGAATGCGGTCTACTCTCCCTCCGTCTTACGCATTTTCGATCAGGTCACGTGTCCTGACGCGAGCTCCGTCTCACAAATTTTCGATCAGTTCACGTGTCCTGACGCGAGTTTAACATTTTTTACCCATCACAAAAAACTCTCCCTCCGTCTTACGAATTTTCGATCAGGTCACGTGTCCTGACGCGAGCTCCGTCTTACGACTTTTCGATCAGGTCACGTGTCCTAACGCGAGTTTAACATTTTTTACCCATCACAATAAAAGTGCACAACGCCGTTAAAGAAGTTTTCACTTCAAAAATGATGTATGTAACTAACCCGACTTTGTTTTATTTATATATATAGAAGAAGGCGCTAGTCTCTGGAACTACCTGTCGGATTTCCCTTATCCATTTGATAGCCATCTAGCTGGGGGGCGTCCCACACTACGCTTACCGACACGCGGTCTCCACTCCAGGACTCGTCTGCTCTACCGGCCATTGGTCCAGCTCGATGGACGGACGACCTAAAGAAGGTTGCTGGAACGGACTGGATGCGGAAGGCGGAGGACAGGGTGTTGTGGCGCAGCCTGGGAGAGGCCTATGTCCAGCAATGGACTGTGATAGGCTGAGTTGATTTGATAGCCCAATTCTAAAGGAAGGCTAGTTAACACCACGCTACGACCCTTACAACCCGAGCAAAAAGAAAAAAGTCAGAAAGAACGCTTAGCGAAAATTAAGAAACGAAAGTAATCGATGCGCCGCGACGCGGTGGGGTGGTTTCCGAAATTTGACGCGGGCAGAACAGAAGCTAGTGTCATAATCCTATATTGTTCCCACTGCTGGAACACAGGCCTCCTCTCTACGACAGGGAGTGGGCTACTCTACCACGCGGGCCCAGTGCGGGTTGGTAGATGTCACACGTCTTCGAATTTTTGGTTCTAAGACATGCCCGTTCCCTTACGATGTTTTCCTTCACCGTTTTGAGAGCAGCGGCGATGAAATAATTAATACAAAATAAAGCGTCTATCTGGGTTCGAACCTACGACCTACAACTCTTAAGTCGCGGCTATTACCACTGGGCCACCACTGCTCTAGAAGCTAGTAGCTAATAATATAACCTATACTTTCACAAATATTCCTTCTGAAGTACTGTCAAACAAGCTATTTGATAGGTATAGAGGAAAAAATATATAAATATAATTGCAAGTTAGCTGCTGTCCTTGTATACGTCTGACGACCCTGCTTATGCTGTGGATAAATGTTGGCGCTTTCCATCAGTTCCACAGTTTGAACTTTTCTCAGATAGACAAGAAAGAAAAAGATGAGTTTTATATCTTTGTCTCTTCATTATCGTAAGTGGGTTTTCTGCACAATTCTTCTTCGTGCAGTAGGTGCAGCACATTGCTCGCTAGATCGACGCTTTTATAGCGTACTTGCGCTGAATAAATGTTTGTGACGTCACAGCGGGAATAAACGGCATCTACCTATGATAATATTTTATATTGAACTACTTCATAAAATCACACTTAGGCATTATCTTTATGGGTAGTGCTTTTTTAAAACTACATTTGGCTTTTTTTGTACCTATGTGTTTTTTTTAGTGAGTGACTCAGAAAAATTATGTTTTAATACCGGGTCGATCGATCAGGCTAGCCACGAATGGTCTGTGGATGGGTAACCATCTTTACATACCTACCTACCAAGGCTTTCCGAGACAGGAGGACTCGGAAAGCACGTTAAGCAGTTGGTCCTGGCTATCATTTGTGGATCTTTGACAGTCGTTTGACGTCAGAAGCCCGAAAATCTGACAACCGGTCTTACCAAGAAATATCGTGCTACCCAGTAACTGGGTTATAAAGTTCAGATAGGCAGTCGCTCCATGTAAAATACTAATACTGTTGGATATTCAGCTGCATCTGCTGCACTAATATAAAGACCCTGACCTGACACCAAATCAAACGAAGCACAATGGAACAAACACACACCCTTTTTTTTTTTTTTTTGACGATGAGAAATCATCAAATGACCCCTCCCGCTCTGGGTGGAGCGGAAGGGAGTGTCAGACTCTTACTGACTAAAACCCACCCGTATTCCTTCCTTAGCCCTTTATGTTCCAGGGCAGCGGTAACCCTTTCGGACGATCCCGCTACCCCGGCAGGCTTCGGCCCTGTCGGGCCCCGTCAACTATGCTGACATCTCTTTGAGGTGCGCGTGGAACACATACGCGCCGTCCGGCACAGGTCTGGTCCTGATCGGACGGAGAGCTACCCATTGCTCTCCGCCCGCAGGCCCGCCCCTACGGTGGCCGGGAGTCGTCACGCGGCTCCCGACGCCCGGAGCGTCTCCCGCGGCGGCTGAGGCGTGAGGATCTCTCCCTCAAACACACACCCTTACACACACCCCCACCCACACCAGACACACATACACCACACGCACATCACACACACACACCACACAAACATCACACACACCACACAAACATCACACATACACACGCACCATACCATACCTGAAGGCCAATTCTAGTAATTTAAAATTTTCAAAGTCTAGTCGCAGTCTCATCTCAGCGACAAACAAACGTCAAAAACCTGTGAAAATGTAGGGAAATTAGAGGTATTTTTGACAGGTTGACACTGAGATCAATCTGTGAACGTTCTTAAATTACGAGAATTGCCCCTCTGAAATCACCTCTCTAGTCTCCACTCTGGAATTCGTACTCCGAGCCCCAAGATACAGAGCAAATACCATATTGTAACCTAGCTGTAGGTAATATTTTAAGCCACTCATGTCGTTTTAACTTGCTGTTAACCTGTGAACCTGCTTACTGTATTACCTGGACAATAAATATTTTTTCTATTTTTTTTTTTCTATTTTCTATCTGGTTAGACTATGGAAACCGACAACACCATAGTTAAGAAAAGGCTAGGGATACTACACAGACGTAATAAAAATGGTAGCCTTAAATCAAATGTGATAATGGAGTTTATCTATTAATCGAACAATAAAATTACTCATAAGAAAAGGTTTCTAGTTGGATATTACAGTTACTGACATCATAATCGTCCACAAATACGTAATGATTGTATTGATTAATCTATTATTAGTTATTCAATAAAAACCCTGACATGTGACTGCTCAATTATCTCCTTCTACTAATATACTATTGTATAGAAAACGTGAACGTCTACGTTAACGTTACGTAGCCTGTGAAGGTTCATAACAGTTCCCATGGCTGTCGAAACGGGTCTCTTACGAAAATGGTGACAAAGTGTGACGACTGCCGTCAACGCGTCGGCGGCTGCCGTTGATAAATTGCCGTTCGTGTATTTGAGCACCGAAGTCAAATACATGACGCGTCCCGCTCGTGTGTATGCAGACTTAGAGATTTTTGTCAAGAGATTGAACATCATTGTCCTGGTGATTACCAGATCTGTTTGTGTCGTAATTTTATTTTACCACGTTTTTAGTTCCCAGTTGAGTTGGGGCCAGCATGGAGTCTAACGAGATGCAGCTGAATCGGACGAGCTGGACAAAACAAACGACCAGTGGTCGACATTAGCATTGGAAGTCATGACGAGAAGCCTTTGCTATTCCTAGAAATAAAACTATTTAGTTTACTTTCAGACAGGCGCTGTCCGGGCTCCCAACTGACTCTCTATTTTTTTTCTATTCTTAATAAGTGTTTGTCTCTTAATATTACGAGATCTACCTAAAATAGAGTCCGGATGTGTACCCGGTTGATGGCAATAGGGATTTGGATATGTTATGTTAACTTAAAACGTTCGTGGAGTTTGTTTGGCAGAGCCATGCAAACAAAAACTTCTACAGTACCTATACGAACAAAAATTAAAAATGTACCTATAATGCAATGTGCAAGATGTGTCTGCAATTTGAAAGTGCTTTTTTCTATAGGATTTTTGTACTAATTATTGATATTTGTCCAGGGCAACGTCTGTCGGGTTAGCTAGTTTATAATAATAGTAAATAAATATAGTTAGTATGGATTATTTTATAACACTTTGTTTTCCAGTAAGCAAGAATATTTCTACTATTGTAAACAACAACACAATACATTAACCTTGAACGATTGGTCATCAAGCATAATTATTGTATAAATGGCTAGAAAGATAAAACACTCATACAAACACTCAAAGAGCCATTATCTGTCACAAAACAACTTTCACTACTCGGAAGTGAAAACCTCTATTTCAGAAAATAATCCTGGTAAAATATATACATGAGCTACTACTATAAAAACACAGTTTTCACACAAACTCTGAACACTTAAATAAAGATAGCGGTGTATAAACACGCGCGATACGGCATTAGCATATGCACATGAATCTTGAACAGTCATAAACATAAGGACTGCGATAATAAAGTACTGTACCTACCGAGCGACGGCTAGTTTGATGCTTTTCCTGTTTTATTTTCATTCGGTGAGATAAAAAAGTGTTTTTGTTCTTTATATCTTGTCGCTCACAATAGGTATTATTAGAATGCTGAAAGTCACCCAAAAGGCAAAGGAGAGGACTAGGCTTGGAATTTCTCTACGTGATATAATCAGAAGGTGCCTGACATAGCCCCTAGAATTGCCAACCTTAAGTGGCGGTGGGCGGGGCACATTGCTTGCAGAACAGATAGACGATGAGGCCGAAAGGTTATGGAGAGACGACGGCGTACCGAAAGACCTCCCACAAGGTGAACCGTTGACCTTGTGAAGGCAGAAATCCACTGGATGCGAGAAGTGCAGAACCGGTCCAAGTGATGATGCTTGAGGGAGGCCTATGTCTAGCAGTGGGCGTCTTTCGGCGGAAATGATGATGATGATGATCTTACCTAAGTTGCTAGACGTGGGTCACAGCAACCTTGTACTTAGTCTCGATGGCTACAATGAAAGATTTGGCTGATCGTTAGCACAAAATGGCTATCAGTCCAACCGTGGTCCAGCTCACTATCTTAGTTCATATGCTTACTTAGTCACTTTTGCGACAGAATTAGAGGTAGGTCATCATCTGCCTAGCCTTTTCCCAACTACGATGGGGTCAGCTTCCAGTCTAACCGGATGCATCTGAAAACGAGTATTTTACATGGAGCGACCGCTTATCTGACCTCCCCATCTCTGGTAATACGATACCCTTGGTAAAACTGGTTATCAGACTTTCGGGCCTCTGACAACCCGTAACGACTGTCAAAGATCCACGAATTACAGCCAGAATTAGAGGTAGGTATAACTTATTCTTTTGCAGAAACTGTACACTGCTTTAAGTATAGGTAGGTACTGTTTTCAATATCCTGCTTTAGTAGTTAGCGTGTCAGGAACATAACTACTGCTTTAGTAGTTATGTTCCTGATACGCTTCTAAGGGAAGTTTCTTCCTAGTGTTGACCAATTTGTTATTCTCAATCAAATTAGTCTACTCCCGGCTTATCCACCAGACCCCGGCCGTCTAGATCATATTTACTGACATTTTTATGACGATTTTTATCAAGCACTGACCTACTCTATGCGCAGAAGTATGACGTCAACCCCATCATTGCAAATGCTTTAATGAATCTGAAGCCACACTCAACACATAAATATTTCCCCACCTTAGCAATCAAGGACTTTCATATTAAATATTTAATTGAGCCAAAACCAACTGAGTCTTTGGCACGAGACATTAGCGGGATGTTTTTCAGTTGTTTTCCGAAATATCAAAGCGAATGTTCCGTAGAATTCGTTCAAGGTGTCCGCAACTAAATAGGTCGTAAAGGTGAGCCTCGAGTCAGTGGCGTGCTGCAAAGAGCCCTATTTTTAGCACCGAAATGGTACAAAAGAACGTTAAATTCCCAGGAATCTCATTGTTTGTTTATTTAATTAGGGATCCTTTTGATCACTGCGTTGTCTGAAAGAATGATCAAAGTCAAGCTTCACATAAAATTCGAAATCTTGATCGTTAATGGCGCAAGAGTTTGTAAATGATCGTAAGTTCCCACATTAATAACTACTGGATACTTAGACGATCGTAATCAGTAAAGATACCATCATTATCATAAGAAACAATCCTAACTTTTTTCGCCCTCACTCCATAATACACGAGAGTTCCATGTGAACGTCAGTTATATCGTACAATAAGATCTTTAATTAACGAATAAAAAACCGGCGTTGGAGACACATACTGACTTATTACCAAAGATAAGGCAATTACCGGTATTTTGTTCGACGACAGACAATAACTTACGATTACTTACCGCCTTTCACTTAATTACTGAGGAAGCGCAAGCGCAGAACCGTACGATCACACAAACCATAATGCTACGGTTTCTCACGGAAAATTCACTTCCCTGTGAAATACTAAGCATTGTACACACGCTATTTTTATTGTGGAATTAGCATTAAAAGAGTTTAAGACAACGGTAATGTCGCAGTAAAAATATAATTGTGTACTCGACTTTATCGCCGTGTTTCGCAATAACGAGAGCGGATTGATTTATGTGTTTCTGGAGATTTAAACTGGAGAGATGGTTTGTTTATGCTTGGCATGTGGAGATAAAATGCAGTCAATTTGCGTATTTATACCTCTAATAAATACCTAAGTTAATAGCCACAAATATATTTACCAGGAAACTAAATAAGTATGCAGTTCTGCTGCATATTTAGTTTCCGGATGACATTAAAAAAACATTTACCGAGCAATATTCCACGCCAAAAAAATAAAGGATTAAACAAATAGCGTAATTTTGTCTGACCCTAGAGTTTTGGCAGTTCATTCAACCGATGTTTGAAAAACATTGAAAGACAACATTCACCGGCTAGCAGCGATAACAAGGTTTAATTTCAAAAGTATAGGAAGTGCTATTTGTATAATTACGTCAAGCAAGTTACGATTTCATTTGAGCATAGCTTGAAGTGTCATATATAACATCATGCTGGTAATCCCCGCAGTGTTAGGCAGGGATGTACCTATATTACACCCAGTTTTCGCCACAGGAGGCGAGCCTATTGTACTCAACCGGGCACAAATCCAGACTCCGGGCTGGTACTGCGGAATTCCTGATGGAAAACCCAATGACACTTTACTCGACCTGGGAATCGAACCAAAAGCCTCATGCGCAGCAGTAGCGCTAGCGACCATCAGACCCGATGGTCTGGCTGTATTAAATAATTAGTATTAAGAGAAAGTACAGACTTGTAACACCGGAATGCCCTTGAGGCGTTATTTCAAGATCTCAACAACACTTTTAAATTCATTCACACCATAATTATACCGTCAAACCCATACCTGATCTGCATTGCTTCATTTAATTACTATCATAATTTCATTATCATTAACTTGAATAAAAATGTTACTCGTAGGTAGGTGACCTACGAGTAACATTTTTATTCAAGTCGTTATGTTAATCATAAACCGGTACCTTCCTATAATATCTTCACTCACGCGAGGTCTAATTTGGTAGCTATCATCATCATATTTGCCTGTAAATTAACGCTCCTAGATTTAGGCCTGGCTTAGGAACACTTAAATAAAGTGGAAATTTAAGAACCCTAGTCTATATTTTTATTAGGTTCTGCCCGCGACTTTGTCCGCGTGAAATTTCTTGTTCTTACTTCTTATTTCTTGTTACTTCCTTTTCGCTTAGGAACCGTCTCCACGAGTGAGAGAATCATGGCGATACTATCGTCGTGCCATGCAATACTCGCCACGATGATGGAAACATGTTCTAAGAGAGTGTACAGAAATACGTGTCATGACGATAATATCACCGCGATTCCTTCGCTCGTGGAGAGGGCCCCTTAGCGTTCTATCTGACTTATTTTCTTTTAGCTCGGCTCCTTATGGTCGTAGCGTGATGTTAAATAGCATGTAACCTTCCTCAAGAATTGAACTATCAAATGCAAAAGGATTTTTTCAATCCAACTGTTAGTTCCAGAGATTATTGCGTTCAAACAAAAAACAAAGCAGCTTCACCTTTATCATTACTCTAGTGTAGATATAGAAGATAACCTCTAATTACTTCGGATGAAGGTACGTTGTGCAATAAAATTAAGAGCTACCGCGCGCTTTCAACGAATTATCCTAAAATAAAACAGTCAAACACTAGAAAATTCGATCTCGTATTGGCACGAGCTCTAAAAATAACTTACTCAAAGTCACAGTCAAAGCATTCATTCCTAATAGGCACATTTGAGCGTCATAATTTGCAAAAAAAAAATTGAATTTATGCTAGTTGAGTAGCACCGAAAATATTACCCAGTTAGTAAGTAGTAGCGTAGGGGGGCTGACTGTGCAGGGTGCGCCTGACGATCGCCACTCATGAAGGCTATTCCAGCGCACCCAAAAGATAAAAAACACATCGACAAAGAAAACGCTACGTAGAATATATACCTACTGTGTACCTACTAGTCATATTTTTCCTGCCTTATACCAATTTATTCGGGGCCGGCTCAACATGTCTTTGTCTTCCATACTTCTGTATTAGTCGTCATCTCGGTAGTCACCCCTTTTCTAGCCATATTATCATCTTTCACGTTCTCCATCCATCCTTGTATGTGATATTTTAGTATTTCACTGTCTAATGGCACTAGACTGGTAGCATTATAAAAGAATAGAGATCTCGAAAGTTGGAACAGCTTCCAAACACATTTTTACATGAAATATGATTGATAAATCCTTGCAGCCCATAAATAGCTCTACAACGCCATCTTTTGTTACTGCAATTAGCGACATGTTATGTACAAACACGCAAAAAGCAGATGCATTTAACAGAATAGCTTGTAAAAGTCGAAGATCAAGCCGTTTTCCTAATTTGGGGGACATAAATCTCGTTTTAATTGGTTTGCAAGGAAACGAGGACCCCTTTATAGTCCCACGAAAGTTGCAACTCAAGGTACGTCAGCATGACTGACTTCTTGATCAAAGAAAGGTATGTGAGCGCTGAATACAAGACATAAATCAAGACAGGTAGCTGACTGTTCACCTTTCACCTTGATAAACATACCACATGCAAGTTACAAATGTAGGAAGTTGTGTAGGTGTATTGGTAATTAGTGTCGTAGCGGACTATAAGAACTCTGACACCTGCCTTCAAACGGGACTATAGATATAAGAAAGAATTTCTATGAAGGGGACCAATGACGTGCATCATTAACCTTTGTTGGGGTAACTACGGGGGAGACCTTTCCGTAGCAGCACACTGCTACGCAAAGGTCTCCCCCATAGTTTTCCAATTGTCTTTGTGTTTTGTCTTCTCGGGCCAATCGGTCACGAACGAGTCCAAATTGTCACGCTAGCGTTTCTTAGGCCTGTCCCAGTGACGACGCCCATCTTCAGTCACCCAATGTGTGACGATCCTGACCCATCTTCCTCGGTACATCCTGTAAGTGTGACCCGCCGAGTTCTATTTCAGCCTCGCAGACTTATTTCCAAAATCGGAGATCGTCTTGGAGCGTATTAAGGTGTTGTATATCGGCGAGTTTATTTTTAAAATACTACGCTCCAACGCTCTTTGGCAAACCTTGAGTCTTGACCTCCCAAGCCTTGTGAGAAGTGCATTTATTTTCGCTAAATCATCATCTTTACGATATAAACAATAGTTCAAAGGTTTAGATGCTTTCCTAAAATCTATGCAATGTATGCACTGGCGCCAACTTGTGCAACTCGATTCGTAAACAAAAATGAATCGATACACTCGCTTTGTAAATCGGAAGATTTAATTAGTCGGTAAGCGGAATATGAGTTCCTACATCCTACGAAGCATTGCATTGACCTCTGTAAATTACTGTTTTCATAATTATACGATATTATTAGTAGAAATGTACGGAACTGCTGCAGCCGATTATCTTGGCTAATCAAATCCGTTGATTAGCCAAGATAATCAACGGTTTTACAGTGTAGTTGAAATCTGTATTTCAAGGTTTTCGTATTTCAAGGTAGTTCGTTTTCGGTTCCGTAGATTTCTTATTTGAATTGAGCCGTCGGCGACTTTATGATAATTTTCTGGATAGGATCAGAATGAGATAGGATAGTATCAACAGATAAAGTAGTTGCTAGGTATCTATTATCACCAGCCAAGACATGCTAAGTTGTTCAACTACAAGCCGTGACCCCGATGGGATTTCCCATCGGCCAAAATAATGAACTTCCATACAAACTTACATTTAACCCCTTTAGGGAATGTACTTTCACAAATTCTTCCCTAACACTCACCTGCGTTTTTCTAGGTGACTGCACTATTCTAAAATCTGTAAATGCAGTCAGAAATTACTCAAAAATATTAAGGACAGGCTCCTAAGAACCTCTAGCTACAACGGTTAATGTTGCCTTTACTGCACCATCTCAAAAAATCAAAATTTCATGCTTCTAGACCCAGTGATTTAGGCTGTGCGTGGGCTCTGTCAGTGAATTAAAAATTTCATTAAGTAGATTTATTAGCATATTAATTAAGAACGTCAAGTACTTACGTGTTGAAAGTCGTTAAGAAAAATGTGTAACAGAAGGAAAGTGCATATTATTGTGACTGCGCATCTGGACGCATGACTGCGCGCAGCGGGGAGCAAAAACATGTCGCATCCGACTTGTTACATGTCCGTGGCTTCGCTTGTATAAAAGTAACTGGTGGTCATTATCGTCCTAGCAATTTCTTCCAGTATCCACACACTATCTGTCCAAGACCATCAAGCGAGAAGCCAGCTGTAATGACCACGATGGGTCTCGGGTCAAGACCCATCAATCTTCCGGTTTATCGTCCTTCATCAATTCTTCTTTTTTTCGTGTCGATAGTACTCTTCTTCGATGTTTATGTATAGATTGGGCCCAGTAGGCGGCCACATTTGGCATCAGTAATCAGTCACTTATAAGCAAGGATAATTATACATAATTAGAGACGCTTCGTTTCAGCCGAAAGTCAACGTCAAAGTCAGAAAAAATAAATAATGTACAATTTTACTGAAGAATACAACTGATTCTCTCCATAACATTGGTTACCAGGTAATTAAATGCAAAATTATGACAACAATCTAACGAACCACAATTAAAGGCACGTTGTCTCACTAGACCATAACTTTCGATTTCATTAAAACTGTTCATAAAATGGTCATAAAACATTAATAGCATGCAATAGAAGTCGCAACTCGCATATGCATAATCAGACGATGCAAATGATACCTACCAAGTCCAACGAATGGTCCTACCATTCGTTGTTCGTAACTTCAACGAGTAACTGATGGTTAGCAGCGATTCAACAATGCATTGCTGATCGTGGCAAAAAATCTTGCCATGATTATGTGGCGGCCCTGAGAGTGTAATGAACGTGTAGGGCTTGCACTTCATAAACGTTTGTTAACATCGTGACATTTATTAATTATTCTACATTGTGAGCTCATGAAACATGCTTTTAACAAAGTTTTTTATTGCATACTGCGTGTGTCATTAAAATAAATATTTTTTGCAAAGAGGAGCGTTATTAATAGAACTGTCTTAAAAGAAGTTGTATTTGTGTGAAGATCTATGGG
The DNA here is from genome assembly GCA_947507525.1 of Apamea epomidion. Lineage (NCBI taxonomy): Eukaryota > Metazoa > Arthropoda > Insecta > Lepidoptera > Noctuidae > Apamea > Apamea epomidion. Next base: position 2,030,396 of record OX382234.1, read on the forward strand.
TACTATTATTAAAAATGCGAAAGTAAGTATGTCTGTTACCTTTTCATTCTACACACGGATAGGCCATGGCCTGGACCTCGGGCCCTTTTTATCCCTGTAGTATGCGCCCATACGATTATTACCGACCTATACGCGGGCGAAACCGCGAGAAACGAGTTGGTATAAAATTATTAACTGAAAATTACACGAAAATGCTAGGTACTTATATACTTAGCATTTTTGCATAATTTTCAGTTTCCCTATTTTAATGAATACGCGTTTCTCAAAGGAAGTTAGGTTAATATCGATTCGATGAAACTTCCAGCTTTGGCTGTAAACTACTTTGTTAAAGTAGTTTTGTGTTTTGAAGAACAATACAGGGCGGCAGTTACATCGATGCGCAAACTGAAACCATGGATTTAACACATGAGTGTAGACCCCATAGCGTCGAAATTTTTCGTCGGTTATCAAAAAAAAAAAATCTGTTTCATAAAAAAGTGCAATACCTACGCGGTCAAAATCTATGGAACAGCAATATTTTTTTTTTAATAACCGACGAAAAATTTCGATGCTGTGGGGTCCAAACTCATGTGCTGAATCCATGGTTACAGTTTGCGCGTCGATGTCCCAGCCACCCTGTAATGTTCTTCAAAACACAAAACTACTTTAACAAAAACAAAATGTACCTACCTACGGTCGTGAATAGTTAACAAACTAAAACCAACGTGTAGAATAGAATACACAATATATATATTATATTATGTACACAATATAAATTACAGACAAAAATATAGAAATAATATAATATATACAGGGTTATTGGTAAAACATTAACAACCTCTCAGGAATATATTACTAACATCATAAACAACAACTTTTGTTCTATGACTTACTAATTCATCAGATTTTAATTCATAAGACTTTCGTACAAAAATAAAAATATTTTAATTCAACGAATTGAAATATTCGATTTTCTGTTACGAACTCTACGCGAAACAAAAGAAAACGCTAGTTAGGCAAACAAACTGCCGTGTCTAGTACAAAATTCAGCGGAGGGGGGCGGGGCTTAGATAAAACAACGAAATCTTAAAAATTTTTTTTTGGTAAAAAGTGATAGAACAAAAGTTGTTGTTTATGATGTTGGTAATCCAGTCCTGCAAGGTTGTTAGTGTTTTACCAATAACCCTGTATAGCAACGTGTAAACCATAGTCTATTGTTTGATACAAATAAATAGATTACACCGAAGCCTGAATCATCAAAGTTAGTCTTATAGTTGACAACCCTGTAGTTTCTAGACGAGTCGGGCAAAGGTTAACTCAGGACAAGTGACTGTGAGAGCGAGGCACTCCGACCTCCGCACTCTGCATCAGCGGTGCATGAAGAATATTATTATAAGTACGTGAAATTAATGCACTTTTTGTAGGTAATTATTGAAATATGTGGTTTTTATTTCCGTTATCGTACCAAGGTTTAGACAAACTAATTTTGTATACAGACCAGTGGGATGATTGCGTAACACATTATACGTAGCAATGGCTTTCATTTTGACAGTTCAACAACATTCATTACGTTATTTACGTTGTTGAGCAGACATTTTTTTCGAACATATGAAGCAATGGATTAGCAATATCCTTCAAAATGATTCAGATGGAGATTGATAATGTGTAACGCTATTAGGGTGCTGTTTTTTTTCTCTCATTCGTTCTCCCTTACACTCTTTAAATCGAGGTAGTCACAGCTAATTGGAACTCAGCAAGACTTGGAAGATATTCAATACCCTTTCTATGTTTTACGACTAACACGATGCTCATATTCCAATTCTAGTCACTCCAATTCACGTGAAAGCAATGCTAATACTCTAACTATTTAGATAGAATTCCGTTTATTGGTCATCAAATATGGACATAAAGGATGTAGTAATAGCTTACAGTACAGTGCGGATCACAACAAACAACAATTTGAATAAATTTGCCTATATGTAGATGGATAGATGGAACTCTACATTCCTGACAAATAAACAATATATGATTGTGAAAACAGAAAGATATACCATTGCTTTACAATGTATAGCAATGGGGCCAATATTTTGGGCACATAAGATGCAAGGACCGACGCCATATTTTAGCTTCTAAAAAGGTTTAGTTAGGTTATAGATATTTTATTGTTTATTCTTATATTGAATGTGAAGTTAAACACATTACAGGCTGATTATTATTATGTTTTTGTATGTCTGAAATAAACGTTCATTATTTATTTTATTTATTTATGCTAAATAGATTACGTAATGTAATTAATACGTGTTTACGTAATTTAATATCTTAATATTTTTTTTAATGTTTAGATATGAAAAGAATAAAGAACTCTGGTCTTGCTATCATAATTTTTGGCTAGTGCTTATTGAAATTAGCTATTCTAGAAAAAAAAAATACTGCGGTAACAAATTTGATAAACTAATCAGAGTTTCTATAGCCAAGTGACTAATAACATTTTGTCTGAACGAAATCGAAGAGAGCTGCAACTATCTACAACCACGTGCATATAGAACTTGTTTTTACCGTCAATAGTAAAGACAGCCATAAAAGACTCAGAGCAGCCGGTGTGATAATAAAACACGTAAATAATCATTCAGTAAAACTTACTCTCCTGCCCATATGTGGAGCGTAAACTATAGGGCAGTAAAAGCAGGCATTAAAACCTACAACTTAACACAACACAGAAAAATCAAGAAGGTGCAGTCATACAAGAGACCGACACAGGTGATTATTACTGAATGTAGATATTATGGGAAACTGTCACAGACTATTTGATGATCAAATAATAAGTGAATTTTGATTCTCTGCATTTTGGCCTCATAAATTCGAATTGCCTATACAGTTAACAAAACATGGCTTCTTGCCAGCTTATAAAAGACACAAGAAACACAAAAGTACACCACATTCTTCCCAAGGAGAAGGCTGGTTAGGGAGCTAAGAGGGCAGAAACCTGTAAAAAATGACTCTTACTTTTTTTGTCTTGGAGGGTGGGGCTCCCCAAAACTCGAAAAGTCACATCATCTTCCTCCTGCCAAAAAATTCAAGTATGAGCCTTCTGTATTTTCTCGACATTACATATCTCCAAATATTATACGGACGAGATGATTTATCAGCAGGTATTTACTGACGTCATAATTTATATAGGTATAATGACGTCATCATCGTAAATTCCACCGGAAGCTGCAGCTACGTCTGCAGATGGAAATATAAGATTGTACGAAGACAAATTATTTACAAACATGAGTACTGACTTTGATGTTTGTGTGTGTAAATGTTACAACACAATGTAGTACTGCTGATGTTAAGCTTGTGATCTAATAATGTAACTACAGTATAATTAATTTACTGAATATAAATGTTGCGTAGACTTTGATTTCAAGTCTTTTGCGGTACTTTAAAATTACAATGATTGCCACTTTGATAAAACTTTTGGCAATCATTCTAATTCATACCATACCTTACCGAGATAAGAATCACATTGAAGAGACTTACTCATGGTTTTACGTCATTCTTCGTTGATCGTGAATATGAATAATTAAAATTAGTTTTTGACGTAAAGAGTAATACCTAGTTGAAAAATTGTCATATCATTATTATCAAAATTAACCTATAGCTAACAATCTTTAGTGTCATACACAATGATATACCTTAATTTTATCTGTTACAAAATAGATGAAGATCACAGATCATCCATGCCCCTGGTGAATGCTTTACAAATAACCCGTGTTGACGTACCCACATTTTACGACACTAAACAAAAGAGTGGGGGTGGTGTTATTGTTAGAAACCACGCAATGCTTGTAGGCGTACCTTTTAGAAATAACAATACACAATGGAGAAAAGGATAATTTTAAGAATTTAAGCATATCACAGCATACCTGGTACAATAAAATTATACAGGTATCGTCATGTTTTTACGTCTGACTGATTCATTTTCGCATGCACCATAATTGTTATCAAGGGTAAATAGACACGATAAAATGATGTATACTAATATTATAAACAAATAAAAGAGCAGGCGTTTTGGGAATCTCTGCCTAGCTTGAATAAATGACTTCTGATTTAGATTTTTTGATTTTGTGAGTTTGTTTGTAGGGGATCATCTTCAGAACAGTTCCGAAAATTCTTTGACTAATGGGAAGATACGGCTAATAAAAACGCATATACACAGCAATAATGAATGTCTGCTATTGTAGAAAGGATAGCTGTTGGTATTAACTTCCTATTTTCATTATCCGTCCCCCGCGACGCAAGTACGCTTTGATTAAAATATTACCTACAACTTAAAGGACCAATATACCTTATATTATTTTACTAGCTGCGCCCCGCGGTGTTAACCGCATAAGTTATGATTCCGTGGGAATATCGCCATAAAAAGTATCCTATATGTTAATCCTGGTTATAAACCATCGGTGTGTCAAATTTCATCCAAATCCGTTCAGTAGTTTTTGCGTGAAAGAGTAACAAACATCCATCCAGCCATACAAACTTTCACGTTTATAATATTATAAACGTGAAAGTTTGGATTGTATTTTTTTACTCTATTCTATTTCTTTTTTATGTTTGAGTTAGAGTAGAATACTCTTTATTATGTACACCATATAAATTACAAATATAAATATAGAAATTATACAAAGGGTGACACAATGGGCGGTCTTATCGCGTATTTTTTTGGGTCGAGGGTTGATATGTTTTTTTTTTTGTATAAACATCTTTAGGTACTGTAGTCGGAAAATCTAAAGTTCGATACTAAAAAAAAATGCCTCCGTAGTTTAGACCTGGGTTTGAAGATAAATCTTATTTTGCAATACCTCAGACGGCCTAAATCTTACAGCAACGCTACTTACCAACAGTTAAATAAACAAATGTCACATCATGATAAACAATCAAATATAGCTATGTATATCTTATCACATTCTTTCCCACCGCTACGCTTTGCTAACACACTAAAATATTTGCTGTGTTATTCAAAAGTATTGTAGATTGTAGGTATTACATTCACCGGGAACGCTATTTGCTAGTGGAAATAACATCCCTTATTGCTATTTATAATTCACTCAGAAGTAGGTACATAATTAGAATCAGTAATTCTTAGTATGTACTGGTCCGGTATTTATAATTATAAGTACATAAATGCTAGCTCTGTCTAGACATTACATTAGTTCTGTTATTGTCCATAATATCAGTAACAGTTATCAATAACCATTTATTTGCACAGATGGAGATGTGATGTTACGACTAATAATTGGCAGTATTTTCGAATGTGTACTTAATAATCTAAGCAACCCATCTCCGAACCCACTTCCTGGGTTCCTTCCTGAGTTGGGCTACCTCGACAGAACTGTAGCAGGCTGTGGATGTAGAGCTGTGTCACAAACTATGCTCCACTCCAGACTTTCGGGCTTCTGACTACCTATAACGACTGTCATAGATCCACGAATGACAGCCGGGACCAACGGCTTAACGTCATGAACACCTAAGAATTAGATATAATCACGTCGTTTTCTCTTTTCTCGAAGGGATTGATAAAGATGACTTCCACCCACGTTTCACGTTCAACCACGCCAGGTATAATAGAAGATGTTATGCATCAAACAGGGGGACTTAATTGTATAATTTTCTAAGAAAACACAACTTTAGAAGTGAAAATTATAGCGAACATTTACCATTTACATTATAATATCGTAAATTTCAGACAAATGGGCTGGCTCAGATATAGCTGATCGTAAACTAGTTAATTACGCGCGCGCGCTGCTCCTGCCGGACATTGGCACATTCGCTCCAATCGCGGTAATACCGCAAAATAAATAACTATCTTCCTGACGCACAGAACGTTAATCATTATTATTATTACCATGCCTATTATACATACATCATAATTAAAAATTATATCGCTATGTGCCAAGACAAAAACGAGAAGTCTATGTTATCGACAAAAACAAACAAATTTAAAAATCTGCCATAGCAGAGGCAATAGAATATTATATAGATAGAGGTAGAGGTATTGCTGATGCGATGCCATAACAGAAATATCGCAACTATCTAAGTGCCTGTTCACCTGCACCTCGGATGACCTAAGGAATGCCACTGATGCCGCAACCATCGCTAACAAACTATACATATAGAAAAAACAACGGGTGAGAGTACCATTTTTTTTTGGGTGGCAAATCATCATATTATGACTTCTCTCGCTCTGGACGCAGCGGGAGGGCAACCCGCGGCCCTGGCAGGGGTAAGAGTACCATCGATACGAAAAGAAGAAGCACCTAATTATACCAGCACCTAATTATACCAGCACCCACACCACACCCTGCAAACCACCCCATTCGGCTGCGGTAAAAAAATATAGGTTTGCCCCTATTACTTACATAGGACTCAAAAATCATCGGCAAGCTATGTGAATATTATACGTTTCTAGGAAATGGAAATAAAGAGACGACTTATTTCACACGCATGTCAATTTAAAAAAACCGGCCAAATGCAAGTCGGATTCGCACACGAAGGATTCCATACCACCGTACAATATTTAATACTACATATTTTTTTTAAAACACGTTTCCTGTATGGACCCCGTTTAATTTTTACTTCAGTTGTTGTTATAAAGACAATAGATATACACACTGAAAATTTCAACTGTCTACCTATTACGGTTCATGAGATACAGCCCGCTGACAGGACGGACGGATATCGGAGCCTTAGTAATAGAGTTCCATTCGGCATCCTTTGGATAAGGAACCCTAAAAAAGCAAAACATATTTTAAAGAACAGATAAAACTAAAGCCGTAAAGGATGAAAAAAAGAAATCATTAATTAATTTTAACAAACAAAAAGCAGACAAAATAGAAAAGAACTCTACATCAGCGATTACTATTGCCGTATCTAAAAACACGTACACAAACTTTTTAAACAGCATAATGAGACCTCGCCGTTCTCTAATGGGTTCGACGTGCCCACTGGGAGTATGTAAACGACGATGTAATTCTGATAAAGGCGTGTTTACCTTACCTTCTGCGAATCTAATAAAAAATAACATAACATAACATCACACCTGGGTTAGACAGAGGTGTTACGTTTAAGTCCCATGTAAGCGGGCGAACCTATGGCCATCAACCGAACACAGATCGAGCCCACGGACTAATAGGAACTAGAGAGCGTGAAGTTGATTCTAGATATCATCGCATTGTATGAAATTATATGTTCAGTCATAAAAGTGTACCTATGGATTAATCAGATCTGAATATTCACTAAGTAAGTTATAATAAAATAAGCATGAGCCGAGCAAAAAATTATTCTCCTCATAATAAAACAGATAATTAATTACTACTTCTTTTATTCATTCACTGACAGACAACACATAGCCTAAGCCGCTGGGTGTAAAAAGGATGAAATTTTGCACAAGAGTTCTTTTCATAACGAAGGTAAGCACTCACGACGATTTTTTGGATATTCGTCGTGAGTGCTCCCCGTTTCCTAAAAGGGTTAAATAGGGAATGAAAGTGTGTATGGAAGTTCGTCATTTTTGCCGATACGAAACCCCATTTCATGGGGCACACGACTTATAAAACATTCAGTTGCAAAACCATTGAGAGATGTGGTAAGAAATAAGAAAGTGGCATACATATTACATAAATTGAGTGTAGGAAATCATAGATATCCGAATAGGAAATGCAATAACAAAACTGTTATAATCATAAGTGGACATTGATCAGTCAATTGGATTTCTGATTGCTGCCACTACATGGTAAGAACCCATGTACAGTACAATGCCACATATGCCTTCTTATTTTAATTTAGTATCTATTTTTGAACCAAGGTAACCGACATAGCCCGAAGAATTACCGAACATAAGTGGCAGTGGGCAGGGCACATTGCTCGCAGAACAGATTGTCGATGGAGCCAAAAGACGCTGGAGTGGCCGCGTACCGGAAGACGTAGCGTTGGAAGACCTCCCACAAGGTGAACCGATGAACTGGTGAAGGCCGCAGAAATCCGCTGAATATGAGAACCACATAATACCTATGTCCTATGTCTATGTCCAGCAGTGGACGTCTTTCGGCTGAAATGATGGTAAATGATGATCTATTTTCGACGTTAAAAGGATGATTTCTAAAGGATTTTGGATCCGTAGTCATACTTTAAGAAGAACATTTGCGGGCGGCTCTTCTTTATTAAGAACACAATGACAAGTAACATTCACAAGCAGACGAAACAAAAAGGAATTCCCACCAAACAAATAATTAAAAGGCTCTATAAAGAAAATAATGTTCTAATTTGTTTACAGTCATCATCAGTCATGCTTGGCGGAGCGAATGATCTCTTTATCTATGCATTTTAATAAATTGTTCGTCAAGGTAACAGTAAAAAAGTAAATATGTTTATTACTAGACATGTCATTTATTCGAGAATTCTTTAAAAAGATAATATAGACAATAATCTAAGTATAGAAAAACGCGGGAATTTGTTGTGTACTCACATTTATTTCAATGCATGGGAAAACAGTTTATACCGTTCTGTCTCGGCTGCCATTCACGAATACTTTTTTTATTAAACAGATTAGTCTTCACTTCAAATAGCAATCGTTTTAAGCCTTTCAGATTATTTAAGGTCAACGCAGCATGTCTTCCTTCATACGTCTCTATCAGCCGTCATCTCGGTGTTCACCAAAAGCATTCCCAACGCGTTCAACCCTCTTAGGGAATGCTTTAGTTGGTGTAGTGTCAGGCAGACGATTGGTCACAAAACATACATACGACAAATCCTTAGCCGTGTCCCGAAATTAACGCGCACCACCAAATACCCCGATTAGAATATTATGTCATAATCATTATACATACATCTGTCTACATCTCTGTATCTATTGTCCTATCTCAGGTATGCTGGAAGAGATTTCTTATGAAATAAGCATCACCTCTGTACCTATTTTTTCTGTTCTGTTTTTCATTGTCTGTTTATATATGAGTGTACATACATGGTAAATTATGTATAAAACATTGTTTATTTTTAGTTAGACTGATTTTAGGAGAAAATTGTTGCCACATTACAAATCTATGCACGCACACCGTCGCATACGCATAAGGATCTAGGCTTAGTAGGTACTTCGTAACGGTTTGTTTTGACTGTACATCGGCAGTGTGACTATAATTTACGTAGTTTAAATTATTTTTGAGATAATAAATTACCTATATTAAAAATGACAAAAATATAGGCAGTCGCTCCATGTAAAATACTGGTATTCAGCTGCATCCGGTTAGACTGGAAGCTGACCTCAACATAATTTAGAAAAGTCTAGGGGGATGACGATGATTTAAAATGACAGAAATCGATACTGAACAAACTACTTTCATGATGTGCATCAATTTAGTTACACATTGTATAAAACACTAATAGCTGCATATAACCGAAATCCTACCCCAACATACTCGTATGCAGTTGTAAAAGCACTGGACACCATTCCGAACGCAACACTTTCAAACTAAAACAACAATATGACTGGTTCGCGAGGGAACCGCCAGCTGCACCGCTCGATAAGCGGTATCTTCTAACTACTCGACTGTGCAGTTAAATCACGGTCATCAGTTAAACATAGTAAGCCAATTATTAACGCCAGTTTACCGAAGTTTACGGTGGTGTGACCGAAGGCAATTCAAATTGATGCGGAACCGTTTTACGAGTGATTTTAACATGGTGGACAGTTTCCAATGAGCCTTGACAAACCCCATCGTTTGGCTTAGGTGATGGTGTTTTCAATTATTATTTGAAGGTGGCTCAACAAAGTTGGGGAGCATTGAGATTTGTAGACAAGCCCATCTTTTCCATTGGGCACTCTGGGCAAGTGCCTGCAATGGGCACTTGCCCTGGGCACTTGCCTGGGTACTTGCAAGTGCCCAGGGCCCCGCGATCGAGGAGGGCCCCGTCCTGCCATCAAAAAAACTGGCAGCCGCCGTTCCATTCTACGCATTTAATGCTTCAAGAAAGATTGACCAGTTTGTCGCTAATGTCCTTAGAATTTGAAGTGCTCAACAACGACTTTGAACAACTGATTGACGATTTTACAATAATCATAGAAATACAAGCACTCAACTGTGAATGCTAAGAGTTATACATTTCCGAATGATATTACAATTATCTATTAATTTATTGTGATTGTAAAGAAATTAAAATAATTGTTGAATAATTTTAGAATTTTGCCCCATGTTCCAATAGGTTAAAGACGGATCTGTTTGTAGATTGATACTTTTAGTAAAATCAATAATAATACTAAGAACATTATTTAAACTAATATTACCATTATGTGTATGCGGCTGGTGTACTTATTGAATAAATACTTACGACTACTTACCAATGGTCTATCTATTGTATGTATTAATAAATCACGGGATTGAATCGACTCTGAATAAAAAATAACTATCCCTTTCCATTTTATTTCAAGTTTATTTTTATTCGTACATACATATTTCCTTAGGTAGACAACAATTCATATTTTATTATCTACATTCCTATGAATGAACCTCTAGAGTCTAGACTCTAGAGATAATATAAACATTATCTAAATGGGAGTGCCCTTACCGGTAAAGTGCCTTATTGTCGTATTGTAATGCTTCAGCATAGTCATGAAGGTATGGAGAGAGGCGAGACCAATCGAGACTTGTATAAATTATGGATGGGAATGCATACATAAGAAATAATAAAACGAATCCCATATTTGTCTGAACAAAGAGCATTTATGGGCAAGTATCGATATCAGTTTCAAACAAAGTGATATTATTGTGCTGCTGGGTGTTCTATTATTTCCATATATTATTATTATATTTTTTTTTTCTTTATTCAATTTTTATAGTGGATTGTAGTATATTTTGTTTTTCTCAGTAGCAGACAAGAGTCTGGATGTGTGCGCGGATAATGGCAATAGACTCGGCCTCTATTACATGGGACTTAACCATAACTGGCGAAATGTGGGTGTACTATAGGAGGTAGGTACTGTGAGGGGTTAGACGAACCTTTCAAGGTACCCGGCGAATCAAACAACGGTTTATCTCATAATCTATATATATAAAAATGAATCCCTATTTCCCTTGGTCACGCCATAACTTCAGAACGGCTTTAAAGATTTCATCCTTTTTTTTTTAGATTTCTAATACTTTGTAGAAGGTTCTTACGGAAAAAAAATTAAGAAAGTAGCGCAGAAACTTAAAAAAATTAAGAATTACGCTTTTACGCTAAAATTGCTGAAGGGATTTAGATTAAATTTGACACATGGGTAGACCATGATCTGGAGAAGGACATAGGCTACTTTTCATCCTGGATCGCAGACGAAGTCGCGGGCAACAGCTAGTTTTCAATAATTATTCCTATGAAATAATATTACGTATTTTACATGTTAATTACTTGGCTTGACAGCCTAATCTCATATTTGACACATCGTTCTAAACCTGCTTGAATTTTCGAATGGAACCCGCGCTAAATTATAGCCGGCCTGCACTACATAAGATTGCCTTCGGCGGACAACCTTTACAGTACCCCCTATACACCCCCCCCCCCCCCCTATACCCTTCGGGATATATTATGTTAAGCTATGTTATCTATTTATCCTCGTAACTGATTTATTGCGTAACTGAAGATTATTATACAGTAAGTTTTTTCGAATTATAAATAATAATAATTTATATTACAGAGTTTATATTTCAAAAGTTTTAACCAAGTAAAACCTGTGCTCTGGTCTCCTGGTCTCCTAATCTCGAATACATTATAGAGGCATACTTTTACAAGAAAGGCGTACCTCGAACAAGCTGACAAACCGACCTGATAGTTAACAGTTGCTTGTATGCTGTGCTTTATAAATATTACAGCAATACTCACACGTAGCTGAACTTGAATTCCCATTAACGATGATTTCGGCCCTCAGGCTAAGGATATTACCAGCACTTCTTGTCTCGTGTCCGCTCAAACTTTAGAATAGCCAATGCCGTGGTAATATTTGGCAATCCAGTAATTTGGTAAAGGGGCTAACTCACCAGGTTCCGCCGGACATACATTTAAATAATCACTTCTCGTGGAGGATATTTTAACTACCGGAACTAATCGGATATGCAAATAGGTGACTGAAACAGGTTTAATTTATTACCTAGACCTATTTATTCATATTTATTACTATTTATTTACTTGTTATTCATATTTCGACTGCTGGACCACCGGATGAAACCAATAGACGTACATGTAGAAACACTGTTCCGATATGAAACAGTCGAGAAATGAAGGCTAACCTGTATCACCGGTATAGTTTAGGGACGGCCCTACTTTGCATATAATAGAGGCTTACTTTTACAAAGGCGAACTGGCTGACAAACCCACCTGACAGTTAACTGTTACTTGTTGTATGCTGCGCTTTATATTACTGCAACACTCACACGTAGTAGACTTTTTATTGGAGTACCAAATCGTTAAATGCTTCCATAATCACCCTATAATGTTCCCAATGCTAGGACACAATCCTCCTCTCGGTGGGAGGGAGTCGGCCTTAATCCACCACGCGGGCCTAGTACGGGTTGGTAGATGTCACATGTCTTCGAATTTTTCCTTACGATGTTTGCCTTCACCGAAGGCGTTTGTTTGTTTTGAGAGCAATGGTGATAAAATAAATTACACAAAATAAAGCGCCTGTTCGCGGTTCGAACCTACGTCCTGCTAACTCGTCAGTCGCGGCCTTTACCACTGGGATACCACAACACCCTCACTTTCTATCTACTTCATTCTAACCCGTCGACCATATCCATTGTAGCATATGCCCTACGTAAACGTGTCAGATTAGACCTAATGGTCAGAGCCAAATTAATAAATTGGGATAAATAGGCAAGAGGATGATGGGATGACTCACAGCCAAATTAAAAGTGTTATGTGCCTGTAACCAGCAACTGTATAAAACAAAATTATTTTATAGTAAAGCTGCTTGGTGACAAGAATTGGTTTGGCAGAAGCTCTTTTACGAATAATCTTTCGCAAAGAGGTTCATAATTCTCGTAAAGAACTGCTCAGAGTTACTGAATATTTCATCTGTAGGCTTCTCTGCACAAACAAAATTATTGAGAACTACAGTCCGTTCACAGTTATTTTACATCTGATTTTGAATCACTGTTAAAATTACATGATCTTTATTTTCGCTGCAATAAGGGTTGGGGTTAATTGGGTTGCTGCCATGGCCAAGTTTGTCAAAATCACAATGATATTTATATTCGTTGATATAAGTTTGCTATTCGGTTGCTGCTGTCAGAGGTAAAATTAATCAGAACGGACTGTACCTGACCCGACTGATGTAAGTTGCCCTGTCAAAATTTGAGTAAGTAAAGACCTTAATTCATACTAAATCTCATAGATAAAGGACGTTTAAATTTTCTGAGCCACTTTCCAATTTTTCTAACCCTGAAAACCGGTTTCGAAATATAACGAACATTTAAAAAAGAAAATTAATCAATTCGGTCCAACATTAGGTACTCAAGTGATGCGCGTACCAACCGACAGCATTTCATTTTCATTTATATAGATACATAGATAGATATCCAAAGGAAAGATATCCAGCTGTCATTCTGCTATCACATTTGTAGGTACGTTTGCCAAGCCCGTTCTTCGGCGTATGAGCAATGCCAAATTTACTTAGTAAGTAATCGATGTCGGATGTGGTGTCGAGTAGTCGTAGTAGTTGATGTTGTTGGTTTATGATAAGTCTGGCATGATTTCCTGCTATCTGAAGTCATGTGTGGCTTTATTTGTCATTCAAATTTCTTTGAAAGTATTGTAACCGTTTTCGATGCGAGTTAGTCACCTATTAGTGTTCGCACCCAGGGAACCGAGACAAGGTCGAGAATTGCAAAATTCTACCTATTCAAATCGATTATCAATATTTAATACTGAAACTGCCTTGTTGCTTTAGTGATCGCAAACGCTGGGTTCGATTCCCAAGTCGGGCATCGAACCCCAGGTTCTTGGGTTTTTCCACCCGGAATTTCTCATTTCAAATCTGAATTTGTTGCCGATTGACAGCAAGAGGCTCGCCCCCTATCACATGGGACATCAAAATAACTGGCGAAATGTGGGTGTATTGTAGGTACACTTCTGCCTAACCCTTCAGGGAATACAGGTGTGGTGTTATGTTTGTGTTATTTACTTCGCTTATTTAGTTCGAGATGTATTTGTGTTCGGATTACCGTCGTCGTTTAACACGGAAAGTCGGGAAGTCGTTAAGGTTTCAAAAGTAGGTTACAATTTTCTAAATCTTAATAACTTATGCGTCGACTAATGAGACACAATTAATTGTTATATTGTTTTAAGTCTCGCACAAGTATTCGGTCACTTTGTAAATGTTTGACAAACAAAAGTGAAATACATATCATTGGAGTGAAATATGATTCTTGTTCGTCATGGATGACGTCGTAGTCATGAATTATTTGTTTTTCTGAGAAGTTGCGAAAACCATTACCCAGTATGAAACTAACAAATAACTAATTCTGTTGCTCCTGATAAGGAAACCCAAGATAAACTTTATTGCTCAGCGTCTACGCACAATACAGTTTTTACAAACGTACAGACGCCAGCACATGAAGCTACTACAATCTGTCAAATTTCTTTAATAGATTTTGAACTTAATCACTAAAGCATTAAGGTTCAATATTGATTGGGAAATTTTGACAGTTTCGGGTAGCTTGACCTGCTGGCGTTTGTACCTACGTGTTGAACGTTACATTTACGTTCAGTTTTGAACTCCTGAACAGCAGCGTTGGTCTCGTGGTTGCAAGCGCGAATGCTGAGCGTGGAGTCGTGGGTTCGTTTCCCAAGTCTGGCAAAGAAGTCTGGTCTTATTGAGTTTGCCCATTAGGAATTTCTCAATAACAGCCCGGAGTTTGGAAGTTGGTGGCAGTGGCGTAACTATACCCTTTGAGGCCCATGGCAAATTCATGAGATAGGGCCCTCCCTCAATGTAAAGAAACTCAACCAACGTTTTTTTTTTTTACTTTTTACTCGCCCGCATAGATTTCGTAATTTTCTCTACATAATTGAATACCTGACGGCTTCGTTGGTCTAGTGGTCAAACAAAGTTTGCATTTCTATACTTGATCCTCTTGTGCTCATGACCCTCTCGGGGCAGGGGCCCCCTCCGGCTATGTTACGATCCTCTTGTGCTCATGGCCCTCTCGGGGCAGGGCCCCCTCCGGCTGGGGGCCCGTGGCATTATGCCCCTCCTGCCACTAGAAACTGGTTGGCGGTGTGAAACCCCCGTGCCTCCGAAACCACGTTAAACCGTTGGTCCTGCGCCTGATCCCTCTCCGGTCGGGTCGGATTGCCGTCCCATCAGACTATTAAACTGAGGGAAGGAGAGTAAGCGCACTTGTATCTGCGCACACACTTGTGCACTATAATATGTCCTGCGTAGATGGCCAGTCCTCTGAGTTTGGCCGACATGACCGAAATTCGGTACGGAGGTATACAGGTCCATTATTTTAAGTTTTGAACTCCTGAAACGAACATACCTCTACTAGGCAGGGCTAAAAAAAGTAAACCGTTTTCATACTTTATGTTCTACAGGTTTTCATATGTATTGTCCCGTCATCTCGTCAGTCACCGCCTTTCTAGCCATATCATCTTTCACACAGTCCGTCCATCGACTCTTTGTCCAGTGTAACAGGCATATCAGACATTTCACTTAAGCGTTTGGGATATCAACGCAATACTAGAGACTGGAAGCCGACCCCAAAATAGTTGGGAAGAGTCAAAGTCAGTTTTTTTTAAGAGGCTAGGCAGGTCATGACAATGCAATCATGTCATAATGATAATAACGATAAAATTACATTGATTAAGGTAACACATAATTATTATCAGGAGTGGATAATATGTAAACAATTCATTGTTTAAATAGGCCACTTCAAACAATAATATTTTATTTATGGATTTCAGGTTATTTATTTAAAAAATATGTATGCTCTTGAAAAATTAATTGATGGTGTACAGGACAATCAACCCATACCCAATAATGCGCTGACGCAGATTGACACAGTTTAGTAAAATTAGGTGCAAATAATAATTATATTGATACGGTTAAGGTAGGGAAAATTCGTCGTGTAAATATTTTATCGTAAACAGTATACGTTTATACATCACACACATATTAAACTAGGTTATAATAGGTACCTATATTAACTAGGTAAATGAAATCTGAGTATGGCTGCAAGAGAGGTAGTGCAGAATTGCCAATCCAAATTAACAGCAATCATATATAAATAAAAATTAAATGCTTTTCGTTGGTAAGCGCATCACTGGAGAACGGCTGAACCGATTTGGCTATTTTTATAATAGACCAAGTTAGGTTTTTATGAAAAGAAAAATTGGAAAAGTTGCCCGGAAAATCTTCAAATTCTGGATTTTTTGTTAAGAATTATTGTTTAGACAGGACAACACGACAACAGGGCAGGGAGAAGGTATACCTCTTCTACCACTCACTTTTCAGGGATAACTAGGCACAGATGACGTTTTTAATGTTATGAATAACAAAATTATACCATTTTTCTATAATTGATGGCCCTTTCATAAATGAACCTATTAATTTAATGTAGGTAGTTCGTGAAATTACGATAACAATGTAAAATAAATTACTTAAAGGATTTTACCTCAGCCACCAGCACACTGTCCAGGAGGGTAATGCGGCAGCACAACTTCCGACAGTTTTACAGCAAATAAAGAGATTTATTTCATAAAATCATGATCATGACGAATCAATTTCCTATAATGCTCTCCTCCTCGCTCCTCTCGGTGAGAAAGATTAGGCTGTAATCCGCCACGCGGGTCCAGTGCCGGTATGTAGAGGTCACATGTCTTCGATTGTCTGGTTCTAAGTCATGGCGGTTTCCTCACGATGTTTTCCTTCGCCGTTTTGAGAGCAGTGGTGGTCTTTTGAGGAAAGAACCACACATATTGAGAGAACCTGTCCAGTGAGTTGTAATGATAATTTGTTTGATAATGGCCAACCTTTTATCAGTTTATGACTTATAACGCCTACTTATTATACACACGCATTAGGTTTTTTTGCCACACGGGAGATAGGATAAAAAGGGCATTCAAGTTAGCGATAAGCCTAAATGATATACCTAGTATATTATTGGTACTTATGTCCTAAAATGGGAAATACCGCCAATCATATTCAAATTTCCCAGAACTATTAACCGTATCCGAATATATCTAATCTGTTGAATCTAATCCCTACGTGATGGTAAAAATACCTTAATCTAGTTTGTACAAGTAGGTATATAGGTACCTAGATAAGCATACGAATAGGAAGAGAAATAAAAAAGGTCGTGCAGCACCGTACACGTGGTAGAAGTAAACTTCTTAAAAATAAAGAATTGGAAAGATTTAGGGCCGGTTTTATGATCCTTAGCAATTGTTAAAAATGGTTAAATGGTTAAATTGTTAGTTTATCTATTGGTCACTAATGGTTACTTTTTAAACTAATAGTTAATTATTTGGCCATTAGCAATGATATTACATCAATAGATAAACTAAAAATTAATAAAAAAACACATTTTGCAAAAATTTTACCATTAGTTACTATTTTTAGCAATTGGTTGAGTTTAACTACGGATCAAAAAACCGGCCCTTAGTGTGAAAGACAGAGAGAGTTAGGTATATATTTCTTCTCTCTCATGTAACGAAATGTGCCTAAACGTGATGCGACCTTGAAATTTCACTCCTCATAATTCTCGTCCAACTATCAACCTAAGAAGTCTCACAAATCAAAAATGTGTCATCAATGTTTGAAGTTAAAGAATTAGCGATTCATTCAGAGAGGTACATCGGTTCAGAGGTACAAGCTAGGTAGGTACGTGCCTACGTCAATGCCTGAAAAGGAAAACCCTTATCAGTTTCTATGAATGCATTTTCTATTAGAAAAAACAAATGAAGGTCAAGCAATAAATTGTTTTCAAGAAATACTGACGACAATGCGCGGAATTTTAAACTATGTAGTAAATGCTTGATTTTTTATTTGGTTTCAATATTTTTTTGGGTAATAGGGGTACGTAAATGGGTACCCAGCCTGTTTTTTTTTTTGTTTTATATATTAATGAAAAACAAAAGTTTTATAAAAAAAAACGGTTGTTCTGATAACTATCTCATGTAATTGCTATAATAACAAAGTGGGTTGTTAAACAACGACACTAGTTAATTTAATAACTTTCTACAGTTCCCGCGTGACGGATTCAGTAAACAAACACGAATAAACTCTGTCATAAAATTAAAAAAGAAAAGGTAGCTACAATATCTGCTGAAATTATTTACCTGTAACCTTTATCAGCAAGTTTTCACGCCACAAAAATCCAAGGAACACACTAAAATGCCTAATATATATTTTTTTAAACACTTAAATAACACTGAATATTTATTAGTAAACTGACACTCGCGTAAAATAATAAGATCGATTATAATTACGAATTGTTAATCAATTTTCGCGCCACGAGTGCGGTGCAGCGTGCGTTCAACAACAACACTTTCCATAGACTAATTTATTTTTCCCTCCGACTGTATACAATCCGGCCAAGACAAATACCTGTGAGCCGCGAACAAACTTTGTTACATTTATTTACTTTTACAAATCGTTGCGTAACTATGCGTGTGATTACTTGATTTGTTAGTGAAGGCATTGTTATTTTTTTCTTAATCATTTCGTTGAAAAAAAATTATGTGAGACCGGCGACGACATTTACTCTGTAATTTGCGAATTACTTTAATGAATGTTGGATTCATTTGAATGAAGCAATAGGTACCTAATTAAAGAAATATAGTGTAAATAAAATAATAAAATTGGGGGTTCGTGGAATTGAAAGTAAGTATGGTTCTGATAAATCTCTGGTGATCTATATTAGGCTAGGTATCTAAATTTTTCAGCAAGGTTTTGTTGTTTTTTTTAAATTTCTATATATCAATGTTTCTAAGCCTTTTTTTTTTTGAGGATGGGAAATCATCAAATGATCCCTCCCGCTCTGGGTGGAGCAGAAGGGAGTGTCAGACTCTTACTGACTAAAACCCACCCGTGTTCCTTCCTTAGCCCTTTATGTACCAGGGCAGCGGTAACCCTTTCGGACGATCCCGCTACCCCGGCAGGCTTCGGCCCTGTCGGGCCCCGTCAACTAATGTTTCTAAGCCTTAGGTGCCAATGCCGCAGTCGGCTTCAAAGTCTCAGCCAGTCGTGAGTTCGGTTTCCGCACGGGACGCTTGGATAATTATAGTACATTGTTCATGGAGGAGAGAAAGTAGCCACGAGGGTGTAGTTTGAGGCCCGAGGCTCCGCCGAGGGCCTTAATGCACACGAGTTCGGAATCGTACTTTCTTTCCAGTAATACATAGTGCTTTATACTATACCTACGAGGGAAAAGAAAGATACTTTTTTAAAGTGAAGTTATATTAATTTGTTAAAGTTATTATAACTCAATGTTGGTAATACTTGTGCCAGGGAGATTAATATTGGTTTAAATGATCAGCAAAAGAATGCGGCCAGTGTCATTATGCGCTTCGTGATAAAAACGTTTTGTCTTTTGGCATTATACTGTATTTAATTATGTTATAACTGAATTACTCTGAATTAACTAACAACACAGCACGTTAACAATGGATTCTCATACACTTTTTCTGCCCGCTCAGCAAGTAAACAATGGAGTATCATACACTTTTTCGACCCGTAAATTTGTACAACAGTAATGACGTACTTTCTGCCTCATTTAAAAAAAGTATGGTACTTTCCGAGCAGGTATAGTACAAAATTAAACAAAGACCTACCTTCGCCTATATCTTTTTAAATTATTATTTAGATACCCTACGGCTTATGTCATTGATCATGTATGTTAATTCCTGAACTGATTGCGACTATTGAACTACGCTCTACAAAAAAATATGAGTTTGAACCTGTAAGAAATGTGTGAGCAACGTTTAGAATTACAATAAATAATTTTGTTCGGGATAGAAAATAATTATGATCGATTCCGCAACTATCAGGCGCCAGATTTTGTACCTACGATTTATTGGCCAGACATCCAAAAATGGGTCTAAATCTATTGCGACTTATTGTGACTTACAAACTAAATGTAATGTAACCACAATGCTACATTTAGGCACCTGACCCACCGCTGACGAGGAACTAGCTATCAACGACTTTCTCGCTCAACAAACGTACAAAATATTTTTATTTATTTTTTTATCTCTCTTCATCATTGCGTCTCTCAGTTCAACCTATGAGGTTGTCGTCTGCTTAACCTGGCTTGCCTGTGGATGCCTCAATAAATTAAGACCTCCTGCCAGGGCTTAAAACCTTAAAAAGTAAGCGACTACACGCTAAGGGCACCCCTTTGGGATACGGACCTCGGCTTATGGCGTCGCTGGGAGAGGGCAAAAAGGGACAAGCTAGATCGGAATTATTTAGAGACGAATTTAATACTACAGGCGGCACGGGCTGGCTTGAGCAAGGGTCGGGGCGGTTAGATCCCGTGTAAGTAAAAGAAGTATACAAATAGTTGATCGCTGACTGCCGGCGAGTAAGTACTCCTTTGTCGCAGCGACAAGAGCTATCAAAGAGAGTAGGTATGTATGGTACTCTCTCAGCGACGCTCGCTTAGTAGGCAGAACTCTACTAGCTAAGAGACTCGTGCTTATTACATACGAGGGTGAATCAAAAAGTTCTTAGAATTGCATATATATAAAACCTTTTTGGGAGAAGTTCGATATTCAAATTAAAGAGTGTCAATCACACAATATTTATGCAAACTGTCACTTGTTTTTGTCAGTTCGTTCGCACGTAATAAATTGTTCTGTGCAACGAGTTGCTAAAAACCCAAAATTATGCATAAAAGTGAGTTACATGCGGTGATAAAATATCTCAGTTTGAAAAAAATGTCTACGAAGGAAATTTTTTCGGACATTCAGCAGACATTAGGGGATGATGCTGCACCCTATTCTACGGTTGCGTACTGGGTGGCTGAATTTAAAAGAGGTAGATCAAGCTGTAAAGATGAACCGTAGGCGCGGGCTTGCGGACCGTAGGCGCGGGCTTGCGGGCAGCGAGCTGCCCATTGCTCGCCGCCCGCAAGCCCGCGCCCGCGCGTAAGGACCAGGCCCGGGTCGACGGCGCGTTGTGTTCCACGCGCGCCTCAAAGAGATGTCAGCACGAACTGACGGGGTCCGCTAGGTCCGATGCCGCCAGGGCCGCGGGTTGTTCGAAAGAGATACCGTGGCCCCCGGCATAGGCAACTGAAGGAACACGGGTGGGTTTTAGTCAGTAAAAGTCTGACACGCCCTTCCGCTCAGCCCAGAGCGGGAGAGGTCATTTGATGATTTCCCACCCAAAAAAAAAAAAAGCTGTAAAGATGACCCGCGTTCTGGGCGGCCTTCAACCTCCGTTACGGAAAAAAATGTCAAAAAGGTTGAGAATCTGGTTTTGGAATACAGAAAATTAACTATAAATCATATAGTTGAGATCCTAAAGATATCATTAGGTAGCGTTCAATGCATTTTAATTGATTCACTGGGGTTCAAAAAATGTGTCGACAAGATGGGTGCCACGAATGTTAACCGACGAAAACAAAAAGCGACGTTTGGAAATTTCTAAGCGTAATCTCGAAATGTTCCAGCGTGATTCTTATAATTTTTGCCATCGCCTTGTCACCATGGTGGTCCACCATTTCAATCCTGAAACTAAGAAATAAAGAATGTCTTGGAAACGACCATCCTCTCCATCCATTAAGAAATTTCGGGTTGCTCCTACCGCTGGCAAAGTTAGGGCCTCAGTGTTCTGGGATAGTGAAGGAATCCTTTTTATTGATTACATGCCAAAAGGCCAGACGATTACTGGACCCCATTATGCAAATTTAATCCCGAAAGTGCGTGAAGCGATTAAAGAAAAACGTCGTGGAAAACTATCGTCGGGCGTGTTGTTTCTTCAAGATAATGCTCCTGCTCATCGATCTGAAGTTGCGCTCAACGCAATCCGCTGTGCTGGCTTCAATCTCCTTGACCACCCACCATATTCTCCGGACTTAGCCCCAAGTGTTTTCACTTATTCCCAAAATTAAAAGAGGACTTATCGTGCAACAAAATTTTACGATAATGACGCGGTTATGGCTGCCGTAGAGGAGCTTATCGAGAGTCAAGAAAAACAATTGTTTTCACAAGGAATAAGGAACTTAGAAACGCGTTATTCTAAATGCATTGCATTGGAGGGAGATTATGTAGAAAAATAAAATATTCTTGTTTAAATCTTGTGAGATGAAGCGGGCGCCGTAATCCACCACGCGGGCCCAGTGCGGGTTGGTAGATGTCACATATCTTCGAATTTTTGGTTCTAGGACATGCCGGTTTCCTCACGATGTTTTCCTTTAGCGTTTTGAGAGCAGTGGTGATGAAATAATTTACAGAAAGTAAAGCGCCTGTCTGGGTTCGAACCTACGCCCTACAACTTGGAAGTCGCGACCGTTACCACTACGACACCACTTCTCTTTAAATAAAGTCGTCTGCTACGTTGCTCACGAACTCGTTTTTAGTTGCTAACTCTACTCGCTTTCTCGCTTATCATCGGCAATGGGACAGGCGCCTAGTCAGTCACTTCAAAACGAGTTGCTAGGTGAACAGAATTTCAATCAAAATAGGGCTTGGAATTCATCTCACGTTGAAATAGAAAAGGGCGTTGCGCCACATTTTAAATTATCTACTTTTGCAACTCCGCTGTCACTGTTATCGCATAAACAGCTCCATGAATTCACTGATGCGTTTATCTGTAAGATAAAATTGTTATTTCAACGTCTGGAAGAGTAACTGTCAGATAATAGTGACGAGACAATTTTGAAGAACATTCCGATCGCTTGCAAAATACCTTGTGTCGAAAGTAGAGCTTGCAAGTGGTACGCTTTTAAACTAGAAGATCTCAAATTGATTACCAGGAGAAAGGGGTTTGAAGATTTTTATATGGTGCCCGGCCATACCCAATGTCACGCCATTTTGAAAATGGCAGCCACGCATGATACCTATATAAATCGATAGCTGACATCAATGTAAACAGAACACATAATAGGACCAAATCCGTAAAGTATCACGTTTCTGAGATATTCACTTTCAAAGTTGACGATTAAGTCATGTGATCAACTTTGGCCAACATTTTCAAAATGGCGCGACAATATGTATGCCAGGTATCTGTAAAGCCCTTTAATCCCCGATGAGCCATTGTAAGTATAGGGTGGCGGTGGGCGGTAGCTGGTAGCAGCTGGATGAGAATTGCCGAGAATCAGCTGAACGGCGTGCAATTGGAGATGCCTATATCTAGCAGTGGATTGCTGTAAGCTGATGATGATAATGGTGATGGGCGGAGACAAACCTCCTGATGGGACCTTCCTAAGTGTGCTGTGGCATTAACATTGGAGGGCTGCCATATTCCATAAATACTTTCGGTGCCAAACCAGACAGCAAGCTATCTTATGCACGGTACTTATCTTAAGGGACTAATAAGTCGAACGATTAAGGGACTACTCACACTTATTCAGCTTATGCCCATAGAAAACAACGATTTTGTATGGAGACGCGTACGCATCCGTTCAGCTTTCCGCTTCTATTCAGCTTTCGCGGCAAACAAGTATAAAATGAAGACAAATGTGTTTATTATCTTGCGAGTGTTATAGATAGAGTTCAGCGCTGTTCCGCCGCATTCAGCGTCGAACGCGGCGGAACAGCGCTGTACACGGATGGTTCTCGACTCCTTATCAACAAGTTGCAACCTGCATAGTTCCTGCATAGATTTGATTTATTATTACGTAATCAATAATGATTACGTAATAATGTACGCAAAGATTGAGAGAGTTCGGACGTCGGACTTTAAAAGTAAAGTAATTATAATGATTTTATTTTTACGAAATAAAATGATACGAAGAAGATACACTTATATTGCTAGTGCAAAAATATTCTTGCTTTACGATATTAGTTCGTCACATTATAGCGATCAACAAAGAAAAAATAATGCTTGGGAAGAGAGAAGCGTTTCAGCGGAGATAACACGCTATGACGGCTTGTCTCATTCCTACGACGCAGAACGCGGCTGATAGAAGCAGAACTGTATAAGTGTGACCAAAATCGTTCAGCGAAACGCGAATGGAGCTGAATAAGTGTACTCCCTTACGTAGACTTTGAAAAGCCAGTACCTACTTAGCGAAGCATTCGCAGACAGCACTTTGACTTTACACGGTTGGCTTTTCACACCCATTTGAACCTTATTTAATTTTTATGTAAATATAATTCATATAAGTATAAACGAATGGGAGCAAGTGTTTCACACAACTATGAACATCTGCCTAGCCTTTTCTCAACTATGTTAGGGTCGGCTTCCAGTCTAACCGGATTCAGCTGAATACCAGTAGTTTACATGGAGCGACTGCCTATCTGACCTCCACAACCCAGTTACTGGGTAATACGATACTCCTTGGTAAGACTGGTTGTCAGACTTTCGGGCTTCTGACTACCCGTAACGACTGTCAAAGATCCACGAATGACAGCCGGGACCAACGGCTTAACGTGCTTTCCGAGGCACGGAGGGGTCTCGGTATGTAAAGATGGTCACCCATCCACAGACCAACCGCGGGAACAACATTAACCTAATACTAACAAATAAAGTTCACATCACAGTCTTATATGACGCTTACTTACCAAAGCTTAGCGCGGTCTTCGACTCTTGCCCTGTTACCGAACACAAAACTGTAGCTACCCTATCTGTGCTCCAAAAATACAAAAAAACTCTTTTGGCACGCCACTACCCCTTGCGAGCTACCGACTCAAGTAATGGATTAGCAATATCCTTCAAAATTATTCAAATTGTGTGTTACACAATTAGGGTGCTGACTGGTTTCGGGTAAAGAACTTCAGATTAGACTTTACATTGAAATCTTCACAAACCGTGATGTCGGGTATCAATAATGTGTCGCTTAGAGAAGGTGTAGGTATCAGTCCTCCATTGAAAACGAAGAATCTTTTTTCTCTTTTTAAGTTTTATTTCTATTGCGCGGAACCCTAAATCCTTTTTTTTTTTTTCAAAATAAACTAACCTAAATTAGGTACCTACTCCTTATAACTTCAGCTATCTGTCAGTGAAAGTCCTGTCAAAGTCGGTCCAGCTGTTTCGGAGATTAGCCGGAACAAACAGACAGACAGACAAAAATATTAAAAATTGTTTACTATGCTGTTATTTTGACATTTCAGTGTTTTATTTTAATGTATGATGTATAGAGATTCATTTATGTGTCAAGTGTTAGTGCAAACACCCGTTTTAACGTTTTCCTTTCGATATAAACAGTTGTATCACAAAAACCGCCATTAAAAATAAAATACATATGTACCTCTTTAATATTTTTTGTCAGTCTCACTGTAGAGAATATCTATAAAAAAAATAAAAAATAAAAATTTGTCTTTTTTTTAATTTAAGAAATGAAGGAATAGTTCTATTAACCTTTATGAAAAAGTGTCATTATATATATTTTTTTAATGTTAATAATAATATGTACAGACGCCAGCCCATCAAGCTGCCCGACACTGTCAAATTATCCTAATCAACCTTGAACCTAATGCTTTAGCCATAAAGTTGAAAATTTATTAAAGAAATTTGACAGATTGTAGTAGCTTAATGTGCTGACGTCTGTACAAAAAAAAGAAGCTAAGTCTGCCAACAAACTGCTTAGTAGTTTGGCAGAGGTAATATTGGCTTGTAAAGAATTATTTCTGTGAATAAACACTTTTTCTCTTTTACAAGCCTTGATTTCACTTGCGATGTAGGTACCTATGTATGTATGTTTGTTCAGGTGGACTCTTGCAACTCAATTTTGAAACAGATATCTTCAACCCATTGAGCTGAAATTTTGCATGCATGTGTAAATCGGATGACAATGCAAAATTATTATGACATGGAGCTGATCTGATGATGGAACCGGAAGATGGCCATAGGAACTCGGTAGTTAAACGACACAACCCCATCGAGTTTGGACTCGTTAGATCAGTCTTGACAAGAACTTTGGTGCTAGATGGTAACCAGGGTCTGATGATGGAGCTGGAAGATGGCCGTAGGAACTCGGTAATTAAACGACACAACCCCATCGAGTTTGGGCTCGTTTGATTCGTCTTGACGAGTACTTTGGTGCTAGATGGTAACCAGGGACTAAAGATGAACAGGTAACTTAAGTGCAGTAAACGCATATTACGGAAAAACACTGCTACGCGCTACGAATTACGCCGTAGTCAATCTCGCATCAAAAATACTAAAAAGTTAAAAATAAAATTATTTTAATTATTTTTTAAAAGTTTTTCGTATATTTTAATTTTTCACCTTCACTAACACTTGACATATAAATTAACGACAGGCTCTTTTGTACCTACAATAAAGCCTGTATTGAGGAAGTTGGATCAAGGGCTTTACTCAGCAAAACGATCCTTGTTTCAGGAAACAGTTCTTGTGCACACAACGCGTTTTGGTTAGAGATTTGATATTTCTCGGTCGCTGTAGAACCAACGACGCACCGACCCTGTTCCCAATGTCAGCGGACTATATTTTTATTAGATACTGATTTTGTTGTTTTTTATTATCAAGTCAACTCAACTTTCACAACCCAGTTACTGGGTAACACGATACACCCAGTAACTGGGTTGTGGAAGTTACTTATGCAGTCGGTCCATGTAAAATACTTAGGTACTGGTATTCAGCTGCATCCGGTTAGACTGGAAGCCGTCTATAATATAATTGGGAAAACGCTAGGCAGGACTGATTTTGTATAGGACATGCCGATTTACTTACGGTATTTTAGTTCCCCGTATTAAAAGCATTTTTCATGAAATATATTGCAGGAAGTGCGGGCGGCCGTCACCACTGTTCCATGGCTCTATCAAAAGATACCTATTCCAAGCAATGGGAAATTCGATAACCCAGTGAAATTCGTTCCCTAGAAACTAGTGCTAGCTGCCATTGTTGGCTTGTTGAGATAACAGCGCAATTCACGACACTTCTTAGAAATCGCGTGCGTCAAATAGTACAATATATCCGTCAATATTGTGACGTCAATTACTGTGATCCTCCCAGCAGTAATTATGAAAAGCGTGTGTAACTGAGAACATAAACGAAACAAAAAAAAAAGACCAAACTTTGTAAAAGTTTTTACTATTTTAAGTTATTATAGCGCAGTAGGTAGGACTTTTTAAGATTCGCGCTGTGTTTCTAAACTCGCCACTTTTTTTTAAGACCCCGGTCTCAGTGTTGTTGTGTTGTGTAACCCGATGTAACATCAGAAACAGAAAATAATTATTATCACTTTTGCGACTCGGGGATCGAACCCTTCCAACCCAGCTGGGTTCGGTCGATTCCCGATGTTGCTGTTGCTGGGTCTGACCACTAACTGTAATAACGAGGGAATCGTCATACTATTTGATGACGATCTCGATGTTTTGTATAATTTACAGAACAAAAAGGTTAGGAATCGCTCACACAAGAGATATGTGAGACGATTTACAAGAGATATTCAAAAGCAAAAAGAAGATGCCTCTGTCCAACTGGGAAACCAGCTAAACAATTGTTTTTTTTTTTTTACTAATACTAATACATATTTACATATTATCCGATACTTTGTGCAGACTTTTATTAGCAAAAATAATTTATTGGATGGTAGTTTTTTTCTACCATGTTGCGTCGATAACATAACCGAGAATATCAAATTCATCAGCTGGTCTATACATCTACTCTATGGTGTGACATCATGGTGCTGTCATCATGTCATTTACTCATTTGTGAGTTTTGTTCGATTGACCGTCATTGGGTTTTACGACGAATTTAATCTTTTTGTGATGAACTAGAACATTCGCATTAAAATTAAATTGACTTTTATTTATACCAACACAACACAGTAAATATGTATTAAATTATAAGAGTTCGGAAGTGGTACTGATTGTATCAATCGCCCTAAATCTCACTGAGAATAGTTCACTCTAATCACGTCGTATGTACTGAATAACATTGGCCTCAAGAACTGTGATGGAAACTTACTTCACCGCGACCTCTAGGCGGAAAGAATCAGCTGAGGAGGGCTACAAATGATACATCCAGCGGCGAAACTTTTTTGAATCACGGCGAAGTAAAGTGATCGTCGACAGGCGGGTTTTATGTGCGCGTGACGGTGACATGAGCACAAACAACAAGCGGCGCGGAGCTAGCAGTTCCAGTTGTTCTGTCCCCGGGGTGCCTGCACTGGTAAACGCGCCGAACGCCATGTCTGCTGATCTCGCCTCGCTGTTCGAGTGCCCCGTGTGCTTCGACTATGTGTTGCCTCCGATCCTGCAGTGCCAGAGCGGGCACCTGGTATGCTCCAGCTGCCGGCCCAAGCTGTCCTGCTGCCCCACGTGCCGCGGCCCGCTCGGCAACATACGCAACCTCGCCATGGAGAAAGTCGCCAGCAATGTTATGTTCCCTTGTAAACACTCCAACACCGGCTGTACTGTCACTCTAGTGCACACAGAGAAGGCGGAGCATGAAGAAGCTTGTGAGTTCAGGCCTTACTCATGTCCCTGCCCCGGTGCATCATGCAAATGGCAAGGAGGCCTTGACCAAGTTATGCCGCACCTTATGATGTCTCACAAAAGTATTACTACTCTCCAAGGCGAGGATATAGTATTCCTGGCTACGGACATCAACCTACCCGGAGCTGTGGATTGGGTAATGATGCAGTCATGTTTTAATCATCATTTTATGTTAGTACTTGAAAAACAAGAGAAGTTTGATGGACATCAACAATTCTTTGCCATCGTGCAACTTATAGGATCTCGAAAAGAAGCAGAGAACTTTGCTTACAGACTAGAGCTGAATGGGCATCGTAGGAGACTCACATGGGAGGCCATGCCTCGCTCCATCCATGAAGGAGTATCGTCTGCCATCATGAATTCGGATTGTCTTGTGTTTGACACATCTCTTGCACAATTGTTTGCAGATAATGGAAACCTCGGAATAAATGTCACAATATCTATTGCCTAATCATTACCACACTGTTATTATTTATAGCACAGTAAAGTAACCTGAGTGACTTTCATTGGCTGTTAATAATAATGTAATTATGTTTTCAAGTCAATGGAGTTTTAACCACAATGTAGTAATTATAAACATAATATTAAAATAGTAAAGAACATAGACATATTGCAATTAAAGTGAATCCATATTTTTGTTACAGTTTGTGGTGTTTATGATGTAATTTTGACTTGACATGTTTTGTATTGAATTTATCGAATAATCAACATCAAAGTAAGCCAAAAATAATGTTTTTTTATTAAATCTCATTACTTTGTAAATGTGTGTTCAACTTTAGAGTTTAAGTAGTGGAAAGTTTTAAATTCTCAGAGTGAATAATAAAATATTCACTTTAGAATTGCCTTGTCAGCATAGCTTATAAAGAAATTATGACCTCTCGACTGAGAAAGTGATTATTTTATTCCAAACATTGAACAAATTTGTACTAACATAATATAATCATTTGTATATAGGAGCATAAACATATTTTATGTTAAGAAAGAGTGATGTTGCTTCATGGAGTGCTTCACCTGAGTTATAAGGTCACAACGAGTTGACTGACTTCCAAGGCACTTATCAGATACAATGCTATCTCACATTGTGCCAGATATCTAAACAGATGTGTTTCACATGAAGCTGTCATGTAGGTGTGCAGCATTTCGTTGCATTTGCGCAAACTATCGGTCTCTCACTGCCAGTGCTAACTAGATTTATCAAGTCAACTTGGCAAACATTGCAACACAATATTCTAAAGAATGGTGTTAATATGACCATTTTGAACTTACATACGCTTTTATACCAAGGATACTAGATGTAAAGTCTGAAATACGCAATAACAAACACATTGGCAATTATTTTGATTACCTAAATACAATTTAGTATGAAATAAGCTGTCTTCATGCATGCATTTAAGAATTCAGTTTATTCAAAATAATTGGGCAATTACAAAGTTATTCAGACAGATTTCTTGAATTCTTTTTCTGCTAGTACCTGACTGCCTGTCTTATGAAGTAGTTTTAAACATTGCCTAGTGCACTTGGGGTTGAAATGTTTCATTATCTGTCGAGACACTCATCACACCATCATCTTTGATTTTATTTATAAGTTGTGTTTAGCATACAGTACTCACAGTGGCGAGCAAATAAATAGCACATCCTTGATAGTGTAAGTTTTTCATAAAAGTGTTTATTTTTATAAATCTGCAGCTTGATAAAGGATATTAAGGAGTATTGGATTAGTGTCGTACAGTTTGCTATGCCGAATAAAGATTACATTCCAAAACTTAGGATGCTTTGGAATACTACATAATTGCTCTCCAGTGTACGTAGCTTCGTCTTAAGTTTGTTTTCTGAGAACACTAGCTCAAGATTACCAGAAATATATTGTTTTCTACGTCGTGACTGTTATGGTTAATAAATATTATAGGCATCTGTAATTCGTTAGTGTTAGCTTCATTTATTTATACCAACCGTTACTTAATTGTGTAGTTTTAATTGCCTCATCTATATCACTTCGCATCTGTGTTACGCTGAGCGACGTAGGCCGTAACTTTATTATTTAAATCTTCTTCTATATGTATGTAAGAATAAACTGATAAAAGTTTTACGAGAAATTCTAGTTGAAATAAATTTTGTAATGTATGTTGTAGTTTTGATTATGCACCTATATCTGTATGACATTAGAATAGAACTAATGCATTTCATGTCATGTACATGTATAGTTTATATTCACACAAATTAAAAAGGCGTTTATGTATGTATGTAAATCAATAACAATGCAAATTTCTGCCATACCATTTATTACTTCGACTGGGACACATTAAACTATGATTTAAATAAATAATTAATAAACAAGAACAAATCAATAATAGACTTTCAACTTTAGCACCAACCAATTTGGTTTATAGATCTATATTTCAATTTCGAATGAAAACCAACTAAGATGGTTTCCCGCTGCTTTGTGGCTGCATCGGCGACGGTAGGAAGCAGCCGGAGGTCGGAGAGTCATGATCGTCTAGAATAGAAGTAGATTGGTTCTGTGGACTGAAAAAAGGGTCTTTTGCTATGTCTACTGGGCTGAAAGGGTCTTGACCTCTATGTACAACCTGAAACGGATCAGTTTCGTGTTTCCTCTGATCAACAAAACTGAATTCGTCAAACGAGTCAAGAGCTGTTTCGTATCCCCTTGAAGTCTGTGGTGCGAAAGGGTCGAACGTTGGTTTTTTCAATGCTTCTGGGCTGAATGGGTCCTTCGGGTCGGATTTGGGTGCATCTTCGGCTATGCTGTTGTCTCCGCTGAAGTCTGACAGGTCAATATCGTAGTTTATGTTGCTCAAACCTGGAGGCAGTTGGTCTGCTCCAAAGTCATCTGGAGTCATCAGTTCGTCGATGGATCGGGAGTCGAAGGGTGTGAATCCTAAAGGCGATGGAGTTAGCAGTTCCAGTGAGCTGGTTTGTTTCAAATCCCACGTTTGGTCAAGGTTCTGCGGTGATTTTGATGGGGATTGTCTTTCGATGACTTCGAATCCCAAGATGTTGAGTTTTGGCTCGTTATCTGAGGGTTGTATGGTGATATTTGGTTCTGTGGACACTGTAGGTCCTGGTTGAGGCTCTAACTTCGGCTCTGGCGGTGGTTGTGGCTCTCCATGGGCGAGACTGGTGCCCAGGTCGATGAGTGGTGCGGTACTTATTTCTTTGAACTTCCCAATGCGTGGCAGCTCTCGACGTGGTTTTATTTCCAACGGCGTCTTCGCTAAGACGTCTTGTACTTTTTTGGCGATTTGCTCCTGTAAATATATAAAATGTTTTAATTAATTTCGTATAATAGGTAATTTAAAAACTTTATTTTATCTAACTTTTCATAACTCACTATTACCCAACATACTTTTGAAAGGGGAATTTAAGATTCAATCAAGGGAAAATGTTCGTCAATTTTCCTTATTGGTTTTCCTGGTCAGAAACCAATTTAAAATGAATTACACATGATGGTATTCAAAGAGTAATATAATAATACGATGGTATTCCCCAATATGACAAATAACCGCAGAACAACGCAGTTTAAGAGAGATCAATAGAAAACAGTGTAACGTCGACATCTGTTGGGTTACGGGTCAGCCTGGGCAGCGTCACAAAATAGTGTCCACAACGTAATTTCGATTTATCGTACGTGCGACTGACGTGACGTACGTGCAAAAGAACGTCAGTGATGACATGTGAATCCCGAAAACCACTGTTAAGAAATAAAGGCGCTTTCAAAGTCAAACTGGAAGTGTGGTACGGAAAATCAGTCTTTGTAACAATATTCGGGCCCTTATTAATTTATTGGTGAAACTTTAAAGACTTAAAGTAATGGAAATAGGCATTAGGGCTAAAAAAAACTGCAACTGAAAAGTTCAAAAACAGTTCACGTTTCAAGTAGCATGATGTTGCAGTGCAGTTGGTGGCAGTTATTTTAGTTCAATGTCAGATTTGATGCCACCAGCTGCATCAGCGACCTAGACGAGTCGATGGACCTAATGTAGTAAAATCCATGCAGCGTTTGGGATACTTCGAGGGTATTATGATAGAATAAATAATAATAATAATAAAAGCCTCCCAACCGATTCCAGTCACGGTGGTCAATCTCAACAGAGATTACCCAGGTACGTAGGAGATATAGTGCACAAGTGTGTGTGTAAACTCAGGTGCACTCTGTTCCTTTACTCTCATAGTCCGATGGGACGGCAATCCGACACGATTGGGGAGAGACCAGGCGCAGGACCAACGGCTTTACGTGCTTTCAAAGGCAAGGGGGTATTAAACCGCCAACTTCCAAACTCACGGGTGTTACTAATAAATTCTTAATTGAAAACCGAATAATACTTTGTCTGACCTGGGAATCGACCCCAGGACCCCACGCTCAGCAGTCGCGCTTGCGACCACGAGACCAACTGGGCAGTCAAAGAAAATAAATTAATATACAGGCTGATTTTTTAAAGACCAGCCAAATTTAAGGATGTGGTACAGACCATCAAACTGAACAACTTTCTCCATGGGACCAACATCGTAATCGCGAATAAAAATTCAGCCGTCCCATACATTTAGGTCGAGTAGGTATTGAAGTTTTCTATGGGACAGTTGATAAAATTTCGCGATTACGCTATTTGTCCCATGGAGAAAGTTGTTCAGTTTGATGGTCTATACCACATCCTTAAAATTGGCTGGTCTTTAAAAAATCAGCCTGTATACTGTAACCATGTCTTATTGTCGCGCAGTCGAGTAGAAAGACCCTGTATTGAGCAGTTAGTTACCTCGAAGCTGAGAGCGTTGGCAGCGAGCTGGTCTGCTCGCGAATGTATGTTCTGCGTGTGTGTGAGTAGCTTGTGCGTCAGTGCTCGCTGCTCGTCTGCTTCGCGAGCCGCGCCGCACAGCGATAGGGCTGCCGCCTGGTGTTTACAATAAAAAAAAAATCATATTATTCATGAACTATCAAGCATAACTGGCAGCTTTTATTTTGGCTCAATTATGTCGATTCCGAGCTTTTTTAAAAAACTAATAAAGGAATTTTACTTTTTATGTTCTTTCCAAAATCGAGGTCATGAATCCTTTGACCACTTTGCTTTACTACTCAGTTTCAGATTTCGCCCTAAAATTCCATACCAAAAACTCATCCAGTATCAAAAAAGTGTTAAGTAAAAAAAACAGGAATATTACCCAAGCACTGCCACCAATGGTTGCCGGCATGGCCATATAACAGTCGAACTCCTTCTTGTCCATGTTCAGAGACTCGGCCGTCAGGTTCTCAATGAAGGAGACTGCGCAGCACTGGAAACAACACAAAATGTAATTGTAATATCATTAACGCTCTTAGAATAGAAAACATAATATTTACATAGAATTTAGGTATATACATTACAGGTGAGTTGTTACAAAATAATGATAGAGTCAGGTACGTACAGGTACATTACGGGTCGGTAATAATATTGCCAGGATAGTTATGGTGGATGCTCCAATGGGCCGTCCATACATTTTTCTCTGGATTATACGCAAAACATAAATGATAAATGATTTTATTTTTGTAAGTAGGTTTGTACATACACTTTTACACGTCAATCATATTTTAAAACTAGATGAGGTCGGCGTTTCCTATCTGACTAGTCTGAGAAGAAAAGCCGAAACAAACTGAGAGGTCACAGTCTCTTTTAAAGTCCAGTCATAATCTTGGTCAGATCATATGAAGACCATGTAGGTCGATGTCTGAGATGGTCTTTTGAGGAAAGAACCACACAGATTGAGAGGACCTGTCCAGTCAGTGCACGCATTTGTCAGAAATCGTGCAGCTCAACTCAAAACTTAAGGAGCTCAACGATTCGACGAACAATACCAAAGAAAGGACATTTGGGTAGGCCACATTCATTACTCAAACTGCCAGACCATGACAAAAACTAAGAGAACAGAGAGGAAAATAATATAAATGAAATGACCCACATAGTCTCCACATTCACAATAATTAAAGTAATAACTATATACTGTAATAACTATATACTGGAAATATATAGCTGGATAGTTATAATTTTTTTTTACTTCATAAATTGTATCAATTTCAATGTCTAAAATATATTATTATGTTATTCTAGTGAAAAATCGTTCATCATCATCAGTTGGAAATTGGAGCAACTATTTGGAGATTTATGGTAAATGACATTTTGAAATGAATGGGAAATAATATTCGTCCAAAGTAACTTATATACTAAGTAAAGTTATTTTTCTTTGCAGCAGCCTTGTAGCAGTGGACAAGAAGACTCACTGCAGATGGTGAAATCAACAAGTCAAATGATTTTTATTATAATTGTATTTTTGTAGTAGTTTGTTTAGACAACATTATCATTGTAAACTACTCAAAACAAAATAGGGCCCACCTCGAATCAGTCACTATTTTGGTCAAAATAAAGTTATCTAAGTAGTTGTTGTCAAAGTTACGCATTGAACCGTCAAGCTGACATGTTTAGGAGCCCTTA
This sequence comes from Apamea epomidion, assembly GCA_947507525.1. Lineage (NCBI taxonomy): Eukaryota > Metazoa > Arthropoda > Insecta > Lepidoptera > Noctuidae > Apamea > Apamea epomidion. The sequence continues at coordinate 2,065,492 of OX382234.1, forward strand.
TCAATGTTTATTTCGACAACATTCATATTGGTTTCAGGAGGGTAGCTAAAAAAGTGAAGTACTCGAAAAAAACATCGAATGCACAAATTCTCGGTCACTTAAGTGTTCAGTCTACACTAAACACTGCTGTTGAATACTCACGTTTTTAACAATTTTGTTTGGTTCCTGTGTTAGTTGTGATCACTATGCCTGGTTCTCGCCGACATATGGACATGGAAACCGCTGCAAGAGCAGTATCTTTGCTTCAAGAGGGACAGTCTCAGAGATCTGTGGCTATACACCTCGGTGTTTCGCGACGAGCAATCCGAAATGTTTGGGAACGATATCAGGAGACCGGAAGTGTAGCTAGGAGACCTGGCACAGGAAGTGTTAGAGCTACAACTGCCCAGGAAGACCGATATCTAAGGTTAACCGCACGACGGGAGCGTACTGTTACCGCTCGGACCTTACAAACTCGACTACGGCAATCCACAGGGACGAGAGTCAGCGACCAAACCATTCGGAATCGGCTTCACGAAGATGGACAACGCTCCAGAGTACGCGCTATTCGACTGAAACTGACGAAGGCTCATCGTGCAGCACGCTTAAGGTACGCCCGGGAACATTTGGAATAGACCATGGATAACTGGAGGAATGTGCTTTTTACGGACGAGTCTAAAGTGAAGTTTTTCAGTGATGACAGACGGATACGCGTGTGGAGAAGAGAAGGGGAACGTTTTTCTGAACCATGCGTGCATGGAACAGACCGATGGGGGGTCCCAGTGTTATGGTATGGGGTGGAATTAGCTTACACGGCAAAACAGAGCTGGTAATTCTCAATGAAGGTACCCTAACCGCCGCCAGTTACATCGAGCGAGTAATCCGGCCACATGTCATCCCGTTTTCACAAAGAGTGGGCAATAATTTTGTCTATAAGCATGACAATGCTCGCGCACACACAGCCCGCACCACACAAAGAGCCCTCTCTGAAGCCAATATCACCGTTTTGCCATGGCCAGCCATGAGTCCCGTCCTCAACCCAATAGAACATTTATGGGATCAACTCAAAAGAAGCCTGAAATAAAACTACAGTGATGTGAACAGCCAGCAGGAGCTCATTAACGCCCTGAAAGTCTGTTGGGAACAAATACCGCACACAAACGTGACTCACTTGATTGAAAGTGTACCAGATAGGCTCAGAGAGTGCATACGGAGCAGAGGAGGACCCACTCGTTATTAAAAAATAACAAGCACCATATTTTTTTTCAGAAGACGTGTGCTTTACCAGATTACGTTTATCTTTTATTTTGTGTAATTTTTCCTAAAAACTGTTATTTGTGTTTTTATTAAAGGAAATAAACAAATGATTCCATTGTTTGTGTTTACACTATTCCTGAATTCCCACTTGAAACTTATACATTCATAAAAACTGAACAATTATGTTCAATTTTATGTTAAGGCAAAAAAACATGGTGGGCCCTATTTAGTTTTGAGTAGTTTATATTACTTTTGTAGTAGTTTGTTTAGACAACATTATCATTGTATATTACTTTTGTAGTAGTTTGTTTAGACAACATTATCATTGTATATTACTTTTGTAGTAGTTTGTTTAGACAACATTATCATTGTATATTACTTTTGTAGTAGTTTGTTTAGACAACATTATCATTGTATATTACTTTTCATTTGTATTTACTTTTGTTTTTTTTCTTGTGTCTGTCATGTGTAATGTCTGTAATTATTGTAATAATTTTTTCAAACTCAAACTCAAACTATTTATTTCAAATAAACCAATTACAGGCACTTTTGAATTGTCAAGGTCGGTCAGTCAAAAAGATGAAGCTAGTTGCCCATTCCAAAGCGTAGTAGGTACCTATGGAGAAGAACGGGCAAGAAACTCCATGGACACTCTTTTAAATCATAATAATATTGTTACAAAGTATTGGTTACATCATTCATGTTCAAAATTATGCATGTGAGAACGATGCAGAACGTTAAAAGCGTCCGTAATGAAAAGATAAAAAAAAACAATTCAAATATTAATTTAAATCAAAATAAGCCATGGCAGCAAAGAGTTGACCAGTCCCTACTGACGGCGCCCGTTCACGAACATGAAGCATAGATTAGCACCATTCAGCTCAACCATTTTGAAGGGAGCTAAATGATCCAACACATGTGCCACCATCAGCGAGACATTAGAGTGAGCATGACATACTCTCATCCGCCAAGGCACATTCAAGTCAATGAAAGACGTACCCAGTAACTGGTAGCTTTATAGTATGTAACATAGTACTCACATACGTTCTATGCAATTATACAATACTAGGAGATTGAATTTATATAATGCAAACATAGTATTTTAGAATCTTCAGCAGCTCCAACAGTATGTAGGTTGGGTAGGCGTGTGTGAAGTATTTTCAAATGCCAATCAATTTATTTATGCGTCCTGTGGAGCAGGACCAGCGTTTAGCCAAGCATTTTTGTCAGCGATGTAATCCCCCAACTTATAATATGCTTGGCTGCATAGTGTGCGTTTTATGCAAGATTTGAATTTCGTTTCATTGAGTTGGAGTATGTGGGGAGGTATTTTATTATAACATTTTAAACAGTACCCCATGAAGGAAGTCTACTTTAGCCAGTCTGAAACCTGGTTGAACTAATTGATCCCTATTTCTGGTTCTATAAGCGTGTCTGTCACCTCTTTTACTGAAAAGATTAAATTTTTCCTTACGTACATGTTTTCATAGATATATTGACAAGGTACCGTCATGATATTAATATTTTTAAACAGTTCCCTTAGAGAATCGCGCCTGCGTAGGCCATATATTGCTCTGATGGCTCTTTTCTGCAGAATAAAAATGGACTCAATATCTGCAGCCCGTCCCCATAGTAAAATACCGTAAGACATGATACTATGAAAATAACTGAAATAGACCAGTCTCGCGGTTTACATTAGTAAATTGACGGATTATTCTTACAGCATATGCTGCTGAACTTAGCCGTCTTGCAAGAGATGTTATATGAGGACCCCATTGCATCCTTGAGTCGAGCGTTATCCCCAGGAAAACAGTTTTATAGACGAATTCTAGTTTCTCTTTATTCAATACTATGTCACAATCACTACTTTTAACATTCGGTAAAGCAAATCTTATGCATTTAGTTTTTTTCCCATTGAATACTAAATTATTAGCAGTGAACCAATTTTGCACTTGCAGTAGGGCGTTATTTACGTCGTCAAGATTTGATGCACGTCTATTTATCTTAAAAATTATGGAAGTATCGTCAGCAAATAACACCATTTGTGGTTGGTTTTTTAATAAATGCGGCAGGTCATTTATGTATACTAAAAAGAGGAAAGGACCTAATATCGAGCCTTGTGGAACACCCATTCTTACTTGTAAACCAAGTGAATTGACACCATTTATTTGAACTTTTTGCTGTCTATCATGTAAATAAGATTTTACTAAACTGAGCGCAAGTTTGCCTAGTCCATAATGCTCAAGTTTCAAGAGTAAGGTTTTGTGATTAACGCAATCAAATGCCTTGGAGAGGTCACAAAAGATTCCTATGGCATCTTGGGCTTCCTCCCACGCTGTAAATATGTGTTTTAATAAAGTGACACCGGCGTCAGTCGTACAACGTCCTTTGGTGAAGCCATATTGCTGATCGTGCAAGATTTTGTTGTTGTTAAAATGATTAAGCATTTGATTGAGCATTACCTTTTCGAATACTTTGCTGAAAACCGGCAACACGGATACTGGTCTATAATTATTGGTGTCTTTGCAGTCCCCAGATTTAAAAAGTGGAATAACCTTACTATATTTCATTAAATCTGGGAAGACTCCTTGATCTACACACAAATTAAACACTAAAGCTAAGTATGGCGATATAGTCTCGATTATGGATGTACAAACTTTGATAGACATTCCCCATAGATCTTCGGTCAATTTGATTTTGATTTGTCGAAAAGTTTTTATAACTATCATAGGGTTTATATGTCTAAATTGAAACTCAACCGGGCAGCCTGGAACGTTCGCTTTTAGTAACTCAAGTGATACGTCCGGTGAGGAATTTAAGGCTTCCGTCGTTTTTGATGGTATATTAGTAAAGAAATTTACAAATTCTTGAGCTACTTCTAAATTGAGGAGGAGGAGGAGGAGGAGGCGCAGCGTGTAGCTGAGCTGGGACTTTGTAAAGTCAGTAACTGGCTGGAAGAAAACCTACTTACCCTTAACATTGCCAAAACCTCATTCCTGCAGTTCAGGTTTGCCAATACCAAGCCAGTACCAGTAACCCTTAAGGTACATTCTTGCAATTTTCCTGGAAATAGGCTCCAGTGCTCATGTCTTACAATATCACAAACAACAAACATAAAATACTTAGGTGTAGTACTGGACGAAAAATTGAGTTGGCGGCCCCAAGTTGAATTAACTGCCTCTAGAGTGAGGAAACTTATTTGGGCCTTTAAGAAACTTCGACTCGTGGCTGATTTTGATCTTCTTCGCACTTTATACTTCTCCTTAGCCCAATCGATAATTGGTTACTGTATTACGGTGTGGGGAGGAGCTTGTAAAACAATTATGATCCACCTTGAAAGAGCTCAAAGATCATTGCTCAAAGTCATGACCTTTAAACCATACCGCTTCCCGACCGTAACATTGTACCAAAACTGCACAGTACTCACAGTGAGACAGCTGTATGTTCTCAATATCACATTGAAGCAACACCTTATCACACCTATAAACAACAGTTACAAGAGTAAACGAACAGTCGCTAATGTTTGTAAATACGTCAAATGCAAGACTGCCTCAGCCAGAAGGCAACATCTTTTTCTTGCTACGCGTATCTATAATAAGATAAACAAGACCCTAGATATTAACCCATTTCCTAAAAAGGAAATTAAAAATAAAATAAACACGTTTCTACAAACACTAGATTACATACAGACAGAAAACTTAATAACATAAACCCGGCAATTAGCGCTTCCCATTATAAACATGCACGATAAACATATAAACACACACCACACACACACGCAAACATACACACACACACCCTCTCTCTCACACACACACACAACCTTACCCTCGCACCCTCACACACACACACATTCATTCATACACCCCCACCCATACGCCTTAAGCAGATATTGTATAATGTAAAATTGTTTAAATCTTATTGCATAATTTCTGTGTAAACTACTGGGAGAAGACACTGATTCCTGTAACACAGGTTACTACCTAGCGCAGGAGTCAGGGTTTCCATATAATAATGTAACATACTTTTATGTCAATAAAGATTATTATTATTATGTCGTTTATTTATTTAGTCGTCTTATTTTGTTACATTTTTAAATATTAGTATGATTAAATAAAAAAATAAAAAAAAAAACATTTAAAAATATAAAAAAATAGTGATCCACCGGTGTCGGGAGCAGGGTCCAAGCTACCGGTGGTTAGGGCTCCAGAGATAGAAACCTCCTCACAATGCGAGCCGTATCGAGGAGTACTGCCTTCTGAATCAGGCCCTTGATCCAACCGCCTAACGAGAGCCTCGATAGATGTTGATCGAGGCTGTCGGCCATCAGGCCATTGGCCGATACGACAATCGGCACAATGACAGTTGAGCTCACATTCCACATGTCAACAACCTCGCGTGCTAAGTCAAGATATTTCATTTGTTTATCTTTCTCAGCTTTCACGAGGTTCCCGTCATGTGGAATGGTAACATCAACAATCATTGCGCGGCGCACTAATCGATCTATCACCACTATATCAGGTTTGTTGGCGACAACAGTCCTGTCAGTGATGATAGACCGATCCCAGTACAACGTGACATGGTCATTTTCGAGAACTGGGTCGGGCACATACTTGTAATACGGTACCTCTGAGTCGACAAGTTTATATTTCAAAGCAAGTTGCTGGTGAATAATCCTGGCTACTTGGTTATGCCTGTGCAAGTACTCGCTGTTAGCCAGACGAGAACAACCAGAGATAATATGTCTGATGGACTCACCCGGACGGTGGCATGCCCGACACACGTCAGCCGTCCCGTCCTTCATAATATGTCTCCGGTAGTTATTCGTCAAGATAACTTCGTCCATAATTGCACAGACAAAACCTTCAGTTTCCCCGAAGAGGTCACTGAAACGCAGCCAGGATACGGACGCTAAGAAATCTACACCGGGCTCATGAAGAGCCCGATAGAAGCGCCCGTGAAGCTCCTTGCTTTGCCATACCTTCTTGCGGTCATCGGTAGTAAGTACTACAGGTTTGCGCCAGTTCTCTTTCGCCATGGAGAGCGGGGTGAGCCCCTTGTCCATTGCGACCACATCACGGTGCATACCCACTTCGGCTTTTAAAAAATATTCCCTGAGACTGCACACCTCGCGGTTGTGGAGGGTTTTCGCATTTAAAAATCCTCGACCCCCACACTTCCGCGGGATATACAGTCTCATCACCGATGATCGTGGGTGATGCATCCGGTTTGCGGTCAGCAGTGTACGGACCCTTCTATCTAGGGCGTCGAGTTCAGTCTGAGTCCATTTGAGTATGCCAAAAGAGTACATCAAAACCGGCATTACCCAACCATTGAAGGCGCGCACCTTATTTCCGCCCGAAAGAAGACTAATTAATACCTTCTTCAGGCGACAAAAGAAGCGCTCCTTCAACGATTGCTTCATGTCAGCATCGTTGATGCCTAACGCTTCCGACATACCCAAATACTTATAGCTTTCGGATGAGGAGAGGGATCTAAGGTGTATGGAATCCGAAAGTGGAATTCCCTCGGATTCCATAATCTTCCCCCCTTTTACATGCATGACTGCACATTTGTCCACACCAAATTCCATCCTGATGGCACTACTAAAAGTTTCAGTTACCTTCAGTAGCTCCATCAGATGCAATTTGTTAGGGGCAAAGAGTTTCAAATCATCCATGTAGAGGAGGTGAGATATGACCTGACCACCTCTCTTCAACCGATAGCCTAGACCTGAGTCCTCCAGCAGTGTGCTTAGAGGATTCAGGGCTAAGCAGAACCAAAGTGGACTCAAACTGTCGCCCTGAAATATTCCCCGCTTAATCCATACAGGCTCATCATTCCCCTGGATCTGTCGACACCCTGGATAGCGAAGGACCGTCTTCCACTGTCTTATACACGACTCAAGGAAGGTGCGTAGAGTTGCATCTATCTATTATTATTATTATTATTATTATTAATTAGAGGATATGGCACCACGTGAAGACTCCAATGTGTAATCAGTGTTTCGTTTTTTATTCCTACTAGTTTCGTTATTTATAATTTTCCAAACCGTTTTTATTTAGTTTTCTGCTGATTTGATTTTGTTGCATTTTGTTGTACAGGGCTTTGGCTATCTTGCAGGTATTTCTAAAAATTTTTGAATATGTAGCAACATACTTGTTGAAAGTTTCTGTATTTATGTAAGGCTTAAGGCCATACAGCTCGAACAGTCTTTCCCTACTTATCCTAATACCTCTAGTTGCCCAGTCACTAAATATAAAATTAGGGAAAATAATTTTTCTTTTCTTTTCAAAAGTTTTATTGAATTGAGTGTGCACAACCGAAAAGAAATCCTCGTACAATTTATTTGCATCATCCATATCCATATTACGGCCCAGATCATTTAACTTATTATTTAGGGTACTATTGAATCTTTTTAGTTTACTAGTTGTTATTGGCCTAAATTGTATTTGCACTTTTTGCAGAGGTATTTTAAACTTAAAAGTTACCGTTTGTCCACTATGATCAGACGGCAGATAATTTACGATGGCTTTATCTAAATAATCACAATCGCAAAAGACATTATCGATACAAGTAGCAGAAGTTGGAGTTACTCTAGTTGGTTCAGTAAAAACATTAGATAAATTGAATGATTTGAAAAGGCTTAATAATCTACTGCTATTTGAATTATTTTCCAAAATATTAATATTAAAATCACCACAAATAATTGCGGCTTTGTTGTTGGATGCAAGTTTCGCTAGGACATCTTCCATTATTGACTCAAATAACGAAAAGTTCTGATAATTAGGGGGTCTGTAAACGCACACTACAACATGCTTATCGAGCTCAACACAGGACAGTTCAATGCAATGTTCAATCGATAAACCCACTATGTCATTTCGTTGTTTGGATTTTAAACAATTTTTAATCAAGATTAAAGAACCTCCACGCAGCATAGATTTACGATTAAAACAACTGCCCACACAATTTTGTAAGCCTACTACACTACACACAAATACAATCACACACACATACTTATCAGAAATTTACCTTCTCACAGGAAAACTTTATTTTACCCATATAAGCGTAGCTCTTAATTACTTAATATCTAATGTATTTCGCATTCTAAGTACCGCCTTAAACCTATATTATAAACACCCCAGTCAAATAACTGTGACAGAAATATTAACTGTTATTAAAAATGATGAATATTGATCAAATAACTCAGGAAATAGATAACGTTACCATTGCTGAGTCTTATACATGCACTCCAGATCAATGTCAAACTTTTTTAGGACAGTGTGATAGTAGTTTTCGTATTGTACATGTTAACATCAGGAGCATAAAAAAGAACCTAGACCAATTTGTCACCATGTTAACATTAACGAAGGTTGACTTTGACTTTATTATTTTTACAGAATGTTGGTTGCAGGTCTCAGGTCACATCCCTATCATAGAAGGCTATACTTCACATGCCACAAAAAACAACGCAATAAAAAACGACGGCGTTGTAGTATACGTCAAAAATACAATTAATTGTTCTACGCACGAACCTTTGATCTTGGATGCCAACTGCCTGGTAACTATCTACTATAACACAGCTATAATCGCAGTATATCGTTCCCCTTCCTATTTAAACCCCGCAAACTTCTTCTCTAGTTTGAGTGAAATAATAACATCAGTTAAATCCCAAAATAACATCATGCTTATTGGTGATATTAATATTGATATGAAGTCCGGCAATACCGATCGTCATGCGGATGATTATGTAACCTTAACAGCAACACATGGCTTATTGCCTGCCCACACTCTCCCAACAAGGATCAATAACTGTCTGGACCATGTCATGTTGAAGAATAAATCCCCTGCGAAGGTTATCGTGCTGGACTCCCACATTACTGATCATCTTCCTGTTGCTATTTTCCTGGACAGAAATAAATCAGCTGGATTCCAATAAAAAAATACTTTGATCCGATATGACTATGAGACCATAAAAAATGAAATAGATAACCTCGATTTTACTCCTATTCTTAATACTACAGACCCAGACCTCGCTACCAACATTTTAATTTCCGACCTACAAACTACTTTAACAAGACATACCAAAATGTATCACACACCTAACAGAAAAACAGTTAAAAAACCCTGGATGACCGCTGGCTTAGTTCGATGCCTACGTAATCGCGACAAAATGCACCGGCAAGTCAGTAAGTCTCCTAACAATCTTATATTAATAACTTCATATACGCGGTACCGCAATTTCTGCAATTCCCTGCTTAAAAAACTAAAACGAGCCTATGAGAAAGCAGAACTTCTTAAAGCTAATAACAACCCACGAGCTACGTGGAAAGTTATTAATCTATCACACATAGTAACCAACAAAGACAGTCTCCTAGTGCTCTGCTACATTCTTCCATCAACCCTACCGTATCAGTAAATAATGTCAATAGATATTTTGTTAACATCGGTACGAATCTTGCATCAAAACTTGACTCTAACAGACCATCCGTTTACACATTTTCATCCCCGTCTCCAGTTAACTCCCTCGTGCTTCCGTTGGTTGATGAAGCGCTTGTAATAAGCACAATTCAAAGCTTACGCAGTGATTGCGCTATTGGTTGGGATAACATCCCAGCAATGATCATAAAGCAATCTAGGTCCATTCTGGCTCCTGTCATTGCCCATATATGTAACTGTGCCATTGATTCGGGAGTTTTCCCAAAAGCTTTCAAACGTGCAGTAATCCATCCAGTGTACAAAGGCAAAGCTAAAGACGACGTGTCCAATTACCGGCCAATTTCAGTGCTTAGCTCCTTGTCTAAAATACTTGAACGAATCCTCAACAATAACCTAACAAAATTCCTATTAAAAAATAAATTAATCGCAGACAACCAGTATGGGTTTCGTTCGGGTATCTCCACAGAGGACGCCGTCTCTGATTTTACCAACACCTTGATTGACAAACTCGACACTCGCCTTAAATGCTATGGTGTTTTCTTGGATTTAAGGAAGGCATTTGATACAGTTTCTATTCCCAGACTTGTCGCCAAAATGGAACATATAGGAATACGTGGTGTGGCCTTAAATATTTTCAAAGGCTATCTCAGGGGGTGTAGCCAGTGTGTCAAAATTAATTCCGTTTTTAGCGACGAGGAGTTTATCAGTTACGGTATACCTCAGGGAAGTATCTTGGGACCCACACTATTTCAAATATATATAAATGACCTGTGTCAATTACCTCTCATTAACTGTGACATTTTTACTTACGCGGACGACACGGCACTTTTGATATATGATGAGTCCTGGGATAAAGCTAAACATAGAACTGAAGTCACTTTGCGAACTGTTATGGACTGGCTTTCCGTTAACCTCCTGACACTCAATGTTTCGAAGACTAAAGTAATTCAGTTTTTACCACCAAATTCAGTTAACCCACCAATTGATTCAACCAAAATAACAGCCCATATTTGTCAGGATGTCACACCATGCAACTGCAGTTGCCTTGATGTAGTTTCAAATATTAAATATTTGGGTGTTTATATCGATGAGAGGCTGGATTGGCGTGTTCATACGGATACTCTATGCTCTCGGCTTCGTAAACTTATTTATTTATTTAAAGAGCTCAGACATTCGGCCGACACCGCAACAGTTTCACTTGTATATCGCTCCCTGTGTGAGTCGATTATTACGTACTGCATCCCGGTGTGGGGGGGGACTTTCAAAACCGTAATGCTTAGGGTGGAACGAGCGCAGCGGGCTGTCCTCAAAGTTATGTATTTCCGTAAAAGGGACTACCCCACAGCCCTGTTGTACTCCGAAGCCCAAGTACTCACGGTGAGAAAACTCTATATCCTCCGCACGGTCTTACGTCGACATTCCACGATGCCGCTAGATAGACATCTATCCAATCGGCGGATTGGCTTTCCTATTTGTGAATCTGTCCAGTGTCGTTCTGCGCTTGCCCGACGACACTTTCGTGCCCAAAGCTCGCGAATGTACAACAAAATTAACAAAAACCTGTCAATTTATAAGCTTACCCTGCACAAGGTCAAGCAGAGTCTTAAGTCATGGTTACTGTCCCTCAATTACGACGAAACAGAGCAAATTATTTTAACTCTTTCATAATTCCAATTTTATACCCTATGAGAGGCATTCAACTTCACCCTGTACTCGTAATCCCAATCAACCTGAACTTTCAATTCAATTTACACTCACACACACACACACCCTCTCACACACACTCACACACTCATACGCATACTACACGCAAGCACACAGTCACCAATACAGGCTTTTCTAACAAACAATTTTTATTATTATTATTCCATTTTATTTTTTTATTTTTTCTTTAAGTAGTTTGATGTTTTTCTAATTATTATTTTCTTTGTTTTTTACTTGTTAATCTTATTGCATAAATTTTAAATATTTCCTCCTGGGAGAGGGCACTGGCTCTTGTAACACAGGTTAACCACCTAGCACAAGTGTCAGGGACTTCATACAATTTGTAACCACTTTATGTAATAAAGATTATTATTATTATTATGTCGTTTATTTATTTAGTCGTCTTATTTTAATACATTTTTAAATATTAGTATGATTAAATAAAAAATTTAAAAATATAAAAAAATAGTGATCCACCGGTGTCGGGAGCAGGGTCCAAGCTACCGGTGGTTAGGGCTCCAGAGATAGAAACCTCCTCACAATGCGAGCCGTATCGAGGAGTACTGCCTTCTGAATCAGGCCCTTGATCCAACCGCCTAACGAGAGCCTCGATAGATGTTGATCGAGGCTTTCGGCCATCAGGCCATTGGCCGATACGACAATCGGCACAATGACAGTTGAGCTATTATTATTATTATTATAGTTCTCATAATTAATTAGCATTTGGTAATCCTTTAACCAATGTTCAGTACAACAAACAATGTCAAACTTTGTTTTTTCCAAAAACATTTGAAATTCTAATAATTTGGAAGATATACCTTGAATATTTTGATGAAATAGTTTCAAGGCATTCTGCTGATCTCCTTTTTGATATTTACTTAATTTATAGCAAGAAGATACCTTGTTGTTGTTAGCTATAAGAATATTATTTCTGGTACCTTCTGTTGTCTTACAAACTAGTTTAAAAGATTATCCGGATTGGTTATGCTAGAATAGCGGTGGCCAAGTAGAGCAGTATCTTCGCCGGCCCATTGGATTGGCAACATCTGCCAATCCACTGGGCCCGCGTGGTGGATTACGGCCCACTCCCTCTCACCGAGAGAAGGCCTGTGTCCCAGCAATGGGAATATTATAGGCTTATTATGTTATATTATGGTTATGCTATAAATTTAATCATGTATCAGGCATCATTTGTGTCACTCCAAATACTTTTATTTGATAAAATTAATTAGTGTAAGGTAATAAAATAAAACTATCTTATCGTTTTGTAATGTTGACATTCGAAAAGTGCTGATTCTCAGCCTAGTTTAAATAAATGACATGATTTTATATAAATATAACTTTTATTGTCCTATCATCATACTCACGCCTTCCTCCCATGGGGTAGGCAGACACTACGGAATGCCACTTGCTACGATCCTTACATACTCTTTTTGTCTCGTTTACATTCATAAATCTGGTCATACACGCACGCTGGCTGCGAGTACTACGCACAGTATTCACAGCACACATGCTACGCAAGGAATGCATTTAATTTTTTTCCTATCATAATCGTAATTATCGTAGCAGGCGGCGCTTTTTTTTAAATACACGCCACCTAGTGGTCATTCTTGTAAACGTTTGGCTTACGTCTCTGTGTGTAAACGACCTGAATTCAATGGCAGATTTCATTTCAGGATTATGTGTCGAATTGGGTGGATTTTGAGGCAATGTTGTGACCAAATTCAATAAAGTGTAATGTCCGATAGCCGCGTCCACTACTCTTACGACTTACTAATGTGCCAATTACACATAAAACAAAAAAAAAACTAAAATTGTTGACTTAAGCGCCATCTAGCGAGAAAACGGCCAAGAGCTCATCGTATGATCCACCTTAATGGAACCCTGATAACAATAATGTTGCCCTTGTATCCATTAACTCTACTACTTAGACGTTTCTTACAAATAAACCAAATGACTAATTTCTGTATCTAGATTTTTTGTTTTTTCTCAGCAGTCCTCATAATTTCACCCCGGAATCACCCACTGCTGTTTAAAACGTCTCCATTATCCTAATCAGCAGTCTCTGTAGACTTATCCTCCTCCGTAAATGCATGAATGAATGCAGGTAACATTAATTCATGAATTTAGTCTTCTTGCGATCGGGTAAAAAGCAGGGAGAGCTAAAATGATCGTAAAACATGGTGGTACTTACGAGATTCGTAAAGTAGTACCCTCCCTCGCCGGTCATGAGTCGCTGCGCGTTACAGAAGCGTGTCACGAAGTTTATGTTGCTCACCAGGCGCGGCGGGTTGGCTTTCAGCACCTGAACACGAACACAGTCATGTTTAACAAAATAATGTTGCCAAAAAGTATGATCATCAAAAGTATGATGAACTCAGTGTTATCATTGTTGTGGATTGTTGTCACTGACAGCCCAAGCGTTCAGTTTCATTGGTGAAATTCCCAAGTCTAGCTATGAAGTGACGTATGTATTACAAGATGTAGATGTAATGTATATTATGTGTTCTCACAGTGAATATGAGCGCAGGCAGTAGGTCGTCAGCTGAGGCAGGCGCGGTGCCGCACAGGCGCAGCACGTGGCGACAACAACGACGCACGCGCGACAACTTGTCGCCCGGGGAAAGGGCACTGTCCATACCTAGTAGTTCTGAAAGAGGATACCAATATGTTTAGTTATGCAGAAGATAAAAAGGTAAGAAAATTGCTAAATAAGCCACTGAAATCATTCATCATCTCAGTACATTGCTAGAAGGATATTTTGGCCCTTGAATGATAATGACCAATATCATTGTCCCCTTGTCAACACCAAGGGGCGCTGTTGGGTAAATATTTTGTGATAAGCGGCGTTAGTTCCGATTTTGCTCACGTGCTAAAAGATCCTCGTACAACTATAATACCGAAAAGCAATGTATAGCTAGAGGGTATAGTTGAAATCATTGGTATACTTTATTGGTTGTTCCAAAGGAGGTGAAAACTCAAGAATGTTAACAATTTTCACTATGGGACCTACTCTGAAATATCAAAAATAAAGATATTATGCAAATATTTATAGTGTTGTTCCTGTGACAGAACAACACCAAGGGGCGCTGTTGGGTAAATATTTTGTGATAAGCGGCGTTAGTTCCGATTTTGCTCACGTGCTAAAAGATCCTCGTACAACTATAATACCGAAAAGCAATGTATAGCTAGAGGGTATAGTTGAAATCATTGGTATACTTTATTGGTTGTTCCAAAGGAGGTGAAAACTCAAGAATGTTAACAATTTTCACTATGGGACCTACTCTGAAATATCAAAAATAAAGATATTATGCAAATATTTATAGTGTTGTTCCTGTGACAGAACACTCACCACTGATGGCCTTGTAGAGCAGCTGTCGACACTCGGCGTTGTCTCTGTCAAGCCTGCACTCCAGGTGTCGCTCGCCGACCCAGCTCAACTGCTGGATACGTTCTGACATCGCCCGGTCAAGGCGTTCGTCTTCGGTTCCACTTGGAGAGAAGACTATTGATGGCAACCTAAGGAGATAGACAGAGTGCGTTAGAACCAGCATTAAAACAACAAAGTTATTGTAAACAAAAATGTTCTTGTGGATATTTATATTTTTAAATTGATTTATAAACTTCGATTAAAGTAAAAGGATGCAACTTAAATCTGTAGTTTGATTAATTGACTTTGACAGATTTAAGTTTAGTTTAGTATTTTGATAACAAAAATAACCTTCGAATTTTGACTGAACGGCGAGGTTAATAATAAAATAGTAAATAGAATGTTAATTTCGCGCCATATTCATAATTTTCAGGTAAATACTCGCTACTTACTCGTGCAAGTAAGTCATGGCATGTTTCTCCACAAAGTCCATGAGCAGTTCCTTGGTGTCAGCGTCCACGTTCGTGAAGTGCGACGACGTGTCCATGTGTTTCATGAATCGCTGCAAATTGAGAATATGTCGTTAAATCTTAAAGTGACAGGATTTAGGGGGAGTAAAAGGGTACTTTCAACAAAATCAAAACTAATTTATTCATTTAGGCAGAGAATCAGCACTTTTTTAACGTCAAAAATACAAAAGACAGTCCCCCAAAAACGCCGGCCCTTTACCACTTCCTAGTGCTATCGCTGGGAAGAAGAAGTGGCGCAACAAACTCCCCAGCAGGAACCCTAGGGTAATTTCAGAAATAAAACCCTAAGGTAATTTAAAAAATAGAAGCGCCACAGTAATATCGGTTTCGGTTTAAAGAAATTTATTTCTCATAAGAACATACAGTCCGCTTATAATGAGATACAAAGTAATAAACACAAATACAGTGACAATACCCTCCAGAGTATTAGCAGTTATAATGCACTTAAATGTTTCTTCAGCTTATATTTAAACATATTTACGTTATCACACTCTTTAATGTCGTCCGGTAATGCATTGAACAGATGTACTCCTTCAAATAATATAGTCTTTCTACCGTAATTAGTGCGTACGCTGATGACTTCAAGTTTGTTTTTATATCTATTTCTCAGGTTATGTGACATTGTTTTTTTCTTTAGTTGTATGTTAGTTTGTATTGAGTTAGAAGTTATGTTTTTAATAAGAATGCAGGTGTAATAAATGTATAGCTGTCTAATATTTAATAATTTAGTTTTTTCGTATACGGTCTTTGTTGGAGTAAGATAATTATAACGGAACAAGGTTTTAATTATTTTATTCTGAACTCTTTGAAGTGAATTTAAATTAGTGACTGCTGCGGAACCCCATATCTCAACTAAATATTCTAAATGCGATTTGACTAACGAGTTATAAATTAAAGTGCGTACTTTACTTGGAATGCAGTTTGCTACTTTCCGTAACGCTCCCAATAATGATGTTAATTTACTTCTGAGATGGTCAATGTGTAATTTCCAATATCAAAAATTAAAATGCCAAAGTCACTGTAACAAGACACCCAGGTTCGTAAAGAAATGTGCGGCATGCCTAGTAACCGAAATATAATTGCCAGGGTAGTTCATTTGATACTTGTTTTCTCTTGCAAGCTAGTATGTATACCATGTAGCAACTGAGTTTAAATTTACAAACTTCACAGTGACATAAACAAGGTTTGGGAACCATTAGTCACTAAAAATGTATGAGTGCTTTTATCTTTGTTATAAATCCACCAAAAAGTACCGCATTGCGATAAAGCCCCAAAAGCACAGATTTATCGAACAAATGATAATAAAATTGATAAGGTTATTCATGCTGGTATTCAAAGTGACGCAATCTTTTTTTTGTGGATTTCTTTTGTCTCCAGTGATCAAGTGCTCGTCCCTATGAGCATTTGATCACTGGAGACAAAGGAAAAATCACCACACTGACAGAAATATAGGGTTATTGATCGCCGTTTCTTATTGACAAACAGTCAAGCTGCCTCCCTTTTCCCAACTATGTTGGTGTCGGCTTCTAGTCTAACCGGATGCAGCTGAATACCAGTATTTTACTGCCGACTGCCTGACTGATCTGACCTCCACAACCCAGTTACTGGATAATACGATACCCT
Source organism: Apamea epomidion (assembly GCA_947507525.1). Taxonomy (NCBI): domain Eukaryota; kingdom Metazoa; phylum Arthropoda; class Insecta; order Lepidoptera; family Noctuidae; genus Apamea; species Apamea epomidion. Next base: position 2,082,394 of record OX382234.1, read on the forward strand.
TTGGTAAGATTGGTTGTCAGACTTTCGGGCTTCTGACGACCTGTAACGACTGACAAAGATCCACAAATGATAGCCCGCGATCAACAGCTTAACGTGCTTTCCGAGGAATGACATGGTATGTAAAGATGGTCACCCATCCACGGACCAACCGCGGCAAGCGTAGCTTAACCTGATCGATCGACCTGTGCGGCTGGTACTACTTAGCCACAAGTTGTTATTACTTAGACTTAGACAAACAGTATGCATGTTAATGGATATGTTACAGTTTGACATTTATTTTTATCCGATTGCAAAGAAACGCGCGGCAATGAATAATTGAGAACAGGATATGTATTTGATTTTCGATCGTAGCCCAACAACTACTGATCCGATGTGACTAAATGAGGTCGTCGATTGTATTTGCGAATAACGATAAGCGTCGATTTTATACAAGGTCGAAAATGAGTTCACGAAACTTCACACCGTGAAATCTTTTATATGGATTGAATTAATAATAAAATTCTAAAATCCTCACCTGATACTGCCTCTGGACCCTCTCAGACAACTCATCAACGCTCATGATATTAGCGTACTTAATGACGTCCATGATAAAGCTGTGCACAAACACGCGCGAGTCTCGGTCCACTGCGGGGCCCAGCTGTGAGAAACGGGCGCGGAAATCACGCTTCATGCCTTCGTTGACCAGACCTGGGATCTTGAACTCTGGGGGACGTTTCTCCGCTGTGTGGTCGTGCTCATCTGGGGAGATTGTTGATGAATAGGTTAAGATGAAAAATATAAGAACACTCCTGGGGGTTTACTCCGAAGTAGTATCGGCCGAATGTTCGGCCGTTTCCTGCTACGAAGTTACTATTTGGTTCGGTCGGTTCCGATCCTACACTCCTACACTCTTTCGAATATTGACTATGGTCCCGACCCATCTGAGCCGATCCGAACTTTTTTCGCATTTTTCAATAATATTCGGTTCGGCCATGTGTCAGTCCGATCCGAACAATCGCACTTTGCACTTCGGAGTAGGCCCCCTGTACTCCCTCCCTGGAGGGTAGGCTTAGGTAAATTTGGCCAGTACACTCAAAGCATTTATTTCAAGTAAACCATTTACACGCACTTGAATTCTAAAAGAAGTCGGTCATTCAGAAAGATGAAGCCAGTTGCCCAGTCCAAAGTGTAGTAGGTTCCTATGGAAAAGAACGAGCAAGAAACTCCATGGACCCTCTTTTGAAATATGTTGATACATAATAGTAGTTGTAATAGAAAGGCAGTTTATTGCTACTGATTAAAATAAAAAACATGGTGTTCTTTTATAATATAGATGACAACCAGCTGGAAGAACAATAGCAATGTTGGCACATTATTCGTGTTCCTGTTAATGTTCAAGAAATACCTCCAAATATTTAATACCAGAGGGGTAATTGACACACTAACAGTAGGCTTTCATTTTGACAGTTCAACAACATTCATTGCGTTATTTACATTGTTGAGCAGACACATTTTTCGAGCAATTATGAAGCAATGGATTAGCAATATCCTTCAAAATGATGCAGTGTATTACGCAATTACGGTGCTGTACAGGCATACTAAAACTGAAATGCAGAACTGTTGAAAGATCTTTTATATTCTGTCTAAAATAAAAAGTTAGGAAATTACGGGAACGTGGAACCATCCATTTGCTTACGCAAAATCCAAATATTTGAGAACATAATAAGCCCTGTTAAAATTAAAATTAAATTACCTGTGTTACTCTTCTTGAACACGCTGAACTTCAGCAAGTTAGCCTTCTTCAGAGTCTCGCTCTGCCGATGGCGCTTCTCCTCAAACTTGGAGAACGAGGAGTGGGAGGTGACCTTCAGCCCTCGCTCCGGTTTCTTCGTCTCTGGCTTGGGTAACGTCGCTGATAGTGATGATGCTTTCTCTGTTGAAAAGCGAAGAGTTTTATAATATTGTGGTAGGTACCATTCCGGTAGGAAAAGGTGGTAAAAAGGGCATTAACCTATTTATTTCTAAAGTGTAAGTGTTTTTTTTAAACTAGTTTACAGAAACGTGAAGTGACCAGAGGGGCTGTCCTATTTTTTGGCCAAAGAATCAGCATCGCCATACAACGTGACAATGGTGCCAGCCTTTTGGGCATTTTTCTCGTTGACATCGATGGGGACGAATTTTTTGATGCCCTATATTCTAACAAATATTATTTTTGATTTGATTATGTTTTGTTTTCCTTCTTTTTAACCGACTTCAAAAAAGGAGGAGGTTCTCAATTCGACTGTATTTTTTTTATATACATGTACATATTTATATCATTTTAAGTCTGTTAGCTTATATTATGTAATAAATATCTAGTTAGAAAAAAAAAATACAGAAATAAAATTTATTATCAATTTTAGCGTTGATATTTATTGGTTATCCTATTAATATAGCAGTCCTATTTTATAGCAGATTTATTGATTGTATTCTTAATTATGAAAACGAATTCACGAAACCAAAAATTAAAATTGATTATCTGCGAAACTGTAAAAGTAGCGACCGTCTTGATAATGGTGCTCCAATTCACGTAGTTAATGCTGAATACAAATGATTAAAACCCAATATATTTGCTAAAAATAAATAATTAGAACAAAAGATAGATATGGACTAAGAAACAGAATCGTAAATGCGTTCAAAATAGATTAGTCACTATGCACACATTTATTCATAAAACATTTATTTATTTACGTAAATATTTCTCGAGTCAATGTATGGCGACACGTGGATACCTTGGTTTATTTTATATGCGCCGTAAGATGCATTAAAGCTGAGATCTTTAGAGCAAACTTAGACTTTACGCAAGCTAAATAACGTTTAAAATCAACCTTATTCTTATGATAATAATATGCATATTTCTATAAGCGACTGAGAGCAAGCGTTTCATACAAAAAATGAACATTAATTTTATACCAATAAGGTTCATTTTCGTATGATGCTACTGTACTTAGCTTAAGTAAAGACCAGCTTCGCCTTATAGATTTCGCTTTAGAGCTAATTCAACCGTTATCATATTACTGGGTTTAGAGTAAATCCATACTAAAGACGCTGGGTGGCGCTTAATACCTAGTCGCAATTATAAGAGATCAGGAGACAGCATCTACAAATTTTAATGCAGTCAGAAAAAAAATACGTTATTCTGACTGCATTTGAAGATGCTGTCTGCTGGTCTCTTGACAACTGAAACTTTTCAAAGTTTTGCCACTGGATTTTTCAAAGTTTTTATTAGTTAGCTGTGCTGTCACGTTGTCGTTTTTTAAATGTCGCAGTATCATGCTGAGATAAGAGCCTTTTGGCCTTGTAGAGGACTTTCTGTTTCATTTTTATTTTTGTTACTTTTTTTTATATAACTTGATTTATTATTTTTGACTGTGTTTAGTTTAGTTTGTGATCTTCCTGTACGAGTCGCAATAAATACTTTTTCTTTCTTTCTGTCACAATTTCTAAGTAATTTACATTAAATGCCCGTTTAAATCAATAAAATAAAATCATTGTAAACTTTTCTTTTAAAAGTTTTAAATATGTAAATCATTAATTATTTATGAGTCATTCTGAACGTCAGGTATCAACATCACACCTCTCGCGTCCGGCCCTCATACAGGCCATGGTACGGAGCGAGAGTGAATGGGAGGCCGTCACCTCCTTCTGCGAAGCAGTAATGCTCGCGAAGGAGGAGGCGGAGCGCGCGAGGGAGAGGCAATCGCTGCACCCTCGCGCGCCTAGCCGCCGCAGGAGACGCCCTGGACGGGAGTCAACAGCCGACTCCCGGCCACCGTAGGCGCGGGCTTGCGGGCGGCGAGCTATGGGCAGCTCGCCGCCCGGTAAGGACCAGGCCCGGGTCGACAGCGCGTTGTGGTCCACGCGCGCCTCAAAGAGCTGTCAGCAAGAACTGACGGGGTCCGCTAGGGCCGATGCCGCCGGGGCTGCGGGTTGTTCGAAAGAGATACCGTGGCCCCTGGCACAGGCAACTGAAGGAACACGGGTGGGTTTTAGTCAGTAAAAGTCTGACACTCCCTTCTGCTCCGCCCAGAGCGGGAGGAGTCATTTGATGATTTCCCACCCAGAAAAAAAAAAATGTAAATGTCCTGACGCGACAAACACATGACGACAATTACAGGCGCAACAAAAACATAAAAATCTTCCACTAACAACCTCCCAGATATACCTGTTTGGTTTATTTACTCTACTAGCTGCGCTCTGCGGTTTCACCCGCATAATTTTCGATCCCGTGGGAAGATCGGGATAAAAATTATCTTATGTGTTAATCCTGGTTATAAACTATCTGTGTGCCAAATTTCATCCAAATCCGTTCAGTAGTTTTTGCGTGAAAGAGTAACAAACATCTATCCATCCATCCTTATAAACTTTCACGTTTATAATATTAGTAGGATTGTATTTTTTTACTCTATTGTATTGTTTTTTTTATGTTTGGGTTAGAATAGAATACTCTTTATTATGTGAACCATATAAATTACACATATAAATATATAAATTATACAAAGGGTGACACAATGGGCGGTCTTATCGCTAAGAGCAATCTTTTAAAGACGAGAGCTAGGGTATGAGCTTCCTTTAGCTGTAATCAATTGAGAAGTCTATTAATTATATATTTATTTTCTTTCTTTCACATGATTCTAAACCCTAGAGAAGACTCTGTTAGTCGGCACGTGCTCCCTTTCACCGACTTTATAAGGTTCATAACTCATTTGTTGGGCTTGGTATAGCCTTTTAGAACAAGCTACCCTCTTCTTTGATAAATTTGCCGTTTAAAGCTCAAGTAAATTCCAATTACTTTGCATATATTGTATACTATCAAGTATTTTCTAACTGAACAGACAGCTGTGCTGCCGGGGAGTTTGTTTCGCCACTTCTTCTTCCCAGTGAAAGAACTAGGAAGTGGTGAAGGGCGGGCATGTTGGGGGACTCTCTTTTATAATTTGGACTTTCAAAAAGTGCCACTACCAAAATCAAAAGTCATCAAAACAAAAAAAATTGCTGTTTCACAGAAAAGCGCGATATCTACGAGTTCAAAATATGGAACAGCAATTTTTTTTTTAATTACCTACCTATAATTTCAACGCAGGAGGGTTCAGAATCCATAGTAACAGATTGCGCGTCGATGCGTGGCGCGTCCTGCCACCTGTATAAAGCGATGTTGGGGGCCAATTGAGTCAATAACATTCCCACAGTCATTTTCTGCATTACATCACATGATATTGTGGCACACCCAACCAAATTACCTTGACGCCTCAATCAGTTATTATCTTACATGTTACGTGAAAAACCAAGTTTATCACTGAGATAACTGTCAGGAAGGTGAAGTTCACATTATCTAACAGTTAAAGTGTAAACACCTTTAGTTAAAAACCATTATCTTTGATTAATTTGGTTTGATATGTATCATATATTCATGTTGCACAATAATTGTTGCGAGAGTATCCTCTTTATGTAAACAACCGTTTACAAAGTGTGTCAGTAATTTTTTAAGGATAAATTATTTATGAAAAGTAATTGATATATTGCAATAGGATAACTTATTTATTAAAACTTTATGCACAAGTAAAAAAAAATACTGTACAAAGGTAATAAGTCTGTTATTGCCTGAGTCATTAAAAAAGCATTGAGGCATTGAGGTAATTGCACTCCTCATGGAGACTTAGGGTAAACTAAAAACCCTATCTCAAGGGAACATAGTGTAATTACTCTCCCTCACGGGGACATGGAGCGATAAAGAAAAGAGCATTTAATTAAATGGAATAAGACTTCACATCTCTAACGAAAACTGGAGAGCAGCCTACCAGGTTTACTAGACAAAGAACAAAAATGAACGAAAAATCCAAACTCAGAAACATGAAGTGCAGTATAGAAAGAAAGAAAGAAAGAAAAAGAAAGAAAAAACGTTTATAGCAAAAAGTATAGCAAAATAGCCCTTATAACTTTGTATTGTAAGTACATAATGTAGGTTTCTAACGTTGTAATTTATGCTATTTGGTATTCCAAAAAACCTTCATAGCATCATTTCAAGGTGTCTGTGTAATAAACCAATATTTCATTTATGATTAATGTTGGTTTTATGAGGCCTGTGAATTACTTACTTTATGGAATCTTTACTATGATCATAATTTATTTATATTATTAAGAACAAAAGCATTCATTCAATAAAAGCTTATAAACTTGTTTACTTGTGTATTATTTCCCAAGTAGATGCATAGATAGATAGAATACTCTTTATTAAGTACACCATAAGTATTATAGATATAAATGTACAATGTATGTAAAATGTGAACTAGACATATTTTATCTTGATATTATAATTATTATGATGGTAAAACCAGAAAATTATATATCTATTAGAGATAGATTTTTAAAATAGTTAATTGTTCTAGGCCCAGACGGAAATGGCGGGATGAGCTGGACTCTTTCAATAAGAAATAGTCCATTGCAGCTTTAAACAGAGAAAAGTGGAAAGAAAACAGGCCTTTGCCCAGCAGTGGGACACCACAGGCTTTCAATAATAATAATGATTATGGTTCTAGAAAAACTTGTGGGAGAAAGATGACGATGATGAAGGTTCGAGAGCAACATTTAATTTAAATGATGTTAAATTAAATTTTACATTTCAACACATCACAATGTATTATGTCAGTAGGCTGTATGTAAATAAATAAATTGACTCCTTGTTTGCACGCAGATCATGTTATTACTAGAACCCTGATGTCATATCACGTAAAACATTTGTTTCATATTATTGTTCAAACAATTAAAACATAAACTGTGTTTTGCGATGAGTAGTTATATTACCAGCATTTTTAAAATGTTATACTCTAAATTAGTGACAAGAATGCTAGATGGTTTTGCTGCTTATTTGAAAGTGTAAATACAAAAACGTGACTCACCGGCCTTCCTCTGCCGTTGCATCTGTTCACGGTGACACTTGGAGCAGTACCCCTGCCACTGTGGGTTGCCAAAGTAATCACAGCCATTCTTGCACTTCAGGTCACTCTGGTCTATCCGTAGCGACGGCATCTTGGACGCAAACATCATATACTTGTAAGACCTCTGCAGATTTAGACCAAACCACATCGTCACAGTTACAATTTACAAAACAATATGAGTTGGAGAGATACTCGACAATTTTTGAGGGTCTAATTCATCAACCATGTATTTCCGAATACCCGCTCGCGTCGTTCAACGACCGAACAATAATAATTCTACAATTTAGTCAACTTTTAGAGCTCTGCACTCGATTAATCTCCCATTAATTTCAACCACGTTATTTTCAGCCCATGTTTGGCAATTTACGAGAACGGAGAGCGGTTTTGCTCGAAAAACAGTATTCATTTCAATATGCAGCGTTAACGGTGGCCGTTCAACGATTTCCTCCGTTATATAGGCACTTCTTATCATGAAAATGTACATACTCGAGTATCTGATAACCAAATGAATCTATCTATATGTAGATTTATGTTTACGTGGATGGTGTGAATACTAGAAGTAACAGACACTCACCTTCGATATTTTAACAACACCTCGTATCTATTAAGTATTATTTATTTATAACAAAAAGGATTCTAACATCAGCACACAACAAATCATTTTAGACAAATGACAATGACAATTGTCTTGACATTTGGTTTTTAACTTCATCGACATTGACATAGATTATACACTACATTGACATAGGAACAATGGCATTCAGCTTATGAAAAAATACTTCGACCATTCAAATTCTGATGATCTTCATTGTCGTGAGTGGCGCATTTTTCTGAATGTTAAATTAATTCTTGCCCCCATCAGCCTTTTACGTGTCGGTAAAGAGTGATACCATATCTCATTAGTTGGCGGATTCATGAGTAGGATGCTGCCGTGCTCCAATTCAATCTTCACTGCAAAAAATCAGAAATACTTTAAATTATTAAATTATTGGATACATGATATATCGCAATCTTAGACAAAGAAAAACTTATTTAATAAAGCAAGCAAGCGTAGCTATGTAAAACCTTTTTTTTTTTATTGCCATCTGGGAAATGACGCATGAACATGGTTGCTATGGTAATAAAAATAATAAACAAGAGGTCAGCCTCGGATAATATTTTTGCTTCGCATATAATTTCCAATTGATTGAATATGGATATAACAATGCAAATTAAAGATGGACAGTACACAAAAACTATCTACACTATGGTAAGAAACGAAATACTTGATCTACCTACCTGCATGAAATAGGTAGGTAGGTATAGTGTTGACCCATTAAAATCTTTGAATCTTGAAATTAATTCAGACTAATCCGAGATGTATGTAGCCTTAAGACACTTAAGTGTTAACCATTCGAGTGGAGTGTTCAATCACGTGATTAGCATGCGAGAAAGCATGAGAACGATATAACGGCACGCATACATGAGTTCTTAAGATGACTCGCTGGTTTCTCTAACGGTAATATGATTATAAAAGCTCTGATAGGTAGATATAGTCACCCATGTCCTGCATATCCATAAGAAATCACATAGAAATCCGGATCACTAAGTAAATTCAAGCACGAGTTGGATAGTTCCAAAAGTCCCATCTTCGACCTTCGAAAGTAACGGAAGCAAGTTTTTACCTCGAATTAGAACGATAACACCAAGTTTCAAACAAATAAAACATTATGTAACCCAACCCATTGATATAAATAAGGAAATGCTTATGTTCCAAGGCTATACATTCGCGAAATAAAGTAAAAACGAAAATTATCTCCAACACGCGCCGTTAAAAAGATAAGTCTTTTGGATTTAGCGCGCAGACGTTCCTTTCGTAGGTATAACGACGGATTGATTGACAGATAAATTATAATACCTTCAACCAAATTTTATCTACTTTCTTCAATTCAACACGATTTTGTAGATACCTAATAAACACAACCATTGAAGTAGGTCATCTCCTTTAAGCAGAAAAAAACTACGTTTTCGGAAGGAGAGTTTATGTCCAAAACAGCCAAAAATGCATAATGCTGTTGTCTTCATAATTATGCTAATTTCGTTAAGAATTTGATAACGTTAAATCCCTACACCTTTGAATATAAATTAAAGTGTTAATAAGCTGATAAGAATGATAAATCTAGTGTCAGTAAACAATGAGGAATTTCCAATGCAATGCACTCCGTTCCCTACAAAGGAAACGCTTTGATTAATTGCATACCTAATTATAATCGAATACAACTTCAACTGCAACTTCAGCACTAGGTTACATAATTAACTCTACAATATTATTTTATCATTAGCTATTATTAATTATCATCTTACATAAAAAGGGAACAAACCTTGGATTGTTTACGTATTTCACAAATGAGTCAATCAGTTCGATCGTGTGATAACTCAAGTCCTAGACAAAGACTTGCGCATGAGTCTTGACGATGAAACATATTATATCGCGAACAGCTAAGTTAAGTAAGGATGACGAACACTTAGATAACCTATTTTCAGATTTATAAGGACATTCATGTGTTATCAAGGCACTAAGAATTTTAACCGATAAAATATGAAAACGGACACTCGGTTGTAGCATGTCCTTCTATGTACCACTTATAATTTGAATAATCTAATTAGATAATCGTTAAAGAAGTCGTTATTGCGTTAGCCCCAGTTTATCGAGTTGATAAATCGATTTTGTAACAACGACCTTTGAACTATTTCAGATAAAGGAGGCGAGGTACGACGAAGCAATCAAGGCTCTTAATGACGCGATCAACTTCTGCCCTAACCGCGCCGGACTTTCCCTTCTCGGGTACTGCTATTTTAGAACACAGTCATTCATTGAAGCAGCCAATTGCTACGAACAGCTAGCAGCAATGCATCCTGATATACCTGAATATAAGCTCTATTTCGCCCAAGCACTTCATGAAGCTTCCATGTATGATGAATCTTACAAAGTCACAGTGCAAATAACCGCCCCTCTACTTGAACGAAAGGTCATTAAATTGCAATCTGCGATTAAATACGGCGAGGAAGACACGATCACTGCAAAAGGACTGGTAGATTCGTATCCTCAAGAAGATCCAGACAAAGACATAAATCTTGGATGCTTGATGTTCAAAGAAAGTCAATATGAGGAGGCGTTACAGAAGTTTTCACGTAGTCTCAACGTGGTGGGATTCAATGCACATCTTCATTACAACATCGCACTTTGTTACTTTAAGCTTAAAGAGTACCCTCAAGCATTAAAGCATATAACTCTAGTAATTGAAAGAGGAATCCGGGACCATCCCGAGCTAGCAGTAGGCATGCAAGCAGAAACTTCAGAAGTAAAATCTGTTGGAAATACGTTGACTCTTCACGAAACTGCACTAACCGAAGTATTCAATCTGAAAGCTGCTATTGAGTTTCAGTTGAAGAACATAGAAGCGGCGCGTGAAGCTCTGAACGATATGCCACCTAGGCATGAACACGAGCTGGACGCGGTAACATTGCACAACCTAGCATTAAGCTCTATAGATATAAAGCCAACAGACGGCTTTGAGAAACTACATTTCTTGCTGCAGCAAGACCCTTTCCCAGCAGAAACATTTGCCAACCTTCTGCTTCTATATTGTAAGTTTGAATATTTCGATCTAGCAGCTGACGTTTTGGCTGAAAATGCACAGTTCACATATAAGTATTTAACACCATATCTATACGATTTTTTGGACGCCATAATAACTAGCCAGACATCCCCAGAGGAAGCATTCCAAAAGTATGAAGACATTGCCTCTAAGCACGCTGAACAGCTAAGAAAGCTCACAAAAGTGGTACAGGAAAGTCGCTCTCAAGGGGATAACGATCAAGTGAAAAAAGCTGTCGTTGAATACGAGGAAGCTCTAGAAAGATACATCCCAGTGGTTATGGCTCAAGCTAAGATCTACTGGGATATGGAAAACTATGGACAAGTAGAAAAGATATTCCGCAAGTCAGTGGAGTTCTGCAACGAGTCAGACGTGTGGCGGTTGAACGTGGCACACGTGCTGTTCATGCAAGAAAACAAGTACAAAGAAGCCGCCAGTTTCTATGAACCTATTGTAAAGAAGCAGTACGATAATATTTTAGATGTAAGCGCAGTTGTTTTAGCTAACCTATGTGTATCTTACATAATGACGTCGCAGAACGAAGAAGCTGAGGACATCATGCGTAAAATAGAAAAAGAGGAAGAGCAGCAAATATTTGAGGACCCTCATAAGAAATTCTATCACCTCTGTATCGTGAACTTAGTCATTGGCACGTTGTATTGTGCAAAGGGAAACTACGAATTTGGGATATCAAGAGTAATAAAATCGCTGGAACCTTTCAACAAACGTCTTGGTACCGACACTTGGTTTTACGCAAAGCGTTGCTTTTTATCCTTCCTGGAGAACTTAGCTAAGCACTTGATTGTTGTCAAAGATAACACTATAAAGGAGTGTCTGCAGTTTCTCGAAGGTTGCGAGACATACGGGCGACGCGTGAGTACTGTTATCGAGAACCCATTTCAAGAAGAAGACGCCCACACTAAGGCTAAGCAGACGGTGACGTATGAGGCAAGGCTGTTGCGGTACATGTTCTACAAGTTAAGGAATATCGATGACTCTGTGACCATAAATAAGTATGAAGATTTAAAATAAATGCTTACCTGGAGGTATTGGTTTTTTGTCCTTTCCTGGTTTTCTGGCATCTCTGTGTTTAAGCACGAATGTCCGTTCTTGTCCGAGGGATATGGATGCTATGGGACACGTAGGATCTAGTTCTGGTTCATTGTCCCTGTGCTCGCCCATATGGTCGTTCCCGTTTCTGTATCTATGACAGGAATGTTCAAATAACAAGACTGCGAATCGGAGACATGCAATGATATCTTAAGCCTGTTGGTATTGAGTCAAATTAGTATACTTACACGCATATCAATCACCTAATAGAATACCTAGTTCCTCTGCTGTCTGATGAATATTTTATTTATAAACATGGCATAGAAATACTTTATTGTATTGATTATTTGAATAGTTTAATTAGATAAGTAATCTGATGACGACTGTACACGTAAATTCGTCCATTGTTCTAGAGTCGTTACTAATCCATAGATCTATGATTACTATTGCTATGCACTACCTATTAAATAATTATCAAAACTACAGTGTTCCTTTCCATTATTATTCATTTCTTTGGAAACTGAGGGCATAAAACAACAGTAGGCATTCTGAAAACTATAGCTGATAGGTGGGACAGGCACCTTCTGGAGCTTTGGATACGCCTGCAGGCCACTGTGGCGTAGTAATAATATAGTTTGTGTTGTTTTTCTGGTAGATGTAAGTACTAACGCTACGTGTGTATACTATCCAAATGGACTAGCCCATACCTATGGATCAGAAATAAAATATTTTTATTTTATGAAAGAAAATGAGCTCTTTTGTGGGTAGGGATCTCATTAAGAGTGTTGAATTTATCTAATGGGCTGCGAGGTCAAAGGCTAGTTATAACTAAACGAGATAAATCACACTCGTGTTCAATATGAGTAATGCTAATGCTTCTATAGCACTGGCTAGATATATCTAACATTAAGACAATTTCTTTATTTTGAATATAGGTATCTACTTAAAGATTGCTACAGTAGCAAAAACCCTATTAGCAGTAACTTTGCCTTCGGTAATATTTAAGGAGGTTTGATTTTAAGTAAACCTTTCGAAACCTACGCTTGTGCCTACCTAAGATTATTTCAGTAGATCATCGCTTGTTTCGGACGGAAGACTCTGCAGTCTGCAGGGTTTGTTTTGTAATGTAATGGATTATTTAGAAGGTAAATTCTTGTTTTCTCATTTATGGGTGCTTACTTATAGACGCGGGTTCCCGGACAAAAAAGACAAGCCGGTACCTACCGATCGGTGCGGGCAAAATATCCGCGTATTAACTTATGCGCTCACACTAGAAACATGTAAAACATTGTGACTGTTTCTTCCCGTAGATGCCGCTAACCGAAAACCCGCTGCTTTATGTAAGCAACCTAAGAAATGTGGCGGAAATTCTAGTACCTAATACAATTTGTTTTGTTATTTCCTGAGGCTGTTTATTTCATTAGTGTTCAAATAATTCTGTACCGAAAATAAAATTGTTAGCAATATTCAGTCGTTGTATAGAAATAAAACTTACTTGTTTACTAAAACAAAGTCATATTTTATTCCTCTAAGTGCTACAAGAAAGTCTCGCAGAGCCAGGACAGGGGCCGGCCAAGGTAGGGCTGGAACTGTTACTCCAGAATATGTGTACGTTATACCAGGGTCGCCGTAAGCAACTTGCTGCCGTGGTAGAGGATATATCTTGCCGAATACTCTAAAATAAAAAGCTTTGTAGATGTAAACATGTTTAGTGCAAATGCAGACAGATAGGTAGGTATACACATGATAATAATTTGGAATATAGTTACGAACACATTACCTAACCCCCTAATAAGTCGGAGTAGGTAAAGTTACATCCAGTAATATTTCCAAATTAACCATACATTTTTCGAGGTTAAATTTTGGCTAATCTTGGTTTCGCGTTTATTAATATGATGGTAAGAGTATTACGCATACACACACTCGTTTAAAATAGAAAGAGACAGAGAGAATGGCGCATGGAGGGGCCAGAACGCTTTTTCCTTACGTGACGATTTCTACAAGTTCACTCCTACCACAAGCCGCGTTCTAAAAATATTTGTAAAGATTTAATCCATATTTAGCGCCACCAAATGTCGAACTACCCTAATACTCAAGACAGGAAGGTTTCCTAATGTAAGTAATGCTAGGTACACACGCAGCTACTTTAGCTATTTTCAATTGTTTAAATTAGCTTTTCCTTGTTTTCTTTAGGTAAACTGTTAAATATAAATACCTTATGTAAACTGTTAAATAGAAATACCTATAAAGCTAATAGTAGTTAATCAAGCTTTTGTGTTATTTAATCTTACTTTATTTTAGACAAATCTCCGGTAAAATATTCCAACGTGGTTTCTAGTTCTCGAAATATATTACTTGCAGCATCCTTTGGTATCGGAACAGCATACTCTATATCAAGTCCATCTTGTTTAATTGGTTTCCAACTCACTGTGTTCACGTCGATTTCTTTTAATTTTTCCATCCCTAAAAACAAGAGGTGGTAAGTATCTACCTCTGTATGGCATGGCAACATTCTGCTATAAAAAAAAACAATGTTGATGTTTCTGTTTCATATTTGTTTACATTTTCAATGGTTCAGGTTCGCATTTATAGCAGTAACATAGATTACAATATGATTGCTTAGTCTTTACTTACCAACGTTAAGACAGTGCACTCAAGTTTAATTTCTCAGGTTTCGTTGAACGAGTTAGAACTTTAGAAGTAAACATTTGACTATTTGACGGCGATTGATAGTGACAATGTTGCAAAGCTCTTAAAAAAATATGTTAGAAAGTAATTAAAGTTCGAGATCGTTTAAAAAATAAGACGAAATTTAAAAAAAGAGAAATACAATTTATTGTAAAATAATATCTCATCCAAATGCAAAACTTCTATAAAATCAACCGTTCAATAAACTATGGTCCGTGCAACCTGGTTGTAGATTTTGATGTCATTACATTATTATTATTTTTCATGAATTTCTGGAACGCTTGTGAGCCCGTTAAGAATCTTTGAGTTGTTATTGGATAGTTCGTAGAATCACACCGACGACTGTACCGCCGTGGCTGTGGTGGTCTAGTTTCATTACTGTCATTATTGATAACCGTTCTCGAACTGAAAGGAAGACATAAAAATATTGAATTTTGGATGAGCCAGCCGAAAGAATGCGTTCCTGACACGTGTCATTCTGACAATTCTAGTAGGTACCTAGCTAATAAAGATCAATTCGCAAAACACGTATTCGTTGGTAGGAAACTGACAAGTATCAAGAACGCATTCTCTCGTCGGCCGCAAAGTAAAATATTTTATTTTTTAAAACATACTTAATGGAATCCAATAAACAGTCTTTGTCGAAATAAACAGAATACTGTCTGATTCTTCGGATCGTGTCGCCGTCTTCTAAATCCGACATAAAATCGTATTCATACAACTTTGCAATAAGGCCATCTTTATCTTTGACTGTCCAGACGAATTCCCCGGGAAGCCCCTTGAGTTTGGGTGCATCAGATCCTTGAGGTACGAGGGCATCTTCTTGGATGATTTCTTCAAAGCGCGGTTGAGTATAAACGGGCCAGGTGCTGGTTGAATTAACTTTGACATTTTGATGCTCGGTTAGCTGCCAATTTGATGTGGTGGCTTCTGGTGCTGGAGACTTGCCTAAAAATGTTTGAATCTCTGCGCCTACGTCTGAATTTAATAAATTATCGGCAGTCTTTACAATAAATCGGCTGCAAAAAGTTTTAAGTTTATGGTTTTTGGACTTGTATACTTCGTTCATTATTTCTAACAGATTCTTCTCGGCTTCCTCTTTTTCGTTTGTCAGTTTCTGAATCCGAGATTTCAGGAACGTGTTTTCTTGGTGTGTTACTAAATATAACTGTTGGAAACTCACATAATTGGATCTGTTTTCTTTAATTACCTTTTTCGTGTTTTCGATGTGCCGTACGAGTCTAGTTTTTGCCATATTTTCTAACTCATACTGCATTCTAATGTTTTGGTTTTCATGGATAGCTGCGACCAAAAGCTGACCTAAATTTTTTCTCTCTTTGCCAACTTCCTGCAATTTCTGAAGTAAAACCATATTTATTCTTGGCTCTTGTAATTCTTTCCGTATTATAAGGGCATATAATTGGTTCCATAGTTTTATTATTGCATTGTTTATATTTACCAATAATATTTTACTGTATTTCATACAACAATAACACGTCCTGATAACGGTTATTTTAGAATATATTTGTAATCTTTCAACGGTATTGCTGTTGCCGATTTCACTAATTTTCCTTTTTGTAAACACCACAATTTCTTTTTTCCCGTTATACAAAGATACAACAAGAGCTCCAGCGAGAAACATAGAAAGGGGCAAAAAGGCGACATTGTAGGGCTTGTCACTTATGTGCTTAAAATATCTATCTCTCCGCAACTCCAATTTACGATTTGCAATCGTTGTATTCCTGGTATTTTCTAACATCTTCTGGTTGAAACCTAAAACAATTTGATAGACAATACATACTTTATACCTCTTATTATTATTATTATCAGCCTGTGATGTCTCACTGCAGGGCAAAGGCCTACCTACTCTCTTTCCACTTCTCTCTGTTCAAAGCCGCCAAGGACCAATTCCCATTAAAGGAGTCCAGGGGCTGCAGTCTCGACATTCATAGCGATCGGTTTACGACCGAATTCGGTCGCAAAGTCCTGTCACTCCATACATTACACCTGTCAATTCGGGATTTTGCGACCGAATTCGGTCGTGATGCGATCGCTATAAATGTCGAGACTGCAGCCCCAGCTCATCTAGATACTATTACACATTAAATGCCACTCTCTATTGAGTAGGTACATCCAGAAATGCTACTCACCCTCCTGTTTAATTTCAAAACTTCTTTGGACTATCACATCAATACTGCATATTGATATCCACATGGCGAGGGTCAGGCCAAGTAGCCATTTAAAAGCAATATACATTTTATATTATAATGACGGTTTAATAATAAATTATCAAATTAATTTACTTGCACTATAGAATCATAGTCCCAGTGATATCGAACCGTGAATTTATTGTTACCTATCGAAACCATATTTTGCAAATTACAAAACTTGTGACAAAGTGGAATATGACATCTTCAGTGTATGTTATGTTGTCAAATTTATTTTATTTATTGACGACCAGTATGATTTTCCGTATATAGGTTAAATAGATATTGAATATGGGCATTCTGCATTATTATGTACTTATAGATTCGAATAACACTAGCTTGCTTGCAAACCGCTCTCATTTTGTGATCGATATAAGAACTTAAAATAAGTCATGTTAAAATTTAACTTTTAATAGTAAAGTAAGTAATAGTTTATTTTTATGATAAATTTCAAATCCAAGATGGCCGCCACCACAAAATGGCGAATTACAATTTTTTTTCACAACTCCATCTATATGGGTATCAAATGAAAGGGCTTGACTAGTTCAAAAAGCATGAAATAAAAAATTTAATTAAAAATTTAAAAAACCCCCGACAACGTATACCCTATAAAAAGAAAAAAATAACCTTGAAATTATGAACCTACGTAAG
The DNA here is from genome assembly GCA_947507525.1 of Apamea epomidion. NCBI lineage: Eukaryota > Metazoa > Arthropoda > Insecta > Lepidoptera > Noctuidae > Apamea > Apamea epomidion. Next base: position 2,099,581 of record OX382234.1, read on the forward strand.
TACGTATGAAATTTTTTACTACTATTTTAAACTTTAACAGAACGTTTGGCTAATAATTAGAGCGGTCCTCCGACGGGACAACCAATCAAAAAAAATTTTAAGCTTTAATACATAATCATATCTTCTTTCGTTTGGAAGATATGAATGAGCAGCTGCTCTGGGGTGACGTCACTCCAGCTTACACACACGTTTTTGATCGTAGTTTCAACACTTTTTAAGTATTATCCTTCAATTTTTTCCTTCCTTGTGCAGCTATTATGGCTTATTTTTCTGACTATAGTCCAAAACCTTAACCTCACTGGTTTGCCTGCATCGAATGAGGAAGCTGGGGTGACATCACTCCAGCTAACACACACTAAACGACTCATATTAACGAAGTTTTTGTGGCAGCTTAATTAAGACTGGGAACTTTGATTGCAGCTATTATGCCTTAAATATTGGCATAGGTAGAATTATTCTATCACATATGAGGAAGCTGGAGTTATACACACGAATTATGTATCACATTTAGGCTCGGTCGAAAATCACCAGAATCGTAAACAGCTGTAATTAATTGACTGAATCCTGAAACTGAAAAGATCAGTGATCTGATTGGTTGTTGATACAACCAATCAGATCACTTATCTTTCGGCTGAGATGAATCGGATCACTTGACATGCGTTTATTTTTGACAAGTCAATAATTCTCGTTCCAGAAATCGGGTGTTAAACAATTGAAACGATATTCTGCGAGAGTTATGCTTAGGAATTCGCGTTGTGTTTGCATATTATCCTCGACTGGAAATTCCGTATAATTCCGTTCGCACAATATTCCACAACATTATCAACACTTCAACTTCCGTTGGTCTGCCGTCACAAGCTGTCTATTGTAGCCTTGTAGTTGTATCTAATAGTCTTCCAAACCGAACTTCGGCCATGGCGGGCCTATTTGCCTAGGTATTATATGGAAAGCATACGAGAGGATAGCTTATGCTGGAAATGCTTTGCTTGATAATCGTATTAATGTTTATCTTGATAAACCTAGCAAAGCGAAAGGTAGGGCAAATGCTTATAATTCGATAACTGTTTGTTACAAAATGAGGAAGGTCCTCATTTTGTAACAAACATGTATTGTAGATTTGTCAAAATGTCTGACAAACAAAGCCAAAACGTCAGAAACTTTGTCTGAACCTTCTATAAAAACATCTTATCATATTGGTAGCTCTATCTATCGGTTTGCAATAAAAAAATCAAATATTTTGTTTTGTTTAACTCCCTTTTAATAACTAAAAATAATCATTCTTAATTTCCAAAGAATTGAACTAGGTATAAAATCTGATAATAGGTCCTAATCTTTAAGTCTAAGTAGTTTCTTCACTTTCACTCTTATAGCTAATCCTAATAGGGCAAAGTTTTTTTTGTACCATTCCTTATTGTAGTTCAGGTGGAGTTTCCAGTTTTTGTCCAGGAAAGCTTTGTAAAACACACTCATTTCATCCGCTGTGAGGTTCTGCTTATCCGCTGGTATATTATTCTTTACATATTCTTCTCTTTCCTGTAATTAAAAAATAAAAACAATTGAATATAAATCACCATGACGCAAATATTACAACCTAATTTATGAATAATAATTTAGTACCTAATTAAACTATCATAACTTAAGATAGTAAGGCTGCCATCAGACGGACTGCATCGCAGGAACCATGCGCAGTTGATATATTCAACTGCATGCAGTTATCTGCAGTCGGATCTGACTTTGCGCAGTTGATGCCACGCATCTAGCCCATGAGCTCAGTGTAAGATTTGACGTCGAAATGGAAGCACAGATGTTACTTCTCTTACTGCATGCGGTTAGCGATGGACAGCGTGTGTCGACACTACACGACTGTAGCCGACCGCGTAAAGTTGAAGTCACGACTATATGCAGTTAATATTGACTTCACACGACTGCAGCGGACCGCGTGAAGTTGATATCCTGACTGAACGAAGTCGAACGTACAACTTCATGCAGTTGCAATATCGACTGCGCGCGGTTGCTGCGATACAGTCCGTCTGATGGCAGCCTTAGTTAATATTTTGACCCCATAATAGGCATTTCCAAATGCTTACTCGAAAAATAGGCTATTTTCCTAAAAAAATCTAATTAGTCCGTCAGTTAGATTATCAAAAAATATTGAACCCTTATTTTTTCTTTTGCCAATTATATAAAAAATTATGAAGATATCGCCCGTTAAAGTTCCGCGTGACGTCACTTGCTTGCGACAGTTTTGCAAGCAATTGACGTCACGACACCCCACTCCCAAATTTTGACGCGCTTTATCTGTCTTTTATTGTTTGATTGACAAAAGAAAAAATACGTGTCCATTATTTTTCGATAATCTAACTGGCGGACTAAATATAATTATTATTTTTACCCAAGCAACTACCCTATTATGCAATCTTTATCATTATGAAAAAATAAATAGATATCAATAAAATTTTGACCTCAAAAATCGGCGTGTGTAATTATATTGAAACAGATAGTAAAAGGCAAATTATGTTGGTACATGTGGAGAGTTAAATAAATGTTAAGTAAGGTCATTAAGGGCGAAGGTATGTTGGTAGCTCGCAAAACTCAAATTTTCTTATGTTTTTTGGAATTTGCAGGGCAACATCAGGTTGTATGTTGATTTAAATGCGATGCGCAGCCATATCAAATATTTATTTATAGAATCATACCTAATCATAAAAATAATCAATACAACTCTCTAAGTTCATATTACTCTATCTTGAATGACTATACATGAAATCGGGGCACTTGAGGCTAATTCTAACTCAAGCCATTGTATTGCTGATTCTAATGATTATAATTCTATAGTTATATTTGTTACGGTCTTGAATCATATTTTAATCAGCATACAACCGCAGCATACACTGATCTGCAGATTGCAAAAAAAACATAAGAAAATATGAATTTCGCAGGCTACCTTAGCACATCCCCCTTAATAATACCTATGAAGACAAGAAAAATATACTAATGAATTTTCTATTTTGTTTCTGATATAATATATACTAATTGTAATTTATTAATCTGCAGCCAGGAGTATAACACTCTCTATTCTTTAACACCAGCATCACTTCTATCAAAAGAGGTCAAGGATTATTCTTGCTAACCCATGGAAAAGTGAACAAAAAATCTAGCTTTTCATAGGGATAATTACAGTCCATTCAGTTATTTTACCTCACTGTCCAAAACACAGTGATCTTTATTCTCATTCAAATAAGGTTGCTGTTGAGTTGCTGCCACTGAAAAGTCTGTGAAAATCATTGTGATCTTTATGCTCGTTACAATAAGTCTGCTGTTAGGTTGCTGCCGTCAGACGTAAAATAACTGTGAATGGACTGCAAACGGTTGTCAAAGCCCATTATTATATTACGGAACTGTGGCCCCAATTATTATATTACGGGAACTCCACATACTCCCAAAGGGGGAAATCCAACATGGCATTGTGCTTGGATTTATTCTAACGGCTACTCAGTCTCAGTAAGGCTCAGTAAATGTTATAATAAAGCATATTATTTTTAGCTCTAACATGGAATAGGCTCTCGGCAAATGTTGTGACAGCTCCCACAGTGAACTGCTTCAAGAATCTACTGGACATATTAAATATCTCCAAGCTATTTGATACAAACACATCAGCATTACCTGCTAGTGTGTCTAACCAAATAATAATAATAATTATCTGCAAATAATTAGCAATTACAGTCAACTACATTGATCATAGAGGCAGCTGAGAAAAGCGAATTCTCGCATAGTTTATTAATAATTTAACAAAAAAATACCTGATAAAATTGGGAATTATGTTTCTCCCAAAACTTCTGGTTCCATTCCTGAACTTCTGATCTCATTTTTCTATATTTTCTTTCTAAATCAGTTTCGTTGGGCGGTATTCTGAATATGACCTTCCTTAGGTTCGACACAGGATCTGGGGGGCCAACCATGTCCGTGCTAATCCTTTTAGGATTCGGGGGTTGAATCGACTTCGTTTCCTGCGTAGTACTTGCATTTCTTGCGACAAGTAAGTATGGCTTATGTCTGTGCAGCTTTACAATTCTATTTGATATCATTTTTATTTATTTAATGGTTGCTTGATTATCACATTTTTCTAACACTTTTCAAGAGTAACAAACTGGTACAGCAGAGGACAGGGGACTAGCTTCAGCAGCATAAAAAAAGTACTCTGGGAGCATAAATAGCAACCAAAACGAACCGAGCTGTCAATCTGCCAAAATCAGCTGGGAACCCAGTGCAGTGCAGTGCTGAACATGACAGTTCAAGCTAGTGTTGCCAAGTGCTCAAAACCATGCTCTGTGGCGGCCGGCCACGTTGAGCACCTAAGTAAAACCATTTGTGAACCCTTATAAGTGTAAATTACGTGCTTACTCGCATTACTTAGTATTATGTCTATTAATGATGAGCGTTGTGATTTATCTTTCTATGGATCCATATAAATGATTTGCAAACTGATTTCTGGTAACTCAAAGGGCCAAACCAGAGATTCTGAAACTGCGGGCAGTTTAGTTCGACCCTCTTTTTTGGCCAGGAAGGGAGGCCTTTGCCCTGCAGTGGGACTACATCTCTCAGTATACATACTTGATAAATATATTTTATTGGCAAGTTTTTTGAATGAAAGTTAAAAAAATAACGGTTTAGGTAAAAGCTTAATCAATAGCCTTGTATTCCTTGCCTTATATGGACAATAATATATCTTTGATCATAAACAAGGTCAGAAAATACAAGAGACGAAAAACCACGTATTTTTATCAAGTATCAATAACGGCAGGCAGCCCCGAGCGTCAATATTCGAAAGTACCGCGCTTAATGGAAACAAAGTAAGTAGCAAGGCCGAAGCGGAAACTGAATGGTTCAATGGATCACCTGCCACGCACGGCTGCCACGCTTTTACAAAAGTTCAAAAGGTTTGGATATATTGATTAAATCGTCTCGATCACGTTTTCAAATAAACATAATATCGCAGCGGACGCTAATGGAGCGAGCTCATAAAGGCGTTGCTCCACAGCAACCCACGGGTGAGCTACGTACGGGCATAGCGTACAGGTACTTATGTAGCTTCGTTTTGTTTGTTCGCTTCGTGATCATCCACATCTGATCCGTGGCTGGCAAACAAATGAACCGCTCAGCGCGCACCTAACGTTCACCAATCCGTGCCTTCCGTGCACAGAGTACATTTTTATCTTCCGTGCACATCAAGCAGTGGAGGACGGTCGATTTAAACGATATATGCAACTCGAGATGAACCTCTGTGCCATACTCTGTGAAATGAACAATGTCATAGATGTCATACATTGCTCATTTAGAGAGTACGTATAGTAATAATGTAGGTACTCTGTGCTAATTCCCTAAACATCGCTGACTGCTGACTGACATAATTATGTAGAAATCATTGGAATCAATAGAAATTAAAAATGTTTTACATAAAAATTACGTGAAAAACGCAATGATTACAAGAATTAAATTTGTTGGTGTTTGGTGAAGGTGGTGATAGAAGTTTCTATTGATGTTTGGGTTTGTGATTGCTCTAAACAGAATATCAGATGGCAAAAAAATTCCACCCGGACCCCGACGATAGACGTGTGCTAACCACATTGCGCATATGCTTTGCGGATGCATTAGTGAAAGGAGGTAATTGTAATATCTTTATTAAAATTTACTACTTTATATATGACCATGTGTCGAGCTATAGGTCTGAGCTCAAATGGATGTCTATTCGCCAAAGAAGAAGTTTACACGCTTTGACCACGCTAAGTATCTGCGTTCTTCTAACAATCTTCTCTTACTCTGTCCTTCTCTTACGTCTGACTTTGTTCATTCTTCCTTTCTTATTTAGTCCATTCTTCTTTGGAATGCGCATCCTCTTGATATTAGGACGGCCACCAGTCGGTATGCATTTAAGCGGAAATTGCAGAGTTATTTTCGAAACAAATAGCGTAGTCATCTCAACACCTCTCTCCATTGATTTTATATATATATATATATGTATACCTATCTATTATTAGTATATATTATAGTAATAGTATGTAAGTGTGTATATAACCTATTTATGTACCTACCTAGTTTTAAGAGTTTTTTTTTATCATTATCCCTCTCAAGCAAAGCCTGCCATCTAATCTCTTCACCAACCTTAGTTGACTGGTAGAGAATGCCTAAGTGCGAAAAGTTTAAATAATTGATTAAATTCTATGTACAGACGCTAGCACATCAAGCTACTATAATCTGTCAAAATTTTTAAATAGATTTTTAACTTTATCGCTAAACCATTAAGGTTCAAGGTGAAATGGGAAAACTTGACAGTTTCGGGTAGCTTGACCGCTGGCGTTTGTATGTACATACTTACCGCAACAGTCAAAGTCGTAGGCGTCGCAGCAGTCGCAGCTTAGTTATGCTACGGTCTTACAGCGCGTTTTTTTTGCTTTCTTTATCGAATGTTGGCCAGCAGCGACTACACACGTAGTCATGCGCTCCGTATCACTTTATATGTTGGAATACCGGCCGACAGGCCGCACCAGGCCAACACACGCCGTGGGAATGCTCGGCTCGGGCCGCGACAAGCCTCGACAGACGTAGCAACGCAGTTAACGTGGGACCGCGGCTTTAGACCGTTAGTCTAGCGGAAAAAACTTTTAACCTATCACGTCGGCTCTAGTCCTTTTGACGCTACCTAGCCAAAACATAGCCATTTACTTCGTGCCACTTACTTCTGGCACAAAACATAATTATGCTGAAATGTGCTGCCCGATCTGTTTGCCTAGGAAAACCCTTTAAAGTCCTGCCCGGAGATAATATGCTCTAATACGTACAAGTACAGTCTCGATTCTCCTCACCACTTTGACGTCAGTGAAACGCATGTCGCCTGGTAACCCTCCGATATTGATAAGCCATAGTTGTTAGAAACCTAAGGAAGCTGGCTTGCTGTATAGGCGGATACGTTCAGCCGTCTTCAGCTGGGTTTCGCAGTACAGAAGAACAAGAAATGTCAGAACTCTATTTCATGCCACTACCTATTTGTTTATACACTAGCTTCTGTCGGCGACTTCGTTCGCGTGAAAGTCGTAAGGTACACAATATACAAAAAAACAGCCACATTTTTAAATCAATTATAAAACTTCCTTGACCCACCGCGTCGAATCGCATCGCATTCAACTAATTCGTTTTCGCTTAGCGTACTTTCAGGCCGTTTTGTTTTTGCCCATCTTTACATTCCAAGACCCCTCCGTGCCTCGGAAAGCACGTTAAGCCGGTGGTCCCGGCTGTCATTCGTAAATTTTTGACAGTTGTTACGGGTCGTCAGAAGCCCGAAACTGTGACAACCCTAGTCTTGTTATAAAGGTCAGATGGGCAGTCGCTCCATGTAAAATACTGATATTCAGCTCCATCCGGTTAGACTGGAAGCTGGCCCCAACATAGTTGTGAAAAGGCTAGGCAGATGATGATGAATAAATATAATAGCTTACTTTTTGTTACAGGAACAGGCGCTCTAATAGGCACTCTAACGTCTATGTTCTTCTTAAATCGGAAAAGGTGGCCCATCATAATAGGTTTAGGCGTCGGCATGGGCTTTTCATGGGCTAACTGCCAGTAAGATAATAACCCTATTTACACATTGTAGATCCTGCTGTTGTTGTATCCATTAGATTCTCATTGTAAGTGTTATTGTAGCTAGTTTCACAATGTCTAGTTGGCTAGACTTTATTTGGTGTGTATGACTCCAGCTTCCTCATATGTGATAGAATAATTCTACCTATGCCAATATTTAAGGCATAATAGCTGCAATCAAAGTTCCCAGTCTTAATTTAGCTGCCACAAAAACTTCGTTAATATGAGTCGTTTAGTGTGTGTTAGCTGGAGTGACATCACCCCAGCTTCCTCATTCAACACAGACAAACCAGTGAGGTTAGGGTTTTGGACTATAGTCAGAAAAATAAGGCATAATAGCTGCACAAGGAAGGAAAAAACTGAACGATAATACTTAAAAAGTGTTGAAACTACGATCAAAAACGTGTGTGTAAGCTGGAGTGACGTCAGCCCCATCGCTCATTCATATCTTCCGAACGAAAGAAGATATGATTATGTATTATAGCTCAAAAATTTAGGCATAATAGCTGCCATAGGCAGCAAAATTTTCTAATCTCTAGGCCTTGTAGTTTCCACGTAATAAACAAAAACAGTTTTCGCGCCAAAAATATCAAATTATTGCATCGGAGGAGGTAAGGAGCGGCGTTGCCGTTCCGTGCGCTACATTATTACAATTAAGTTTGAACTTAGGAGGCATTCTATTAGAAGTCATTTTAGCTTGCACTCAAAATTATTTTAATTTTGTATATTGAAGATATAGACTGAGAGCCGACTGAACTTTAATGGGACTATGAACGTAATATTAGGGGTTAAAGTATGAAATTGCCGATTTGTACTGAAAAATTGAAATTCGTTTTTTTTTTTAAATTTAACATGTTTATTTAATCAAAATAATTACCATTATTATCTATACATTGCTGCCATCTAATAGGAAGGTCATTTATGCCTTTGCGATAGAACTCTCGTGATCTAGATTCGACAAACTGTGTGATAGCATTTTGTACTGCTTCCTGAGAGGAAAACTTTTTATCACGTAGAAAATTGTCCAAATCACAAAATAAATGGTAGTCCGTTGGAGCAAGTTCTGGCGAATACGGAGGGTGACGAATGGTTTCTAATTGCAGTTCCTGTTGAGTTGAAACGGTTTCTCGTGCTGTATGAGGTCTCGCGTTATCATGGAGCAATAATGGTGAAGATCGATTCATGAGTCGGGGCTGTTTCACTGCTAGTTTTGCTATCATTGTTCGGAGTTCGGCACAGTAGACATCTGCCGTTATTGCTTGACCAGATCGGAGAAAGCTATAGTGAATAACACCATGCTGAGACCACCAAACAGTTACCATTACCTTTTACCATAATTCGATCCAATATTCCTTCATTTCTGTATCGATTCAACAAGGCAACACAAGTTTCAATACGCGTTTCTTTCTGCAGATCAGTCAAATCATGAGGCACCCATATCTCATTTTTTTTTTTTTATTGATTTGACGCAAATGAGTCAATAATGTTGGTAAGGTAACGTTAAACCATGCCACTAATTCCTGGGCAGTTTGGCTCGGATCGGCTTCCACCATCTCTTTCAATTCATTGTTATTCACCTGTGTGGGCGGTCTTCCACGTGGTTCGTTCTTCAAATCAAAGTTTCCATCACCAAAGCGTTTAGACCAAAATAGCACGGTGCGTTCATTAGCAATCCCCTCTCCAAACGAAACATTGATATTGCGAGCTGTTTCTGCCGTGTTAGTTCCGCGTCGGAGCTCGTATTCAAAAACAACTCGAATTTTTGAAGTATCCATCTTTCTTGTCTAAGCTGAATAAAAAAAAACAACTGAAAGTCGATAATCGAATGTTGCACATTTTTTAAAAGAAGAATTTCATAGATATGTGAAAATATTTCACACAAAAATCTCAAACCATGAAGGTTCTATGTCAATTCGAAGTACCTATTACAATAAAACGGCAATTTCATACTTTAACCCCTATTATTAAAAATTAAAAATAGATTCATACCAACTTTACACGACAAGATAACTACTATTACTGTTTTTTTTTTGTGATTTGTTCTCTGTAGTTCGGTTAAAGTGGATGAGCAAAAGTAGCCCGCGAAAATGAAGTTTATTGGTTCATGAAATTGTGACATTTGAGAACAATTCGATAGCAAATCTAAAGCAACATCGGATCAGAACAATATGACTACTTATAAAAAAACTTCAATGCTTACATAGTTAACATAGTACGATTAAAGTGTGTAGTCGGCTCCCTGTCTATAATCTAGTTCAAACTACTTCAAACTGATAATGTGGCGCACGGAACGGCAACGTCGCTCTTTACCTTCCCCGAAGCAATAATTTGATGTTTTTGGCGCGAAAACTGTTTTTTTGTATATTACGTGGAAACTACAAGGCCTAGAGATTTGAAAATTTTGCTGCCTATTGCAGCTATTATGCCTAAATTTTTGAGCTATAGTACATAATCATATCTTCTTTCGTTTGGAAGATATGAATGAGCAGCTGGGGTGACGTCACTCCAGCTTACACACACGTTTTTGATCGTAGTTTCAACACTTTTTAAGTATTATCGTTCAGTTTTCCTAACTTGTGCAGCTATTATGCCTTATTTTTCTGACTATAGTCCGAAACCCTAATCTCACTGGTTTGTCTGTATTGAATGAGGAAGCTGGGATGACGTCACTCCAGCTAACACACACTAAACGACTCATATTAACGAAGTTTTTGTGGCAGCTAAATTAAGACTGAAAACTTTGATTGCAACTATTATGCCTTAAATATTGGCAAAGGTAGAATTATTCTATCACATATGAGGAAGCTGGAGTTATACACACCTTTATTTGAGTGAAGTAGAGATACTGTTCAGAGTTCTCCTATGATGTTCCAACTTTAGGTGGCGTCTAATGAGCGAGCATATTTTCAGGACGTTTAGTCGTGCTTGAGCCACGGAAAAACACCTGCTCAAAATCACAAAGCTATCTCCTTTCTTTTTTCGTATAATTGGGTTCAGGTGGACCCGTGGATGCTCCTATCAATCCCTTTTTAATATTTTTAAGTAGTATTTAATAAAATACATATAAAATATTATATTGTAATACGAGTATCTGATTGGTAATAGCTACATTGGAAATAAAGATACTTATTCTATTTTATTTTAATAATAGTCTGATACAAAAAACAATAAGTATCTACAAATAATTTTGGCACGAAGTTCCATAACGCGGCTTGCGATGGGAGTTGTAGAAATCGTCACATAAGGATAAAGCGTTATGCCCCTCCATGCTACTTCCTCTCTCTCTGTTTCTTTCTATTAAATACGATTGTGTGTGTGTGTGCGAGTATCGCGTAAGAAAGTTCGTTGCTGACGGGGTCCCTCGACTGCACACGTTTTTAGCACGCTTTTTTTGTAATAATAATCGTGTTCGTGGCAAGCATGCGCAATGCGCACTATTTAGTTATGATATGAAGTATACTACTAGGTACATACTTACTCATGAAACACGAAAATCTGAATATGAAATCGCCAACACGCAATGAGCAAGCATCGTACGTGACCGCTTTCATATCATTCTCTGCATAGCTATTTAATTGGTTTTTGTGCTTGAGAACCACAACATATCAATTTATTATTTTATTCAGAATAAATATTTTTTAATGATAGAACTTTTATATGTAACAAAGAATATAGGTCATGCTTTTTATTATTACGCCATACAAATAATTAAAGTTGGTGGATGCTCCAAGGTAAACCACGAAATTCAAATTTTCTTTTGCCATTTGCTGGTCAGTACTAAGTTGTACGTTGATTAAAATATGATTCGCGACCGTAACAAATTATTTACAGAATTATAATCATCAAAGTCATCAACCAACACAACTCTCTAAGATCAAGTAATCCTAATGAATGACTATTTCATGAAAGCTTGCCATTTTAGGATTATGCTAACTTAACAACTTGTATTACTGATTCTAATGATTATAATTCTGTAAATACATATTTGCTACGGCCGCGAATCATATTTTAATTAACGTACAACTTAGTACTGACCAGCAAATTGCAAAAAACGTAAGAAAATTTGAATTTCGCGGGCTACCTTGGAGCATCCACCATAACTAACCTGAAGATTTTTAGCGACTTCTTGATTTAAAAAAAATACTGAGTTATTGCGATGTAGGCTCAGAAGAATGTGAAACTGCCTGTTCTAACGCAAAAATTTGATTATGATTCTTCGCTGATTTCGCCAATCTGCTCGGAAGCCAGTTACACCTCCGCGCTCAGCCTGATAGCTTGTTGCGGTGCCGTGTTTGTTTCGCGCGTATCTGTGGCAAACCATTAATATGATTTTTATATATCAATGAGGGAAACTTTTTTTTTTTAAATGTATTTTGAATTTACGGAAAAACTAATCTAAGAGTTTCGAAGTAGACCTATACTGTATTTGATTGAGAGGGCGAACGCGATGATATTTTGCTCTGACTGCTACAATTCGACTGACTCTCATGATGTTCCGCTACTCGAATCGCGACATAATGTAGTAATGTTTCTTAGCAGAATTCATTACGCGGTTTCCCATCATTATTTTTTGGCGGAAGAGTGTACACCTACCATGATTAGATTATTATAGCTACGGGATAAGGTGCGGATTCTGAACCCTTTTTTTACTCAACTTTGGCGATTTGGACTTGCAACACTGATAGAAATTGATATCTGACAGTGATGTTGACAGTTGACTGACATTGACATACAATGTCAGTCATGTCAGTGTCATTAAATCTTTCGTTTCTGTGTCCTGCGTGCCGTCCTATCAATTTCCACTACGAATTATGTAAAGGCCACAAATGCCGCAATAAACTCAGTTTTCGGTGAACGATCCAAAGAATAAATACGGGGCAATCTAAAATCTTTTTGGATATTTGCATTTGTGGTTAAAAAAATACAAATTACACAATGGCAAAAGAAAAAGTAGTAGATCCAGAAGACTCATACAGGAAGAAATTGGACATGTGCATCACCGATGCTATTGTAAAAGGAGGTAAATATTGAAATACATCATATTTTGTACTTGCCATAATGATCCTGTCCAGCATTGTTCGGCCGGGTGTCCCTTATCTACATAGTGTCGGATTACCTACCATGGATCATGGTGATTAACCCTTTCCCTGAGAAATGAGGCCGATGTTCAGCAGTGATAATTAGGATCTGATCCGTCAAGTACGGTGCACACTGCCTAGTTCCTTATATAAAAGCCTTATCTTATGTGTGTGAGTAGTTAGATTTTAAATTATTCTTACAGGAGTACTTGCTGACATGCATAAATATGATGTTACGTTCTTAATTGTTCTCTACTGACTACAACTTTTGCGTTACAGGTGGTGGTATTTTACTGGGCACAATCGCGTCAATATTTATCATTAAAAGGAGGTGGCCCATCACAACGGGTTTAGGCATCGGCATGGGTTTTTCTTTCGCCAATTGCCAGTATGAACTAAATGCTAGAAAGAATACTATTTAACATAATTAGTGTGTAGGGTCTACAGTTGTCAGGTAGGCATCATTACAATAGAAATAAGTAAGAATCATAGACCTTGTAAGTAAATTGAAAGTTTTTTTTGTACAGTTACTAATGTTATGTTAGGTTGCAACTAGACCGCAGTTGGTTACAACATCCTGACATAGAAATATAAAATATTTATTGTCCAGGTAATACAGTAAGCAGGTTCACAATTTTAACAGCAAGTTGAAACTACATGAGTAGCTTAAAATATTACCTACAGCTGGGATACAATATATTATTGGCCAGCGAGCCCCAAACTAGACAGGGCCCATACACACCGGAACAGCAGCAGCAGGGCAAGCATTTTCAGTGTGATATAATTTTAATTTTATCTACATAATTAAATGACCAGTATCACAACATGATCATATGGTGCATTCTGGCGTCGCTGCCGGCCGCTGCCGTTCTGGTGAGAATCGGCCCTTAGTCTGTGTCTTGGGGCTTGGAACATATTTTGAGACATGGTAATGAGATGACATATTTTAAGATATCGGTTTTTATTGATCAACCACGGTCTAGTCACAACTGAATTGAATAGAAAGTCATTATTAATTTCATGTAGCTACAGCTGTAATTACAGTAGCTACTTTTTGGTTCTATCCACTATTCAGGGCGCACGAAACCCCTGACATCAGATTTAAATAAGAGCTGTTTGACTTGGTTTACCAGCTTTTAGGTAAATCTGCCAGAAATAACTTGATAAAAGATTTAAAGCCTTCTGAAATCTGGAAGTTAAGATTTTATCTCATACTTAGTGCTATAAATAAATTACAGATGGACATGGTGTAACCGACACAAACCTGGGGCACATAAATAGAATATATTAAGGTATTTATCTGTTAAAATAGCAACTTCAGATTATTGATTATTATTAACATCCGTACGCAAAATACGCGCATTGACGTGGAGTTGGGGACACCAAGCTCGTATTACCTGCTATTAACATGTAGTGATGTGACCCCTGTTCATAAACCCATCTTATAGTAGACAATGAGTGAGAATGGGTTTATGGTCACTCACTAAGCAGCAAAGTAAACCATAATAAAAAGAGGAGGATATTTGTGATGTTAGAAATATATCTAAAGGTTTTTATAACAAATTTAAGAACCTTTTTTTTGCGTAAAATATCAATCTCTGATCAAAAAAATCATTTGGAATGAATGGAAATACAACATCCATTATGTTTTTGAAGAATAAGTACTCTTTTTTTATGGTTTAGCAATTGTTAAAAATATGGCAAGAACCACTACTTATAGCATAATTATGTCAAAGTCCAATAATTTATTTTAAATTTTCATATAACTGGTTTTTTTTTCTTCCAGCTTTGAAATGAATATCTAGGGCAAGCCAAGGGGATGCCTCCACTCAGGAACACCTATTAAGCATTTACTTTGTGGCACAAACTGACAACTACATAGACCAATAATGTTATGAAATAGATGCAGTTAATTTATTAAGCCGTTTTATTGTTATCCTAATAAGGTTCAATTTTAAACAACCATTTAGTGGATGGCTGGGTTTTAGTGAGGACCACTGTGATGGATTCATCGTCATAATCAACAGCCTATAGCAGTCCTCTGCAGGACAAGTGGTCTGTTCCAAAAGTATCTGACGAAAATGTAAACAAATGGATCAGAAAACGGTACAAATTGAGGTGAATTTTATAACCTTTAAGGGTAATTATATGCCGACGATATTCTTTCGATACCTCGAGGTCGCAGTAACTGGCTACCTCGATATCACATCTAAAACAAATGCATGCTAATAGATACGCACGCACATGCCGAAGGATACCTCACTGCGATACTTCGCAGGCTGCTAGGGGGTTTACCTAGATGGCTGGCGAGTGCGTGCGACATCGACGTAGCGAGCTATCACAATGAGGCCATCTTCAGCATGTAATAACCTTAGGAAGGACGCCCTCAGGTTGGGAGGAGTGACTCTTCGCAGGGTGACTGGGTAGCAGCTGGATGAGAGTTCCCATGGATCGAGTTTAATGGCGAGGCCTATAGTCCGTTCCAATAGTATCTGCTTGTGGTGCGTAGGTGTTTTAACGTTATCTACAAAAGGACACAAATTCGTTAAGAAAAAATGAGCATAATAATCAGCCTATAATGTTCCATGTTAGGACAGGCTTCCCCTCTGTGAGAGCGGGTTGATGGATGTCACATGTCTCCGAATTTTTCATTCTAGGCCATGCCATTTCCTCACGATGTTTTCCTTTGGTGATGAATGTACACAAAATAAAATAAAATTCAAAATTAAAGAACAATATTTAATCATTTATTGTACAAATCGATACTGGAATTAAGATAAAGGATAGATTTAGTGTATCTTAACAATAAAAATAATTTAAATACAACAATAATTATATTTTAGTATGAATAGACAAGCTTTACCAACAACCCATATACAGACACCCAACGTGGTGATAACTATAAAACATGGCAACACAGGTTAACAGCACATTTATACAGTTTCGTATTGGGGGAACGAGACGGCTGCACTCCGAGAGAGATAGAGCATTCGTATCACAAACATTAAAGATTGTATTACATATTACCATTTACTCAAAAAAGATATGGCAACATAGAAATGTGACATTTAAAAAGTAAACATTCAACAAGTGCAATCATAACAACAATGATGTATAAATACAAATTATTTAATCGTAAACAACCATTGATTGAAAAAGTTAATCGATTACCTACATCTATTGTCTGAACTACAAAATTAACAAAAGACGTTCTTTTTAACTTTTTCACCAATAATGCGCATGCAATAAACATAAACAAATGTGTATAATTCACAAGTCCCACCAATAAACAACATTGAACAGATACAATGAAAACATTCACATAGTTATACATTTTTTTAGGATTATACAAATTTGTCTTTTTATTTATCAAACAATTTCATTTTGTAATAAAATGCACTTTATTGTTACCATATACACAAGGTCGAAAAATAGGAAAAAAAAATAGATTCCTTAATGTAATTGTCATGCAGAAGTACAGAAGAAAATATATGTATTAAGTTATATAAATATACGAGAACGAAATACTATAACTGTACTATCATAGACAATGCATTATTAAACAACACAAACATACTTTTAACTGGCAAGAAAAAAATATAATTTCCCATTACATAATTAAATAAATACCACATAATTTTTTTATTGACACCTTTGAAAACCTGTGACACTCGATATATCATTCCGATTTGAACACAAGATTGTAAATATCTTATCTTATTAAATAAACACTCTTTCGACGATCTGGGCCAACATGCGCGTGCGACGTAATGTTGTGGCAATATTTCGCGCCGAAGCGAGACATGACTATGCGCACGGGTGTAAAAAGACGCTTAGCGAAACCGAGAGTCAATTGTTTTTCCCGTCACTGTAATAATCTTTTTGGACTGAACCATACCGGGGAACCTTCTGGTCAGGGAGATAATGCAGGTCGAAGTTCTTACTTTTTAAATTTTATAACTTTAAATACCTTAAATACCTTTAAATCCCACTACTCCTATTCCGTTGCATGCACCCATAGACACAATGTTTTGCGTGGCTTACATTGCGCGCTGCCATAAACAGCGATTTTTCACACCAATAAGTCGTTTCCAAGCAATAATTTTTGCTCAGTGTTACTTAGTTTGATGTAAAAAATGCGCAGATAACTGCTATAGCCATGTCTTTGCAGCGTGAGATAATGCGACGACAAAACTTAGTCGCACTGCACATGAGTTTCTCATGACTGACGTTCAAATTAACTATGGCGACAACTATAATATTTAGCTAAATTATAAAATATAACATTGGTAATACATTTGACTAGTACATCGTTCGGGACAACCGATTTAACTCACAGGAACAATAAACAAGATATTGATTGAAATATAAACAAATTTAAGTTAATACTACAATAACTATCTAATAAATAATTTAGCGATTTGTCTAGCAATCCGAGAAAATGTTAGTCGTTACTTGGACCAAGTTTTACAAGAATTAACTCTATAGAAATCCTTAGCTTAGTGTAGATCACAGGAGCATTACGCCGCTGTCTCGCTCGCATGTCGCCCGCGACCGCCAGGTGCGACGGCGGCAATCAACGTTTTGGCATCCGTCGTGACGTCACCGGACGCTGTTGGTAGCGTGTGACGTTTTAAAGAGACCGTAGCCTTAGATAACATTGGAAAGAGAATTTTATGTTCAGAGTCATAAAGTGCAAACTGCAAAGTAACGCACACGAAGACGTCTGAAGAGCCGTTTGGTTTGTAATTGAGGATTTGGAGACAAATGACTCCAATTACTGTCTGTAAAAGTTTTCTTAATTTTTTTTAAGCTTTTTGATCGTAACAAAACTTGGTCAGAGAAACGACTTTTTTAATTTTTAATAATCAAGACCTCTTTTCCCTGCATTATAATTATATTGTTCTCTAGCTTTCAACAGGCAATTACGAAGCTCAATCAAATGTTACTAGGTAGAATGTATAAAGATTTAAAAACGTGTAAAGTAGCTATTACATATCGTGATAGATACTGATTTCTATTGCTATTTTAAAAGTCCATTGACATTATAGCACAGCATGTTTGTTATTTAATTAAAACTTAATGCGGTGCGATGCTAGAGTGCTTTGGCACTGATTGTATTTCTGTTGATCCCAAGTTTCTATTACAAGAGTAACTATATGTCCAAGATTCACTGTAGACTCGAATTAGGTTCTTATTACTTTGAATAAATAATACAACTTCTAGCGAAAGAGCCCAGCAAGTTGAGAATCAAGACAAGTATGTATAGTCTCTTTTATTCATTCACTGACAGACAACGCCCAGCCTAAACTGCTAGGTTTTGAAGCATGAAACTTAGCACAAAGGTTCAATAAATAACTAAAGCGATCACTAAGGAAGGATTATTGATAATTCATCCCCTAAAGGGGTGAAATAGAGGATGGAAGTTGAAAGTGTATGGAAGTTCATCATATTTACCGATGGGAAAACCCATCGGGCACGCGGCTTGTTGTATTCCTCTATTTATCCTAGTGATAGCATTAGACATCGGAGTCTATCACATCATGTAATAGCAGTGTTTATCATCAATGAGGTGCAGTGCCGTAATACTGTCCTTATTTTATCGTAGATACTCTCTAAGACTAGTTATTGTGATATCGTGAAGACAAACTGCTAAGACATACAGCTAGTTTTATTTATTTATATAAAAGTGTGAATATTTTGTTTTTATTTTATTTTTTTAATCGAACGGCCGGTGTGAACTCTGGTGAGCCTGTATTTCCTGAAATGGTGTGAAGGGGTTCACTTACCTATATGTATTTCGTCAGGTTTGAACATTTTGGTAGGCGATTTAAGCTTTGTCGTTTCGGCCTGAATGTTTGTATTATTTTAAACATTTTAAAACGTGAACTTTAAAAAAAATTCAATGATTTTACAGATAATGAATAAACAGAACAAAACTACTTCAAACATAACTTAGTCAATTAAAATATAGTATTTCAAGGATCTTTTGAGCGCTCAATTGATAGGCTTAGTAAAAACATTTTTTGTAAAATGTATTGAAATAACAAGATGGCGTCGTTAGTTCTGATTTTGGCCACGCGCGGAAATATCTTTGTACACCTATAATTGATTCGTCTCGTCCAATTAATAAAACTGCTTACTTTTCTTACATTGAGTTACAGACACCGGCCTCCGAACGTTAAATCTCATCATCGAGCTACAATAAAGCTAATACCTATAGTAGGAGACTCAGTTCGCCTAACTACCCAACATAGGCACTAATACAATTTGGCCTAGGACTCTGAGCACACTTCTACTGACTAAGGGCACTTGGACCATTGTGATGTAGCTCGAAATCGTTTGTATATTACATAACATCACGCCTGTATTTCCCGAACGGGTAGCCAGAGGTGTATATTGCATCCATATTACGTCAGTAACATTACAAGTCCCGTGGGGAGCCCGTAAAGGGTGAGACTATTGTCATAAACTTTTCCCACAAGATTTCCTCAAGAGAAAATCAAATATTACTATCAATAATGACAGACTTTTGGATCAAAACCCGGGAGCTCACGCTTGCATCACTCTTGCGTCGACTGTACCAGAAAATATCGAGAGTATGTTGGGATGTTACGTATCAAGATTGAGCAGTCGAGTCCTGATACGTAACATTTATAACCGATTAAAGATAGTAAAATCACTAACAATAGACATATTTCACAACGCTACCTTCGATCTCACTTTAAGTCCTTGTTAACAGAAGTGTACCCAAAGGGATTGATCAGTATTACACTTGTCCACCCGACGGTATCGATCGAATCTATCGTTCTACACCGTACAGCCACACAACGAAATTACCACGTTACGAGAAAGCGCGATAACCCAATACTGGACATTTACCACCTCTGGATAGGCAGAATCCAAAAAAAAAAATGCGCGTGCACCACCGTACACGTATGAAACTTCTTAAAAAAAAATAAAGAACAAGAGAGATTTAGTGTGAGGGACAGAGAGAGTTATATCTTTCTTCTCGCTCGTGTAACGAAAAGTGCCTAAACGTGACACGTCCGTGAAATTTCACTCTTAATTCTCGTCCAATTAACGAATCGCCGCCTAAGAAGTTTCACTTTAATAATAAAAGGTTTCGTTTTTGTTACGAAAACCTAAAATAGAACCGAACTTGTATGAAATTATCTGCCAGATAATTTATCCGGAATTTATCCAGTGGTGGCGACAGAGGCCATTTATTTCGCAATTATCCGATTCGTACATCGAAAGGATTCTCGAACTTAATTTTAACGTTAATCTACAATGTTCTACCATCCTTTCAAACCACGACTCGGAAAAGTTGTCGAAACTCTTGCCTTGGGTATCAGCTCTAAGGCAAACCGTTACGAATAACTATCACACTTATTTATAATCTATGGTCGAAAACGGCAATAACCGGGCAGTATATTTTCTTAACAACGACGAAAAAAATACGAGAAATCATTTTATTAAAATAACTGGTGAACCATGCTGCATTTTGGCGTAACTAGGAATATTTTATATTGATATATTTATCTTTTTATTACAATAAAAACAGCGCATTGACTTAATATTATCGTCAATTCAAAGGAAGCCCGAAAGGATATTGTAATATAATACTAACTAAAACTTCTTTAAACATGTTAAGTAAAATAACAGTTAAACATTCGCTTAAACTTGAATCAAACACCTCTTAACTATCTTCAAACCAACAACCCACAAACAATCATGAAAATACAGGCACATGAGACATTCCAACTTTTTAATTCTGGCAACCCTAAACCTGTCTGTCAAACCAATCGGTATGCCAACCTTAAAACAAAAACTCTTTACATCTTTTCTCCCCTCATTCCCAGTTACGCCAAAGCGTCAACGTGTACAGACTAAACAAAACTGAGTGGCTCACTGTGGCGCGTGGCTCACTTGGTGGTCATGTCGGGCCAGTAGTTTATGTAGTAGCGGTGGGTACTGCCTTCGAATAGTCGGTCCAGCCAGTTCTCGAGCCCGTCTAGAAGGTTCTCTGCAAAGAAAGATGGAAAAACTGCGATCAGAAAAAAATAAAATTAGAATATGTTTGTTTCTTGTAACTACAAGGACGTCTTATAGAAGGTTAATGAAGCCGAGGCTCACTTTTACTCCCCGTAATTGTGGTATTTTTTTTATACTGGACCATACCAGCGGGGTAATTGAAACACATAAAATAATTGATCGCAATGGGCTCATTTTGACATTTTACACACGTTCATTACGTTGTTGAGCAGACGAATTTTTCAAACCTATGACAATGGATTAGCAATATCCTTCAAAACTCTCGAATTGTGATTGAAACTGTGTTACGCAAATAGGGTGTGCTAGTTACGGAGACATTGGAGACTAAAATCTCACCTACTTAACCGAATTATGTGTACGGACCTTGCATGAGCACGGGCGGGTCGGATCCCTCGTCGTTGGAGGAGGAGTCGGGCGACGTGTGGAAGCCAATGAAGGCGCCTGCTTCCGGGTCGAACGTGCCGCCCTCGCCCAGCGACCGCGTCATGCGACTCATGCGCTGAGAACACAACAACATACATACATAATGTTACTTTTGAGAATGCTGGTTATCCTGTAATTGGCGACTGTGTTAGTAACCTGTAATTATCACCTATGCTTATGATATATTTTATAAAAAAAGCTGTGGGTATACCTTTATTATAAAAAATAAATAAGTAATGCTTGGACTCCCGAAAGGAGAAGGGTTTATAATTTCCCAAAAATCATCGAATGAAAGAAAGAAAGAAAATACCTTTATTTGCGGTAAACATAACAGAGAAAGATCACAAACACAAAAAAGAATAAGTTCGGGTAAAATATGTGTCCTACCCGCGCAAAACGGCCATCGCTCAGCATAATACTAAGACCCTATGCGAGACAGAGCCCCAGCGCTGGTTTTCAGCGACAGTCGGCGTAATGGGTATTCATTTACGTCACGCACGTTTAAACAGCGCTTTTCTCGGCTGTTCTCTTGTATGTGGGTTTTAGGCTTAAGTTGGGTGTTCACAAAAACCACAGCGCTCTCATGCAGGAAAACCTTCTACTTTACATGATCGTCTCTTGGATTCGTGTCTGCTCCGAGACGTATTCAGGTATACCCCTAGTTGCAGTATGGCAGCTAGGGACGTAAGCTTCAAAAAGTTCACATTACCTGATGGCTCTGCATAACACACGACAAACAAGTCAACCGCGCATGTGGCTTAGAAGTAAGAAAAAGGTAGGAAATGGCCCGGTATGACAAATATCTTCAACTTCCTACTAACTTACCGATTCCTTGAAATAACTTTGTATGCTTTAACAATCCCCACAAAGATTGCTCGGTATGTATTTAGTAGGTAAACCTTTACTAATAATAGTTGGGTGTACCTTGTGCGGCTTGGTGCACTCGGGGTGCTTGGCGTGGTAGATACAGAAGTACTTGCGGTGCGGGTTGAGGGCCAGCACCGTGCCCACACAGTTGCGCGCGTTGAGCCGCAGCTCGGCGCCGCCCAGCGACAGCTGCAGCACGCGCGCGAACCAGCCCGCGTGCCGGTCCACGCACAGGTACGCGAACACCAGCGTCTTGTTCCTGTAAGCGTACAGGACTCATCGATATAGTTTGCATCCCATTATTCTATCCATATCGTTCCCACGGCGGGGTAGGCTCGAGCGGGCGCATGGGATCGATTGTTATGGTGCGCTTTTTAGGGTTCTGTCTGTCCGTCCATCTGTCACAGCACCAGGCTGTATCTCAAGAACCGCGATAGCTAGACAGTTGACATTTTACACAAATTATGTATTTCTGTTGCCGCTATAACAACAAATACTAAAAACAAAATAAAATAAATATTTAGGGGGGGGGGGAGGGGCATGACGTGATTTTTATAGATAATGGTACGGAACCCTTCGTGCGCGAGTCCGACTCGCACTTGGCCGGTTTCTTTTTTAAATATTGGCCGACTCTTTAAAATTTAATTAATCAGTGTCACAATGAATGATTAAAAATTGTATGTCCTTTTTTATTAACTAATTATACTATATTAATCAATTTCATATATATTTGATATAATAAAACAGGATGATTTTCTCTGTATACAATATGTATTTTTATATGGTTTTCGTTTTTTTAAATTATTTGAAGTTTTATAGTTGTTCAGCGGAAAATTCCCAGTGATCTTTTTATTACGCGGTGCTATCAATCTAATAGATCTTTCTGATTTAAATTGCCAAATGGTCCACAGTCGTGTGGTTTTTTAATTAGTAAAAAAAAATGAAAATTCAAGATTTTCAAGAGAAAAATTCCAAATTTTTCGTCATGGTTGTCGTTTTCTTGGTTTTCGAGGGCGCTCAGGCCGATAGTGAGGTCAAAATTAAAATCCAAGATGACGGAAGTCAAAATAAAAATGGGTGTCGTTTTCATGGTTTTCGAGGATGCTAAAGCCGACGGTGGGGTCAAAATTAAAATTCAAGATGGCGGATGTCAAAATTTAAGAAGGTGCTGCCAGGCATTAAAAGATAAACAATGCTACGCAATATTTTATTTTTCTTTTTTGCTACACGATACATCCTGTGCGTTAGAAAGAGTATCCTTTAGGGGTTTTATATGCTATTAGTTATTTTTAACGATCCCAATAATATGACTTATGACCGTAAGTGATTGTTGCCCTGTTTCGTACATACTTTTGCATGTTACCTTTAGATAAACCAGTGTAAACAAGTGTTACATTGTAATTTTAGTATTTAGTTATTTCTGGGCCAAGCTTGTATGGGACCGGTATCCATCTCCTTTATGAATGTAAACAAAACTAAAGGATAATGTAAGGATCATTGCAGGTGGTTCTATAGGTTCTGCCTAACTCTGGGCAAAAGGCGTGGCTACATGCAAATTAAAAAGCTTTGTGCTACTACGGTTAAACAAAGTACTCACTTGCGATAAGGCCACACAATCTTATGGAACTTGGACAGCAGTTGCACGCGACTCTGCACGTCTACTAACAACACGATCGTTCGACATCCAGGCTTCAATAGTCTGCAAGAGGACCAAATTGAAGAAAAAAATAAATCGGGCTGGATGTAACTTTCACTATAAAAGAAACGAAGCGACGCGCGCTTTACTTATGGTAACCAAGTGGTACCCTTATGGTACCAACTTCGTTCCTGACGGGGGTCCTCCGACCGCACAGTCGAGGTTACCACAAGTAAAGCGCGCGTCGCTTCGTGAGGTAAAAATACTATAATCCAATATTATTTAGAATCGAAAAAATATAACACTAGGTTCTAATTATCTATATAAATAAAAATGGATCTTCGAAATGTATGTACCCCCATAACTTTCGAACGACTGCACCAAATTGAATAATTCTTTTTTTTTTGTATTCGTTATTGTTAGGACAAGGTTTGTATACATAATTGGACCCGTTAGGTGGCGCTGCCTTTTCGGGTGGAATGACGTCTGCCGGCTCCGCTAAGTTCTATAAATCAATCAGCGTTTTATTTATAGGAGTAGGGTAGGAGTAGTGTAGGAGTAGTGTAGGAGTAGTGTAGGAGTAGGGTAGAAGTAGGGTAGGAGTAGGGTAGGATTAGTGTAGGAGTAGGGGGTAGGACACCACGCGAACCAAGTAGCGCCGGGCAGCTGGAAGTAATTTATATGGCAAAACAACGTTTGCCGGGTCAGCTACTTTTTAATATGTTTTTAAAATATTTTTTTAATATTATTTAGAATCCAAAAAATATGATATATGATATTTTTCAAAATTACCAGCAAGAAACACCGTCAGTCTGCTACTAATTTCCGACGGATACATACCTAACCAGTCCGTTATACTTCTCAGCTCGCAACTCGTGCAGTCGTAGTTCAGAGCTCTGTTCATTGTTGTTCTTCTTGGCAGTGCAGTTCTGTTTCTTTCTCTCTTCCTTCTGCCGCTGCACTGATTCTTCTTCTACGCGGCTGTGAAAGAAGTGAGTTATGTAGGTGTTATCGAGAATTTTAGGGGGAAGCGTTCTGTTTCTGTTTTCTTTGCGATAAAAGCGACACACAGTTGAGAATGACACATCGGGAAAAAGTTCGGTTGTTGTAGACAGATATGATATCAAATCAAATCAAGTCATTTATAATTAGGCTGAGAATCAGCACTTTTCGAACGTCAAAATTACAAAAGACAGTCCCAGCCCTTCACCACTTCCTAGTGCTTTTGCTGTATAGTATCTGTCTCTGTGTGGTAGTCTCTTTCTAGATCTCAATGAGCCAAATAACACCCGGATACTGTAAACTGTGATTAAAATTTTACTGCCCGACCGCACGATAACAAAGACACTATTATGTTTCAGTTTGAAATGTATGCGATAACGGAAAAGTACAATAATCTATTTATTTATCTATCTATCCGAAATGTATGTACGCGCATAACTTCCGATCGACTGCACCAAATTGGATAATTCTTTTTTTTTGTGTTTGTTATTGTCAGGACAAGGTTTGTATACACATTTGGACCCGGTAGGTGGCGCTGATTTTTCGGGCAGGACGACGTCTGCCGGGTCCGCTAGTAAAGTATAATCGACTTTACGCTGAAACTTAATATTTTTATAACATTTTCATTATTAACAATTATTTCAAAATCAATTTATATATGAGTAAAGTTGATATTTTTGTTTAGGTGAATGTGTACATACATGAGATACGCCATGAGGTACCCGGCGGCGAGCACAAGCCCCACAGTCGCGAGCACAGAGAGCGCAGAGATTGCTCGCTGTGTGCGCATGGCCGCGGCTGCTCGCTCCGTCCACTCGCACACTTTGAGCACTGCGCGCCATACTGTGCCTAAAGCTGCTTCGTCTAACAGCTCCTGAATATGATAAGTCAGTGATTAATAAAAAAAAAGTTAGCCTGTAAACAACACGAGCCGAACAAGGGCCGAGCGCTAAAGCACAGCTCTCAGTCACGCAACACGGTCTCCTTTTAAAGACTACCCATAGATGGATATAAAATTACCGTCCTTGGTGAGTTTGAAATATTTAATGACTATTATCATCTAGTTCCAAAAATCATAAAATAACAGTCAACATCTATGAAACATCTTTAACGTTGTTCTGAATAATACAAAACATCTTTTCACTGACGAGTATGATGAGTTTCGTCAACTCTTTAAAAAAAAAGTTGTATACATAAATTTCACTAACCTGTACATGAGCTTCATACGCCATAACCTCGGTCGGTTTCAACAATCTCTTGATCAGCTGATCTAACGCTCGTTTAGTCTCATTTAACCGTTCATGGTACTTCAGTAGCTCGTCCCTAACCGCCGGGTCTGAAGGGAAGTGGTCGTTAGCGCAGTGCACGTGCGTGCAACTGGGCCACGTCTCGTTGAGCCACTCGTATTGAATGCGCGTGGCTTCGCGGCGCCAGATTATGACGATACGATGCTCCATTGCTGATATATCGCTGCCTGTCGAGCGGAGGGTTCGATTAGGGAATGATTTTTGCGATAGTATAGATTGCTTCTATACTATAGACTCAAACGAGTATTAAATTATTCTTCTAGGCGTCAGACGAAATAGTATGCTTTTTATGCAATGGGTTAATCAAATTGAGGAGAGTTAGATTTTATTTGCCATTCATGGAAAAGCGACAGGCGTCATTCGCTATACGCCGTGCGATAGTATGGGACCTCGAAGTAAAGTGCTCATCGACAACGGTCTGTCGCAAGCCAAGTATGTCATACCTTGTAACCAGGGACCGGACAACACCGCTTAAGAGTTAAGCCTTTGGACAGGGTAACCCGTACATGGGGTAACTCATATCGCAGTGTTACCTTTTGTTCGAGTTACATCCTCGAAACCCAGCGAAATGGTTAACACCTTTATTAAGGTGACCACGTGAAAGGCTTAACCCCTTCAATGACTTAAGCCTTTGAAGAGGTTACCTTCTCGAAAAGCTTGTTTTCAAGTTACCCTGGATTACCTAATAAACTTGAGCTGCATGTAGGTGGGGCGATACTTGCACCCGGGCCGTGAGGCGCCTTATTGCCTTACTATTTTTATTTCGTTATTACGATTTACGAATTTGACAACAAGTGACTAAACACAAAAAAAAACCATGTTTACAAGTCGCTCGGCAAGTCGGTACACACAAGATTGGCGGACCGCCGGGCGCGGTAGTGTCCGTTACCCAGGCCAGATGTTGTCGAAAATGGTCATTTGAATCTTATAGATAATTAGTTTTGCGGCTTCTGTAATTGTTGCGCACATTTTTAAATTTGTTGCGCTTATAGTTTTTTAATTATTTCACAAAAACATTTCCTGCTGGGGTAACGTTACCCCAGCCAGACCTTTTTCTTTCTAATGGGAATATTTAAATAATTACTAGCTATAAAATTAGTTGTCTAGATGAAGTAAATGTTGTGCCTTATTTTGTATTTGTTCTTTCATCGGTTGCGAAGTTATTCGAGATTATGCTGGGGTAACGTTTTTGGTTTTGCTAGATCTTTGAAATGGTTAAGCGGATTCTTATCATATTTTGTACATGGCTTCTTAGGAATTAGTTTAAATTTGTTCTGCAATAAAAAAACCAAAATAATACATAGCTTAAAGGTTATTTCATTAAATAGAAAAACACTTCAATTGGTCCCAGCACTCTCAATAAGAGCTCTAAAGACTTACTTTAAACGTTATTTTAAAGCTTGTAACTGCCTTCAAATGTATGTGAAGTTTCATCAGTATCCTGTAAGTATTTAACAAGTTATGATGATATTGAGTTCTTCACGAGCACGGTCTTGATGTCGCGGTGTTATTTGGCCACTGGATTGGATATATGAACTGAATGTTATGTCAATTATTAGTTTTTTAGTTCAGTTGTATATCAGTAAAATTTCAGCTCAGTACATTGGATAATTAATGAGATAATACGATTAAAGTCATTAGGAAGTGAATGACCGTGGTAACCCGACCAAGTTTAGGTGGTTACGAAAAAGCGAAAACGCAAAACATGATGGTACCTTCTAAAATATGTAGGATAGTGTTACAATTTTAGTACAGACATGTACACAAGTTTTAAAAAAAACTACGTGATTATTAAATAATTTTTATTGACAGGTAATATAATCATTTCAATTGAACTTTTAAAGTATTATTAAACTTATTCTTAAAAACAATCACAGATTAAAATTACAGATACTAATTTTGCTTTTTTGAAATTATCTATTATTTTTTAATTAAATTATAGATTTCAGTATACACAGTACACAGTTACAGTTTTTATTTAAATATACACATATTGGACTGTGTAATGATCACAGACAATAAATAATATACAATGGTTTTTTTCAGTTAACACTAAACTTACGGTGCGTACAGACTATATAACATAACATGTTATATAACATTTTTCATAGTGTGGTCATGTTATTTAACATTGTTGTATAACATTTTACATAGAGTTGTAGTGTTATATAACATGTTACATGGTCTGTACGCACCTTTACGTATGTCTACTAATACCTACTTATATCAATTAAAATCACGGATCAATGGTAATATTAAATGACATCACAATGTAGTAAAATGCTCACAGTTAGTCGTACTGTTTTGTTGTCTCATTTCAAATATCACATTTTTTTCCTATGTTTAAAATCACAGATCAAAAATAATAAAATTAAGTATTAAACTGCAGTCAAATAATTATGTAAGTATTACTTTTAACTAATTACAATCTCAAAAAGTCGACGTGTAAAAGTACATTCTAAAACTTTGTTGGTTTTTGTATAAAAATATCACAGATCATTTTGTAAAAATGAGTATCCAAATACGTAAGTAACTTTGTGAAACAAAAGTTGTCATAAACAGAGATCTAGTTGGCGCTCTAGAGACACCATAAGCGTAGGCAGATTTTGTTGATTCTTACGTCAGTCGATGAAATGGTCATGATTTAGGTTCTATATTAAAAAGTGTGAAATACCTGTTCGCGATCTTTAATTTAATAAAAAACATATTGCTTCCGACTGCATAAGATTGGAGACGATTTTTTTATTATTATTATTATCACATCTATAAAAAAATGTGACTAGCATTAAAATTCACAATTTTAAAGTAAATACACGTCAAGATTTTTGATAAGTTTGTGCAACTGGAAGATAATAATAATGTTTTCATAGTACAGATATTATTATATTATTAATGTATTTAACAGTGTACGCGTCTGTACCGAAATTGTAAGGTGTATTATACTAAACATTTCAAAAGATAGTATAATGCTCTGCGTTTTCGCTTTTTCGTAACTACCTAAACTTGGTCGGGTTACCACGGTCATTCACTTCCTAATTACTTTAATCGTATTATCTCATTAATTATCCAATGTACTGAGCTGAAATTTTACTGATATACAACTGAACTAAAAAACTAATAATTGACATAACATTCAGTTCATATATCCAATCCAGTGGCCAAATAACACCGCGACATCAAGACCGTGCTCGTGAAGAACTCAATATCATCATAACTTGTTAAATACTTACAGGATACTGATGAAACTTCACATACATTTGAAGGCAGTTACAAGCTTTAAAATAACGTTTAAAGTAAGTCTTTAGAGCTCTTATTGAGAGTGCTGGGACCAATTGAAGTGTTTTTCTATTTAATGAAATAACCTTTAAGCTATGTATTATTTTGGTTTTTTTATTGCAGAACAAATTTAAACTAATTCCTAAGAAGCCATGTACAAAATATGATAAGAATCCGCTTAACCATTTCAAAGATCTAGCAAAACCAAAAACGTTACCCCAGCATAATCTCGAATAACTTCGCAACCGATGAAAGAACAAACACAAAATAAGGCACAACATTTACTTCATCTAGACAACTAATTTTATAGCTAGTAATTATTTAAATATTCCCATTAGAAAGAAAAATGTCTGGCTGGGGTAACGTTACCCCAGCAGGAAATGTTTTTGTGAAATAATTAAAAAACTATAAGCGCAACAAATTTAAAAATGTGCGCAACAATTACAGAAGCCGCAAAACTAATTATCTATAAGATTCAAATGACCATTTTCGACAACATCTGGCTTGGGTAACGCACACGGCGCGGTACGATGTCACGTGCGGTCGTGGTTATGCAATTTTCAAACTAATATCGATTGTAAACAGTGCATATTACAATGTCTTGAGTTGGAATGGCTTACCCAGTTACAGTGTTACAGGGTGTTGAAAGGGTAACCCGCTCGTAATGGGTTAACTACACCCGTTCGAAGGTGTAACATGTATCATAGGGTTTTTTTTTGAAGCGCTTAAAAAAACCCCTTCAAAAACCCTTTCAACGAGTATCCGGCCGGTCCCTGCTTGTAACATACAACGTGGCGCTACAATGGTGACATTAATTTAAAACACATATACGTTTTCACATTTTCGTTTCATTAAGAAATTATATTTCCATTAAACGTTATTATTTACGGATTTATTTAAAAATGTTGAAAATAGCATCTTAAGAGCAACCTGTACATAAAGAACTGTCGCGCAGCGGTCATTTGCCGGGGTCACGGATCATAACATCGAATCAATGAAATTAAAACGAATAAGCAATAGTATTAGGATGAAATAAATGCAAAAAGTAGGCGAATTGAAGGAAAGAGACATCCCTTTGTCGGCGAGCGGCGCAGGCAACGCGCGCCCAGGGTGGGCGCGCGTTGCCTGCGCCGCACACCCGCCCGCACAGAAGTAGAACTAGAATTCTTTTTTTTGCTTTTCTAGTGCTAGCCGAACCCGTGTCCTTGACACACTTTTTCATAAGTGCGCATAATTACATCGTCAAATATTTTTGTGAATGTTTCCGCGAAAAAGACGCTTACCTATTATTTTATTTATTTATTTTTGTGTAATTATGATAGTAATTAGATTATGGTACTGTGATATAGACGCTTTGCTTTGTTTTCTAATCTAGTAGGTACGTTTACATCTCTTACGACACGGACGCTTTTATTTGTGTTATTAGTGCTTGTGTAAACTTGTGATCGTGATGGCAAATACACATCCGAACTACACAGCAGCTGAATATGCGGACATGATTCTAGTTTACAGAGATGTCATCAAAATGCCGCCCTTGCGATAAGGATATATCGCGAGAGATATGGCGATTCAAGACAATGCCCTACTAATCCTCGCACTATTGTAGGAGCTCTTCAGCACATCCGCGAAAACCGGCCAGTGGATCCTAGGTCTCAGCGCCCAGATCAACCGCCTACACGACAAAACCCAATCCAGTTAACTAAAAATGTACTACAATATTTCGACGACCAACCCAAAACTAGCCTCCGCCAGAGCGCTAGGCATTTTCAAGTCCATCACAGAACCGTCCATAGGATATTAAAGCGCGAAAAGTGACAACCATTTAAATTTAGAAAAGTATATACTCTGTTAGCGCGTGATAAATGAATAAGAGTGAACTATTGTCAGTGGTTACTGAATAAAATTGAAGAGGACAGTGACTTTCTTTCCCAAAATTTGTTGGACTGACGAAAGCACGTTCACCAGAAACGGCATGTGGAATCAGTACAATCTGCACCATTGGTCAACCAAAAACAAAAATCCGCGCGTTTCAAAATCAGCCCATCAATACAGATTTTCGGTAAATGTTTGGGCAACTATTCACGGTGATATCATCGGACCCGTATTCATTGATGGTGCTTTGACATTAGAAAGGTTTGTTAACCTACTAAATGATACGGTATCAGAAAACACAAACAACCTAAACATAAATACCAACGAATGTGGTACCAGTTAGATGGCGCGCCAGCACACTCTGTAATAACAGCCAGGCAGTGGCTAAATGACACGTTTGGTGCACAATGGATAAGCAGATTTGGACCTCGTAGGTGGCCAGCAAGAGCGCCAAACCTCACGCCACTCGATTTTTTTTTTCTGGGTATGCATCAAAGACGATGTTTACGCGGAGAACGTGGATTCGGTGGGACAATTACGCCATCGAATAATAAATGCGTTTGAGAAATTGAGGCAAATGGCTATAAGTGACAAATTAATTTCCAATGTGCGGGAAAACATGAAACGTCGTTTAGCTCTTTGTATCCGACAACACGGTGGTCTTATTGAAAATAAGAAAATTAAAAATAAAGACAAATAAAAGCAGTGATTAGTGATGACAGTTATAACTACTAGCAACAAGAGAGGGTGATATGATAAGTGTTTGACTAAGCACCTCCGCTGTAGGTACCACTTGCGCCGCTCGGTTTCTTTTATAACATGCCGTCAAAGAATCGGACCGATCACGAGTATGCACAAGACGCGTTACGCGGTTGCAAGCGCGCGAAGCGACGCGTTGCTGCTCCGAGATTACTTAAGCTAGCTAGCACTCGGTAAGTAATTTCATGAATGAATTTTTGCAAGGGTGATCCCAATTTCAGTTACTTTTTTATTATTTAGATTGAAAGTTTTTTTTCAATTTACGGATTATTTTAACCTATCAAAGTTTATATGATTAATGGGCACTAGCCCTACCCGAGTGTTAAATTAATGTCACCATTGTAGCGCCACGTTGTATAGTTTAGAAATAGTCACCGTAGCCGAAATCGGCATGCAACGTATGTATGCTGTACCTGAGCCGTTGGCCAGCGCGTGTATGAAGGCGGGCTGCTTGTGCGCGTACACGTAGGCGTAGTGCAGGCGCTCGGGCGGCGCGCGCGCCAGCTCGCGCAGCGCGCGCCGCGCCGCCGCGCCCGCGCCCGCGCCGCACACCAGCACGCAGCACAGGCGGCGCCGCGCGGCGCGCCACTCCACCGGGCACACGCTCTCCAGGACGCTCTGCGGGGACCGTGTTAGCTACTGTCTCGGAAGGTTTACGGGAGATATCTCAAGGCGCAAAGCGGCGCCAGACGGCGTTCGGCATCCGTCTGACAAGTTTTGGCTAACCGTGAGGCGAACTGTTGTAGTTAAAACATTTCTTTATTTCATTTTAATTTTGTGTTCCACGAACGTTCGCCCAATAAAATGTTATTCTTTCTTTCGTTTGTTTACATTTTCAACCGATAGTTTTGGAACAAACCATAATTCTGGAGGTGACTCGGTAACAAACCTGCGAGGACAGTCTCGGCAGCGTCAGCATCTGGTTGGCCTCGATGAGCTGGTGCAGCGTCTGCGTGGGGATCTCGGTGGTGCTGACGGTGGCGGCGGGCTCGACGCTGTCCTCCTTGAGCAGCACCATGGTGTCTATGTGGCGCTGCACCTTGTAGCGCGCTGTTACGTTTGTGGTGTCGTGGGAACGCATGTCTATAAAACTGGAGAGATTTTTTTTGTGTCATCTGAGTTTGCTCAATAGGATAGTCTGGACTTGGAAGGAAAATATTTTTCCCATTCCTCGCATTAATGTTAAGGGGTATGCGCTAGGCAGCCTGCTAAATTTAAATATTCTTACGTTTTTTGCAATTTGCAGATTAGTGCCAGATTGTGAATTTCGCTGCTGCTGCTTCCCCCTTAACAAAAAGCTTAGTAAAGGTACTTACCCAAAAGCGACTCTATCTCTATAGTGGAATGCAGTGATGAGGTATCTGAGGCGCATGGTCTGGCGCTCCTCGAAAATCAACGCCTTCACCTTGTTGTCCTCGAAATCCGACACGAAGCCGTCTACATTGGCGTCGGCGATCGCACTTACAAGTTTGTATGGGAACTTCCAGCGCATGAACTCTGTGTATGACAGACGGTTGAAAATCCTTTAGATTAATTATCAAGTTGTTACCAAATTATATATTTTTAGCGCGTAGATTGAGGTTTAATCATCATCATCATTTCAGCCGAAAGATGTCCACTGCTGGATATAGGCCTGATTTCTGGGGCCTTCACAAGGTCTCAGGGTCATCGGTCTACCTTGTTGGAGGCCTTCCAATGCTACGTCTTTCGGTACGCAGTTGCCAAGCAGATTGAGATTTAATACAACAAGAGAATACAGAAGTTCACGGAAAACAACGCAATATATCTGAACTGAAAGTTGATGTTGAGCAATCCTGCTCAACATTTACTTTCAGAATGCAATGGGTGTGATACATAAGTAAGGAGTGATATACAAGTTTGTTAAGCAGAAGTGTCTTAGCAAACTATATTATGGTCATCTTAAATTCGCACAAGCTGAAATACCTAACATTTTATACAAAAGAACTCACCCAAAATCTTAGGCAGCGACGCCAACCCGTCTTTATATAAATACACATGTTTATCCAACACGAAGGTTAGACAAGGAACTCCATGTACCCCCACTCGTCTCGCCAGACTGGCCTCATGTCCTGCGTGGACGGTTGCCATGGTAACGCCGAGCGGCTGTAAAGCTTCCACTAGCCGCCGCCATGAGGCCGCTGAGCGCACGCAGTCGAAACACCAGTCAGTGTAGAACAGGACTAACGCTGGAGTGTGAATACTTTTCTCAACTATGTTGTTTTCGAAGTGGCTGGAAGGAAGAGTTCATGTTGGTTTTGGCAAAGTTTAACAGTCGGCCGCCAGCCTGAGACCAACCCTCCTTGGGAATGCTTTTGTTGGAGGTTTACCCGGTACCGCGCGGCTGGTATATTGAATGGATATCCCGCTATTACGGAAGCATGAAAGAAAAAGATGTTGCGCCGACTCCAAATAAATGGGGATAAAGGCAGGAAGGAAGAGTTGAAAGGAATGATGGAAGGAAGAGTTGAAAGGAATGACGGAAGGAAGAGTTGAAAGGAATGATGGAAAGAAGAGTTGAAAGGAATGATGGAAGGAAGAGTTAATTTTCGAATGTGCTTCGAAGATCTATAGTTGCTTTTAAATTATACTTAGTAAGAGCAAAGGATTCACCATTCTTAATTTTTTGAGGTAATGTGAAAGTGATGGCTAAATAAAAAAAAACATTAATAAACATTATAATTCCGTTAGAATGTGTCATTCTCTTTACTTTTCACTATCGGACCAAATCTTTAAGGTAATTTCCTGCTGTTATATGGGTTTGAAAAATACTGTTTTCAGTATTATGTCTAAATTAATTATCCAAAACCCAAAATGTATAATATCCTTTATTTTATTAATTGATAATGCCGTTTCAAGTAGTATTGTTCTGGGTTTTGAATGTTCACTTACCGTGCGGTCACAGAGAGTTTGTGAAACAGGGTTATATCTTGGTCTTGTGTTCGGAAATGTGTCCCAAAGAACTCTTCGAAGGGATCGTTACTGCAACAAAAAAACGTGATATTATGTAAACATTTATGCACGCCTTATTAGCGGTTCCAGGTCGTATGATACGCCGGTCGAATTATTAAATATTCGACGGAATTATTTCCTTCTTTTTTTTCCTCCCTGTCGCATATAGTAGCTTCTTGTTTGTGTAAGTAAGTACCCGATGGTTATGAAAATAAATACCTTGATAGATCAGTAACATGCAACGACGATGCATATTAAAACTGTATTTATTTATATCTCTTGCTCATGATTTCCGAAAACTTCGGAAGCAGTGCGATTCCAACTGCGTGGATCACAAAACCCTCAAATTGCTGATGTATGAAAATCCACAATGATACACTGTACACTACATTTGTTGAGATGGACAGAAATAGGCCGAGAAGTAACTCATTTAATTTTACACAATATGCGGCGATACTTTCGTGAAACGTTTGTACGTAAGTGTACACCCCGATTAAAACTTTATGGCAGCTCGGAACATGAGGCGAGTAACTGCACGCAAATTCACGTCTCAGCGGGGGTAAGGGGTAAGTTACTGCGCAGCGAGTAGCGCACTTCAGAGCCGCCATAAAGTTTGAACCGGGCTGCATAAATGCGTAAGTATTGTGTTCGCTCATCACATGTTTGGGGCAATCGCGTGACTGGCAAGGCGAGCGGCGATTGCATACAAATCAAGTTTCCGAATATCTTCCTTCCTACTCCATTTCAAATCCTTGTTTCCAATTGTTACTTGTATATTCAAGTTGATTTCAGAATGACGCAAACTGAACTTTTATGTGTGGGTTTTAAAATTATTTTTCCAAAAACAAATTTGTTTAAATATTTGGAAACTAAATACTAAATTGCGAACGCAAGATAGCTAGCTTATAAGAATCACAACTGGCAAAGCTCTGCTCGTCTTTATTATCTAAGCCGTTTGTGTCCCACTGTTTGTGTGCCACAGGGCAAGGACCTCCTTTCCCTCTTACCACTTACAACGTTTTTAATAAAAAAAGTAAAAAAACCACTTATTCCTATCGTTGAGTTCGTCCCGCCACCGCATCCTGGGCCTACCACATTGCTGCTTGCTGCTGTTCGGGGGTTCGTTCCGAACAGCAGCATTCAGCAAACAGCTACTGTGTGGTTAGCTTTAGCCCATAGTTTTTCTGGTTAAGTATACTCGACTGTATTTCAACACATTAAACTTTTTTGGTAGTGCACGCCGCGTGCGCTACGCTTTGCCAGGTGTGAGCTAAACTATTTCTAGATTCCGAAATCCTCCGATAGTTACACATTTTACGCACCATTCAGCACCTACTACTAAGTACTAGCATAAACATTAATCCAGTGACTCATGAGTATGGATCGTAAATCTCGTCAGGATTGCACTATGAACAATATTTTTTTTCTCTGGACTAAAAAAAACCCAAATTTTAAACTCTCAGAAAACCCAAACTTTATTTAAACCTCAATGAACCAGGGGGTCTACTCCGAAGTAGTGTCGGCCGAATGTTCGGCCGTTTCCTGCTACAAAGTTACTATTTGGTTCGGTCTGTTAGAATCCTACACTCCTACACTCTTTCGACTATTGACTATGGTCCCGACCCAATTGAGCCCATCCGAACTTTTTTCGGCTTTTTCAATAATATTCGGTTCGGCCATGTGTCGGTCCGATCCGAACATTCGCACTTTGCACTTCGGAATAGGCCCCCAGGCAATTGTAAGTTTATTTTGTAGCTCTCTTTATGATATACAAATGTATAAACTAGCAAGAGTTATTTCTTCAGCTGCTACATTGTTCTAGCTCAGGAGTGATAAAAGCTTTGGATTGTAAACAGCTGGCTTGTGTTATTGTAGATGTCTGTTTCTTTTTATATAAATTCTCAAGATGTTTGGAATTTGTAGGCTATTTATTTGTGCTTGTTACATCATGGTTATAGCTAGAATATAATGTTGAGGAAGTGAAATACTTCCTCAACATTGGGGGGTTTTGATCTTAAAACCCTGTGGACTGTGTGCTAAAGAATTTGTGCTGATATGGCAGTGCTTGGGATAGGCTGCTAAATCATATTCATTTGTACACATAAAGACATAACATAATGATTGATTACATGATGTTGTTACCGAGGTGAACCTATAGTACACCCGTACTTGTACACTTACTTTGCAATAATGTACTTAAGCCTGTTGGCTGTGACATACAAACTACATGTACTCCTGTGTGTATGTACTTATGAGTTGTTCATCCTATTAATATTATAAACGTGAAAGTTTCTATGGATGGATAGATGGAACAATGGATGTTTGTTACTCTTTCACGCAAAAACTACTGAACCGATTTGGATGAAATTTGGCACACAGATTGTTTATAACCAGGATTAACATATAGAATACTTTTCATCCCGATATTCCCACGGGATCGAAACTTATGTGGGTGAGACCGCGGGGCGCAGCTAGTCTTACATACTTTTCAGGACAGTAACCTTTCAATCTGTACAAACAACACAAAAAACGAAGTGTTTATTCATACAGATTTTTTATCACTGTTTGGGTAAATGTTGTAAAAGGTATTTATGAAACTTACCTAAATCTTGCATATTGGCTGTAGTCGTGTCTAGGTTTGTATAGGTGGTCGTCTTCGTTCGTAATGCCATACAAGTCATACGCCTGCCTCCGTTCTGTGTCTGACAACAGTTCATACGCTTGTTTGATCTCAACAAAGCGAGTTTCCGCATTTGGGTCTACATTTTTGTCAGGGTGCCTGGAAATTGACATTATTTTAAATACCTTAATTTCAATAAGTACATTTATTGGCCATTTTAAAATTGGTGAGATTATTTTATAGAAAAGTAACATTATTGAAGAAATTAAATATTCTTTCAACTACATATCAATTTGGCTACTGATTAACAAGCTTGTAAAAACAGTTTTCTATAAACTATTATACCTACAGCACAATGTTATTTTATGTAATTTTGTTACCTCTTTACCCTGGTTACAAACCAGGGTTTCTCTCAACCATTAAGGTAACTACCATAGATCCATAATATAGTATTTATCTTCATAAC
Source organism: Apamea epomidion (assembly GCA_947507525.1). NCBI lineage: Eukaryota > Metazoa > Arthropoda > Insecta > Lepidoptera > Noctuidae > Apamea > Apamea epomidion. Next base: position 2,137,547 of record OX382234.1, read on the forward strand.
AACATCACAGTAATAGTAAATAAATTATAGAACTTCAGAGTGATAATACACAGATAGATAGTATTTACTACTAGTTAAATAGTAAGCTTGTACTTTGTAGAGCATGAGTAAATACATACCATTCTTTAGCCAGTTGCCTGTAGGCTTTGCGTATTTCTGGCAGATTAGCCTTGCGGTGTATACCCAATATTTTATAAGGGTCACCGATCTTCTGAGCTAGCACCAGCGGACACAACGCGAGCACTAGTACCGCCCACAGCCATCGCCCTTTCCAACCCTTGTATTTCCATTGCATATTACCAAACAGTTTCTGCAACCCTTCCGAATAAAACCTTCGTGATCTTCAAGATAACTCTCATAGCAAAATCCCGCACTCGGTCATGGAACGACTGTTGTATGTGAATTTAACACGTAAAACTCAAAAACTGTTATCAGTCATTTGTCTTAAAATAGAACGGCTGAAAATTCGTGAAATTCTAAAATCTCCTCACAAAAATTACAAAATGTCAATTAGGCCAAACCATAGTGAATCTTGTTGTTTTTCTGCGCAAATAGCAAAGACAAAAGCTAGAAAAGCATGGAATAAAATCAATAAATCTTAATTTTTCATTATGTGGTATCGAATACAGTTTGATTGAATTTTGACTATCGAGATAATTTTAATGTAAAAATGGGATATTGAAAGTTTATCATAATTTAAAATTAATTAACCCTTGAACATAATCAATCAGAATGTAGGTTGCTGTTGCTGTTGCAGACTATCACTTATTTTTTACTTTTGTAATAACTCTATGGTGGAATCGATAGGGATGAGCCATTCTTTCAAAACTTCAAATATTATCGATTCCAATCAATTTCTATCAGTAATGTTGATTACTTTGATGTCCTCGACCATATTCAGCAATACAAGAGTTTCAGTTTTCAGTGTTTTAACATGATATCGAATACTTTCACGAATTATATTTAAATTGCGTTCTACTGGCCGGAACCAATACACTGTAACGCTTAGGTTGTGTGTGGCAATAATACTCCAGATGTACGACGAAAGTATATTTAAAAGTAAACGAGGTAGTACAGCGTGTGTATAGAGTGTGTGCTCTACCAAATATGTACATGTCTTATATTAACTTAGGCGCATAAGCCGTGGCCTACTTACAACATTAAATTAACCAATAGGAACGCAGTTGGAATATGAGATATAGTTCCTACAGAAATCCGTGCGGTGGCGCACAGGTCGACAAAACTATTCCCGCGCACAGCGGCGGCGAACGGATGTATGTTTCTATCAAAGACTACAATAGTATGGTTTGTATTGCAGCTAAATACAGTTTACATTATTGTGTTGTAGCCTACAACACAATAATGTAAACTGTATAACTGATAGTTATTAGAAAACTACTGACCCAAAGTTAATTAAATGTTTTATTGCGTTCAGTACAAAATAAGACTATCTAGTAAACTAGTCTGATAAGGGAGCTACAGGCCACATTCAGTTGATAGACTAGAAAATACTGTACCTATTGGGACTGTCGCACTATACTAGTTTTTCTGTTTTTGTGATTTCATTGAGATTTTTAGACAGTTTTGATTTCTATACATCGAGACTATTCGAGACATTAAAATAACTTTGACTAATCGATGGTAATTTTTATTCTGGAATTACTGCGTTTTTCGACCACGTCACGTTTGCCGTTATCGCCGGCTGTCAAATGTTACCTCTGTCAGTTTTCCGCGATTCAATTTCAGTTTCGGTTTTTTACCCTTGTGTATAGCTGTGTTGTGAATTAGTTTTAAATTAACTATCGTTCTAGACAAGCAGCTGAATTGTACTTTTAAATAACTTCCACTTTTACCGGCAAGTACTTTTTACTTTCATAATTATTATAGGTTAACATGATCATCTGATATTGAAAGTTCTTACGTAAATAAATGGTAATGTGTAAACAAAAGTTCGTATTTCACAATGCAAACACCACGTTTGCATTGTGAAATACGAACTTTTGTTTGCGCTACACTTAATATTTTAAACGAAACTAGCAAAGTAACGATTCTTAAACGTTATTACTTACGTTAACTTAGATACATAAAATTTTACTAAACATTCCCACCTTGTGAGAAGTCTTTTCAAGTTTAATTTAGAACTATGATAAATAAGCCCTACATTTCACATGGCTAGTACCGCTCCCTCTATAATTTGTCCTAGAACATAATAATATGAATATTCTATTAAGCTTTACTTAAAATGAATACTTCAATAGATAATCCATTAACAGGTTTTATTTATACTGCATTGTCTAGTTAGCCTAAATCTATACTAATAATAAAACTAAAGAGTTTGTTTGAACACCATAATCTCAAGAATCTCTGCATCTACCAGTCAGATTTTAAATTTTTTATTGCATTTGATAACCCAATTCTTGAGGAAAACTATAATTATTATGTTAAATATAACATCATGCTAGGACCCTCATAAGCCGAGCATAAAAATACTAATATTGACTGGACTGTGAATGCTAAGGAAAAGCTATAAATTTTTTTTTTTCATATTTTATTTGCAAATACAATGTTATCTTGGTTATAAACCGGACAATGTTGTATTTTTACCTGTAGTACATATTAAATAATTGGTTTTTACAGAGGACATTGTTATTTATGTATTCCAGGTCACTTGAGGTCCTATAATAATTATTTATTTTTAAATTTTTTGTCTTTGCATGAAACTTTTCACTGGAAAAAATCAATAGAAAGACATTATTTCTATTGACTATAACTTAAAAAATTAAATTATCTACCATACCTATATTCAATGTCAGACTTCTGAATATATGCATTCATAAAGTAACTCTTAAGGCATTGACTGCCACCGCGGTCACCAGTGACTGCCAACAATAGATTTTCTATTGTGTGACTTACTTGTTGAAGTATCAAATATAGAAACAGTTTAAAATTGCTAATAGTAGATAAGTTAGCAAAACGTGGTAAACCATGAGTGTAAGATTAGATAATTACCTGTCCTTATCATTCATGACTACATAATGTTATAATCTCTACCTGAGATTGGACTACAATTAATTTATGGTAGTCATATTAATATGGTGGAGCTAACTTATTATTAGTTATGTAGAAAAAGAAAACTTAAATTGGAAAATCTTTTTGCAAGACAATTTTGTATGTTATTGATCTATAGGATAAGAAATTAAATTTAATTGTTTATTCTGTAAATAGGATATCAGAAACACTTTTACAGGTCATATTATAGAAAATAAGCTAGATGACGTTGGTGTTTCCTATCTGACAACTTTGAGAAGAAAGGCCGAAACAAACTCACAGGTCATTCTCAATCCGATATCCTGTAGATATCTTATTCTATTCAGATTGTTGTGAGGGCATAAACTCTTTATTGTAATACAATTAAAGTCAAAGACCAACAAATCATTGTCACTAGTAACTTACTAGAATTAGACCTTGAACAAAAGTTAGGTAAGTACTGGTTCTACTTTTACTCAGTCTCATTGACCTGGTTAGAGGTTACTTACAGTCAATCTAAATAATACTATGACTTTATTGTAAAGCTGTCCTGCTCCTGCTACTTGCTGCTATTCTTTTTTTTTTTTTCACCATGAAAAATTGTATTATTTTATCCTTTTTTACCTAGAGAGCAAAAGCTTACTTTATAGGCAGGTGCCCACAAAATTTTGCAGACAGGTGTCTACAAAATTTCAGGTTTGGTGGTTTAGGAGTGAAAATTTAACACACATACAAAAAGTCGTTTACGCAATTATTATGTTACTATGGACTAATAACGGAATGGAACCATAGCCTGCTTTTAAGGTTGTAAGCAGACTAAGTATTAGCTCATTATGACTCATATTGCTGTGAATATGTATGGAAAAGCAGTAAACGCAACGCAACGCAACGCGTGCGTAACGCACGCTCACAATCAGCGGCTGACAATCCGTTTAGTGTGAATGCGGGCTTAGGCTGTACACTCACTGTGCCTATGTTCCATGATTGACTGAGTTGAGAATGTAGTGTTGTACAGAGGCCAGCACATCAAACTACCCGAAACTGTCAAATTTTCCCAATCAACTTTGAACTTAATACTTCAGCGATAAAGTCGACAGATTGTAGTAGCTTGATGTGTTGGCGTCTGTACACCCACATTCCGTAGATGAAGAAATGTAGGCCTATGTAAATAGATGGCGACGTTATTGGTAATTGCCGAGCAATACTGGGCACATTTCCAAATTCCGGCCTATTGAGAATTCCTTAAAAAACTACAGTTTCGTGAACTACGCCACTATCCCATGTTTATATGTGAAGTCCGTTCAAAGTTATTTTACCTCTACAAACAGCAACCTAACAGCACCCTTATTGTAACGAGAATAAAGATCACAATGATTTTGACAACTCGTCAGTGGCAGCAAACCAACAGCAACCTTATCTAAATGAAAATAAAGATCACTGTGATTTGGACAGTGATGCAAAATCAAAAGGTCAAAAATGTATTTTACGTTAATTATCTAAGAAAATATTTAATGTTCTTTTGTTTATTTATCGCAGCAAATGAAAGTTGTCGAGAGCTATTAAAATTGATTTGCTATATGCATTAATGTGGTTTAAACTACTTCGTATTGTATGTGCAGATATTGCCAAGAACCAGACACAATACAATAAATGTGCACTACTTGGAAACAATAATACATACCTACATAGCATAATGTTTATCTCGTTCACTATAGAGAAATAAAGCCAGAGGACCCTGAGATAAACCAATTTTATTTGGGATCGGCAAAATATGTCCTTTTCTTCCATACTTCTCTATTAGTCGACATCTCGGTAGTCACCCCCCTTTCTAAACCATATCATCGTTCACACAGTCCATCCATCATTTTTTTGGTCATAATACCATACTATATGTTTGTACCTGTTCTTCTCCATAGGAACCTACGACGCTTTGGAATGGGCAACTAGCTTCATCTTTCTGACTGACCGACCCCTTGACAGTTCAAAAGTGCCTGTAATTGGTTTAATTGAAATAAATGCTTTTGAGTTTTGAGTTTTCTAAGTACATCGGTCCATATTCTTTGATAGCTACGGTACATCCACGCTAACTTTGTATAAGCAGTTTTAACGGCAACTAATTATGCTAATTATTTGTTTTGAACATCATGCTGACAGACAACCTTGAAACACGTTCGCAACTCCGTGCGCACCTTTGGTCCACTATATTACCTGATTTTTTAAGAACACTATAATATTTTGTGCGTGCTCATAATTACGTTCGCAGAATGTAAGGAAACTAAACAATAAAACTAGAATCAGCCAGATAGGTATTACTGATTGGTGTCGGAGCCTGTTGAAACTCCTTGGTCCCACCTCACCATCTCGAATTATGGTAGGTAGACCATGATTCGAGATTGTGGAGATTGTTGGAAACCCCATGGTTACTTTTGCTACCGTAGCAGGAAGAACCATGGGGTTAGTGGGTTTAGTCGATAGGAGTCCGACATACATAGTCCTCCATTTCCGAGACGAAATTCGTGAAGATTTTTCTTTCTTTCTTTATTTCCCTACAAATAATAAATATTTCTACAATTTCCGTTCTACTTCAAAATCACAGTGCATTATTCAAATGAGGTCCTAATAATTTTGTATTCAACTCTTGTTTTGGTCGCCTTTGAATTGCCTTCACTTAACCGGCTCCGTAATGAAACAATTGGCTATGATAGTGGCTGACGTCACAGCTACCGGTGGGTGTGCGCATGACGCTCGGGCAATTGAGAAGCAATTTGTTACAATATAGTAACTAGTGAGCCGTGATTGCTCGTTATTGAGCGTACTTGCGGGCTAGAAGACAGTAGGGTCATGGACGTGGTTGGGGCCTGTAGAGACTATTTTCCGTTGTTGATGCTGTCACTGACTTAAATCGATTTGAATAGAGATTTATGAAACTTAATAAATCGCTATTCAAATTGATCCTGTCCTCTTCGCCTTCTTGATAGTTCTCGGGGAACTTCTTTATGTACTCGTATTAAAAGTAGCTTATCTTATGTCTTAATCATTACACTAATGGATAGAATAAGAAATGAGAACATAAGAGGAAGTCTGAAAGTAGCATCGGTAACTGAAAAGTTGTGTGGAAATCGGTTGTCATGGTATGAGCATGTGGTACGGTGAAATGAGAAAAAATGTCGTGAAGAAGTTTTGAGTATGAATGTCGGGCTATAAGAATGGGGGAAGACCAAAGAAACGATGGATGGACTGAATGAATGATGATATGGTTAGAAAGGGTGTGACTACCGAGATGGCAACTAGTAGATAAGTATGGAAGAAAAAGACGTGTTGCGACGACCACGAATAAAGAGGATAAGCGCAGGGGAATGATGATGATATATGAATCCAAGGCGAGGTCTGTGTGCCAAATAAAAATGAGCAAATTGTATCGTAACCCAATCAACCACAACATTTTATTCATAGGTATTTACTTGATCCTTTTCACCTTAGTATTTTTTTTTCTTAGGATAACCTGCCTAGATCCGCTTTGCATATGTATGGGTAATGTGGTATGCCATATGCCAATACATTATATGTATCCTTCATTACGGCTATTCTCTCTAAAACCGAAATATTTTTTGTAGCCTCCATTAATACCAGTGAAGCGGTTCGAAATCAGCGGCGAAATGACTGCGTAAAACACATACAGCTTTGGCCAAAAGTATTGAGCACCCATGACATCTTTCAGTTTTATGCGGAGTATCAAATAGAAATAAAACAAAACGTTTTATATAGGTTTATTTTGCTATTTATTAATTGAACATTAATATTTTGTGGGTCCACCATTTGCCTTAATTACGGCAGAAATTATTTTTGGTAAAGAGCTAAAAAGATTTTTACAGTCTTCAGCAGTAATCGCGTTCCATTCTAGGCGCAGGTAGCGTTTCAAATCTTCTCTGTTGTTAATTGTGTGGCGCCTAACTCTACGCTTTAATAAAACCCATAAATGTTCTATGGGGTTCAGATCTGGCGACTGGGCAGGCCAGTCAAGAAGCTCTGTGTTATTTTCCCGAAACCATGTCATAGTGCGGGCAGATTTGTGGCATTGCGCGTTATCCTGCTGGAATTTAACACCACCATGTTCGTGTCGCCGAAAAGTTTCGTGAATGAAGGCAGCAACGCAGTTTCTAGTACATTTATGTACTTAGTAGAGTCCATGCGGCCCTGACACACGAACAATTCGCCAACTCCAGAATCGGTCATGCAACCCCAGACCATTATGCTGCCGCCGCCGTGTTTTAAGAGAAAAATATTGAGTTCCGGAAAAAAAAAATAACTTAATCTATGTGTTTGGTTTTTAAACCATTTTATATAATTTTATTAGGGCATTAAATTGACTTACTCACCTCAAAGTTTGATTCGTCTGACCACACAACATTTGACCAATCTTCAGCGGTGAAAGCTCGGTGTTTTAAGGCCCATTTATACCGAGTTTTTTTAGTTGTTGTCGGAGAGCCATGGCTTCTTTCTAGCTTTACAGCCTTTCAGACCAGCTTCCTGAAGTCTTCTACGAGTAGTTCGAGCAGAAATTGATTTCTTAATTTTTTCTGACAACTCAGCAGCGAGCTCTGAAGATGTTTTTTTCCTATTTCTTAACGACTCTTTCAGTAACTGACGATCCTGACGGTCTGTGGTGATGCGTTTGCGCCCGGTTCTTGGTCTATTTTGATGTGATCCGGTAGCAGAGAATCGCTGAATAGCATATTGCACGGATTGGCGCGAACATTTCACAGTTTTGGAAATCTCTACTTGTGATTTCCCTTGCTCATGCAGAAGCTGTATCTGCACACGTTTTTCTAAAGAAAGTTCGTTTTGTTTTGGCATATTGCAACGATAACACTTAAAACTTTGAAATAAAATACCAAAGGCGCACTAGATCACTGGATGTGTTCACAACGAGCGATGGTAGCGAACTGTTAAATAAATACAAAAATTGTAAAAGACACATTTTATTGCACCCAGGTGTTTTATTGCTAGCTGCGGCGTGGGTCATTGTTTTTAAATCTTTGTAGATGACCGACAAAAGAATACTTCAACAGTAGATTTGGTTTTCTCCCATACTTACCGTGAACGAGCGAAATTTGTAAGGTGCTCAATACTTTTGGCCAAGGCTGTACAATCAATCAAAATCAAAAGTCATTTATTCAAACTAGGCTGAGAATCAGCACTTTTCGAACGTCAGAATTACATAAGACTATCCCCCAAAACGCCCGCCCTTCACCACTTCCTAGTGCTTTCGATGGAGAGAAGTGGGGCAATAAATTCCCCAGCAGCACAGCTGTCCGTTCAGTTAGAAATAGCAATGCTTTTCATTTTGACAACATTCATTGAGCAGACTTTTTCAAACATAAAAAGCAATGGATTTGCTATTTTTGAAATCTTTCGAATTGTGTTACGCAATTATGGTGCCGTCGGTCTAGTGCTGAAAATCGTATTCGGCTATATGTATAATACGATAACAACTAAAATACCTATACGAAACAATATAATGCAATACCACAAATAAATGTGTAATAGTTAAGAAATCATGTCAGCTAGGTACGTAATCTTGATTGAATACTTGCTGACGAAGCATGAAGATGGAGTGACGTCAGCTTTTATTGTTATCGGCGCAATGACTTGGCATACTACGGTCTGCCAAAATTAACACGTATGTTTATTTAAACGGATAATAAATACGTGGCTCATTAGGATTGGTAGATGTCACGTGTTTTAGAATATTTGGTTCTAGGCCATTCCAGTTTCCTCACGATGTTTTCCTTCACCGTTTAGAGAGCAGTGGTGATGAAATGCCTCCTGCGAAGCAGTAATGCTCGCAAAGGAGGAGGCAGAGCGCGTGAAGTAGAGGCAATCGGTTGTGTTCGCGCGCCTCAAAGAGATGCTGACGGGGTCCGTTAGGGTCGATGCCTGCCAGGGGCGCGGGTTGTTCGAAAGAGATACCGTGGCCCCTGGCATAGGCAAGTGAAGGAACAACGGGTGGGTTTTAGTCAGTACAAGTCTGACATTTCCTCTGACGTTTCCCGCTCCGCCCAGAGCGGGAAACGTCATATGATGATTTCCTAACCAAAAAGAAAAAAAAGTGGTCATGAGATAATTTTATATAAAGTAAAGCGTCTGTCTGGGTTCGAACCTACGACCTACTCAAATTGAAATTATACGAAAGTGGAAGCTCAAGAATTCCCATCAGGCATGTCTTATTTATTACCTATAAGATGTCAGTCAAAAATCTGGAATTATGTAACTGGTTCTAATAGCATCTCTAGGTCAGATAAGCAGTCGCTCCATGTGAAATATTATAAAATAGTTGGGTAATGCAACTGATGGCATGATGATGGTCCTAATAGCATCTAATAGTTCCAAGCAATGGTGATCTTAGGCTGTTTGTTTTAGAAGAGAGTTATACACTTTAATCATAGTTAACTCAAGCCATACACCTACGGATGCAATCATTAGGCCTCGGAGACGGATAAAGCTACTTTTGGACGAGCGATATCTTGGCCATAAGAAGTGGATCCGGCAAGTGATCTTTTCTTTACTTTATTTCTTATTTTGGCAGGTTAGGAATACAGATAAAAATCCCGAATGACTTTCTGTCAGGGTAGATACCACATCTATAACTTCGCCTGCGATGCGAGAAGAACCGCTAGCAACAGCTAGTCCATTAAAAATGCAAAAGTAACTCTGACTGTCTATCTGTTACCTCGCCTAAACCACTGAACCGTTCCTTATTAAATTTGACAGATATATAGTCTCATAGCCTGGGATCTCGACAAGAACATAGGTACGCTATTTATTCCTGGGTATTTGTATGAAAAAAATTAATTACAAAATACACGCAGACGAAACCGCGATCAACAGGTAGTCGTAATACAATGTTTCCAGCAGTGTGGCCCGCAATAAGTTAAGTAATTGAAGTGGACAGACACGGCGCAGCGCGTCGTTTGTTTGTCAATAAAGTAGTATACATTTGACCTTGTCCGAACGATCTAGGGAATATAGTAGAGAGATACACATATTGTAATGTCGGTAGTGTCATGTTTCAATGATTGAACGAGGTGCAACTAAAGTTACGCGGATATTATAGTACACGCTTCGCTGTCGTCAGTCGTGTCGTCGCGCGTCGCTAGAATTCAGTTGGTCGGTGGGCCAATAAAATACAATTAAACTTTAAAAATATGAACGCAGTTTAGCCAGAAATAGGCAGTTTTGAAGAATAACGACTCAATGAGCTTATACAGGCTGATTTTTAAAGACCAGCCAAATTTACGGATGTGGTATAGACCATCAAACTGAACAACTTTCTCCATGGGACCAACATCGTAATCGCGAATAAAAATTCAGCCGTCCCATACATTTAGGTCGAGTAGATATTGAAGTTTTCTATGGGACAGTTGATAAAATTTTCGCGATTACGCTATTTGTCCCATGGAGAAAGTTGTTCAGTTTGATGGTCTGTACCACATCCTTAAATTTGGCTGGTCTTTAAAAAATCAGCCTGTATAGTTATAAATTAATAAACGATTTAAAAAAAAGCTGACGAAACTGTTTTCGGATTCACGAGACAAGCATTGAAAATATAATAATATATTTATTCAAAAAATTATAAGGCATGATAATTAGTACAGTTTTGCTTAAATGTAAATTATACTCCTAAGACTTACGTACCTGAACTAGGTAATCCTGTGTTTCAGGCGAAAAGAGCTAAAATAGTCTTTGAAAATGAATAAATAATCAAAAGTTGACAATAATTATATGTTGAGTAGCATAACTCCTAGTTTCTAAATTTGATAAATATTTGTATACCTATATTTACTTTAACACAGAGTGAGTAAAATCTGAGTGATATGCAATTAAATTCGCTAGTCACTGTGATAAGATAATGGCTCATTTACGTCATGTATCCACCATCATGTATCTACATAATGCTATAACTAGTAAACATCGTAAATAAAGATTCAGCACACTAAACCCTATTTCGGCTGCTTACACAATTGAGAACAAGATACAATACCATTCTCTCAACTCAAACACAAAGTTTTTATTTTAGTTAAACCATTTGAAGCTACGAAGTTTGAATTGTCAAGGAATCGGTCAATTAGAAAGTTGAAGCTAGTTGTCCATTCCAAAACGTGGACCTCTTTGGAGAAGAACGGGCAAGAAACTCCAAGGACACTCTTTTAAATCAAGATATTTCACAAACCTGGTACCATTAGTTCTCTTGGTTAATAAACTCTTCTCTTTTTCCCCCAGAACTCATCATGTTGGATCTACTAGCCGACGTTCTGCAGCCCTACAAGGACATTGTGGGGACCACGGCCGCGGTTGTGACCGTTGGTCAGATGTTCTCTGGTATCTTCATCTGCTGGGATATATATAAGCAGGGAGGCACCAGGGGCATTGGTATCATGCCCTTCCTTGGTGGTATTGTCATGTGAGTATATTGCTTTATCTGGACAATTTGGCAAAGGATGTTGGGGTTATAGAACTAAAGAAAAAAAGTAAGAAAATACGTTTATTTGCTCTAAACGTGACGCAAATAGTAAATCGTAAACGTAGTGCATAATACGAGTAGATTACTTAATGTGCGTTCGCGATTAACTTGCCAAACATGTAAAAAGTTCAGTTTACGCTACAACTTCAAACATTTTTAAGACGTTTTAAATAACGCTTGTCACTCTGAAATCAACTTAATTACTACTGAAATAAAGTTGATATTGGTTTAATTTGAAATAACATAAATAGAAAATGTAAAATAGTGATAAATATAAGTCACACGTATCGTATACTATTTTATAGTTCGTGTGACCTAAACCCGCACTTAGTCACGCTTTTCTGTGTAAAAATGGACTAGTTAAGTCACAGAAAAGCGTGACTTAAGTGCGGGTAGGTCACACAGTGCTATATAAAAATAACGCAAACAAACCTAAAAACAACAAGTTGGGGGCGCTCGTTTTGAACGACAGCCGTAGCTAACATTAATCTAGTTCTAGAGAGTGACGAAGCTATACAAGACCCTTAACCCCGATCTCTTTTTTGCTTGCTTTAATACTCCATGATCCATAAAGCCACTGCGATATTCGAGTCGCAGACACTCCTCGGAAATGTCTTATTGAAATATTAATGTCGTTCAACTTCCCAGACAGTTACCAGACACTGTAAGTTCTCTCTGTGACCGACAGGGGTATTACTGATCGGGAATAATCGAAAAAAAAAAGCAAAATAGTCCCGTTTGTCCACAGTGCGAACGAATAAAACTTTTTTCAATACTGTTGACGACAGGTGTTACTGATCGGGAATATTCGTTCAATATGGTAACAACGGTTATGGTGTTCATTAAAAAAATCTGAGGATGCACTTCCCTTTCTAACCTTTTAAATTTTTCTTACAGGAGCATCCTCAACTTGAAATTCGGCTACATCCTCCGCGACGACAAGATGATCCAGGTCAACCTGATCGGTTTGGCCATCAACATCGTCTACAGCATGGTCTACTTCCACTATACTCAGGAGAAGATGAAGGTCTGGGCACAGATAGGTCTTTCTGGAGCCTTCTCTGCTGCACTGATAGGTTACGCCCAGATGGAAGACCCGAAGTTAGTGGAGAATAGATTTGGAAGTATCATCACTGCTTTCATGTTTTACTTGATCGCCTCACCGCTATTTGGATTGGTAAGTCTATTCTTTATAGTATTTGTTCTGTTAGCTATGGTTCTCATGTGTCAGCCTGTATTTTGTATTGTATTCATAGGATGTTTTTTTACCGTTGGCACAGTTAATTACGAGAAACTAAAATAAGACGAAATTACGGCCATCAGTTTTCCTTGATATTTCGAAATAATATTTATAGGTATGATGCTTGCAATAAGACCTTACCGAAGTAATAGATTTATGCACCGTGCAAAGATGGGGTATACTGCTTTCGCGATTTAGTTTTCAAATATGTATACAAATATTTGTTTTTGCAAAAAGAACTTAAACACCAACTCATAAAGTTCAGTTTACGCTACAACTTCTAACATTTTTATGACATTTTCAATAGTATTAGTCACTCTGAAATTAACTTAATTTACACTTGCATAAAGTTGATATTCGTTGGAAATAATATTGATTGGAAACATGAACTTTAATAGATTACTTGATTTTGATGAAACCTTATAGAATAACTTAATAGAAACTACAGAGTGCCTAGTGCCTTACATTACATACGGTTGGAAACCTTGAATGCAGATTAGGTATCATTCCGAGATACACTATGAGTTGTAACAATATCCATACCTGATATTGTTGTTATTATAATCAGCCTCTGATTATGAAAAACGAGTAACCGTCATAGATTACTTTTCGTCATATTGATTTGTAGTGCTTTGATTAGTACAGTAAACGTCTCATACGAACATGAACTTATTCGTATGAAACACAGCACAGCTGCTTAAACGAATATGAAAATTATCGTAATAAGAATAAGGTTTGTATTTATACGATTGCTTGACTTAGCAAAGTCTTGCCCCTTATTAGATTTTTTGTTTTTTTTTGCAACTAGTATGCTTATAATATTCTAGCCTAACTCCCAACATATTACGCAACGTTGATTAAATACATCACGTAGGTACAAATTATTGTAGATATAATAATACTATGTTATCTCATAATATAATTAGTTACAGACACTTATGAACTTGAGTTTATATAACTAATCAGAATATATTAAACACATCGTATGATATAAGTACGGTACTAGGTGGCGCAAAAGCCATCACCCTATCGGAAGATGCTATAATTTTTGCAAATGGCGGTAAATGTCAATTTTACTTTGACATTTGTGAAGTAAACACATACGAAATACACGCCATCTAAACATGAATCGCTGTACTCTTAAAGAACGCGGAATAGTTGTTTTGGATCGCCTAATCTCACGTCTTGGCGATTTGCCCGCAAATTGGCCAGCAAAATCGCCTGGTTTTAACCGCTCCGTTCAGAAGAAACAATGAATTTCCCCGGTTGAATAACGTGTTTGGGAGGGGTTTGCGTTTACGGTAGCAAGCGTCAGTGTGCAGTTTGGAAACAGCTTTAATTTAATTTTGTAATTATTATAATTAATTAATAATTACAAAAACATAATTTTTAAAATTACAAAAAAAGCATTTTAAAAATTACAAAACAAATATTTAAAAGGCTTAAAATTAGATTTAAACAGCGGTGCAATTGCGTAACACATTATCAATCGGAATCGGTTTCATTTTGATAGTTCAACAACATTCATTGCGTTATTTACGTTTTGAACAGACAAAGTTTTCAAAGTTATGAAGCAATGGATTAGCAATTTGCTTCAAAATTATTCAGATTCCGATTGATAGTGTGTTACGGAATTAGGTTGCTGATTAAGGCGATCGCGATGACATCGACCTTGCCATTGTTGTCTATACCCAGGCCATTATACTAGAGTTCATTCTGGTCATTCGATTAGAGGGTGTTTAACGACCATAAAATAGATACAGGCTCAAATGTTTGACAATTGTTGTATGCCAACGACCTCGATATCGGCATAATGTGACCTCTGTCTGTGAATAAATTAAATGGGGTCTCATTTGCGGTGGTATCTGATATACTTAAAATACATAATAACACCAGTCTCTATTGTTGTAAGTAGAATTGTGTTTTCGATAAAATTGAGGTTGCCATAGCAACCTGGGGCCTATTTAGTAACACCGACAGGGCACAGGCGACAATCTGAAAATCCGACAATGTTATAAGTTTATTTCATAGTTTTCTGCTTCTTAAACATTACCTGTTGTGAAAATGTGACAATTATGTACATTTTTGACAAATATGTCGCACTTTTTGTTTGATCGCACTAATCTTGAAACCGCATCCTAATTGCGTAACACACGAACAATCAGAATCTGAATCATTTTGAAGCAAATTGCTAATCCATTGCTTCATAAGTTCGAAACATTTGTCTGCTCAACACGTAAATAACGCAATGAATGTGGTTGAACTGTCAAAATGAAACCGATTCCGATTGATCGTGTGTTACGCAATTGGGGTGCCGGTCGGATTTGAATTTTTTTAATCATTCGGTAGCCTAAATCTTGAGAAAGGCTATACGCTATTTAACATCACGCTATGCCCCTTAGGAGCTGAGCAAAAATAATAAAAGTCAGAAAGAACGTTAAGCGAAACGAAGTTATAGCGCCGGCAGGCGATGCGATGCGACGCGGTGGGTCGAGGGAACAAGAAATTTCACGCGGACGAAGTCGCGTGCAGAAGATAGTCAGTTATAAAATATAGCCCAGTTCTACTAACTCGGCTTGGGCTATAAAACAAAACTAAAAAAAACCCACTTAACATTAACACTGACATCTGCTTACCTCCTTGGGAAAAAGTCATGACTTCAAATGCGTATTTTCCCGTCCTGTGTCAAGGTCGATTTTCGACCCACTTTTTATATGCCTACAACACTGATATTATTAAACCTGTTATTATGTGTTACAGAAAGAAATAATCAAGAACAAGAGCACGGAGGGCATGCCGTTCCCCATCATCCTGTCAGGGTCCGTGGTGACCTTTGCATGGCTGCTGTACGGCATTATACTCAGGAATAAGTTCCTTGTTGTAAGTATTGTCAATCATCACATTACAACCTGTGTGCCCGATGAGATTTCCCATCGAAATGACGAACTTCCAACCCCTTCCTACCCCCGCTTTAGGGGCTGAATTAAAAAAAAATCTTTTATTAGTGCTCACTTTCATTTTTCGTTATATAAGTAAAGTTTGTGCAAATTTTCATGCTTCTAGACCCAGTGGTTTAGGCTGTGGGGCAATTCCCGTAATTTTAAGAACGTTTTAAGTCTGATCTCAGTCTCAATCAGTCAAAAATACCTCTAATTTCTCTACATTTTTGGCAAGTTCTTTACATTGATTGTCGCTGAGACGAGACTGCGACTAGATTTTGAATGTTTTTAATTACGGGAATTGGCCTCCTGTGCGTTGTATGTCATTGAAAGAATGAATTTTAGACTGAGTCAGCGCGTCGGGCTTTAGCTTCTAAATAGAATCCCGTGTTGCACGACTGATTATTATGTTTGCTGGGTTTGCAATTTAGCATCCAAACGTGTGAGCAAATATGAATGTAATATTATATTGTAATATAATATAGTATTTATATAGTTAAAGTCATTCTGAAATCGACTTAATTTAAACTGGTATAAAGTTGATATTTAGTTGTTAACATTTACGAAGACCAAAGAAATGATGAATGGACTATGTGCAAGATGATTATGGCTAGAAAGGGGGTGACTACCGAGATGACGACTAATAGAGAAGTATGGAAAAAAAAGACATGTTGCTCCGACCATGAATAAATTAGGATTATCATAAGGGCATGCGAGTGATGATAAAATTGATATATCTTTAATTAAAAATAAAATAATTTTGGAAATAAATATTTAAATATGGAAAACTTTCGTTTTCCTTCTGAGATATTGCCTCTTGAGATTTCTCTGAAATGCCCAATTCTTTAATTTTTATATACTGTTAGAAGGTAGGTAGATACTTCATTGCGCCACGTATATTATAGATATTTAATTAATAAGATTAGGTTTAAAGAATTTATTCTCATGAGAACAATATATAAGTTCACTTACAATGAAATACAAAGTAATTGCTTAAATCTAAATGAAATACATTTTCCCTCAGGTGCGAGTTGGTGAAGTTATACAAATAAATATTAGGTAGGTAAGAAGTTGCTAACAGTAATTGATAGGTATGCGGTATGACTACATTTTAAGAATATGATTTTTTAGTTTAATTTTGAATGAGTTAATGTTGTTACAATCTTTTACGTCATTTGGCAGGTCATTATACAGCTGTGCTCCTTCGAACAATATGGTTTTTTTACCATAGTTAGTACGAGCTTGTCTTCGTTGTTATTTATTTTTATTTCTTAGGTTGTGTGATATTGTTTTTTTGTGTAATTGTAAATTGGATTGTATGCTGTTTGTGGTGATTTTTTAAATTAGAATGCAGGTGCCGTATGTGTATAGTTGAGATGATGATTATGATGTATAATATTAATGACGTGTTTTAATAACATTTCCAATAACCCAATTATTGGAAATGTTCTTAGTACACGTCACATCGTATCGCGTATAAACACGTAACCCTATCGGCGTATCTTACACCAACACGCCATAAATTAGCCTATTAACTTATCTAAACCATCATAGTCGTTTACAATGATGATGATAATATCGGAAGTGTGACCACTATCCAGGCGCGGTCGCAGCCCCAGATTTTGGGGAGAGATCACCATGGGTGCCGAGGAATATTAATAAGGGAGGTACATCTCCTCGTTGGTCTAGTGGTCGCCAGCGTTACTGCTGAGCATGAGGTCCTGGGTTCAGTTCCTAGGTTGGGTACAGTGTTATTAGGTTTTTCCATCAGAAATTTCTCAGAAGCAGCCTGGAGTCTGGATTTATGCCTGGTTGGTGGCAGGAGGCTCACCACCTATGTCATGGGACTTAAACATACCTGGCGAAATGGGGTATAAGTACTACATGAAGGTACACCCCTGTCTAACCCTTCGGGGACTAAAGATTACGTAGGGTGGGAAGAGCGAGCGTAGCGACCTCGAAAATTTTATCAACCCGCCTCGGTTTGGTTTTATATTTTCAAGCAGAAATAGGAGTTACTTTGTCGACTTATCCAGGCAAGCCCAAGCAACTACGAGAATGTAGAAATCAAGAGCGAGCGAAGCGAGCTCGAAAATTTGGCACACTCTCGGATAGGTTCGATTTTCTTTGATCATTCCAAAAGGAGTAGGAATTACTTGCTTTGTCAACTTATGAAGAAAAGCTCAAGAATCAACAGAATGTGAGCGAGCGAAGCGAGCCTGAAAATTTTTGCAACCCTCTTTGAAATAGGTTCGGTTTTCTTTTGACCATTATATAGAAAGAGAACTTACTTTATCGAATTATGACGAAAAGCTTAAACTCGTTTTACAGCAGTTTAGGTTTTGGAATCAGGCCTTAACCTAAGCCTTTCGAACCTTACGTACAACGGAGTGCCCAATTGCTTCGCTCGCTGTTGCATCCTACATTCAATATTTTATAACAGGCTTAATAAAAACTTTTTTAGGCGCGTTATAAAACCCACTGTCATTTCATAGTTAAAGTTGTCACTTCTATCGGCGGTCCCCATGTCTCCTGTTCTTAATGTTTTTGTATATGCCCATCGGAGTCTCTGTGGCTCAAGTACAGTTTTAAGTTTGTAGGAAAAGTAAATCATTCAGACTCTCGATAGCTTGAATGATTTTGGGAGGGGTCATGACCCCACGACCCCCCCCCCCCCCCCTCGGACCGCGCCTGCCACTATCTTATCTGTCGTTCTATTCTGAAAAACCCCACCGTGAAAACTAAGGTGAAGTGACCTTGAAATGAGCTGTCAATGGTGCCAATCCCTAGCATCAAGTGGAATGACAGCTCGCTTCACCAACTGTGTATTTTTACAGACAGGCTGATGTTAACTTACAGATGACTTTAGGTATCCCAAGCTAATGCATATTTGAATCCAGAATCTCAGAAAATCATCAAGTTTTCGGAATACAAACTCAATGTCATACAAGACAAAGTTCAAATTCTATTGCAACCGAAATTAATGTAGCACCTTTTTTATTACAAACGGTCAATCAAAACTCAACAGACTACATAACACTAAAGTAGATAGTTGATTTAAGTGGTGATTTGTAATGTATCATATTTGATATACATACCTTTTGGCTATTGATCCCCGGACTATTAAGATAATTGCCCCAATTTCTTTAGTTTTGTAAAAGGTAACTTTCCCTACGCCTTTCGTTTTACGGTGTTATTACACTCGTCTCATATGATCGAGGTAATTAAAAAATGAGTCACGGTGGAGTTCTTACCGGCTCTTCTCTATAGGCAATGACCAATTTATTGGAACCGTGCACGTAACGTAACGTGAGACGTTTCATAAGTGTCCATGTAGGTTTATGTGAAATAAAATATTTAGAATTTCAATTATTCAATAAATGAAAATTGATATTTTTCGATTTTTACAATTATTTTAACTTTGTTTACAGATAATTTTCGCAACAATTTTTGTAATTTTACAATACAATTGAAATTACAATTGAAATTCTAAATATTTTATTTCACATAAACCTATAGGTGAAATAAAATATTTAGAATTTCAATTATTCAATAAATGAAAATTGATATTTTTCGACTTTTAATATTACTTTAACTTTGTTTACAGATACAAAATCTCGTTGCTGTAGTACTTTGCGGATCGCAACTGGCGCTGTTCGTGATCTACCCTTCGAAGCCGAAGGGCAAAGAAAGGAAGCCGAAAGCCAAGAAAGCCGACTAAATCAAATAGTTAGGACGAAACACACTGTTGCCTCGCTAGTGAGTAGGCCTAGTCGGGTTTTTCTTAGTTGTGTCGTTATGTAAACATTTTTATATAAAAGAAAATGTATAAAAAAGTGTATTCGACAGCATTTAGTACTCCTAGGGTACAAAACACCTTTAAAACGGACACGCAAAGCATATTTTTGTATTATAAAAAAGTCAACTAAGAAAAATACGACTTTAATGTTAAAATTAGTTAAGAATGGAGACATTGAATGGGGTATGAATTTATTATACAAGGGCTTCTTAACGCTTTCAGGCAATTTACTTACATTAGTAATGTCCTGAAAAGCCACAATGTAACCATCCCCTTATTTTTGGCTTACAGTAAAATCGTTATTTTGTGATTTCATGTGCCCTTGGTATATTTTAGTTACTGTTTTTAAATGTTGAAGGAGGTATGGTAGATTTTTATATTATTACTAATAAGTATAAAATAATACAATGTATTGTAAAATCAAAAATAAATATATTATTTACCTTGAATTTTAACTTTCGGTCGTGAGCTTCCATTTGACATAAGAATCCGTTTTTTTTAATTATAAATTTAATAGAATTTGTTTAAGATTAATTGATTATTTTATTCATTTTAATAATGTTGTGTACTTGAGTTTTTATCAAGTAATTATAACATTCCAAAGAGATTAACACTACCGAATTTAAAAAATAACTTGGGCCATTTGTTTTTTATATACTTTTTTTTTTAAACTTACTAATCATATACCTAATCTATTAACTGTGAAAATAACTCTTTTAATTATGCCGGTCTAACCGGAACCCGAGTCCAACATAGTTGGGTGAAGTCAACGCTGATAATATCAAGTCACTCAAGTGAAACTAAGGTATAATAAACAATGCATACATGCATGTTTCTAAATGCTCAACAACAAGTATTACTTTTCTGATTCACATACGATCTCCTTACAAAACGAGTTAACTTCTGTCCCAGCCCAAACCATAGAGCCAGTTATTGTATTTGGAACTTTATTCCGTCTAGCGTAAAGTTCTTACTCCCAGAATTGATTTTTGAACATTTTAAGTACACAATATTCTATTTACTACAATGGGAATAAAGTTCAAAATACAATAACTAGCTCGATGGTTTACATTTGAACCATGTCAAAAGAAAAAGCTTGTTTTGTAACGAGACCGATAAAGTTTAAACAGCTCAATTAATTTACATAAAATAAACGAACTTACTGCGGGTTTCCGAAAGACAATCGAATTTCATCAGTTGCAGTCCATTTACAGTTATTTTACCTGTGATTTTACATCACCGGCAAAATCACAGTGGTCTTTATACTCCTTGTAATAAGGTTGCTGTTGGATTGCTGCTACCAACAAGTTTGTCAAAATCACAATGATCTTTATTCTCGTTATAATTAGGTTGCTGTTGGGTTGCTGCTATCAGAGGTAAAATAACTGTGAAAGGACTGTACTGGTTACTATTTTCAAATCTCGTGTTAAGTAATTCGATAAGCTTATTGGCTGTTTATGTATTTCCAACCAATCATGAGATTTAACAGCATGTGTTGGACACGTTCAACGTTCTTTTGGCGCATGAATGACATTGACAGGAGGGCGCTGTTAGTAAAAATTTGTGAAATTTTCACAGAAATTGTATTGACAAAACAAGATGGCGGCGTTAGTTCCGACTTTGGTCACGCGCCAAAAGAGCCTTTTGGCGCTGTAGTAAATTTCTTGGTCGATGAGAAACCGGGGATCTCTGACCATTTACCTCTTTTGTTGTATTTGTGTAGTATACTTGCTTTGTAGTTTTTGAACAGTGAACAGAGGTTCAATTCTCGTAATTTTAAGAACGTTTACAGTCTGTTCTCAGTCTCAATCTGTGAAAAATACCTTAATTTCCCTACATTTTAACAAGTATTTGACATTTGTTTGT
The DNA here is from genome assembly GCA_947507525.1 of Apamea epomidion. Lineage (NCBI taxonomy): Eukaryota > Metazoa > Arthropoda > Insecta > Lepidoptera > Noctuidae > Apamea > Apamea epomidion. Next base: position 2,158,939 of record OX382234.1, read on the forward strand.
TGCCGAGATGAGACTGCGACTAGATTTTGAACGTTTTAAATTACGAGAATTGGCCTACAGTTGCCGTGTTTTAAACTCATCCCAATGTGATATCAAACCTGTGAGATTGTGAATCAAAATGAAATAAACTTTTTCATAAGAAATCAAATGTTTTGATTAATATCATTTATTGTTTATTCCATAATAATAATTATAAATATCTTCAATTTCTTCAAAATGCCTCCACCATACAGGGTCAGGTATTCTTGCCAAGTCGTGATACGATGATAGATATGCAGCACAAGTGTTTTACTCTTACAAGCACTGATCAGCATCATCCAAACTCATTCATATTGAAAACTCGTTGACGTGCGGATCGACTTCTCGCTCTAGGAATGACGCCTCTAAAACCACGGTTTGTAGAAAATTACTGACCGCACATAACGGTCGCAATGACAGCTGTCATGTAAATGATGATGAAAGATTTAAATTGCTATATACCGTACGCCGCCGCCGCCTCAATAGATAGTCGCGTTTATGTTTCGTTTTGACACCTCTGACACGACGCAGTCACTCGACTTGATTGTCATGGAAACGCTATGTAATAATGTATAACATTTTTTCGCGTGACTATGTACGGTGAGGGCAAATCGAGCGATTTTAATATTTGGGCAGCGGGTTTGACTTTACGGTGTCAAGAACGCTCTCTAGAAAAACAAACCAAGTTACTTTTATAGATAACGTTTCAGTGATGTCATTCACCGTTAAATTGTGGACGCTATGTGCGGTCACCGTTCTAGGAAACCGTAGCTTAAGGACGAGTTACAACAATGAAACTGAACGTGATCAGGGGGGCTTAACACCAGCTCTTATAGCAGGGCAGAAGTTGAACTGCACTGCTTTTTTGTTATTAATTTATTTAAAAATTAAAATATGCAGCAAACGTAAATGTCAACTACTGTGGCATTATAGGAACAATCCAAATCAAACCACTAAAACTGCTTTCAAAGCATATGCAAAGAAGTATAAAACTATAATTAGACTGACTAAAAAATCACAAAATGACTACTTTATTAAAACTGCCATAAATAAGAACAAAGCTACATGGAAAATAATAAATGACATCAAATGTAAATATCCAAATGAAGGTGTAGCACAATTAATTACAAATGGCGTAAACATAAATAATCCTCAAGACATTGCTAACTCGTTTAATGACTTCTTTCTTGACATCAATAATAATACTAGTGTACCTCAAGAATCATCTAATAAACTGATTTAGAATTCTAATTCAATCTTTATGACACCGACTATCCCTGATGACATTAATAAAATAATAATTGCTCTAAAAAACAGCATTATGACAAACATTGTTAAAGATGTAGCCCATATTATATCTGAACCACTAAGCTTCATTGTCAATTTATGTATAGAAGAAGGCACTTTCCCAGACAGACTAAAAATATCGGTTACAAAGCCAGTGTTCAAAAAAGGAGACAAAACTAACATGAGTAATTACAGGCCCATTGCATTAATACCTATTTTTGGAAAAAAAAATTGAAAAGGTGGTGTTTAACTGTCTCTATAATTTCTTTGAAGCAAATAACATCCTAACGCCCAATCAATATGGTTTCAGGAAAAACAAATCCATAAATATAGCAATTTATAACTTTTTACATAAGGTAATGATTAACTTGGATAAAGGGTTGCCAGCTGTCGCGTTATACATGGACATGTCGAAAGCATTCGACCGTGTTGACCACAAAATCCTCTTAAGAAAGTTGTATGCATATGGAGTAAGAGGAAATGTGTACAAACTCGTAGAATCATACCTTAGCAACAGGCAACAATTTACAAAAGTAAAGAGGTTGAAGCTTAGTACTAAAACAGAAGAAATATATGTATCTAAATCTGGAACAGTTAAATTCGGTGTTCCTCAGGGGAGTATCGTTGGCCCTTTATTCTTTCTTATCTATATAAATGACATGCCTTCGGTAACTAGTCATGACGTTTTACCCTATTTGCTGATGATAGCACCATATTATTTGTTAATGATAATTCAATTGATTTAGAAACTGATATTAACCAAACAATATTATTGATTATAGACTGGCTTAAAATGAATAACTTAATGATTAACATTGACAAAACTAAAATAATGGATTTTAAAATACGAACTCGACGTACAGGTACTTTAAAAATCCATTACCTAGATAACGACATTGAGGAAACCGACGTAACGAAATTTCTAGGTTTACATATTGACCACAAACTTAATTGGAAATTTCATATTGATCACTTATGCAAAAAGCTGGGACAATTTTCATATGCACTACATAGATTGGGGAAAATAGCGAATCAGAGTACTTTACTCACAGCTTACCACGGTTACGTTAGCTCTGTTCTCAGATACGGTGTAATATTCTGGGGCAACAGTACGGACAAGGAGCGCGCTTTCATTGCTCAAAAACGCTGCATCAGGGCTATATTTAACGTATGCGAAACTGAATCCTGTAAGCCATTTTTTAAAAACATGAATCTTTTAACACTGCACTGTATCTATATACTTGAGGCCGCAGTATTTGTCAAAAACAATATTCACATGTATAACTACTACACGCGTGTACGGCGACAGGACAAATTGCGAACAGCTGCCAGTAAGACTCATTTAATGTATGATAGTATCTTTTGTACAGCTACTCGCATCTTTAACAATATACCGGGGCCTATTAGAACAATTATTAAAAAGGAACAATTTAAAAGGAGTCTCCATGATCTGTTAGTACGCAAGTGCTACTACTCTGTAAAAGACTTCCTATTAGACAAATCTCTGCTCCGATACAATCCCACACAGTCATGATGCGTTCAGTGGCCTATTGGCATACCTACTTTTATCCGTTTGTGTAATTCTAGTCACTCATTGAATTGAATTTTATGTATACTTTTATTGGAAATAATTTAAATTAATCTATTTGACTCAGTGGCCTATTGATCTTAAATCGTTTTGTATAATTTTATTATTTATTAAATTTTATTGTTTTAGATTTTTATGTTAATTTTTATTTTACTTAATGTTTTATTAGCAATTATGTAATTTTATTTAATCAACTTGACTATTGTATGCCTTATGGGCGGGACATAGCTGTTCTCATTTTTTTTTCTTTTTATCCATTTAACACCTGTACCATGTACCTACCTGTGATCCACAATAAAGATTATGAATTGAATTGAATGAATTGAATTGAATTGAATATTTATTTTACCATTTATGTACCTAGACACATATATAAACAGACAATGAAAAACAGAACAGAAAAAATAGGTACAGAGGTGATGCTTATTTCATAAGATCTCTTCCAGCATACCTGAGATAGGACAATAGATACAGAGATGTAGACAGCGTGTGATAGAGCAAAGGAGACAAAAAATAATACATAGAATAAAAAAAAACAATTCACATAAAAACTAAACAAAAATTACGAGAATATATTAACATACATACAAATAAACATACATCAATACTTCTAAAATAAATATTACTTGTTGTATTTTAATTCTTGTATATTACGTTTGTTCTATGGCTTAGTGCAAAAAAGCAGTGCAGTTTTACTTCTGCCCTGCTATAAGAGCTGGTGGTAAGCCCCCAGCGCATCTAAAGAGCTGCCAGTGTCATCATAGTTGTGGAATTTTGACACTGACACCTCTTGAACGCGGTTTAGATGTGCCAATTGCGTTCAGTTTCATTGATGAAATTCGGCCTAAGTGACAGAAAGAAATAGAGATATATGTAATAAAATGCCGCCGATCCGTGCAATTCAAAGTGTGATTTTATCTCAAGTAAATAGGACTTTCAGTTTTACTGTCATCATACCATTACTTGAAGGTCACTGCATAGTCGAGCTCGTAATTGCTTTACTCTTTTCTCTCACTAAATGAGGGTTTTCTGAAAAACGTTCACTAGGTGGCAGCAGTGAGACATCAGGTCCGGGCATCTGTCAAAAGCGTCCAAGCGCCTATGTTTTCAATAGTCTGACTGAAACTATATATACTCTGACTGAAACGAATAATGAACGTCATCATATATTTTATATTCATTGTCAAAATCGAATGGAAAGACCTTTTGTCAAAGTGGCGCCAACTGGAGGCGTGAATTTTCATGAAAACCCTCATTGCAGCTTCACTAGAGTTGAATGAAACATTGGTGTTGAAGAAAAATTGACTTGACGAAGTTTGAATGACACTTGCACGTAGCAAGTGTCATTCAAACTTCGGGTGGTAAAGAAATTACGAAGTTGAGTATACAAGTGACTCCGTATACCAGCTTATTTCCTCTAAGGCTTCTGCTTGAACGAAGCCACAATGTTGAGCCGCTCTACTGATTCCTTCGTGTCAGTAATGCTCAGCTCGATCTCAATGCGACCCTTCTCAAAAGGGAACACGCTGGGAAAGTGGTCTGTCGGGGCTGTGATGTTTGCTACACTGTGATAACCCTGCGGATAGAGAGAGGTGGCCTGCCATGAATATTGTAAAAACACTCTTGAGGCCCCGTTCACGGCCTGACACCGTGACCACGCTACGCTTTTTCGACGCTACCCCTCATAAGGATTTCGCCAATACCTACCTATTTGCTGAGTTGCAGACCGTACCATGTTATTTGTAACTAATGATAACCGGAATTCTGAAGTTCACATCCCAACCCTACAAGCAGTACCCCTCGTGCTTCGGAAAGCACATTCACACTCGGAAACCGTTGGTCCCGGCTGTCATTTGCGGATCTTTGGCAGTCGTTGCGGGTCGTCAGAAGCCCAAATGTCTGACAACCAGTCTTAAAAAGGGGTATCGTATTACCCAATAACTGGGTTGTGCAGGTCAGATAGGCAGTCGCACCATGCAAAATACTGGTATTCAGCTGCATCCGGTTAGACTGGAAGCCGACCCCGACATAATTGGGAAAAAGCTAGGCAGATGATGAAGAATTGGTTTTACTCACTGGAGGTAAAGGGCACACCAGTCCGGCGTTCTTGATTGCGCCTCCGACGAAGGGCTCCTTATTGACCAAGTCACAAAACTTGTGAGTCAGTTTCACGAAAGAGGGTCGATACTCGTTGTGTAAGAGCTGACTGACGCTTATCGTGGCCTGCAATTAAGTGCTGTTTTAGGCATAGTTCGGTAGGCTGCACGTCTGTGGTAACAATGCCAGTACCTATAACATAACATAACTGGCGAAATGTGGGTGTACATACTAGGGTACACCAGTAGAGCCTAACCCTTCAGGAATTAAAGCCTGCAGGCGTGATGGTATGCAACAAATGTTTTGAAATCTGACCGTAATATTGTTCGCCCAGGTGTGTTTAGTGGTACCCATCACATTGATGAAGTACCGTGACCTCCTGCTGTAACGCCGTACGTTCACCGTCGCGTTCAGGTACAGATATTTTGGGTTTATATAAGTCACATCTGCCCTCTCCGGAAGCACCTGCATGGCCTGAAATTGAATGAAATGGTTTTCGATATCTGTGGTATTCTCCATTAGTTTCGAACTCGAACGAATGTCTTTGTCACGCTTAATCTCGAATTGCGACCTCGCTGTGAGATACGCTCATCATAAGCAGTAAGAAGACCATTCGAGTTAGGATCTAGACGGAATAATCCGATATAAAAACATGAGACACGTTTTTTTCGCAAAAATTTCGTGGTACCTAGTTTATTTAGTTCAATCTCAGATTTGATTCCACAAAATGCATCAGACTGCATGAAAAGTGAGCTTGTTTTGAACTTTTTAGTTGCGAGGTTTTTTTTATTTTATTTATTTTTTAAATCTTTTAGATAATTGGTGAAAATTATTATTTTTGGGATCGTGCACTTTATTCTGATACCCGACATGTTCATGACACAAAAATATTGTTTTTCAAGACATTCGTTTAACTATGGAGTGCTGTGCTTATTAGGGTCTGAAATCCGCCATTTTGATTTTATTTTTTAATAATATAAACCCAGCTTTGAATGACCACCGTGCGACCTAGATGAGTGCGACATAGATAGGTACGTGGGAAAAAAACATAACCCTGTCTTAGCTGACGCGCGGTAGGGTAAAAATAAAAACCCGCCAAGTGCGAGTCGGACTCGCGCATGAAGGGTTCCGTACCATCTATAAAAATCACGTCTGTTGTATGGGAGCTCCCCTTAAATATTTATTTTATTTTAATTAAATTATTTATTTTTAAAGTGAATATACAACTTAATATTCTGTGAATATTTCAAGCGTCTACCGGTTACCGTTATTAATATCGAGCAAAACGCGGTAAAAACATCACGTTTGTTGTATGGGAGCCCCACTTAAATATTTATTTGATTCTGTTTGTTAGTATTTGTTGTTATAGCGACAACAGAAGTACATCATGTGTGAAAATTTCAACTGTCTAGCTATCATGGTTCATGAGATACAGCCTGGTGACAGACAGAGAGACAGACAGACGGACGTGGAGCCTTAGTAATATGGTCCCGTTTTTACCCTTAAGGTACGGAACCCTAAAAACCATGAAGACGATTTTATTGTAATATGTAGGTGGTAAAGCCAGAGAAGATGCTCCTTTGGTATTACTACAAAGTAGTCATATTTCCTTAATGTCATTGTTTGTTTGACTTGATTGTTTTTATTTAATTAAATTGAATAACAAATACTTATCTTCCTTCCTCGTTTTCACAGAAGCAGGTGATACAATTCAAGAAGCTCAAATATAGATGCTTGGACATCGTCGTGATTGGTTGATAAATTGTAAGTACTGTTTAAATAAAAAAATCCTACTTACTTCAACAGTATTCATCCAAGCCAAAATAGAAAATAACAATAAAATTATATGAAACATGATCGTTTCCACTAGGTACCTATTCTACTGGCTGAATAGGAAAATAAAAATCACTGTTTATGAAAGTATTGTAAAACATTTATTCTAAAAAACAAAACAAAAACATTTATTCTAATGCATTGAGCATATTATAATCTTATCAATACTAAACATCGACTATTTTAACAATACATTAAATAGTAAATAAGCATGCACCTACTATTTATGACTAAGTATTCATGTTTTGTTACAAAACTAGCTAGAGGTAGTTTAAATTAATTGTCCACTTTGCCATATATATCGCTTCCCGGTGAAAACTGAAAACATAAACATACATACCTACATAGCCTTCTTTCCATGGGGGTAGGCAGCACAGACTACAATATAGTAGGCAGAAACTACAGAACGCTACATGGTACGATCCATAGATTATACACTATATATAGTACGATCCTGGCTGGATTTGGTACTGACGCACCTATGACCTTTCTGAAATATATTTTATAACACATTTGCTCGTAAAGGGTCTCTTATTTCACCAATTTCAATATCGTATTGTATCTCATTACGTACTTGTGCGTTATGGTAATGTAAAACGCACGAGTTTCTTTTCAATAAGGTAAAACGCTCGGTTTATCAAGATGCTCCGCCTGAAACGAACGGTACTTTTTAAAATCTTAGCAAAGAGTTTTTATGTCAGAAAAGTGGTCAACATTTTGTGAATAAGATTAACTTTGGGAGATAAAATATAATAAATAAACATTTCATTCTTTAATTTATTTAATTGTGACATTAAATTACAACTATTTATCTGTAACAAAAACAGTAATTTACTTTATTAGTAATACTAGCTGTTTTTTGTGCCTTTGCCTTAAAAAAAAGCGCTGATGCGCGCGCATCGCTAATTTGTGAACAAGTAAAAATTATTCCGCGCGCTTTTTCTTTTCGCTGTATTATTTTTATTTGAAAATGTCGTCAAGTAATGATGAATTTATTAATCCGACACCGCCAGAAGTCTCAGAGGCAGCGAAAAAGGCTACTCTAAGCCTCTTGCCCGAAAAATCTACCGATAGATACGTAGTTATACTTACTACAAGCGTATCAAAATTTCATCTTATGGAAAACAAACAAAGATGCAAATTCATTTTCAAAAAGTGTGTTTTTAGGCTATTTCATGGAACTTTCTCAAAAATATAAGTCAAGCTCATTGTGGTGCTACTATATTCAATGCTAAAAAGCACTGTGAAAACAAAACATGGTATTGATATCAAGTCATACTCCAACTTGCTGGCATTTCTAAAAAGACGCTCAAGTGGCCATGTGAGTAAAAAGTCGAAAGTATTTTCGGCTGATAATGTCAAGAAGTTCTTAAAAGAAGCTCCGGATTGTCGATATTTGGCAACAAAGGTCAGTTGAAACTAAATCATTGTTATTAACTTCTTTCACTTTCGTATTTCTTTACAATTTAAGTAGGTGTTTTGTACGCTGTTTTTATCTCTTTTCAGTTTGTATTAATATTCGGTATAAATGGTGCATGTAGATGTCAAGAGTTGGCAAACATCACAACTAATGATGTCGAAAACCATGGGTGGGTTCTTCTTGTCTAGGTCAAAAACACATAAAATAAAATTCCAAGATCGTTCACAATACAGGGGCCTTTTCACGACATTGTGAAGAAATACGAAGCGCTTCGTTCAACTTCAACAAAAGCGATGTCCAACAGATTTTTTCAAAATTACCTAAATGGAAAATGCACTAGCCAACCCATTGGCATTTAAATAAATTTGGAGCAATGCCGAAACAAATTGCCACTTTCTTAAATTTGGATGATCCACATGAATACACAGGGCACAGTTTCAGAAGGTCCTCGACTACATTGCTCGCCGATTCAGGTGCGAACTTATTGACACTAAAACGCCACGGAGGGTGGCGGTCGAACAGTGTAGCCGAGGGCTACATAGATGACTCGATGAGAAGTAAAGAAGAAATTAGCTCCCGCATTACAAGGAATATAAATTTGGAGCCAAGTGTTGACTCTCGACCATCTACGAGCACACACGCGTACAATCCACCATCGTCGCCGCCGCCGCAGCCGCCTCCGTCGCCGCCACCGACTGCAGAACTCTGTGGTCTCGTTTCTCCTACTTTCACTCAAGAGAGTGAGAGAGAGAGAGACTGGTGAAGTTGTAACTAATAATATCTTGACAACATTAAAAATGCCAACTGGCAACGTAATAATCAATTTTACAAATTGTTCAAATTTTTATAACTGCTTTAACAAGTGATTAAAGATTTATTCGTTTAAGAAAGTCCGAGTTTTATTTATTTCCTCGCAAATATGTTATAAAACGTCATATGACATTTGTGCGCTTTGATAATTACAGCCTCTGCTTTCCTGTAGCCCTCGCCTACGACTCGGGCTAGCAATATCGCCTCAGCTGTAATTTTTAACTTACCGCACTTATATCATAATGTACTATTACTTTACTCTAATTATGGTTCTGAAACATAGCATTTTTTTTTTAATGTATGGCATCTCGCATGTCAACTTTGGAGGTTGTCGTCTGCTTAACCGGTCTTGCCTGTGGGTGCCGCGACTAGGGAGGGTCGTTGGGGGAGGGTAGCGAGGGACAGGCTGGATCGGATTATTTAGGGACGAATTTAAAGCGGCGCGAGCTGGCTCGGCCTAGGGTCGGCGAGGAAGGGAGGACGGCCGGTCGGAACTTGTACTTCCCTAGATTACTGGTGGCTTTACTACTCTCCTGGAGAAGGGTAGTGGTACTGGCGTCGTCGGGGATAGCAAGGTTTGGATCGGTCGGCGAATCCTACTTCTGCGGGACGGAGTGTATCGGGCGGCCGCTGCAATCAGGGGATTGAGGTGCTTTGTAGCAGAGTCGAAGAAACGCTTGGCGAGGCGTTACATGTACTGTTGGACGGTGGGCATGCTGAAGCACATCACCAGTAAGGTCACTTTACTCCTCCTCGGGTTAAATATTATAAATTGTTACCTACTCGATCCGTTCTTGATCGATGAAAACCAATACTTATAACCACCGAAACGGCCTCGCAAATGCTACTGTTGAGATGTAGGTCGTGGGGTCGATTCCCCCCTCCAGAAAGTGTTTTTAGTTTTTCCATCTGGAATTCCTCAGTAACAGCCCGGCTCTGGATTTGTGTCCGGTTGATGGTAATAGGGTCGCCCCCTATTACAACATGGGACGTAAACATACGTCATTCTGAAATCGACTTAATTTAAACTGGTATAAAGTTGATATTTAGTTGTTAACATTTACGAAGACCAAAGAAATGATGAATGGACTATGTGCAAGATGATTATGGCTAGAAAGGGGGTGACTACCGAGATGACGACTAATAGAGAAGTATGGAAAAAAAAGACATGTTGCTCCGACCATGAATAAATTAGGATTATCATAAGGGCATGCGAGTGATGATAAAATTGATATATCTTTAATTAAAAATAAAATAATTTTGGAAATAAATATTTAAATATGGAAAACTTTCGTTTTCCTTCTGAGATATTGCCTCTTGAGATTTCTCTGAAATGCCCAATTCTTTAATTTTTATATACTGTTAGAAGGTAGGTAGATACTTCATTGCGCCACGTATATTATAGATATTTAATTAATAAGATTAGGTTTAAAGAATTTATTCTCATGAGAACAATATATAAGTTCACTTACAATGAAATACAAAGTAATTGCTTAAATCTAAATGAAATACATTTTCCCTCAGGTGCGAGTTGGTGAAGTTATACAAATAAATATTAGGTAGGTAAGAAGTTGCTAACAGTAATTGATAGGTATGCGGTATGACTACATTTTAAGAATATGATTTTTTAGTTTAATTTTGAATGAGTTAATGTTGTTACAATCTTTTACGTCATTTGGCAGGTCATTATACAGCTGTGCTCCTTCGAACAATATGGTTTTTTTACCATAGTTAGTACGAGCTTGTCTTCGTTGTTATTTATTTTTATTTCTTAGGTTGTGTGATATTGTTTTTTTGTGTAATTGTAAATTGGATTGTATGCTGTTTGTGGTGATTTTTTAAATTAGAATGCAGGTGCCGTATGTGTATAGTTGAGATGATGATTATGATGTATAATATTAATGACGTGTTTTAATAACATTTCCAATAACCCAATTATTGGAAATGTTCTTAGTACACGTCACATCGTATCGCGTATAAACACGTAACCCTATCGGCGTATCTTACACCAACACGCCATAAATTAGCCTATTAACTTATCTAAACCATCATAGTCGTTTACAATGATAATGATAATGTCGGAAGTGTAACCGCTATCTTATCTGTCGTTCTGTTCTGAAAAACCTCACCGTGAAAAATTAGGTGAAGTGACCTTGAAATGAGCTGTCAATGGTGTCAATCCCTAGCATCAAGAGGAATGACAGCTCGCTTCACCAACTGTGTATTTTTTACAGACAGGCTGATGTTATCTTACAGATGACTTTAGGTATCCCAGGCTAATGCTATATTTGAATCCAGAATCTCAGAAAATCGTCAAGTTTTCAGAATACAAACTCAATGTCATACAAGACAAAGTTCAAATTCTATTGTACCTAACCGAAATTAATGTAGCACCTTTTTTATTACAAACGGTCAATCAAAACTCAACAGACTCAATACTCAATACTCAATACTTTATTGCATTCCACATGTAGTACTTAGGTGGTAAAACTTAAAATTAGATCACATGGACCCTGTCGGGCACAGCAAATAAGTGAGTTAGGAGAGAGGAAGCACTTGTAAATTATAATTATTATACAGTAGGTAGGTAATTTCTAAGATAAACTAATAGTAGGTATTTATAATATAGAATATAAATAGGTATCTATTGGGAGATCTTGTAATAATTAATAAATATAATATAAATATTTAATTTTGACTACTAAAATTATGACTTTATATGTATATCACTTAAATATTCATTTAATGAGTAGTAGACTACATAATACTAAAGTAGATAGTTGATTTAAGTGGTGATTTGTAATGTATCATATTTGATATACATACCTTTTGGCTATTGATCCCCGGACTATTAAGATAATTGCCTCAATCTCTTCAGTTTTGTAAAAGGTAACTTTCCCTACGCCTTTCGTTTTACGGTGTTATTACACTCGTCTCATATGATCGAGGTAATTAAAAAATGAGTCACGGTGGAGTTTCTTGCCGGCTCTTCTCTATACAATTGGATCCGTGCACCTAACGTGAGACGTTTCATAAGTGCCCATGTAGGTTTATGTGAAATAAAATATTTAGAATTTCAATTATTCAATAAATGAAAATTGATATTTTTCGACTTTTAATATTATTTTAACTTTGTTTACAGATACAAAATCTCGTTGCTGTAGTACTTTCCGGATCGCAACTGGCGCTGTTCGTGAGAAGGGCAAAGAAAGGAAGCCGAATGCCAAGAAAGCCGACTAAATCAAATAGTTAGGACGAAACACACTGTTGCCTCGCTAGTGAGTAGGCCTAGTCTGGTTTTTCTTAGTTGTGTCGTTATGTAAACATTTTTATATAAAAAAAAATATGCATAAAAAAGTGTATTCGACAGCAATTAATACTCCTAGGGTACATAACACCTTTAAAACGGACACGCAAAGCATATTTTTGTATTATAAAAAAGTCAACTATGAAAAATCTGACTTTAATGTTAGAATTAGTTAAGAATGGAGACTTTGAATGGGGTATGAATTTAATAAACAAGAGCTTCTTAACGCTTTCAGGCAATTTACTTACATTAGTAATGTCCTGAAAAACCACAATGTAACCATCCCTTTATTTTTGGCTTACAGAAAAATCGTTATTTTATGATTTCATGTGCCCTTGATATATTTTATTTACTGTTTTTAAATGTTGAAGGAGGTATGGTAGATTTTTATATTGTTACTAATTAGTATAAATAATACAATGTATTGTAAAATCAAAAATAAATATATTATTTACCTTGAATTTTAACTTTCGGTCGTGACCTTCCATTTGACATAAGAATCAGTTTTTTTATTATAAATTTAATAGAATTTGTTTAAGATTAATTGATTATTTTATTCATTTTAATAATGTTGTGTACTTGACCTTTTATCAAGTAATGATATATAAGATAGTCAGAAGTGAACCAATGAAACAACTATTACTCAATATCAATTCAATATTTTATTCGTCCGTAAAAATGTAAGTGTAAGTAACACTGTTAACAACTCATTTCACGAACTGATCATTTTAGAGTACTTCCCTAAATGTCTTAACTTTTAATCTCTTCACTTTTTTTTTCAACCGGTCGGTATCACTACACGAATTTAAAAGCCACTTCAATATGGCCGACCGCAGTAAAATCAGCTACGGATGGAAGTCAAAACACAAACTATTATTCCACAAATAAGTGTTATTATATTATTTTTATGAAACAATTAATTTCGATCTTGCTAATTAAATTATTTTAAATATTTTTAGATGAAATAATTAGCAAACGCTTACAGTCGGCAATTCTGAAATAACAGAGTCCACTCGTTACGTTTTGTTTATGACTAACTTATTTATGTTATGCTTGACTCATGTTCTAAAACTATGAAACAATATTATAAAATAAAATTTGTATTCAAAGTAATTTACAACAAGCGAATCTAATACCCAAAACTTTTCTTGACTGACCATCAGATAATGTAGATTATAAGCAGGTAATTAGTAAAACTTCCATTAAGTGCATAGAAATGTACCAAAACTATATAATATAAAGAAAAGGCAAATAATAACATTAATAACAAAATACATATTTTACTACTTATCATAAATAGGGAAGTATTTAATATAAATTCAAAATTTTACTAACTAATTTTATTTTTAATATATATCATTTGTATGGCCATCTTATAAAGTAATTGTTCCATCAATTAATAATAATAAAAAAACAATAAATACAATTTTAATTATTGATCTTAATTTTAAAATAATAATCTTTAATCTATGTCCATATCAAATTAATTATAACTAAGAAAGCGCTCAAATCCTTAGCCTACGGCCTCCTTGCGCAAATCCATAAAATCTAACACACTCATAATTGTCAAAAGACTCCCTTGTGTGTAGATTTTTCTATATCAATTTTAAAATCCAACACACTCATAATTGTCAAACGAACAATGGAGTCGTTTGACAATTATGAGTGTGTTGGATTTTAAATGTAGATTTTTAAATCTAACACTCATAATTGTCAAACGACTCTCTTGTGTGTAGATTTTTCCATATCAATTTTTAAGTCTAATCAATATCAAAGTAATTATTCATTGCATAATATAGTATAAAACATAATCATAATTCTAATTCTAATCCATTTTCGAAATAACCATTCAAAAATAAGGGGAAACATTCATGATATATATATATATTTTTTAATTAGACTTTAATTCACGTGTCGCTCATTGTCCCAGTACTCTCCACATCCATACCTATTGCCATTTCCAACGGCTCTATTTCCATATTATCAGTACCTTCAATAATTTTGTTTACATCTTCATCCTCCGTTGAGCTTCCCTTATCGGAATCAGCTAAGCTTTCTTGGGTAAAGGTCAACCAAGGATGTATCTTATCTAACGCAATAACTGCCTATTTTCTATTCTGCTTTCGGGTTAGGGGTGTATCTTGAACAACATACCTATCTCTATCTAGTACTTTGATAATCCGGTATGGACCTTGTAATTTAGCAAGTAACTTTCTCGACTGCCCGCTATTACTACCTACTTCTCTTTCGATTCTTACTAAGTCACCTACTTGATATTTCCTACCAACCTTCCCATTCTTATCAAATCTTTCCTTTTGTCCTACTTGATCCTCACTTATGTTGGCATTTACCTCTTCTCTTATATTCTCTAATGTTTTTTGTGAACACCCCGATTCACCCTGGTCCAACAACGAAGTGACTATTCCGTCACTTTTGGTCCTCAACCTCCCTCCCTCCCTTTAAACGATAATTCTGAAAAGTTTCATGGATTTTAGGCGTTTCAGGGTCTTCTAAAATACTTTTAATTCGTTGAACCTCTTCATCAATACTCTGAATAGTTGTTAACCAGTCTTCTGTTTCTACAACTAAAATATCGAATATAGACTCAGGTTCATCTGACATAGGGATAGCATTCCTGCTAAGTGCATCCACATGGGCCATACGGTTACCCGGCCTATATTCGATACTACAATCGTACTCCTGAAGTTGTAGCCACCACCTACTTATACGAGGTATCATATCTCTCTTTGATAAAGTAGTACGTAATGCGCTACAATCGGATAGAATTGTGAATTTGAGGCCTAAAACGTATACTCTAAACCGTTGCAAAGAAGCTATTACCGCCAGGGTTTCCAATTCAAATGAATGGTACTTCTGCTCTTCGAAGGTAGGTTGCCTACTGTAATACTATACCGCTCGCCACCTACCTAATTCATCTTCCTGCAATAATATTCCGCTATACCCGATTTGTAAGCATCCGTATGAATCTGAGTTTTTGCACTTACGTTGTACAACGCTAAAATTGGTCTGTTTACTAGCTCTGCCTTTAGGGTGCAAAATGATTTTTCTTGTTCAGGACCTCACTCCCATTTACAGTTCTTTTTTAATCATTTTGTCAATGGATTAGCAATTATAGCAATTTTTTTTTACAAAACGCCTAAAAAAACTAGCTAAACCAAAAAACTGGCGTATTCTGTGTTGGTTAGTGGGGCACTTAAAATGTTCTACTGCTGCAGTCTTTTTTGAGCCCGGTCTGACCCCTTGTTTACTTACTTCGAAACCTAGATAATCTACTTTTTTTGAGAAAAATACACATTTTGATAATTTTAACGTCAACCCCGCTTCTTTAATAACTTTAAGTACTGTTTCTAATCGCTCCATTCCTTGCGAAATACTGTGGGCTGGAATAATTATATCATCCATGAATGCAAGAGCTTGGCCTTTGACTTTCAAAATGGTATTAATAGTTTTCTGAAAAACAGACGGTGCGTTGGCCAAACCGAAAGGCATGCGGGTGAACTGATACTGACCGTCCGGCGTTACATAGGCAGTTTTGTCTGGCGACGAAGGGGCTATTGCAATTTGGTAATAGCCTGAGGCCAAATCAAGCGTTATAAAATATTCATACCTAGCTGATCTATTTGATCCTCTATTCTGGGCAAAGGGTAGTGTTCCTTGACAGTTTTAGCATTTAAAGCCCGATAGTCAACGCAAAGCCGTTAATCTCCGGTCTTCTTCTGCACTAAAATGATGGGGCTTGCATAAGAAGATGTTGACTCAGTAATTATACCTGAATCCAACATGTCCTGAATCATTTCTTTGACTTTATTCCTTTCCGAATAAGCTAGCCTGTATGGCCTATATACAACAGGGGTCGTATCTTTTAGCGTTATAGACATTTCGGTCAAATTAGTCAGTCCTAAATCAGTTAAACTAAACGAAAAACATACACACTTAGCACGGTTTCTAACCGTTCTCTATCTCCAGTACTAAATCCATCACCTACTTTAAGATCGTTTGATATGGAATCACTATCCCTGTTTTCTAACATTCTAACATTTCGGCAATCATCATCATTTAAAGTGTAACCTCTATTCAATAATTGTCCTTTTTTGAAGTTTCTTTTCGTTACCATTTAAATTTACTACTAAAATGTGACCTTTTCCTTGCACGATTGTATATAATCTAGGCATAACAAAATAACAATTATCACCTATTTCCCTTAACGAAATTTCCTTTACGTAAAATTTTATGGTGATATCGGTATTCACTTTTACCGGTATCATTTTGATAGAGTTAACGTTGACATCAGAGTCTACAACTAAACAAATTTTTTGCAAGTTTACTAATTCAGAATTATTTAAAGGAACTGGTTTTTTTTTGAAAAACTAGATTCTCGTCTGTCTTTATAATAATTATACCGGCTTGCTCGGTGAAAGTATGTCCCAACAGTTGTGTTATGTTTAAGTAATTCGTCTGGCACCACTAATACTTCTACGGTTGTTGTAACGGCTTGTACTTGTATTTGGGCCACTGCTCTACCTATAGGTTCTATGAGTGAATTACCAAAGCCTTTTAATGTTGGCAGATCATTTTTACCGTTTTAAAGTCACTAATTCGAATCAAAGTACTTTGGCTACCGAGATCCACATAACATGACATTGTTTGGCCATTAACTTGAACCGGGACAGACTTATTATCTAACTCACCGGTTAACTTAACTTCAGATACTGCTTTACTGATTTCATTATGTTTACCGCCATCATTACCGTTTCTTGGAAGCCGTCTACAATTAGCGCTCTGATGTCCAAGTTTCTTACAAATGCTACACGTCAATAAGGGTTTGTTACACTTGAAGGAGGGGTGACCTACCTCATTACAATTAAAACATTTTATATTGCTACTCAGTTTAGAATTATCGTTATTGCTATCAGGGCGCCTTTTTGAAAACGGCTGACGACGGCTGTCTCTTACATCCTCTAACTAAATAGATTTAAAATATGATAGTAATTCTTCAGGTTGAGAGTATTTTGCAGCCTGAGCTCCTAGCCGCATACGCCTGTCTTCTAATACATATATAAGACAATCCACAGCCCGCTTACCAGTTATATCGCATCGGTTCAGCAAGTTAATTTTGTGATAAAAACAAGTTTCTAACGATTCATTATGTCTAATCTTCCGATCCAACATTTCATGCAAAAGTTGAGCATAATTCTGAACTGTGGGAAATGTCTTTGTCAGTTTATCCTTCCACTCCAACCAACTATAACTTAAGGAAGTTAAGCCTTGGTACCACACCGTTGCTACTCCAGTCAATTTAGGCAACGCATAATGAAGTTGTTGTGTTTCAGACCATTTATACAAAGCTGCACATTCTTCCACTTTCGTATTCCATAAATCGATAGTTTGTTCCTTATTAGCAGGATCAAATTCTGGTACTGCGTTTGTTGACATACTAAAGTGGTTTTGAGCCTGGGACGCTGACGAGGGCAGTGATTTGATTAACTCCATGACATCATGAATACTAAAACTATGATCATCTACAGATTTTTAGGGGTCTTATTCATATTAGTTACATCAGTGTTAACATTCAAATTACTATCCATGCTGGTAGTACATGATGACTGACTTACGGTTTCCCGACGTCTTCGACTAGTCCTGTGGTGACGGGATCCCCGTCTTACCTCGCTACTGCTGTGCTGCCGTCGTCGCCGTCTCGCCCTCCGCGAGTGTGCAGATCGGGAACGCGAGCGCGACCGCGTTCTTTTTTTCACACGCCGCGAGTCAGACCGACGCCGCTTCCGACGCTCAAGGCTTTTATAAGAACCCGCACGTTTTTGTGGTGTACGGCCTCTTGAACCTGCGCGGGACGAGGAGCTTGAGCTGGTCCGCACAGGACGCGGGCGCCGCGTACTAGAACAGCTTCTCCTGTGACGCCTGCGCAAACGCCCCGCGCGGCTGCGGCTGCACGACGGCGTAGCTCCATCACGCGTTTGAGAAGCCTCTCGATCAAAAGCTTTACGCATTCTCACTTCTTCACGAAGTCTCGACATATTATTTTGGTCTGTAATCATATTTTTGTCGACATTTTAATTACTTTTTAATGAGAAAAGAACATAAGTAGCTGTTTAAAATCCTAACTCAGATAAACAAACAATAACAATAAAATTCAACCATTGTAATCATCAAAAATTACGTATTACTTACTGAATTCGATTGCGCAAAAACAGCAAGACAAAACAAGTTACTTAACTCCTTACATTCAAACTATACATAATGCTAAATATATGTATATCTTATAAAATAGGCTCACTTACGTAACTGCGAAAAACATAATAGGTGAAATACGCATTGACATACATAAAATCACGCCTTCTTTCCATGGGGTAGGCAGAGATTACAACAACTTCCTAATTAGATTCATTTACGTAATCTCGGCGACTCCATAGTATTTTTTAATAAATAAAAAAAAAACGTATGAAATACAACTTGCCGAGTTTATGCCTCTTACTTTACCTGTCCCTATAAACGGCCTAAGTGGGCGTGATCAGAATATTAATTTGACTTAACCGTTATTCGAAGCTTATTTAATTTGAGATATACACTACGTTTCCCGCCATCTATATCCGTCTCTTTCTTTCCTGTATCCTTCTCTTTCTTACCCCACCGCCTGGCAGAGCGGGGGCGCACTGAGTGAGCCGCCAACTTTATGCTTCATTAGCGTCTTGTTTCCCGCCGCGTACGGTTGTGTTAACAATAACGTTACCACAATATTCAAATTTATTTTAAAATAATTAACAAGTAAGTATATTAAATTCTAGAGAAATAATAAACCTACTGGTAAAAATACCCACAAAACTACACGTGAGTAATTTTATATTGATGTTAAAACGCAGTGATACTTGCCTAAGATCTTTGGTTTACAACTAAGTTTTTTATACTGTGTAGTTTTATGCAAGATACATTGCGCTATACTCAGCGTGTAGTCGCACGATTTTTAGTAACGGTTTTTTCCGTTCGTATACAATGTGGATCCGGACTTACGACATTAAATTAAAACGGGCACAGTACTAGTCCACTGAAACATTTTAAAACAAGAAGATTAGTAGTTGGCAAATTAAAAATTGAAATTTTCAAACAAAATAAATAGCATAATCAACTGCATAAAAAGTAAGCACGCTTTATCTACGAAACGTCACTGACCAGTTGTGCGGGCGCGCGGCGCGGTGCGGGGCGCAGCGGGCGGCGCGGCGGCGGCGCATCGCGGCGGGGCATAGGTAGACTGATGTACTTTAGTTGGAGAACAACAAATCAGCGGCATAAAGTTGCGCGTTGTTAATTAAAAGATCACTGATTGAATAATGAATCACATAATATCACATCACAATCAAAATTTAGGTAAATCATCAATAAGTAGTCAAATTTTTAAATTTTCAAAGTGTCCGCCATTGTTCATTATGCACAAGAGACATCGTCTTATTAAAGTTTCACGGACTCGTGTTAACAAGTCCCCATCCGCCACTCTTTTAAGTTTGTCGAAGGCATTAATTATTTTAATTTTTAATTCGTCCACAGTGTTCACTTCTCGTGCATATACTTCGTTTTTTACGGTCCCCCACAAAAAGAAATCCAGTGGTGTCAGGTCCGGTGACCGTGCTGGCCATCGAATAGGTCCAAAACGGCCAATCCACTGCCTTTCAAACATATCCGTTAGTCGCTGTCTAACAGGCACTACGGAATGGGCGGGTGCCCCGTCCAATTGATACCACAATCGTCCATAGACGTCCAAAGGTAAATCGTCCGTATAGTCTGACACTGGGCCACTAAGAAGTTCTAAGAATTTCTCTGCATTTAACGTCCCATCAATAAACACTGGACCTATTATTTTGTTTCTATGTATTCCAGCCCAGACATTTACTGAAAACCAGTACTGGAATGAAGACTCTCGACTTAGGCGCGGATTTTCGTTGCTCCAATATCGTAGGTTTTGTCGATTCCACATCCCATTTCTTGTGAAAGTGCTCTCATCTGTCCACATAATATTAGATATGAAGTCAGGGTCGTCTGATATTTTGTCGAGAAGCCATCGGCAAAACAACACTCTGACTGGCATATCTCTGGTTAGCAACTGTTCAACTTTTCTGAACTTGTAAGGTCGCCGTGCGTGCCGTTTCAAAATTCTATGGACTGTTCTGTGACTCACTTGAAACCGCCGGCCCGCGTTCCGAAGGCTACAAGTCGGGTGGTTTTCAAAATGCTGTAATATCCGCTCCCCGTTATTTGAATTTGAAGACACGCCCTCTCCTTGAGGAACCAAAGGCCGATTTTCTCGTAACCTTTGAACGGCCAGTGTAAAAACACGGCTATTGGTAGGGCACGTTCGTGTGTCACCATATCTCTCCCGATATGTATGTAATGCTAAAGCCGTATTTTGGTGACATTCTCCGTACATGTGTACCATGTCGGTGTACTCGGCAGCTGTGTACCGTATTTGAGTCATAATTAAACTAAAAAACTTACAAACCTAACCTAAATCACTAAACTAGCCTATTAAATACGTAATTAACTAACTAATATTACACTAACACTTAACAATACGTCACATTAACCTATGCACTAATCAACTATCATAATTATCGTCTCGTCTTTAATCACAATAACAACTAAAACTTCACAAAATCACGACAATAATGCGCGCGCGGCTAGTCTCGTGATGAAAAAAGTAGGCGTGTGCGCACTTCAAAGGGCGCCGCTATGCACTGACTGACATAGTTACCGACTTAAGGACGTTTTGCCGAAAAAGTTCCGCTCACACACACACTCGCAATTTTCTATGCACCACTAATGCATTATTTGCGTAAATAATATTTCTTTTTCTTTCTAGTGTAGTATTTTTTAGAAGTCGGCGGGGCGCGTTAGGGTGGGATAGTATGACCTTTCTCTGTCATTCAAGCATATTGAGACATAGGGACTAGAATCGTACGTTTTGCACAGGTTCTTTACCTTACAATGTTTACCTATTATTATGAACTCAGATCTACATCATGTTGAAAAATATGAAAATCAAAAATAATTTCCTGTGGCTAAAGTACTCATTGGATTTGATTGATTTTTTGTATATGGGTTAAGATCATGACACTCTTTACGTGGCTTAAAGGATTGTCAATCGTCCTATATATATTTTAAATGTTTTCATCGGCTTTTTAGAACGGACAATTTAATTGAACTTAATTTAACGGTTTTTACCGTTAGTGTTGTTCTAAAGCCCTTTTCCTATTTTAGAATGGATGATACTCATAATTATGTACAAAAGGAAGTGACTGAACCATTACCAGGACTATCTGGTTTGCAGCGTAAGTTACGGTCTAGGAGTTCAAGTTTAAGCAGTGATAATTCCCGGAGCAGTTCTTCATCTTCATCTTCGTCTTCATCACGCTCCCCAAGGCGTTGTCGGAGTCATCATGGAAAAAGGAGGAGGGAGAGAAAACGAAAACATTCGAAACAGGAGTATCGGAAAGTATCCAAGGAGGTACGTGATCTTCGTAAATCTTTATAATGCTCGTGATAATGAGCGTCAGGTTCAAACTAGTGATCACTATTATAACGATTCCATGTCTATTAATTCTGGTGTTAGTCGTAATCTTTACGAAGAATTAGATGTTAATGCGTCGATTATCGACGCGCCCAATGAAGTTATTTTTAATATTCAAACAAAATTAAAAGAACCTTCTATGCCCAAGAGTTCTGAACTCCATTTGAAACTGCTATGTGATCTTCAACATTGGGATACCAGTAATTGGAATGAAATCAGATATTCTGAAACTCAAAAGGCGTATAATCACAAACCGGGTTTTACGGATATTGACATAAATGAAGAAGTTGCAGCCTTCCAGTCTCCCCGCCATTTGATATACGCTGATAAAGCCTTTGCTGCCTTAACAATGAGCATTTTAAAGCAGAAAGAATCGCTTCAGAAGGTATTGCTTGACTTTGCCCAGTGGTCTAAATAATGAACTCCAGATTATGAGGTTATTAATAATAAGTTAACAGAACTTTTAAATTGCGGTGATTTTCAAACAACCTCCTCAGATTTGTTACAGCTTGTTTGTGGCCATCACGCAGAGATATTGCAAATGCGCCGGGACTCTGTTATCAAACAGGTAAAGGAGCAATTAGTGAAATCTACGCTTAGGAAGATTCCTCTTACATACACATACTTATTCAACGCAGAAAAATTCACAGCCGCTTTGGAAAAAGCGGGTGGAGTGCGAAAATGTTTCTGGCCGCTAAAGAAATCTAACAACTCTATCTCGCAGGTAGAGACACACAAAACTAGCGTCTCCTCGCAGGAGTACGCAACCCGAAAAAGACCCTCGCAGGGTTGTCAACATGGATCATGCTATGTGCAAGGCTGTGGTCAACTGTACCACCCCCGCAGGGTGGTTATAACTCGCGCTATCATGGACATGGCTCTCATTCGGTCGCACCGAATAATCGGGGGTTTTTTTGGTGGACGAGGTTCTTCGAGAAATCACCCCAAGCACCGAAATCAATCCAAACCCGGGCAGAAACGAGCGCCCGTCTCCGCCCAACAACAATAGAGACGTCAAACGTCGAAAATATTGACATGATGCAGTTCAAAGCAGGCCGTCTAGCAAATTTTTTAACTGGGTGGGAACAGTTTGGAGCTCCAAATGTCATTCTCAGAATGATATCGGGGTATCGCATACCCTTTCGTCAAAGGCCTCCAATGATCCATCCAGGGAACATAAAAAAGGGTATGTTAGTTCCTTACTCAGTAGAGATGACCACTGTCATTGACAAAATGAAGGATCAAGGGGTCTTCGAACGAGCACATCTGTCTCCAAGTTTCCTGTCATCAATGTTTTTAGTTCCCAAGAGCGACGGCTGTGCTCGGCCCATTTTCAACCTGAGGGCCCTCAATCAATACGTAATAACCACAAAATTCTTATTAGTGAATGTTTTTCGTGTGCCAGACTTCCTACAGCAAAGAGACTGGCTGTGCAAAATAGATCTCTCACTAGCGTACTTTCACATTCGAGTAGCTCGCAGCCACAGAAGATTCCTACGCCTAGTATATCAAAAGGAGCTATTGGAAATGACATGTTTACCCTTTGGTCTAAGTACTGCACCCAAGACTTTCGCATCAGTGACGAATTGGATTGCCCAAATGCTCAGAAAACGAGGAATACGAATACTGGTGTATTTGGACGACTTCCTGATTGCTCATCAATATGAGGAAAGCCTAAAGGAACATGTAAATATTGTCATTCAAACTCTCGAGACGTTAGGCTGGATCATAAATTACGAGAAATCTATGTTGACTCCGTCAAAAACATTGGCGTATCTGGGCGTTCAGTAGAACGCCTGGACAAATCAGAATCAACTCCCCAAGGAGAAGCTGACGTCGCTCATTGTCAAGCTGTCCCAAATGCTAGACAAGGAACATACAAAGCTCAAGGAAGTTCAGAGTCTGGTCGGACTTCTGAATTTTGCGAGTTTTACTGTCCCAAGAGGCCGACTCAATTATCGGGCTTTATTGGACCTCCTCAACAAAATGTTGAGATCAGACCAGAAATGGCATTTAATTCCTATCGAAGCCAGGAACAACATAATATGGTGGCTTCAGAACTGCAAACGCCCTTCAGCCATTCATGTACCCCCACCAACCCATGGGGAGCTCGATTAGACAATTTGTCGTTGACAGGGTTGCGGGCAGATCACGAAAAACAGTTACACTGCAACCAGAAAGAATTGCTCGCCATCCTAAAGGTGTCACAAGATCATTGTCAGCTCCTACACCGGAGTACAGTACTAATTCAATGCGACAACAAAACTGTTATCGCATATCTCAGACGCGAAGGGGGCACGAGATCCACACCACCGATGGATCTAACACACCAAGTATTTCAAATTCTGGAAGAATACCAAATTCACGTGAATATTTTTTATATTCCCGGGATGTACAACGGTCATGCGGACCATTTGTCGAGACTTCGGGTCAATCCGGAATGGCATCTCTTGCCCAGAGCCACAGAGATAGTGTTTGCCAAATGGGGCATTCCCCTGATAGACCTCTTTGCCTCCAGTCGAGCACACGTCGTAGTGAATTATGCGTCCTTGAATCTGAACGATCACCAAGCATTGTTTCACGACGCGTTTTCCCGACAGTGGAATTTTCAACTGGCGTGGATTTTCTCGCCACCGTACTTGATTCCCAAAGTGCTATCCCATTTGAACAGTGCTCACGGGATATACTTGCTAGTAGTTCCGCATTGGGATCGAGTATATTGGCGGGCAGATCTGAAGGCCCGACTTCGGAATCTCGATCAAGTCTTAATAGACGTGTCGATGGGACTCCCACCTCCGAGGACACAGGACATGATACTCGAGCTATGGAAATGTGGGGGTGGCCCGAGAATGTAAAAGATTGGAATGACAGCCAAATAAAACTATTGAAGAAGTCTTGGCGGCCTTCCACACTAAAGACTTATGATGTTGCTTGGAAAAAATGGCTAATCTGGTCTGAGCAACACCAAATTAATCCTCATAATCCTAATGGTAGAGAAGTAGCCAGATTCCTGTCGGACCTTCATCTGGTTAATAATTTATCATATAATACGATTCTGTTGCACAAATCTGTAATTTCCACTCTTTGCAATCCAGACATTGCTGGCTAAATTAGTTCTCATATTTTAGTAAAACAGGTTTTAAAAGCCATAGCTTTAGAGAAACCAGTTAAATCTAAACCACCGATTTGGAACATAGATAGCCAAGCTGCATATATAAATAGTTATAATTTTACACACGACAATATTTTCCAAGTGCAAAGACACACTGCAGCATTATTACTTTTATGCTCAGGTCGAAAAATTCACGATTTGACTTTATTAAGAACTGATTCTGAGCATTGTATCCAAAGTAATAACTCTATCACCTTGTGGTCTGTTTTTGGTTCAAAGACTGATTCTTCGGATCACAGGCAATCGGGCTGGAATTTTTTTACTAATCTGGATAGCAATAAATTGGATCCAGTCTATTGGATTAATAGAACAATTGAATTATTAAAAATTCGCAGAGATTTGGCTAAGATCCATAATCTGTTCATTTCTACAAGAGGTGAAGCAAAAGCCGCTTCAAAGACAATCATATCAGGGTGGATTAAAACTCTACTTAAAGATGCGTGTATAACTGCAACACCTGGCAGTTTCCGCTCAGCTGTTGCCTCAAAAAACTGGCTCGACAATTTCCCATTTGAGGATATTCTTGCAAGAGGAAATTGGAAGTCCCAAAATACTTTTTGTAAATTCTATAAGCGGACAGTTTTACCCTCATCTTCAAGTACCTCTATAACTATGTTATTTAATCCTGTTGATTGATGTTGCTAATATTGTAATGCTGATTCTAACATTGTGATTAATCAAGTCGAAACGATTACTTAATTAAACCAAAATCATATTGACATAATTATGTACCTAAGTTTTGATTTTTCTTTAATAAAAAGGAAAAAATCAAGATGCACATTTGTTTCACTCAAATGGTCAATATAACCAGTAATATCTTATTTTACTAACAAGTCAAATTTGAATATTGTGGTAACGTTATTGTTAACACAACCGTACGCGGCGGGAAACAAGACGCTAATGAAGCATAAAGTTGGCGGCTCACTCAGTGCGCCCCCGCTCTGCCAGGTGGTGGGGTAAGAAAGAGAAGGATACAAGAAAGAAAGAGACGGATATAGATGGCGGGAAACGTAGTGCCTATCTCAAATTAAATAAGCTTCGAATAAGGTAAGTAAATTAATATGCGTTTTATTGGTAGGTAAAACGCATCTATTAAGTAAGATTCGTGTCAGATCCCACTTCTAAACTATAAGATAGTCAGAAGTGTACCAATGAAACAACTACTACTCAATATCAATTCAATATTTTATTCGTCCGTAAAAATGTAAGTGTAAGTAACACTGTTAACAACTAATTTCACGAACTGATCTTTTTAGAGTACTTCCCTAAATGTCTTAACTTCTAATCTCTTCACTTTTTTTTTCAACCGTTCGGTATCACTACACGAATTTAAAAGCCACTTCAATATTGCCGACCGCTGTAAAATCAGTTTCGGATGGAAGTCAAAACACAAACTATTATTCCACAAATAAGTGTTATTATATTATTTTTATGAAACAATTAATTTAGATCTTGCTAATTAAATTATTTTTAATATTTTTAGACGAAATAATTAGCAAACGCTTACAGATAACATCCCAAAGAGATGAACACTACCTAATTTAAAAAATAACTTTATATACTTTCTTTTTTAAACTTACTAATCATATACCTAATCTAATAACTGCGAAAATAACTCTTTTAATTATGCCGGTCTAACCAGAACCCGAGTCCAACATACATAGTTGGGTGAAGTCAACGCTGATAATATCAAGTCACTCAAGTGAAACTAAACTAAGGTATAATAAACAATTTTTTTTATCCTTATTTCTAAATGCTGAACAACAAGTATTACTTTTCTGGTTCACATACAATCTCCTTACAAAACGAGTTAACTTCTGTCCCAGCCCAAACCATTGAGCCAGTTATTGTATTTGTAACTTTCCGACTAGGGTAAAGTTCTTACTCCCATAACTGATTTTTGAACATTTCTAAGTGCACAATATTCTATTTACTACTATGGGAATAAAGTTCAAAATACAATAACTAGCTCGATGGTTTACATTTGAACCATGTCAAAAGAAAAAGCTTGTTTTGTAACGAGACTGATAAAGTTTGAACGGGTCAATTAATTTACATAAAAATTAGCCAAACGTTCTGTTATAGTTTAAAATAGTAGCGGTCCCCCGACAGGACAATATTTAATCAAAAAGTTTCATACGTACTTACGTAGGGTCATAATTTCAAGGTTATTTTTTTCTTTTAATAGGGTTTCACGTTGTCGGGGGTTTTAAAAAACCCCCGATGAAATTTTTAATTAAATTTTTTATTTCATGCTTTTTGTAGGGACTCCTTGTTATTTCATTTCTTTTATTTTCTTGCGTTTTAAGATTCAGGTAATTTGGTATTTAATCAGGATTTATGTAATTCGCCATTTTGCGGTGGCGGCCATCTTGGATTTGAAATTTATCATAGTGTATAGTATTCTACTAGTCAAGCCCTTTCATTTGATACCCATATTGAGGGAGTTGTGAAAAAACATGTAATCCGCCATTTTATGGCGGCGGCCATCTTGAACCGATTTTCATCAAACATAGCTAAGAACACTCCCGACAAATTCACCTTTCAAACAAAATTAAAATCGGTTCATCCGTTCGGGACCTACGATGCTACAGACAGACATACACACACACACACAAACACACACACACACACACTCACAGAGAGAGAGAGAGACACGTCAAACTTATAACACCCCGTCGTTTTTACGTCGGGGGTTAAAAATAGACGAACTTACTGCGGGTTTCCGAAAGACAATCGAATTTCATCAGTTACAGTCCATTCACAGTTATTTTACCTGTGATTTTGTATCAGCGGCAAAATCACAATGATCTTTATTCTCGTTATAATTAGGTTGCTGTTGGGTTGCTGCTATCAGAGGTAAAATAACTGTGAAAGGACTGTACTGGTTACTGTTTTCAAATCTCGTGTTATGATTCGATTAGCTTATTGGCTGCGGTTATTTCCAATCAGTCCTGAGATTTGACAGCATGTGTTGGACACGTTCAACGATCTTTTGGCGCATGAATGACATTGACAGGAGAGCGCTGTTAGTAAAAATTTATGAAATTTTCACAGAAATTGTATTGACAAAACAAGATGCCGGCGCTAGTTCCGACTTTGGTCACGCTGTAGTAAATTTTTAGGTCGATGAGAAACCGGGGATCTCTGACCATTTACCTCTTTTGTTGTATTTGTGCAGTACCTATACTTAATTTGCTTTGTAATTAATGAACAGTGAACAGAGGTTCAATTCTCGTAATTTTAAGAACGTTCACAGTCTGATCTCAGTCTCAATCTGTGAAAAATACCTCTAATTTCCCTACATTTTAACAAGTATTTGACATTTGTTTGTTGCCGAGATGAGACTGCGACTAGATTTTGAACGCCTACAGTTGCCGTGTTTTAAACTCATCCCAATGTGATATCAAACCTGTGAGATTGTGAATCAAAATGAAATAAACTTTTTCATAAGAAATCAAATGTTTTGAATATCATTTATTGTTTATTCCATAATAACAATTATAAATATCTTCAATTTCTTCAAAATGCCTCCACCATACAGGGTCAGGTATTCTTGCCAAGTCGTGATACGATGATAGATATGCAGCACAAGTGTTTTACTCTTACAAGCACAGATCTGCATCATCCGAACTCATTCATATTGAAAACTCGTTGACGTGCGGATCGACTTCTCGCTCTAGGAATGACGCCTCTAAAACCACGGGTTGTAGATAATTACTGACCGCACATAACGGTCGCAATGACAGCTGTCATGTAAATGATGACAGGGGCAAAGATTTAAATTGCTAGATACCCCACATTGCTAGGTACGCGGCCTCAATAGATAGTCGCGTTTATGTTTCATTTTGACACCTCTGACACAACGACGCAGTCACTCGACTTGATTGTCACGGAAACGCTATGTAGGTAATAATGTATGACACTTTTTCGCGTGACTAAGCACGGTGAGGGCAAATCGAGCGATATTAATATTTGGGCAGCGGGTTTGACTTTACGGTGTCAAGAACGCTCTATAGAAAAACAAACCAAGTTACTTTCATAGATAACGTTTCAGTGATGTCATTCACCGGTAAATTGCGGACGCTATGTGCGGTCACTGTTCTAGGAAACCGTAGCTTAAGGACGAGTTACAACAATAAAACTGAACGCGATCAAGGGTCTTAACACCAGCTCTTATAGCAGGGCCGAAGTTGAACTGCACTGCTTTTTTGTTCTATGACTTAGTGCAAAAAAGCAGTACAGTTTTACTTTTGCCCTGCTATAAGAGCTGGTGGTAAGCCCCCAGCACATCTAAAGAGCTGCCAGTGTCATCATAGTTGTGGAATTTCGACACTGACACCTCTTGAACGCAGTTTAGATGTGCCAATTGCGTTCAGTTTCATTGATGAAATTCGGCCTAAGTGACAGAAAGAAATAGAGATATATGTAATAAAATGCCGCCGATCCGTGCAATTCAAAGTGTGATTTTATCTCAAGTAAATAGGACTTTCAGTTTTACTGTCATCATACCATTACTTGAAGGTCACTGCATAGTCGAGCTCGTAATTGCTTTACTCTTTTCTCTCACTAAATGAGGGTTTTCTGAAAAACGTTCACTAGGTGGCAGCAGTGAGACATCAGGTCCGGGCAACTGTCAAAAGCGTCAAAGCGCCTATGTTTTCAATAGTCTGACTGAAACTATATATACTCTGACTGAAACGAATAGTGAACGTCATCATATACCTACTTTATATTCATTGTCGAAATCGAAATGAATACCTTTTATTAAAGTGGCGCCAACTGGAGGCGTGAATTTTCATGAAAACCCTCATTGCAACTTCACTAGAATTGAATGTCACATTGGTGTTGAAGAAAAATTGACTTGACGTACGTGCAAGTGTCATTCAAACTTCGGGTGGTAAAGAAATTACGAAGTTGAGTATACAAGTGACTCCGTATACCAGCTTATTTCCTCTAAGGCTTCTGCTTGAACGAAACCACAATGTTGACCCGCATTACTGATTCCTTCGTGTCAGTGATGCTCAGCTCGGCCTCAAAGCGACCCTTCTCAAAAGGGAACACGCTAGGAAAGTCCTCTGTCGGGGCTGTGATGTTTGCTACATTGTGATAACCCTGCGGATAGAGAGAGGTGGCCTGCCATGAATATTGTAAAAACACTCTTGAGGCCCCGTTCACGGCCTGACACCGTGACCACGCTACGCTTTTTCGACGCTACCCCTCATAAGGATTTCGCCAATACCTACCTATTTGCTGAGTTGCAGACCGTACCATGTTATTTTTAACTAATGATAACCGGAATTCTGAAGTTCGCATCCCAACCCTACAAGCAATACCCCTCGTGCTTCGGAAAGGACATTCACACTCGGAAACCGTTGGTCCCGGCTGTCATTCGCGAATCTTTGGCAGTCGTAACGGGTCGTCAAAAGCCCAAATGTCTGACAACCAGTCTTACAAAGGGGTATCGTATTACCCAATAACTGGGTTGTGGAGGTCAGATAGGCAGTCGCACCATGCAAAATACTGGCTGCATCCGGTTAGACTGGAAGCCGACCCCAACATAATTGAGAAAAAGCTAGGCAGATGATGAAGAATTGGTTTTACTCACAGGAGGTAAAGGGCACACCAGTCCGGCGTTCTTGATTGCGCCTCCGACGAAGGGCTCCTTATTGACCAAGTCACAAAACTTGTGAGTCATTTTCACGAAAGAGGGTCGATACTCGTTGTGTAAGAGCTGACTGATGCTTATCGTGGCCTGCAATTAAGTGCTGTTTTAGGCATAGTTCGGTAGGCTGCACGTCTCAGCTCAATCAAACACAAAAATAAAAGCATACACTTTGCAAAATATTGCTCTGGCCTTCGATTGCACGGAACCTTAAAAATATTGCACCATATTAGTCCTAACGGTGCAAAAAAAAACCCTCAGACTATATCAATCTTGTCAATTGTTGTTCAAATGTCAAAATGAAAGCCATTGCTACTGTTAGTGTTTTACGCAATAACCCTGCTGGTCTCTCTTAGGTGCTCCTCCAGCAGCCAGGAGTCTGGATTCATGCCCACTTGATGGCAATAGGCTCGCCCCGTATAACCCGTATTATACGGGACTTAAACATAACTGGCGAAATGTGGGTGTACATACTCTAGGGTACACCAGTAGAGGCCAACTCTTCGGGCAATTACTGCCTCCAGGCGTAATGTTTTGAAATCTGACCGTAATATTGTTCGCCCAGGTGTGTTTAGTGGTACCCATCATATTGATGAAGTACCGTGACCTCCTCCTGTAACGCCGTACGTTCACCGTCCCGTTCAGGTACAGATATTTTGGGTTTAAATAAATCACGTCAGCCCTCTCCGGAAGCACCTGCATGCCCTGAAATTGAATGAAAGGGTTTTCGATATCTGTGGTTTTCTCCATTAGTTTCGAACTCGAACGAATGTCTTTGTCACGCTTAATCTCGAATTGCGACCTCGCTGTGAGATACGCTCATCATGAGCAGTAAGAAGACCATTCGAGTTAGGATCTAGACGGAATAATCCGATATAAAAACATGAGACACGTTTTTTTCGCATAAAATTCGTTGTTGATTTAGTTCAATCTCAGATTTGATTCTACAAAATGCATCAGACTGCATGAAAAGTGAGCTTGTTTTGAACTTTTTAGTTACGAGGTTTTTTTTATTTTTTCAATCTTTTAGATAAGTGGTGAAAATAATTTTTTTTTGGAATCGTACACTTTATTCTGATACCCGACATGTTCATGACACAAAAATATTGTTTTTCAAGACATTTGTTTAACTGGACTGGTGTGCTTATTGGAGTCTGAAATCCGCCATTTTGATTTTATAATAATAAAAACCCAGCTTTGAATGACCACCGTGCCACGGTAATATTATCTATACAGTATTGTAACTCGGCCGTATCTTTGAAATAAATGCCTAAAGCCGCGCGGTACGTAAACATGCGATAGGACTGCCCGCCTCCAGCCGGTCGATTCTGTAAAAATCTCACTGTGAAAACTCAAGTGAAGTGAGCTTGATGTGAGTTGTCAGTAGTGTCAATCCCTAGCATTATTTGGAATGACAGCTCACTGCACGCTCACTTCACCTAAGTTTTCACGGTGAGATGGTTACAGAATGGCACTGCAGGTTAATAGTGTCAATCCCTAGCATTAGTTGGAATGACAGCTCACTCCACGCTCACTTCACCTAAGTTTTCACGGTGAGATGGTTACAGAATCGCACTGCTGCATTTTAATTACATTTGCCTACTCTGTGTTTCCATTTAGTAAATATACTTACGTAGTTTTGTAAATATACTCTTTCATATATTTACAATCACGTATATACGTCTTTATATTTACAATCACGTATGTATATACGTCTTTACTTTGAATTATACAAACTAACAAAACAAAGCACACACATGCCCCGAGGTTTTAACACAAGCGTAGGTACCTACCGTATCATGATTCATGATGAGATTTTTACAGAATCGACCGGCTGGAGGCGGGCAGTCCTATCGCATGTTTACGTACCGCGCGGCTTTAGGCATTTATTTCAAAGATACGGCCGAGTTACAATACTATATAGATAATATTACCGTGACCGTGCGACCTAGATGAGTGCGACATAGATAGGTACGTGGGAAAAAAACATAAACCTGTCTTAGCTGACGCGCGGTAGGGTAAAAATAAAAACCCGCCAAGTGCGAGTCGGACTCGCGCATTAAGGGTTCCGTACCATCTATAAAAATCACGTCTATTCTATGGGAGCTCCCCTTAAATATTTATTTTATTATAATTAAATTATTTATTTTTAAAGTGAATATACAACTAAATATTCTGTGAATATTTCAAGCGTCTACCGGTTACCGTTATTAATATCGAGCAAAACGCGGCAAAAACATCACGTTTGTTGTATGGGAGCCCCACTTAAATATTTATTTGATTCTGTTTGTTAGTATTTGTTGTTATAGCGACAACAGAAGTACATCATGTGTGAAAATTTCAACTGTCTAGCTATCATGGTTCATGAGATACAGCCTGGTGACAGACAGAGAGACAGACAGACGGACGTGGAGCCTTAGTAATATGGTCCCGTTTTTACCCTTAAGGTACGGAACCCTAAAAACCATGAAGACGATTTTATTGTAATATGTAGGTGGTAAAGCCAGAGAAGATGCTCCTTTGGTATTACTACAAAGTAGTCATATTTCCTTAATGTCATTGTTTGTTTGACTTGATTGTTTTTATTTAATTAAATTGAATAACAAATACTTATCTTCCTTCCTCGTTTTCACAGAAGCAGGTGATACAATTCAAGAAGCTCAAATATAGATGCTTGGACATCGTCGTGATTGGTTGATAAATTGTAAGTACTGTTTAAATAAAAAAATCCTACTTACTTCAACAGTATTCATCCAAGCCAAAATAGAAAATAACAATAAAATTATATGAAACATGATCGTTTCCACTAGGTACCTATTCTACTGGCTGAATAGGAAAATAAAAATCACTGTTTATGAAAGTATTGTAAAACATTTATTCTAAAAAACAAAACAAAAACATTTATTCTAATGCATTGAGCATATTATAATCTTATCAATACTAAACATCGACTATTTTAACAATACATTAAATAGTAAATAAGCATGCACCTACTATTTATGACAATTCATGTTTTGTTACAAAAGTAGGTAGGTAGAGGTAGTTTAAATTAATTGCCCACTTTGCCATGTATCTCGCTTCCCGGTGATACAAATCTCTCTGAAATATAAATACATAAAACATAAACATACATACCTACATAACCCACGCCTTCTTTCCATGGGGGTAGGCAGAAACACAGAACGCTACATGGTACGATCTTAGCTGGATTTAGTACTGACGCACATAGGACCGTTCTGAAGCATAGCACATTTTTTTTATTTTTATAATTGGCATTTCGCAGGTCAACCTTGGAGGCTTTCGTCTGCTTAACCAGTCTTGCCTGTGGGTGCCGCGACTAGGGAGGGTCGTTGGTGGAGGGTAGCGAGGGACAGGCTGGATCCGGATTATTTAGGGACGAATTTAAAACGGCGCGGGCTGGCTCGGCCTAAGGTCGGCGAGGAAGGGAGGACGGCCGGTCGGAACTTGTACTTCCTGAGATTACTGGTGGCTTTACTACTCAAAAGTCAAAGTCAAAGTCAAATCATTTATTTCAAATAGGCACATAAAAGGCACTTTTGAACGTCAAAAATAAAATTAAAATAAAATTGATTCTAGTCGCCCCTTCCAAAAGTTAGTTTTCGTATGGAGAAGAATGGGCAAGAAACTCCACCGTTACTCTTTTAAAATGTTTTACAATATTTTGCATACATTATTTATATAATTATATGTGAAGACGATGCACCTAAAAATAAAATTACTATACCACAATAGGTATAAGAATTAAAATGGATAAATGAAACCATGACATATAGATTAACTATGTGATAGATACATGGTGCTCACATATTCATAAACATTCCAAAAGTAGACGATTTTTATAAATAAATAAGGAGTAATAAGTCCGGGTGTGACCCCAAGTAATTACAGAATGTAAATCAATGTCAAAGGAAAAAAAAAAGAATAAATTATACAATTACATTAGCAACCAGTTTGATTTTGTCTAGACTCTAGAGATTGTCCTATGGAGCAGGACCAGCATGTTTCCAAGCATTCTTATCTTGGATATAATCCTCTAATTTGTAATATCCTTGCTTACAAAGTGTAATTTTAATATAAGTTTTAAATTTTCTTTCATTTAATTGCAATATTTCACAAGGTATTTTGTTGTAACATTTAACACAGTACCCCATAAAAGATGTATGTACTTTAGATAATCTGAAAAAAGGTTGATCTAATTTATCTTTATTTCTAGTATTAAAATTATGTCTATCACTTATTTTATTAAAAAGATGTTGATTTTTTCTTACATACATAATATTTTCATAAATGAATTGGCAAGGTACCGTCATAATATTAACGGTTTTAAATAGTTTCCTAAGAGATTCGCGGCGACGTAGATTGTAAATGGCTCTGACAGCCCTCTTTTGCAAAATAAAAATGGATTCAATGTCAGCAGCCCGACCCCACAGTAAAATGCCATATGACATAATACTGTGGAAGTAACTAAAATAGACCGAACGCGCGGTTTCTTCATCTGTTAACTGTCTTATCTTTCTAACGGCATATGCGGCCGAGCTTAGCCGCCCCGCAATAGATGTTATATGAGGTCCCCATTGTAACTCTCCTGGAGAAGGGTAGTGGTACTGGCGTCGTCGGGGATAGTAAGGTTTGGATCGGTCGGCGAATCCGACTTCTGCGGGACGGAGTGTATCGGGCGGCCGCTGCAATTGACGATTGAGGTGCTTTGTAGCAGAGTCGAAGAAACGCTTGGCGTGGCGTTACATGTACTGTTGGACGGTGGGCATGCTGAAGCACATCACCAGTAAGGTCACTTTACTCCTCCTAGGGTTAAATATTATAAATTGTTACCTACTCGATCCGTTCTTGATCGATGAAAACCAATACTTATTACCACCGAAACGGCCTCGCAAGTGCTACTGTTGAGATGTAGGTCGTGGGGTCGATTCCCCCCTCCAGAAAGTGTTTTTAGTTTTTCCATCTGGAATTCCTCAGTAACAGCCCGGCTCTGGATTTGTGTCCGGTTGATCGTAATAGGGTCGCCCCCTATGACATGGTACTTAAACACAACTGACGGGTCGTGGGCGTACTTTATGTAGATTCACCTCTGCCTAACACTTCGGGAAATACTGGCGTGATGTTATGATGCTGTAGCTGTGTAATCTATACACTAATATTAAGCTGAAGAGTTTGTTTGATAATTTGTTTGAACGCTCTAATCTCAGGAAATTTCCAGTCGGATTTGAAAAAGTCTTGTTGCATTTGATAGCCCAATTCATGAGATAGATAGATAGATAGAAGATAGATAGAATACTCTTTATTGTACACCATACAAATTACAGAAACCTAGGCAGGTTCTTCCGTCTTCTACAATGGAAAAGGTGGGCTTTGATTAGTTGATAATTGATTCTTGATCTATCTTCGACCAAGAATGTGATCGAAGATTGATGTAGCTAATTAAAGTTGACGCATCAAAAAGTTTATACTTCTAAAAGTAAATAAGTATTGGCTGTTAGTAAATCTGCAACGTGGGATGACATTTTGTTAGCAATATGATGACATTTTCTATATAAAAAACCAGAACGGAAAGGTGTTCTGGATAATTTATTTATTGTACATTTATTTTAATTTGATTAAAAATCTTTTGGAAAAATTCATGTAGTAGAAAATATACAAGAATACTTTTTAGAATAAGGTAAGTTTATATTTTTAGAGTACCACCAACGAGACCTAAGGAACCTTGGTCTTTTAGACCACTGTCGATGTTCATAGGTATAGGTACTGAAGTACACTAAATTTGGCCTCAACTGGTCAGACAGCCGGTCGTGAATGTTCGCATCACCGTGGGAGCTGCTGCTGTCAAAATTGCGGCCACGACCACAACCGGTGTTGGTCATGCCCGCATTGTTGTGAGGTCCCATAGGCAGGGCGCCCACGAACAACGTAGTTGCCCAGCAATTTTTTTTTTTCTGTCACTGTCTTCTCGCCGAGATTGGACATATACGCACACGGGAGCGACAGCACCGCTACTTTTTTGTGAAATTTTCGGTTGAGTGGTAACTGACTAGCCGGCAAGTTTCTTCTTGTCGCCGTGCGCGCACTTGTATTGCAACCAATAGATGGGTGTCAGTTGCGTCCAAACCCACCGACAAAAATGTCTCCCAGCTGTCGCGTCGCTACATGCGCGCACTTTCATATAAACCAGACCAATTAGTTGCGAAAGCAAAAGTTGCTCGTGGGCGCCCTACCTAAGTCATTAGGACGTGGACATGGCCTGACTAACATCACACTGGGGCCTTTAGGAGACGAACAAAAACACAAAAAAGGCAGAATGAACTGAAAACAAAGTAATAGCGCAGGCAGGCGATGCGATGCGACGGGGTGGGCCGGGGGAACAAGGAGTACGCGGACGAACTCGCGGACAGGAGCTAGCGGTGAAATAAAAATAAGAAGGTATAGGACAAAATGGGCTACCCATTTGGCGAATAGTCCACAGACGCAGTTAATCAACTCGTTGATTATGTGACTGGAAAAGTGGACAAAAAGCAAAAATGTCTGGGTGTCTTCCTGGATCTAGCCAAGGCTTTTGACACTGTCTGTATTCCCACCCTTGTGACCAAGTTAGAACATGCTGGAATCTGGGAAAGGGCTCTAAGCATTTTTACAGACTTTCTCAATGACCGGACACAAAAAGTAAAGATTGGTGAGGTCATTAGCAATGAAGTTAGTGTTGAGTATGGTGTGCCTCAGGGTAGCTGCCTATCCCTGAGTCTTTTCCTGCTCTATATGAATGACCTGTGCTAGCAGTCTCTTACTAAGGGTAAAATGTTTAGCTATGCAGACGACACCGTACTAGTATTTCATGGTGAGAGTTGGGATGCGGCACGGCAAGCTGCAGAGACAGGCTTAC
This sequence comes from Apamea epomidion, assembly GCA_947507525.1. Classification (NCBI taxonomy): domain Eukaryota; kingdom Metazoa; phylum Arthropoda; class Insecta; order Lepidoptera; family Noctuidae; genus Apamea; species Apamea epomidion. The sequence continues at coordinate 2,196,638 of OX382234.1, forward strand.
GTAAAATAATCCACTGGCTAGAAGTAAATTTACTAACCCTTACATACATTTCCAAAACCTCATTTCTGCAATTTACTTTCGCCAAAACTAAATACAATAATAAGCCTTAAAGTGCACTCCTGTGATGAACCCAACGACAGTTTTCCATGCTCATGTCTTCCAATTACACAAAAAAAGACAATGCAGTACCTGGGTGTGATTCTAGATGAGGGACTCAGCTGGCGTCCCCAAATTGAACAGACTGCCTCCCGTGTTAGGAAGCTTATATGGGCGTTTAAGAGACTACGTCAAGTGGCCGATTTTAAGCTTTTCCGTGCGGTTTATCTGGCATTAGCACAGTCAATCGTAGGCTACTGCATCACGGCATGGGGAGGTGCCTGTAAAACCTATATAATACACCTCGAGAGAGCCCAAAGATCACTGTTAAAAGTAATGACCTTCAAACCGTACCGGTTCCCTACAAGAACCTTGTATGAAGGATGTCAAGTACTTACAGTGAGGCAACTATACCTTCTCAATCTCGTAATGAAACAGCAAGAATTCACACCGGTAAGTCACGCAACCAAAATAAGAGAACCGTCACTAATGTATGTCGCGCAGTCAAATGTACGACCGCATCCGCTCGACGACAACGCCTATACCTAACTACTTATATAAAATAAAGTAAACAAAATTCTAAACATCAACCCACTAACAAAACATAAAACTAAGATGAAATTAAACACATGGCTTCAAACATTGGATTACCCACAGACTGAAAACTTACTTAAAGAACTATGATCGTGATAAGCAAATAGTAATGCAGGCAAACAAACTCAAATATTACCCAAAGTCCAGCCACCAAGCACAAACTCTCTCACACACACACACACACCCCCCTACACACGAAACACAGCAAACACACAAACATACATGAACACAAACCACTCAAGAGCATGCATGCACTAAATTCATTTAATTTTTACGTTATTTTAATATTATAGCATAAATTGTTAATTTCCATAAACGGGTGAAGACACTGACTCCTGTAACACAGGTACCACCTAGCACAGGAGTCAGGGCTTCAAATTAAAATGTAACACCTTTATTTATGTCAACTTTATTATTATTATTATAGTACAGGCGTGATGTGTAATATACTGGTTTTATATACATTTAGGGGTTTATTTATAAACGTTACCATTCATTTTTGACGTTTAAACGTTACTTAACTTTAATCATCGGGCCCTATCAGCACCCCAATTGCGTAACATACTCTCAATCTCAATCCTAATAATTTTGAAGGATATTGCTAATCCATTACTTCATATGTTCGAAAAGTTGGTCTGCTCAACAATGTAAATAACGCAATGAATGTTGTTCAACTGTCAAAATTAAAGCCTATTGATAGTGTGCTACGCAATAACCCCATAGAATACCAGCACTGCGACATTTATTTTTTATATATCGAAGCATCATGCTGACATAGGAGCCTTTTGGCCTCGTATAGGACTTTGTTTCATTTTTCTTTTTGTCACTTTTTTTTTTAAATATAATTTGTTTTATTTTTAACTGTGTTCAGTTTAGTTTTTGATCCTGTACGAGTCGCATTAAATACTTTTTCTTTCTTTCTTTGTTTATAAATAAACCCCTTAAATGATAACGCTTAATTTCAGATTACAATGTCTTTGGCTCGATCTTTATTGAGAACAACCCAAAAATATAAGTTTGTTTGCAATCCGGTCGTGAGTTGAAACAATTTTTTCATTGACTTAGATACTGTTTGGTTTTAGTTTGCAGTAGAACGCAGGATATTATTTTTAACCCCCGATAAAAACAGAGGGGTGTTATAAGTTTAACGTGTGTATCTGTGTGTTTGTCTGCGCCATCGTAGCTCCCAAACAGCTTAACCCAATTTGTTTTTTTTTTTTTTTGAGACTAAGATCAGGAAGTGTCTAAAAAAAAAGAGTAGACAGGTACAATACAACTGCGAGCCTCATATTTACAACATTGGCCTTGAAACTGTATGGAACTAATGAAGGAGCCAAACTCTGGGCCGACTCAATGTGGATTGTCATCAAGACGCTGAGGAGAAGAGCATTCAAAGTATGAACGCTCATGAATGGAAAGACGACACAATGTAGATGCCCTTAGGTACTGATGATCTCCTTCCAAAAAAAAAGTCATTGACAAAAAAGTAAAAAGTCATTGACAGCTGCATCCACCTCGAGGAGCCCTAACATTACTCACTAAGTAGCTAGTAATTTTGCTCATCATGTAAACTGTTTCAGTACCAGCTAACACAACAGAAGGACGCATCCTCAACAGCAGAATCGTTCCTTTGCGGCGCAAACGCCAATTTTCTCGAGGCCCAGTTCCTGGAGTGGTCTAAATCTAAAGGATCGGTAGATTCAGTACGTTAATCTTAGATGGCTAATGATGCACAGTTTTAAGAAGACCAGCGAGGTAATTGCGTAACACACTAATAAAAACCATTGCAATGGTTTTCATTTTGACGGTTTAAAAACATATTTTTCGAACATAGGATGCAACGGATTATGATTACGGAAATATCCTTCAAAATCATTCAGATTATGGTTGAATGTGTGTTACGCAAGTAGGGTGCTGGGTGGACCTACTATACACACGGCCTGCTCAGCAAATCGTAACCTGTACTCTATAATGTCAATACTCAATCATTTATTGCATTCCACAATGTACGAGTATATGCGTAGGTGGTAAGTAAACATTTGTTGTAACAATCGTGGGCCCTGTACTTAGTAGTAGTGCGGTTGGTAGGCGTCGAAGACTCCCTTGTGCGGTTAGCGCTCTACGACAGAGGCAACAGTAGTCGTCGACACGCGTCGACAACGTGCCGCTAGTGTATATGAGCATTATTAGTTAAATTCGATTTAAAGCAGCGTCTACGTTTGTGACACTTCTATGGTGTAAATTCTCCGCACAAAGTGACGTTACTACAATAGTCACGCTTTGAGGATGAGTGTCGTGGCAATGTCTTTGTGCTGCATACACACGAGAGCACGTGTGGACAGCTGTAATTGTTTCTGCCGTTGACATGTGCCAGTGCCGCTCGTGTGTATGCGATCGCCTCGGAACGGATCGCTGTGTGATATCCGTTTTTGCCATGTGGTTACCAGTTCACCACGGCCCACGTTGTCTTACATAAGAATATTTTATTCTTTGCAGTCATGGGATGGATTCTACGATAGCCTCTGCGGTCCAGCGTTAAAGATTGAGGAACTGCAAGATGATTTTAGTCCAAAAACAGTCAGTAAGTGGAAAATAATTTGATTTAATTGTTGTTATGCAGGGGTGGATCCAGCCTTAGAGTCAAGGGGGCATTGCGTTAGCTAGGGGTTTTGTCTAGGGGGGGGGGGGGGGGGCAGCCTTCTAGCTGAACTAACCAGTCATTTAGTGTGAGATCATACATATCACCTATAAATAATCCCATGGTCATCATGTTTTTTTAGAATTTCTTACGTATATGATATTAAATTCAATTTTATACCTCCACGCGATCTTGAGAAAAAGGGTCCTGACTAACAGAGAGACTGGCGGACAACGAAGTGATCCTATAAGGAGAAGCTAGTAACTGTTAGCGTTAGTAATTCTTCAATACTGTTGATTTTTCTAGGGTGGGCATTGCCCACCCTTGCTCCCCCCTAGCTACTGCCATGCAGAGGGGTCACATAGTCGAGGTCCAGTCAGGCCAGGCTCTTAATCAGTGGCGGACTAAGCCTGCAGGGGGCCCGGAGCAGCAAAACAAAATAACCCCCCCCCCCCCCCCCCTCTTCTCAGTTTATGTAGGTATACAGTAGTAGCTATAACATTTGTTAACACGAGTATAATGTGCGTAATTATAGGGACTATACCTACACCATGCGCCTCACACCCGGAAGGAATTTTTTATTTAGGGAGGTACCTTTTCATCTCCTCAATATGCTATTTAGGATGTATGAGCGAGGTAGGCGATCTCGAATTTTACTCAATTGCTTTTGCTTTATGTTGGTAAGATTGTCCGATTTCAGTAAGCAATGTGTCACTGTTGTTAAACATTTGTTTTTTTTTTTTACATGTAAATGGTAAACCACAGACTACTTACAATATTCGTCTCTCCTTAATTTTAATCCATCCAAAGGTTGTCTTTAACAGATCGCTCTTATCGATAAGACCGCCCATTGTGTCACCCTTTGTAAAATGTGTAAGTATACTTATGTTCTGTGATTTATATCATAATAAAGAGTATTCTATTCTATTTACAGAACCGAAGTCGGGTTCCGACTCGGATGGTGACTTAAAACAAAAAGTTAAACTGAATATGGCTGTCGCGGGCTTAATTCGGAGTTACCAGGTAAGTGCGGGGTACCCGACGGACATTATGTATCTACTCAAGGCAAGTTCTACATCCCTAGGAAATGATTAAATGATGGTTTTGTCTAGAATTAATTAAGCTTGTAAGCTTAGCTATGCATCGCATGAGCTCTGTACCTAACGGATCGGCATCGAAGTGCTGAGCTGATTCGATTACGTGCCTTCATTGCGCTTGGGAGCCTTGGGTGGGTGTGTATAACTCCAGCTTCCTCATATGTGATAGAATAATTCTACCTATGCCAATATTTAAGACATAATAGCTACAATCAAAGTTGCCAGTCTTAATTTAGCTGCCACAAATACTTCGTTAATATGAGTCGTTTAGTTTGTGTTAGCTGGAGTGACGTCACCCCAGCTTCCTCATTCAATACAGACAAACCAGTAAGGTTAGGGTTTTGGACTATAGTCAGAAAAATAAGGCATAATAGCTGCACAAGGAAGGAAAAAACTGAACGATAATACTTAAAAAGTGTTGAAATTACGATCAAAAACGTGTGTGTAAACTGGAGTGACGTCACCCCAGCTGCTCATTCATATCTTCCAAACGAAAGAAGATATGATTATGATATTATTATAGCTTAAAAAATAAGGCGTAGTCGTTTCGTAGAGAACGTCCGGTGAAAATAACCGAAGTTCGGGCGATCTTTTAATTTTCACCGCATGTTCAGCCGATGTTCGCATTCGGTTCAAGCCGTGTTCGGCTAATCCCCATGAGAGTAAAGGCTCACATCGATGAGAGTAAAGCATTAAACATTGTTGCTACAGGCTCGAGGTCACCTGTTAGCGAAGACAGACCCCCTTAGCCTGACGATGCCAGCCAGGCTCCTCGCAGATCAGAACAAGAATCTGTCTCTCGACACCAAGGGAGTGGAGACCCTTATAGTAGCCCGGGAGTTGTGCTCGGAGTTGGGTAATGTTCGATGATTTAATATGACCACACATGTCATCATGGTAATGTGCCCAGAGGGTTTTTGAGCAAGCATATGCAGGTTGATAGTTGATAGCTGAGTAGGTGCGCCATGATGAGAGAACCTACGACTGAAAATTTTATGTAGATAAAAGTCACTTGGCCAGGAGTCTACTTTTAAATTTCAAAAATGGACAAAAAATTACGTGATCTTCGGAGCCCCGCTGAATAACAAAAAAAAACACAGCACTTCAGCTTTTTTAATCTTAATTATTGGGTTAATTTTAAATTATTATCGGTTTTTGGTATGTTCGTGTGCGGCCTAACCCATAATGACTTAAATAGGCAAATCTGATAAAGAAGACTGAAAACTCAGATTTGGACAATGTTTTAAAGGATATCAACAGCTGACCTCGCATTGTATAGGTTTTTCGTACAATCAGAAATCAACTAATACTATAATATAATTGTAGCTTGATGTGTAGCCGTGCGTACTATAAAACAATATTTGAAACTTGAATTATGCATTATTTCTTAGGTGAAAAACATATGGACATGACGTTCACACTGCCTGCAAGAACTGACATTGGAGGCAAAGAAACCTCATTAACACTCAGGTAAGATAGTCCATTTCAAGGTTGTCCATTGATTATTACCAGACAGCCTGTATACCTATTGATTTATTTTTCATCTGATTAGGGAGATAATCCGTCGTCTTGAGGAATGTTACTGTCGGTCCATTGGCATCGAGTACATGCACGTGTATGACATAGACCAAGTACAGTACCTCAGGGAAAAAATGGAGAAGCCAGGAGTGTTCGAGATGACCAATGAGGATAAGAAACAAATCATGCGGCGGCTCACTAAAGCTGTGTTGTGAGTGTTTGTAACGACTAAGTAGTTTGCTTCACCTGACACACCGCCGTCGAGGAAGCGACTAGCTATCGAGCGAACGATTTTCTAGCTCAAGAAACTTACAAAAGATTGTAGATCTCGTGTAAGTTAAATGAGTAGGACGCCGGTATACGCGTGTTTCCTTGACCTGTCGAAAGCTTTCGACCTTGTCTCCTATGATGTGCTATGGGACAAGTTGAGGGGCACGGGTGTGCCGGTGGAGTACACAGCGCTTCTCCGGTACTGGTATGCTCACCAGACAAATCGGGTGAGGTGGGTCGGTACTCTGTCGAATGAGTATCGAATGGAATGCGGTGTAAGGCAGGGGGGGTTAAGCTCCCCCTGTTATTTGATTTATATGTAAATGAGCTCATCGATCGACTGAGCAGCACACATGTCGGCTGTCATATAGACGGTATATGTGTCAATAACATAAGTTACGCGGACGACATGGTGTTGCTCAGTCCCTCGATGAGTGGACTGAGGAAGCTTCTCACGATCTGCGAGACGTAAGCGGAGGTGCACGGCCTTAAATACAATTTTAAAAAAAGTAAGGTGTTAGTGTTTACGGCACCTAAACAACAGGCCCGTCGTGTACCTCCAGTATATCTCAACGGCGTTGAACTGAATGTGGTAACTCAATTTAAATACTTGGGTCATGTTGTCACCAATGACCTACGTGATGATGGGGACATAGAACGCGAGCGCAGGGCGTTGGCGATGAGGAGCAATATGCTCGCCCGTAGGTTTGCTCGCTGCACGGCAGACGTCAAAGTCAGTTTATTTAAAGCGTTCTGTCAGTCCTTCTACACGAGCGGCCTATGGGTGTCATATACGAGCCGAGCCTACAACGTCCTGCGCGTGCAATACAACAATGCCTTCAGGATGCTGTTGCGGTTGTCGCGACGTTGCAGTGCGTCGGGAATGTTTGCTGAAGCACGTACGGGTGGCTTTCACGCCATCATGCGTAAGAAAGCGGCTTCCCTACTGCAACGTTTGCGTAGCACTCGGAACGGCATCCTGAAAAGGATTGTTAGCAGAGTGGACTGCCCCATCCAAAGGCACTGGGTAGAATTAGGTATAGGTTTATGTTAAATAGAATTAAGTACTAACAACAATAACATAGCATGTAAGCACAGTTTGTTACTAACCACTAACTACGTATGGACTGCTTAGGTCTGAAATAAAGATATTTTATTATTTATTATTATTATTAAAGAGTTACATATTTATTATTAATCGTTGGTCGCTGGCTGTAGTGGCGGCGTTAGGCGTCGGCGACGTCGGCGACCGCCGAAGGCCACGCGCCTACGTAAAAAATCTTTACAAGTTATTAAAAGTTTAGTTATACGTAATAAATTTGTTATTTCATCATAATTCTGATGTAGCTTGGAAAAGTACTTCGCGACAAAATGGCCTGCTGAGAAGAGGTTTGGGCTGGAAGGCGGCGAGAGCATGATCGCAATGCTCGAAGAAGTCGTTGACACCAGCACGCGCCTCGGCGTGAAGTCCATCGTCATGGCCATGCAGCATCGAGGTTACTCTACCAATATTAAACATAACATAACGACACGTCTGAATTCACCGAACGGTTAAGCAGTACTTATAGTATATACACATTTCGCCAGTTATGTTTAAGTCGTAGTGTTTAGGTAGTAGTAGGGGGCGAGCCTATAGCCATCAACCGGGCACAAATCCAGACTCAGAGGTACTATTGAGAAATTCCAGAAGGAGAAACCCAGTAACACTTTGCCCGACCTCGGAATCGAACCCGGGACCACCGATTAGCAGTTGCGCTTGCCGACCACTAGAACAACGAGGCAGTGACTTATAATATAGTTAGTCCGACCACAGTTGGATGTTGGTGTTAATCTTCCCACCACGGGAAGATGCAAATTTAATATCTTAGTAGCATCCCCCTTGTCAGAAACAGTGAGGCTTCTAAATAAACTTGTGCGGATTGGTTTTCGTCGAATATACTGAAGATAGTTAAGGCCGGTTGTTTCAAACGGTAGGTTAACGTAACTTACGTACGTTAAATAATAACCATTATACCCTGTCCACTAGGTTAACCGTTTTTCGACAGCTGTCTTAGAACGTACATATTCCAAATTACGTAAAAGTTAACTTCGGAATGCGTAATAAAATAAGCATATAAACTGCCTTATCTTATTGAATGTACATAATGTACGTACTCTTTATTATTTGACATACATCAAGGCCATAATTTTGTAATTGTAATTTGAAACAACGCTGTTTTTTGTTTGATAATAGTTAGCGCCATTATATATATTTATATATTAGATATATTTTAAGAAAAAAGTCTACTTATGTAGTTTTGTTGACTTACCTTAAATAAAGATAGATAATATAGATGATAGAATAATAATAAAAGCGGCGTGGACCACTACCAGTAAACCGATACGCAGATTTGGATCCTGTTGTATTTAGGAAGTCGTTTTTGCGTTTAGGATATAATTATAACGTCTTCTGAAGTCGTCGTTGTCACTTTCGAATCTACTTATTCAGTATCTTATGAGTGATTTTCATTCAGGTCGTCTAAACATGCTGGTGAACGTGTGTCGTAAGCAGCTGTGTGACGTATTTGCTCAGTTCAAGCCGATGGAACCCATGGAAAATGTGAGTACTGATTTATCATTGGTTGACGACTTTCTCAGAAGCCGAGAACATTCCAGCATTTAAGTACCGGGATCGCTTAAAGAAGATTGTGTGTCAAATTATATATCTTAAACATAAAGATTCAAGCCCGTAGCCCCTCTGTAGACAGGTGTGTGCATAAAACAAAGTTTGCTCGAGCTACCGAAAAAAATCCTGAACTTTAATTGACCTAGGAATTGAACCCAGACCAATGTTTTGATGCGGTTGTCATCTACATTGCCACATGCGAACTACGCATTATACTGACGTCACGCAAAATCCAGCATCGCGCAAGCAGAGTTTACCGCGTAACATATAAATGTCGCAGACGGATTGTCGACTGTCGGATTGCAATTGTTTTACATAACCACTAATCGCTAGTAAAACAACTAGCGGTTTTATAAAACAACGGATTCGACAATCCATCTGCGACATATACAACATCCCGATATATATCGACGGGCAGTTGCCTAGCAGACACAACACCCGTCTGGTCGGAGGATCCACCCTTTTCTATGGAGTATGAGTAAACTTTACACCCTGTTCCTCATACCTATACTACTATACACACTATCTTTTACCGACAGGTATCCGGCGACGTAAAGTACCATTTGGGCACATATATCCACCGGTTCATCCGGCGGACCAACAGGTACATAAAGGTGTCGATGAGCGCTAACCCCTCCCACTTGGAGGTCGTGACCCCCGTCGTGTTGGGCAAGGCTAGAGCAGAGCAGTTCTGGAGGGGTGACGACAACGGAGACCAGGTCAGTTTTATTTATTTTATACTACTACCCGCCCCACGGGTTCACAAAATATCGCGATTTATGTATAAAAATCCATTGTGAAGTTTTGAAGATCTAAGCGGTCACACAAACAGATAAGAAAAACTTAGTAGTTAATGTTTCTCGGCTACGCTACGTAAACATTCTATGCTACGGAGACGCTATCCTAAACGGTTACGCTTTGTCGTAGACGTCGGCTACTCTACGCTGTAGACGTCGGCTACGCTACACCGTAGACGTCGAGCACGCTACGCCGTAGACGTCGGCTCCGCTACGCCGTAGACGACGGCTCCGCTACGCCGTAGACGTCGGCTCCATATTGATACAAATAATTGACACAAAGTTACATTATTTGAAGAGAACAGTATTCAAAGCGTTACAAAATTAAAAAGAAAGAGTAAATACATCTCTTTTGAAAGCAGCAGCACGAGAATCGAAGATATCAATATTGTTACTGTCTCGTATTAACCGTTGTAACCACTATGTGTATCAAAGATTGTCCCTTACGATTAATGGAAAGCCAAATTCGTCAATTTATGATCTTAGAACTTTTTATTAAATGGTCAAATACTAGTCTAGGTTCTATAGTATTACGTGAAAGATGATATAGGTACTACGATGGCGACTAATAGGGAAGTATATTAAGAAAAAGAAACGTAGCACCGACCCCAAATAAAATTGAATTAAGACAAGAGAATGATGATCAAATCCTATAGTGTAACCTGGCAGGTGATGGCGATAGTCATGCACGGCGACGCGGCCATGTGCGGGCAGGGCGTGGTGTACGAGTCGTTCACGCTCAGCAACCTGCCTGCCTTCACCACGCACGGCGCCGTGCACATCATCTGCAACAACCAGATCGGCTACACCACCGACCCGCGCTTCTCCAGGAGCACCCCTTATTGCTCGGGTATGATAAGGGAATGCATTCTCGAGTACAGATTGACCATTCGAGATCTCGTTTTCGAGATCGTGATTTTATCTGCTTTCTGAAATAATGCGTTTTTTTGTATTTACTTATTTTTATTGACTTATTTAAAATGAAAACTATACCTGCTTTGGGTATTCGTGTTATATTTTGTTTATTAAAAAACCATTAATCGAATCCCGAGACAAAAAAAAAAATACTTTCATCTGTGCTACGCATACATAACGCAGTAAATCAACACACACACATCATGCACACTATAAATCCGTATATACACATATATATATAAATCCAATCATTATTATATTGCAAATGGCTTCTCAAGAAATATAGTGTGCTAAGACGCGCGCACTTAGACTCGAAATCTCGTTCGAGATTTAAAGATCGAGATTATCTTACGACGGGATTTAATGTGTAATAATTAACTTAAATAATTATTGGATATACTCGTATATATCGAGATTACATTCCCTAAGTATGTTGCCATCACCCTGTCACTAAATGTGTAACTAGATAACGGTCTATGATCGTAACGGACCGTATTGGACCTGTTTCGGACGCCGAACTCGCCGTAGATATAAGTGTAGAGAATAGTACTATGATTGTAATTGGTTGAAGAGTCTTGCCTCCAGTAGGTCGCGACAAGTCGAAACCTGTCGGAGGCCAGACACGAGCCAAACGGACTGGATTGGTGGGTCACCTAGTCTTTCTATGTTTTACACAGTAGTGTACCCACTACTTGCGCCCATGTACCGGGATATAATAAGGAGTGCCAAATCCAGTCAAATTGTCCAGCCCGACCCTTCATTGTTGATGAAGAGCCAGCTCGCGTTGCAGCTGAGCTATTAATTGTAAATTCACGACGACCGTAACCTCTGAGTTTGTTTCGGCCTTTCTTCTCAGAGATAGTCTTAGGAAACGCCGTGCTCATCAAAGCACTAAAAATATAAATTCGATCCAGCCTGTCCCTTTGCTGCCCTCTCCCAGCGACGCCCTAAGCCGAGGTTCGTACCCCACAGGGGGTGCCCTTAGCGTGCAGTCGCCTAGTTTTAATTAGTTTTAGCCCTGGCTGGAGGCTTTAAGATTTCTTAAGGCAACCACAGGATAGTCCGGTTAAGTAGTCACGACCTCTCAAGGTCAACTACGAGATGCCATATTCTAAAAAAAAAAAAAAAAAAAAAAAAAAAAAAAAAAAAAAAAAAAAAAAAAAAAAACAGTCAAATTGTCCAGCCCGACCCTTCATTGATGAAGAGCCAGCTCGCGTCGTAGCTGAGCTAATAAACGTAAATTCACGACCGTGACCTCTGAGTTTGTTTCGGCCTTTCTTCTCAGAGATAGTCCTAGGAAACGCCGTGCTCATCAAAGCACTAAGAATATAATTTCGATCCAGCCTGTCCCTTTGCTGCCCTCTCCCAGCGACGCCCTAAGCCGAGGTTCGTACCCCACAGGGGGTGCCCTTAGCGTGCAGTCGCCTAGTTTTAATTAGTTTTAGCCCTGGCTGGAAGCTTTAAGATTTCTTAAGGCAACCACAGGATCGTCCGGTTAAGTAGTCACGACCTCTCAAGGTCAACTAAGAGATGCCATTTATAAAAAAAAAAAAAAAAAAAATTGTCAAATTGTTGTACAGGTAATCATCTGTGAAAATAAATAAGAAGAACAAATCGGAGTTTTAATTAAGAAGAACCTCAGAAAATACAGTCCACAACAACGATACAGTCTGACCATTACAGGACCGATTTTATACTTCTTTTGCGTTCTTTATGATCTAGATATAGCAAAAGCTATCGACGCGCCAATTTTACACGTGAACGGCGACGACGCAGAGGCGGTGGCTTACGTGGCGCGTGTGGCCATCAACTTCCGATGCAAGTTCAAGAAAGACGTGTGCCTGGACCTGGTCTGCTACCGGAGACATGGCCACAGCGAGGAGGACGAGCCCATGTTCACGCAGCCCTTCATGTACAAGAAGATCAGGTCTATGAAGACTGGTTAGTACATCAGTTGCCGTTTTTCCACATATTTTACTTCGGTTTATTTGATCTCTTTTAAGGTCCAACAATATTTGTGTCTGACAATGCAAACAAATGTCTCTTGAAACTAAAAAGTACTAATGTCTGATTGCAGTGGATCAGCTGTACGCAGACAAGTTGAAAGCGGAAGGCATCTTCTCCGATTCCGACATCAAAGGATGGGAGAAGGAGTACGCTGACACGCTCAACAGTCACTTTGATCTCGCTAAGAAAATCACCAAGCTCAGTATCAGGGAGTGGATCGATACGCCCTGGACTGGCTTCTTTGAAGCTGTAGACCCTAACAAGGTGCTTAAGTCCAATGCTTTAATCCCTGAAATATTATCCGCTGCAAAACTGAAGAGTTTGTTGTGTTTTTATTTGAACGCGCTAATTTCTGAAACTACCACTCGAATTTCAAAAACTTCCATTCTTACATTTGGTAGCCCAATTCTTGAGAAAGGTTATAGGCTGGTTAACATCACGCTACGACCCCTAAGAGCCGAGCAGAAAGAAAAAGTTCTCTAACGTTTTTCTTTTTTTTTTCACGCAGACGAAGTCGCGGACAGAAGCTAGTGTAGAAAATAGATTAAGTCGGAAACTAGCTGGCAATGAACTATCTTTTAGTACCGTGTTCTCACAATCTCTGCCATTTTTTTCAGATTGAAGAAACGGGAATATCTCAGCTATCAATAAATACCATAGCGAATCATTTCACCACGCCACCGGAGCCGTGGGCTTTCGAGGTCCACAAGGGTATAACTAGGATGCTGAAACTCCGAGAAAAAATGGTTTGTCAATTTTATGGCTGAAGTCAGTTACTTGGATGTGTAATTGCGTAACACCAATAATAGCTTTGATTTTGACAGTACAATAACATTCATTGCGTTATTTACGTTGTTGAGCACACAATTTTTTCGAACATATGAAGCATTGGATTAGCAATACCCTTCAAAATGATTCAGATTGTGTTTGATAGTGCGTGCGTGTTGAGTTGCGTAACAACACAATTAGGGTGAAAGGCATTCGCTGGATGAGGGATGAACGGGACCAATCGTTGAAGTGGTGCACAGGAGGGGCAGCGTCCTCCCCTTTGAGTGGAGGATGATTAGACTTGAATGATGATGAAACCGTTTAGCCAATGGTAACTTAGATAGGTTGATATGTGTGACGTATAGGTGCAAGACGGCATCGCGGACTGGCCAATGGGCGAGGCGCTAGCGTACGGCTCGCTGTTGCGTGACAACGTGCACATTCGCTTTACCGGCGAGGATGTGGAGCGTGGCACTATGGCGCACAGGTACAGTCACGAGCATAAAATACCTTACATTTTAAATAGGTTTTTGTGTAAATTTATTTTCATTTCCATTATTTCAATTATATTTAAAAAAACATTTATAAATATAAACAATAGTAGCCCTGATACTGGTATCAGGAACAGGGTCCAAGCTCCCGGTGGTCAGGACTCCTGCCTGAGAGTCGTCGAGAACGCCGTCTCCAGAAGTACCGCTTTCTGGATTAAGCCCTTGATCCAACTACCTAGCGAGAGTCTCTCAGATGTTGGTCGAGGCTCTTTGCAATTATACCATTGGCCGTCACGACTATCGCCACAATGCCTGCTATATTCACATCCCACTTGTCGACAACCTCGTAGGCTAGGTCAGTTTGCTTACCTTTCTCAGCTTTCACGAGGTTCTCGTCATGCGGAACAGCTACATCCACAATCATCGCGCGTTGCTCTGTTCGATTTATCACCACTACGTCAGGCTTATTGGCAGTAATAGTTGATAGTCTGTGATGATAGATCGACCCCAATATAAAGTGAACGTATAATATTAGACTTGCTATGGGGTGAGGCCATAATGTGTTTGCTTTGTATATATACATTTTATAAGTGGCATGTATATTGCAGGCACCACGTATACCACCACCAGGGCGTGGACGGCGCCACGTACCGAGTGCTGGACACGCTGTATCCCGACCAGGCGCGGTACTCGCTACATAACAGCTCGCTTTCCGAATTTGGTAACAATATCGACTTACTTACATAAATGTTGCAATACTCTTTATTTTTAAGCAAATTGCATTCAACTATTATAAACGGACCGATAAGTACCAAAATAAGCTCAAATTCGCATGCTTGCGGTCAGAGAATAGGTGCCTAATAACATTGCCTACATAACATATAGTCGATAATGTTCCCACTGCTGGGACACAGGCCTCCTCTCAGCGAGAGGGAGTGGGCCGTAATCAACCACACGGACCCAGCGCGGGTTAGTAGATGAGACATCTTCGAATTTTCGGTTCTACGACATGATATCCTCACGATGTTTTCCGTCACCTCTTTGAGAGCAGTGGTGATGAAATAATTTACACAAAGTAAAGCGCAACCTACGACTCGTACGTGGCAGCTAACCCTGGGCCACCACTGTGTTCATTGCCTACAACATTATTATTATTTTATTCTGTGCGCTATTTCGTCTCCAGGCATTTTGGGTTTCGAGTTCGGCTATTCGTACTCAAGTCCGAAGTTGCTCTCCATGTGGGAGGCGCAGTACGGTGACTTCGCGGACACGGCGCAGCCTATGTTTGACACGTTCATCGCGAACGGTGAGAGCAAGTGGGTGAGCCAGTCCGGCTTGGTGGTGCAGCTGCCCCACGGCATCGACGGCGCTGTGAGTATACCACTAACAATAAAGCTGAAGAGTTTGTTTGTTTGAACGTGCTAATCTCGGAAACTACCAGTCTGGTTTAAAAAAATATTTTTGAAATTGATAGCCCAACTCATGAGAAAGGCTATTTAACGACACGTTAGGTCCCTTAGGGGCAAAAACAGAAAAAGTCAGAAAGAACGCTAAGTGAAAATGAGGTAATAGCACGGGCAGGCGATGCGATGCGACGAGATGGGTCGGGGGAACAAAAAGTTTGACGCGGACGAAGTCGCGGGCAGAAGCTAGTTCCTTATAAGATCGCAGATATTTAAATAAGGGTCATCGCACATCTGACAGAAGATATGTCGCGTATCGCGTAACGCCAGAACGGGCAAGTCCTACTAATATTATAAATGTGAAAGTTTGTATGGATGGATGGATGTTTGTTACGCTTTCACGCAAAAACTACTGAACGGATTTGGATGAAATTTGGCACACAGATGGTTTATAATCAAGATTAACATGTAGGATACTTTTTATCCCGATATTCCTACGGGATCGAAACTTTTGCGGGTGAAAGCGCGGGGCGCAGCTAGTAGACAATAAAACATTCAACCTTACTCACTCAATCGATGATGAGAGTGCGTCGAGCGTACTGGAAGATAACGAAGGGACGCCCAACGCATCATCCTTCAGATGTGCAATGCGACACGAACACAAAAAACCGGCCAAGTGCGAGTCGGACTGGCGCACGAAGGGTTCCGTACCATTATCTATAAAAATCACGTCTGTTGTATGGGTATTGTGATAGCGGTAACAGAAATACATGTCATTTGTGAAAATTTCAACTGTCTAGCTATCGCGGTTCTTGAGATACAGCCTGGTGACAGACAGACGGACGGACAGACAGCGAAGTCTTAGTAATAGGGTCCAGTTTTTACCCTTTGGGTACGGAACCCTAAAAAGAACAAGTCAACGAAGCTTCTTAAATAAAGATTTTAAAAAGGCACTTCTTCTGTTGACAACGATGCGGACGAATTTTTTGATGCCCCACGATTATTTCCCTTTCTCTTTTATATTTACTTGTATATATTATCTAATGCAATTACAAAAATAAGGATCTCAATTACAAGAAACATAGAGGCCGGTCTACATTATAGTCCCCTTTGGTTTAAAGGCTTTGAAGGTGCGTGGCATACCTACCAGTCCGCCATTTTGTTTCTTTCAAAATTGCGGCCGCGCATGGAATGCAAACATAAAACATTATAAAACCGTGAACTGCAGGTAATATCACTGGAACGTGACACTACAGGGTTTGGTCTTATTTTGTATTCTGTTTGTATGCCAGGCTTCATATAAAACCTGCAATCCTCTTTGGCCCTGGTGCGGCCGCCCACTAGAACATCGAAAATATTACTGTGTCCTTGTGTAACAGGTTGTTCACCAGAATAAAAAGCTACGATTCCGTTTGTTCAATGTCAGGGTCCCGAGCACTCTTCAGGGCGCGTTGAGAGATACCTGCAGCAATGTGACGACGACGAGGATCACATTCCGGACTTGGACGACAAGCAGTTTGAGTGTAAGTCTTCTATCATAGATACTACATCGACATCCTTAATTACTCCAGCATATTCATGTTACAAAGACTGAAAAGCAATGCTATATTATACTGAAAGGGAGACAAATATGATACCTATAATCGCAGCAATTAGCTCCTCCACTCATTTGTCCACATAATTTGCTTTTTAGGGTTCCGCACCCAAAGGGTAAAAACGAGACCCTATTACTAAGACTCCACTGTCCGTCTGTCTGTCACCAGGCTGTATCTCATGAACCGTGATAGCTAGACAGTTGAAATTACAGATGATGTATTTCTGTTGCCGCTATAACAACAAATACTAAAAACAGAATAAAATAAATATTTAAGTGGGGCTCCCATACAACAAACGTGATTTTTTTGCAGTTTTTTGTTCGATATTAATAATGGCAACAGGTAGAGGCTTGAAATATTCACAGAATATTTAGTTGTATATTCACTTTAAAAATAAATAATTAAATTAAAATTAAATAAATATTTAAGGGGGGCTCCCATACAACAGACGTGATTTTTTTGCAGTTTTTTGTTCGATATTAATAATGGCAACAGGTAGAGGCTTGAAATATTCACAGAATCTTTAGTTGTATATTCACTTTAAAAATAAATAATTAAATTAAAATGAAATAAATATTTAAGGGGGGCTCCCATACAACAGACGTGATTTTTATAGATAATGGTACGGAATCATTCGTGCGCAAGTCCGACTCGCACTTGGCCGGTTTTCGAATATGCCTTCTGCGCTAAGAAGTTGCACCTATGTTTTTTTTTAATCAATCAAATCGCGTTTGTCTTTAATAGGCTTCGGTATTTTGTTATACATTCTGGGTGAGAAGTTTTTATGTAGAAAGCTGTTTTATGTGTAGCGTAAATCTTATTCTTGCGACGTTTCGATTTCTGTGTTTCAAAGTTTGATTTCACGAATGCTGCTATCTATCTCATAAATAAATAATATATATAAACATGATTGGGTTAGCAACTCATACTTTTTAAAAAGTGGCAAGCATTGGTGTTAGTTCTGTGCCTAACAGTCCGATCTACTTCGCCCAGCAGATCCAATTCCAAACCAAATAGGAAAATTATACTGTAGGTGGTTGGTACAGTCAACAGCAAAAGTAGATAATCAAAATCAGAAATTCAAACCAAAGTCAAAACTGATCACGAATACATGGCAGCTGTACTAGTAGTAAATGTTTGGTATAATTTACAATCACATACTTTTGAATCACTTCGACGCCACACAGTTCTGACGCGAACTCCATTCATTAGTATTGAATTTCTGATTTTGATCATCTACTTTTGCTGTTGACTGGCCCTAGTACTCTAGTAGGTATTGTACCTAAACAGATTACCTAAAGTCTATTGAAAAAATTATAAAAATGTTTGAAGTTGTAGAGAAAACTAAAGTTTATTGTGTAAAAATTAAAGTTATTTTTCCGTAAACTCATATTCGTTTACAATAATGCAGATTAATTTCTAGTGAATCTTTGACTTCTCGATAGTGAATCAGCTGCGGGCGGCCAACTGGCTCGTGTGCAACGTGACGACCCCAGCAAACTACTTCCACATGATCAGAAGACAGATCGCCATGCCTTTCCGAAAGCCGCTCATCATCATGACGCCTAAAGTCGGCCTCAAGCACCCCTATTACCGGTCCAAGTTCAGTGAATTCTTACCTGGAACGCACTTCAGGAGGTGAGCTCATAAGTATTCATATGAATCATGTATTCGAGTACAGTCGAATCTTTTAAATTCTCGTCATTTTTCAAATTCTTTGCTTTATTTCACCTGCCAGGTCAACATACCTTTTGAAGCTATACGACACTGAGCAGACTCTTGCATAGATAATTACAGGGATAAATTAAATTAACTAGAGAAATACCGCAGACGTGATGAGTCCTAAAATTAGATAAAAAAATTGATCTTAAAACTTTTTTTTTGGGTCAATGACCTTTGGTAGTGTAGTTAGAATTACTTGAGATATCAGTTCAATAAGCGTTTATTTTTTGTAAACGTCACAGATGTGAGTCGTTATCTCAATATGATAAAACAAAAAAAAATGTTTTTCTTCAAGTAGATAACTAAATTATCAGCGGTTATTGACCCCAAAAAAAATTATCATATTTTTTTTTGTGTTTTATCGTGTTTAGATATCGATACTCAACACGTCTGCGAAGTTTCGCTAGCTAATTTAAATTGACCTTGCATATTTAATAACTTTGAAACAAATATCAAAATAGCATACAACTTTGACTATTGTCGAGTTGACATCAACCAACATTTTCTGGTTTTGGACTTGTGAACATAATTTAGATGACTCTTACGATAACATTGATTGATGTTCGATACGGTACGAAAGCGTATCGAGTGGTTATGAATAGTTATGCTGGAAAAATAAACGGTAATCTGACTTCACGTAGCCGTTAGGTAGTGTCCTACCTATCCTACAACCTACGTACTGTCTGTCATACATAATATTCCGTTTGCTTTCGACAGAGTGATCCCAGAGGAGGGCCCAGCCAGTAAAAAACCCAGTGAGGTGAAGAAGCTAATCTTCTGTTCTGGCAACGTCGCGGTCAAGATTGAAGACATACGGAAAGAAGCTAAAGCAGAGGCAAAACTCGCCGTGTGTCGCGTCGAACAACTGTTCCCATTCCCTTACGACCTGATCCTCAAGGAGTACTGTAAATACGAGAAGGCGAAAAAGTGCTGGTGTCAGGAAGAGCACAAGAACCAGGGTCCTTGGCTCTTCGTCAAAGTTCGTATGGAGAACCTCTTTGAAACGAAAATGATGTAAGTACAGAACGGTACAGTCATCAAAATGTTAGGATGGATTCACGTGAAGAGGCTTACCTCGTCACCCGCACCAATATTACATTCTGTCTGGCGGGAGTGAGGGTGCTGCTAACATCACACCCGCACTGGCCCAACTTTCATATACCTAGACAGGAACAACTATCTGTAGACCTTATTATTATATTCTTCGAACCTACGACACGCAGTGAAGATGATAATTACTTATATCAGGTGGACCGGATCGGACCGCCGGTGATGGTCTATTGCGCGCCCCTCCACTATGTAAATCTGCCGTCTAAGTTCTCATATACACATGCGGCACGTTGCCAACTGCAGCCCTCTACCCTCGTCGGCGGCAGCCGTTGACAACGTGCCGGTTGTGTATTTAAGTAGGTACGTGCTCAAATACACGAGCAGCACAGGCGTGCGTAGATGCGTCGACGGCTGTCGCCGACGAGTTTCGAGGGCTGCAGTGCCTCTAATTTCACTAGGTACAAACGCCAGCACATCAAGCTACTACATCCTGTCAAATTTCTTTAATAGACTTTCAACATTATCGCTAAAGCATTAAGGTTCAAGGTTGATTGGAAAAATTTGACAGCTTCGGGTAGCTTGACCTGTTGGCGCCTGTACAATGACAGCCCGGTTCATTTTGACATTACAGCAATATTCAAATCATTGCGTTAAAAAATGATTCTTTACGTTACGTTTACGTCCCACGTTGGTGCTATGCCAGGGTCTCTGAAGTATATGTACTTAACTACTTTTTGTCCTCAGTTGCATATCAAGACCATCAAGTCCAGCATCGGCGACGGGTATCAAATGGATGCACACGAAAGAATTAAAAAACCTAAAAGCAGCCATTTTAGATGGCCTTTAGGATGTTGATGTTTTTGATACCTAACCTTATGAAGATTATTGCAAATTAATGACCTTACACCATGCCACGTACAGATGTGTGAAACAATACATGAAATGTTACAAACGTTAAAACAAATCTGCATAGTTCTAGCGCATGATGACATGTCCTTACCGACTGGTAAACTATATGTAACGTATGACGTATTGAAATATTTCATTTTATGTTACGTTTCACAAATGTGTATCCGGCATTAGGATGCTAAATCGCCTTTAGTGGAAATGCATTTGTTACCTATTCGCTGAAAATTGCGTTTATCTGCAAACCTACTGTTACATTGCAATTGGAATTGACCGTTAATAAAAATTTACCAGTTGTACTTTAAATTTTAACACGATTTTATTATTATTATTTTCCCTGTGTATGGTTTTAGGATATTTATGTAGCAGCTTAATTATTAACCTTTCAGTTAGCAGTATAGCCTTTTTCGGCACCGTGCACGCGACACAAAGTACATTTTTGCACGCGACTAGCAGCCTGAACATAGAAATATAAATAACAATTTCTTATATCTATCGGCCTAAATGAAATTCATTTAGACGCATCGGCTGAATAATGAATGAATGAGCCAGCTAGTTCATAACTAGCTGGCTGATGGTTAGGCCATTTTTACATTATGGTGACCATGATTGTGTGTGACAATAAAAATGTACCTACTCTGTGGTGTGTGACGAAAAGAGATAAGATATCTGACGTTAGGAATTGTCCTTTATTCGCATAATATCATATTCTCAAAATAGCAGATTCTCAAAACATTAGATTCGCTAAATATTATATTCTCAAAATAGCCGAAGTACAATCAAGCACTCAAAATAAATAAAGCCAAAACTTTTTTTTGCGAATTTAACTTATTTACTTAATTTAATTATTTTTTTTGAGAATCTGCTATTTGAGAATATTATATTATGCGAATAAAGGAATTAAATATTAAGTACTGCTATCCGGCTGCTGCCGCGGCACCGCTCGCTACGCTCGCTCAGCTCGTGCGTGATTGGTCACAGTTCTAACCTAACCTACGAACAGCCGAACTATTTACTTGTTGTTTTTAAACCACGCACATCTATTATTGCGACCATAGACGTATTATAATACGTCCATGATTGGGACACTGCAGCAGGCTGACAACTAGGTTTTTGGAATCCCTGACCATAGATTATACACTATGCTACCGAAAGGTGACTGACTTGCCACAGTCTCTCTCAAAGAAATTGGTTTATTTTAAAACTTTAATTTTCTTACTTTTGTAGCTGCAAGACGTCCACACATCCGTCCGCAGGCACAGCAAAAATGAATATAATGCCTGGCTCACTGCCTCACACCGATAAGAGGCCTGTGTGTGTCGCAAAAGCCGCAGCAGTAGGAACATTATAGGCTGGTATGTTTCATCGATCTATGTATCATCATCATCATGTTAAGTTTTGTTTAAAAAAAAAAATAGTCCAAGCATATAAGGAGATTGGCAATTGTTCTTTGTTTCTATTTTAATTTGGAAGACGGTAAGCCAAGAGTACTTACGAATTCCAGGCAGAAAATCTCATAGATTCTTGTTGCCCTTGTTGGTTTGACAGTTGACACAGTTTGACAAGACTGACAGTAATAAAACCACACAATAGTAGGTATAATGTTCTGTCAACTGTGAACAAAACTGAAACTCCTGAATCCTGAATGAAACCACGAAAAAACCGGCTGGCTACAAAAGTTTATTATGATATAAAATACGTTTTAATAAACTAAAATGATGTCTTCCTACTTCGATTTCTATTGTAAGAACATAGAAAGTGAAGATGCACAGAATGCAGACGGCATCACAGGCACCTGTTACTCGATGTGTCCTGAAGAAGAAGTTAAATTGTACGTACACACCTTTAAAACTAGTCGGACTCATGTCACGTTCTTCATAAAGTAGTACCTAATTTAAGTAGCTCATTGGGGGTCCTTCCTATCCTTGTTTACCTTATTCGACATTTTTATTGTTTTGTATACACATATTTTGTAAAAGATTACAAAATACATTTAACAATACTATTGACTATAGTAAAACGGCGTGAATAGGTATGCAGGGGTGAATCGGGACAAAACTTTAAAATGGATTTTAATATTGAAATATTATAGTTTGTTGCCAGAAAAGACTCCAATGTGTTTACTGTTTTTTAATTAAAGTTAGTTAAATTAGTATCCTTGTTAGCAACAAACTATATTATTTTAAAGTTCAAATCCATTTTAAAGTTTGTTCCGATTCACCCCTGCATCCCTATTCACCCTGTTTTACCGATAATTAAAAAGACTTATTCTGGTTGATTTAATTATTCAAGTAGTCAGTGGAAGGAAGCACTGCTCTTTATGGCCTGGTGTTTTTTCAACCTTCACGCATGTGCTTTAAAGTACAGTGGAGCCTTTACATTAGTTCACGTTGTTAAGGCGCGAGGTGGAGCGTCTCGTCCATGTGTTAGAAGTGTGGGGCAGTGAGAGGAAGCTGGTGAAGAGTTACAGCCGCTCTGCAGCAGACTCCAACATGGCTGTTCCACATCTGTTGCGGCCAAACTCTGTGCTCACCAACACTGTACAGTATCTGCTGATGGAGTAAGACTGCATTTTAATTTTATTACATAAACAATATTATTGTGCCTGTATACTTAGGGTTAGGCTGATATGTGTCTAAAGTACACCCACATTTTCATTGATTGATTCATTCATTCATTGATTCATTAATTGACCATTATTTAACACATTTTTAACTTGCAATATACCTTTATATCTTACCTTTTTTGGGAAATCATCAAATGACCCCTCCCGCTTTGGGCGGAGCAGAAGGGAGTATCAGACTTTTACTGACTAAAACCCACCTGTGTTCCTTCAGTTGCCTGTGCCAGGGGCCACGGTATCTCTTTCGAACAACCCGCAGCCCCGGCGGCATCGGCCCTAGCGGACCCCGTCAGTTTGTGCTGACATCTCTTTGAGGCGCGCGTGGAACACAACGCGCCGTCGACCCGGGCCTGGTCCTTACCGGGCGGCGAGCTGCCCATAGCTCGCCGCCCGCAAGCCTGCGCCTACGGTGGCCGGGAGTCGGCTGTTGACTTCCGTCCAGGGCGTCTCCTGCGGCGGCTGGGCGCGCGAGGGTGCAGAGATTGCCTCTCCCTCACGCGCTCCGCCTCCTCCTTCGCGAGCATTACTGCTTCGCAGAAGGAGGTGACGGCCTCCCATTCACTCTCGCTCCGTACCCTGGCCTGGACGAGGGCCGGACGCGAGAGGTCGCCGCCGACGATCGCCGCCACGAGGACACGGCGGGGCCCCGCCCAAGCCGGGCAGACCTCCACCGTATGCTCCACCGTGTCCTCCGGGCGATCCCCACAGTGGTGACACCCTGGCATTTCCTTCCGCTTTATCCTGAACAGGAACCTCCCGAAACAACCGTGTCCGGTGAGGACCTGCGTCAGGCTGAAGGTGAGGGCGCCGTGGCGCCTCTCTAGCCACTCCTCAAAGAGGGGACTTATCGCCGCAATTGTGGCGTGCCCAGCGCTGGGTTGCGACAATCGCACACTCCATGCCGCCATGAGCTCTATCCGCTGTGCCGTGATTTCTCGCGGCAGCGGAGTAACGCCCCGGCGTTTTGCCTTCTCTCGCCACTCCCATATGTGGGCGAGGACTTTGGCCTCCTGATCCCATGGTGGCAATCCGGCAAGGAGGCTCGCCGCCTCAGCGGAGACCGTGCGGTATCCTCGGATAAGCCGGACAGCCATGACCCTTTGGGACGCGTTCAATCGGCGGGCTGGTCGCTGCCTCAGGGAACGCGCCCATACCGGGGCCCCGTAAAGGGCCATGGACCGCACGACCCCCGCATAGAGCCTCCTGCAGGAGGCGTTTGGTCCCCCTAGATTGGGAAGGAGCGGCCGCAATGCAGCCCCGGCCCGCTCCAGTCTGGGAGCCAAACGTCGGAAGAGCTTTATATCTTACCTTACAGCAGGACTGATTTTGACGGGATTTTCACTAGCAGATAAATGATGTTCTAAGGAGTAACTTTGTTACTTTTTGTTAGAAAAAGATTAAAAAATTAAAATAAAACAGCGAAAAAAAAATTAAAGCCCATCCGACATGCACGTGAACGTAGTTGTGGGCACAACTAGTATATTATACTAAAATTTTGTAAACCTTATTTCTCCTTGATATAAAACGAATAACAAGTGTCATGACATGACACTTGTTATTGTTTGTGTAATGTTCCAGTATCACAAGAAGAGTGGATGTGCCTGCCTCAGTGGTGTATGACTATGTGAATGACCGCCTGAGAGCCGTGAGACAGGATGCTACCATACAGAGGCTACCTCCTGAACAGTGCGCTTGTCTT
The DNA here is from genome assembly GCA_947507525.1 of Apamea epomidion. Classification (NCBI taxonomy): domain Eukaryota; kingdom Metazoa; phylum Arthropoda; class Insecta; order Lepidoptera; family Noctuidae; genus Apamea; species Apamea epomidion. The sequence continues at coordinate 2,221,492 of OX382234.1, forward strand.
TTAGACCCTATGATCAGGTTTTATGTGTATTATGGCTATAAGTAAGTGTGTGTTATCTATTTTTAACAGCTAAAAATAATACCTGTCCTTTGTTCCCTCTGCGCTCCCACCGATAACACAGTGGAAGTGGCGAATTTTCGAGCCAACAAAATTTAAATAACTGTCGTGCCAGCAACACGAAGAAGATGAACAGCTAAAAACTTTCTGCTTTTTTTTAATAGCTCAGTGAATCTTGTACAGGACTTAAATTGTGCAGAATATAACAAGAACTTGTTGTAACAAAAATTGACGTGAAACCAATCCTTACAGGAGATTTTCGAAAAATAAAACTGATATTCGAGACCATTGACATGATTTCTTCAGAGTTTTCACACAGCATCATCATCATTAGCCATTTACGTCTCACTGCTGGGCGAAGGCTGTCCTCTCTGTCCAGATCTGCCAAGAACCAATCTTTACTAAAGGAGCCCAGGTCATCCCGCCATCTCCGTCTGGGCCTGCCGAGATGTCGTTTGCCATTAAGCGGGACCCACTAGGTCGTAAGTTTGGTTACCAATTGGTCGTCTGACATGCGGCAGATGTGCCCTGCCCATTTCCATTTAAGCGTGGCAGCTTTCCGAGTGACATCAGACATTGTTACTATCATGAAAAACATAGTCCCTGTGAAAAACCTCCACTAAGATTTATTTCGGGCTTTAATTTGTCTTAAAATGCCTTATCTAACAAATGTGTCTTTTAAATTTTAAAGTTTTATTTTTATTTATAAAGTAAGGAAATTATTGATGCCATCATTCCCTCTATTCTTTTCCTATTTATAACTTGTAACAAATCTATTTCAGGTTATCAAGCCTTCCCCTAAAGGACTATGACCCAGTGCTCAACAAAAAGTACTTATTGGAATGTATAAAATGGTACCTCTCATGCTGTGACACCATAGACAAAACATGTGGGAAGATAGACCACCTAACAGGTTTCCTCTCAAACCTACATTTGAATGGCAAAGATAAGAAAAATAAGCTTGCCAATGACAAAGTGCTGATGGAAAGTCTGTACATATTGTGCAATCTAGATGATTTACATCCACTCTTCAGATATGTGAATTTGTCTAAAGAATTTAAGAGGTGAGCAAGTGTTAAAAATAATTTCAATCTTAATTTTTTTTTGTTTGTTATGGTTTGACAAACAATCTGGCAGTCCACGTGGTGGTCGATGGTCTCCATCGCCTATGGACATCTGCAATACCAAAAGCATCGCAGACGCATTGTGGTGCCTTAGACAAAGCCTTAATGTCTCATGTGCCTGTAACGACACTGGCCCCCCATCCCCTTCTAATCGAAACATAGACGAGACAAAGTAATATGTAGATTATGTTGATATAATTTCGATAAACAAGCTCCTTTCGCAATTTAGTTTAGGTCATTTTTTTTTTCAGACACCCGAATCTTCAATTAGCTTACGAAATAGCAATAGCAAATTTGCAGGGCAACTACATAAGAGTGTGTAGGCTGTCAGAGAAGTTGTGCCCACTCTCATACTGTGCCCTAAGTACCTACTTACCCACATTACAACGGTAAATATTTAATTACTTAGGCACCTGTCCCTCCGCCGTCAAGGAAGCGTATAACTATCAACGATTTTCTAGCTCAAGAAACGATTGTAGGTCCTAAGTAAGTAAAAGCTATAGATATATTAATAGTTGATCGCTGACTATTCGTGTCCGTCTGGATGAACAGTCATTAGGCGTATTTAACGTTGAATTTATGCCCAAGAATTGCTTCTATTTGCTTCCTGTTCTCAAACAATTGCTTCCATCGTATTCTAGAAAAAAAAAGCATTTTAAGGGTGACCATTCACTCTGATGACAGTACTGCCGGTCATGAGTCGTAGTGTCCCTGATAAATAGAATTATTGAAATTCACAGTGGTCATTATGTATGAATGTAGGCAGGCCAAGGAAGCACTTCCCACATTATTGATGGCCGCCTCACGAAACAGGTTCTCCGTCTAAATAAACTAAAGCTGCGCACAGTTACTGCAGCTTTAACTGGCCATGGGTCATTTAACAAACACCTCTATGTCATAGGAGTAACAGGCAGTCCGCTGTGCAGGGGTTGCATGGAGGATGACGAGACAGCGGCGCATGTGCTGCTAAACTGCCCGGTGGCAGGCCTCCGTCACTCCATGTACTTGCGCGCTATAAGTGCCTACCGCCCAGCCGAGCGGTCTCGGTCCGCCGGCGGATCAAATTCAGTGCGGTTTTCGCAAGCGAAGCGCGCGCACGCCGTTCAATTTTAATAGTGCTGTTCGTTCGTACGCGTATTACGATGCCGTGTGGTGCCTTATGTGCTGTAGATGGGTGTAAATCAAGCAAAAGAAAATCCTTTTCTGAAAACCGCATCGATATCGGTTTAGCCAAACGCGAGATTATCGCGCACAAACATACATACCTACAAACCATACAAGTCAAACATCTCAGTTTGGCCTGTATGTCTGATCACCTCCTTTTTTTTAAGTTGGTTAAATATTTTATAAATGATAAAATTTTTAACTGCCACATAAAAGTCAGAACATATTCACAGTTCTCAATAACATAGATAAAAAGTTATGTTAATTTAATTTTATCGAAGCCCTGCGATTACTGTGGAATCGCGCGGTGCGAAGCAATCACTGCTGTACGCTTGAGCATTTAGGCGCATTTTAGCATACAGTGGTTGTTGACGCGAGGGAGTAGGCAATTATCGTAATAGGTATTGGAAATTTTCTACTGAGTGAAGTATCTGTTACGTAGTAACTATTCAGTAATCTGTGCCGGTGGTCGCCACGTACAGGGCAAAGTACTTCGGTAACCCAGGTACCCTACGTGAGACGTTCAGTAGCAACAAGGCGTTGCTGGCCTTCCTTGAGGAGCTGGGGTGGATCGAATGATCGATTTTCCCACCCGTACGCAAAATACGCGTATTGTCGTGGAGTTGCGGACACCAGCCCGTTTTACCTATTACCAGTGGCCGTTAATTACTTCTCGTTTGCTTCTCTCAATGTTTTACAACGATAATACTGTAACTATCACGGCAATAGAGATATCGACTTATGCGTGGTTTATCAATATTTTAGTGCCTGACAAAAAAATATAGCAAATCACTTAATTAACATTGCAGTTATGCTTGAGTAGGCGATAAATCTATCGTATTGTACCGGTTGCCTACAGCTAAGTATTATGTTATTAAAAATAAATGCCTATCGTATTTAGTGACAAAAATTTATACAAATGTAAATAAACACCATTAAGATTATATTTCAATTCATAACTTCCTACATCAGAATGAATGGTCACCCTTAAAATGTTTTTTTTTTCTTCTAGAATACGATGGAAGCAATTATTTGAGAATAGGAGCAATTCTTGGACATAAATTCAACGTTAAATACGCCTAGTGACCGTTCATCCAGACGGACACGACTATTCACACTGCTGGCGTGGCTGGAATTCTCTCTCTCCACTAGTTTATTGAGCTACAAGAGCTATCAAAGAGAGTACTTACTCAGCGACGCTCGCTTGGCGGGCAGAACACTCATTGAACCCACGCTTAGTACATACGCACACCAGCGAGTAATCGCTCGTCGCCGTCGCGCACTTCCCGCTCGTTGCTCGCCAGCTCGTTTTTAATTGCTAGCTCTACTCGCTCCTCGTTAATCGCCGGCGGTGGGACAGATGCCTTAGCTTTAATATTCTACATCGCAAGACCACTGGCGCTAAGTTAACACTTCGCAGCTCTTGCTGTACATACAATCCCAGGGAAATGTTAACTTTGATAACTCTTTCAGACGTGCCCTTCAGGTAATGAGCCACGCATACAACAACAAGCGCCTGACGGTGCCCGGTGCGACTCTTGCGCAGTGGTTGCGCTTCAGGACGGAACGCGACGCGGTTTCAGCGTGCGCGCATTTTGGCCTCAAAGTAGAGGGAGCTGCTGTGCGGTTCGATAAGACAGAGTTCAAAGCAGACGCTGCTTTGGTAAGATTGTATTTTTTATCTCTTAGCTTAATTTGCTGATAAGTACGAACTTTTATGCTTTTGCTATGGTGCTTTTTGTAACAAGACGAAAAAAGGCTCTTTTGATACGTTTATTTATTTTGCCCCTTTAGAACACACCAACACCTCAGGACATAAGGGAAAAGTTCGATTTGAGTATAATGGATATATTTTCCTACACTACGCCAAAATAGCATTTTATTTTTTATAGTATTTTCTTAATATTGATATCATTGATTGTTAAACTGATCACAGCGTTAGTATTCCAAATAAAACGATTATTTTATAAAGGAATCCTTTATTTGTTTTATTTACATAAGAAAATTCTCCTAATTATGCAATAACTAATTACAATGGACAACAAAATCTATCTAATATCAAATGGTTGCATGGCTCCCAATGTCCAATTCATTCCATAAGTACGCTGTGTACCTTCCTATCTGATATTAATGAGTACGACACCGCAGTGGCGTCAATTCATTTATATTTTATACTATACATAACAATATAATGTAAAAATAGCCAAAATGTTAGAAATATTACACTGTCAAAGAAGTGAGGGTAGTTCCGAAATATAGTTTCTATTTATTTTACATGCAATAATTGATACTTAATTTATTTTATTCTATAGTTCTTTCTCTTATAGATTGATATAGAAAAATATTGTGACAGTTCTCTGACAATGTAATGAAGGTAGTGGTAGTGTAATGTAGGGTGTAGCAAATGATTAAAACAGCTTTGCCTACAACATTATATTATAACAACAGCCGAGAACCACACTCCACTTCGCTACAACATCATAAATAAATTAATCCTTATATTGAAACAATTTCATTGTACTCCGCAATGTTGACCATGCTACACTTTTAATTAGATTTTTTGCTTAAACATGAGTTACCGATACACATAATAAATGCTCCATTTGAAATACACTGTGGTTCCTGTGCAGTGTGCCAATGGATTAAAACAATTTTGAAACAAAAATGAGTAATATCACAGATCATAAAATCATGAGGGCAGCCGCATAGTCGATATTGCGGAATTTCGATGCGGAGAATGTCGTGAATGGTAACTAATTAGTTAGGTAGACGCTACCGATTCGTAGATTAAATTTATTTTTAATGAGTACCCAATAACTATATAAACACTCGCATTATAAATAACCAACATGTTTCAGAGAACTTGTCAAAGCGTATAGACATAGCGTTGATAAACACACGAATAGTAAATATTTCATAAGATATTCTCCATGTAGAATTTATCAGTAATAACAATTTTATACAACTCGTGTCTACAAACGTTACGTTCGTAAGATTTAGGATTTGAATACATCCGTTTGGTAGCACCTAGATGTTCATCTATATAAGGGGAAGGTAAACATTAAAAGTAAATAAAATTATAAATCGTCAGGAACCATGTAAAACTAGAATAAATTCAATACAACAAATGAATGTCATAACAAGTTTTTAGACGTTCGTCTGCGCGTGATTTCATTGTGATACAACATATAAAACTGATAAATAACTTTAAAACAACAACAAAAGCTCTAATGTACAATAGAGGTATATCATTCAACTATACATTGACATGAAACATGTTTACCTTCCTAGAGGTCGATTGTGGCGAACCTAAGTAGTTGTCATGTCACTGAGGATTAGACTGAGAGCCGTCGGGCAGTGGCGCCGGCGTGACCTTCGAGAACCTATAGAGGAGACGTTAGACAAATCCGTAACATTCATGTTACTACGTGTTTAACTTCATACTAGACACATTGAGACGCTAACAATACTTAACTACACACGTTCACGCCGGCGACACTGTTCCGCGTCGCACCCACTCACGCGATAAATACACGCACACAACTCACAGCTGATCCTCTCACACAGACGCAGTAGGGGAGCGCTCGAACTGCAGGCGCCGAGCGTCGAGAGACGCTTCTTGTACCTTCCACTGAAATAACAGGCAACGATTTTTTTTTACACTAACTATTTATAATGTACTATTTGTTCGCATCACGAAACCGTATGCTGAGTTCATGACCTTCACCTCTGAGCTCAGAATTTTTTTATCCGACCCAGGAATCGAACCCAGGACCAAGCAGTACCGCGATGTGACTAAACCTATTTTTTTCTTTTACCTCTCCTGCCGGCATCCTAGTTGCTCTTGAGGAAGGCGTCGTCGAACAGCTCGAGCTCGTGCGACAGGTAGTTGGCCTTGTTGCGTAGCTTCTTGGCAGACGTGGAGGCGTGCTCCAACATCTTGGTGGCCTCCTTCACTTCGCTGAGCTCGGCGTCCATCTCCGTCGTCGCCTCGTCGATGAGCCGGCACAGGCGCGCGAACATCGTGGACAGCTCCCTGGCGAGAACATGTTACTTTAACATACATAATATAACATCACGCCTGTAATCCCCTAAGGGCTAGGCAGAGTCAAATGCACTTATGATTTTAAGGATCGTACGTTCCCGCGACCCCCGGCGTAGGCGTGAGATGGAACACCGGGGTGGTTTTTAGTCAGTGAGAGTCTGACAGACCCCGCCGCCCGCCCCAGGGCGGCGGACATCCATGAGGATTTTCCACCATAAAAAAAGGGGACACAGAGGTCAAGATAGGTGGTGGAGTATAGTGTGAGACAGCTCCACATCCACACCCTGCGTCCATCGAGGTAGTCCCACTTTATGAGGCTCGACCTACGCCTTCCCACCTGAGTTTATCATTTATCATTTAGGAGGTTCTTACTGCTGTACTTGATGGCTGCAGTTGGCGGAGGTGAGATCGACGATGAGGCGCAGTTTCTTGCTGGCGTGCGCGACGTACTGCTGCTTGAACACGCGCTGTTGTGCGCGCGCAGTCCACGTTAGCCGCTCGTACGCGTACAGGGCTCCGTATAGGGCTCCCGTTACAACGACAAAGCGCCAGCCCACTGTCTTCAGAAGCTGCGAATAGATAAGAATAAATGAGTTGAGATATTCTATTTTATTCCGTTCCAGACACTTACAGCTAACTTACTTAGGGTTAAAAAAAAAATTGAAAGCCATTTGTAGCCAGTTTTCGCTGATAAACACCAAAATGAAGTCGAAAAAGATCAGCACAAAATACCTATAGCATAAATTTTCAAATAAATACATATTAGATAAACCGTGCCACCTTCAACGATGACGGGACTGATCTTAGTTTGACCCTGTAGATACACGTGACTGTCGTAACTGTAGATACACTCACTAGTCCAGACAGCAGTAGCCCTCCCATGGTGCCCTGCGACGTGAGCGCTCCCACAGCGAAGCGCGACACCAGGCCCCACTCCTCGGCCGACAGCCCCACGTGACTGCCGAGCGCCGGCCCGTTACTTCGCACCACCTCCATCGACGACGGCACTGAACTCACTGACGGCGGGATCTGGAACGTTCATTGTGTGTTTAGAAAGTTATTGGGAGGTGTAGACGCGCTGTTAGATAGAAGCACAGATCACTCCCTCTTGATACCCCATTGTAGGCAGTTTTTATCCGCCACTAATAAGTGTTATAGCACTTGTGAAGTCTCTATTCGTAGCTCGACATCTTCAGTGTCATCTTGACATTAGATCTGCGAGTTTCGTTTGAAGATTTTGTTTTCCGTAAAAATCAATAAATCTAGTAAAACTGTTTAAGAAAGTGAATTTATGCTGTAAAAAGGTATAAAAAGTCATCCAGGACTTCCAAGTATCAAAAATATGCCATAACTTTCCTCCTTTAAGTAAAATCATTTGAACTGAGCCGTCCAGCCAGAGCTCAAGTTATATTGGACAACTGACAAAGATCACGTGATATATTTTTGTGATGTCCTTTTCTCCCATAACAAAAATTTCCATTACGATATTTTTACAGTTATAATTGAATAAATTATGGTATTGACGGCATGGTTATAATAAATTGAATTGAATAATAATGGGTATTTATGAGAAAGTGGACATAAACGTGCTTCCGATTTTAGTTTTTCTTTCGTAGTCATTTAACTTTCCGAGACAAGCAGTAGAAAGTCAGGCAATCTGGAGGATGATTATAACTTTGCCGCCTAAAGTAATTCTTTCCAGCTTCCTCATTGTTGTAGTTATATTCAAAGTAAAGCAGATAGATAGATTAATCTATCTATGCATAAAAATAATCAAAGTGACACATAGTTCCACAATACAGTAGCATATAGTAAAAGCTGTGTAGTATACAGTAAAAGCTGTGTAGCTATGGCTGTACGTATTTATAACAAATTAAAAGCTGTGTAGCTATGGCTGTACGTATTTATAACAAATTAAAAGCTGTGTAGCTATGGCTGTACGTATTTATAACAAATTACCATGTAAACATAAATGACTAAATAGCAGACTGTTTAAAACTCACTTATTTAAATGGCTAAATAATAATAACTTTTATAGCATTAAGGAATACCTTGAACATAAGTTGTGTTAACCATTTTGCATGCTTTAGTCTTAAGCAAAACATGTATGATCTCATCCTTAACTCATGTAACACCATGTTTTATGCAAATAAATAAATAAATAGGAACTCTTGCAACAAAAAAGCGACTTTACTGTGCTTATGTACTGCCTGCGCATGAAAATTCGGTTTGGTTTAGTCCTTGTTTAATCGCACGGCATCGTTGGCCTGTAATTCACATACCTGTGTGTACTGTGGGGGGTTCTTGAGCGCGATCTTGTTGGTGTTCTTGCCTTGGAAGCGCTGGATGAGCGCGGTGATGCCGTACGAGAAGCGGAAGGAGAGGTCTTCCGTGAAGTCCGCGCAGAGGTTGTCACAGTTGAGGCGGTAGAGGACTTCGAAGGGTTGCTGGTGAGGGATGATGTAGCTGGCTGCGGCCGCGCGCTTGTGTATGGGCAGAATGTTGTACATGCGGTCTAGAACAAACAAAACTAAAGTCAAATGCTGTACTAAGTATCAAGTTGTCAGATACTAAATGATTTAATTTCTGTAAGTAGGTTTGCACAAACACTTTTACACACCATTCATATTATAAAAACTAGACGAAGTAGCATTTTCTATCAGACTACCCTGAGAAGGAACACCAAAATAAACTCAGACGTCACAGTATCTTATAAAGTCCAGACATAATCACGGTGAGATCATGTGAGGACCATGTAGATTAGTGTCTGATAAGGTCTTTTGAGGAAGGAACCACACAGATTTGAGTGGACTTGTCCAGCCAGTGCATGCATTTGTCAATAATCGTGTAGCTCTACTCTATATCTGATCTATCATTTGTATATTTCGCTGTCAGGATCAAGCAACACTTTAATATTGTCATAGGCCTATATTGAAAATAGCCAAGCACTTATCTAACGCTATAAAATATGATACTAAAGTCGTCAGACGGAAGAGGTTGTTGAGATTCTGTTTTGAGGCGAGTTATTTTTTTGTGCCAATATTATTTGTGCGTTTTCTTTGGGAATTTTGTGTATTATTTCTTATTGTAAATATGTCTGTATTTTTGTGCATGTTTTTTTCAAATAAATAAATAGTTTTCACGCGAAAAGAAAGCTCTTCTCTTCGTTTTCTTTCACCTACCAGCCATCTCCTTCTGCGCCTGGTCCATCTCATTCCCAATATCAGCCGACAATCTCTTCTTGAGGCGCGACCCAAGTCCGGCCTCCACGTGTCGGTGTAAGGCTCGCTTGTACTGGTCGAGATGCGCGCGTTCCGTGCGGAATGGCGTGTCGTACTCGTCGACGAGTGCTGACAGGCGGCGTATCTCCTGGCTTAGGGTTAGCGATACCTGGAAACAAGGTACGAGGACATAAGTTTACATGATACTTTGCCCCTTTACTAGGTCGTCTAAGACATCTTTTCGATGATAAAATGATGAATCTATACGGAGTGGTAATTCCGAAAGCGGATGTAAGGCAGTTTACGCAAAAATCAGAAAATCTCTTCCACGCCCATTAACACCCTGTATAATTCAGGTTAGTTTGGCAAATGACATGTGCGTTACGTGTTTAATGCTCCACGTAATTATTTGGGAACTCTGCCTGCTTTGAAGGTAAGCTTGTGACAACTGTCATAATAAGAAGACATAAAGGTGTCGTCAGACATTCTAGCTTCTGGGTCATTCATCAGTAATTATTATGAGGAGATCAACCGGCAGCCGCAAACATACAATACAGATTTAGCATCTGGATATTCTAGAAGCCAACCTACAAGAAACACTACAGTTGCTGAATATAAATGATGATCGTACAAGCCGTATCGGAGGGTCGTACTCGTCTACTATGGCGGATAGGTCACGGATCTCTTCACATACTATCATGGATACCTGGATGGAAGGTGGTTTATGGTGAGATCAAGGTAATCTAAGAGGCATGTCTCGTGATTTAAACGGATCTTTTCGTACAGTGGACTTGAAGGTAGGGAAGGGAAAATAGTACAGAAGTAAAACCTTCGCTAACACCGGACAAAATCATACGCCTCGCTCGAAACTATAGTGTAAGGGCATTGGTAGATGACGTGCTTTGTGAGTGCCACGCATGCGGGCCAATCCCGTACGTGATCCACTCCGTATAGCACCGAAAATGCCATGACAGGATTTTGAGCGCCTTTTGAGCGGTGCGGTAGTATGTTGTGTGCCTTTTAGTCTCTGCTAAAAAGTAAAGAAAGAAAACACATTGTATTCCTTTCTTTCTTTCTAGTTTCAGTTCGTATGTAGTACCTTGTGCTCGACGCTCTCCACCATGCGGTTGATCTTGTCCTTCATCTGGCGCGTGATGGTGGTGAGCTGTTCCTCGATGGCCGACAGCTGTTCGTGCAGCACGCGTTGCTTCTCCACCTTTGCTGCCTTCTGGTCCGAAGCTGTGTTGTATACCTGCAACGTTACTTGGTAAGTTAGTTGGCGTTAGGAAACCGGGTTTGAGCACTGGAAATGTAGGACCTTTGTAAAAATGTATGTATAGCATAATGAATAAGCGTAAACGTTCTCCTCATAGCTGGGAGACAAAAATTATAATTGCAGCATTATTTTTCTCTAAATTCGAGCTTATTGCTCATTGCTCAATGACTGGGTTGTGGAGGTCAGACGGCATGATGTAAAATATTCAGCTACATAGGTCAGGCTGAACGCGGACCCGATATAGTTAGGACAAAGGCTAAGCAGATGATGGTAGCGGTTATGTTACCAGTTCCAGAGCCGCCATGACTTCAGCGGCGATGTTCTTGCCGCGGCGCGAGTGCTGCGCGAACTTGGTGCGCACGGCCGACTTGCTGATGCACTCCTCGAACTTGCGCTCGAAGTCGACGAACTCGAAGTAACGGACTTGGTGACCTTCAGCTAGGATCGGCGCTGGAAGTAGAGGATCAAATTGAGTATGATGTTCTTAAAATCTGGGCAACGGCCTTCAAGGCGTATCAGTACGATTTTGGGAGCCCATGGACCATGTAATATTAGGAGCGCATGGCAGTTTCATAATGCATTTACTTTAAACCATATCAATAGTGATTGACGTGTTATCCTAACTATTTACCGTAAAATATCGTACAGTACACGGGCTGTCCACATAGGGCTAATCTAATAGCTGCTTTATAGTATGTAAGAGTTCACAACCATTTTTTTTTCTCTCTTAATTTAAAGCAAATATTATCAGTTATCGCCAGCCGTGGAACCATGTGAGCAGTTAGCATCAAACAAATGCATGGTCAGGAGTAAAGGATTTAGCGCATCCCTAGAACTCACGACGGAAAGCCCACGCGGTAGTCAAAATCCGCAAAATAGACAAAAGTTATTGTTACATAGTGTCAACCTTAGCGAAGTTTCAATTTACTGGGAGTTATTTTCAAGTGGCAAAGTAATTACAAGGTCGACTATACTCACACGATACGGGCTTCTCTCTCTCGCGCATGCGCGTCAGCAACGCTTCCTTGGCGGAGATGAAGAATATTCGCTCTTCGGCCTCTTTGGGCGAGCACACGCGGAGCTCACGAGACAGGAAGTCCACGCAGCGGTTAGCGTGTTGTGTCCGGACCTGCAAAGGAGGCAAACACGTCAATGGAAGGTCAATACATATGTCACTGACACTGATATGACAGCGGGGACATCGTTGGTAAACGTTTGTGAAATTGTATCACAGAAATTGTATTGACAAAACAAGATGGCGACGTTAGTTCCGATATTGGACACGCGCCACAATAACCTTGTAGCGTCGTAATAACCAACGCAGCCGCGGCGACTGCGTTGGTTGTAACATGCATCATTTTAAATTCTAAATATTTTAGAGTGAACTCACTTGATCCAAATACTCAGGTTCGGATGCAGAGGCATCCCATCGATTGTTCAGTATGAATATGTTCGGTTGCGATATTTTTGTCGATACTTTGTGAAAGAAGTTCTTTTCCTGTAGCGAGAAAATAAATATTAAAGATTTACAACACATATTTAATACCGACGTAAATGTAAGGGGGAGGGGGGGAGGGGCCCACGAACAAGTCTTTGTCTCTGTCCCTGTCTACTCGCCGAGAATTGGACGATGCGCACACCGGCACGATAGCAACGCTACTTTTTTTGTTAAATTTTCGGTTGAGTATCAACTGGCTAGCCGGCAACTTTTTTTGTCGCCGTGCGCGCACTTGCATTGCAGCCAATAAACGGGCGACAATTGCGTCCAAACCTGCAGACATAAATGTCTCCCAGCTGTCGCGTCGCTACGTAGACTTGATGTAAGAGAAAAATTAGTTGCGGAGACAAGTTGCTCGTGGGCACCCTCTCTTAATCGAAATATTCCAATCGTCGAGGTTGTGTCACGTGACACGTCGCATGTTACATGTTACTTACGGTGACCATGAGCGTGGACTCTGCGTTCGCGACCAGCACGAACACGTCGGCGTCGAGGCAGTACTTGTCGATCCACTCGTCGAGGTTGGGCGTGACGTCGACGCCGGGACTGTCCACTAGCACCACGTCGTCGCGGAGTAGGGCACACAGTTCGCGCGGCCAGTACACGTGCACTAGCGAGCACTCTTGCAGCCGCGTCGCGCACAGTGCGTGACCCAGCTGGCTTACAGACTGGAAAACAAAACAAAAAAAAAAAAAGAATTATTCAAGGACAATGCTACAAGCACCTTTTGGCGCTCGAAAGACGTTGACAGAGAGGCCTGTTGGTAAACATTTGTGAAAAACAAGATAGCGGCGTTAATTATGATTTTGGCCACACGCCAAATGATTCTTGTACAAATATATTTAGATGTTGGAAATAGGGGAGGTTGTAAAGAGTTGATAATTATTAAGGGAAGGAGAATATAGCCTTTCTTCAGCCATATTATAGCGGGACCAAATAGAAAATCATGACATCTGTTCAATAATAAGCCGAAAGTCTGGAGTCATCGATGCGCAAAAACCACTCCTCAGTATCGTACTATTATACACGCGATATTTAACCATAATCACATACAAATAAAAGCTACAATCACCTGCACGTTGAGCTTTTCCTCGGACCCCTCAGTTCGCAAAAAGGATTCGTCGGTGTCTGAGCCCTCGACTTGAAGGAAACAGTTGGTGGTGTGCCCGATACCGCTCGGTAGGATTTTGTCGTGCAACATGGCGTTGATCACTGTGCTTTTACCGTTGCTTGTCCTGGAGAAAAAACAGAGGAACCTTTTATGGGAGATGCGCCAAGGTGATCCGCGAAATTCAAATTTTCATAAGTTTTTTGCAATTTACAGGTCAGTATCAAGTTGTATGTTGATTAAATATTGCAAACAGGGCCCGGCCGGCCGGGCCCGGCCATTCTTACCGGGCCCGGTCACCGGACCCGGTGAGTAATTCCTGGGATAAAATTATCTGGCGTTGGAAAAATCAGCCCTTAGTAAAAAGTCGTCGTTAGATAAAAATTTGTCGTAAGATTTCATAACAAGTTCTTATAAATAAACAGATAGAGACTGCTGTGAAGCTCCCTAGGAGCAACTTGGGAACTTTACACAATACTGTTTCTTTCCAACTCGAAACACTAGGAAGTGACAGGTCGGTGTTTTTGGGTTGCTTTGTGACTTCGAGATTTGCTGATTCTCAGCCTAAATCCAATAACCTTTATCTTGTACTAGCTGCGCACTTAATAGCCAAAGTTTAAGAAAAAACATAATACTTTACTTTAAGCAAATAAGAATTTGTTTTGTTTATACGAAAGCTACCAAAGTTTATCTATCTATCTAATCTAAGTTGTTATGACATGTTTAGTACTTTAAACTGCGTTATTATTTTCTTATTATAATACTATGTTTTCAAATAGACACTATAACGAGTAAAGAGAAAGACCTGCTTGTTCAAACTTATAAAAATAAATAATTACTAATACTAATGTTACTTTTCCGTCCATAAGTAAAAGTAATCAATTCTGTATTAAGTGTGGTTTTGAGACTTGAGTGAGACTGACTATTGTGATAATTGTTCATAAGCCAGTTTGAAATAAATATTAACCTTGGATCATTGTCTTTGTCCATTCATATATAGATAATTTTCATAAAATACTTTAAAGGTTTCATCACTAACACAACCCGGCCGGGCCCGGCGGACCCGGCCGGGTTGAGAAACATACCGGGTTGCAATTTCTAATGTTGATATGATTCACGACCCTAACAAATATGTATTTACAGAATTATAATCGTTAGAATAATCATCAATACAACTCTCAACTACTGACCTGCAAAATTGTAAAAAAACGTAAGAAAATTTGAATTTCGCGAGCTACTTTGGCGTTTTTCGCCTTTATAGAAATATCTTCGAATCGCGCTTTATATTTTAGTTGGCTTAATGAAGTTGTATTAAACCAAAAAATATACCTTTTCGGCGCGTTACAAAATATTCGAACAATTTAGAATAATTAGCATCCTTTCCATGATATACTCAGCAAATAAATACAAAAACAATTTCTTCCGCTAAAGAATCAGTTTGCGAATTTTTTTTATGACTGTAATTTTGACTGATACTTATTTATTTTTTGTTTATTATTAGGAATATGCTTACCGACCAAAGAAGGCAACTTTCATGTGATCTCGCTTGAGCACTTCCCGTATGGCCTGTACCTTTGATACATAGGCCTCCACATTGGCCAGGTCTTGGGGCGTCGCGATCCCATTCTCGCCCGTGACCGCTGCAACAGTTATACAAACTTAAATCTCATGCCACTTTTAAACTTGGTTCAAAACGAGCGATTTCTTCTAAAAGAGATAGAACAAAGTTGTTATAAGGCTGAAATTCTGAGAACAGTTTTAGCTAGGACATCGTCAATGCGCAGTACTGAAATTTCGAAGTCGGATGGCATCTGTTTCTATTACCCCATGTAATACAATTTATGGCTAAATAGAAAATGCCAGAGAGTCAGCGATTCTGCATCTTGTCTTTATGGTGTATTTCCGGGAAATATAATGCACGATGTAATAGATCCACATTCATTGTTGTATTTCACGTGAGAATTTCAATATTATTATAGGTAGCCCAAAAACTAACAAATACGGAATCAGCAGTGGAAACATTATAGGCTGATTATGGATGTATCTTTTATGTTGTTTTATTTAAATAATTGATTTACATAAATATTAACAACAAAAAAATTAAAAAAAATAACTTTAACTATTAAATAGTGTGGTCCATAGCTGTTGTTGCTAATAGTGGCAAAAGCCAAGTAATATTATTTGAAAATTTTGCACCCCGTATGGTAATTTATTTTTTGTATACCTACATTATAAGGTAATAAATGATTTCTATTTAAGTTCAGCGACCAAGTACGGTATGAAACTCAACTTCCGAATCGTATATTTCCTTGGTTTACATTTTTCATGCTTGAAGAACTGCTGAATTGAAATGCCAACTCAACTGGGCAATCATTTAGCGGGTAATAAATCGGGGTAGGCATATTGTCCGTAATTTGAAACGCTTGGTTCCGCCTGGCGTCCCGCAACCGTTTATTCTGATGAGTCAGTACAACTCACACCTCTTGCCTTCAGTACATATTACATATACGTTGTTATGCAACTGTGTAATATACAAACAAGTGATAGTTTAGTTGGAAATACGCCAACACAACAATGGACTCTCAAATATGAAATATCATGTTGCTAGATAAATTGACCGCATTTGTACGTACCTACACGTGGCGAATATTATGTTGTACATATTTAGGGCAAGCGGAAAATCTTTTACCGCTTTTGAAGTTTTTCTAATTATCAGGACCCTACCTACATACGGAGTACATCTGGAACAGTGTAGTTCGGCATCAACAGTGCGCGGTTTGCGTCTGAGCCGCATGTTTGTGTATACGAATGAATGTCGTGCATGCGCCGCACCGGCGGCGCCACGCCTAATCCGCGTATGCACCTCATAGAGGAGATATTCATCCGTATACACAAACTTGCGGTCCGGTTCCGGTACGGCTCCGGCGTCATGTACAGGAAGCCTAAACCTTCGGAAATTACAGGTGTTATGTTATGTAAAATCAAAGATGAACAAAGGCGTGTCAAGAGATGTCAGCGTAGATGACGGGGCCCGACAGGGCCGAAGCCTGCCGGGGTAGCGGGATCGTCCGAAAGGGTTACCGCTGCCCTGGTACATAAAGGGCTAAGGAAGGAACACGGGTGGGTTTTAGTCAGTAAGAGTCTGACACTCCCTTCTGCTCCACCCAGAGCGGGAGGGGTCATTTGATGATTTCCCATCCTCAAAAAAAAAAAAGGCGTGTGCATTCTTCCCTTCTGCTCGATATAAATTAAAAATGCATACAAAATTCGACAGCTGTAGTCACGTATTATTGTGGTTAAATGTGTGATGCTCCTTAGAGTAAATATTGTACACCATTAATATTCGATTTGATGATTTGATAAGAGAATTAGTAAATAAACAATTAAATGCGTAACTCAATAATCAATCATACGTGATGGCATGTAAACAAATACATAACGTTTTTTCAAGATCCGTAGCATTAGTAGGAGAAAAGCCTGCAGTAATAATTTTTAGAAAAAACCGCATTGTAAAACTAAAAACAGTAGAGACAAAAGTGCCACACTTTTACAAGTGTGTCTTAGAAACGATTAAAGTATTATCAGGGATTAGGTGCCAAGTTCCAATACTATCCTATTGCTAGACCCAAGTTTCTGTATAAGCTACGAAGGTCATACGGCACTTCGCGACCGGACAAACAAGAAAACCATTGTACTTTAAAATTCAAGGGCAAAACGAGAACTAACAAGGACTAACTTTATTTAAAACCAAAATTAAATTTTTCTCTCAAGATAATTTGGTCGAATATTAATTAAAGCACGTATTCTATTATGTACTTCACCCGCGCTAGTTTAAGGCGCTTAGTACTCTAGAGTCCAATTAAATATTAATGATAATGACCTTTATCCAAATAAGCCGTATACGTTGGCACGCGACCTTAACCAGGCCTTCATATATCGACCGTAGATATCATAAAATTTTACAGATAACATGAATTTGATCCATCAATAGATTAGTTACGGTTACATCACTTATCATTCGTGAATAATTTATTTTTACGAGTTAATGTCATTCACATTTTTGCTATCTTTTTCATTTACATTAGTATCTGGCTGGCTTTTAAATGTCCTAATATGTGATACCTTTATTGATAGTCTTGTGAGATTTGAATTTTTTGTGTGCAATTTTATTTAGACTCATTTATTAATTGAATGGCTTCTGAGCTTTGTTAGTGCTCATTTACGGAGACGCGGGGCGTTGCGCGTCGCCTTGTGCGGCGCGGCCCGCTTTGAATTCAAACATATGGCGTTGTATGAGTGCGTTTACGGAGAAGCGATTTTAGACGCGTTTGCTTGAAATGGAGCGTTTTTTGCGGCCGAGCCCGCGGCTTGCACCGCCGCGTCTCACGCAGCGTTTATCGCGGCGGCGCACGCAGCGGCAATTCTCGATGAAGCGATGCTCACGGTGGAATCTTCTGCCAGTCATATTTGGAAATTGCAGAACGCAGACGTAGTCACCATCACAATGGAGTACGATATGATCGATTTTTATAAAACCGGTCGGTTTGATTGAGTATCCCGCGTGCGCCGCAGCGTTGCCCGCCGCGTGCTTTGCTACACGCTTGAGGATTCGCCGCGGGCGCAGCGGCGGGCACCGCCACGCTTCCCGCCCCGCGTCTCAATGAACAACGTCTTATATTGCCATACGTTTGCGTTTACGCGTGCGATGATAAGTGCCGCTTGAAGCGCCGCCGCTCCGTAAACAGAAAAATCGTACGACGTGCCTCGAGACGCCACGCCGCACGCGACGCGCGAAGCCCCGCGTCTCCGCACATGAGGCCTAAGGGATACTTGCTGTGACACATTTTCCAGTTAGTGTTTCCTTTTTACGATAATATTTACAAACATTTGAGGCTGTTGTGTCGAAAATGATGCATTTTCGATAATCAGATTTGCTTTTCCCCTCAACAGCAAATAGCTGTTGAAAGAATAGCGGTTGTCTATTTGATATAAACTGACAAATTCTTCGATTTTTGGATTTGTGAACAGCGTATTTGTATTTAGAGGACTCCATCGATAACATTGATTTATATTTGATTTGGCATGGAAGCATATCAAATGGTTGTGAATAGCTACGCAGGTCTGGATGGTTTAACCTTGTTTTTATACTAATTAAACATGTTGACTTTTGCCCTGCACTGCAGTGTGACTACACAGTTTTTAAATAAAATAATAGATTCCTGCCAATCCCCAGGGAAGAAAGCGTGAGTGTGTTTGTGGTATGTAGTAAACTTGTTGGAATCTAATAAGGCCAGCAAATAAGATATTTAGAGATCTTTAATGATTGGTTAACTGGGGAAGGACAATGCGTATCATGGATGCAGACTCAGGGTTTATTCAAGTCTTATAGATGTCTTTCAACAAGTTGGACAAAGATAGGCATTCTCCAAGCTTTTTGATACACACCTATCAGCTAATTATCTGCTAGTGTTTCTAACAAAATAATAATAATTCTGTAATTCTAGTTGGTCAAGCATTTAGCTGGTTATTTCAGCAATAATATGATTTCCAAAAAAGTAGTTGTAGGGTTACCAGTTTCCAGTCAATCATGTCTGTAATAGTTTATGGTGGCAATTGATAGTATTCCTACACACTAAAAGAAAGAAAAATCTATGTTATTTGCTTACCATGCATAAAAGTGACGGCATCCTTGACATAATCATCAATTTCCACAAATATATCATTGATCTTCTTCTTGGCCCTCACAAATATCTGTAGCGGCGAGTCCACATTTGACATGTTCACGCGGACAGCGCCATTGTTCAGCATCGCAACGTTGTGGGGCCCGTCGCCAGCCATCATTGATATCGTACGGTTAACATACGCAGCCATACGGGAAGGAAATATTCACGGTTCTCGTTAGGTGGACCTTATGCCGACAAGCCAACAATATAGTCACTGTATCACTTCTATAGTTTTAACAATACATGCACGGTAAAACTGCAACAAAAACATAACAAGGCGTAAAAAAAGTGCAAAGAAAATAAAAATAACACAGGACTGCTACACCGACTTGTAAAGCTTTATGCACACATAGTCTGTGAACAACTAGAGAAACTTTAGATATTAATTAATTTTATCGCCTATATCTACAGTTATTAAGCACTACTTAATCATTAGACCACGGCTAAGTGTATTTCACTTTTCTTTGTCTGCTTCACTAGCATTGAATAATTAATTTATGTCTGTGATTGCATAGTCTTCTATTAATTTGATTCTGACCATTAGCATTTAGCAGCGATTGCTAATCAATCTGTTCCTATGTTTCAATGTTATCAGAAAAATTAGACAAAAATGTTTTAAAGATAGCCTATTAGACTGTAGATAAGCATTTTGTGTTTAGTGTGCAAGATCAGGTTCTAGTCTAGTTGTTGACAGCATACAGCACAGGTACTGACACATGATGTGATGGCAAGCACTGGTGCATTGTACTTAAGTATCAAGTGGCTAACCTTATTGAGGTTATGTTTGTGATCAAAATAAGTAAAACAAACACATTTATGGACGAATAATTGAGGGTACAGAAGATGAAAGTGCGAAAAAGCAAAACACCAATGAAAAGCTATCAAATGCATATAATTTGCACCTTATCATCTCGTTGCATCATCGCAATCGATGCGCATCCCTGTAGTCCAAGCCGCGTGAAAATTTGTACACACTTTAGCGATCACATTGAAAATAAATAATTATGAACAAATTATTGAACGATGAGACGTAAAACAACTGACAGCCGCTAAATATAAGTCAAAATTCATTCATGATAAAATTCACAAATACAGCCCATCGCCTAAATATTGCACTTATATACAGCGAGAATCAATAACACAACTTACCTATGTATTAAAGCATAATATTGGACATGTTACCCCTTATTTAAAATTATTTTCGGCAGAATATTACCAATAAATTTTTTCATAAATTTATTTCCCTGTTTTCAATTTTCGATTTTTCCTGTCCCTGAATTGTTCGGTTCCCTATTTCATTTTCTTGCTCTTGAATTGTAGCAGACACCAATCAAAAAGTTTAGTTATTATGTTACAACCAATAGAACACAAGTATGATTGTGCAAGCAAAACCGTTTAGTAATCGCTACTTGGGTTCCATAAAATGATTTAGCAAGAGAAAATAACCAAGGTAAATATGAGCGTCTAGAATTTTTATGTTTCTCATTTGATTTCAGCGTAGTTTAAAGTGAATCCCATATATAAATAATGCGATATTATACCGTCAAAGTTTGTAGATTTAAGACAGATTTTCACAGATTTTGCAGAAACAAGACGTGCAAACTGTTCAATCACGTTTTATTATTTTTCGTAGCTTTGTGTTAATGAAATATGGTATTTATTTGAAAAAAAAAACGGGTTCATAAACTGTTTTATCCGCTCAAGAATAAGAATTATAACAAAGCTATTTTTGTTTCTTCTGTAAATGTACAAAAATCAAGATATTACTGTATGATTACTTCAGAGTTATACACTTAAGAAACGCAACTAAACGTATCATATTCGAAATGTCAAATTTTACAAAAAGTCAATGGCGGATGAATGAATAGGAAGAAAGCCGCTTGTCGAAGCGAACTCAGTTCAGTTTATTCATAAACAAATATTCTTTTTTATCTTAAAAAGTTATTACAGATTTATTTTACTTAAAGCGTATTTAAATAAACAAAATGTCTCGTTCTGTCCGAGCGGAAACTAGGAATCGTGTCAAAGATGATATCAAAAGAGTCATGCAAGCTGTGGAAAAAGTTCGCCATTGGTAAGTTGGACATTCGTAGCAAATATTTTCTGTAATTTGTCAAAGTCTATGGAATTATGAATTATTACTGTGTCCATTTTCAGGGAGAAAAAATGGGTGACGATTGGTGAAACGACTATGAAAATCTATAAATGGGTTCCAATATCTACAAATGAGCAAAAGAAAAAACACGCGGCTAAACGTGAGAATAATAAGGAGAACACATTGACGCCGAAGAAGGTGCACGACTCCTCCAACTCGAACTTCGGCATGGCTGAGGACTCTAACACATGTGAGTAAGCAATATTCATGACTGCTAATTATAACAATACTCACGAATTTATTCCTAAAAAAATAAAGTTTTTAAGATGGTGGATATTCGGGTCTACGCAAGTAGGTCAGGGCTTACATCTCTTGCTATGAAATCTGCATAATAGTTTTACATTAGGACTTTGTGTTTGAATTATGTTAAATGCCTGTTTTGAAAAATATTTCTACTTCAATTTCAATGATAATGTATCTAAAAAAATTATGTAGCTGACCAAGTGACCACGGTCAATATAGAACTCTTTGTTTTTTTCAGGTTTCTCGACAGTGAGTGACTCCCAAGGGCCCACAGAGTTCACCTCCACAGCAATGAATTTCTCTGAAGACTCAAACTCTCAGAGTAGCGGCACCACAACGCCTGCCAAGCGGTTAAAAACTGACTGAGGCTTGCTGAACTCATAAAGTCTTCACACTTAGAGACTGTGCTTACATTGAACAAACATTAAGGACTTGTTGGTACGTGCTGTGAGTTTATTTCATAAGTGTGCATTCAAGGAGTATCAATTCACCACTCATCGCTACAAATGCGTTAGTGTTTTATTTAGTTTTTATACTTTTAGAAAAGTTATGACCATTAATTTAAAAAATGTGTTCTTAATTAATTTTGGTCTCTATGACCGAGAGTGATGTAATTTTATTTAAATTTAGCATTTTTATTTACTTTGCTAGGTCAAGGTCTTCTGTCTATTGTAAATATGATTTCAGTTTCATAAAATGTGACTTAATTAGATTAATTTTAGAAATATAACTAATTTAATAAATTTTTTTTAAGTTTAACATAAGGATTGAGATTGTGGTTTGCAAAATGTGATATGTATCACATAAAGTTGTATTTGCATGTTGAAGAGCATAAATATTTTTTTGTACAACAGTTTCTTCCTCTATGTGACTCAGTACAAAGCCCTGCAGTGGACTGTGCATTGACAATTCTGCGTATTGCTAAACTCTTACACATTGGTGGTTTTTCTATTCTGATAAGAAAATGCAGGTCTTGCTGAGCAGTGCTAAAGTAAACAGCCTACATTAATTTTAATTATCTTTTAGTGGCACCTTCTAAGAGCTTGTTCTTCATTTTGTGTATGTTGAAAAGGTTTTAATTGAATATAGAGTTCAATCATTCATGTCCTTTTAAGCTTGAGCTAATATTTGCATTGTTAGGCTCATGTTATGGTGACTGCTGATTATATTAATTTATTGACAATATTTTTGAGAATTTCCATCATTTTGCTATGCTGTGTTCAATATGTTATTTTAAACCATTATTTTTCTTAGACATTAATTTTGCTGTGTGAGATTGATGCCATTTATGTTTTAATTATTAATGTTTTAATAATTATTGAATTATTATTGTTACAGTTCATAAATCACCAATATGTAGGTTATAGAATTCTGAATGTTTTGTTTTTATCAAATAATGCAACAAATTATTGTAAATGTAAATTTAATGTATTATATATTAATGTAATATAATATTATAGTAAATATTAAGATAAAAATAAAGATATATAACTTATTAATATAATTTTTCATCAGAGTCCATGGATCCTAGAGTATTTGAGGAAGCCATTGATTCACCAGATGGCTGAGACCCATTGGCTATTTCTTGTATGCCAATTATTTCAGTGACAAAGTGGCTGAAGTTTATTTTCTAAAAAGATAATATTGATGCCATTAGTTAATAGCCTGCTAAAGTCAGAAATAATAGAAATTATGGAGTTTCCCCTAGAGACGACAGTCACTGTTGATTGAAGTTGACCTCGCTTATTATGGCGCCTGCAGGTGCACGATGTCGATAGAAAGTATTTTTTTTGGGAGATGAAAGATTATTATTATGAGTATGACCCAAATAGATCCAAAGACAATAGTAGTATAGTATAACGGGCTGGTGTCCGCAACTCCACATCAAAGCGCGTATTTTGCGTAAGGTACCACGACCACACACTCGATGTCCAAAGATGTTCGAAGTTCGGTCGGTCATCAAGGAGGGCGCCCAGGAGCAACTTATGTCTTGGCAACTAATTTGTCTCTCACATCAAGTCTATGAAAGCGCAGTCTGTCGCGCCGCTACATGCGCGGACTTTCATACAAACGCGTAGACTGTAAGAGACAAAAGTTGCTCCTGGGCGCCCTCCCTAAGACGGCTGGTAACACCGGGTATGTTAGCATATACATAGTATTTAATTCTATCAATAAATTATAGGGATGTGACAATAACCTCTGGTAAAAATGAGAAATCGTCTTCATTCATAAGTGTTCTGTCTTCGAAGCTGTGACCGGCGAGGATGGTCAGCAGGTACCAGCACAATTCACGAGTGAAGAATTCACCTGTTACACAACAATAAAAAGTAAGCAAAAACATTTTTTTTCCTGCCATATTACTCCTACTGGGATGCGCGTGTCACCGAAAATCTAAGGGGGGCTCCCCAGCCCTCTCGAGAAAACGATGTCCGTTAGAAATTGAAGCTAGTTGCCAATTCCAAAGCGTAAGTAGTAGGTACCTAATTACCTATAGAGAAGAACGGGCAAGAAACTCCACAGACACTGAGTATACTTTTAATATAATTGATATGTTTACACCTCGATTTTTTTTTTGGAAAGATGAATAAATAAAAAGTAGGTTATAAGTAGGTATATTTAAATTATATTGTTACAAAATATTAGTTAAATCATTATCTAATTTCGAATTTGTGTTAAACAATTATCCCGTTCCAGCGGATAATGTGTACTACAACTGATTGGAATCGAACCCTGTACCAACATATTGTGCACGGTCTGCACGCGCAGGTGGCGTGATCAACGTGTCATCAGCACGAGGCGCGGCGCGGCGGCGACATGGCTCTGCCCGACGACCACACGCTCCAACGGACTCCCCCGCGATGGACGATAAATCTCTAACTCTAATTGAATTATTAGACAGCATTAAACCATTGCCTATTTATACAGTCCACTGTTTCATTGCTCCCCGCGTTAACACAACACCAGAGTTCGTGGTGAGTCTTACCATTCGTACAGAGCATTTCGATGAAATCTTCTCGTTTCATGAAGTAATCCTCAGGCTGTTTAGGAACAACGTTAGCGAAGGTGCGGAAGGCGGAGCGCAGGCGCTTGAAACTCTCGCCGAACGCCGGCCGGTGGTTCAAGTACAGCATCACGAACTCTTCGAAGTCTATCTCTGTCACCGGCTCCCGGAGATACACCTTATATTTAGCTTCGATTATCAGATTTTCCACCTGAAAATGTTATGATTGAATTAAATAGGTAGGTACCTACCTAGCATAATCAGTTTATACTGTTCCTACCTACTGCTGGGACACTGGTCTCCTCTCGGTGAGAGGGAGTGGGCCGAAATTCGCCACGCGGGCCCAGTGCGGGTTGGTAATGTCACATGGCTTAGAATTTTTGGTTCTAGGACATGCCGGTTTCCTCACGATGTCTTTCTTCACCGTTTTGAGAGCAGTGGTGATGAAACCCACTGGTGACGCCCCTACGTAATCATTCCAAATTTGTGGGTATACGTTATTACGAGTCGCAACCATTATCCCACCAAAGCGGCCAAATGTGGTCGGACTCAAAATAGTATGACCTCAAAATTTGAACGGAACGGAATTTGACGGCACGGTTGACGCAGTGGTTAATTAAGCGATTGACTGCTGCGCTGCGTGTCGCGGGTTCGATTCCCGCACGGAACAAATATTTGTATGACCTACAAGTAGTTGTTTCGGGTCTGGCTGTTTGTGTATGTGAGTTTAAATGTTTGTAAACGCACCCACGATAAAGGAGAAATTCCTAGTGTAGGGCAACGTTTTTATAAAAAAAATGTCTATTTACCTCATATTCCGACGGAAAAAATCCCAAAGCTCTCATCAGATCGGGCAGCGAGTCTATTGGTATGTAATCCTTGACCTGCCTCCTCGCCGGGGAGAATGTGCCTTGGCACAGGATCTGGATGTAGTAGAACAGGTCTCGTATTTCCTGGAACAGCCAACCAGGTCGGCCGTCTTCCACGAGGCAGTAGTAAGGATCCAGGTCTATTCCACCCCGTTTTGCTGTCAAGTCTACAGATCTGGTGATTTCATTTGGGATAAAGGTAACCTTTTAAGGTTTTTGATGGAAGAGCCTCAAGGATACTGATTAACTACCTGATACACTATCTAGGAATACGACGAAAGAATCACATTACACTACGCTATAAGCCTCTAAGAGGTACCTAGGTAAACAAGAAAAATATCACGCACTTGTATTGAACGGACCATTGAGAGAGAATAGTGTCTTTCGCCCCGATTGTGAACAGAACCCCGAGGTCTTCGCGGAAACACATATGTAAAACCTAAAAATCCGAAATACATTATTTTTACATAAAGTTACAGACACTGGCCACATGGACTGTTGCGGTGTTACTGGCCACATGGACTGTTGCGGTGTTACTGGCCACATGGACTGTTGCGGTGTTACTGGCCACATGGACTGTTGCGGTGTTACTGGCCACATGGACTGTTGCGGTGTTACTGGCCACATGGACTGTTGCGGTGTTACTGGCCACATGGAAAAAAATATTGCAACACCAAATTTTGCGGGAACATTGTTTACGGTCCAAGTGAGGTCCAAGTTGTAAATTTTAGTGAAGAACGTCCAAAAACACTCCATGGGTTTCAACCGTTTTAAAATAATATATAAAGCAGTTATGATTACTTTGATGTTTGGAAATCAATGATAAACGTTAGCTACATATACGGGAACGACGGCGATGTGGGGCCTCCAACAGGAATTGCGTCAATGGTCGGTACTGTTCTGCCCGCATCCACCTATACCACAGAATAACTAATCGTATGTACTACACCAAAGGACTTGCCTATTTAAAGTAAACAAAAAACCTATAGAGATACCTACCTTAGTCGGGTGTGCCAGCAACCCGACATGTTTCCAGGGATTCCCGTCGAGCGGCATCTTCTGCAAGCCCACGACTTCTTTGCAAGAAAATAGAAGGTAGTTGTTTATCTCTTTGTCGTTTTTCCTGGTGATCAGCTGCATCTTGGTGACGGGGTGGTCGTATCGAGGACCCAGCACTGTCGCGAGGGTAACGTTGGTCGTGTAGTTCACTATCTTGTACTTGAACTGCGGGATTTTAAAGATGGCGCTTGAATTACTGTGAATAGCATTTTAAAACGCAAATCGCGTTTGTGAAAATGCACCTCAAAATAAGTACATAGTTTCCGAAATAAAACAGACTACAGGGCAATAACTCCAAGAGATCCTGTTAAAAAATGAAATTACCTCATCATTAGCTATGAGTATTATCGGTAAATGAGTTCTATATACTGCAGGGTCGAAGTCGTCGGGCGTAGGCCAGACTATGGCAGCCAGTGGCATCGCACTCTGGTCTACGCGGTCCAGGCTGGAGATCTCAAGGAAGCCTTCGCCGCTGGCCCCAATGTCGTACTCCACCAGGCAGCGGTCCAAGCCCAGTGACACCAGCTTGAACTCTCCGTTGTACGTCCTGGCAGGCAAGAAGGTCACGGCAGTAATTTCCTTGTAGTGCGAGCGGTGTTTGCCGATGAACAGCCATTCTAGCAATGTACAGTCGTACTTGTACACGCAGACTGTTCTTTGATCGTCCTGCGTTAATAGATTTTAATTAGTTTAGCTGTACTTATGGTTAGCTGTTAGTAAAGTAAATATGCTTGGATTGTATTTATCTCACAGCAGTGGCCATATTTTTGGAGTCTTCACTGAAGTTCATGTAGTTGATAGCGCCATGGGTGTCGAAGAAAGGCGACGGGCTCAGGATCTCGAGGGTTGTGGGGTCGAAGAACAGGATCTGGCCCGTGTTCAGACCGCAGGCCAGGTGCAAACCTATAACCAATTTTCAGTTGAATTCACATTGTTTTGTATTAGGCATCACATTAATTTATTTTTGGCTTTTTCCGTCCAAACTAGCACAGTGAACAGACGTGTTGTTAAATTGATCCTAATTATAAGTTATTAGTTTCACGCGATATTAGTGCATATCATATGTGTCAAAGTTATCAATCTTCCGTCCACAAGTTAACTGAACAACTAACTGCGGAGGTGCACCCCGGTTCACCCGCGACCCGCGAGGAAAAGAGACTGTCGCCATAATTGCCGTCCTGCTCTTGCTCCGCTACTACGGGCTACGGAACGTCACCAGCGCACGTCACCGCCAGCGCATGCTACATGCTATGCGGAAAGGAGAAGTTTGACATAATTGTTGTCCCATTCTCGCAACGCTGGGAATAGACGTCACTCCAACTGTACACACGCCGTAGTACTTGCTACAAAACTGGTTAAGCTGCATTGGAGCCGTAGACGAGCCACTACGCTAATCGACGCCACTGTTTACGTGAGGTAATTAAGTTGATATTATTTACGTACTTCCTACCTTAACGAGGCGGCTGCCAACGTTTATTTGTATTAGCCTTTCATCTCGAAACAAGTGTGATATCATGTCAGTGTCTCGTACGCCTCCAAAAGGCACTAAAGAAATCGCGGATGAGCCAATGCGTATTCCTCATGATTCTGACACTGCATCTGACCAGATTCCTTCTGACAGCGATTCAGCTAATCTTTTTATCGCCTCACGAAAACTTAAGCGTAAACAAGGTGACTTACATATGGCTGAAATAAGGGAATTATTTGATGAATTCTCCAAGATTCAAACATCAAAATTTGATGGCCTGACTGCAGCCATGACCCTGCTAAAGGAAGAGACTGCCGGGATGAGGGAATCTGTCAAATTCATGTCCCAAAAATATGACGAAATGCTGGAGAGTCTGGGTAAAATGCAAAGGGAAAAGTCTACCTATAAAGTACAGGTCGAGCAACTGGAACAGAGAATCGATTTTCTTGAAAGGAAAGCTAGATCCACCACCATTGAGCTGCGTAATGTGCCTCAAGCCCCATCGGAGACCAAGGATGACATCACGAAAGTAGTATGTAAAGTTGGTGAAGTCTTGCAGCAGCCCTTACAGCCTGTAGATATTCGTGATACGTATAGATTTAAAACCAAAAATAATACTATGTCTCCCATCATTGTTGAATTTGCATCAGTAAATATTAAAGAAAATATTATTCAGAAAGTTAAATTGTTTAATAAAAGCAACAAAGAGAATAAATTAAATAGTGCGCACCTAATGATTAACGGCCCAACTAAACCAATTTATATCTCTGAGTCTCTTACTCCATCTGCTAAGAAACTTTTTTATCTAGCTCGTCAGCATGCTAAAAAATATTCTTTCACGGGTTGCTGGCATTCTTATGGAAAAATCTATATTAAGAAAAGTGATGATCTGCCATCCATTCGTATAGACAATGAGGAGGATATTCTCAAACTTACCCAAGTCTGACTAGTCCCCATAAGTAACAGTATTATTAATAATTTTCAGTTGATAATCCTACATTATATTTTAGTTTTTAATCTTAATCATAAGTATATAATTGTTGTATGTCATATTGATATTGTCTTGACAAACGTTCTATTTACACACACACACTTTCACACACACGTGCAAATTCAGATGAGCGCAATATCCGGTCTAGTTCTACTTATATCTAGTACTTTTTTCCTCCTTATCTCCTTTAGAATAACATCTGCTAAAAAATATAATTCGATAACTTAAATAATCTTAATAACTTATCTACTGACATTGATTTAATAACCGTGGCTAATTCATCTACTTGTGTCATTGATGAATGCAAAAATCTAATTTCATCTGCTGATAAATCTCTGAAAATGATTACTCAGAATATAAGAAGCATTAACTGCAACATGGCTGGTATGGTAACTCTCTTAGCTAGATCCTGTGTTGACTGGGATCTAATAGTGTTAACGGAGTGCTGGTTAACTGGTATTCATAACCCACCTACATTGGATGAATATACGTATTATTCAACTGCTAATAACCGAACACAAAATGAAGGGGTAGTTGTTTATATTAAAAAGGGTATTCAAGCATGTGTGAAGGAGGTTTCTATCATGGACTGTAATAGTTTATTAATAACACTTGGAAAACATACTGGGATTTTAGCTGTATACCGGTCACCCAGTGTTAGGAATGTGGATAATTTCTTGGAAGGTTTACATAGTGTATTGTTTAATTTTGCATCTAAATATATAAACTTTATCCTAACTGGTGATATTAATATCGACATCTCTGAAGCAACATTGGACACACGAAAACACAATTATTTGAATCTTATGGCTTCGCATGGTATGCTTCCAGCTCACTTATTTCCAACTCACTCAAAATCATGTATTGACCATATCCTACTCAAAACCAAATTTCCAGCATCATGTTTGGTAGCTGAAACTTCGCTGACTGATCACTACAGTGTCATCCTTTCTATTGATATGTCTATTCCTACTAAACGCCAAACAAAGACCTTAAAGAGAACTGACTATGCTTCCCTTGATGAGGTAATCATGAGTATTGACTTTGCGCCTCTCTATTCATTAAATGATGTAAATGATGCTGTAGCAACTTTCACTGGTTCTCTAAATACTGCTATTGAGTCATGCACAAAAATTATAACCCTGCCAAGAAGAAAGAGAATCCTAAAGCCTTGGATAACTCCAGGTCTTTTGAAATGCATGAGAAACAGGGATAAACTGCACCTTAATTCGAAAAAATCTCCAAAGAATATGACACTAAAACTAACTTACACTAGATACAGGAATTTTTGTAATAATTTATTAGGAAATCTGAAAATAGAATATGAGCGGAATGAAATTGAAAATGCAGGAACTAATTCTAAAAAGCTTTGGAATGTCATCAAAAAAGTCACCAACTCCACCCAATCAAAAGAAGTTGCTTCTGAACTGATATCACCTAGTGATCCTCAGCATTCTGTTGACACTATAAATGCATTCTTTGCAAATGTTGGAAAATCATTGGCTGAAAAGCACTTATCTCAAAAATCGTCGTCAAACTCTCTGATACCTCATACACCCATTTGTCCCCATTCTTTTGTATTACTTCCAGCAGATGAAAATGAGATAAATACACTTATACTAAACCTAAAAGTTAATTGCGCTGCTGGACGAGATAATATATCGGCAGCTGTTCTCTCCCGTTATAGACCTATATTAGTTACCCCACTGACCTTTATCTGTAACTTAGCGTTTCTAACTGGATCTTTCCCTCAAGCTTTCAAAATATCTCAAATCCTACCTATACATAAGTCGGGTGACAGGGATTGTGTCAATAACTATAGACCTATCTCTATACTACCAACTTTGTCAAAGATTTTGGAGAAACTCATGAATAAAAGACTGCTAAATTATCTAGAGAAATACAATCTACTCTCAAATTCTCAATACGGTTTTAGATGTAATAAATCCACTAGCGACGCTGTTCATGAAGTTACAGACTATGTTGTTAACAACATCGATAATAAAAACAAAGTTCTGGCTATATTCCTCGATTTGGCTAAGGCATTTGACACAGTCTCTGTCCCCAGACTGCTTAGCAAGCTTGAAGGTATGGGAATTCGGGGATTACAGCTCAACCTCTTCACTGACTACCTTTCTAATAGATTCCAGTGTGTAAAAGTTGGCGATTGGATAAGTGGTGATCTTCCCATTACCTATGGAGTTCCACAAGGAAGTGTCCTTGGACCTACTTTATTCCTCATTTATATTAATGACCTCTGTGACCTTGAACTTCCAAATGGAAAGATTGTTGCTTTTGCAGATGACACGGCACTCGTGTTTAAAGGCACCTCATGGAACGAAACATTCCAACACGCTCAGTCTGGCTTTGATGCAGTTAACCGGTGGCTAAGATTTAACCTCCTATCGCTAAATGTAGACAAAACCAAATTTATAAAGTTCTCTATCCGCAATGTCCCTCAAACGCTGAATAATAATCCTGATAGTAGTACTATTATCGCACACTCCCAGAATTGTTGTCGCATTACACCCTGTGTCTGCCCTCTACTTGAGCAAACGAGCACTATCAAGTATCTTGGCGTCCTAATTGATAGTAGACTTAACTTTGCTCCACACATTGATCTCGTTTCTTCTAGGATTCGCAAGCTAATATATACATTTAAAAAGCTCAGACATATAGCTAATTCAAAGTTGTTAAAAACAATTTATTCTGCCCTATGCCAATCGCTATTGATCTATTGTATAACATGCTGGGGCGGAGCATGCAAAACAATAATTTTGAAACTTGAGCGTGCACAAAGAGCGCTGCTTAAAGTAAGCGCTTGTCTCCCATTCTTTCATCCTACTACTCATCTTTACCAAACCTGCGGAGTATTAACAGTGAGACAGCTTTACGTACTTCACACTGTTGTCAGAATGCATGGTCTCCTGAAGTATAACCCGACAGCTTTTCTCCAGAAACGTAGAAAGCATACAGTTTGCATATATAAAGCTTGCCACACTCATTTTGCACAGAGATTCTTCAATTTCATAGGCGGCCTTATGTATAATAAAATCAATGAAATCTTAAAAATATATCCCCTAACCAAACAAAAATGTAAAAAAGCAGTCACTAAATGGCTCATGACACTTGATTATACCAAAACGGAACTAATCCTAAATATTCAAAAGTAGAATCACGTCACCGGATTATACCTAATTTGCATTAACTTACACTTTTACCTCATAATCTTGAATTCACAAACCAAAATAACGCTCAATCACTCACTTACTCACTCTCTCACGCTCGAACACAAGCACACCGTCACACACACTCCCTCACGCACACATACACACGCATACATACATACTTATTACACTAATCTGTCAAGTACAATATACAACATAAAATCTTACTTACCTTAATTTTGTTCTTAATTCTCTATCAAAATTAAATTTAAAGAAAAGGGAAAAAACACCCTTAGTTTGGCCTAATCAAATAGTTTCATAAGTGTTGTAAATGTCTTTTTTTTTGTAATGTTCAGCTTTTATATTATAACTCCCCCATGGAAGAGCCCTGATTTCTGAGATACAGGATTAACCTAGTTCGGAAGTCAGGAGTTCATTTAGTTTAGCTGCCTAATTCTTTGTTATATAAATGTTTTTACTAGTTCTTAGTAACATTTCTGTATTAGGCTATATTATTTGGTCCAAATAAACGTTATTATTATATTATTATTATTATTATTATTTTTGTTTTATCTTGTTTAGATAGCGATACCCATCACGGATATCATGTCTGCGGAGTTTCGCTAGCTAATTTAATTTGACACTTTATATTATACGTCCGGCTGAAATGATGATGATGAATAGGCCTCACCTGACGGCGAGTACTG
Source organism: Apamea epomidion (assembly GCA_947507525.1). Taxonomy (NCBI): domain Eukaryota; kingdom Metazoa; phylum Arthropoda; class Insecta; order Lepidoptera; family Noctuidae; genus Apamea; species Apamea epomidion. The sequence goes on from OX382234.1 coordinate 2,254,368, forward strand.
CAGGCAGGTGACAGATAGTTCTGGCACGGTGATGTCGTAGTTGCAGTTGATGGAGTCGTCGTCAGGTGGCACCACAATCGTGTACTGGCTTCGAAGGTCGAGCCGCTTGACCAGCTTGTGGCGCATGAAGTTGAACAGCTCCACCACGCCGTCTTTGTAACCCACGCACATCAGGAACCTGCGGGTGGTCAATATTACCTCAAACAGCAACGGTTTACACATAACTTGCCTGACAACCTCGATTAACTAAGTTCAAGGGGATTACTGATAAATTTTAAGTTCGATAGTTTGCTTAAGGCATAAGAGATCCATTGGGAAACGAAAATTAAAGTGTGGTTCTATTGATGGCCTCTAGATACAGTATCGGATAACAATTACCTACCATTTTGTAGAATTACGTTCATCGATCGCTGGTGGCACCCTATTGACTACTTAAATACGTACATACGTACTTAAATCTCCCAACACAAACATAAAGCACACAACTCACTTCTCCGGATGTACGGCGAGGGCTAGGACATAAGATCTCCTATTATCCAGAATAGTGTGGTACTTCTCGGTGACAAAATCCACAAAGCCCACTCCCTGGTTGTATGTGCCTGTTGACAAATAATATGTAGTAGATTCAGTACTATTTTATTGTTGCTGAAATACACGGAGAAACAAGTTTGATTGGGAAACATTATGATCTCTGTTTCTACGATAAAGTGACCACTTTTAATTTTTATAACAATAGTGCAAGATTAGTAGCACGTAAGCAAAAGCTGCGTATCGCTACGATGTAGTATGAGCGTGTCGTAGCAATATAACTACGCGCTGTGTAGCAAGGACACGCGACGTAGCATAGACGTGTAGCAAGGGAACGCCGCGTAGAAAGGAAAGGGGGCGTAGCAAGGAAAGGCGGCGCTTTCGTAAGCGGCCTTACTACTTACCAGCAGACATTTGCGTTCCCATTGAGGGACCACATGTGAATTTTGAGCTTTTGAATGCGTCAGCTTTTAGTAAAAGTTCTCAAACAATTGTAAATTCAGCCTCTAGTTTGTAAAAGTAGCCACTCAAAGATACAATCGGTTAAAGGTGGTCCCTCAGTCGTGACTGACAGGCATCCATATCTCAAAATCTAGTTAAAATTTATAACTGCTATAAATGACTACTCTTAATAAGAGATTTGTAAAACTAATTTAATGAATATCAACCCTTCCTTTTCACACAATAGAAAGAACTAGCATGCGGAAGGTGGTCCCTGACCGATCACCATAAGGTTCACCTTGAGTGGAGACCACAATGGAATTTCAAATTTACTTAGGTCTAGCGTTAGTAAAAGTACTTGAACGATTTTGAATTCAACTTCTAGTTTGTAAAAGATGTCATTCAAAAGTAACAATTGATTTAAGGTGGTCCCTCAATTGAAATGTTTATTAAAAGAAAAATCAATTTACGTAGCATTCGGAAGTTAAATTGACGAATGCTACAGTCTATCCTTTAGTAATTTTTTTTACTAAAGATTACTTTACTAAACAATTGATTTTTCTTTTAATAAACATTAAAAGAAAAATCAATTGTTGGATGCCTGTCAGTCACGACTGAGGGACCACCTTTAACCGATTGTTTGATCTTTTGAGTGACTACTTTTACAAACTAGAGGCTGAATTTACAATTGTTTGGAAACTTTTACTAAAAGCTGACGCATTCAAAAGCTCAAAATTCATATGTGGTCCCTCAATGGGAACGCAAATCCAGCAGACGGACTAACAACTAACATAATAATGATGATGAAAAATTAAACTACGTAATTACACACTTTATTTGAAAATCATTGATATTGTCTTACAAACAACAAAGTCCCTGACGAGGAATTGCTTGCAACCGATGGAGGCGTCAGTCGGCAGGCGCATCTTGATGAGTTTCTGCTTGGTCTCGCCGGTGGCCGGGTCCTTTTGCAGCTCCACCTTCTCCCAGCAGGGACACGGCTTGTTACCTGTTCAAAGTCACGACAGATAACATAACACACGCCTGTGTTCCCCGAATGGTTAAGCAGAGGGGTAGTCGTAAGGGCGATTACTGATTGTGGAGTCCTGGGTTCGATAAGGTCGGAAAAAGTGTGTTATTTGGTTTTTTATCAAGAATCTCTCAGTAGCAGTCCTGTGTTTGGATTGGTGCTCGGTCGATAGTAATAGGCTAGGCGTCTGGGCCCCTCTGATATGGGAATTAAAATTAAGCATTACCAGTAACATTTGGTTGCCTTATGCCTACGTGTCTATTTTCTGAGAATACAGGAGTGACTTTATATTTATTTTATCGCTTTTTTTTTTCAATAATGAAGTAACATATTTACAGGCACTTATGATTTTTTTCGGTGAGACAGAAAGATGCTATAGCGTGGAAATAACGATCATTAACCCATTATCTAGCATACCAAAAAACCATACATCATTTATTTTTTGGGTACCACGAAGAGATATTAGGGAAAGACCAATGACTGCTATTGTTGCCCATTCCAAAACGTAGTAAGTTCCTATGGAGAAGAACGGACCAGAAACTTCACGTCTCGCTTTTAAATTATTGTTGAACGTGGATCCACGCGAGACACAATGGCTTTTTCATTCTTTCTATAATTAAATTTTTTGTTTTTTTTTTATTTATGGTGTACATCATAAGGGTATTCTATTCTATTACAGCATTCAACCCGTTAATGTGTGCTCACAAGCAGGGTCCAGGACCATGAAGCTCCTGGGCGAGACGTTGAAGCTGAGCCCCTTCACGCGGTCCACGGTGAAGCCATGCACCCAGTAAAGCAGCTTGAGCTGGTCATCATAGAAGTGGATCTCGCCGGAACTGTTGCCCGTCACTATTACTCTGGGGAAGAGAACTCGGTTAGCCTACGTCATCATCATTCAGCTAAAAGATGGCTCTTGGATATGGCCTTCTTCGAGCATCGCTATAACGACTGCTCTTGTACCTCCCGCATCCATCAGATTCCCACGACTTCCACTAGGCCATTGGTCCACCAACCGACAACGGTAACACCGGTAAGCAACTGTATTTTAATAAATATGACTGTGAACCCGCCCCAGCTTTCGTAGAGTTTATTCTTTACTAAAAACCATGTGAGGCACAATACACTATCGTTACAGCCCGATTTAAAATTTATGGCGGCATTGAAGGGCGGTGCTCCCTGCGCAGTGCCTCATCCCTAACCACCGCTGACACTCGTGAAGTTGTTACTGCGCAGCTACTCACCTCATATTCAGAACAGCCATAAAGATTGAATCGGGGTGTACCAGCATTTAACAGAACTCGTCATTTTTGTTGGCATTTCCCGTTATTTTCAGTGTATGAATTTTAGTCTAATTTTCTTTATTTATTTTTTTAATACTCACCCATCAACATTCTTAATGACATGGATCATTCTCTTATTCAACTTCAGCATCTTGATGAATCTCAACTTGTCGATGTCTTCAGGCTCCGTGCTCATGCTGTACTCAATAGTGTATCCATACAGCAGCACGGCCCCGCGACTGGTGCCCACTATGATCTGAGAGGTGCTCGACACGAACGTGTAGCACATCAGCTTCCCATACTCCGGGTTCACTTTATCTTGAGCATTAACCTTGAGCTGCCAGCGGTCTGTCTCTCTTGTTAGTCCTCGCTCAACCACTACGATTTTCTGTAATTGATTGGTGTTTTAATACTACTTTACTTGTGACAGTGTGAACACGATAAGGATAACTATGCCGTGCGTTAAAAATATAATATGTCAGCCTGCAAAATGAGAGCCGGGCTGTTTGGTGAATGTGCGCTGGAAATATTTTAAGCATCGACTCAACCATCCAGTCAAACAATCAAATACCTAAGCCTATCGTGGTCAATGCCTTGGTACAATGATAACGCTTCTTTCTTGTAATGTCTGATTCAAACTTTTAATTCGAAGTTTGCCAAGCCTTATTTTAACCTGACTGTCCCAGAAGAAGAGTAATGTTTTTCTCTACAGAAATAACGTAATTCTTGGGTACTCACGCTCGAATTGCCGATAAAAATATTTTTTCTGGTCATTATAAGGAATTGATCTGTTCGCAATGGATTAAAACCTACTTCTGCGACGCCATCTCGAGATATATCGGCTGTTTCAAATGTCGCTGAAAAAAACAAATATAACTTATCAACATCATTCATTTTCTAAATATACGAGTAAGTGCTCATGTAGTACACGAGCGGCACGCACCAACGGCACAGAACTGCGGCCGTCGAAACTCGTCGATAGCAGCCACTGACGAGTTGACGGCAGAGGCAACTGCAGCCGTCGACGCGTCTACGCGTACGGTTGCAGTTGCACATGCACGAGCGGCGACGTATCAACCGCTGCAGTTGCCTCTGCCGTTGGCGCGTGCTACTCTGCACTAAGTACTAGTATAGGTACTTAAGATATGCCGTCGGTAAGGTACTAAAGTGTACACTGAGTTGAACTTTGGTACACCTCCAACATGCCGATGGTTACCTACCACACATTATGTGTTGCACGTACCGTGAGGAGTATCTTGTCCGTAAGACCATATCCACCAAAACAGAACCATCTTTTCAGAAGGGTAAGCTAAAGTGAGCATGTACTTAGCGTCAGCGCTCACAGCTACTTTAGCGATCCTTGCGTTTCCGTGCGGCGAGAAGAATGTCTTCTGCGGGAACAGGTCCTTGTAGTCCCACACTATAAGCACGTTTTCTGGCCCAGAGTCCGCTGTCACCAGCCAGTTACCTTTTTCGTCAGATGCTATGCATGTGACCATGTGTCGCTGTAAGCAGAATGTAATATGGTATACGGTATAGTTAGAAAGAGCATTATTTTTATAGTGCGAGAGAGATCGAGTTATAAAGCAGGATAGAAGCGTCGTTTTCTCGCAACCATAGAAATGTAAAAAACAGGGAACAGCACTTCTCGGATTTAACACTGCAGGTTGGTAACCATTTTTTTAAGTCAAGTGAAAGTCAAAGTGTTATTAACTAAGTATCAAGGATTCGATCAGTTAGCCAGAAACATAAAAACTAGGTGCCAGTGGCGTAGCGTGGGTATCGGCTGCCCGGGGCGGAAGACCATTTTGCCACCCTCTTAATTAGGTATTTCAATTGAATGTATACTATACATTATATTCATTAATTCTAGACAACTTTTCGGCAAGAACAGTCATCATTATTTTGCATTATACAGGTTGGATTTTAAATAAAAAAGTTTATTTGTTTTACAATCACGTTTATTAATACAAAAATTCTTACTTCAACCTTTGATATAATAGGTACATAGGTATTATTAAGGGGATTCCCCGAATTCGTCACAGAATAAGTAATGAATATTTCCCGTGCTCTTTTCAATCGGTCCGAATTTATAGTTGCGTTAAAAATATGAAATAGTTCAAATATTTTCAAAATATATTTTATTATTTACTGTGAAATTTTGCCGCCCCTAAAAAGTGCCGCTCGCCCCCCCTCCCCCGCCCCCACTACGCTACCCCACTGCTAGGTGCCCGTTCCGATTATCTAACCATGATCAGAGATTCAGAGAATTACATGTAGTAGAACGAACTACTAGGAGGATATATTTGATCTATACGAGTCCAAGAGCTTACGTGTCCTTGCAACAGCCACATTTGATGCGTCGTCCAGTTGTACAACACCCCGCAGTTTGAGGCTGAATAGAACAGTGTGGTGCTTCCCTTATCGTTCAAGTTGATGACTCCTACTTTATGGTTGTACCCGTTCATCCAGCGCAGTTTCTGCAGCATAAAGTTTACGTTAGCGTATGTACTTTTCAGTTCTCTTGAAGTCTACGAAACGTCTAGTTAATTTGCCAGCAAGCATCGTGCGACCACCCACCGGTTACGCCTATCTTGACGGCTCGAGCTATATAACCTGTAGGTACTTAGCAACTCTGTGATAAAACCGATCAACTGCAAGTCGGACTCGCGCACCGAGGGTTCCGTACAAAGTAGGTATGTAACTACAAATTTACGGTTTTCGGATTTTTACTTTACCTACCTACTTGTGCTACATGACATTGCTTCTTGCCAAATTTCATGATTCTAGGTCAACGGGAAGTACACTATAGGTTTTGATTGATTCCCTTGCGAGTGTCAAAATATGCGGCATAAACGGAACATAAACGCCCGTATCCTTTGATTGCGTTTACTTATAACTTTGATTTTTTCACTGCTTCAAGGGATTGCACAACCCTGAGTATTTGATATTAATTTTAACTTGATAACTCCACGCGTTCCTGAGAAAAAGGGTCTTGACAGATGGACGGATAGACAGACGGACAACGAAGTGATCTTTAAATACGGGTTCCGTTTTTCCTTCTGAGGTACGGAACCCTAAAAAACAGTCAGATTTACTTCAGTAGTTTGATTTTTCATTAGGAATTTATCGGTAACAGCCGATTTATATCCGGTGATTGCATATAGGCTCGCCCCATATTATATTACCCCTGTAATAGGGAACTTACAGTAGGAACATAACTGGCGATTTGGCGAAATGTGGGTGTGCAGCCTATACTATCCGGCAATACCGGCGTGATGTGTTATCAGGGCTTCCAGACAGTGGTTAGCTTGAAGAGTGATGGCCGACACATAAGAGATGTGACACACAGAAGACGCCACAAGCCAAAAGTAGTTACAAAATAGCCTAGTACCTACCTGCTTATCTTTTTAATGATGAGTTCACTCTATTCTATTTTTCTTCTATGGCAACAATAGAATAGAATTAACTCACCATTAAAAAGATAGGCAGGTAGGTACTAGGCTATTTTATAGGCAATTGAAAAACGCACTTACAAAAGGACTAGGCTTTTGTAATGATGCACTAATCCTAAATTCATCCTGGTATCTTGAAAATAATCTGGATGGACTTTGGAACATTCGGGATCCCCCCGCCCGCACTGACAACAAACTAGAAACCATAAATTTTTCTTTTGATTGTCTAGACCACATTTCGAATGTAATAGTTATTTATCCTCGGTAAAAACGTACTCAAATTGAATTATTCAATAAGAAAAGAATTGAATCAGTGAATTCAACCAACAATACTTTGACAATAACTGTCATTTTCTGTTTTTTTTTTTATAAGTTGGTACTACGAAGGTTTTGGTTTGTACATAGCACAATCAGCCTATAATGTTCCCACTGCTGGGGCACAGGCCTCCTCTCTATAAAAGGGAGCGTGCCATAATCCACCATGCGGGCCCACTACAGGTTGGTAGATTTGGTTCTAGGACATGCCGGTTTCCTCACGATGTTTTCTCTCACCGTTTTTAGAGCAGTGGTGATGATTTTATTTACACAAAGTAACGCAACTGGCCGAGCTGGTTCAAGCCTATATATAATATACGACCTACAACTTGTAAGTTGCGGTCGTAACCACTAGGCCACCTCTGCAATAAGATGAAAAGTTTGTACTTCTTTCTTATATCTATGTATGTTTCGCACATGTATACTACACCTATACCTATTGCTATGTTTAACTCAATTTATATTACGCACACACAAGGCAAAGCTATGCAATGATATTATAGTCTAAATACCAACAGGTTGTATTCAGAAAGACAGTGGTTCCCTAAGTCGAGACTCAGGACGATGAAATTCTTATGTGAACGAAGTCGTGGGAACGAAGCCATTTTATTTAAGGTCTTTATGCACACACGTTAGTCAATCACGCACGTACCTATACGCAACGAACCCGTGCTACAAATGCAGTGCAGCGCTTCTAGAATTAAAAAGCTGCACTTTTTAAATCTAGAAGCGCTGATAACGCCCGAAAAAAAAACGATGAACCATACATGGATAGTAAATTATCAGTATTGTTTTCTGTAAACATGAGTAACAGACCTTCCGCTGAAGGTCGTTAACCAGATCACCGCGCGTATGTACCCAATGATACATTATCTGAAGCCAAAGGTTGCTCCAGTACACTCTGCTAGGCATTATCGCCACTCATTCTTCCAACACTGACATGTACGCAAAGAGCTTTTTGTGTTTACTTAGCATAGTTTGGTACACAGTGACATGCAGGACTATCTACGTGGAACCAAATTCGCCGACTGCCGGACAGGTCAGTGTAATCTAAATACCTAGACCCACTTACAGTATCTCTAGACTTTTGTGAACCGCGTGTCGTCAAAACAAAAATGTGCTTCGGTAGATAACATTTTGTGTGTTCTTTGTTTTTAAATATGTATAAGATTTTATTCAATTACTAGTTTTTGCCAGCGGCTTCGCCCGCGTGGGTGTCGGAAATTATCTCACGGCGAACGTACTGCCGGGATGATAAGTATCCTATGTGTTAATCTTGATTATAAATTATCTGTGTGCCAAATTTCATCCAAATCCGTTAAGGAGTTTTTGCGTGAAAGAGTAACAAACATCCATCCATCCATGGAAACTTTCGGGTTTATAATACCTAGGCTATTAGTAGAAAGTAGGATGATTAATATTGGAATGTAGTAACCGCATAAAGCATGACACCCTTTTTAACCCCTGACGCAAAAACAACGGGGTGTTATAAGTTTGACGTGTGTGTGGGTGGGGGGGGGGGGTGTATGTCTGTCTGTGGCATAATCGTAGCTCTCGAACGGATCAACCGATTTTAATTTTGTTTTTTTTGTTTGAAAAGTGAATTTGTCGGGAGTGTTCTTAGCTATGTGATTCACAACCCCCTCAATATGGGTATCAAATGAAAGGGCTTGAGTAGTAGAATACTATACACTATGACAAATTTCAAATCCAAGATGGCCACTACCACAAAATAGTGAATTACAAAAAACCTGATTAAATACCAAATTACCTGAATCTTAAAACACAAGAAAATAAAAGAAATGAAATAACCAGGACTCCCTACAAAAGGCATGAAATAAAAATTAAAAAAACCCCCCGACAACGTGAAACCCTACAAAAAGAAAAAAATAACCTTGAAATTATGACCCTACGTAAGTAGGTATGATTTTTTTTTATTAAATATTGCCCTGTCGGGGGACCGCTACTATTTTAAACTTTAACAGAACGTTTGGCTAATAATTAGAGCGGTCCCCCGACGGGACAACATTTAATCAAAAAATTTCATACGTACTTACGTAGGGTCATAATTTCAAGGTTATTTTTTTCTTTTTATAGGGTTTCACTTTGTCGTGGGATTAAAAAAAAAAAAAAATTTAAAGCTACGTAATCAAATACCTAGCTTAGATACGTAACGTCACACATTACTGAATAGTGTAACGTCTCTTTTATATTATAAACATAAGTCGTGACTCAGCTGCCTACTGCAGCGTTTTGTAACCATCCATATTATTGCTGAGCGAAACAAAGCAAAGGAGACCTTTTGAACTTTCTGAAGCTCCATCGCCGGGCGCCCGTCGTCTGGGACTGGTCATCTCTTAGCTGCTATTGCTTATTTCTATTGTTTGCTATGGAGGCACCGTTCTCACATGTGTAACTTCAACTTTAATGACGCAACCAATATTTTGTAACAATATTTTGATTTAAAAGAGTGTCCATGGAGTTCCTTAATCCATGCTCCTCCATAGGTACCAACTAAGTACGCTTTGGAATGGGCTTCATCTTTCTGACTGACCAACTCCTTGACTATTAAAAAGAGCCTGATTTTTTTTTTAAATTGAAATAAATGCTTTGAGATTGAATTTTAGCACCATCATGAACAGAGTAGTACTAAATAGATGGGTTTTCTCTTTAAAGCTTGAAAGCTCCAAACTGTATTTTGGGCAAATGACAAAATATTTCAACGTAGATATACTGTTTTTTTTTAATAAAACTTATTTCGGAATGAAACAAGAGCGCGATACAACTGACGCTTAGTGCCATCTATCGACATTTCTATGGAGTTGTTCGAAATTTTCGAGTCTAATACAATTGGTCGACTATTACTCGTAAACTTGTAAAGCCCACTTAACTGTGATAGTTTTCCTTTAAACTTCGTTATATATAGACGTACTACTGCCGTGACATTTGAATTTCTAACTACAACTGTTTAGTTGATAGGGGGGGGGGGACACTTGACTCTAACAATAATTGGTACTTTAAAGCTTGATAAGTCACGAACGGCTTACTTAATCAAAAACGGTCTTCCCAAACCCCTAATATTTTTGAAAGACCTATCCAACGATATCCCACACTATGGGAAGGACGAAAAAAAAAATATCATCTCCACTTTAGATGTAGGGGAGGTACCCTAAATAATTATTTTTTTCAAAATTTTATTTTACCACTTTTTCGGCGTCATTAACGTGTATACTCATGCCAAATTACAACTATCTAGGACCAACAGTTTTTGAGCTAAACCACGGACAGACAGACAGACGACATGGCGAAACTATAAGGGCTCCTTGTTGACTACGGAACCCTAAAATTGTGATCACAGTACTTAAAAAATGTCTATTATCGCTTGACTAAGTGACATGGATTTTTTTTCTTATTTTTTTCATAACTGGTATACCTTGGCCTCTCACCCGGGTACCAGGTTATCGTTGAGTTTCGGGACACCCTGTATAATAATATAATATTAATATATTATATTAATATATATTTTTATATTTTTCTAGTCTATACTATTTCAGACAATGACTTATTTTGTCTCTGGGTGTCCCTTTTATCTTTAGGTCAGGGTTCCCAATATTTGTATTATTAGACCCTTGGGAGATAAAACTTAATGATCACGGACCCAATAACATAACAACGCTGACCCAAAGGGTTAGGCAGAGGTGTACTGTAGATATTTATACCTCGTAGTTACACCCACAATTATTGGCCTCTGCTTTAGGTAAACTTCTGTTCAGGTAATGGTGTATCACGCCGTTCATTCTACATTCTTCCGTTTGTTCTTCGTTGAACACTTTCTTTCACAATCTGAAGGATTTTGAAGGAAATTCCTAATCCTTTGCTTTATGTTTGAAAAATTCTAAACGAAATGCACTGCCATTGTTAGTGTGTTACGCAATTACTAACTAACTAGCTTAATAGGCTAGTCTTTCTTAGCCATTGATAATGAGTATTCAAAAAGAAATACTTACAAGCTAATTGATAAATAAGCAAGCGTGGTGATCAATGCTCGTGCCTTCTCTGCACGAGTATTATAATTGTTAAGTACAGAGACCTATGCTTATTCATCGACACCACAAAAATCAGCAACGTAACGATGTATATGGAATACCTACAGTCCATTCGCACATTTTTTACCTCTGATTTTGCATGCCTGTCAAAATCACAGCGATCTTTATTCTCGTTACTATAAGGTTAATGTTGGGTTGCCGTTGTCTGAGGTAAAATAACTCTGAATTGACTGTACCTACCTAGTATTGTAAAAATATTATCTAGATTAATAAAAATAATTATTAATAAAAAATAAAAATAAAAAGGACGTAGGTACTTTTAAAGCAACCAATAAAAGTATTTTTCTACCATTTAACCTAGTTATTAACTTACAGCTCAGCTTTCTAAAGAAATATGGCTACTTGCCGGACGTGCCAACCGACGCAGACTTTGCCTACACGTTGACCTCCATCTCTGAAGCGTTGAAGAAGATGCAAGCCTTCGCTGGTCTCCCTGAAACTGGCACGTTAGACGATGACACCAAACAGGTATTTATTTGGGAACAATTTGGGAAGAACCATAGCAAATAAGCAGTACCTTTGTATTCATGTTATTATTCTGTCATATCAATTTGTATTTTACTGTGTGTACATAAATAATAAAATAAATAAATAAATAAATCAATTTCATGATTAGAGTGGGGCCCCATTTACTTTTGACATTGAATAATAAACCTAAGACGACTGTAGTAAACTAATAGGTGCGCCGCATGTTCGTGAAAATGACACTTTATGACACAGAAAATAGTAGCAACGAATATGCTTGAAATCAAAGCCATCAGAAAATCTTTTACTTCGCGCCCCTCTTTGGTCTGCCTAGAGCCAGAAACGTTCGGTTCGATTGAATTCAATATTTTATTCTAGCTCTTCAAGAGGAAGCGGTGTGGAGTGAAAGATATAGAAGCGTCCTCGACATCTACGAGGACTCGGAGATACATCCTTCAACAACCGTGGAACAAGCAGACAATAACGTACAGGTACCTATGAGCTGAGTATTTGTTAAGTTGCGCTAATACAGGTCGGATTTTTGAGTAAAGGCAGGTAAGTATACTTTAACCGTTGTAGCTACAGGAAAACAGTCTTAGGAGGGAATAAGGAGGGAGAGATTAAAAAATACAGTCAGCAAGAAAATGGGCTATTTTTACAAAAAACTTTTTTTGATGAGAATCGGTCCTGCACCCTAATTGCGTAACCCACTATCAGTCACAATCTGAATCATTTTGAAAGATATTGCTTATCCATCCTATCCTACTTATCCTAAATGTAAAAGTTTGGATGGTTGGACGGATGGATGGATGTTTGCAAAGACATTAAATTATTGTACCTATCTTAAATCTCTTTGGATGTTTGTTACTCTTTCACGAAAAAACTACTGAATGGATTTGGATGAAATTTCGCACACAGATGGTTTATAACCAGGATTAACATAAAGGATATTTTTTATCCCGACATTCTTACGTGATCGAAACTTACGCGCGTGAAACCGCGGGGCGCAGCTAGTTGCTTCATATGCTCCAAAAATTTGACTGCGCAACAACGAAAATGACGCAAAGAATGTTGTTGAACCGTCAAAATGAAAGCCATTGCTACTGGTAGTGTTTCATTGCTACTGGTAGTGTTTCATTGCTACTGATAGTGTTTCATTGCTACTGGTAGTGTTTCATTGCTACTGGTAGTGTTTCATTGCTACTGGTAGTGTTTCATTGCTACTGGTAGTGTTTCATTGCTACTGGTAGTGTTTCACAATTACCCCGCTGTTTTCTACACAAAAATCTCTATCGGACCAACTGAGGTTCGAGTACTAGAAACATCAGAAATCGCAACCCTTACTGCCCCGGCTCAAAAATCGACAAATTGCTAAAAAGTGGCGAAAAGGACAACAAAAGTAAATTGAGTTGTGTCTACATTCCATTACGTTGGGGAGGACTTGTTATAACTATTTGTATGGTTGCAGGGTGGTAAACGGCTCCAGCACTCTGGACAAGAACCGCGTGGAAGAGCTGATGGATGAAGGACTGGCCAAATGGGCTCGCTACGGCAACCTGCGCTTCAGCCCCATAGACCAGGGCCGCGCAGACATACAGGTCTCCTTCGTTAGTGGCGACCATGGAGATGGGTAATACAGTGACGCTTTTGTTAATTTATTTTAGTTTTATTTCTAATAGCTCAGTTAGGGTATTTATTTACATGAAACTTGAAAGTTTGGAAACTATTAGAGTCAAGTCAAGTAGATCAAGGTAGTCACTATGGACCCAAATAAGCTATGAAAGAATTTGTCGCTCAGTTTGCACAATAACTTGACAATTCATTTATTTTGAAAATATTTATTTAAGCACACTGCGCACTGACCTGTTAGGGTTAATGGAGAAACACCAAAGGAAAGGCCGTTATAAGGATTTTTATAATACGTTTATGATAATAAAGTATATTGGAAGGTGTGTTTACTAATACTACTAATTTAGCCTTGTGTGCAGTTCTCGCTAAGACTTAAATAAGTGCATATGTTCATCCTATCAACGACTACGTTAAATATCCGAACACCACAGCAGTACGTAATCCTTTTACAGATTTCCGTTCGACGGACCCGGCCACGTGGTCGCGCACGCATTCCCTCCCCCGCACGGCGCAATGCACTTCGACGACGACGAGATCTGGGGGGACAACCCTGAGGAAGACGAAGAGGACGCCACAGACTTCTTCGCTGTTGCCATCCACGAGATCGGCCATGCGCTAGGGTTGTCGCACTCCAATGTGAAGACGTCGGTCATGTACCCCTACTACCAGGTGCCGGTTGATAGTCTGGACGACGACGACATTTCGGGCATGAAGGAGCTGTATTGTGAGTAGTTTTAGATTGCTAATATGAGTAAACAACTGCATATTTGGCATAAATTATAAAAGAGCCTTAGGTTAAAATCATGCCGAAGATGTTCACTGCGACACCTCGCAGTCGCGGTTTCGCACGCGCTACCTCGATGCAACGGCAACTCCATGTAAAACAAATTCATGCTACTTAATAGACACGCATGCACATGCCAGCCATCGAGCTAAACCTCCAAGCAGCCCGCGATGTATCGCATTGAGGTATCGTCATGCATTTGTTTTAAATGGAGGTGACATCAAGGTAGCGAGCTAAGCCGCAATCGAGTAAAGTAATTACAATCTAAAGTCATAAAATATGCCAACATGTAGGTAGTGTATAGGTACAACAATAGTTTGACCGGCATAATTTTAGCTTTCGATTATTATATCGTATGATCAAGCTGTAAAGTACAGTCTTAAAGTAGTGAAAGTCATTCATAGCGCAGAGGGCACAAAATAAAACGGACACGATTAGTAGTTCAAGTCAATCTCAAACATTGAAGTATCATCAAGACACCGTTCCTTTCCGAGACACTTTAAAAACACGAAAAAAAAACTGATTACACACTGCTCTCACTGTCGCCTAAAAAGGTTAGTAGCATCCGGCGACTGAGGGCCAGTCTAAGCTTCTCGATTCGATCGAAAACAAGACTTATTTGAAAATATCAAAATACTAACCCGTGTAAGTAAAGATAGACTCGAACTCTCCGGGAGTTTGAGTCCGCGACAAGCTTTTATATATCACTAGCTTCTGCCCGCGGCTTCGCCCACGTTGATGTCGGAAATTATCCCACGGGAACGTGCTACCAGGATAAAAATTATGTCCTTACCCAGGATGCCATCTATCTCTTTGCCAAATCAGAAGTTGAGTGGTTTAGGTGTGAAAATGTAACATACAGTTTCAAATTCATATCCTCCCCTTAAAAATCGAATTAGCCCTTTTTGCCCCGTCAGAGGTCAATTTACGACAACTTTACAAAAGATTCAAATTCAAATCCTCCCCTTAAAAATCGAATTACCCCTTTTTGCCCCGTCAGAAGTCAATTTACTTATTATTAATTATTTTCTGTCAAAAGAATTAATACTGAGTTTCGAGTTAATTGGACCGCGCATTCAATTACTTCCACACAAACTTCAACACCCCTATGAGGGGTAGTTTTGAAAAACTTAAATAATAATAAACTTTATTACTTACTTAGGCAAGTAGGTATTCTTGCCAAGTTTCAAGTTTATATCCCCGCTTTTCAACCCCACAAGGGTGGAATTTAAAAAAATCATTTGGGATGTACTTATTCATAACTTGACTTTAAGTCAAGTTATGAATACATCCCAAATGATTTTTTTAGTCTTCCGTACGAAAGAAGATATGATTGTATATTATAGCTCAAAAATGTAGGCATAATAGCTGCCATAGGCAGCAAAATTTTCAAATCCCTAGGCCTTGTAGTTTCCATGTAATAAACAAAAAACAGTTTTCGTGCCAAAAACATCAAAATTTTGCTTCGGAGTAGGTAACGAGCGGCGTTGCCGTTCCGTGCGCAACATTATCAGATTTGAAAATTTTGCTGCCTATGACAGCTATTATGCCTAAACTTTTGAGCTATAATACGTAATCATATCTTCTTTCGTTCGGAAGATATGACACGAGCAACTGGGGTGCCGTCACTCCAGCTTACACATATTTATCGGTTTAATAACTCATAGAGTATTTTGACCAAAGATTTGATAATTTTGCTGCCAATGGCAGCTATTATACCTTATTTTTTAAGCTATAATACATAATAACTAATATCTTCTTTCGTTTGGAAGATATGAATGAGCAGCTGGGGTTACGTCACTCCAGCTTACACACACGTTTTTGATCGTAGTTTCAACAGTTTTTAAGTATTATCGTTCAGTTTTTTTCTTCCTTGTGCAGCTAGTATGCCATATTTTTCTGACTATAGTCCAAAACATTTGCCTGTATCGAATGAGGAAGCTGGGGTGACGTCACCAGCTAAATTAAGACTGGGTACTTTGATTGCAGCTATTATGCCTTAAATATTGGCATAGGTAGAATTATTCTATCACATATGAGGAAGCTGAAGTTATACACACGATAAATCGTGTAATGTAATAAATTGATGGGCTTGATTCAATTAAAGTTTATTTTCTCCTTTTTAGAGCATTTAGATAAAAGCTTGGTTCTAAAAATGTTTTTTACATAGGTACTATTAATTTATTCTTATCCCCCATACCTACCTCTTTTCTGGATCGGAATCTTCTGGTTATGGAGATATTGGAAGGTCAACTTTTTTTTGTCATTTTTAACGTTGTAAAACAAGTGTTTTAAATGTTTATAATACTCCCACAACCCCGATGTAGGTACCATTGCATGCACCCATTCACAATTTAAAAAAAAAAAAAAAACTCGTTTATTATCAGCGTCATCGGCCCATAGCGTGTTAGTTTTACCAAAACTTAAAAACGATGTTAGTAGACCACTTAGGCACACATAAGTACAAAAGCAAAAGTAAAAGAAAAAGAAAAACACAGCCACCAATTAGAGGAAGATTTATCACGTCCCATGTCTGACATGTAGCCTGATAAACCTATCCATTGTAGGCCCTTGCAACAATGCTTTGCGTGTGCTACATGGCGCACTATCGACTATCGTCAACAGCGAATTTTCACGCCAAATATAAAAGTCGTATCCCAACCATTATTTTTGCAATAAGTTAAGTACTTAGTATTATGTACAAAATGTAGATGATGAATGTTTTACATCATGTACTCGATGTGCCCGCGACTTACTTATTCTTTTTCCAAAACTCTAAGTTATTCGTGAAAACATCAGCTATCTGACAGTGAAAGTCCCGTCGAAATCAATCCAGCCGTTTCGAAGATTAGCCGGAACAAACAGACAGACACAAAAATTTTAAAAATATGTTTATTTGTTAATACTGCCGTACGTATTTACTTTCATGCATTTAGTGGCTGTTATTTTGACATTGCAGACACTTCAATTTTATTTATTTGTACCTATAGATATAGATTAAATCGTTCGCAGTGAAAAAGGACCCAGAGGAGATTGCAGACAGCACGGAGAGCCCAGTGTCGCATACCTCCCTGGTGCCGCGGTTCACCAAGCCGGGCAGCGACGAGGATGACATGCCCGACCTCTGCATGACCAACTACGACACGCTGCAGGTCATCAACGGCAAGATCTTCGTGTTTGAGGAGGAGGTTTGTCTACTACCTTTGTTCTTCGGAAACTTTTAGGTTTATTGATGAGAACTTATAATAGTTCTGGAATGGTGGCTAAGAACTGAATAGAGCGTTAGGGACTTAGATTCCAGCAGAACAGATGAATTGGACTGGTAAAGATCGCGTGTAACCATTGGAGGCTCGCTGCTCGCATCCAATATATGCCGCTCTCGTCTCACGACAGAGCATGAATGGAAAACCATACTTTACCTACGCAGCGCTTGTTATTTCCAATGTTTGATAGAAAAGTGCTCTATAGTAAAGTTAATTTTCACATTCGTTCCCCAGTGGGTGTGGGTGCTGAGCGACAGGCACGAGATGGAGAGGGGCTACCCGCAACGCTTCCACGACGTGTTCCGACGACTGCCCTCCGACATCTACATCATCAAGACCATTTACCAGAAACAGGACAGAAATATTGTAATTTTTTCAGGCAAGTAATCAAGACCTTGCGTCATATTGAGGCACATACAGTGAGTCTGTGAGGGACTAGAATGTAGGATTCTCATAGAGCAGACAGCTGACTGCCAAAGCATGACCTGCGAGATAGTCTAGTCAAATGATTGTACTGCAGTGTATTGCGAGCAGACTGGACTGCTTGTGTATGAATCGCTGCTACAAGCTTTAATAAATAGCCCAAATAAATAAATGTTAAGTAGGTAGGTACACTCATATTCTAAGTACCTACTATTGTAAGCCAATATTGAACGTATTTGCTGTTGGTGTTCTTTATTAAATAAATAAATTTCCATGCAAATGGTTGAGTTGAATTATCTTTTCCAGAGTTACTCTGCAAATGTAGACTCAAACGGTCATAAAATAATAAAGATGCAGTGGAAACTAAACCTTATGCGTAGGCATTAAGATTACTTTTCTAAAATCACAGTTTAGTAAAACTCATGTTCACAATATGTCACAAAAAAAAAACAACTTGATTGCAGGCCAAAGCTACTGGGAGTTCGACTCCACATTCCACTTCATCAAAAAAGGCGCCATATCTGACTACTCAATCCCTGACGAAGTCCCAGAGCTGACCACCGTCTTCCTCTCTAACTACAACAATAAGACGTATCTGATTGAAGAGGAGAGGTACTGGCGGTATGACGAGAGTACCGGGACTATGGATGCACGGTACCCGAAGGAGATGTCCATGTGGAGACAGGTGCCTTCTCCTGTGGATGCTGCTATTGTGTGGAAGGGAGGTAAGACAGCTCCTGCGGAATACACTGGCGGACTGTGGGGGGAAAGGGGGGCAGCGGCGGGCCACCCCGGGCCCACGGTCCTAAGGAGGCCCTCAAATCTTTAGGAATACTTTTGAATCAAATCCCATAAAAAGCCAAAATATGTCAAGTAAGAAGCAGTTTTGGGAGTTGCAGGTCCCATACGAATGTAGAATATATATGTAAGGTACTAAAATTTTTGAGCTCGCTCATATACTTTATGTACGCCCTCTTATAGCTCGCTCTTCCATCCTTTGTTATCTTCAGTCCCAAAGTATCTGCATAAATAGAAAATTTAGTAGAAAATAAATAGAAGTTCCTAATTATGAATGAATGTTCAAGGAAAACCTAACCTTTCTGAGCCGTAGTCTGAGCAAAATTTTCGAGTTCGCTTCGCTCGTATCCTACCTATATTTCTTCTGTTCTAAAAATCTTTTGCACAAGTCGACAAAACATATCCTTTATCCGTATGAATGATTTAAAGAAATGTACTTAATCCAAAATTAACAGACGGGCTGCAAATAATTTTGAGCTTGCTTTCCTTACTCTTGCACCTCGATAATACACTGATTTCAATGAACCCCATGTAAAAGCTGCTAATTCCGTTAATATCATAATGAGGAGATGAAAATGCACCTCTTTGAAAAATAAATCCTACCGGGCGGACCCATGGTGTAGTCGTGTGTTGAGACGCTTTTTTGTCATTATTAACTTTTCGCAAAATGATGATAGAAATACGTACATATACTGTGAATGTGAAGACCGGGGCAACCTCGTTTTGTTTTTCGCTCCCGACCAGTTTAGCCTCGTTTTGTTTTTCGTCCCGACCAGCTAGCCTGTTCCCACGGCCGTAAAAATATCGCGGCGTTTTTACGCACACTTTAATTACAACTCTCGGCGCAGTGCGTTTAAAATCTACAGAATCCAGATCAGAATCGCATCACTGCCCAGAGGAAGGGTAGCCATAAAATAATGTTTCGCCTGGGAAAGGTATTAGAAACAAAATTTATTTACGGAAAAAATGCTGGACTTCCATTAACCAAAAGCCCACGGTTATGACGGCAACAGATGGTACTTTTATCTAGACGGTAAGAACATCCTTAGCGACCCTAGCTGTTAAGGTGGCTGCTCCAAGGTAGCCCGCGAAATTCAAATTTTCTTATGTTTTTTGCAATTTGCTGGTCAGTACTAAGTTGTACGTTGATTAAAATATGATTCGCGGCCGTAACAAATATGTATTTACAGAATTATAATCTTATATGTCATCAACACAACTCTCTAAGATCAAGTAATCCTACTGAATGACCATTTCATGAAATCTTGACATTTTAGGATTATGCTAACTTAACAAGTCGTATTAATACAACTTGTTAAGTTAGCATAATCCTAAAACGTCAGTTACTGATTCTAATGATTATAATTCTGTAAATACCTACATATGTGTTACGGCTGCGAATCAAATTTTAATCAACGTACAACTTAGTACTGACCAGCAAATTGCAAAAAACGTAAGAAAAATTGGATTTCGCGGGCTACCTTGGACCATATGGAGCTTAGAAGAAACTTTTCCACTGTCCCCTATGACTCATTTTAATTTAGTCTTTCATACTCCCCTTGCGTTCCAGATACCTTCTTCTTCCAAGGTCCTCGTTTCTGGCGCTTCGACAACGAGCTAGTACAGGCTCACGAATACTACCCGCTGCCGACGGCGCAGTTCTGGTTCAACTGCAAGTCCACCCCCGACATGGACCGGTACATCACTAACGATGGGCCCTGAAGAGTCCACTAATCGAAGGACGAATGGGTGCATGCCCTTGTATTTATGTTTTATATTCACAGGTTAAAATAGTTCGCAGTTTTATTTCACTTTGTTAGGATGTGTGTAATAAGTAATCTAATGCGTGTTTTGATATTTCCATGTTAGGACTTCATTATTTTGTACTGTGTGCAACAATGGCCTCTTAAAGAGCTCTTACAAAGTCTCAAACCAATCAATAAAAATCAAAACCAACCCTACTAGTTTTTCATTAAAAATATATCACTTTATTAAGTTCAAAATTACATAAATTAAATTACACAATAGTATGAAACTGATTGTTTTACTGTTAGCGTCCGGAATGTTGCATAGCATCGATTGCAGAGATGAGCATAACTGATAATAACAATAATACTGTACCATTTTATTTTCTTCATAGTTACAATATCTTAATACATTTGTTCAGTCCTACATATTTTGAGACAATAATTCATAATTTTCGAAGTATTTGTACTATATAAAATTGAAAGTAAATCCATCTACGAGAAGTGTACAAGTAGATGGTAAAGCACCGAAAGGTAGATTTCTGCGACATTGTATGTCCTATCACGTATGAATAAGTTAACTGATCACATAAATTAACAGCCAATTACTCAAAACATTGCAAAATACATAAAAGGTAATTTAAATTTAATTCAGTAGCTGAAGGGAAGGATTTAGAGGTTTACAAAAAAATTACAAACGGGATCAAAAGCGACGAATATTACTTTAAGACTTAATACCTCAACCCAAACATTCTTTACCCCTTACACTTCAACTACAAATAAATCTATAAATGCTAAATTTCTTCGTTACAAGTATCTAAACAATCGGTATTAATATCGTGAGGGGCGCGCTCTTGGACAGAGTCCATTATTAACAACATCAGTGGAGAAAACTGCCGACAGCGATGATATAGCGAAAACAAAGTAATAGTGATGTGAAATATCTACAAATCGAATCAAAGACAAAAAAATCGTATCAATTATTTTAAGAACATTTGCAAAGGTTGTTGCGCGTGAAGAACGACTTCAATTTAGTCGATTTGTCGATTTAATCATCTAAGTCGACTTTCGAGACAGAGACGTAATAGTAAGCAATCAGAAGTACTACTAGAACTACGTGCATTTCGCTATAGAGATGGAGGTACACAGTGCGAATAGCTCCATCCCGTTTTCGCAGTCACAATGATGGTTTTAACTTTTAATACTTTGTAATACGTCATGTTTTGCTATATCTTGCTGAGGACAGGGTGCGTGTGACGTTAACCGTGGAAGAGTAGTGTCTGGAGCAGGTTCCTAGCTGCAGCAGGACGCGGGGTTGGGGTCTCTGCCGGAGCGCTTGGTGATGTTGAGGCGCGTGAACTCCTCCGCCACGGTCGGATGGATGCCCACCGTGTTCATCAGGTGCTCCATCGTAATGCCGCATCTGGAATACAATGAATATTTAGAATACATGACCTCCCAAATTTATTGATACGATTTGACAGTATAATAAAATACAGGTGAACTAGTGTTACTTTGTGGTTTAAAATATACCAATTTGCCAAATACAAATACAACATCGCTCCCCTAAGGAGGACCGATGACCTGGTCTAGGTCGCGAAAATCAGCTGGATCCAAGAATCCCAGATACAGTTGTTATAGCGTGGGACAGGTAGCTATGTCCACCAGTGGACTTCTTTCGGCTGAATGATGTCGATGATGATACAAAAAACATATTCTGGCTTTAAACTAGTCGGTATAACACATACTTGACAGCGGCGGCGAAGCCCTGAATGACCTCCCCAGCGACGGGGCCCACGAAGTGCAGGCCCAGGATCTTCTGCGGCGCCTCGCGGAGCGCCACGGCCTTCAGGTAGCAGTTCTTGATGTTGCGCTGCGGGATGAAGAATTCCGTCGGCTTGTAGTACGCGTGGTATACCTCCAGGTTATCCGCGCCGTATCTGAAGAGGACAAGGTATAGTTAGCTATATATGTTTTATTTGATATAAAATAGATTGTCCATGGAGTTTCTTGCCCGTCCTTCTCCATAGTAAACCTACTTCGCTTTGGAATGGGCTACTAGCTTCACCTGTGTGACCGACCAACCCCTTGACAATTCAAAATTGCCTGTAATTTGTTTAATTAAAATAAATGCTTTCAGTTTGTTAGGTATAAGTTAGGCACTATCTACTATCTTCTAGATTTCAAATACGTGATTGTATTCGTATGTTGTTGTTTATCGGATAATCTAATCAAAACTTGAAACAGGCTGAAATTTTGTTAATTTTAAAACATGCAAATCCACCCGTGGCACTCGTTTACTATTCTTCAGTTGTAAAAGTTGTTTATTTCTCGGAACTAGACGCCGCTTGGTAATTTATTTAAGTAAGGCCTGTTTAATACGACACGCTAACAATACATTAATTTTTCGAGTGTCGTGGTCATCAGATAAGAAATCATTTAGCTGACATAATTTTATAATGTTACATATAAAAGTGATTCCGATATCTTATTTACGAAATAAACAATTTGATTACATTCATTCCAGTATTTATTCTGGAGGTTAGGCTGAACAAATAGCTGTATAGGCTCGCTGTATGCTGTAGGACTTCAAAACGTTGAAAACTGGAATGTGTTCCATTGTGCGCTTTTATAATTTCTAACGTAACGACATTATTTTGCACGTCCACGTCACGACGTCACTATAACACAGGGAAGTAAAATGTATGGAAATACATGAATAAAATACAAATTTATATTTTCGTCCACGATAACGTTATAACGTGCATGCATTTCCATACATTTTAATGACGTGGACGGGGACGTCCACGATAATATGGTGACGTTACAAATTGTAAAAGCGCACATTTTAATTAAGATAGCTACAAATATTTCGATCGAGCAGGTGGTAATAAAGATAAAACAGTAACTTAGCTACACGCCAGACATTATTAAAGTCGACCGACTAGAGTGTATACTTTAATGATTTGCTTATCAAGGTACAAACATATAATTCTCAAACGTGTTTCCATCAAGCTACGCTAATCACCCTTGAATATTATCAATACATTCTCAATTTGTGTGAGATGTAGAGCGATAGAATGTGATCAGTGATGCCATCTCGCAGTGTGCATTGTGATGCCGACCATCACAAGGTATTTCAACACTTTAACTTGGATTTAGAAACCAAAGATTTAATTCGTTAGATTCGCTCTACCGTGTCAAAAGATGGTCACGTTTCTGTTTCATTTGGATATCTTTGCATAGGCATAATCAGCCTATAACGTTCCCACTGCTGGGACGCAGGTCTCCTCTCTTCGAGAAGAATGGGCTGTAATCTACCACGCGGGCCCAGTGCAGGTTGTTAGATGTTATTTTTTGAAATTTTGTTTCTAGGACATGCTGGTTTAGGAGTTTGGATACCTCTGACACGCACAATATCGCAATCGCGGGCGATTAAGTACGGTTTGGGCAAGTCTGACGATTTAAATCTTTGTAAGAGATCACTTTATTTCCAACTCCGCCTCGCAGTTTAAGTATCCTATGTCCTAATCTAGGTCATGGTCTACATGTGCCAGACTTTATCCAAATCCGTTCAGCCGCTTTAGCAGGAAAGCGCAAAAAATCTAATCTTTTCTCTTCATAATGTTAGTTTATACAATACTAACGTGATCTTCAGTTTTCTCGATATGCGGAATGTCTAGACACCGAGTGAGGACACCCTTACTCATAATGGCAGTAACGTTATGTCTGACCACGTACTGTAGATAAAATTACCGTCTACAATTATTTGGATGTCTTGTTACCTGTTGTGTTTACACAGCCTTTTCCTGTACTTAACGGTACACCGTAATATTATGGAAATTAAATATTATTTATATTATTACTTTGGTGAGCCATATTCGTGTTTATCACTTTTCAAGGTCGAAACTAGTGGAGCAGACATTTGAATAAAACTGTAAATATTGATGAAGATTTAAGTACACTACCGTAAATATGACATCTAGTTTTGTATATCATATTCTGGGATAAAAAAATGTAGCCTATTCCACTATCCATACATACTACATAGACTATCTATGCAATAATCACGTCAATCCGTTGCGCCATTGCTACGTGTTAGAAGAACAAACAAACACATTTATATACGAGTATAAATAATACATACCTTTCCGTAGCGGTCTCTTCGCTAAGTCCAACGCAACCGTACTCAAGGGGTGTGAAGATAGTCGTAGCAACGTTTTCATAGTCCATGTGCTGTGTGGCGCCCGCGAACATCCTGCGCGCGAGCAGGCGGCCGGCGGCGATGGCCACGGGCGTCAGCTCCGGCCTGCCCTCCAGTACGTCACCCACAGCATAGATGTTGGGTATGTTGGTCTGTTCGGTCTGAGCGGTGATCTTACCGTTCTTCGATAAAGACTGGAAATGGGGAGGTTTTCATTTGATAAGTTTGTGGTAAATTAAATTCATCGCTCGAGATTGAGTAGAATGGTAGTATACAACCCCCGTTTATGACAACGTACTGGGACTTCTGATGCTTTAGCCAACGCCAACATACATAATTATAATGCCGGGTACAGATTGGTGAAACGTAACATGAAATGTAATAGAAATGAGCTGTCCAAATGCTTGCAACGCAACATGAAGTCTACCAACAACAATGCGGATTTCTTCAACGTGTGTTACATTTCATATTACGTTTCACCGATCTGTATCCTGCATTCTGTTTAGCAGCATCATTTCTCGAAATGACAGGCAGCAGTTTGTAATACTAAATTCCATTCTAATGCCATTAATAAAGTAGTTGACATAACTTCAGACTCGGGGCTGCTATCGAGTCTTGCGAGTGAATGCCGTAACTACAGAATCAATTGAAAAGCCATTGTGTCTCGCGTGGATCCACGTTCGAACGAAGATACGTAGGGTTTGGATGTTTTTTAAACCAAATCCTACAGAAAGCTATCTAATTGAACTTTAATCCACCTAGAACATGTAGTAATACTTCATATCGTACAAGGTCACTCATTAATGGATTTGATAACAATGATAATCCGACGTAATTATCAATGTGACGAGTGTTTAATACCTGTAGTGTGAACAATATCTATAGTATACCTGCATACACCCGTGTCATGGCACTGATCGATGGATTATATCATACGTGCATTAAGAGTTAAGTACAAAACCCCTGGGCGGTCATAATATTTGGATTATTGCGTATATAGCCTCGCCTAGTGGCACCGCGCCCAAAATATTAAGCTTTGTTATTTACGTATCATTGAGTTACGGTTTGTAAACTGTACACTATTAGTAAACAGTTGGTTGTTGTACTTAATCAAGCGTTCCTTTGCAGTACTTCTAATTTGCTCCTATCCAATCAAGTTAGAGAATTCTATTGTCAGGCAACATACACTGTCAAGATTTGTTCAAAAGCGAGCATTCAACGCACAAATGGTTGTAGCGGCTATACAAATTTCGCACGAATATGCTGGCGACGTGAACGCACCTTCGAAGACAGGGTGACTTAGCACCATAATTTTTGTCAACTGAGGCATTTGAGATCCCTGAGTATTAACTGATAATGTAAACTCACGGTAACTCCGGCAGCGTCCAAGTTGAGTGCCTTGGTGAGTGCGTACCGACCAGTCGCGATCAGCACTGTGTCGAATGTATCTTGGAATCTGGAACACACAATAATTATTTACTCAACCAATTAACGTAATTTGTAGAGCAGTTTTTTTACGTGTTTTGATGCCACTTAAGGGGCCATCTGCGATGCCTCTGGTAGGCATCGCAGATTGCGTTGCTAAACCAGAGGCAAATCTGAAATATCTATTGTGCCTGTAATTGCACCGGCACTAGATACCGTTTGGTAACCGGCACCCATACCCCTAGACATGATGACGGTACTTCCCTAGATGAGCTCCTTAACGAAGAGCTCACTTATGCATAAAAAAAGTAGAAAATATTCTACTGCTCGACCAATATACAAAAATACATACTGCTCCTGAAGTTCCGTGTTCAACCAGCGCGCCTTCAGCTGTCCGCTCTCAAGTTTCTCCACAGACAGCGGCACGCATTTGTGCTGGAACTTGACGCCCCTCTCCTCCATCTCGTTGGTGACCATGTGCGCCATCTGCTGGTCGAAGCCTCGCAGCGGTACGGAGCGGACCAGCACGGTGGCCGGGTAACCCATCGAGTTTAGGAAACCGGCGCATTCGAGACCAATGTCTGTTGTGTCGAGTTAAGAAAATTGGTGTAGTGTGATACTTAAAAAACTTTCTAACAAGAAGTTTAACAGAGGAAAGAAAAATAAAAACTAAACATAACCAAGCTCCTAAATTACTGTGAGTTACTCGTTTTGAGTCAGCCACCTAAAAAAATATACGCGTCGACTTGAATACCTCTTCGAGTTTTTCGTCTGTTAAAAAGGCAAGTCCATGTTTTTGGCAATTTTTGGGGGTCCAACGGAAACCTAACGCTTGTCACAAGGCTGTATCTTTTTACCGCGTACTAAGTCGCCAGTTTATTTTATTCACAGAAAACGTGTTACTATTGCCATGGAAAATAATGACGTAAGCTATGATAGTTTTTCTTTTCAGTGTCACCAAGTTAAAAGAAAATGTAAATGAAGCGGAAAGTTAAATATAAAGTTTCATGTTGACTCAGACCTTATTACCTTTCTACCGTAAAAATATACTATTCATGTTAGCTTGTAGTGATAGTATCGGTTTGATTATCGGAATTAGATTGGTGTTGCAGATAGCGATTATGTAATTTGAACTTCGCGCAATGATCACACGATTCCAAGATGTTATGTTTGTGAAGGTAAAACGATCAAAGTGAAATAATATACAGGGTGGAAGGGACATCGACGTATTTTAAAAATGGTGTATGGAAATGCGCCGATCCCAAATAAATTGTGATAACTGCAGGAGGATGAGTATATTTGTAAAGGATACATCCAGCGCCAACAACGAGCGTCTTGCCCGGGGGGTGACTGAGACTGAAGATGTCGTCACTGCTGATGCAGTGCTCCACTGCGCCAGGGATCTCCGGGTAGTGCGGCCGGCCTCCCACAGCAATCACGATGTTCTTCGCAGTCATCTCTTTCTTAGACCCATTCTTCAGCGTTGCGATAATCGTGTGCTCATCCTTGAACTCTCCCAAACCATTGATATACTCGATCTTCTTATCCCTCAAGTCAACTCTGGTCACCCAGTTGACGGATTTGATGTGGTTCTGTACGGACTCTGTGAGCGCCGGCCAGTTTATTTTGATGTCTTTCACGGCAGGCACATCCCAACCGTAAGAGATGGCTTCCTGTAATGTTAGTAGCGAACGTGCTGATTCATGTGACGCGCTCAGACTTGACACAAGTTTAATCATTATGTTCTTATATTAAAACAGAGATAGAAATCACATCACAGATGTAACTATCATAGCTTCTGTACACAATGATATGAATGAATAGTCAGCAGATTCATCAGAGATTGCTTGTACTCGGATTATTCTTGGCGCGCTATTTCCAAGTCACCTGCGTAAAGTGTCACGTAATAGGATTACACGCGTTACGTTAGGTAATCAAATCACCTATTACCTTGCATTGAATGTTAGAATGCGTGAATCATTGAGCACCTTTAGAAACAATACAGTAGAAGCTTTATAGTTTTCAGGCTGCACTGATAATGAATCTGATTTAGTACTTCTATCGTCTAGAGGGAATCCGCTGAGGTCGGCTCAACCTCTAATTTGGACTAAAGAATGGGATAACGACAGGAGAATGATGAAACAGTAATGATTTTCCTCCCCGTAGTTTTTAACTTTCTCAATTCTTTATTGCGTACCATAATGTATATACATAGTAGGAAATAATTAAATTAGTCACAATTATGGACCCTGTCGGGCACAGCATAGATCAAGTAGCAGAGAGGAGGAAGAACGCTGGGCTGGAACTTTCTGATTATACAACTCATAACATTATTAAGTTTCATCAATATCATGAAATTCCGTCGCCATTGTCAGTCAGTAACGAAATGTAAGATGTAGTAAACGAAAATTTGGTAAAACTTAGCGGATTTCTTCAAACAATGGATGGAGGTACATTCTCGTAGTACCTAAATGATTGATAACGTAATCGTACGAGTGCCTGCATTGTTAGCTCAATTATTATTATATTATCAGCCACTATACATTCAATAGTGTGTATAATGATAAAGAAAGATTATTATAGGAGCAGGATATAAATCGAATTAGTAGAACTATTAAACAGGTATGCTGGTAGATATTTTTTTAGAAATAAGCATCACCTTTGTACTATCGCCAAAATCTATATCTGACCACCGTAAGGACTATTCCTGCTTGCAGCGCATATTATTAGTCGGCCAAAACGGACCCTCTTTTGTTTTACTTACGGACGCAGCTGTGGTCATCATGTACACGGGATTTTGTTTTCAAAATGGTCAGATGTAGGTTTTGGCGATAGTACGTATTTTTCTGTTCCTTTCTTCTCTGTTTATATGTATGTACATAAATGGTTAAATTAAATTAAATGAACACACGAGATTCTCTTGGCAGACGAGTTCGAAGGGAGACGAGAATGAAAGACGATAGTCGCGAGATTTCACGACACTTCGCAACGCTCTGTGAATTTAAACAAGCTAATGAACGTTTTTCTAAGTCATCGGAAACCATATGTTGATATGAACGATGACTTGCAAGATTGGTGCCAATATCGTGGGCGTATGAACTAAATCTGTAGTAACTCACTAGTCACATGACCGAGCATTATCTACTGGCAGATCAGAGAATAATAATATATTGGGCATAGATTCTGGACCTCAAGGCATTTATTTAAATTATAACATTTTCTGTAAATGTTATAATTGAATTAAAATTCGTTTGAACTGTCAAGGAGTCGGTATGTCAGAAAGATGAAGCTAGTTGCCCATTCTAAAGCGTAGGTTTCTATGGAGAAGAACGGCAAAGAAACTCCATGGAAGCCCTATGGCTCAAAAATTCCAAAATAAAGTGGTCAATTCATGCACACTACTAACATGGGACGCTAGACTCTAGACATTTTACCGTAACAGTGATCCCATCACCCAACCCACCGATGACAGTACTGTACATGACCTTTTGTTTTAGGACCAGCTTTTAGTTAGTTAGTTACTTGTGTCATGTAACACCGCCGGTCCCGTTTAGTCTGACGGTCGTAAAAGTATCCTAGGTCAGGGATAGTCTTCCGGGGTGCCAGGGCAGAAAACCTCCACGTGTGCCTGGGGACTGGAGTTCCCTTCTGGATACGTCCGGGGGGAAGACCAGTTTTCGGGCCGGTGCATCCTGGGGTGCGGGCAGCTATTTCTCAGTGGGATTTTTTCCCAATGAGATCTCGCTGCCCGCATGCTAATGTTCTGCCAAGAGGAACGCTCCACACAAGCCGCTATGAGGAGCAGAGCGGCTACTGTGTGGAGTAAGAGCGGGCCTGGTGTGCACTTACCCTGCCGCCGGGCAGGCAGGAGGGGATAACCCCCCCCTCCTGCCACCGTTAATATCGTAGCCCCGAAGATTGTCAAGGTCATGTCTCTGACTTTTGACGGGGGTCGAGGGTCTTGGCTTAACCGCCCGGACCGCGAGGAAGATTAACCTCTATAAAAAATTCCCCAAACCTCCAAGCGGCGGCGCACCGTGAGGGAGGTAGTAAGCTTGGCTAATGGGTAGCTTGATTTAGTCACTAGTGCGAACCACTGAATTTTGAGCAGGTACACAAAGATAATTACTCGTGGGAACAACATGGAAAAATATTTAAAAAAAAACAAAAACCCAAACGACGAAGTGAGGAGTGATGCGGGGTCGGAGTCCGACGCCGCATCTGGAGGAGGGAGCACGGGAGGCTCAGTGAGCCCTCGCCGTGACCAGAAGACGGCCGCTGCCAAGAGAAAGGCACAGAGCAAGCGGCCAAGGTCAGTGGACGGCCAGGGGTCGTCCTCTGACTGGGAGCTGGCTTCGGCCAGAAAGATCCCCACCAGTAGGCGGGGAGGAGCCCGAGAGCGGGGCATCGGGAGGGGGCTCACTGCTCGGGAGGCCGCAGAGAAAGCGGAGGAGCCCGCAAAAAAGGAGGGGGAGACCGGTCGCGCGGTTGAATCGGGGCCCTCAAGCGACGAGGCGGCTGAGGTAGGCGGCCCTGAAGCGGACCGCATAAAGAGGTTTGCGGCGGTCGTGGAGGCCGCGATCCGGGACGTGGCCCTGAAGAAGTTGCAAACTTCGAAAAACAGGGCCATAGTCTCGGCAAAGGCCTCCATAATGGCGGCAGCGGAGGCCATCCACCTCGGGCCCCCGCCGGACGAAATGTCCGAAATGCGGGCGGAGGTGGCCCGCTTGACAGCGGCCATGGAGCTCCTCCGAAAGGAGAATAAGGAGCTCCGAGCGGACCTGGCCGGGCTGCGAGCAGCCGGCCCCCGGGAGGTGCCGCAGAAGGGAGCGCAACAGGGGCGGCCAGTACCTGCTGAGGACCGGGTCCTGAACCTGGTGCGGCAGGAGCTGGCTGCCTTTCAGAGCCGGTTCTCCGCCCTGGAGGCCATCGTCCTGCGCCCCCCGCTGGCGGCGGACCGGCCGGCCTCGGGCCAGCGGAAGGCGGTATCGTATGCTGCCGCCGCGGCTGTCACAGCCACGGCCACGGGGCAAGCAGCAAAACGGGCCGCCCCAAAACCCGCGAGGGCCACAGCCCCAGCCCCAACCGCAGCCCCAGCCCCAGCCCCGGCGGCGAAACGGCCGCCCCAACCGCCTCCTGCATCGCCTCCGGCCGACGCCGATTGGCAGGTGGCCGGGCAGAAGAGGAAGGCGAGCAAGGCTGCAAGGGCGGCCAAAAGAAAGGAGAGGCGGCAACGGCGCAAGGAGCGAGGCGTCGCGGCTAGGCTTCGTGCCCCGAAGACCGCAGCTGTAGTGATCACGCTACAGCCGGAAGCGGAGAAGAAGGGCATCTCCTACCGCGACGTGCTTGCCAAGGCGAGAGCGGCGGTTAACCTACAGGAGCTCGGCGTGGCAGAAGGCATCCGGCTAAGGGTCACTGCGACTGGTGCCCGGATGCTGGAGGTCCCTGGTGCGGCTAGCGGCCCGACTGCTGACGCTCTGGCCGAAAGGCTTAGGGCGTCCTTAAATGCGGAAGAGGCCCGAGTGTCCAGACCCACCAAGTGTGCTGACATGCGCATCCTGGGTCTGGACGACTCTGCGACGGTGGAAGAGGTGGTGGCCGCCATCGTTAGGACTGGGGGGTGCTCTGCCGAGCAGGTGAGGGCGGGCACTCTCCGCCCTGACCTCACGGGGATGCAAGCCATTACGGTGAGCTGCCCCGTGTCGGCGGCCCAAAAAATAGCCGGGGAGGGCCGAAGGCTCCTGGTGGGCTGGGTTTCCGCGCAGGTGAAGCTGCTGGAGCCCAGACCTCTGAGGTGCTTCCGCTGCCATGTGGGTAGTCACGTGGGAGCTAAATGCACCTCGGAGGTGGACCGCAGCAGTCTCTGCTTCCGCTGTGGTCAGCCCGGTCACAAGGCCGGCTCGTGCAACGCCATGCCGCACTGCTATATATGTGCGGCAGCTGGCAAGCCGGCCGATCACCGGGCTGGGAGCAAGGCCTGCGCTCCACCCGCCAAAGCCAGGGGCAGGGGCAAGCCCTCCACCACCGCCGTCGCCGCCGCAGCCGCCGCCACCACCGCCGTCGCCGCTGCCGCCTCCACCGTGACCGCCGCCGCATCCGCCGTGGCTGGGCCCTTACAGGGGGATCGGGAGGCTGATATGGAGTGCTAATATAGCCCCATATCGCCTCCTCCAGGCGAACATCAACCACTGCGCCTCCGCTCAGGATCTGTTGCTCCAGAGCATGGCGCAGTGGTCGATTAACATCGCCGTGGTCGCTGAGCCGTACTTTGTCCCGCCCAGAGACGACTGGGTGGAGGACCTGAGCGGCTCAGTGACCCTAATTTCGTCGGCCGCCGCCGGTACCCCGTCCCTCGAGGCTGTCAAGAGAGGACAGGGTTGCGTGGCAGCACGGTTCGGGGAGATAGTCGTGGTAGGGGTATACTTCTCCCCGAGCCGAACTCTCGCCGAGTTCCACAACTCCCTCGCGGAGTTGAGAGTCGTCGTCGTCGGATTCCGTTCCCTCCCCGTGCTCGTCCTCGGGGACTTCAATGCCAAGAATGTGGCTTGGGGTTCCCGGCATACGGACACACGGGGCAGAATGGTGGAGGACTGGGCTCTGGAGACAGGCCTGGTCGTCCTAAACCGGGGTTCGGTCCCAACATGCGTGCGGATGCGGGGTGAATCAGTGGTGGACATCTCGTTCGCCAGCCCCGCCCTGTCGCCGCATGTCGTCAACTGGCGTGTCTTGGAGGAGGTGGAGACCTATTCCGACCACCGGTATATCCGGTTCGACGTCTCCGCCCAGACCTCGAGCGCGCCGGTCCGACCGACCCTGGGTGGTCCGCGGTGGGCGCTGAAGCAGCTGGACCGGGAGCTCCTCCTGGAAGCCTCGATCGTGCAGGCCTGGGTGTCACCACCGGACAGGCCTGCTGACATCAACGACGAGGCAGAGTGGTTCCGGGAGGCCATGTCCGAAATATGTGACGTGGCAATGCCCCGGGTCCGGCCCGGACGCGCCCGGCGCCAGGTGTACTGGTGGTCGCCGGAGTTGACGTCTCTGCGCGAGGCGTGCGTGGCTGCGCGACGCCGGTACACCAGGCACCGCAGGCTCCGTATCCGCCCTCCGGATACGGAAGCCGTGCAGGCGGAGCTGTACGAGGGGTACAGAGCGGCGAAGACCGCCCTCCGAGCGGAGATCTTGCGGGCCAGGGGGCTGGCCCGCGAGGAGTCGCTGGGGACTCTGAACAGAGACCCGTGGGGACGCCCCTACAAGATGGTGCGGGATAAACTCCGCCCATGGGCTCCCCCGCTGACGCAGAGTCTCCGGCCCCAGCTCGTGGAGGACGTGGTGAGCGCTCTGTTCCCTTCGCGTGGGGAACATACTCCCCCGTCCATGGCTCCGCCTCCTGCGATGCCAGATGCGGACCACACCGACGACGACGACGATGCTCCAGAGGTGACCGAGGTAGAGTTGAGAGTGGCGGTACGTAGGCTGAATGCCAGAAACACCGCCCCAGGACCCGACGGCTTATCTGGAAAAGCCTGGGTCCTGGCCTTGGAGGCTCTCGGGCCTCGACTAAGGGGGCTACTAAGCGCATGCTTGGAGAGGGGCCGGTTCCCACTTCGTTGGAAGACGGGGAAACTGGTCCTCATCAGGAAGCCGGGGCGCCCTGCGGACTCTCCGTCCGCTTACCGGCCCATCGTGCTGCTCGACGAGGTGGGCAAGCTCTTTGAAAGAGTAATTGCAGACCGCCTTGCCGGGCAGCTGGTGCGGGTGGGGCCGGATTTGGCGGACAGCCAGTTTGGTTTCCGCAGGGGGCGCTCTACGGTGGATGCCATCATGCGCGTGCGAGCCCTCACGACGGGGGATGCTGTGGCCCGGGGTGGGGTCGTCTTGGCGGTGTCTCTAGACATCGCCAATGCCTTCAATACCCTGCCCTGGAGTTGCATCAGGGAGGCACTCGGCTATCACCGGATGCCGACCTACCTCCGTCGCATTGTCGAGGCCTATTTGACGGACAGGGCCGTCATCTACCCCGGTCACCGGGGAGAGTGGAACCGGCGAGAGATGTCGTGCGGTGTCCCACAGGGATCGGTCCTAGGGCCGCATCTGTGGGATATCGGGTACGACTGGGTGCTGCGCGCCGACCTCCCTGATGGTGTCAGCGTAGTTTGCTACGCTGACGACACGCTGGTCCTGGCGCAGGGGAGGTCGCACCAGGCGGCGGCCGAAGCAGCGACACGCGGGGTTGCGACAATTGTCGAGAGGATCCGGCAACTGGGACTCGAGGTGGCATTGCACAAATCTGAGGCCATGTGTTTTCATGGTCCTCGGGACGCGCCACCGTCGGGTTCACAAATAACGGCGGGAGGGGTTCACATCGGCGTCGAGCTGACGATGAAGTACCTGGGACTCGTCCTCGACAGCCGGTGGAATTTCGTGGAGCACTTCCGACGTTTGGCTCCCAGACTGGAGCGGGCCGGGGCTGCCTTGAGGCGGCTCCTTCCCAATCTAGGGGGACCAAACGCCTCCTGCCGGAGGCTCTATGCGGGGGTCGTGCGGGCCATGGCCCTTTACGGGGCACCGGTATGGGCGCGATCTTTGAGGCGGCGACCAGCCCGCCGGTTGATCGCGTCCCAAAGGGTCATGGCGGTCCGGCTCATTCGAGGATACCGCACGGTCTCCGCTGAGGCGGCGAGCCTCCTTGCCGGATTGCCGCCATGGGATCTGGAGGCCAAAGTCCTCGCCCACATATGGGAGTGGCGAGAGGAGGCAAAACGCCGGGGCGTTGCTCCGCTGCCGCGAGAAATCACGGCACAGCGGACAGAGCTCCGGCGGGATTTCATAGCGGCATGGAGAGTGCGATTGTCGCAACCCAGCGCTGGGCACGCCACAATTGCGGCGATAAGTCCCCTCTTTGAGGAGTGGCTAGAGAGGCGCCACGGCGCCCTCACCTTCCGCCTGACGCAGGTCCTCACCGGACACGGTTGTTTCGGGAGGTTCCTGTTCAGGATAAAGCGGGAGGAAACGCCAGGGTGTCACCACTGTGGGGATCGCCCGGAGGACACGGTGGAGCATACGGTGGAGGTCTGCCCGGCTTGGGCGGGACCCCGCCGTGTCCTCTTGGCGGCGATCGGCGGCGGCGACCTCTCGCGTCCGGCCCTCATACAGGCCATGGTCCGGAGCGAGAGTGAATGGGAGGCCGTCACCTCCTTCTGCGAAACAGTTATGCTCGCGAAGGAGGAGGCGGAGCGTGCGAGGGAGAGGCAATCGCTGCACCCTCGCGCTCCTAGCCGCCGCAGGAGACGCCCTGGACGGGAGTCAACAGCCGACTCCCGGCCACCGTAGGCGCGGGCTTGCGGGCGGCGAGCTATGGGCAGCTCGCCGCCCGGTAAGGACCAGGCCCGGGTCGACGGCGCGTAGTGTTCCACGCGCGCCTCAAAGAGCTGTCAGCACGAACTGACGGGGTCCGCTAGGGCCGATGCCGCCGGGGCTGCCGGTTGTTCGAAAGAGATACCGTGGCCCCTGGCACAGGCAACTGAAGGAACACGGGTGGGTTTTAGTCAGTAAAAGTCTGACACTCCCTTCTGCTCCGCCCAGAGCGGGAGGAGTCATTTGATGATTTCCCACCCAGAAAAAAAAAAAAAAAAAAAAAAAAAAAAGGGATAGTCTTCCCAAGGGATGGGTTTAAAAGAGGAATTTTGGTTAATTTGTTTTGTTAGGTCTGGGAAAGTAAAATATAATATGTGGGTATGTTCCTCGGACCTAAAATAGATGCAAGAAGTAGCAGCTAAATGTCTAGTTAATTACAAACATTTTTGACTTAATTAGCTATCATGGAACACATAACAAACGAAAACAATTTTAATTAAAGTGAAAATTGCCTATTAACCGCCCTTTTGCCCTACAATACAATGTTCAAAATGGGAAAACCATACAAAACTAACTGCAAAATATTAGTGCAAAAAGAAAATATATTAATATTTCCGCATTTTTGGATGGCTACATCAAATCATAAATATCTGTACCTAACAGCATATTCGTCCGCGAAACTTGGAAAACTAGAATACCAGTATATCAAAAACAAGCATATTGTTAAAGTAAATTATTTATTTTCTTTACGACTCTTTGTGTTAGCTAGACCCAATATATTATAACTTTATCACCACGTCTTTGCAATGGTATTAGTAAACATGAAATATTAATCAAAAGTATTGATCGACTGGTCGCTAATGGCACACGTATGGGAAATACTCGCCTGCTATGATCGACCGGTTCGCGACCTTGCGACTGAGGTCAACGGCTACCAACTGTTAGTTAAGGGCTAGGCCCGAAATAACGTCACGAAAGTTTCGGCCCACTTGAAATTTATGGAGCCGTTTAAATCAAGCTCTGCAATATTTTACGGCTTAGCCATTTTTTTCTTACAGGCCCGAGATTTCAAGGATCAGTCTTTGAGATAGAGTTAAATAGCAATCTATGAGAAGTAGAGCCGAGTGGCCAAAGAGCCATGTGCCCGATTTTGGAGCCTCAAACTGAATTTTTTGATGAAGCTCCTGGTTTTGCCAAGACAGATTTTTTTTACGAAAAATCCAAACCACCCTATACACGGTGTATAGGTACCCTGCACCAAAAGCTAGTGCAGAACGTAAGGATGCAATCGTCGTTCAGAATAAAGCGGGAGGAAACGCCAGGGTGTCACCACTGTGGGGAGCCCCCGGCTTGGGCGGGGCCCCGCCGTGTCCTCTTGGCGGCGATCGGCGGCGGCGACCTCTCGCGTCCGGCCCTCATACAGGCCATGGTACGGAGCGAGTGTGAATGGGAGGCCGTCACCTCCTTCTGCGAAGCAGTAATGCTCGCGAAGGAGGAGGCGGAGCGCGTGAGGGAGAGGCAATCGCTGCACCCTCGCGCGCCTAGCCGCCGCAGGAGACGCCCTGGACGGGAGTCAACAGCCGACTCCCGGCCACCGTAGGCGCGGGCCTGCGGGCGGCGAGCTATGGGCAGCTCGCCGCCCGGTAAGGACCAGGCCCGGGTCGACGGCGCGTTGTGTTCCACGCGCGCCTCAAAGAGCTGTCAGCACGAACTGACGGGGTCCGCCAGGACCGATGCCGCCGGGGCTGCGGGTTGTTCGAAAGAGATACCGTGGCCCCTGGCACAGGCAACTGAAGGAACACGGGTGGGTTTTAGTCAGTAAAAGTCTGACACTCCCTTCTGCTCCGCCCAGAGCGGGAGGAGTCATTTGATGATTTCCCACCCAGAAAAAAAAAAAAAAAAAAAAAAGGATGCAATCGTCCAAAAGAGATATTATTTGGTAAATCGTCGCCATGATTTCGTTTATATCTTTGATCCTGAAGGCGACCTGAATTTTACAGCAAGAACTTTTTCTTTTTAATATTATCTACCTACTGTTTTTTTTCCTAGTTTTACATAGGTACACAATGTCACCTCTGAATACTTGTACATAGAAGAAACTTATTAGTTCCGGGTGTTATAACATGAAGCTACAGAATTCCACACAAGTTAATGGTATGAAACGACCACTATCTTTTTGCTACCATTTGCTGAAACGAAGTCTGTGCAACGCAAATTTAAATCGTTAATGTGAGAGAAATGAATTTTAAGACAATGTAACGGTTTTGAAGAAAGGGCGTTATGTTTATTTTTATCTTTTGTCTAGGATTCTTGGAACATTGAGCCCTGTTTAAGTGTCGATAACAATCAAAATGCGGGTTACCTCTGAGAAAGGGTCGCTAAAAATAAACCCCTATTACACTACATGACCTTTAGGCTGCTTTTCCACCAGAGATGTGCTACGCAGCTATGCTGCGAGGTTGTGAAAGCTAAGCTACGAAACTTTGCGACCGTTTCCAGTAATGCTAAGCTGTGTAGCGGAGCGAGTAAGATGTGCTATCAAGATGCGCCGCCGCGAGGTAGCTGTGCGAGGAAGATGCTCAACTCGAGTCGAGCAATGCGATGCATCGATAGGACTGCACAGAGCTACACCAGTCGCGCATCCATAGCTCCCATCCATAGCACGCATCCTTCCGTACAAAAACATAGCTTAGTTGAATCAGTTTCCACCAGTGCTATGTGGACCAATGAACATGATTGGTGGATAACAAACGCATCAATAGCAACGTAGCATAGCAAATCTCTGGTGGAAAAGCAGCCTTAGGGCCCGATATTTAGGGGATGCTTTTTTTTTAATAGGGACTCTTCCTCTCTTATTACACCATTCTGATTCAGGGAAAGAGTCCCTGAATATGAAACCCCCTCCGTGGCTCAGAAAGCACTTTAAGCCGTTGGTCCCGGCTGTATTTCGTGGATCTTCGACAGTCGTTACGGGTCGTCAGAAGCCCGAAAGTCTGACAACCAGTCTTACCAAGGGGTATCGTATTACCCAGTAACTGGGTTGTGGAGGTCAGATAGGCCGTCGCTCCATGTAAAATACTGGTATTCAACTGCATCCGTTTAGACTGGAAGCCGACCCCAACATAGGTGGGAAAAGGCTAGGCAGATGAAGAGTCCTTGAATATCGCATCATCGTGTAAATTAATAAGGCTTATATACCTCACTCCGTTTTAGTCTCCTTTTGAGAATAACATCTACCTTATGGCAAAAGATGTAGGCGGCATTTAGGCGGATGCAGCGCACCGCGCTGTTCACATTATGCTCCAACTCCCACGTAAGTCACCGCAATTATTTATCACAGTGTGCGACGTTTAATATAAGTACTCAGGTAAGTAGTACAAAACTTATGCAATGGAGATGATTAGTGCTTAGACATTAGGTTCGCTTTTAAGTACGTATTATGTTTGGTCCGTAACGCTACCCGCTGACAACCGGCACTATGTGCGCTAATCTAGACTCGTTACACTCACTGAACATTGAGTGTATTTTTTAGAGAGTGCAAACTGCAAGCAAGGTCCTAAGTTCAGTCAATATATCAGAAAATGCAATTGAATTTGTATCTTCCTCGACTTTTGCGTGATTGTATGTTTCACCTCAAATCACTTGGAGAGAGAGGAGACATTTGACTCAAATGTCTCCTCAAGTTGCCTCAAATATTTGAGTCAACAGTATTGCAACATTAGTCATTAATAGAGGAAACTATGAATAAAAAGTCTAACCCTACCAGGAACAAGAGCATTAAACGGTTTAACTAGAAAAAATAATTAAAATAAAGGAAATATAGGTATCACGATGACGATGACTCACTAAGTCGGAATTATTTACTACATAGAATCATTATGAATAGTATGACACTGCGCACGAAATTGGAAATCACCACGATCAACCAAACTAGGTCTAGGTTCAATTCAAGAGAAAAACAAAAAACTGAATTAAATCGGTTTTAGATCAGACCGCAAATGTAATACAGTCTCATCTGAAATGTGGATTCAATTGATCTGGTCTCAGTGGCTATTTATGTTTCCAGGCAAAGCCAATAATAGATGCTTTTAGGTACAGATCTGTGCTCTGGAATGGTAAGGCTAGGTTCAGATGATAGACACTTGACGCGTGGTTTGGCTTATTAAGTGCTTACTATATGAACTAAGCAAAATGCAACCCAAGTCATTATGTTTTATTACTTAATAATTAGATATATTACTTAATTACTTAATTTTCATGAAAGCTTTTTCTGCAATGGCGAGCAGGTGAATCTTACATGCGATTTGACGCTTTTTTCTCCGATTCCCTTAGATGGGTAAAGGTTGTATTAAAATTAAAAACAATATTTGTATCAAAATCAGCTTTTGTGTCTCTAACTCTCCACTTATCTAAAGCAACTTAGACGTATGGAAACTAGGCTAAATAGTCCCAACAATGTTGGTAAATCCGAACATGTACTTAATTCCGGCGCTAGCACATGACACAATGCACAATCGCACATAACTGTACAAGTCCCCCAACATTGTATGAACCGATGATGCTCCGTTGTGATGATACAGAGATAAGGCATACATGAAACGAGCCATTGTAAACCACAATGGCTCGTGAAAAATGTTCGCGGCATCATTAAAGTGATATGTGTATGACTGTATCTATTTTTTTAATAATCATACTGAATAGAAGGACGGGACGTTCTGAAGTTTTTTTTTTCTAAATATTATAGTTAGGACTTATGAATAAAGTTTAAGCCAATTTGCGTATCTTAATTATTGCGCATCTGGTGTGAGCAGTATTGATGAAGCATGCTTTTTGTATATAGTGGCGCTTAATCGACTTCGTTGCGTTTATAGAGCAGCAACCAAATATAGCAGTGGGCATTTGGTTAAAATAGGTTTTTATATTTTGTTTATCTTAAATAGATTCTATTATATATTGTGAATATGGGAACGTAGTAGGCCTTGTAGACTGTAGGTTTGCAGACCATTTTCCATTTTAATAAGTACCTGGTACTTGTTCACATGCCTACACTGTCCTCCTATACCTATTAACATTGTAATTTGAATAAAAAAATGACTTTTGTTTATTTTCCCTTGTTAACTCAAAAATATTAACTATGGTTTCTATCTACGAAATAAGAAATAAAATTATAACCGTCTCCAAAGGGGAACAATCCAAGTTTCAGGGTTTCATGTAGGACGTGGGTACGATTCAGGTTGTATGTAGCATAGGATAAGAGCCAGGAAACTTACCACCTACGAAAAAATTATACCTATGTAACATTATTATTGAAGTGTTAGGGCCGATTTTTCAATCATTAGCATTTACCTCAAGAATAAACGTGACGTTTTGACTGATAGTACATACAAAAACACTCAAAAATACATACTTGTTCATCAGATAAAATAACTGGAGATTGACAAACCGACCCTTAAAAAAAATTAAGTAAAGGCTGATTTTTCCATCGCCAGATAACTTTTATTCGAGGAATAAAATTGATGTTTGACAGTTTGTGTATGAAATAATTGTCAAAATCTCAAAATTATTCCTAGAATAAAATTATCAGATGATTGAAAAATCAGCCCTAAGTTATAAAGTATCTGTGTACCAAATTTCATGCAAATGCGTTCAGTAGTTTTTGCGTGAAAGAGTAACAAACATCCATCCTTCCATCCTCACAAACTTTCGCGTTTATAATATTAAGTAGGATAGGATAGTAGGATAAATAAATACTACTAGGCAAGTATTCCAAAAATAAACTCTGTCTTCATGGATGTTATAATACTAAACAATTTAATTTTACTGTTGCTGATGAATTTAAATGATTACAAGTTTTATTTAAACAATTTATTGAGCAAGAGATAAAGCTACTATCAATTAGTTTTATAGAATTAAAAAAAAGGAAAAAAAAAACTCACATGAATGCTTTCTCCCAACAAGGCAGCCTGATGCATCAGCTTCTTGGGTATACAGCCTACATTGACGCAGGTGCCGCCTAGGCCCCATTTGGTACCCTGCGGTGAAGGGGTCACATAGTCCAGAACCGCGACCTTCGCGCCGAGGTTCACGGCCTCCTTCGCACATGCAAGCCCTCCCGAACCACCACCGATAACGGCCAGGTCATAGTCGAAATTTCCATCTAAAATGGACACAATAATCCTGTCAGTAAGGATATTATTGGATGTAATCAAACAAGTTTATATTGGACTTTTGTGACCTCAAGCTAGGCCAGCATTAGGTGCAGACATAGTGTCTTTAAAATTTCTAATGAGGATCAGGCACATTTCTTACAATACTTAAATATGCAGGTCAATAGAAACTACAAAACTATTAAATAGTGTGAAAAATATGAAATCGGATTAGGAATAACGAAGATCCACTAATTTTATCTAAACAATATTGGGCACTAAGAAGAAAGGTCGAGGTCTGCCCATTTTGGATCAACAGTTTGGAAAACTTGTAATAACTTCGCCATTTCTTAATGGATTTTGAACATTAAAAAAGTAACAATATCAGTATTTTATAGTGCACATGGTACCGTTGTTAAAAATCCAAGATCTGATTTTGCGCATGATCCTCATTAGGCATTCAGTTACAGAAGTGAAAATTATCCTGGCAATATTTTGCATATCATGTTGAAGTCCCATTAATAACTCAAGGTATGACCTGGAACTCAAACAACAGAGCTGGTTGCCCAGAACTCGGGTAGCAGAGCACTAAAAGAAGAAGCTTAAATTAGTCACAAATGGATAACAACACTCATTTATTACATCCAAAATACTATCAGATTATGTGAAATGAAAAAAAGAGTGCATAGAAAAATAAAAAACTTAAACTACATAAATCAAGAATCTGGAATGAAATTTTCTTTCTAATAACATTATGTTTGAAATGTAAATTTCATTTCTGTGACTGAGTGCTTTCATAATATTCTGTAAACAGATACACAGCTGTAGAAGTAATACAAGGAAGCTTGTTTTCTTTAAGCAATTGATGACCAAACCATTCCCTGTGGATAGCATTTACATTCACATTGAAAGTGCAAACATTTTAAATTATTTATCTAAACATATATACTCATAGCAACCCGTCTTGTAACAGTGACTACTGTTTGTTCCTTCCCATAGATGTGATAGCATGT
Organism: Apamea epomidion; assembly: GCA_947507525.1. Lineage (NCBI taxonomy): Eukaryota > Metazoa > Arthropoda > Insecta > Lepidoptera > Noctuidae > Apamea > Apamea epomidion. The sequence continues at coordinate 2,296,772 of OX382234.1, forward strand.
ACATGACAAATATTACTGCGAGATTTGTCAGAGTTCATACCTTCTGGGGTATTGTCTATAGGAGCAACCAACTTGGCATTACGGCTACAACACAGCCAGCCTGATATCACCAAACAAATTCAAACTATAGCATGAAAGAGGAAAAAGACATGACATATTTCAACTATTAACTTGCTACATATCATGGGTAATTTAATCGGAATATTACACACAGTTACTTTCAAACGCCATATTTGTGGTAATAAAACAAAATAATTAAATATTGTGCAATGAAATAAGCTAGACATTTGGATTGTTTCCACCATCCCAAGAATGCAAATAATTTCTTGCAGATTCTGTTTTAGAACAAATCATTTGTTGTTTAACAAACAATAGGCATGCAACTAACAAGTTTTTAGGAATATCCTAGTAATCGGTAAAGAAAAAATCCAGTTATAAAAATTGGGTTGTATGAGTTGCTCAATCAAGAGTGAGGTTAGACAATTATCTGCACTTCAAGGTTAAAACATCGACAATCATGGACTACTTACGAGAACTAAGTGTTCGTTGGGCCAATATCAACGCTCTATCAAATTTAATTATAGGTTTTAACAAATTATTTATCCTTACAAAATTACTTAGTATTGTCATTTTGACGTAAATGTGACAGAGACAAGAAAAATACACACACCGGACCTTGGGGGGTTGTAAGATAACTTTCAGTGAATGTCAAGGTAGTGAATATAAGTTCATTTCACAAGATGAAGACCGTGTTGATCACCGGTGCCAACAGGGGCCTCGGCCTCGGGATGGTGAAATATCTCACTAAACAGAACACCGCGAAGACGATAATCGCGACGTGCCGGACCGTGTCCGAGGTATGCTAATCATAATTCTTACTGACCTATAGGTGCCATCACTCCAATATTTGTTTTAAAACACAAGTTATATCCACACTTTGTCTAGTTTTAATTGTAATTGTAGCGCACTGAAACTGCACGATGTCTCTTGATCAAATGCTATTCAGTATTCGATCAAAGGCGTAAGGTGCTTTTTGTAGCAAGCCGACCGACAATCCGAGAGTGTGAAAGAGATAGCGAACTAGTCTCGTTTGACAGCGACCTGCTGCGACAGGTGACGTCACCGTCACTGACATTGGAAATAGTGCTGTGATCGTGACGTATCACTGTTTCAATGATGTCATCACACAACATGAGTGAGACCAAGCAAATTATTACTAATGTTTGCATGAGTGTGGGGTTTCTACATCGAGATAATTCCAGGATATAATAACCGCACTAACAGAACTACAATCGTCCCCCTCAAACTCAGACAAACTTGCTACTACTATTCATTCTTATGAACAAAAATTGTGATAAGTACTAATTAACTAAACGTAACATATCATATCTGTATTCCTAGAAAGAGTAGGCAGAACTGAGTTCACTCACATTCAGCCAAATATGATGCCATGTAATAGCGAGTCTATTACCACTAACTGGGCACAGTTCTGTAGTTTCTGCCTACCGCCCTACGCCCATGAACAGGCCGTGAATTTATGTTTCTAAATAACAGGCAGTTTTGTAATAATAAGATTACCTGGAGGGGGGAGGTAGTAATTTAAAGAAAATAACTGATATTTATTGACTTTATAATAATGGAAGCTAAGTATGTTAGGACTGTCCTACAGGCAACTTACTGCCCGTAAATAAATACTAAATTGTAAACACTAGTAGATATACTGCCAAGTTTAACCACTAGTGGCGCTAGCAGCACGAACACAATGTTTGCTGAACGCATCTCAAATATAAATCGGTTTTAATTGATATTTTATAATTATTTATAAATGATTTACAATTATTTATTTACTATTAATACTAATAACACATATTTGTTTTCACAGGTGGGACCCAATATAACATTGTAGTCAGCAATTGACACACTCAGATCTTAATCTTACCCAAAACTAATTAAACACCACCGCCAATTAATTTTCTCGTAATTAGAAAACTAACAAACGTTCTGTTTACTGATTTTGCTGATGGCGCCACCTATCGAGTATCTGGCGGCGTATGGCTGGCGTATAGCCATTAGGAATTTAGGAAACTCCAGGCTTCAAAATAATTATGATTTCTGCCTCTTAAATACCTTATTTTATAACTTTTCAGGAACTGAAAACACTATCGGCAGAAAATAAAAACCTGGTTATTTTGAATTTGGGTAATTTTAAATTTTATTTAACATTTTTTTAAATTTTTGTATCCGCTCATTCATTTTTCTACACAAAAAATATTGTAATGTTCTTTTCCATAACATACAATTCATTTAAATCATCACCATCATTAATGTTAAATCGTAAATGTTTCAGATGTTAAGAATACGTCGTCTTTTGCCGATTTGTCCACGAAAATAAGCAAAGTTGTTGGCAACCAGGGGCTAAACCTGTTGATCAACAATGCTGGCGTTACCACTAAATTCACCAAGCTGCCATTCGTGAAAGCTGAACAGTTGTTGGATAACCTGACCGTTAACACGATTGCACCAATTATGCTGACAAAGGTTTGTGAAATATAAATTATGAATATCTTTTCATTCGAATATTTGCTGATGCTGATAAAGATATTTGGAAGAAAAATTAACTGCAACCTAATCCTAGTTTACTTGTGGTAGCCGGGTAGGCCATAATAAATTGGGACTTTCGAATATCACTATCACTACTTATTATAAAACAAAGTCCCCTCTCCGCGTCTGTCTATCAGTCTGAACGTGAGAAACTCGAAAACTATCGAACTTATTTTTATGCGGTTTTCACTAATGGAGTGACTCATGAGGAAACACAAAAGCCAAATTACACAAAACCCACTTAGGTTTTGTGTAAATTGACTGAAATATGACGGATGATTGTTGAAGTGGTCAGAAAAAATCATGCTGACCGAGAGCTTTACTGGCGTGTACCGCGTAACCATTGGATGAAATTGACACAGATATAGTTTACAACCTGGATTAACACACGAGGTTTACTTCAAATCCCGATAGCACGTTCCCGTGGTATATTTTCCGACATCCACGGGTGAAGCCGCCGGAAACAGCTAGTCTATGATAATTTTGAAACACGTTACGGAAGGGTCACGTCGCCACCAGAGCTTGCAAGACTACTAGACACTATCACTGTTATTTTTTTATTTCCAGGCTTTACTGCCCATCCTCAAACAAGCGTCGGACGCCAACAGTGACAAGCCCATGGGAGGACATCGTGCAGCCGTCATCAACATGAGCTCTATTCTCGGGTCCATTTCACAAAATGACCAAGGAGGCTTTTATCCTTACAGGTGTTCTAAGGTACAACACTATCACACGAGTTATCCCAATTCCCAATGTATTTCCTTTTACTATGCCTACCACCTGATCCATTCTTCGTTAATTTCAGGCAGCATTGAATGCAGCTTCAAAATCAATGAGTGTCGATTTGAAAAAGGATAATATTCTGGTGGCGTCAATGCACCCAGGGTGGGTGAAGACAGATATGGGTGGCCAGAATGCGCATCTCGATGTCGAAACTAGCGTCTCTGGGATATTTAAGACCATAGACAAACTTTCCGAGAACGATACAGGAAAATTCCTTAATTATGATGGCTCCGAGCTTCCGTGGTAGTTAGTGAGAAATTATCCAGTTATGTAGTTTCAGCCTAAATAATGATATTATTCCATTTTGTATGTATTTTGTTTAATTTTAACCACAAAACAAGGTAATCAATGTTTTGTCGCCTAGTCGTGTCTTGCTCGCATATTTAATGCAGGCGTTTAGAACGATTGCATGTTATAAAGGACCTATTTATATCCAATGACGTCTGAAGGTGATACATCAATGTATATACCTACTTATCTTTACTTACCTTCCCAACTGGCATGCTGATTCAGGTCCGCGGTCAAAGAAGATGGTATAACCTTCCTGGCTCCTTTAGGTGAAACTGCAAACAGTAAGAAAAAGTTTACAGTTCCGACATAGAATATTGCTCAGATTAAGCGTCGCAACACCTATTTCATATTTGTGATTCAGCATAGTGTTCGAAAAACTGGCGTGGAAAATGTAGGTAACCTCTATAATCTATATGATCTAAAGAATATTCTATTCTCTTCACCTCGAATTTCGATCACAGGCCAACAACCTGCGCAGATATTATAAAGTGAATGTGACACACACTTGTGCACCGTGTCATTATGTGTGTCACTACTCACTAGGTGCAGTGTCTTTTAAGAGGAACCGGGACCCCTATGTGCGGATGGTGATCACCGGGGTGGTTTTAATGAGGTAAAAATCCGGAGGTCGGGTGCCTTTTGAAGGTTTCCCCGCAAAAACAAAAAAAAAAAGGTGCAGTGTCTTTTCCTTCGGAATCTAATCCAGGACCTCACGCACAGCCACGCTTGGGACCACTAGACGAACGATGTAGTTATCACAAATAATCAATTCACAATGAACGTGATGGCTGCGCAGAAGATGTCAAAAACATGTCAATCGAGTAGTACCAATACCCAACCAAAAAATCTCCAGAAACTCTTCAAATACAGCGGTTTATTTAGTAGTCTGAATCGTGGTATCAGTTACATTATGATGCTAACTACAATGCATTTTGGGGATCTTTAGGCAATGGGATTAGGTAATTCATTGGCAAACAAAATGCTACATTTTCATCGTCGAATTTCCGATATACTTAATGTAGTATGTAGATACCATATGATTTGAGATAATACATCGACGCATCGCGTCCACTCTGCTCTCCCTCTGAGACATGCATTTATGCCCAATTGGATAATAACAGAACATACAAATGAACCGGTCTTTGCACCCTATTTGTGTGCAGCCGTCACTTTGCACAAGCTCGATTAAAGGGAGACGTAGCCGTGGCTACTATTTGTAAGACAACAAGAAAAAAAACCCGTTTCCTGCAGGGAAGTGCGTGACACAATATCAGTAGCAATGGGTTTCATTTTGACTGTTCAACAACAGTCATTCCAACAGACAAATGTTTCGAACATATGAAGCAATGGATTAGCAATATCCTGCAACATGATTCAGATTGCGATTGATAGTGTGTTACACTATTAGGGTGTTGATGCGTGTGGAGCGGTGTGCAACAGTCATCTTAGATTTAATAAAAATCATTGCACCCGTCCCTTTTACCTGCTGAGTGTATCTGGGTAGAGTAGAGATGATTAGCCATCGTGAAAGATCCAAGTACATATTGATTAAGTAACTACGATGTTAAGTCACACCAAGTTCCTGTGCATACCTACTATTGCGTATAATTATATGTACCTAGTATAGTCATTATTGTAATACCTACCTACCTTTAGGTAAGTGTTTGTGTAAAAGCTTTTGCAAAAGTTTGCAGTAGTTTTGGAGACAACTAAAAACGAATACGGGCTTTTTTGGAATTTTAGGAGATTCAATACTTTGTGTATTTGTGTAAGCTCTATGTATAAAAATGTAAGTTTAACATTTTCACAACCTTGTTACAGGCACGTGTTACACTTACCAAGGTGCATACGTAAGTATCTAAGTAGGTTAAGATATTTATAAAATGGTCGATCGATTCCTCCTACAATATGTATGATAATGATGCTATACCTAGAGGTACATTTTCTACACGACTGCAGCTGGTCGATGACAAAGCGCCCGCGCCACGACCACGACCCCACTCACAGGCGGTCAACGATGTATAAGTGTAAATTGATTTAAATTGAAGACTGTTTATAGTTTTATTATAGTCCAAGGAAGTAACCATCACTCAATATTTGACTGAAGTTCAATATTTGACAAAAAGTCTAGTAACGTGTAGGTATCGCACTGCGAGGTGTCAAACGGATTTGAGCCATGTGTACCTGCAACTACAAGTTATAGGTATTGCCTACCTGCCGTGTTCTGAAAAAGATGAGGTGTATGAGCCCAGACACACAGAGCTATGAGTTGTCCTACTCGGTTTGGAGCAGTTGTTTAGAAGGGTGGTAGGTAACCGCGTATTCAAAATATTTATACACAGTAGTCCCAAACTCTGATCAGATTGGTAACCACCATTTATGTGTAAAAATATAACAAAAAGCTGACCAGCCTACGATCGCTCATAGATATTAAAACAATGGGAGTTTCAAATAAGGAAATATTTTATTACACCAAATCGGCGATAATATCAAATAGGTAGAACAATGCTCTCTGATAAGAGACCCATTTAGAACAAACTGGTAACGTTTTTCATAAAATTTAATGATGATTGTTAAATGAAGCGAACAAATATGTTCACACAATGTTTATAACATAACTTGTAGGTAAGTTCCCTTTGATGACGACTGTGTTGTGTGTAGCCTTCCGAAGTCCACTTTGGAAGTCCATGAACCGGCTCTGGACACAAGTGGGAAGATGTAACTCCAACCTCGACGGAACGGCAGTAGGTGTGGTTGTAGAGTTATGTCGCAAACCATGCTCCACGTCCTATCCTACCCTGTGTCCCAAAACGTGCAGTCAAATTGACCTCTGCAGTGCCACCGACGACGCCGTGGAAGTGGCGGAGTTTTGGACCAACAACAACAGATCTAAATAAAATACAGTGGTGCCAGCGTGCAGCGACACGAAGAATAAGAATAGGTTATGATGGTACGAATTCTTTTGCACGAGTAACTGAGTACAACCCATTGGTAGGTAATCATGATCTTAGTTGGACAGGACTCTTCGGTTAATACCAGCACGAAATATTGTATCATTATACTTATACGAAATTGCTCATTTAGTTACCTACCTTGTAGGTTAACCTGTTGGTATTTTAATAGCATTTTAATACACAGGGAATTGTATATGATTTAATGGATTGTGTCCTATTTAATAACTTTCTTGTACCTATTGCTTATTACACTTATCAAGTTGAATACAGTAGAAATCTTACCAAACTTGTTGCACTGATCCCTATTAGGACAGAGACTAGATAGATCCATTTTTATTGCTCCTTTTAGTGGGCTATCGTGCTTGCTGCTGCAAATTTATTTTATAAGAGATACAACACTGGCATTTTACCTATGGCTGTCTTTGTGACGTGACATTGATTAAACCATAGATTTGTAACATATTGGAAAAGGCCGAGTGTACAGATGCCAGCAGGTCAAGCTACCCGAAACTGGCAAAATTTCCCAATCAACCTTGAACCTTAATGCATTAGTGATAAAGTTGAAAATCTATTAAATAAATTTGACAGATTGTAGTAGCTTGTTGTGCTGGCGTCTGTACCTTCTCTTTCTAATTTGAAAAACCTCAAAAGCGGTAACACGTTGTTGTTCACACGGTGGTGGCCCATCAGCTTTGTAGGTCCTCCAGGCAACAGCTTGAGGAACCGCCGGACATAAATACGTTGAGAATGCTCTCCACACATACCTCAGTCTGCACCTAAACGAATTTTGAATCACAAGCTAACGGCGAGCTGCGAGCCTTCAAGCTGTAATTTAATTAAATACTGTGTTTTTCATGTTACGTAGGTAGGTAAAGTATTATCGAACACACTCCGTCCACACGGACCGCTCGGCTCGCCTCGCCGCCTTCCTGCCCCAGCCCCAGCAGTCTTGACATTCATAGCGATCGCTTTACGACCGAATTCGGTCGCAGTCCTGTCGCTGTCCTGTCTTGGCCGGGGCTGGGTTCGATCACCGCGTTGCGTTGCGTTTTTCCTGAGGGAATTCCAGTCTGTTAGGGGCTGTTCATTTATTACGTAAGAGGATTTTGACCACTTTCTGACCTCCCCCGCTCCTTAAGAAAAGATAAGATTTGGATGAACCCCCTCCCCTTACAATCTTACGTAAGATTAGTAGCTAACTACCAAAAGCAAAGAAAAAGTATAAAAAAAATTAAAAACTTAGAATGTTTGCTTACTTTTGTGATCTTACGTCAGAACAATCTAGATCCCACCCACCCTCACGTAAGAAAAAATAAGACTCGGACCCCCTCCCCCTCAAATCTTCTTACGTAATAAATGAACAGCTCCTTAATTAGTCGCGTTTTTTGTGTCAATTTAATGGGCTCGCCCCAATGATATCTATATTTTTGAGTAAACTGAGGTCGTTTCGTATTGCACGATGGTATCTAGATACAAAGACTACAATAGTATACTGGCCATCTAGATACTACGTACTAATTGAGACGAAAGCGGGTAGGTATACTATGCACATCAGCCTACCTTTCATCAATTCAATATCAGATTAGTACGAGTAAAACTTTCGGAATAATATCATTTTGATGTAGGTATTCTGTTAGACTAAGGCAAATCTCACACTACTACGCGCCCGCGCGTGACTTTCTACATACCTACAAATTCAACAAAAACGCGCTTCCGCGGGGCATTTGGCTTGGCTCCATTTTCCGCGCCCCGTCGCGTGACGCGCTGTAGTGTGAGATCCGCCTAATACGCCCAGCTTCCAGCTCTAATATAGATGTGATTTAACTATCAATGTAATTTCTCGAGCATTATGCTGTTGCGTGTGCGCTGACCCTTATGAAAGTTGAGCGGTGGTATAGGTTGGTAAATGAAACTGCATGAATTGGTATCAAAAATCGGATTTATATTTCCGCTTGCTGCAGTAAGTTAATGTCATTAACAATTTGCCAGGTTACAGATGTGGCCGCATAGCCGGTATCAAGCATAACGTGTACTTTTTATAACAATGATACATTTTTTTCAGACCTAATAACCTAAAACTTACAGAAACTACCTACAAAGATATACAGGTAAAGCCTAAATTATCTACAATCGTCAATAAGTTATATACAGATATAATAACAATACAGCAATGTTATATACACTTAAATGTAATTAGAATTATCTGTAACCTGAGAAACTTTGATTTTTCCTACATTCGGGGCAGTACCATTTGCCTTTAGGCGGTACCATGATACCGACGCATTCGAAATGGAACCATTCGATGGGACAACCTTCGGCGTCGCAAGCGATCATCTCCGACACTTCGTCGTACGGACATCGACAGTAGCAGTATACGCTCTCGCCCTCGCGCGCTTCCCGCACCGCAGGTCGCTGGAACGCGTACGGCAAGCTGGAGGTGCCCGAATTCAAATAAGTTGGAGGCGGTGGCACGGAGCTCTGACCGCCAGGCTGATATATTTCTAAGTTACCTTCGTCGCTCGAATCAGAGTCACTCGACTCCATAGATTCAGAATTCATTAAGATACGCGGCGGCTCGGGGTCAGGTATGGGGGCGGTCAACCTAATAGGGTCTGTATAGTTATACAATCTGCTAGAAATCACAGTTGATGGTACTTCTTTCTTCGCCTTGTGCGTCACTGGAGATGGCAAATCTTCCTTTCTCCACTCCAGTTTAGGCGGTTGTTGCGGTTTTAATGCAGTAAGTGTAACTGGAGTCAGTTGCGGTGCTTCCTCATCACTAGAGTATCCATAAAATTTGTTAGGAACTCTTCTTCTTTTTGATGCTCGTTTTTTTTCAGCCGCCGATGCTGAAGAGCTCACTTCTGTCAAGATTGGGCTTGGTTTTGGTGCCTCTGGGATTTGTACTGTGTTAGATTGTAGCGATATTGTTATCTTATTAGGAATTAAAGGCGGTGTTGCCTCAACTTCAGATTTCAATATGACATCTTTAGGAATGTTGATTTTTATGGGTCCATGCTTTTTGGAATTCTTAGATTTCTTTTTCTTTTTGCTCTTCTTTTTACTACTGGTTGATTTTACTTTCATTTCAGGCTCTTCTTTAGGCTCTTTTTCTTCCTTCTCTTCTTCTACTTTGACGGGTGTTGTAGGTCGACTTAATTCTCCGGAAATAGAACCGGCCTCCGAGGGCGCCACAGAAGATAGATTCATCAGCTGGTTACGTTTTTCTTCGTGTAACTTGTTAGCTATTCGTTGCGGATGCTCATCATAAAACTCTTCATCAGTTTCACTTTCATCAGTTTCGAGATCTGTTTCCGCAATAGGAGGCTCAGTTTTTTCAGGAATTAATATTGGAGTCTCAGACATGCCCATCACATCTACATTAGAGCCAGTGCTGTATCTCCTATTGGGTAACGTTTTTTTAACCCGCTTGGTCTTTTTCTTCTCTTTCTCTTTTCCTGAATCATCCGACGAGTCAGAGTCGGAAGAGCTCGATGATGAAGAGCCACTACTAGATGAACAACTACAGTTGGAGCCACAGGGGCAGCTTGAATCAGAACCACTGCTGCTGCTACTAGTTGATGATAAGTCACCAGCACCACGTTGTTTCTTAGGAGATTTCTTATTTTTCTTTTTAGTATCACTACTGTTGAACAAATCATCATCTCCATTCATATCAGTTGGTACCAAACAATAATCGTGATCAGATTCACAGACATGTTTTCTGATAGGTACTAAAGGAGGGGTTTTTTCTTTTGTCTTTTCAACTTTTGCTTGATATTTTTTGAAGTTATCCCATATGTCTAGAACCTGCTGATCGTTCGATTTTTCGTCAAGTGGCTCTATTTTCTCCTCAGTCTTCGGAGTCACTTCAATATCCGAGTGGTTTGTTTCCATTGATTCTACTTTAGATGCGACATCCTCCTTTACCTTTTCTTCTAGTTTCTCAACCATAACTGTCGGTGGATTACCACTATCCGACTCGTCACTGCTATCGCTCTCTGAAAGATTTAGTGCTGGCAAATTCACATCAAGCAAAAGGGCATCCTTTTCTCTTAATTTTTTTTTCTTTTCTTTTTTAGTTAGCTGCTCAGTTTCAGACTCAGCTTTCGGCTCGCAAGTACCAGCTTCCTCTTTTGGCTTCATGTCTACCAAATCAATTACAGGGACAGGTTCCTTAGATGTTTCTGGTAAAACTTCAGTTGGCACAGAAGGCTTCACTTCACTAAAATCTTCAATTAATAATTTCTTCCTATGTTCATCTAAATGTTTATTAAGGAGTTTCTTAGAAACAAACTTTTCAGTACATGCTTCTTCTGTACAAACGTGGGGATATTCACTGGTGTGAAATCTTTTATGAACTTTTAAGTATACTGCTTTTGTAAATTGCAAACTACATTCTTCACAAACAAATATAGCAGGAGGTGTACAGAAGTGATAGACATGGGGCCATTTTTTCTGTAAACATTTTTTACACATCACACTTTCAGTGCCATGTTTCCAAAACAAGTGATTAGTTATGTCTGGCTTATTTCTATATGCAATGCCACATCGGTAGCATAAGTGGTGCAGTTTATGTTTCCAAACGTGGTTGGACAAGCGAGCTTGGTTGTGACAAAGTTCCAAACACACATCACAGGTATTATGAATCTTGCGCAGGTGTACCATCAATCTGAACGGCGATGGGATAGCATCTACTTTGCACAAACAGCATCTAAATTTAATTTCATACTCAGAATCATATGTTCCAGGGCATAAATGACATATCAATTCACTATAACTATAAAAATTAGATTTACACATAACACACAGTAAGATAGTTTTTTGATGCATTTTACGATTATGTAAATAGAGATCTTTATGGATAGCAGTTTTGAAGTAACACTGAAAACATTCAAACATATAGTCATACTGTACTTCATCACACTTTTCTACACTGTCGTAGGAGTCCAAGTTTATGTAGACCAAATTTAGTCCTGGAGCACCTGTCCTCAATTTAGCTGTTATAGTCTCAGGCATCAACTCCTCTGCAGTAATGCTGTCTACAGTTGCTGCAAAGCGGTGTTGTGCCACCATATGTAAAGCAAGCTGCTCACAATTAACTGCGATCTTCCGTACATGATTGCAATATATGCAGCTGTAAACGGTTGATGATAAGAACACTTTTAGTAGATCTTTAAGGGGATATTTATCTAGTGGCTTGTCTAGAGATAGTTCTGTTACAGGGATGGTTGGTTCTTCAACGATTGGCTCAGCAGGTGGCTCCGGTTCCATGTCTTCCGGCTCTGGCTTGGGCTCCTGCTTAATGTCTTCACACTCGTCTTCTACTTGAATGTCTTCCTCTGCTTGCAAAGGTTCTTCTTCTTTCACAGCAGGTAGTTCAGCTGGTGGTGTCAAGGGTTCAATTGGTGGATGCTCTATTAGTGACTCATCTATAGTTTTATCTTGTTCTTCTTCTTCTTTAACAGTGTTATTTTCATCTACTGTCAGTTTATCACTAACATCACTGTCGGAAGAGTAATCACTAGATGAATCTTTATCCAAAAGTTCTTTGGGAACTCTCACAGTTAACTTGGGTACCCTGTTCATTGTATTGATTTCTTCCAATTTATTATCATAAATTGTAGTTTTGACTGTGTTCTCTGACTTCATTTCAGGTGTTTTAGATGCATTTTCAAAGTTGTTATTCAGGAGTGTTTTCATTGTAGTCTCTTTATTATTTTCGAATATTGTTGTCTTAACAAAGGGACTATCAGCTCTGTCACATATTGTCATTCTTATTGAGGGAGTTTTTGGTGTTCCTACTGGCTCAGCATGCGCATCTTTCTCATATCTTTTTGGTGGTCTTCTCACACGTGTTGGAGGTTTGTGTACTTTTTGTTTTCCAATGGTGGGATCTACAGTGGACTTTATAATAACAGGTGAATTTGCATTATTTAAACTTAATTTTAACTTTATACCACAATCTTTTTCTAAAGGAACACCAACTGGCTCTTCTTTTTTAACAGGTGAAGCCTCTCTTATTGGTGGTTCATTAATTTCATCAGAAACAGGTGAGTCACTTTCATCTGAATGTTCTAAGCTCTCATCGCCGTTGGGGAGCATGTGTGTGGTTCTGTCCGGGCTAGACATATTTTGGTGCACCGGAGTAGATACAGGCTTTGTGTCAGAGCTCTCAAGTTCCATTCCTGAATCAGCTGTGTTGTCTTTACTAGTTGTTATAACTGAACCCTCAGAGCTGATGCTTGTATCACTGATAGCTGGTTCACTAGCACTTGTGTCTGGAATTATAGCTGCAGGCTTATGTGTTTGAGATGTGACAGTCTCAAGTTTACCATCAATCTCTCTCCTATCACAAGCAGGTTTTATTAAATCTTTTGCTATACTTGAGGGTCCATTACTTGATACTTCATTAAAAGTTTTAGCATTCTTTATGCTATTTGTTTTGACTGCATTTTTGCTAATAAGAACAGGCACAGGTTTCGGCTTAATATTATTACAATCGTGGTTGAAAAAATCATCTTGTTCACTGCATATTTCATCACATGCACAGCACATCAAATATAAAGTACCACTGTACACATTGAAGAACTCTTCTTTACTATCATAGCTGAACTCTTTAACATTGTGTTTATTAGTTAGGTGAGATGACAGCTTCTCTGCTTTTGAAAACATACCCAAACAAAACAGGCAAATATGTCTATTGTGCACTTCTCTCATGTGAAGAAAGAGATTCCAGTTCTCATAATAAGTTCCACAAGCTGAGCACAAGTATACCTTTCTAGTCACTCTTGAAGGTCCACTGGTATTGGGTTCTGGACATGGTGCTGCCTCAGGGCTCAGTGCAGGCTCTTTAGCTTGTGCTCGACATACCAATTGATGTTCTTTCAACATGGCTAACGTTTTAAATGACATAGAACAGCACTTCCGACACTTAAACTTCACCATAGGTTGCAGGCCCAAGCTCTGTGCATATTCTTTCAACTGGGCTCCTTTTTCTGCTTTACCTTTTTTGAACTGTAACAGCTGGCTTTTAGGCACAAGCCGAGGCACTGGTTTGTCTCGTTCACTGATGGCATCACTCTCTGCTTGTGATGACACATTGTGAAATTGACTACGATCTAGGTGCTTAGGGATAAGTTTGGGCACTCTGGGCACTGACTTAGCAGGGGTGCTGCTATCAAAAGTTTTATTTGCTGTAGGCTTTCTTTTCTTGCATGTGCTATAGTATTGAAGAGAGTTATCTACAAAAGGCCTTTTACCAAGGTGTATTCTAAGAGGGTTGATGCGTTGTTTGAACTTGTCGTCGGCCGAAGTGTCGGCGGGCTGCCGGCACTGCTCGTACGTCTCGTCGGGCGGACTAGACGGCTCGCCAGCGAATTCGTGCCCATTAGCGGTTAATTTCACTGGGCGTTCGCCGTACAAGTTGGTCAATGATGCTGTTGTGTTTTTATCATCTTTCGTATTGACAATATTACCATCTTCCATAGTTTTCTGGAAAAATATAAACACGTGCTTTTGACTACTAGGAAACAAAAGACGCTCAAATAAGAGGAAATCGAAACATGATTCGAATTAACATCGTATCAACAATAATGTAAATATACAATCTTTACCTCGGAATTCGTCCGTCCAGCACGAGTGCAAGAATAAAGATTCGTTTCCATGCATCCGTTTGAACAGAGCAATCCTTACATCAGGCTTAGTATGAGGCAGCCGCGGGCTGATCATTCCCGTAAAATGGCGTCACTCCGCACAGCGAGGAATCGTGATATCAAAAGCGTTGCCGTTTATTTGTACCACTCAAATCACAGTTCACGAACATTTTCCAGGTTTTATATTACACTATTGAACACAAACAAAACTAAATTTACCCCAATATATTGTTTATTTCCAAACACATTATCGAAAATCGTAGCGTATTACGAGAAGCTAATTCACGAACCATAAACTAAATTTTTACTTCTTAAATTTTATTTTTTTAAACTTCTCTGGTAGAGTATGGCGCTAATCATGAACACGTGGTTTTTAACCATAGACAGATTGAAAATATAAATGACTAAAATCAAATGAACTCGAGATTTCGAATATAAAAACATTACTCGAATTATTTGTGAAGCTACTCTCATTTGCTATTATTTTAACAAAACAGTACGATTCGTCTTGTATTATTGCATCAGCGTGTATCCGAATTCTAGAAACCTTTCACTTGCTAGTGGTTCGCTTGGAAACTAATTCATTATTGTCAGTATTTTAGTCGATTAAAATCATGTTCATAAAATGAATTTAAATCCAATTTGAATTTAAATCTAATAATACATACATTTTTAAGCAGCAGTAATAAGTATTTAGGTGTTTAATTTTGTGTTTATTGACTTGCATCTTGTCCTATCTTCTCATAACCACACACCAAAAAAAAATTACTAATCGACTAAATATTGAAATAGTTGCTGCGTTTACCTTTCACTATGATTTTTTTTTTTGCAAATTTGTCAAGGAAGCTCTTCGTTCGAAGTGAGGGTGTTAAGTTTTTATCGTTTTCTTTAGTGAGATTTTCTTTTCTTTACGTTTGTTATGTAGACAATGCAGATGCAAGATGATGTCTGATCAGTTTAGAAAAGTAGAACCATATTCCCCGAAGTCCTCGCCGCGAGGCGCGAGGTCACCAGTGGTTTCTCGTCAGGATTCCTCTGGAACACTCAAAACTACCATCTCACTCGGCAAGAACCCGTCTATAGTGCATAGTGGACCATTCTATTTGATGAAAGAACCTCCAGGTACGGAATGACTTCCTATCGATACTGTTGTAATGATTTATTTACAAGGTCTAACATTATTGACAATATTATTTACAGGAGAATGTGAACTCACAGGAGCAACTAATTTAATGGCTTATTATGGACTTGAGCACTCTTATAGTAAATTTAATGGCAAAAAACTTAAAGAATCCTTATCTTCTTTTCTTCCTAATCTCCCTGGTATTCTTGATGGGCCTGGACAGGAAGATAACAGTACTTTAGGATCAGTGATAGCCAAGAGGCCAATAGGTGGAAAGGAATTGTTGCCACTAACAAGTGCACAGCTGGCTGGGTTCCGGCTGCACCCAGGTCCATTGCCTGAACAGTACCGCTATGTAAGTGCAACCCCACCAAAGCGACATAAGACCAAACACAAGAAACATAAGCACAAGGACGGAGTCCCCCCAGGACAAGAGACACCACTGCAAGGTGAGCAGCATTGCACATACATATTACAGTGCAACCTTAATATAACATACCTCAATATAACAACTTCCTCGATTTAACAAATTCTTCGTAATACCCTTGAATTGTCCATGAGAGTCAATGTACAATATACCTTTACATTGCGAAGTTTTTTTGCGAACAACCTCTATAACAAATTTTCAACTATCAAAAAAAGCGTAAATACCTTACCTTACTTACCTAATTAACGAATTTCGTCAACCCTAAACCTTTATATAACGTTCCCCCCAATATGACCCGTAATCCCATCCCGTATGTGATTCAGTCGCGACAGGTTTCGACACGTTTTTTACGTAAAACAATCAAGTGTTGTTTGATGGAAAGTAATGTAAACAGTGCTGGTCGTCACTACACTATCGTCTAGTTGCAATTAAATTACCTACTTAATGTATGAACCCACCTTGATACCTACTTTTATGGATTTTACTGCATTTAATTTTGATTATTAATCTAAGGCAAAAAAAATATTATCTACATAATTGTTTTTAAATAGAAAATACATACAGTAAAATTATAAAAATGTGTTATCATTTATTAGTAGAAGTTGTTCGCTATGACAAGATGAGCATGTAATGTTTAGGTGAATAAGACTATTTTTTTTACCTCTTTAAAACAAGTTTTAGACCAACCTAACCTCAATATAACAAACCTCAGTTTAACGAATTACTTGATATTACAAATATTTACTGGTTCCCTTCCGATTTGTTATATCGAGGTTGCACTGTATTATGTTACTTCAGATTATCTCACAAATGACCAGTAAATTATGATTAAGATTTGATAACCTTCAGTTATTGCCCGCAATCTGGAAATGCACTCTGTTTTCTGCTGCATGGTGCTGTGATTTTATATAATCATGTTATGCAATGATGACAGGAGTATTGTATTCCCCAGTAATTGGGTTATGGAGGTCAGGTCAGGCAGCTGTTTCATGTAAAATACTGGTATTCAGCTGCATCTGGTTAGACTGGAAGCCGAACCCAACATAGTTGGGAAAAAGCTAGGCAGATGATTATGATCATTTTGGTAACTAAAGAGGAAACAGTTTTTCTTAAAGCTTTTAAATGTATATAGATTTTTGGAATTATTATTCTAAATTGATTTCAAACAAAAACATATTATAGCTAGTCTAATTATGAGGAATTTATATTTGCTAGGATTTTCAGTAAATTAACAGTCAAGTCAGCAATCTGACATGAGTTGATAGCCTGAATCTGATTACAATACTATCTAATCTAATCTAAACAGACTGTACTATAGCACTGCAGAGCAAAGATCTCCCTCTCCCTTTTCCATACAATTCTGTCTCTTGCTAGCGTCGGCCAGTCCTTTTGGTAGATTACAATATTGCTAGATTTTAAAGACAAGAATGATTACTAACACTACATTATGGCTACGTGAACCACACCTATTTATGTGATTAATAATATAATTATATTGTCTATCATACGAGGGACGTACAATGTATTCTTGGTATCAGGGTGAATTACTAATGACGTGAGTAATTTGTAGTCAAGTTACCCACATTATTAGTAAATCACCCTTAAATTAAATCATTAATGACATTACCTATCTATAAAGGTAGTTCTGATGATTAGTTTGCTAGTTATCATTAGTCAACGACAACTGGACAACACGCGCCGATCCACACGGCGCGTGTTTCTTAGGCTGCGGTGCGAGATTGTGGTTTCGAAGAAATTAACCAACCACCCTATAGCCCGGACCTAGCCCCGAGCGATTATTATTTGTTCCCTAATTTGAAAAAGACCTTCGTGGGAAACGATTTTCCAACGATGACGAGCCCAAGGCGGCAATAAATGGCGCATTTTGCTGAGAAAAAGGAAAGTTATGTTTTTCAGGGTATTGATAAAAATTTCGAGGTGTAATAAATGCATTGGGGTAATGGGGATTACATTGAAAAACAAAAATTTCTTTAATTGAATTTAAGTCTTTTTTCATGCCGATACCGAGAATACATTGAATGCCAATTGTAGATGGAAAGATTTCGAATTTACCTTCTGCATAATAATTAACTTCATATCATCCCCTTTATTCATAAAGGTTGCTTAAAGGTAAGTAGTGATTAGTGCCTGTTAAACCATACATTTTTTATGTTTAAACGTCACTCAACTTTAATCATTGTTTATAAATAAACCGCTGACTGTAATGTATCTGTTTGCCTTAATTGAGTTTTTTTTTTTTTGTATAAAACGTTGCCCCACACTAGGAATTTCTCCTATGTCGTGTGTGCGTTTACAAACATTTAAACTCACATACACAAACAGCCCACAGTCAAACAGAGTGTTGAAGTTCTCTTTAGGCATCCTCTTCCAACACTAAATATATGTTCTTATCTACAATTTAATATTTTTCTGTACATCAACAGATTCCTCAAACCCAGACACATATGAGAAGAAACACAAAAAGCAGAAACGGCACGATGATGACAAGGAACGGAAGAAACGGAAAAAGGAGAAGAAGAGGAAAAAGCAAAAACATAGTCCGGAGCATGGCGGGCTCACCCCCAGCCAGCACCCCATACCTTGAGCGATAGTACCGTAGTGTGTAAGTTGAAGCTATTGAGCCCAAAGAGACTGCGCCATATCGTCTTATTACTCAGTTACAACAAATGGGCTGCAACCAAAAATATATTCTCTTGATATATTTGCTAGGCTGGTCAGCTTGCATCATTTTTGGTGCCAAAGCTCCAGTTATTGTAAATATTTAGTAACCCTCTTAATAATAGCTCAACGTTTATAACCACTTCATCGAGTCTCATCTATTACTGCCGTTCTTTTCTTCCGTGCGGCGATAATTTTGTATAGTTGTTTTAGTTATAGAATTATTTATGAATAAGGTCATTAGGGACAGTTGAAAGTTTGCTGGTTACAAAAAATGATAAGAACCGAACTGATTGTAATGTTTATATTTGTAATAAGTTTGTAAATGGTGACGGATGCTAGATAAAATGGGCTTGATAGAAAATGTAATGTAGGTATTATCTGAAAGAATAACTATTTATTTTTAATGATCCCAAAAAGCTATAATTTTCCTGTTTTAATTATGTAAGTTTGTTTAAGAATGATAAAAATAAATGTTTTAATTATTTTCTTAATTTATGCCATCACTTGCAATTCTTGTTGGGTAAGCAGACTGAAAGGAATATAGTGTGTAAATAATAATCGTTCATTAGATAAAGCAATTTAACTGATTTGTCTAAACTTAGGATAGGAAATCTCGTCATCTCTTTGGGCTTGAGTCTTATGAAATTAAGTATTAAGTAACATTTATACAGTAATAAACATTTCATTTTACCATTTTGTTAGATTTCTTTCCTTATTTTCATTAAACCGAGATTCATTGTAAATATTCATACATTATTTTGTTTTACTTTATGATTAAGAAGTACCACTCTCATAGACGTAATAAATTTGATAGAACGTTATGGTGTTGTTTTCTTTATTGAGTTTGTGAATGTCTACTTGACTCTATTAAATCTACAATTTCTTAGTTGCGCTATCGCTGAAATATGGGCCAGACACCTAAGTTGATAGTGGGGTTAACTATTCATAGCCTCCGGCAATCTGCACTGAGCAAGCATAGTTTTCTGTATGAGAATAAGCTTGTGCCTTGGAGTTTAAAAAAGGGGAGTATTCATTGATACAAATCATTTCAAGCGAAAGACGTCCATTGCTGGATATAGGCCTCCCTCAAGCACCGCCTCTTCGACCGGTTCTGTGTTCTCGCATACAGCGGATCAGGTCATTGGTCCACCTTGTGGCCTTCCAACGCTACGTCTTCCGGTACACAGTAGCCACTCCAGAACCTTTCCGCCTCATCGGGTGATTGGCCATCTGTTCAATGTGCTCTGCCCACTGCCACTTAAGTTTGGCAATTCCTCGGGCTCTGTCGGTTACCTTGGTTCACCTACGGATCTCTTAATTTCTGATTCGATCACGTAGGGAAACAAGCATAGCCCTCTTCATTGTCCTTTGGGTGACTTTCAGCCTTCTAATGAGGCCCATTCTGAGCAACCACATTTCAGGGCCATATGTCATCACTGGCAAGACCCACTCAAAAAAAAAAAACAAAGTCAAAGACTTTCGTCTTCAGACACTGTTTTATGTGAGAAGAGAAGATATAGAGTAACTTCCCGAACGCTGACCTCTCTTGATGTTGGACCTATAATTGGACAGTTTGTCCTAGGTAAACCTCATCGTCCACTACTTTGAGTATAGTCTCCGATCCGATCTTCATGAGGGTAAGTGTTACATGGACACGACCTTCGTTTTGTTCATGTTCTGTTTTACACCCACTCTATCGGAAGCTCTACTGAGGTCCATAGTCGCCATGACAACTATCATCGGCAAACTGAAGGTGAGTGATTTTCTTGCCGCTGAAGCCCTCTCCAGTCCAGAACCTTGAAGACATCCTCCAGTGCAGTGGTGAACAGTTTCGGAGAGATTATGTCTCTCTGTCTGACCCCTCGCTGCAGAAGGATAGACTTCGAGGTCCGGTCCTAGAGTCGAACCATAGAAATGTAAAAAAACAGGAGAAGTGGCAAGGAGGCGCGTCTGTGTCGTCGCGGCATGCCCGAAATGACCATGCACTAGGCAAAAGGCCCGGGCCGTCTCCGTGAACTAGTGCGCTTTCGACCGTGATCGTGAAAAAATATAAGTATGCCGTGTTGTTCAGTGGTTTCTTGTAAAAACCGACGCCAAAACCAAAACTTTGTAAATCATGGAATCACTTACCATATACCAAGTATTTTACTATATTTGTCTTTAAAATCATGAAAAACAACAAAATAATTGTAAAATATTTCTTGCTTTTACTACGTTAATTTTTTTTTTCAAATATCACAACGACTGTACTATTTTGCAGTAGGTAAATACATTGCTCCTTAACCACTGCCTAAGTAGGTATGTCACCAAGTGACTAGACAAGCAATGTAAAAATCACAAAACGATACTTTATTTATTTTTGCTGTGCAGCGCATGGTATGTACTTCTTGCGGCCAGCTAGTGATGTGGCTGTGCAGATCCACTAACGTAGGCTATCGACAACAATGTCGATTACCCAACGAATATATAGTTAATGTTCCAATTTGTCAACCGTTTTAACCCAGCTGGAAGACCTAAAAAGATGACGTTTAAATGCGGTTGGAAGACCCTTGAGAAGATGTAATATAATGATAAATAAATTATTTACAATATGTTTTTTTTTTGTTTTTTTTTTTATTGATTTATAATATAATATTTTTTGGAAATATCGTTTTTTGTTTATTTTATTTTTAGAATCCCAAATTTTTTTCGGTACATATAATAATAAATGGGAGAATCGATAACTTTCCGATATAGTCAGTCTAGCGTATATGTAAAATAAATTTCTTTTGCACAGCACAACGATAGCGACAGATGTTTTTGTGTAAGTTGTACGGTGCATGGTAAATGCATGCCATGTTTGATGAGTTAAGGTTTATAATTGATTGTGTAGTACGTTCGTTCGAATTGCAAGTGTGTGCGCAACTTTGTATCTATTGCTTTTACTGAACTACATGTGTAGTAGTGGCGCGGTACTCTGTAGTGGGACGTGGAGTTCTGATACATTTTCAACTACAGGGCATATCTCCTCCTTCTATCCTATATCTATGACTCGGACTGACATAGTAGGTAGTCTTTTCATATTCAACACCTCGATGTGCCGATAGTCTGACACCGTTGCAGTACAGCAAGTTTACTGAATCGAAGGCTTTCTCGTAGTCCACAAAAATGCTAAGCAGAGAGGCTCTTCGGTCTTCTGTATAACCTGCTGCAATATGCATGTGGTCAAAGGTGCTAACGCCTTCGCCTAATCCGGCTTGTTCGGAAGGCTGGAAGTCGTCAAACCTGCACACAAGACGGTTAGTGATGACTCATGAAAACAGCTTGTAGACATGGTTCAGCCGATCGATTCTGTAAAAATTTCACCGTGAATAGTCAGGTGAAGTGAGCTTAACGTGAGCTCTGTCAAAGGTGTCAATCCCTAGCAATAGTTGGAATGACAGCTCACTCCACACTCACTTCACCTAAGTTTTCACGGTGAGATGGTTACAGAATCGCACTGCAGAAGTGTATATTTATATCTCTATAGTGAATAATTCTTAAGCAGGGCAAGTCGCCCTTCTTAAAGCACATTTTTTATTCGATGAATATTAGTTGTCTAATATTCGTGGAATTCTTATTATCACCTCATGATAAGAGGCACATTGAATCTCAATATCAAGCTGGAAATAAATTTGCGCTCCGTCCAACACCGATCCAAATACAAAACCCCGAGCGCTTTCAGCTCGAACTTCAGAATCGCTTCGAGCGCCTAGGGTGCTCTGTGGACGATTATAACGATGGGCTCGTGAAAAGTGGCCTGCTTACGGTCGGGTCTAAGATCTTCAAGACCAGTCGTACAAATGGAAACAAGAAACTCTCAGATCCTACATTATGACTGGTGTATACAATTAGGCATATCTATGCCTAATTGGATACACAGTCATGATGATGTCGCATCGCACGGAGGGCAGTAGTGCACAAGTTTAGAATATTCGGTCATTTATGCCTAAGAAAACCCCCTTGGAAAAAAAAGGTTTGAGTTATTGTGTCTGTAGGTATAGCTTAATCTTACTTTAGCAGGAAACCTTTGTTTACCTAACGGATCAATACATTGTCATAAATATTTAAGCAGGATCGATCGATGGAGGGCGAGCGGTGAATTCAGGGCCGTTCAGCGTATTCAATATCAATCGATATAAGTCAACGGTACCACTGCAGCCCTGACCATAGACATGCTTTGTGTGGCTTTCACTGGGTTCGGAAAATGATCGATCCAAGTTTATTATTTAGACTTAGTTTTTTTTTTTACGTTTTCCCACACTAGGAATTTCTCCTGTATCGTGGGTGCGTTTACAAACATTTAAACTCACATACACAAACAGCCAGACCCGGAACAACTACTTGTAGGCCATACAAATATTTGTTCCGTGCGGGAATCGAACCCGCGACACGCAGCGCAGCAGTCAATCACTTAACCACTGCGCCAACCGTGCCGTGCCGTGTTTATCTACATCGAGGGTCTGTATTTGTACTGACACCAGATTGGTTACTTATATGGGGAAAACATGTGAGAGAATAGGTATACCCACAGAACAGTTAAAAGAAGTGGGATACCTGTTAAGATTCCATCATCTTTACCTCTACATTTTCGGTGGCATTCCAATGCGATTTCATCTATTTGAAAACAAACTCGTTTATGGCAGTGGTAAAGGCCCCGGCTTGCGAGTTGTAGGTCATAGGTTCCAACCAGGCAAGCGCTTTACTTTGTAAATAATTACCAAAACCAGCATGTCCTAGAACCAAAAATTCGAAGACATGTGACATCTACCAACCCGTATTGGGCCCGCGTGGTGGATTACAGTTACAGAACGGATACAAGAAGTTGTATCTGTTCTGTGATTACAGCCTAGCCCACTTCCTCTCGAAGATATAAGGTCAGTGTCCGAGCAGTAAGAACATAATATGCTGATGGGAGTTCTCATCGGCAACTTCTGAAGAGCCTGGGGATTAGTTTCTTAAAAACGATGAAAAATCTTTTACTTAACAACACAAGTCCTATGTATCAACTTCCATGTTTCTAACTTCAAAACAAACCGACGAAAAATCTTTCTTCTCTTATTTAACCCCATCTGGGGATGAATTTTAAATAATCTCTCCTTACCTTAAATCATAATAATACATGTAACGGGCTGGTGTTCGCTACTCCCACGTCCAAGCGCGTATTTTTGCGTAGCTTCCTTGCCTATTGTTATATGTAGTATAAGCAGAACTTATTGTTGGTAGTAAGGGTACCCGCCAATTCCTATAAAAGCGAGCGCTCTACAGAGCGCAACTCACGCGCCTCCAACAGGCTACTAGCCTTTTAGCGCATACACCACGACGGGCCCGTGTTTACGGGTCACCGCATAGCGCTTTGCGGTCAAAGTCAAAGTCAAATCATTTATTTCAATCATAAAAGGCACTTTTGAACGTCAAAAATAAAATTGATTGTAGTCGCCCCTTCCAAAAGGTAGTTTTCGTATGGAGAAGAAAAGGCAAGAAACTCCACCGTTACTCCTTTAAAATATTTTACAATATTTTGCATACATTAATTATATAATTATATGTGAAGACGATGCACCTAAAAATAAAATTACTATACCAGAATAGGTAAAAGAATTAAAATGGAGAAATGAAACCATGACATACATATAAATTAACTATGTGATAGATACATGGTGCTTTTTTTTTTTTTTTGAGGATGGGAAATCATCAAATGACCCCTCCCGCTCTGGGTGGAGCAGAAGGCAGTGTCAGACTCTTACTGACTAAAACCCACCCGTGTTCCTTCCTTAGCCCTTTATGTACCAGGGCAGCGGTAACCCTTTCGGACGATCCCACTACCCAGGCAGGCTTCGGCCCTGTCGGGCCCCGTCAACTATGCTGACATCTCTTTGAGGCGCGCGTGGAACACATACGCCCCGTCCGGCACGGGCCTGGTCCTGGTCGGACGAAGAGCTACCCATTGCTCTCCGCCCGCAGGCCCGTGCCTACGGTGGCCGGAAGTCGTGACGCGGCTCCCGACGCCCGGAGCGTCTCCCGCGGCGGCTGAGGTGTGAGGTCCTATCCCTCACCCATCCCGTCATCTCCTTCGCTAGCATGACTGCTTCGCAGAAGGAGGTGACTGCCTCCCACTCCATCTCGCCCCAGACCATGGCTTAAACCAGGGCCGGACTCGAGAGGTCGCCGCCGCTGCCGATCGCCTCTACGAGGACACGGCGGTGCTCTGCCCAAGCGGGGCAGACCTCCACCGTATGCTCCACCGTGTCCTCTGGGCGATTCTCGCAGTGATGACACCTGGGCGTCTCCTCCCGCCTGATGATGTGCAGGAACCTCCCGAAACATCCGTGTCCGGAGAGGACCTGCGTCAGGCGGTAGGTGAGAACGCCGTGACGCCTCTCTAGCCACTCCTCAAAGAGGGGTCTTATCGCCGCTATCGTGGCGTGCCCTGCGCTGGGTTGCGATAGTCGCGCCTTCCATGCAAACCTTACCTTAGATACATGGTGCTCACATATTCACAAACATTTCAAAAGTAGACGATTTTCATAAATAAATAAGAAGTAATAAGTCCGGGTGCGACCCCAAATAATTACAGAATGTAAATCAATGTCAAAGAAAAAAAAAAAGAATAAATTATACAATTACATTAGCAACCAGTTTGATTTGGTCTAGACTCTAGAGATTGTCCTATGGAGCAGGACCAGCATGTTTCCAAGCATTCTTATCTTGGATATAATCATCTAATTTGTAATATCCTTGCTTACAAAGTGTAATTTTAATATAAGTTTTAAATTTTCTTTCATTTAATTGCAATATTTCACAAGGTATTTTGTTGTAACATTTCAAACATCCATCCATCCATCCATCCATCCATCCTTACAAACTTTCGCATTTATAATATAAGTAAGTAGGATAGGATAGGAAGGAAGTACCTAATCTATACAATAGTCACAGTACCCCATAAAAGATGTATGTACTTCAGATCACAGTACCCCATAAAATATGTATGTACTTCAGGTCGGGGGGCAAAGCCCTGGTAGGTACCGCTCGCCTCGCCCCCTTGCAGGGGCGACGCGATCTCTCAATTGAGTGCAGGGGCTCTTTTTGTTGCTGAGTCGCCCGCGCCGGTCGGTAAGGTTGTTGGTCTATGCTACTTAACTGTAAGTTCGTTCCATATTTTGCTTCAGTGGCTTTTCAATTTATTTGTTTTATTTTGTGTTTTATGGTGATTATTATTTTTGAACATTGACTGTTGTTTGTTTGTGATTGCTCAAATATTGATGATTTGCTGAATAATTGTTAAATTTATGTAAGTCTATTTGTAAATAAATTAGTTTCAGTTTGTTTGAGATTGTTTTTTTTTATTTGTTTTTTACTTCTGATTGCTAAAAGTAGTATATCCCTCTAGACCCAATGAATAAAATGAAGACTTTACCACGGACAATTTTTGAGCGGTTCTTCTGTATAATTGCTATTCCGATAGTTTAAATCGGTCGTGATGAAATAGGGAATCGAACCAGGGGACCAGTGTTTTAATCACATAACTTGAATTTGGCACTTATAATTGTATTGAAAATTGTGTATATACCTGTACATATGTAGTACTAAGTCTTCGGGTGTGAATTACCTACCTCTGAGTAGCGCTTCCAGAAGGTACCGCCACTTTGTCGTCAAAGTGGCGGGACTAAGGATGTCTTGACATACTTCCTTTACCTTTAGAGGTATGCGTACACATCAAATGTCTTGTTTAGGGTACAATTAGTACATAATATGTAGTACAAACATTTTAATGTGATATACAATTTAAATTGGAGACTTGATCCCGGCGTGTCACTAACTCTGGCAGGGCCACCATCATAATACCTGTGTTCACAAATAAATAATGATTGATTGATTGATTGATTGAAAATCGCTTGCTGGATCTTTATCCAAATACCTTTTAAATTCTGAAGAGAAGAAAAGTGGCGTTGCCGAAGAAATTAATCAAACGGTTGAATCGGGATCTAATATACAAATCATTGATATTGAGACATCAAACATAGGTGAAAAGTCTACTAAATGTGACATTAATAAAAACTCCGACGTGACTAACACTGAAATACAGGACTATAAAACTAATAAATTAAAGAAAAATACTGAGGAAGCCGAAGAAAACGTCGCTTCTAAGTTAGAGTTCTTCTCATCCAATGATGCTGCACATTGGCCATTATCTGTGCCAGAGCATATCAAAATTTCGATTATCGAAAAGGGCAGTAAAATATTTTAAAACAAGGACAGACCTTTTGAATCTGTAGAAAGACCAGGTGACAGCGCTAAGGGAACACATCGTTGTTTAACTTTGCCGTGGTTTTACTCACATTTAAACGAAACTAAATATTTAAGGAAATGGATGCTATACCTACTCACCATCAACGAAGAAATTATATTGTTACTGCTGCCGTTTATTTGCATCTGAGGGTGACAATCACACTAATAAATTTGTCTCTGGTTTTTGTCAGTGGTGGATATTAAATCCAAGAATATCATGAGACGATGATCAGATCAGAAGATGATCAGATGAAACTTGTGATGACTCATGATCAAACTTAGAAAAATGGAAAACGTTGACAATGGGCTTGAAACTTAATAAATCTATTTATAAAGACAACTTGAAGATTATTAACGATGAAATAAGAAATGGAGAAACATTTTACATCGCCTTTTAGATGTAACGCTATTCTTAGCCCAACAAAATCTTGCCTTCCGAGGCCACCGTGAAGATATTTCTTCGGAAAACAGGGAAAATTTTCTAGAATTAGTACAACTGTTAGCGAAATATGATCCGGTGTTGAAAGAGCATTGCTTAAAACTAGAAGAGGCTGCTGGTGGTTCAAAGAGAGTACCATCTTATTTGTCAAAAGGAATACAAAATGAATTTATTCAATGTTTGGGTGATCATGTAAGGCAAAAATTATTGCAGATATTAAAAAGGCTAAGTATTACGGAATCATTTTTGACAGCACTCCTGACGAAAGTAAAATAGACCAAATGCGTCAAATCATTAGATTCGTTCATATAGAGAATGACATTGTGGAAGTACGAGAATCTTACTTGGGTTTTTTTTTAATGTCTGGAAAAACTGCTGAGGATATGACTAAAGACATTCAGCAACAGCTGGAAAAAGATGGACTGGATATTGCGTTGTGCAGGGCTCAAGGTTATGACAATGCCGCGTCAATGTCAGGTGTCCATGGAGGGGTGCAACGAAAAATCCGAGAAGTGAATCCAAAGGCACTGTTCAGTCCTTGTTCTAATCATTCCTTGAATCTTTGTGGAGTTCATGCATTTGCATGCGTTCCTTCCAGCGTCACGTGTTTTGGAACAGTAAAGAAATTATATTCGTTCTTTTCGTCATCTACACAGAGATGGCAATTGCTGAAAGAGAAAACTGGATAAAATTTAAAACGTTTATCGGATACTCGCTGGAGCGCACATTACGAGTCAGTAAAAGTTGTAAAAGAAAACATAGAGACAATTGTGAGTAGTTTGAAACATTTTCAAGATCCAACAAAAGCAAATCTAGGAGCAAGCCTGCTCCTGCCGGCTGTTTGTGATTTTACCTTTCTAACCTATATACAATTCTGGCTTTCTATACTGGAGGAAGTAAATATAGTTCAACAATATTTGCAGTCTCCAAAAATGACTCTGGATACAGGAATCACCAAACTAAACGCCTTGAATGAGGATGTAATGACCGAACCAAAGAGATTTAAGATATTGTCAAGTAAATAATTTAATGTCTTTGGACCGAACGAACCACGATTGTAGACAATGCTGTAACTTTTGGCATAAAAAAATGCAATGACATGGACATCAACATCAAGAAACGAGGAAGAAGGAAGTTAAAAGAACGATGCTTATGAAATAATGGGGTGCGATGCGATGCCGGGTGAGTCAGCTCATGATGCTGGATTATCAATTCAAGAAGAAATACGTCGGTCGTTGTATGAATGCATAGGCCGATTTATACAAGAATTGTCGACACTATACGGGGCCATGAAACAAATCAATAATATTTTCCAAATTATTGAAACAAAGTTTATGCTAGAAGCTTCAGATGACGCTCTGGCTGTAGCAGTTGACAATCTGATAAAAATTTATGGTGAATTCAAAGACATTAAATTATTTACTTGACAATATCTTAAATCTCTTTGGGTGAATTTAACAAGGAGCAAGTTTCCCAAGAAATAAAAAGGTATCGCAGGCATGTAAGAGCCACCGATACGAGTATGGACGTTGCTGCCAACTAAATCCTTCAATTTATAATAAAATGGGACTTCAGTGAATCGTTACCCTGTATATCGCTTATACTTCAATATTTCTTGACCATTTGCATCTCGGTTACATCATGCGAGAGGAGTTTTTCGAAACTTAAACTAATTAAAAATTATCTTCGATCTACAACGGATCAAGAGCGACTGGTTAATCTAGCCGTGCTTTCAATAGAAAGAAAAATTTCCAAAGAAATCGATTTCACAGAAGTTATTGAGGAGTTCGTAAATTGAAGGCACGAAAACACATAATATAACACGCTACAAAAAATAAAAAAACTATCTTTAATTTTTTTATCTATTTTTTTTTTTTGTCGATCGATTCGTATTTTGTTTTCCTCACCCATATCCATTCCATATTGTAGGTATGTATGTTTATTTAGCCTAAATGATTTGATTCGAATTTAAATTTCACTTGCCAGATTTTAACGAAATAAACATAAACACTTATTTATACCTACATACAAATGTGAACTGAAAAAAAAGCTTGAAAACGACTTTTTTTTTTTAAAGCCGGGGTCCTCATTCAGCTTTGCCGCCCCGGGCCGCTGACGGGCTTAGTCCGCCACTGGGACTATGCCTTACTAATTGAACTCATTATCTCCTAAATTAAGACTCGATTAAAACTGTGACTTGGTGACAAATTGCGACTAATTAGAGCGAGGCCCCACTAGTGCGTTGCGTCGTTTTCCATATATTTTTTATGATATGCCCCATTAGACCGTTGCGTCGTCGCGCGCGACGTTTCAACGGATCGACGGACAAGAGACGAAGCGGGAGGGAGGGTGATGCGCTGCGCTGTCGGAGCTCCGGTGCGACGACGGACAGTGTTCAACTACTACAGGAGGAATCTAGGCGAGCATAACGACATTTTTATCATACCATAAGTAACTATCTATCCATTGCGAAAGTTGAACTCAGACGTAGCTGCGACGGCGTGCATACCCTCTTGCGTTGCGTTGTCGCAGCGTCAACGCAACGCAGGTGTAGCATACAATGCGTTGTTCCGTTGCGACGACGCGACGCGACGCAATACAGCGCAACGCACTAGTGGGGCCTCGCCCTTAGCGACAAAATATGGAAGAAAACACATCTTCGCTAGGTGCCCTAGTTTTTGAGATATAAATGTGGCCCTGAAGGGGAGACTCTCTCCAGATCGGCCACCTATACACCCTTATATTTTTTTAACCCATGACCGACAAATTTTGATATTTGGCGACAAATTTCGACTAATTAGCGACAAATTTTTTGTGTTATCAAAATTAAAATCCCTGATGGTGGCCCTGCCAGAGTCAGTGACACGATACCGGCGCCATTTTGACGCTCACGAATCTGCGCCCCCGTAGCGCAGAAACCAATCACTAGTCACTGCGACGTCTCGTTCATCAATTTGGCTATTTCAACCACTTTCAACTATCGGAGATGAAAAAGTTCTTCGTGAGTCAACACGAGCAAATTGGCATTTATAATACGTGCATTAACTCACTCTCAAACCCTCCTGGGTGGGATGTGATATGAAAATAAAACAACACATTCAGAGCGAAATTTATTCAAAATATTCAAATTTATACAATATTAAGTCTGTTTTCGCTTCATATAAAAAGACAGTTGGTCATTCATAGTTAAATTGAAAACAAATAAATTAGTAATGCAGCACCAAAATACATACATCGTACTTAAAACAATTACGTTCCTACTTACAAATTATACTGACAATGATCTTTACTACGCAGGCCGAAGGAACACTGACTGTCTGGCCGTCAGACATCCGCTCGAGCCTGTACGTGGACGTACACTACCCTCATATTACATTGATGACAGCTATACATACTACAGTACCGTTCACATACAGACCCAAGGTATATCGAAATGCGCGACGCAATAATAATAACTGTGTAAACGTTGGCGAGCAAACACGCAGTTCTGGCTTAATATCAGTTTCGATACAAATTGGCAGCTGACCATTACCAGAGTGATAAGTCGGTGGTGTGTGGTTCTTATCTGGTCACAGTCAACTAATCTACAAATATTGACACCAATTTGTACAATAATTTCCTCATGCAGCGAGCACAAAGCCCTGCGTGTTTAAACAAAACAAAATTGACTATAAAGTTGTAATTTAACGCCGTAAGTGTAACATTTTAATAAAAAATCTACAGATATACATACATGTAACACGCATGCGCAGTACACATAAACATCTGACAAGCGCGCGTCTCTACCGCTACCCGCATTTCCAATTCATTACTACTCGTAACTACAATACACATATTATTGTATTACTAATACATTTTGGTGCGCCATGGCACTGTACGTTAAAGTGAGCATCACTAACAACTATATTTATATATAAGCGACAAGTTCGATAATCTCCTGTACATCGTTAGATACTACTACGTTTTATTCAGTTTTTCTCCCTCTAGGTCGAGATCTAATCGAAACGTTCTCAGTATTGTAATTAAAGAATGCCACAATAACAAGATTAAAATAATTTACAATGATATCAGTTAAACAGCATGGTAACTTTGTAGAATCGTGAATAAAAAATCTCGAAATATAAAAAATACAAAGGTCAGTCCCACGAAAACTCCCGTCTTCGAGTCCCTAATCCTATTGGACGTTTTACCTTCTCAATAGACTATCACATACTCATGGGATACAATTTTGAGCAATTATATTACAGATAAAAGTATTATAAATAATTAAGATGTGAAGTAATAAAGAGTTGCGTCAAAACTTAACTATCTGAATTTGTGATACCAATGGCAAGCAACAGATCGGTCACTCAATTTATTATTATTTATTAGTAACAAAGCGAATGAATTCGGCAAGCTAAATAAAACTCTTATATATAATACCTATACAGAAAATACGAACATAGTTAAAATAAATAATTATTTATTAAAATTAAACAAAACATTAATTATAGACATTTTTCTCATATTTTACAGGGAATATTCAATTATAAAAGCGATTTACAATAGTTATATAACGGTTATACATAATAAAACCTTATTATTTGCATTACAGAGGCTATCCTACAACATTTTTGCTTGGCCGTGACGTGCGTAATTCATTGATAGTGTGTTCCAAGCATTTTTATTATGCAAAAATGTTGTCGGTAACCAAAACCGTTGGTTCAGACGGGCCAGCACTGCATTCAGTCTGACTCATTTGCCTACGTATTCTCTAATAACTATCCAAAATGTATAAAGACGCATAAATCTAGCGCGCAGCTTACCTAGCGTTGCCACGTCTGAGCCAACCGAACTATAATATCTTACAGATGATGAAAGCGTCGCCGAGCCTTCATCTGAATGACTTATTACATCCCAAGTAGAAATGCTAGCATTGTATAGAATAGAACTAATTCACCAAGTATCAGTTGGGCTCATAATATGAATAATAATTGGATATTTATATACTTTGTTATATCGTCGCTCTAGATGTGATACCTCGTAACTGCAATTATTGGTCAATTTTACATTTTGATGCGAAATTGTCCATCACGCAATTTTCCATCTTTCTGGTGATACCTTGTATGTACAGGAGGTTTACTTCACTTAAAAACTGACTTTTAGTGACATCTCGTAACAAGACTGAAGCACTTTGTAAGGTGGGACCTTGTAAGTTTAATAGACACCAAGCATGCCAAGGTGATTTTTTTATGTACATACAAGAAAACATACGGTATTTAATAACCAAAAGCATGCAATATACATAAAATTTATCAAAACAGTTTTTTGTCTCTCCTGGAAAATTGACAGGTTCGTATTAACGAGGTGTCACATCTAGAGCGACGATATATTATGTAAAACTTCATGAATTAGTCTACTTTTCACTCATAACAAACATACACATACACGACACACGTACGTACCACTTCGCCTATACAATTATTTAAATCTCATTATATGCACACAATACTTACCAGGCATCTCCAGACTACATAACAGTTCGCGTTAAAATGTATTGCGTGCGTCCGACTTTTTAATATCAAATGAAAGTTATCATTTATTTTATGATCAACATAATACAGGTCGAAATGATAAAATGTCAAGTTGTTAGAATTAATAAGAAAATCAAATTATTATGTTGAGAATGTTAGATTATTATCCACTGAATACTTCAATGTTATTACGTGGTATTCTGACTCCCTCATGCAAATCCTATAAATCATTTTGTAAATGTAGGGTGACTAACAATTACAAGAATGTTAATACATTTTTATCTCGGTTTTATCTCAGTCAGTACATATAGGTAGTACTCGAATCTCCTACACAGGTTGTGTCTACGTTCCCTGCGTTTGCGCAGTAACTCGTCGTATCATTTCATCGGTACATAAGTTGCTTCGTCATCTCTGTCACAGGTCTTTGAGGAGTGCAGACTTCGCGTTCTTGAGTTTGTCGAGTCGTTTCGTGAGGTGGCTGTTCTCAGTCTCCAACTCTTCAACCCGATTGAGTGCTTCCCGAGCCTGCAATTCAATTATACCTCTTAGTATGTTGACATAGGGTGACATATCGCGCAAACGAGCTTGGCAGCGTTATGTACAGATTGATTGGTAAAAACTTGACATCTACATAAACGTTATAGCAATATTGAGTTATGGAGCGTTTAATTTAATGTACTTTACAACGCCTTTATAAACAGATGGAAGTTTTATTTTACATAATATATCATGCAGAAGGGGTAAAACGTTATATTTACATATTATTTAGTACACATTTAGTATTTGATCGACATTGAGTACACAGGAGTGTGGGGTACATATTATCACAGTATTATGTGGCGCAGAGCATTACGTAGGTATCGGTTGCGTGTTTAGGGTAGCACACTTCGTGAGTAAGGTATGCGCGACTGTACCGTTAACCGTCGTTCGTATTGATAACGGCCCAGAAGTCAACGACTTCCTGAAAATCAAATCATTGCATGTATATTTTGTCGCGTCGCTGTAACGCAGGTCTAGATCGTGACTGTTTTTAAATTTCTCTTCGGAGACGAGACTCGTAGACGAGAATGTCCAGGTGACCTATCGCACTCGTGCGTACTTGTAATAATAATGAATCGTCGACGGGACAAGTTCTAAAACACAGCAGACGAGAGCGACCCTTCGGCCGTTCGGTCACGGACACGGCGCCAGTCGGACGCCCACCTCTCGCTGCAGCCTGCGCCGCTCCTGCTTGAGCTGCTCCTCGTGCTCGTCCTGGTGGCCCTGGCGCGCGCGGCTCCGCGCCAGCTGCGCCTCCAGACGCGCCACGTGCGCCGCCTGCAGCGCCGCCTCGGCCTCGGCGCGCGCCGCGCGGGCCTTGGCCTCCGCCACCGCCTTGCGCACTGTCTCCACTGGGGAGGTGAATGTGAATGTCGATTAAAATGACACTGATAGGGCTTCAAAATCAGAGGGGTGACTTGAACGTACGTTCGGAGCACCTCGGGCGGTCGGCCCCGCTGTCGCGTTGATGACTGACTTATATTTTTAGTGAGGTAGCTGGGCATGGGTACCTTTGTTTTTTTAAATTCTCATTTATAGTTCATGCCGTTACGACATAACAATAACAACGGGCAATATATTTTATAATTCCTGGCGCTGTTGATCCTTCACACTTTATTCATCCCTTTACTTTTATAATTAGTTAGCAAAACTTCACAGGTAATAATATTTTGATTTCTATGAAGTTTTACCAACTACATAATAGCAATAAAAACCCAGCTGATAACGGAGTCATCACCCTCATATCGCGCAAGATGTTCGAGTGTTAGTATACTCACGTTCGTTCTCGTACTCTTGGTCGTGATGGTTGGCGACTCCGTTCTGTCTGGCAGCGCGTTCTTCATTCAGCTGTAGTTTCAACTTGCGTACTTCTGACTCCAGCGCCTGCTTCGAGGTTAACAGCTTTTGCAACCGAACGTCTGTAATTATGGATTGTTTACGTTAATATTCTGAAAAGTATTGTTCCACGCCCCACCCCTGCGCATCGCATCGTCTTTTATTTTGTTTTCGCTTAGCGTTCTTTCTAACTTTTTTCTTTTTGTTCAGCTTCTAAACCGTGATGTTAAATAGCCTATAGCTTTCCTCCTCAAGAATTGAGATATCAAATCCAGGTAATTGCAAAGATTAGCGCGTTCAAACAAACTCTTCTTTATTATTATGGTTTACATAATAAAGAGTATCTTATAATCAAAATGACACTGATACATTAACGATTTGCAACGATACTATTTATTACAATGTTTTTCGGAGGAACAAAAAACAGTGACCAGCGCCAGCGCGGGCACGAGCACGTCTAGAATGTAGCGGTACGTACCGAGCGTGCCCTCCCCGGCGCCCTCCAGCAGCTGCTGCGCCTGCTGCGTGACCAGCGCCAGCGCGGGCACGAGCACGTCTAGAATGTAGCGGTACGTACCGAGCGTGCCCTCCCCGGCGCCCTCCAGCAGCTGCTGCGCCTGCTGCGTGACCAGCGCCAGCGCGGGCACGAGCCCGTCTAGAATGTAGCGGTACGTACCGAGCGTGCCCTCCCCGGCGCCCTCCAGCAGCTGCTGCGCCTGCTGCGTGACCAGCGCCAGCGCGGGCACGAGCACGTCTAGAATGTAGCGGTACGTACCGAGCGTGCCCTCCCCGGCGCCCTCCAGCAGCTGCTGCGCCTGCTGCGTGACCAGCGCCAGCGCGGGCACGAGCACGTCTAGAATGTAGCGGTACGTACCGAGCGTGCCCTCCCCGGCGCCCTCCAGCAGCTGCTGCGCCTGCTGCGTGACCAGCGCCAGCGCGGGCACGAGCACGTCTAGAATGTAGCGGTACGTACCGAGCGTGCCCTCCCCGGCGCCCTCCAGCAGCTGCTGCGCCTGCTGCGTGACCAGCGCCAGCGCGGGCACGAGCACGTCTAGAATGTAGCGGTACGTACCGAGCGTGCCCTCCCCGGCGCCCTCCAGCAGCTGCTGCGCCTGCTGCGTGACCAGCGCCAGCGCGGGCACGAGCCCGTCTAGAATGTAGCGGTACGTACCGAGCGTGCCCTCCCCGGCGCCCTCCAGCAGCTGCTGCGCCTGCTGCGTGACCAGCGCCAGCGCGGGCACGAGCACGTCTAGAATGTAGCGGTACGTACCGAGCGTGCCCTCCCCGGCGCCCTCCAGCAGCTGCTGCGCCTGCTGCGTGACCAGCGCCAGCGCGGGCACGAGCACGTCTAGAATGTAGCGGTACGTACCGAGCGTGCCCTCCCCGGCGCCCTCCAGCAGCTGCTGCGCCTGCTGCGTGACCAGCGCCAGCGCGGGCACGAGCACGTCTAGAATGTAGCGGTACGTACCGAGCGTGCCCTCCCCGGCGCCCTCCAGCAGCTGCTGCGCCTGCTGCGTGACCAGCGCCAGCGCGGGCACGAGCACGTCTAGAATGTAGCGGTACGTACCGAGCGTGCCCTCCCCGGCGCCCTCCAGCAGCTGCTGCGCCTGCTGCGTGACCAGCGCCAGCGCGGGCACGAGCACGTCTAGAATGTAGCGGTACGTACCGAGCGTGCCCTCCCCGGCGCCCTCCAGCAGCTGCTGCGCCTGCTGCGTGACCAGCGCCAGCGCGGGCACGAGCACGTCTAGAATGTAGCGGTACGTACCGAGCGTGCCCTCCCCGGCGCCCTCCAGCAGCTGCTGCGCCTGCTGCGTGACCAGCGCCAGCGCGGGCACGAGCACGTCTAGAATGTAGCGGTACGTACCGAGCGTGCCCTCCCCGGCGCCCTCCAGCAGCTGCTGCGCCTGCTGCGTGACCAGCGCCAGCGCGGGCACGAGCACGTCTAGAATGTAGCGGTACGTACCGAGCGTGCCCTCCCCGGCGCCCTCCAGCAGCTGCTGCGCCTGCTGCGTGACCAGCGCCAGCGCGGGCACGAGCACGTCTAGAATGTAGCGGTACGTACCGAGCGTGCCCTCCCCGGCGCCCTCCAGCAGCTGCTGCGCCTGCTGCGTGACCAGCGCCAGCGCGGGCACGAGCACGTCTAGAATGTAGCGGTACGTACCGAGCGTGCCCTCCCCGGCGCCCTCCAGCAGCTGCTGCGCCTGCTGCGTGACCAGCGCCAGCGCGGGCACGAGCACGTCTAGAATGTAGCGGTACGTACCGAGCGTGCCCTCCCCGGCGCCCTCCAGCAGCTGCTGCGCCTGCTGCGTGACCAGCGCCAGCGCGGGCACGAGCACGTCTAGAATGTAGCGGTACGTACCGAGCGTGCCCTCCCCGGCGCCCTCCAGCAGCTGCTGCGCCTGCTGCGTGACCAGCGCCAGCGCGGGCACGAGCACGTCTAGAATGTAGCGGTACGTACCGAGCGTGCCCTCCCCGGCGCCCTCCAGCAGCTGCTGCGCCTGCTGCGTGACCAGCGCCAGCGCGGGCACGAGCACGTCTAGAATGTAGCGGTACGTACCGAGCGTGCCCTCCCCGGCGCCCTCCAGCAGCTGCTGCGCCTGCTGCGTGACCAGCGCCAGCGCGGGCACGAGCACGTCTAGAATGTAGCGGTACGTACCGAGCGTGCCCTCCCCGGCGCCCTCCAGCAGCTGCTGCGCCTGCTGCGTGACCAGCGCCAGCGCGGGCACGAGCACGTCTAGAATGTAGCGGTACGTACCGAGCGTGCCCTCCCCGGCGCCCTCCAGCAGCTGCTGCGCCTGCTGCGTGACCAGCGCCAGCGCGGGCACGAGCACGTCTAGAATGTAGCGGTACGTACCGAGCGTGCCCTCCCCGGCGCCCTCCAGCAGCTGCTGCGCCTGCTGCGTGACCAGCGCCAGCGCGGGCACGAGCACGTCTAGAATGTAGCGGTACGTACCGAGCGTGCCCTCCCCGGCGCCCTCCAGCAGCTGCTGCGCCTGCTGCGTGACCAGCGCCAGCGCGGGCACGAGCACGTCTAGAATGTAGCGGTACGTACCGAGCGTGCCCTCCCCGGCGCCCTCCAGCAGCTGCTGCGCCTGCTGCGTGACCAGCGCCAGCGCGGGCACGAGCACGTCTAGAATGTAGCGGTACGTACCGAGCGTGCCCTCCCCGGCGCCCTCCAGCAGCTGCTGCGCCTGCTGCGTGACCAGCGCCAGCGCGGGCACGAGCACGTCTAGAATGTAGCGGTACGTACCGAGCGTGCCCTCCCCGGCGCCCTCCAGCAGCTGCTGCGCCTGCTGCGTGACCAGCGCCAGCGCGGGCACGAGCACGTCTAGAATGTAGCGGTACGTACCGAGCGTGCCCTCCCCGGCGCCCTCCAGCAGCTGCTGCGCCTGCTGCGTGACCAGCGCCAGCGCGGGCACGAGCACGTCTAGAATGTAGCGGTACGTACCGAGCGTGCCCTCCCCGGCGCCCTCCAGCAGCTGCTGCGCCTGCTGCGTGACCAGCGCCAGCGCGGGCACGAGCACGTCTAGAATGTAGCGGTACGTACCGAGCGTGCCCTCCCCGGCGCCCTCCAGCAGCTGCTGCGCCTGCTGCGTGACCAGCGCCAGCGCGGGCACGAGCACGTCTAGAATGTAGCGGTACGTACCGAGCGTGCCCTCCCCGGCGCCCTCCAGCAGCTGCTGCGCCTGCTGCGTGACCAGCGCCAGCGCGGGCACGAGCACGTCTAGAATGTAGCGGTACGTACCGAGCGTGCCCTCCCCGGCGCCCTCCAGCAGCTGCTGCGCCTGCTGCGTGACCAGCGCCAGCGCGGGCACGAGCACGTCTAGAATGTAGCGGTACGTACCGAGCGTGCCCTCCCCGGCGCCCTCCAGCAGCTGCTGCGCCTGCTGCGTGACCAGCGCCAGCGCGGGCACGAGCACGTCTAGAATGTAGCGGTACGTACCGAGCGTGCCCTCCCCGGCGCCCTCCAGCAGCTGCTGCGCCTGCTGCGTGACCAGCGCCAGCGCGGGCACGAGCACGTCTAGAATGTAGCGGTACGTACCGAGCGTGCCCTCCCCGGCGCCCTCCAGCAGCTGCTGCGCCTGCTGCGTGACCAGCGCCAGCGCGGGCACGAGCACGTCTAGAATGTAGCGGTACGTACCGAGCGTGCCCTCCCCGGCGCCCTCCAGCAGCTGCTGCGCCTGCTGCGTGACCAGCGCCAGCGCGGGCACGAGCACGTCTAGAATGTAGCGGTACGTACCGAGCGTGCCCTCCCCGGCGCCCTCCAGCAGCTGCTGCGCCTGCTGCGTGACCAGCGCCAGCGCGGGCACGAGCACGTCTAGAATGTAGCGGTACGTACCGAGCGTGCCCTCCCCGGCGCCCTCCAGCAGCTGCTGCGCCTGCTGCGTGACCAGCGCAGCGCGGGCACGAGCACGTCTAGAATGTAGCGGTACGTACCGAGCGTGCCCTCCCCGGCGCCCTCCAGCAGCTGCTGCGCCTGCTGCGTGACCAGCGCCAGCGCGGGCACGAGCACGTCTAGAATGTAGCGGTACGTACCGAGCGTGCCCTCCCCGGCGCCCTCCAGCAGCTGCTGCGCCTGCTGCGTGACCAGCGCCAGCGCGGGCACGAGCACGTCTAGAATGTAGCGGTACGTACCGAGCGTGCCCTCCCCGGCGCCCTCCAGCAGCTGCTGCGCCTGCTGCGTGACCAGCGCCAGCGCGGGCACGAGCACGTCTAGAATGTAGCGGTACGTACCGAGCGTGCCCTCCCCGGCGCCCTCCAGCAGCTGCTGCGCCTGCTGCGTGACCAGCGCCAGCGCGGGCACGAGCACGTCTAGAATGTAGCGGTACGTACCGAGCGTGCCCTCCCCGGCGCCCTCCAGCAGCTGCTGCGCCTGCTGCGTGACCAGCGCCAGCGCGGGCACGAGCACGTCTAGAATGTAGCGGTACGTACCGAGCGTGCCCTCCCCGGCGCCCTCCAGCAGCTGCTGCGCCTGCTGCGTGACCAGCGCCAGCGCGGGCACGAGCACGTCTAGAATGTAGCGGTACGTACCGAGCGTGCCCTCCCCGGCGCCCTCCAGCAGCTGCTGCGCCTGCTGCGTGACCAGCGCCAGCGCGGGCACGAGCACGTCTAGAATGTAGCGGTACGTACCGAGCGTGCCCTCCCCGGCGCCCTCCAGCAGCTGCTGCGCCTGCTGCGTGACCAGCGCCAGCGCGGGCACGAGCACGTCTAGAATGTAGCGGTACGTACCGAGCGTGCCCTCCCCGGCGCCCTCCAGCAGCTGCTGCGCCTGCTGCGTGACCAGCGCCAGCGCGGGCACGAGCACGTCTAGAATGTAGCGGTACGTACCGAGCGTGCCCTCCCCGGCGCCCTCCAGCAGCTGCTGCGCCTGCTGCGTGACCAGCGCCAGCGCGGGCACGAGCACGTCTAGAATGTAGCGGTACGTACCGAGCGTGCCCTCCCCGGCGCCCTCCAGCAGCTGCTGCGCCTGCTGCGTGACCAGCGCCAGCGCGGGCACGAGCACGTCTAGAATGTAGCGGTACGTACCGAGCGTGCCCTCCCCGGCGCCCTCCAGCAGCTGCTGCGCCTGCTGCGTGACCAGCGCCAGCGCGGGCACGAGCACGTCTAGAATGTAGCGGTACGTACCGAGCGTGCCCTCCCCGGCGCCCTCCAGCAGCTGCTGCGCCTGCTGCGTGACCAGCGCCAGCGCGGGCACGAGCACGTCTAGAATGTAGCGGTACGTACCGAGCGTGCCCTCCCCGGCGCCCTCCAGCAGCTGCTGCGCCTGCTGCGTGACCAGCGCCAGCGCGGGCACGAGCACGTCTAGAATGTAGCGGTACGTACCGAGCGTGCCCTCCCCGGCGCCCTCCAGCAGCTGCTGCGCCTGCTGCGTGACCAGCGCCAGCGCGGGCACGAGCACGTCTAGAATGTAGCGGTACGTACCGAGCGTGCCCTCCCCGGCGCCCTCCAGCAGCTGCTGCGCCTGCTGCGTGACCAGCGCCAGCGCGGGCACGAGCACGTCTAGAATGTAGCGGTACGTACCGAGCGTGCCCTCCCCGGCGCCCTCCAGCAGCTGCTGCGCCTGCTGCGTGACCAGCGCCAGCGCGGGCACGAGCACGTCTAGAATGTAGCGGTACGTACCGAGCGTGCCCTCCCCGGCGCCCTCCAGCAGCTGCTGCGCCTGCTGCGTGACCAGCGCCAGCGCGGGCACGAGCACGTCTAGAATGTAGCGGTACGTACCGAGCGTGCCCTCCCCGGCGCCCTCCAGCAGCTGCTG
This sequence comes from Apamea epomidion, assembly GCA_947507525.1. Classification (NCBI taxonomy): domain Eukaryota; kingdom Metazoa; phylum Arthropoda; class Insecta; order Lepidoptera; family Noctuidae; genus Apamea; species Apamea epomidion. The sequence continues at coordinate 2,337,678 of OX382234.1, forward strand.
CGCCTGCTGCGTGACCAGCGCCAGCGCGGGCACGAGCACGTCTAGAATGTAGCGGTACGTACCGAGCGTGCCCTCCCCGGCGCCCTCCAGCAGCTGCTGCGCCTGCTGCGTGACCAGCGCCAGCGCGGGCACGAGCACGTCTAGAATGTAGCGGTACGTACCGAGCGTGCCCTCCCCGGCGCCCTCCAGCAGCTGCTGCGCCTGCTGCGTGACCAGCGCCAGCGCGGGCACGAGCACGTCTAGAATGTAGCGGTACGTACCGAGCGTGCCCTCCCCGGCGCCCTCCAGCAGCTGCTGCGCCTGCTGCGTGACCAGCGCCAGCGCGGGCACGAGCACGTCTAGAATGTAGCGGTACGTACCGAGCGTGCCCTCCCCGGCGCCCTCCAGCAGCTGCTGCGCCTGCTGCGTGACCAGCGCCAGCGCGGGCACGAGCACGTCTAGAATGTAGCGGTACGTACCGAGCGTGCCCTCCCCGGCGCCCTCCAGCAGCTGCTGCGCCTGCTGCGTGACCAGCGCCAGCGCGGGCACGAGCACGTCTAGAATGTAGCGGTACGTACCGAGCGTGCCCTCCCCGGCGCCCTCCAGCAGCTGCTGCGCCTGCTGCGTGACCAGCGCCAGCGCGGGCACGAGCACGTCTAGAATGTAGCGGTACGTACCGAGCGTGCCCTCCCCGGCGCCCTCCAGCAGCTGCTGCGCCTGCTGCGTGACCAGCGCCAGCGCGGGCACGAGCACGTCTAGAATGTAGCGGTACGTACCGAGCGTGCCCTCCCCGGCGCCCTCCAGCAGCTGCTGCGCCTGCTGCGTGACCAGCGCCAGCGCGGGCACGAGCACGTCTAGAATGTAGCGGTACGTACCGAGCGTGCCCTCCCCGGCGCCCTCCAGCAGCTGCTGCGCCTGCTGCGTGACCAGCGCCAGCGCGGGCACGAGCACGTCTAGAATGTAGCGGTACGTACCGAGCGTGCCCTCCCCGGCGCCCTCCAGCAGCTGCTGCGCCTGCTGCGTGACCAGCGCCAGCGCGGGCACGAGCACGTCTAGAATGTAGCGGTACGTACCGAGCGTGCCCTCCCCGGCGCCCTCCAGCAGCTGCTGCGCCTGCTGCGTGACCAGCGCCAGCGCGGGCACGGCGCCCACGGCCGCGCCCGCCGCGCCGCGCGCCGCCACGTCCAGCGCCGCGGCGTCCACGAAGGCGAAGCCCGCGCCCGCCGCCGCCGCGTCCCGCGCGCGCACGGCGTCTCGCGCCGCGCCCAGCTCGCGGGTCACGGACTCGTGTTCCCGCTTTAAACGCTCGAATGATGAGCATTTTTCTTTGTGTTCCCGCTGGAAATGACGGTTGTATGTGTTATTGGTGAAAATACCGTAATCTAGCGTAATAAAACAAAAATAATATTTTAAAGAACAGTGATCATCAGATCGCATCGTTGGTGTCTCCGACTGCTGTTCTCTTCACACAACTTCAGTGTACTCTTCGACAACGACAGTCCTTATCTACCCGAGGTTAAAATGAAGAGAAAGCTTTCACTGACAGCATAAAAAAAAATATGGAATCAGGCGTTACTTTGCAGAAATCCATGACAGTCAAAATAATGATTTAAAAAAACTGTTATCATAAAAGAAATGCTTCTTCATAAAGTGGTCGTTCTCAGCCTAACTTGCTAGGCTATGGCTAACCCTGCCACTATACCATATTAATACTACACTATACTTTACTATATGGAATAACCTGTGATTTCATGGTCACATGTTTGTTACCTGCAGCTGCGCGTACTCCTCGTGCAGCTCCTCTATCCTGTCCTTAAGCAGCTCCAGCTGGTAGCCGAGTGCGGCCTTGTCGTTGTCCAGCTGCGCGTTCAGGATCATCGCCTTGCGGAACTTCTCCTCCACCTCTTTCAACTCATGCTGGAAACACAAGGAACCTTATGAGTCGAATAGATATTAAATTGGTAAACCTACTTCATTGATTCTCCAGGGATCTCGAATACTAGGTCATTCTTTAAAAAAGTCATAATTCATAAAAATCTTAAGTCCATTCATTCGCAGACAGGCAACGCACAGCCTAAACTACTAGATCTAGAAGCATGAAATGTTGCACAAGAGTTCCTTATACAACGAAGGTAAGCACTAAGAAATGATTTTTGAAAATTCAGCCCATAAAGGGGTCAAAAGTTTGTATGAATGATCGTCATTTTTGTCGATGGGAAACCCCATCGGACGGAACGCACGGCTTGTAGATAATACATTACTCAAGATTCGTCATCGATTCTCCGAGTCATCGATTCTCCGAGAATTTTGAAAGTCAGCTCAATCGTAAATAAAATATAATACCTACTTAAAACATTTATGTTTATTTGCGGTATTAATTCGGATTTTATCATCGTAAGTTGGCAGACCAATATTCGACTTGCTAGTGAAATGTCAGAACCGCGAAAAACGTTCGTAAAGGTGGCGAAAACCGGACCATGAACCCCCAAGCAAACCCCTTAGACATTGGCACATACAGTTTCAGGTTTGAATTTAGTAATACTACGTACCCTAAGGTCCTTGATGCTGAAGCCATCATCAACAGAGTCTTCAGAGCTTCGTCTCGGTGAGTGCACGGCTGGGCTGAGCGCTGTCAACCTCGTGGCTCCGCGACGACCCACCGTCTCTGCAAACAGGAACACACCATCGTCAAGATTAACTCATCTTGAAGTTCATAATACACAACCAAATGATGCTGTACTGCTATTTCTTATACGAATTAGTACTATTACCGGCAGAGTAAAAAAACATAAAGAAAAAAAGTGATAAAAAGTTGCAGAACTGTCATATTCTACTAATGTCAATTGAAATGTCAAACAACAGCTTTTTTTTAGATGGCATTTTGCTAGTGTATTTAGCCAGTCTGATTGATGGATCCATTACGATGACGGATTGTGTGAGGAATGATATGAAAGAGAAATGATAGCGTGACGGTTGACAGGGGAGGATGGAAGAAGAACACAACTGGTGCGCCGACCCCAAGTAACATAGGACAAGTAACATAGGACAAGTAACATAGGACAAGTAACATAGGACAAGTAACATAGGACAAGTAACATAGGACAAGTAACATAGGACAAGTAACATAGGACAAGTAACATAGGACAAGTAACATAGGACAAGTAACATAGGACAAGTAACATAGGACAAGTAACATAGGACACGTAACATAGGACAAGTAACATAGGACAAGTAACATAGGACAAGAGCGTGAAAATTATGATAGTCAAAAATTTCGGATATTTTTTTTTTGTTGAACTAGGAAGAAATTACTGCCCAAGAATAATCGTACAAGGTTTTTATAAATGTTTACCAACAACGCCCCCCTGTCAACGTTATTCTAGCGCCAAACGGTCCTGCTGCATTGTATTATTTATCATTTGGGCATCTGCAAGTTACATCGTGGGAATAGTTTAAAAACGGAGGTCGCACAGCTGAACCTACAGACATACCTGGTGTCTTGCCGGCATACATATCGTACGCCTTGTCGGCATGGTCCTCCTGTTCGCGCTGCTGCCTCTCCAGCTCACGCATGCGTATTTCTCGCGCTTCAGCCCGCGCTGCTCGTCGCGCTGCTAACCTCTGCTCCGCCTGGAAGAAACATATGAAATGTTTAGATATTGTTACGAGCTTCGGGTTCGTGACAATAAAAACTGCCGATAAAAATTACCAAAAGTTACACTTTAATTAAACAACTCTAATAACAACTCAAACACACTAATTATAAAACACAATCACTCTTAAGTCGCACTTGAAGATCGCTTTCGATGTATTCGCTTCTATCGCAGAACCAAGTCTGATTGGTCGCGGCTAGTCCCGGCCTTATATAGTGCCGCAGATAATTCCAGAACCTTCTATTGTAGAAACATCTAGAATGTTCGAACACATACCGGCCCCAACTGACCAGATATCGACAGTTCTAGTAAGTTCCAGCACCGACATCTCTACTCGATAATAGATGGCGCCAGTGACTCTATTAGTTCAGCTATTCGACAATAGATGGCACAAGTGACTATTAGTTCAGCTACTCGAAACTAGATGGCGCTAGTGGTAACTAATGTCACCATGTATCAGGCATTAGTTGTGGCGCGCAACAATATTATAGGTAATTTGTAAACAATATTACTTGAAACCTTCAGTGCATGAGGGTTTAGATACGAGGGTCCACCAAGGAATTGGGGGATTAGTCAAAATTGTTTGGTTGACACACAGGAAAAATTAGATAGACTAATATGGTACCGTACTTCATTCCTCAACCGTACTTCCGTATTACCTGTTCTGCTGAAATACTTACTTAAAAACGGCCGCGTTACTACTAAATTTAATAAAAAGATTAGTTGGTCACCGCTTTACCCAGGCAGTCGTCCCGTCTAGCAAACTAATCAAGACAAATTCAGATCATCGATGATTCAAACTAAATCAGTTGGCAGCAAACATTAAGGTGAACGAAACACAAGATTAGTTCTTAACGGCTGATTAATTTATTTAATATGATATTTCAAAGCGTTGCCAGCAGTGAGGCTGCGCTTGCGCAAACTGTGGTGTGGGCGGAACATCGTGGTAGTAAGTTACGCGTCTCCAATTAGCACGCACATCGGTTAGTGTAATCTGTGTTGAAGGTGTTAAGTGGTTTATTTATGCTATAGACTTTGCAGATATTCTATTATATTGATTTATTCAGTCTGACTGATTATTTAGCCTATGATGAACAAAAGGTGAAAAGGATTACTCATGGATAAAAGTTTCCATTCAGAACTGCGTATAATTACTGAATATTGTTATTTATGGACAAGATCTATTGATATTTATAATTTCCGTTTTGCCGCATGATTAACAAAACCTGTTGAATCTATATATATCCGATGATGTCAGTTTTTGCTATTTCACAATTAATCTGAAACGCAATACTAACAACAAGAGGGCTCAATCAATCACTCAGCCTATCGCATCACTTACAGACATGGCCCTTCCATCATTAAGACATGCGTCGCGAACGACCAAAGGCCAGAGTTTAGACTAAATGTTTGTACAACTGTCATTGCTCTGAAAGGTTCCAGGTTAAAACTAACAAAATAAACATTAAAAACTACCAAAAAATACCTGAACGAGGCCAAAAAGGCTTCTATGTCCGCAATATCACGCCTTGTGTCAACGAAGGGTTAGGCAGAGGTGTACCCATAGTAGATACACCCACATTTCGCCAGTTATTTGTAAGTGACTTAAACATAACTGGCGAAATGTGGGTGACTTAAACATAACTGGCGAAATGTGGGTGACTTAAACATAACTGGGGCATCGGGCTGCTGCTGAGAAATACTCGTACCTAATGGAACAGCCCAATAACACAGGTTCGATATAAGTGAATTATCATTCTTTCATCAAATGTAAAAACAGATCTAAAAACTACAACATGTATGAATTGTATACGATGTGCTAACGACCTTATATCATTACTATGAAAGGAAGGTGTTGAAAGAGTGTCGGAAGCGAGCCATTAATTACACCTCACGGTGAGGAAGTAAACGGTGAACGTCATAGTGTACTCCGACGTGAAGATTAGCTTGTCATGCTGTCAATCAGGATACCCCATTTAGCGAAGGAAGTTTTCTAAAGTAGATAGTAAAATCTCCAAAATATTTGCGCTAAGAAATCACGTCTATATAAAGATAACAGTTACAAAAACAACAATCGCCCACCATGTAGGTACCTTATTTGAAAACGATGTGATCGCATTTGTAAATAATAGGCAATTTAGTACAATGCCGTTGAATTTGATACGTATTACGTCTGACCTAGTTTTAAAACATGCCTAACTAGTGCGTAGATCCACCTGTTAGAACAATGAGTGTTACGCAAAATTGACATAATTACCACAAACATTAGGGCCAAAACCATTGCCAAATGATGGCAATTAAAATGATTACGGCACAAACTTTCAAGTCTTCCGTCACGTCAAGAGCCCCATTAGGTAAATAGTTTGAAAGAGTGAATAATGGACGGAGCGAATGTGAGTGTGCTTTGATGGCGTGAGACAATGATGGGGTCGTAAAGCACAGCTCGGCGTGGGTATGAGCGTGGGCTTGCCCCATTATCAGTCTGCCCAGACCAAGGCACACATCACATAATTCAGAGAACACGGGATTGGGGAATCCCTGCTCTAGACACGCGTCCATTAGTGATTACCTAGTCGTTTATATTAATAAATATTTGTTTCAAATAAGAGTTCACTGTTTAATGAGAAAATATTTTTGGGGACCGATAAATAGGAAGATTTTGGAATGTAATAATTGAATATATGCAACTACGAGAGACCAAACCCATGGTACAGGGACATGGTGTTCTTTTGCTTTTGTAAGTACATCAGTCTATTGCTCATTGGCAGGCCTTTAGTTTTTGTTTATTAGTCCTTGTGTCCTTTGCAGTCGTCCGTTTAGATTCAATTGATAATCCTGCTGTTAATCGATATTCGAAATACAACAATCAGAAGATTAGGCGCAGAAAGACAAAAGAAACATTAACTAATTGGTCCTTGCTTACGCAGTGTTAATGACACTGAATTCCAGTAAAATTGCAAAAAATATGCATGGTAAAGTGTTTTGATAGGTAAAGTGCTATAATGTGAAAATTATGCGCAGTCGACTTCATGTATACGGGCGTGAAGTTTAAAGTAACAGTAAAATGCGGGTGACGGGAAGCGGTGGCGTAACAATGCGATAACATTGCCTGCCCTTCCTAAGTTCGCAGCGCAGTCAACTATTATTACAGCCTTATCTTGAGTCTTCCGACCATCACTACCAACCAGCATGCAAAGTACATTCAACGCGAGGAGAACAGAATTTTTACCAAAACACTAAAATTATCGATGAAACGCAGGTGCTCTGCTCCACAAAGTTGTAGCTCGTCGAGACCAAAATTAGGGAACGAAATACACAAAAGCGTACAAAGAAATGTACTAACATCAAAAGTAGCCAAGCCAAGACGTAAGACGGACCAATAAGCCCTAAAAACAAAAGATATCACAATCGGTTAATGCACGAATCGATTACAGAATGAGCTCACACAAATATGATAACGAAAAAATGCGATAAAACATTCTGAAGAAACTGTTATTGAAATTCTTTATAGAATTTTTGCAGAAGATTCGTTACGGGTTATGTCATAGCGGCTGCCATCAAATATTTACAATACAAAATATTCATTAAAAATGTGATTCACACCACATGGCACAAAGTAAATAAAATATGTGTAGCGACCTCGTCCGTGGTGGTGACATCATCCTTGAACACAATGCTTTAAGGATACGACGGTCATTCCCCACAGTCGCCGGTCCTTGTAAACACGTGGACGATTCAATTGGTGAAGCTATCGCGCCAAATGAGTAGCATTCGCTTCAAGTAGGTGACGACTTGCGAGGATTTAAACAGTAAAGTAGCTGCCCCGATATGGACGATAAATGAATAATGTACCTACTAGTATTTAGTTAGAAACCAATTGATTAATTGTAAATAGAAATGATAGTTATTGACCAGCAAGGATAAACAGAGGTGTGCCAGTTAAAGGGCGATAATCTCGAGCGCGGGCGTTGCGGCAGGTTGTCAGTCCTGTCACTGGTGTTTACCAATCCAACGACATTTTTATTGCTAATGCACTTCAAACTGATTGAAAGATAAAGGCATTATGGTCCCATTTCATTTATCTCTATTACCAAGTTGTAATTCGCTTTTGATTTTAACAACAATACCTTCGCATAATGCTAGCTAAATGCTATTTGTCTGACAATTTGATGGTTCATTTGATATACTGTTTTCATTTCCGGTAATTGTTTGATTGCTCAACGAAATTAAATGTCTTATACATACTTATCATCACATGTTGCATAATTTTGTCTTTTTGTTTTTATATAGGAAACCACGATGCCAGTAAAAATAAATCTTTACAAATACGTGGGCAGAAATTCGTGGCGTCTGCTATGGTACCAATTTGGAATATGTCTTTGGAATTGTAAACAGAGTCATTTGACTGTGAAGAATGAATGTCATACTTGGGAAGACAACGGGTGAACACTGCGTGACAAATCGCCGCTGTTGCTTAACTTAACGTTAATTGTTTATATTGTTATACAAACATTTAACTCAAGGATGTGTCGGACTCGGAACATGGAAGCGACCAGTGAGCGAACACACACTTCAACATGTTGCTAAAGCAAGGCACACGTGTTCAATGAAAACATCCCAGTAATGCTATTGTTGAATTCATACTAGTCGATGAGATGACACAGTACATAGTTAAAATAAACACTTACGCGGATAAATATTTAACACATTACGGAACATCCAAGATTACAAAAATCATGTTGACAACACCCTTCATTATCATTCAAATCGTTAAAGTTAACGACAATAAGGACCACAAGGACATAAATATGACGGTTGTGGTTGACCAAACAGTCACAAGATCTGTGTAATTAATACGTCCGCGAAAACTTGTTCGAGACGTTCAGTTATAAAGTTAATCAAGGCTTAGTTACTTACATAAAGGATCAAAATACGGGTGGCCAGACAGAAAAGTAGCTGCAGCGGTGACATGGTGTGGTTATGTCTGCGCTATGAGGTCACCAGGCGTGACAACACCATCACACAAGTGTTCATAGCTGATGTCACGTGTGTACTGACCATAATTATAATAAACATAATGTATTACAACACGCCACAAATATAAGGAAGATACTTATAAGAAACAATACCCCATTGAAATTCTATCGAAATTCGTTGCTCAGTTCATTTATTTAGTTGAAAAGGTGACTTACATAAAGGACCAAGAGTTTGCAGCCGAGTGCTAACAAGCTCTCCGGAAGCGTCATATCGATGCAATCTAGCAGCACGAGGTCATCTCACCGCAGCACCGCCGCGATTACGTACGAACATACTATACAGAGCTCTACCCTGACCACTAGAGTATCGTAACAATACAAATCACACAATCACGACAATATTATACCCTAAGTAAGACAATGTGCCAACTTGTAGTATTTTCCACAAAACACTTGAATAGTACATGACTGACAAAGTGGAAACTAAAGTAAACGATATTCACCTGAGACAACTTTGTATTAGACCGCGACCTTCAAATCACACAGAACGTAGCGAAACATGTATAGTGAGATAAGATAATTCCCAACTAGGCGTGTTTGGGGCCATTAACTAAATTAACCTTTAAATTACTTACTACAAGTACACATACACAATCATAATTATGGTAAGTAAAGGGAAGGGAAGCCATAAGTAGATGGACGTGACTCACCTGCAAATCGTTTTGGGAAACGGAAAAGATTTCGAATATAGCATGACACAATACAAAATTCAAAGAAGGTTACGAGGTCAACACTTAAGAATTTGCCATACGTACATGATTCTGCTGATCGCCGAGAATGCCAACGATTGAAGGATTCTGATCGCCGTGTGAATCTCGGCGCAAATCCGATAACACTAAGCTTTGGTTTTCCATATCACTTGAATGAGCTTCACTATTTTTACGGCCATTCATTCTGGACTGCTCATCTACACTACCATTAGAGTGACCATTAGTAGCCGCACTCTTCTGAATATCATCTTTTACAGCTTCATTGATCGGCATGTGAGCAGGCTTAGCTTCATCAAGGCGTTCGACGATCGTCTCGTCATCGGAATCACCAAAATCTCCGTCAGTGAAGGCGTCCCCGCTCTCCTCGTCACTATTGTCAGGCGTGGCCACTTCGGAGCGCTGTCCCATGATGAACGTCACTGATTACCCGTCAGGTATTGTTGCACTTATTCGTAGAAAACACACAAACGGAGGCGCGCGGTGTTTTCGAATACTAACATGTGCAGCATGCGTCAACAAATGTTGTGTGTGCGCAGGCGACTAGATTGCAGCATCGCCTCTGCCGCTTGAATAGAAAGGAAGGACGCAATTTTAGCACTGTGCTCTTCTCGAACTGCACTCTATTGCGAAGCGCGATAACATTTATTGTCGAGGTATTATAGCTTTATCTTATCGGCGATGTTTTCCACTTTATTAAACGCTCCTTGACCAACATTCTTTATTTTAGCGTCAACCAAACTTCAAACTACTGTTTGTTTTGATAGCAATAAATAGTTTTCTTTAGAAGCACTTATCACAATGATTGTTTACGTATCTCAAAGAACAATAGAATTGAATCATTAAGAAAACGCGACAACTTATGCGCGCGATCGTTTAATTGCCACGTTAGGGCCACCAGCACGCGTGTGGTTGCGGCGACGTCTGCGACCGACTGCGAGTGACCGCCATGCTTGGTCCGCTCGTCACACCGCACTGTAAGTTACCGCTTTCGTTATAAATCGCATTGTTAAGTACATGTCGAAGATTAAAAATCCCGGTAGCGAAGCACTATAAATTCTGTGAGCAGCAGTTCCTGGACCAAAAAACAATGGACCTTTGCAAAAAAGTTATTTGTCAAACAAACGCGGAGCGAAAGACCATGTCTACGCCAGAGTGCATGAGAGCCTACATCAAGTGTGCCGCATTCATGTCGCCGTTTCTCTTTGCTGAGACATAGCACAATGCATAGCATTCATAATGGGTATTAGTTATGTTCTATATCCTCGAATAACTCCTAACGATGTTCAAGTCAGTGAATCACTACATAGCAAGGCGAACGCTATGTGCAGACGGTCCGAGCATCTTCCGCTCAGTCGCGTGAGACGCGTATTGACTAATTGAGCATTGTTTTGGTCAGCAAAACAAATCCCGGCGAGGAAATAATATTAAGGAGCTTAATCACTTAGCATATTGTTTTCCGGTCAGCAGTAAATAAAAAATTAACATAGCCGTAAAAAACCTTCTACGTTATCGTTTTAAGATACTCGATTCCGTGCTGAAGTAATAGCATTAAGGAAGGTAATTCAGTTCGGTGTCATTGAAGCACTAAAATCATGTGCTCAATAGCTTTACATTAAAAAAAAACTGTATATTAAATAGATGTACTTTACATGTATTAAAACCACAAAGCTTTTAAATCATTAATCTGACAAATGACATGAACAGTAAAACAATGCTAATAATAGTGACATTGAATTTATCACAGGAAAAACTTGTTACATACAATATTACAATAAGTGCCGATAAGCAATCATAAGCGTGTCATATTTATTTTCATGCATAAAATATTTATGTAAGTACGCAGTTATGAAGATTTTTCTTAATAAATCTCGTAGTCTCAGTTCCAGTCAATTTGTATAAAGGCACTTTGAAAACTATGAATAGAGCAACGATGACTTCAAGAAAGTTCTGATATCATTCTGATAAAAGACATTAGTTTCAGAACTTAGTTGTTAAGGTTAAATAAAAAAGGTTTATTATTTTTTGCTTTTCAGTTTTTTCGGCGGTTTAATTTTTTTTTTTTTAGTTTTCAATTTTCTACTAATTGTTTGCCAAAGGGCAGGCATATGTGGCACTGAGTAGAGTAATACACAACTCAGCATTCAAATCTGTGAGTGAACAATAAATCACCCCTATTTTCCTACCCTTAGGGTTGGAATTTTATATGGGACCAACTTTGGGGTATACCCTTTCCAATAAAAAAAGTATTATCAAAATCGGACTACTTGAGAACCTCCTCCGTTTTTTTCGTCGGTTAAAAAATCAATTGCTTCATCCGGGAAACTGTCGAAGAAGTTAATGAACATTAGCTGCTGAAAAAATGTGGTTTGCCAATAATCATTCTAGCGAAGCTTCTTGTTTAGTTTTTTAGATCAACTGTTACTTTCGATTTCAGCAGTAAAGTAATAAAAAGTCTATTTTGTCGAATGAAACCTAGAATCATGAGTTTATGACGTAACAGAAATCTGGGTTTTTATCTCCGGGAATGTTGTCTCATATCGTATCATAAACCTTTTTTCAGATTATGTGTTAAAATGTCGGAGAAAACAATGGGAGCAAGAGAAGGTCTTCTCCCAGCAGTGAATATCTAAGGTCAGAAGAAATCGCTGTCCTCACTTCATGTTGATGAAAGAATTGACTATCTAGGTCCTCAGTTCTCCTCGGTATATTTATTATTTTATGCCAAAGTGAAATCGAGATTATATTAACTTTAGGCTGACTAGTCGGTTTCGATTTTCACTTACGATCGGCACGCATCAATAGTTTTCGTGTTCAGTTGCTGTTTACGAGGTAACTATAAAATCGGTAAAATTGTTGGTAAAACCTGCGCTTATTACATCAGGACACGCTACTAGTACATATCAGCTATATGAAGTACAAGTACCTACATAAGCTTGGGCAAGCTATGGGCTTGTTCTAAAGGAAGTTAAATGGTGCAATACGATTACGTCTGTTTAGTTGCGGGCTGATTAACCAAGCTGTATGTTTTACGGATAATAAAAAGACTCATTTCTTAAGTTATTGCATTGCAGCTTGCAGCAGCGAGTTTTAATGTTCTGTTTGTTAGAATAAAAAATCACAATCACGTTGTTGCTTAATATGGCCCACCTCACCTTATAAACCTCAGACAATATTGCAAGAATCAACCACGTTAGGGCAAAAGAGATTGGTGATAGCAGAAAACAGTATTTTAGGGCCAACTTTTTTTTTTATGGACTACTCATATACCAAGTTCTTTACAACCTAAGTCAGATAGGCACTTGTCAATAAAGCCTTCATTTGAATGAACACTCCAGGTTTTTAAAGAGGTAAACCATAGAGCTATTCAGGTCGCCCGGTCATTGGACAATTCGGCATTATGGTCCTAAAATATTCAGTTGAGTCTATTGTCACGATTAAAAGAAGCAGCAAGCCACGACTTGCACAACGAAATACATCACTCACCACGAGTAGATGAAAGTGACATCAGCAAAAGCCACTGCTGCACCTAGCTGTTCAGTAAGCTAGTCCGTGTAGTCTAGCTGCCTAGAGCGTAGTAAGCCAACCTTAGCGCAAGTCGTCATGCAATTTTGATGCTTCTTTATTGAATGCATGCATTTGTAATCGCAAAAACGCTAAGGTCAAAAGTTTAAGGCTAAAGAATGAAGGTTAGCACAGTAATCTAAAACCTGTTCTATTTCGTAATCATTTAAGATTTTGAATACGCATTTTAAAGAACATTGTTTGTTTCGTTTAGCTTATCCTGTCCCCCAAGTTCTTCTAGGAACTCTATTCCCGCGCCACCTCGAACCAACTCTCCCTTATTTATGTTAATTTGTAAAAAAAAAAAGGAAGAGGATTCGGATATAAAAATTAAATAAAAATAAGGTCAAAAAAAATATAATGTTTTTGGTCCTTTTTATTTCTATTTTCTATTTCTATTTTCTTTTTATTTTATTTCAACACTACGATGAGATGATGATGGATGAGAGTTGCCGAAAATCAAGTTGAATGGCGTGCAATAGGAGAGGCCTATGTCCAGCAGTGGACTGCTGTAGGCTGATGGTGATGACAACCCTACGATTTCACACTTACTTTCTACCAAGTACAACATCATAATTTCCTGTGTGATATAAATAGTACCGTGGACTTGCTCTCGACTCTCGGTTACACAACGGACCTCAAACAAAGGTACAAGGACGTCACGGCTACACTATCAGGCACAATACCCGCCCTACACTACACTTCTACTAACAATATGCTCTAAAACCAGACTATGCTATTAGTCTCTATTACCATTACTGAAGGTGCAATTTCGATCAGTACCCTAATAGTTATTGGTGATAATAATAGAGCAGTAGAAAGGTGAGGATCGACAGAAATGTGAATAAACTTTATTTTAACAGTCGTCATTATTGAGATTTCAATAAAATTAGTTTTGGAAAAGACGAGAACGATTCTGATTACGTAATAAAAAGAAACGGTTAGGTAGGTGTTTCTGACTCTCGGTTATTTCATACTGCAGTCTGCAGCTACGCATTACCAGTGAAATTATTTTAATCTACATATAATTTATGAGTTTGTATGTAGTAACTGATCCGATTCCGATTTTTGCAGTGAAAACTTTTTTGTGATGGGTAACAAATGTTAAACTTGCGTTAGGACACGTGACCTGATCGAAAATTCGTAAGACGGAGCTCGCGTCAGGACACGTGACCTGATCGAAAATTCGTAAGACGGAGGGAGAGTAGACCGCATTCCAAAATATCAAAAATGCACAACATTAATATTCAAGTTTTCACTTCTGCCGGCACTCCCGGAGTGCAACCCGTTTTTTTTTTCATTAATTGGAAGCTACAGTATTGCAGTGTCATAGAATATATTTTATGTCAAAACAATAAATTTCACGCGTACGAAGTCGCGGGCAGAAGCTAGTTCAAAACATTTACACTGATGGGCTATGTTTGGGCCAATCCGTATATTATGCTTATTAATTCCATACAAAATTACTGCTTGGCACAGTTTTCTAAGAATAAAATGTATAAAATTATCCGTTTATTACCGACCTTTAATTTATTTTATGGTCTTAGATTATAATGACGGCCATCAAGCAATCGATCACAGTCGACGTTATAATCATGTGCTGGTAGTAACTTTACAAAATGATCGACAGAATAAATAAGAAACGTTAATTAAAGAGATTTATCGATGTTACTGATTCTGTTTCGCAGCTTAAGTCATAAATAAATAAATCCGGTATAAGTGCGTCAATTAACCTGACGAGGACATCACTCATTCTACACTATCATTAATTTGAAATTAGAACCATTTGATACAGGTATCGCACGCGCATGTATCAACAGACCGCACTAAACCGAACCACAACCCGACTAACACTGATTGACGAGCACTCGGCCAGACGTAAGGAACGCACGCAAAAACTGCGCAAACGCAACTTGACCGCACGCGGGAAAAATAATTGAGATAGCTGCCACGCGACTGCCGCAGAGAGCTACGCAAAAACCGATTGCGGACGATTAACTGTTAGGAGATCGAACGGGATCGATGGACGACGAGGTGCGCACGCGACGGTACGCGGACGTAAATATCGTGACATTTGCGACGCATCTGCTGCTATGGAGCCGTCGCCAACGCACGTGAGATGCGCTTTCGTAATAGCAAAGGTGAATGATCGATGTCTCGGCTATTTATTAACGACGATAAAACATTTAATGATATTGAATTATTGATACAATCAATCAAATAACGGCGTGACATTGAAATAGTCCATATCCATTGCTCGGTGTGCAAACTCAAGTGCTTAGTAAATGAAATCTAGAAGCGTTAAAGTATCAACCGGTCGATAACATGAATAAATATTACACAGCTTTGGTTTTATCGATAATATTTAACAACGAGGACACGCATAGTCAATTAACGTTAACGATTATTTCGCTCTAAATCAAAAGAACCGATAGAGGGGGGGTTTTATGAGACGAATTTATTTTTAGAATTAATAAAGTGTCCTGTCCTGTGTGATTCATGGGCGAGGCGCCTGTTGTGGGGACCACACGCGTTCCTCGCAATTCATTGCAATAAACTCAATACAGGAGTTTATTGCAATGAAGCAGCGCGCCATAACTTGTATAAATATGTCTCATATTATGCAGATTCTCTGCTTTCACCGCAGTTTGCGGACCGGTCGAGATTCTCTGTGCTACATCTCCAAATCATTTAACTTCTTATGCAGTCGTCGTTAACTCTGTTATTGTATAATCCAGTAATTGTGTATATCCTTATCCGATGTTGTAATACTTCCAGTTGATTATGGCTGTAAATCCGTCTGCATTTTATTTTGCAATTAACTTAATGAGAGTGCCCTCATTAACGAATGTTTACCTAGCTGTCTACAATATAATAAATGTTTATCTTATTAGAACTACTAGAAACGGAATTTAGATTAATTTTGTTTTGGCCTTTTATGTTAATGCTGAGTTTCCGCATTAATTTATATTTCCTTAATTTTCCCTGGCTATTGTCAAGGTAACAATCAATGATTGCGAGTAAATCTAGACAAAGAGATTTGGCAAAGAAACATTTTTGGTAAATTCAAGTTCCCAGTTTTCCTAATTGAGTACTCACTAATTTAGGTCGAACTAGACAAACAATCGATCGAGCCGACGAGTCCTCGTCGCTGCTGCTCTCTAGACAGTCAGAGAGGGACGGCGAGCGTTGTTGCGGCCATGACTTGGGAGCCTTCTCCGAGCACGGCGAGGGCAGCACCAGCGGCGGTGGCAGCCAGCTGCCCTGCCCGCGCCACCACGACACCAGCGCCGGCGCCACACCCACTACCATCGCCAGCCCCAACCGCACCATAATGCCGAGTTAACGGTCAAAGTCCAAACACAAAACAACTAAAGTCTCACAAGAACATAGTTAACTTGAACGCACTAGGAAGTGCCAGACGCTCGCCTAGAGCATTGTTCTTAAATAAAAACGTCTATTTTAGATGGATGCAGTCTCACACACTTTCACACATACAATGTGTCACTAAACCGGCGAGCGGACGCCACGGATTATCCATCAACGTGTCGCCGACAGACAAAACATCACACGTGCGCGACGAACTATAAGCTAATACTCCACACAAACATGATTAACTAAGTTGTGCAACGTGCCAAATGCCAGGTATACAGACGGTACTACGGTAGGCGACACAACCGGCACGAAACGCATCGTGCCTAACGAGTGAGTGTTCGCAATCCACTCGCTAATTTTCACAGACGACTTCACGAGGCACCCGGAGCAGTGCTCACGCGCGGAATTGAACGCTTTGTGAAACTACGTTATTGAAAATATCGAAAGTTGAAAGTTGAATCGTCCGGGTGCAGCTTGGGACGGTGTTCCCTCGCGATCGCAGACAGTCGAGTGGCGGTCGTTGACGCTGGAGCCCCCCGCCGAGCCGCCCAGGCGCCCCTCCAGCCGCCCGCCCAAAGGGAACAACCCCCCTAGCCCTACATGCAAGAGAATGTCGCGCAAAATGACCGCTCGCTGAAAGGCTTTCTTAGAAATGGATATGGAAGCTGCTCACGGTTGCGTTTATTTTTAATTCCCGCGGCGAATCCAAGGCGCACCACAAAATGATTGACTTTCAGTACCGTTAGCGCAATCTGGTGTCGTAAACTAGGTCAGGCATGTATGCAATACTCGCAATAGCCAATAAAGCATTTGGTAAGGAACATTGTAACTGCATAAAACCACGCTGTAAAGTTGACTTTAAAGAATTAAAATAGAATTTCTTAAACATGTCCGTAAGAAATGAGGTAATGGACCTATAAATTTGGTTTCATAATGATTACATACTTCCGTAGCTTCCTGTAAAGCAAAGTCTGCAATATTTCGCATGAATATGTATGATTGTAAACCTTGAGTCACCAACTTTCTAATCAAGTCGATGAGATGAAAGGAGCACAAAGCTGGAGAACAATATCTGCAGTGGGCGTGAATAAGCCGAGGGCCCAGTAATGCATACTGCATTCACAAAAGATAGAAACCACAGGATTGGTCGGGAGGCGGGACTGCCGCGAGATCAATAAACAGATTGGAATTTTACTTAATGATATGGAAATGGATAAAATGGAATATGTACCCAACAGCTGTAACATCAGCAGATGAGGCATCATCATAGCGGATCAACAGTCCAAAAACTAAACCACCCTAAACTATGATCATGATATCGCAATATGTTCCCGAGTTGCATCAGCCGAGGCGCGAGGCAGAGGGGGATGGAACCAGACAGATCGATGCTGGTGCTGACGTCAGTAGAGCCAAACTAGGGGCGGGCAGACACAAATCCTATTTATATTATAGCTTTCTGAGATTGTATTAACTTTCTTTGTCTCATCGTACACCGCTCAATAAAACAAGATCTTTATGGGCAAGAGATGTTCTTTAAGAACTACGTAGGTAATGCTTTTAGATAGCCAAAGCATCAAAATAGTTAACGCCGACTGATTCGTTGGTTAAATTAAATCAAATGGTTGCATGCGCGACAACTTAGCATTGTTTGAAGCTTAGGACAAGCACTGTTATTGAATATTTCATTAGGAGTCTCAGTAGCAACACTTAGCACACCTAAGGCCCTTTGTACACACACGTTTTTTTTTGCCGTGTAAAACTACGGTTTATTCGCCGTGTGTAGGCACGGTCGTCAGTGTTACCTACTCGTAAAAGATATCCACAGGCCCTCCTGTGAAATATCTTTTAGCTTAGCTAACAAAACTGCGGAGGCATATATTAACTATATGTATAGTAAAAAGCTACAGTGGTCCTTACATAACCCAAGCAAGAGGAGGGTAGGCCGCTTCCGCGAGGCTGTGTGGAAGTGGGACGCGGATCGATCCGGCCCAGGGCGATGAACCCAACCACCAGGTTCCCTCTGACCTATATTTAATATTCCTACTTTACATTAAAGCCAGTTTAAATCGGAACCAATTTAGAAGAACGCAATCTAAAAGTTGTTGGATGATTGGAATTTGGTTTAAACAGTCGTCCATGTAGTAGATTTCTAAATTGGAAAGTACGAATTGGATGTCTGACTGGTTTACTTCAAACACTTACATTTGCTTACAAATATCGCTTTCAGTTTTAATTACGTTGAACAAAGATACGGTTACATACTTTATGTCTACTAACGGTTTAAACCTCTTAATTGCATCGTAATGACACAAGAGTCAGTTTCACATACAGCCGACGAAGACATTGATTTGCAAATCAGAATACATAGAGCTGCTGTTACTATTCTAGGATGTAGATACTCCTAAAAGGGATATAATTCAACCCACTTAGTATGTTCGCCTTTGAGATTTATTATTAATTTCCGTTCTGTTGAGAAATATGTTGACTTACAGAGAAGGGATTGCTAACCATTTGCTTTGCTCTATACTCCAAAGCGTATGGGTTTACGGAATACATATTTATATTTGAAATGAGCAGACGTTGACACTTTGAAGTTTGACATTTCAAGGAGCCTCACGCTGAAACGTCTTTCATCAAATCAGACAAGAAAAAGTAGACTGGGGCGGTTGAAGTCAAAGATTAGGATTATTAGGACTTAATTTTAATCTGCAAGAAGGCGTTCTGACACTTAACGTATTAAAAATAAAACATTACCAAAAGGACCAATTTTAATTTTCATGAGAAATACCAATTTGGTCCTTTTGGCACAAGATGTGGATATATTTGAAATTGCTTTACGGGCGCCAATTGGAAAAACTATTAAAACTAGCTCAACAATACTTGGCAATGGCAATCGCATGTAATCCCATACGAGGGTAACGTAGGAAACGATGCAGTAGGTCAGTTGGTTCCGCGAACTAACGGACTTACTTGGCTCGTGCCTCATCTTACTGCATTTTGCATAGCCGACCTTTTTGCATGGACCACGGAAATCGATTCAGACCGTAACACTCCACATATCCGGTTGTATAAACTTTGCCTTCTTCTTAGCGTGTCCATAACAATCTAAATAGAGTCGACCCAGAATTTGGCTACTTTGGCTTTCAATCATTAGCATACTTTCTTTGGGTTATATACAAAATTAATGTTTTGTACCTGGACTAAAATGGTTTACTATTACAAACAAAGCTTTGATAGGATCACCACACACAACAGGTCAACAGAGGCCATAGGTTCAAATCCAGCTGGATTTGAACTCTCGACCTCTGCCATCAATCAACGCGATCTCATTAGGTCAAGAATTCAACATAGATTATAGTTTAATCGTCAAGCAGTTGAAAATATTTAATGTTCGAGACGGAATTCCTTTCGGGATGGACGTAAAAGCCATCTAACATCCATCAACATTCATCAATTCGACTTTTGATTAGTTCCAATCAGCGAGCTTTCATAAAGAATTAGTTCGCATACCAAATCCAACTAATAAATATCAATACAGCTACCTACAATAGCAAACAAATTCCATCGATCAATGACTCTTGGCTGCGATTGACTGGTTTTATGATCATATGAATCAACACGATCGTCATTCAGGACACCTTATAAAGGGACACACGTCATATCGATGTTTCCATTCGACCCACTCCCTTACAGCCAATTAGATGTTTGTTCATTCAAATATCTATAGATCGATTAGAGGAATATGGAACAAAATCTAATGTAGGAATTAAAACACGGACATCCTTGTATATTTCTAGAAATAGGATGTGTGCGGCGAAGTGTAAAATTATTGCAAAATCCCTCGTGAATAGGGGACAATGATGATAGGAAATCTGGCGGGCGTGACGAACAATATGAGGAACCGTCACATGAAGAATCATAATCAGCCTATAATGTTCCCACTGCTGGGACACAGGCCTCCTCTTGGTGAGAGAGAGTGGGCCGTAATCCACCACGCAAGCCCAGTGCGGGTTGGTAGATGTCACATGTCTTCGAATTTTTGGTTCCAGGACATGCCGGTTTCCTCACGATGTTTTCCTTCACCGTTTTGAGAGCAGTGGTGATGAAATTATTTACACAAAGCAAAGCGCCTGACGGGGTTCAAACCTACGACCTACAACTTGTAAGTCGCAGCCGCCACCACTGCTCTCATAAAGAATCTATATGTATATTAGAACGACTGACGAGAATTTGTACAGATGCAACGAGTAACAACGTTAATGAAGACGGCGTATCTCTATACACATTCCTGGGCCGTTGCGGCCACAATTAGCTGCAGTAGATAGAGCGTCACTTGCAGACGCAGTGCACCAGATAATGTCGCGAAGGGTCCCAACTCCCGTACTCCGAATATTCGTAAATAGCGCCAGCGACCGGGCCGCATGAGGTCGCTTCTATTTCGGCCGCGCGTCGTTTTGTTTCGCACCGCGTTCCGATGCACGCTGTATGCGCTTACGCATAAATATATTCATGTCATCACTCAGGGATGGCAGAAGCTGAGATCTACTTATTCATTGAGAAAAACCGTGTAAATTCCGGAAAGCGCAGCGTGGGTGTAGTTAAGGTCGCCGGGAAACGCTGGATGTGGGAAGCACTAGGCTATTCGTAGTGGCGATGCTTGGAGAGGATCAATGATGATAATGATTGAGAAAAAAAATAAAGAACCAGTCATAAAAGTCTGAAATCGCCAATCCGCCTTGAGCAAGCGTGGTGATCAATGCTCATGCCTTCTCTGTATGAGAAGAGGCCTTTGCTCTTCAGTGAGACAGTAAGAGTGTAAATACCCTTTTTGATTTTGTATTAACACATTGTGCTTGCGGGGGCATAAAAAATGGAGTTGATATCTTGCTTGTTTGTCTAAATGCGTGATAAAAATTGCGGTTGATTTATCTTATATCATGTCTAGTATCGTCTAGTAGTGTAAATAATGTTTAAAATTTAATCTTTGTAAAAATATTTAAAGATAAAATTAAAAAGGCCCCATTCTAAAATATCCACTTAATATAATAATCGAAGTTACATTTACTTTTACAGTAGTTTGTATGATTGTCTTAAAACAAGCATTTTCTGCAGTTAATATTTTGATTAGAGAACCCCTATTATTTCCATTTATGCATGTCACAAAATAAACACTAGATGATGTTATATTACATCAACATCATACATGTATGTTTAAAATTCAGTTTATTAAACATCGAAGGTGAAGCGACAGTTTTGTTGTGGACTATCTAGAAAGAAGCCTGTTCAAGGTGCTTCTGCTTGCGGTTCAATCTCAATAACTGAAATGACCTGCGTCTGGCTGAAACTTATTTATTTTTATTATAAGCCTGTGTTGTCCCACTGCAGGGCAAAGGCCTCTCTTCCCTCCTTCCACTTTTCTTGGTCTACTGCGATTGTGGGCCAATCCTTTGAGAAGGAGTCCAGCTTATCCCGCAATCTCTTTCTGGGCCTGCCACGCTGTCGTTTCCTGCCATTTGGAACCCACTGAGTGGTGGCTTTTGCATATTGTTGCTGCGACATGCTGCTCAGCCAGCTCAGTTCCACTTTAGCCCAGCAGCTGTGCGGTCAGCGTCCACTATTTGTGTTTTGGAACGAAGTATAGAGTTCTCAATGCGGTTTGTGAGTTTGACACTTCGCTCCATAGCCCGTTGGCAGACTCTAAGTGCGGACTTTCGACGCTTTGTAAGGGACCATGTTTGCGCTCCGTAGGTGAGGGTGAGAAGAATGCACATGTCCATGAGCTTTCGTTTTAGTGAAAGCGGGAGAGGTCCTTTCATGAGATGTTTCAAGTTAAAAAAACAATTTTGTAATAGTACTCTTTACTACAGAAACAGCTACCTTATGTTCATTAAAATATATAACCATATTCCAAAACTAATAAGAGAGCAACCATATAATTTTTTTTTTAAAAGTCTATAAAATTGGCTTCTCCAAAATAATTTTTACACATCAAAAGATATTTTTTATTATAAGGGTAAATAAGTAAATAATATTTTTTTTAATAATAAGGTAGATTTATTTAGTTGTATAATAGAAATGTTGTTATTGTTGTTTTTATTTTATTTTATATTGTATATTATGGTACAAATGTCCATAGTAAAACTTTTGTATTGTTTATTGGAGTATAAGTAGTATATAAGTTAGGTTTTATACCCACGTGTACATTAGGTTCACATTGTAAATATTCGTATGCCGCTAGTAGCGGCGGATGTGTCGAACTTATCCATATGTACCAACCATCTTTGTACCTACCATATCCGACGAATAAATGTCTTTGTCTTTGTCTTCATCGACTAATAGTTCTATTCCCTTATATTCGATAAGAATCAAAATAGGTTTATTTTCGTCGTCAACCTTTTGCTGGTAACCCTATTGAATTCACAGCTCATAAAGCAATAATCATCGGATTAGATGGATTCCCGATACAGTCGATCAGCTCGGCGGTATTTCGCAAACACATTCGACTCAATTTCCGATTATTTTATATTGGATCAGCCGATACTTCGCGATGATACCTACATAATTTATAGTTTCGATAATAGTAGCTTACGTTACGCATCACTGTTATTGACCACCTACTGAGCTTATGTTTTTACTATAAACGGCTATGTTTATTTAATTTTCGCTTCACTAGGAATACAGCTTTGATTTATCTTTACGTAGGATTGTTATATTCCTAAACCTAGGCTCGAACAAAAACAATTGGTTGAAACAGATTACGAATTTATGGTTGGAGTATATACGCCTATTGTTGCTTTAATAGTTCCCTCGTATAGGTAATAAAGCAATCTTCTTAGATGATTACATACAGGCTGGTATGAAACATCGACTCGCAACTTATTGCCATGGATTCAGTAGATGATTCTGGAACCCACTGCGTTAAAATTTTTCGTCGGCTATTAAAAATCGATGTGCGGCAGATACATCGATTTTTTCGACCCTGTATTTAAATCTGTCAAATATATCTATCATCAGCTGACTAAAAAACTCTGACCGTGAAAAAATAAGGCATGAGAATCCAGGATCCATCTCATCATTCAATCAACTGGGCCTATGAAAGGCCGCAAAACCCAAGATTAAGGATATAAAGCTCAAAGGACTAAAGTGCCTCTTTGCAAAACAATATTCTGGACTTCTTGCGAAGTAGTGAATGTGGTGTTATGCTTAAGCCCTTTTCCATAGAAGTATCCAGCACTAATCGGATAGATCTACCCTCTCCACGTGCCCACCCTAATTCTGACAAACTTCTTTTTGCTTCGTCTACGTTTGTATTTCGTCAGTTAATACCAATGAAAATAATTAATTTCAAAAGAGTCGTTAGCGAGTTCCCTGTGTGTGATATGATATCAAAGGCGACATCGGTAGAGTCAGTCGGTCGCTGAGGTGTCGCACGCGGAAGTCTATTTCGATCGCGACTTATTTTACTACCTCCATTAACAGGTGGCAAATTACACAGTGCTTCGACGGTGTAGGAGCTTCATACAAAAGAGTTTGGACTACTTTTTGGTCATGGAGAGCTGTGATGGAAATATAAGGTTTTTTATAGTTTCTGCGAAATCTAGAAGTTTCTACCGCCTTAAAACAATAAGGGTAATTGCTATGGAAGGAATCGAAGGAACGATATCAGTGCACAGGACATACTGTAAGGTATAACCAATCAACGTTATTCTAATTTACCCATCTTTTACTATCTAGGCCGCTTCCACAATTCTTCCAGAAATATACTTTCTCGGTTTATCCAAATTATACGGTTGAATATCAATTTTTCGGATAACTAAACTCTAGGCGGCCAGGCCCAAAGTAATTTTTATAATCACCAATCAATGCCAATACAAATAGCGTACTCTGTATTTTTTCTAAGACTAGCACGTAGTTGGCACATCGTGCGGAGTTTTGGTTCGCCGTGTGCGAGGCGAACCGTCTGCCAGAACGGCCAGTCAACATTTTGGATTATATTCGACGGTCGGACGAGCAGGTGAGGTGAATTGTGCATCATAAACACTCTCATACTCGTTATTAGTACTACAAGCCAATCTTAGTGAAGTGTGTGCTATCAGTGTATACTTCCCCTCCTTATCTTACGAGTTATCACAAGATAATCATGTGTTTTTCTTTAGTCATCATTGTGGATGTGATTGGCACTTATCCTTTGTTTTGTATCACGTCTGCAGTATTGTGCATTGATATTGGATATTTTATTTAATATAGTGGCGTAAAAATGTTAATTTGTTGTGATAATAAAAATGTCAAGGTATGTAAGCACCCTGTATAATCGAAGTTCAAGTAAGTTACTTGTTTTATGTTATGAACTAGAACAGGTATGTAGTTTGAAACTTGACTAGAGGCTCCACCTGTTGACTACTATAGACAACATGTAAGTTTTTTACAAACAATAAAATTAATGTCAGTGCATAAAATTAGCAAGATGCGTTCATACATTTGACCTCAAGACATGAGTCCAAGAGGCTTGAGCACTTGTAATTGGCTCAAAGTCTTTGAGGCAAGAGATTAATATTCTAGACAGAAGGATTATCATGAGTCACATGGGCACTTCACATGTCAATAATATGATTAACTGTCTCTAGGAGACGATTGAGACAAATCCATTTACTGCCATGCATTCAAAGCATGTCTTTCCAATCTTGTTCTTTTCAGTATTGGACAAATGGTGGAAAGGAGCCAGCAGTAAGGTATGGACATAATTCATTATTTTGATCCTAGTTTCCTTCTTTAGTTAAGTATGTCAACCACAACAATTTGTTTATTTAACATAACAATAAAGATACACTCTACAGGCAGTTTATCTCAGGCATTTGAACTTGGATGAGGAAGCATCCCAAGCCTTTTGACCAAGTTTTTAGAGATAGGTACTCACCTCTCTGGCGATCTGATCGAGGGCCTGCTCCTCCGCCGTGGCCTTCGTCTGCGTGCGCTGGCGCCGCGACGGATCCATCCCGCACGACACGCTTCACACTCTGCACACAAAAATAACATTTATTCAGACACAATACAATTCAAGTTTCTGTGTGAGTTTTTGTTCTGTTTCTATGTGGTATCTGTCATTGCCTGGCAAATAGGCTAGGGTCAAGTCTCTAGTCTATTTATTACAGTGGATTAGTACAGGGAGGGATAACAATGGAGTAAGCCTTGTTTCACAATGCTTACCAATAATTATTTTTATCTCAATAAAATATGTAGGTAAGCTCAGATACTTATGTAAAATATATAGAGGATAAATATTTAGTAATTTATCCCTGTTGCCATAACCTTGATCCTACTAATAATGTATTAAACATAACATGATAACAAATTATAACTTTTTAACAATACATGAAGACAGTCTAAAATGTACCTTAGCACAAAAAAAAAACTGTAAAACATAATCCCTCTTTTTACAAAACAAAATCTAACTCTAGTTCTAGCCTAAACGTTTGCATTTCGAACTTTATTTCGATTAAGGCAAAGTTCTTAATACTAAAATGACAATGTAGCACCGAACTAAGCTGTCATTTTTGTATAAAGAACTCCATTTCTATAACAGTTCGGTTCTTAATTCAATAACTCGCTCGGAGGTCTAAACCTGATCTAAAGAAAAACGTTGTTTTTGAATAAGGGGGTGAGTGTTAAACAATTAGTTATTATTTGAAATAGTAACTAAACACCAGTGATAAGCAACAGTGTGGCGTGCTGACGTAACCTGGGATTAATGGATGGAGCGACACCAATGTGTCACATGCATGCGTTATCAACGGGAGCTACCAACAACAAGGTTATCTTTAAACGAACATTGTTCCGCTACTGTTTTAATTACTTATTATTTCCTTCAGACTAACAGTGAGTTAGTTTGTAGTTGGTTTAACTTGTACATTGTTACTAAGATAAAATTTAATTTTTGGCTTTTATCTAATAATAATAATAATAAGAAATTGTAAATCTATATTTGCATTTCTATATTTTTCATAAATACGTATAATATTCATGATTAGTTTTTAAATTCATAAACCTGCTGGTAGATATAGAAATTAAAGCCATCTGAAATATATCCCAATACTTGGAACAGTTTCCAAAAAAAAAATTACTTAGTATATTGATTGGATTATTATTATTAGCTAGATAATAAGATAAACTTATTTTAAATTCTTCAATGTGTTATCAATAGGCCTATCAAAAAAGCATTATCAGTAATATTTTCCATCAATTCTATTGATTAAGAGGACAATCTCATGCTAGCTAGCTACGGCTCGCTGTTGATAGCCTGAATAAAGTGATGAATTATTTTAAACATTTTAGATGCTAGATTGTCCTGTTATTTGTACATTGCAACCAATCTATTAAACATAAACTATTTGCACTAACAAATATTTGACTAGATTGTTGACAGTAGCACAAATATAACATGGAAAATGGTTTCAAAAAGCATGAATAGTTAAATTTGTTGACACAAATACACTTACAAAGTAGTAAGATAGTTTCAAGAACAATTGAACACTGTTATTTGTCTCACACTATAACACTAGAGTTGAAACACATGCACCACAACCAGTGACCTACTGGAGGTTCTTACCTAATTCTATTTATATGGAAACACCACTATGTTGACACAATTTTATAAATATTGTTACACTCATCAGTCACATAATGTATCACTTATAACAATACAACCACCGTGCGGGTACTTTACAACTAATATTCACAGTGGACACTGGCTGGTCATTAGCATAAATTTAAAAACAGGTTGTCTATAACCTAAGGGGTTCATTGCGCTTATCCCACACGCTTGTTTTCTCAAAATCGTATTGGAGTCACGATCACCAGGAAAACGGGTGGGCACAAAGCCAACACAGTTTTTTTATGGTAGTCACCACAATGACATCATTGCATACTTACTGCGACAGTTACAGATGTAAACACATCACTGCAACGCTCACTATCACCTACTTATCGGTCATCAGTCCCGACAAGATCTCACGATTATGCTAATCAACTCTAAAGCGTAAAAGGAACGTAAAAAATTTGCAATATTTTAAGAAATACGGCGACACCAATTCACTGCCTACACGAATCACATTGATTATGCGTCAATTACGCACTTAACACTCAAAGTTTTAGGTTGTTTGGCTCGGAATTAAAGTCATACAGTCAATTCTATAGTTTATTTATCGTAGAAATCGTAAATTATGCCATTTTTACTAAAATTAATTTTTACAAAAGCCATGTATGACATGCATGCCATTGCCATTTAAAACCGTTGCGTTCGAGAATAGCCCGTTGGAATGTCAGTTAAATTTATGGAAGCGTTCAGTTATTTAATACTTTATTCAAACTAAAACCAAATAAATATCATTGAACTCGTTTTTTGTAGTCCACACAAAATAAAGTTAAAAAGATATTTTTTTAAATATTTCACTCCTTTTTGGTGCAATATTCTCACGTTGGATCAGTAACGCGGTGTTGCCATGTTTTTAAGGTCCATTGCGTTTCGAATCCGAAAGTGGTAGGTAGGCAGAGAGGCGTGTCGCATTTGATAAGTTCAATTTACCGATGTATTTTTACATGAGGTCCCCAGTTACGAGGTCAGGGACTGCCAGATAGCATTTACTCCTATTTACATCTCGTTTTCCTATGTTCTACTTCTATACGTATTAACTTCTGTAAATTAGATTTCGCATAGAAAACTCGAAATTGTCGAAGAAGGGAAAAAAAACAAAATTGTTTATAATAATAAAACACATGAGTAAATAATGAAAAATTGTTATTCACATTTCAAATATTGTAAACGCAGGCCACACTTCCATACTTTCTTGTTACAAGCTTTTTTTTTAACACTGTGCTACTAAGCACCCATGACTATGTGAATGAAACCTTAAACTAGAGTAGATCTACTCGCTCTTAGTCTTGGGCGTGTCTTCCTTGTAGTAGAGGAACACGAAGGAGAACAGGAACACGCCCACCATCATTGAGAAGGCGCTCACGTAGTAGGGGTACGCGCTCGGGATGAAGCGCTCGTACTGTGTGTGTTGGAGGGGACGCACAGACACCTGGGATACAAATAGAAAAATAAGTAAAGATCCTAAATGTTTTGTATCATTAGTGATGTATGTGTACCAGTTATTCCGTTTAACCACCCCAAAAAATCCACTCTAAGGTGGATACGCGAAAACGCATGTCCGAGAATCCACCTTATGCCCGTAAATTCCGTTAGACCTAGAGTGGATTCTTGGACATGGGTTTCCGTGCGTATCCACATTTTGGTAATTTTTTTGGGGTGGATAAATAGAATAACCCATGTGCACATGTTACATACATCATACTGCAATGGAACAAGTTGCTCATTCTTGTACCCTACTGTTAAAAATACTTGTCAAAAGTGTGTATCGGCATTTATAAATAAACGATTAGACAATATTATTGAGTTTTATTTAATAAGGTTAACCAATGTAAGCGCAGCTCCTCAGTGATCGAGAATCGTTCTAGACTAGGCCTCCCCCAAATCTTTGCAGGTACTCTTTTCTTGCGCCACTCCGAATCAGTCCCCGCTTTTACATTAAAATTTTTTTTTTTGTTATATGTCACTTGTCTTCATATCCTTTTCAACTTTATAATGAAAGCAAGGAAAAAATCAATCAAACTGACCTGTGTCGAGTGATACAGCCTAGTGTATCCAATTCTGTCATAATCAACCTTGAACTGGTAAACACCCCAGACATCTGGCACCTTGAAGATAGCCTCGTACACTCCATTGGGCTTCTTCAGCAGCGTCGTGCGGATGAAGGGGTCGATGCGCACAAACTCCAGCTGAACGTCAGTTGCGTCGAATGGCTGCCATTTGCCGTTCTTCAGCTCTTCAATTTCGATTCTGTATACCTGTGTAAATAATACATGGTTGATAAAATTCTCGTAATGTATAATCTTCAAGGCAAGAAAGAAAGAAAGAAAGAAAGAAAGAAAAAAAGTTTATTTGGACACAGTTCGTGAAACACAAAATACAAAATTAAGAAGGTAATATATTAATATACTCTTCTCTACATTTTATTTAAACTTGACGTAAACTTTGATTAAATAAGAATTTGATTCACATGAATGACTTCAAGCAACTCCATTAAAATTACTCTTTTTACAAATGTATTCCAGAAACTTTTGTAATTTTTCTCAAGTAGATCTTAAGTTCTTGGAAAGACCTTTGCTCACTAGGCCAAAAAGTAATGCTTAGTAAATACTATAAAGATCATAAATACTCACAACAGTGTCAGTGATAGTGTAAGTGTTAGAGGACTCCTTCTCTCCCTTGCGGTTGTGGTTCACGTTGCGCACACGCAGACGGCCGACCTCGCCGAACGACCACTCGCTCAGACGCACTGCTAGAGCTTTGTTGCCAGACAGGGCAGAGCTCACCTTGTCACCCTGTGTGAAAAATTAGAAATAAGATCCTTCTAAAGCAAGAACAGTGCGAGTGTGGGCATCTGATTAGACCCTGTCCCACTTGCTGGAATGTCTTTAGTGACCAATCAGTTCCACTTTTGATGACCTAAAGAATGCCACAAATGCCGCAATCGAAGTGCCCACTTACTAGGGTTCCATAACAGTGTGTCGACACGAAAAAAAAAGAATATTCTCTTTTAGTAAACTTATTTAAGAAGGACAGTAAGACTACGTATATATATAGATATATATAGATAGATAGGTTGCTAAATGGCAATAATTTTTTCTTGTTGGAGGCTGATCCTTCCTTGATTAGGAAGGATCAGCCTAAAATGTCAATGTAAGCTTAAAAAAGATAACTACCTTAAACCCACCCCGGGTTTGAGGTAGGTTTCTTTTTTAAGCTTAAAAATGATGTCATGAATAATTAACAGAAACTTACATGAACTTTAGCGACGGCAGAGTTGAAGGCTTCATCAGAGAAGAAGAACAGAGAGCCACTGAACACGATACGCGCGTTGTTCCTTGCCTGCAGCGCGGCGATCAGCACGGTCTTACGGCCGACGGCATGGGGGTACTCCTTCACCTATTAGATAGAACATTCATGTTTATAAAGGCGCCAAACTAGACTTAATTTATTTTATCATACACATGCTTATAAGAAGATGATAAAGAGAATTACAATTTATAAAGTCAATATGTAAGCATTTCTAGCTTAACTTTTAATAAGTTCTGTTACACAGACTGACTGCATTTTAACTAGAAGAAGCATATAGCTTTATGCTTCTTCTGCATAAAAAAACAGTCATTTTAATAGGATTTCTATTAAAATTACAGTTTGATTAGCCAGTGTGATAAACATTAAACAAACAAACCAGAATCAGCTAAGGATAGTACTGTTTTATGTGACTCCATACCTGGCTCTTAGGATTGTAGCTGTAAGCAGTAGAGTCAGCAGTCAGGATAGGCAGAACCAGGCTGTTGTCCTTATCCAGGATGAGACCGGTGCCCTCAAACAGCAGGGGCTGGGTGTTCTGTGTTCCAACAATGGTGGGAGAGGAGATCAGGTTTTTGGGAGTCACCACAATCCTGGTGTGCTCACCATCATCAGATGCATCATAGTTGAAGTGGTCAATCACTGCAGCCGATTCTTCATCCATCTAGAAAGAGAGAATATTGTTTTGTTTCAAGAGTTTATTTATTACCGAAGAAGGGTTCTTTCAAACTAGGTTTTTCAGAATTGCACGGGAAGTTGGAACATCAGCTTTACTGTATCAAACTCAATTTTAAACAAATTTTTATACAAAACAGCAAATTAACAACTGAGTAAATAAGATTAGGATACAGAGGTACTTAAAGGAGGTAGATAGCATAGTAATAGGAGCCTTTAGTAGCTTCCATTATTGTAATCATAACATATCATAAGTAGTAGAAGTGGTTTACCTCAAATCCACATTCAGAAGCGATCTCCCTGTACACGTCGCCGGCGGCGGCGTTACCAGCCATGAGGAGGTTACCGCCATCGTCGATGAACTTTGTGATAGCCTCCGTGTCAATCTGACCGCCGAACTCGAGCACCGACGGCGCGAACACGATCAAGTTCTTATATAGGTACTCCCCATACTTTGATAACACTAGGTTAGGGTCGTCAGCGAGTTTGTATGTGAGACTGTAGCCCCTATCTGAAAAGAGAAGATTTTGTTGCTGAGAAACAACTCTATAAACATTTCCTTGAGTTTGTAAGGTTTGTGTATTATGTAGGTTTAATACGTTAATGCTAAATTAGCTTCAAATACATGATATCAAAATAAAATACCGGCGTCCCATCGCCTTCATCGTTTTAACTTACCCTGTAAAGATTTGAAGAACTGTGAGTGGGTTTCCCTTATGCTAAGATTATCAACAAGAACTAGCGTTTCTTGTTCGGCTAATGCTAATGAAAAGCTAGCTATAACTCCTAAAATTAGTGAAATCTTCATTTTTGTCTCGTATTTTCACCGCACTACAAAAATCAATCAATGACGTGTACGTAGATACTATAGACAATACAGGACCGGCGATAAGGGGAAAAAATCACACAACTTTCTCTATGGAAAGTGTCAGTCAACTCGCTACTCGACTCGCCCACTACTTACTACCCAATGGCCCTGGGGGCAGAAACAATGGTATGCTTGTGAGTTCGTCTCTCTGACATATTCAATGATTTGAACCCTATCCGCCGTGTTGATAGCATGGCCATAGCTTAACAAGAAAGTATAATCAAGTAACTGATTTGTTCATGTGCAAGTAACACGGTCAGGCTACACATGAGACACCCCACCATTTCCATAAACGATAAGAAAATTGTCTAGTGAACTGTACTTAGCCATAGATATATTTTTTGCTGCAGTTGGTAGCAGTGGAGATTTTTTCAATCTGTGGCGTCAATTTATTTTGATTGACGTTTCGTAAAATGATTTATTTTTGTATCGAAAACCTGCTCTTGGATTTAGCTAAATAAGAAAAGTCAGACGTGAGAAGTGGTCATTTCATCAAGCAGTCTTCCATAAGTGTTTATAAAATGATCATATCGCGGTCTAAGCACCGCTCATCGGTGGAAGTATGCGCGGACTGCGGTGCATCAGGTCAGGGCGATGTTCCAGTTTTAGAATTAGTTTTAATAGTTCCGGTACCAGTTGTTAAGTGTTTTTTGTGTTGTTTGCTGGTCGTAGATCCGTCATGGGCATCGATCAACCGTGGGCTGCTGCTGTGTGCGGAGTGCTGTAGCGTTCACCGTAGCATGGGACGACACATCTCTCACGTAAAATCATTGCGGCAGGGTTCCTGGCCACCATCGCTATTGGCAGTATGTATAATTATTTTGCCAGCACAATAAGATGACCCTCTGACCAGTCACCAAGAAAGGAAACATTGCCCTAATTAGATCAACAAATTGTATAAATAGATGTGGTTTTAATTCAGTGCTTAGTCATCTGGATTACAATGAGTTTAATTGGATAGTGAATTTAACAATAAGCTTCTGAGGAGGAGGTAAAATTAAAGGCATGCCTAGCAACAATTTCAACAACCAATTAAACTAATTTTAAAGATATAATGTAACATTTTTGCTATGATTGAAACTTGAGTTAAATTCATTCTATGTATGTAATAAGAGGCATTTTCTGAGTTTGTTAAACTGTTTAGATGGTGCAAGCACTGACTGCTCAAAACGTGAACTGCATTTGGGAACATTCTTTACTGGACACATCTGCCCCGAAGCATCTCCGCAAGAAACCACAGGCCAAAGACCCGCTACAGTAAGAACAGTCTCATTTAACATAAGTTGTGTTAATTACATCAATCTAACTACTCTCTGATAAGTTATCTCTGAGCTCAGAAGTATGTCAGCAATAAGCCTAGATATAACAAAGAGCTGCAAAATTATCTGATTTGAAATTAGAGCAAAAATTATTCTTGAAGAATACATGTACCCATTAAGGTAGTAATAATACAAAGTTACTAACATATAAATATCTAAAAAGGCCTGTGTTCATAGTAAAGAATTTTTTAGTAATATTGTTGAAGGCAACTTCAAATGTTATATATCAACTTTTCTTGCCCCATAGTCAGTCTACATGAGCCCAGCAACTTGTTTAAAACATGTTGCCAGCAAATCCTGTTACACATTATTAATTAGCCTGATAAAGCAACATGTTCCAAGAAACACAGAAACATTTACTCAACGTTTGTTTACCATGAATATGGATTGTAACCGTACAAAAGCTAATTTAGAAATACACTTTCAGCCCAGTAAAGTCAGAGTTCATTCTGGCAAAGCACTTGAGGCTAGCATATGTGCTGAGAGCCCGCAGAGATGAACCCCCCAGTGAGTTGGGGAGACAGCTGCACAGTGCAGTCAGGAGCTCCTCGTTAGACACCGCCATGAGGCTGCTGGCTCAGGGAGCTGATCCTAATTATTATAATCAGGTGAGTAGACTGTAGAATATTTCATATAGTACTTTGATTACTAGTGATAAGTTAAAGTGTCACTTGCAAATTGCCTAAAGTGGAAATTAATGGGAATTGGTTACAATTGGTACTGTAGTAGACCTCTCAATGATCCTAATAAAAATGATTATAGCTATCACCCATAGTAAGAATTGGTTGAAAATCTGAATTAAAATGGGTGTAGACTTTAGCTCAGCCTTGAGCCTTATAGTAGTATCATAGTATTAATTTTATATTTATCTAATAGGAAAACTAAGCTGGTGAATGAAATAAAATAAAGTAGTATATTGTCTTTTATAGTTTGAATAAATTACATTGAAATACAGTTAGGAGACATTACATTTTCCTTCCTCAAATAAACTGATACAATTCATGGAATAGCAATTTATTTCTTACTTATAACAACATTATGAATATACCAATTTTTTATTGAGTGAACAAACAGGAATGTTTTGTCTTTGTTTTGCAAAATATATCCATTGTTTCAGGCTCTTTGTCCATATTTTGTTAGTTATAAATGTTATAATATTGCTTTGTTAATTATTTTGAATTGTAAATATGATAATGATTAATGAGTAATAGTCATAGTAATTAATTATAGCCAGTTATTAAATAACACATAACAACCAACTAATACTTGATACCTTTAGCAACATGGGACAAAGCTGACCTTTTTTAAAATTTGAAAGAATCTTTGATAACTTTAAGGGCATTTAAACTATTAACAGTGATACCAACAACAGGGAATGTTTCTGAGGTTACTTACAAAGTGTTACCTTTTTATATTTTGCAAATAAACATGCATTATTGGTGATGTTCTTTAGAAAGGTCAGCTGCGTAATACTCGTAACAGAACGTAAGCGAAGTAAAAGGAGTATGTAACTTAGCAGGTGGCGATCTGTAGTTTCTGCCTACCCCCATGGAAAGAAGGCATGAATTTTCATACCTATGTGTAAATAAGCATTGCAACCTCCTACCTATATCATAAAACCTATAATTATCATAAAATAAATGCCTACAGGAGAAAGGCACAACATGCCTGCACGTGGCGTGCCGCGCAGGACAGCCGGCGCAGGCCGAGCTGCTAGTGGCCTGGGGCGCTGAGCCCACCTCGCGGGACCACTCCGGACACACGCCCGCTGATTGCGCCAGGTAAACTATAATAACTTCAAATAACATCACGCCTGTAATCCCCGAAGGATTAGGTAGAGGTATACCTATGGTGGCCCCACATTTCGCCAGTTATGTTTAAGTCCCATGTTATAGGGGGCGAGCCTATTACCCTCAAACAAGCACAAATCCCCTCGGGCGTCTTGTTCATTTACAGCGATTGGTTGACACTGGGTTTGTCCTGTTTGGTCCAGTTGTTAGAGCACAATTAATTGATTACACTTGTTGTTAGGTTAGTAATGTACCATGACTTGGCCTTTTACTAATCCGATCAATTAGTGTCAGACACACTTCTGTGGGCGTTTGAACCAAGTAATTATGCGTCACGAATTTAGCCATGGTGGATGGTAAAGAAAAATTACAAGAGCATTCACTGAAAACTTCCACAACATGAATGAATGAATGATGAATGTATTGCCAAAATATTAACTGTTGTTAGGATGTGCATGATTGTAACTACCTTGTAAAGAATTACGTTTATATGGCGGAGAGAATAAGAATTGCGTTTATCCTAACAACAAACCAACCACACTTTACAGAATTTTTGGGCATAACACAGAGTGGGTATATCACAAATAAAGACTGCAGTGTTTGGGAGCATGGTCTGTCGTATAAGAGCCCGGTCGGCTCAAAGGCTCTGACCCGAAACTATAAAAAGAGCTTTATACATGACCGAAAGTCATCCCATAGAATTCACATAACCATATTTCATCCTACAATGATTTAGTGAAGACTGTTTATAGGTACCTGCTTTGTATTATTTCGGAGCTCATTTATCATCTGCCTACGACTACGTGATCATAACACTAGAATAGAGGTAACCTTTAGCTTTGTTTATGAATATGGCTGAGACAAGGTCTTCGTTGCAGTTTTACGCCTACAATACTAATATATGGAGCTAAGAAAATGCTTTTGAAATGTTAATGTGATGCGTTATGAAATAAAATATCGTGTTCGAAGAACTTAAGTGGGATAATGAAACTAATATCATATAAGTCAAAGTCAAATCATTTATTTCAAATAGGCACATAAAAGGCACTTTTGAACGTCCAAAATTAAAATAAAATTGATTCTAGTCGCCCCTTCCAAAAGGTAGTTTACGTATGGAGAAGAATGGGCAAGAAACTCCACCGTTACACTTTTAAAATGTTTTACAATATATTGCATACATTATTTATATAATTATATGTGAAGACGATGTACCCAAAAATAAAATGACTATACCACAATATGTAAAAGAATGAAAATGGATAAATGTAACCATGACATAAAGATCAACTATGTGATAGATACATGGTGCTCACATATTCACAAACATTCCAAACGTAGACAATTTTCATAAATAAATAAGGAGTAATAAGTCCGGGTGTGACCCCAAGTAATTACAGAATGTAAATCAATGTCAAAGGAAAAAAAAAAAAAAAACAATAAATTATACAATTACATTAGCAACCAGTTTGATTTTGTCTAGACTCTAGAGATTGTCCTATGGAGCAAGACCAGCATGTTTCCAAGCATTCTTATCTTGGATATAATCCTCTAATTTGTAATATCCTTGCTTACAAAGTGTAATTTTAATATACGTTTTAAATTTTCTTTCATTTAATTGCAATATTTCACAAGGTATTTTGTTGTAACATTTAACACAGTACCCCATAAAAGATGTATGTACTTTAGATAATCTGAAAAAAGGTTGATCTAATTTATCTTTATTTCTAGTATTAAAATTATGTCTATCACTTATTTTATTAAAAAGATGTTGATTATTTCTTACATACATAATATTTTCATAAATGAATTGGCAAGGTACCGTCATAATATTAACCCTTTTAAATAGTTCCCTAAGAGATTCGCGGCGACGTAGATTGTAAATGGCTCTGACAGCTCTCTTTTGCAAAATAAAAATGGATTAAATGTCAGCAGCCCGACCCCACAGTAAAATGCCATATGACATAATACTGTGGAAGTAACTAAAATAGACCAAACGCGCGGTTTCTTCATCTGTTAATTGTCTTATCTTTCTAACAGCATATGCGGCCGAGCTTAGCCGCCCCGCAATAGATGTTATATGAGGTCCCCATTGTAATTTCTCGTCTAGCGTGATTCCTAGGAAAACTGTCTGATTAACAAATTCTAATTTTTGGCCATTCAATATGATGTCACATTCGCTACTTCTAACATTAGGTAATTTAAATCTAATGCATTTTGTTTTTTTTTCATTAAGTACTAAATTATTTACCGTAAACCAATCTTGGACCTGAAGAATAGAGTTATTCACGTCGTCAAGATTTTGTGACCGTCGGTCTATTTTAAAGATCAATGATGTGTCATCTGCAAATAACACCATCTTCGGTTGATTTTGAAGTAATTGGGGTAAATCATTAATATAAACTAAAAAGAGGAATGGGCCCAATATCGAACCTTGAGGAACGCCTATTGTCATTTCAGAACCCAATGAGTTTACGCCATTTACTTGGACTTTAACCTTTCTATCTTTCAGGTATGATCTTAACAAGTCAAGTGCTGTTTTCCTAATCCCATAGTGCTCGAGTTTCATCAGAAGTGTTTCATGGTTTACGCAATCGAACGCCTTAGAGAGATCGCAAAAGATTCCAATAGCATCTTGAGCTTCTTCCCAGGCGTTAAAAATGTTCTTCATTAGGGTAAAACCGGCGTCAGTGGTACAACGCCCTTTGGTGAAGCCGTACTGGTGTTCATAAAGATGTAATTTTTATTAAAGTGACGTAACATTTGATTGAGCATCAACTTTTCAAACACCTTACTGAGAACTGGCAGTATATTATATATATATATAGCGTTTTTAATGTTTTTTTTTTTTTTGTTTTTTTATATTTTATACATTTCGAAGATATGTATATCTGCAATAAGAAAAAGAAGTGGTAGATATTCTGATGAGTATAGTGTTTCGATTAGACGATATTATTTCTATACATTATTTATTATCTTCGCGTCTTCCACGCAGTAGCATTTTCCACAGATTATTAAAAGAAACATGTTTAAATACTCGGCTACGATCTTCGGTTCACGCAAACATATCAGTACCTATATTTGAATTAAGTATTTGAGATAATTTTCAAGTTAAGGAACAACAAACTGAATGTCATACTTAACAAAATTCAAATTCCATTGCAACCAAAAACTTATTAGGAACTTTGTTACAAATGGTCACTCAAAAATCAGCTTAGAATACATTTTACTAAAGCGATGGAATGTAAATTATCTGAGATTATGAACACTGCTATACTCGTTTTCATATAATTTTATGAAGTAACTTAATTTAGACTTTCAAGTAATCGCATCTTTTGGCTCAGTAAAATTGGCAATATTTGACCGTTATGAGCTGTCTAAGTATGAGTGATGCCTAAGGCGTACCTCCAATGTTCTATGTCAATTCTTCCAGACAGGGCGGTCACACTGAGCTAGCGGACCGCCTGACCGAGCTGGTGTACGAGGCCACAGACCGCATGATCTACTTCCTGACGGGCGAGAAGCCTGACCACGCTTCCGGCCGGCACTACATCGTGCCGCGCGCGCACGACACGCACGAGATGACTGACGTCGCCAAGGCCGCGCGGGGCAAGCTGCAGCTGGTAAGTTTTATCAGGGAATTTTCAATAATTCAATAGGATACAGTCAATCATCCGAATTCCATTTGAATGTAGACTCGATCTTTCAAGGATTGCACCCTGTATAATCTTTAAGTCAAATGGACACTAATTGAAAGTTGAGCAACACCAGAAAATATAGTGTAAGTCACCCAATATTTTTGCAATTTAGTCTTTTGTGTTTTCAGCTGCCAAATCATCTATTTGAAGAACTCGTTATGGACATCTACGACGAAATAGACCGCAGAGAAACAGAAGCTAGTAAGTACAAAATATGTGTAAATATTAAAAAAAAAAAGATATTTTAACCAAACTTTTTTTTCCTACTCTTGTCGCCTTTTAACATGGCAATAGCGGTCGTTTTTCCTTCTCTAATATCCTCCTTTGGAAACCAAAAAGTAAACTATGTATGGTTTTTTGTTAGTGAAAAATGTATATACATATATACTTATCTATCGTGATCTTCAATCACGATAGATATTGGTTCAGGATGATAACAGACTTTATTTCAGTTTTTTAAATAAAAAATGCTAGAAAATGTAGGTGGGTCAAGGACCGCTATTGCAATGCTAATTGACGACAATTATACCTTGGCCCACTCTATGAATTTCTCCTGAATCGTGGGTGTCTTTTCAAACACAAATCTCACAGCCTAGCGGTCTAGCTGTCTGTAGCTAGACCTGGAACTCTATCTGGACTGGATCTTTATATTATACAAATATTTGTTTACCCACTGCGTCAACGGTACCGTCATATTTACTGTTTATGAGTTAATACTAGTTTAAGTAAATCATATGTTTATATTTATTTTCCCTCTTGTCTTTCAGTTTGGCAAACAAGCGCGACGGGGCTCGAGCGCTCCGGCGTTGTATTCTTACCAGTGAACCCCGCGCTGTCGGCGCCTCGCAACCAGGGCCGACAGAAGCTAGCCCGCCTGTCCACTGCGGAGATGGCTACACTGCTGCGAGACGTACTCGTCGACGCTACGAGAAGACAACACATTGCTACGTTACAGCCGAGAGGTAAGTGTTATATATTAGAACTAGTTTTTGCTCGCGATTTCGTCTGCGTGTATTTTGTATTTCATTTTTTTTTTTCGATAAAATGTGCAGGTGGACGCCTTTCTTTCTCCAGGTCCCAGGATACCTATATGTCCAATTTAATAATGGTCGGTTCAGTGCTATGTTAACAGTGAACCAGGCAGACAGTTAAAGTTCTTAGACTGCTTTTGTGACACAAAATCGGTCACATTGAGTAGAATATGAAAACTTGCGTTGTGAACAGTACTTACTGGCTCAACGTATTATACCCTCCAAATGTCTCCTAAATTAGTCACTTGCTTCTATGTAAAGGGTTTTATATTTTATTTATTTTTTTACCCTACGTGTATACTATATGTTTTATATTATGATATAATAATAAGTTATTGTTCCAGCTCCCATGTCTTTGTTAAACCCGCTTCTCTCTGCAAGTCATCTGAAGCATTTCTCACAGATGTCGGACGACGAGCCTTTGTATGACTCAGTGGCTTCAGATGAAGACTACGCCGCACTTGCTCCTATAGATTTAGATGTAAGTACTATTTTATTATATTATATTTATATTATACTAGCTGACGCGGCGAACTTTGTTCCGCCTTAGAGGCAATAAATGAGCAGATTTTGGATTTTATTAAGTTCAATTTTTTATTAGGATAATAAATATAAATAAAAAAATCAAGTATTTTAATGATTCTTTATTGGCCATGTATTTTAATGCATGGGTTGCACTCTTCAGTCAAGCACCTTGTGATAGACGACATTTTTCGTTTTATTATCAAGTGCAAGAACAAATAAGGCAGATGGTCTTCCGACCCGTGAACATGCCACATATGGGAAAAACATGGATTTTCTAGATTCAGACCACAAACTTTCAAGGATTGGCACGAATTTGATATAAAATATCTTATTAGATGGGTTCGATGGAAAGCATGTCGAAATGATGATAGCAAATAATGTGCGTATCTGACTTGGAGATGCAGAGATAATTGCTTCAACGATTGTCGTATCCCAATGGGTGTCGTTTTCTAATAAGTTGAGTTCTTCACGTGCAGCATGATATGTTGGGAATATTGTACCATTAACAGTCCGTAGTGACTCAAATGACGTTGGCCCACGCAAATTTACCAGCAACGTCCGCAAATAGAAGCATTCATCATTCTTTGGGTGAACTGTAAACAGACGACCATGAGCATCAGTAGAACGCACATCCGGATAACCAGGAACCGCATCGCCTTGCTTCCGTCGTTGAAAATTCTTCGATGAAGCATTCCAAGTGTAATAACGTGGCATCTCCGAGTAAAGCAAAGTTCGTGCAAACAGATCGCTTTGGCAGATCGCATAGAAACTGGCCAATGTTGTCGCTGGAGGTGTTTCAGCACGTTGAACAACATTCGAAGCCGTGAAATATACTCGTTGACCATTCTCCAGATGCACCGAAAAAAAGAAAAAAAAGTTCCACGGGAACGGGATAAAAAGTATCCTATGTCCGTCTCCTGGTTCTAAGCTACCTCCCACCCAATTTTCAGCCAAATCGGTTCAGCCGTTCTTGAGTTATAAATAGTGTAACTAACACGACTTTCTTTTATATACAGGCTGATTTTTTAAAGACCAGCCAAATTTAAGGATGTGGTACAGACCATCAAACTGAACAACTTTCTCCATGGGACAAATAGCGTAATCGCGAAAATTTTATCAACTGTCCCATAGAAAACTTCAATACCTACTCGACCTAAATGTTTGGGACGGCTGAATTTTTATTCGCGATTACGATGTTGATCCCATGGAGAAAGTTGTTCAGTTTCCACATCCTTAAATTTGGCTGGTCTTTAAAAAATCAGCCTGTATATTTTAAATTATAAGTTCTAATTTAGAATAATAAAAAGAAACAACTAAATTATAAAATAAAAGAAAATGTGCCTAATAAGTTATCCGCAGTTAGTGAACAGGTCACAAAACTTAATGTGTTGTACAGATTGGTAGTTTATATCCTCGTGCCTGCTTTTACATCAAAATTTTTGACCTTATTCTAATCTGAATGATCAAAAAGTTTATCAAGTCTGTTTGTCTTTCAACAGTTATCGACCGTGGTGCCGCGCGCAGGTGAAACAGTATCTTCAACATACAACCCATCGCTGCCCATAGAGCATAATTCTATCATAGACATGCGTCGCACACAATCGCCAAGCAGCTTCGCACACTCCGCCATACCCGAAATCGAAACCTTGAAGAAAGAAATACACACTAAAGACTCCACCATCACCGAACTAAAGAACCAATTGAAGAGCTTACAAACAATAGTTGAACAACTGACGAAGGAAAACAGTGTCCTGAAAACGACTAGCAGCGTTGACGACGATCAGAGTATGACGTCACAGATGTCGATAAATGACAGCTCTAGCAATGTTCTAGAAGCTTCCAAAGCTCAAGAAAGAGGGAAAAGTCTAGAAACAGAACATTTTTCTCGGTCAGATGAAGTCGATGCGAAGTTATTGAAAGCCGCGCAGCGACCGGTCAGTATGTTTGAGACTAGGGAGGGACCAAAGAATAACTGGCAGGTTACTAAACACCAGGTACTAATCGTTATTAATTACACTAATTTACTTAGAGCTCGTACTAACTCGGTAGTATTAATTAACTGATATTAATGAAACTAACGACGACTCTTGTCAAAAAGTAGTCGCTAGTTTCATTAATATCAGTTTAACTGAGTTAACTTGTAGAAGATAATTAATTAATATGATTATATGAGTGAAAAGTTGTCTCTTAATAATATTTAGCTAAAAGTCCCGTCGTAAGAGGCGACAAAGAAATCATCACGATAATATTAGTGATACATAAAAATCTGGGCGTTGGGCAGTAGATTGCTAACCAATAACAATTGACTGCGAAAATCTGGGTACCTTGATGATATTAGAAGTAAATGGTTGGGCGCTAATAAAGTGTATTTAAATTTCCTTGGGCGCGGTTTATTATGGCTTATTCCATGCCAACACATAAACCGTTTTTTCCTAATTCACTATTTTGTCCAACAAATAATAATCCAATTCAAATTCCCAAACTGAGATGCGCTGCACGCCTGCATGCATTCATCTAACGCGTATCAACCCCATTAATCCAAGTTTGTTGATCAGCTGACAACGTTATCAAGCCTGGAGCGCTCGCTGTCTCCGCTATCCCTTGGGGGAGAAGGCGGCGACGTGGCGGAAGGCGGAGCCCTGCCGCGCGCGGATCTGGTGCAGCGCCGCGCGGAAGCTGTGACAAGAGCTATCTCCGAGTTGTGGGCCGCCGCGCGTGACCAGCACCCGAGACTGCAGCAGCGAGGGGATTCTATCAGACATGCTGTCAGGGCACTACTGGCGCTTTTCCCGCAGGTACGTCATCTTCGATAAAAGCTCAAAATAAAAAAGAAACCGCTCTCATCCGCAGTTTCTTTTCTATTCAAAGTTTTCTTCCCTCTATGACTAGGTCAATTTGTCGTAGGCATCCTAAAAAGTCAGTCCCACTTGGGCGCCAACAGTAATATCTAAACTATTGGCGCCCAAATAGAACCAACTTAAAATTGCAAATATTTAGCAAAAACATTTTTTCCAGCAGACGAGCTCCGACCGTGAGCTGATGCTAGTATTAGGCGAGTTGCGCACAGCCTGCGAGGAAGTATCCCTCGCGTGTTCAGCGCCCTCGCCCCTCAACGAAGTGCGTGCAGCCGCGTACGACCTCGCCAAGGCCACCAAACTGTTAGTGACGCACTTCCAACCTGACTCATAGCGTTCGCCCCTCTGCTACTACACCACCGTGTAGGGCAAGACTTCAGTATTTCTCGTGAAATTAAGTAAGTGACTCAAAGTGTTCGTGTTATTATCGTGTTAAGTGCAGTTATAAAGACTATGAAAGTGTCAAGAATTCTATAGAAAAGTGCAAAATGATTTAGGTGAAG
This sequence comes from Apamea epomidion, assembly GCA_947507525.1. Lineage (NCBI taxonomy): Eukaryota > Metazoa > Arthropoda > Insecta > Lepidoptera > Noctuidae > Apamea > Apamea epomidion. The sequence continues at coordinate 2,381,207 of OX382234.1, forward strand.
AATAATGTTACATTGTCATCTGTTCGTCGGCCAGTATTCATGTGCATGTGCGCAAGGAGAAGTAGCGATTAGTATTGTTAAAGATTAGCTACTATTACATTCGAGCATTGCACAGAAACTCAACGAATGGATTTTGGAATACATTTTTGAGGGTTTAACAATAAAAATACCTGTCCACAAACTGGAATTTGAATGAATATAGAAAAGAGGAATTTAGGTCATGTGATCGACTTGCAAAAGTATACAAACAAAAATAATTAACGTTGTCTAGTTATTAAAATCGGAATTTAAAAGTATTTTACGTTGTTTGGTCGGTTGTCTTCCTTTAAGTCGGTTGTATATCGCAGCTCAACGTCACCGCAGCTAAGGTTACTCTCTATTTAATTGTAATATTATAATTATGAAAGATGAATGTCGAAAATAAATATTCAATATCGGTTTACAAAATCGTTGCTAAAGAAAGACTAAATTGGGTTATTTCACAAATAATATGTATTTCACTCAGACGCAATAATTGGCAATATATCTCGTAAGTTTTATGATTATGAAATGTGGTCACAGCATAAGTTGATGTTACATTATATTTCAACAAATTTAATACACTTGCTAGTAAAGACCTTGTGCACCATATAGTCCATCAGGTCTTACTCTCACTTCCTCCTCGAGTAAAGCGAGGTTAATAAACTTCTACATTGAAGCTAAACTGTGTCTTAAGATCTTAGTATACTACCTCATTATCATTCAAAAGTGTTCCAATATAAAACCAATGAAATTCTAAACGCCATACGGAGATTGAACAAATATTAAAATATAATGTCTCCAAACCAGTCCTTGAAGTAAATCAGCTAGAAATATAGAGATTTATATTACAATTCTAAATAAACAAATGAGACAGTATATTATATAATAAGCAATTATATGATCTCGAGAACTGACAAAATATAATAAATATGAATATTATTGAATTTTACAGTGCTGTAGCACATAGTTTAGGCAAGTCTGCTATTTTGAATTGCAACAAAAAGTAACTTTGGTTGACTTGAATAAACTGTATGCTACTGTACATAGCTCTATTATTATTATTATTTATTTACCATATTTCGTCAAATAAATTGCTAAAATGTACCTACATAATAATATTTATCACATAATTGTTATTACGTTATAACAATTATAAAATACTCGTAATGACGAAATAATACAAAATGCTTGACGCTTTCGATGTACCTAAATGTAATTACGGCGCTTATTAGCTAGAAGAAATGTATAAAAATATTAAGTTCAAATATGTACAATCTCGTTGAAAGTCAAGGGAAATATGTAATTTTGAACCTTATTACTTTAGCTTAAGGTCGAAAATTATATTAGGAGCCTAGTTATAGGCTAGGTAGCAAATGAATGGTGTTAGTGATGTATTTAAATAATTAAGGATCGCGTTATACATTAAAGAATTTGAAAGCGAAGCAACAGTATAGCATTTCTGTTGAGTTGGGCGACAAGTATTATACGAAATTATTGTTATACTGTGCTTACTCGACTGCGCAGGCGCACTTAGGTTTAAATGTTTTAAAATTGCGAATATTTCTAGACTATTTTCGACTAATCATTAGACAACTAAATATGTCGAGACTAATAAAAATAAAGTACCAAAAATTACTTTTCGCGACTGGCATCATTTTCCAATTGGCTTCCCAATAAGTCTTTTGTATTCTGTAAGTAGTGTCTGAGCGCGCGCAGTCGAGTTATGTGTTCTAAAATGTACCACGATGTGATCATATTGTGGTGAACCCAAGTGCCATGCCCACAGGGGTATTAAACATTTTCACTTGTTTCAAACTGGTATGACCAAAGCTTTTTTCTTACTTCGTTATTCCTATACTGTCACAAATCTGCATTTCTTACCTACACTGTGTCATTCCATTCGATGTGTTCTATCGTATATTGTAATATTTCTAGATATATTCATAATACTTCCACTTCTATATGTTAACTTTATCTTATTACAGTATTTTTTGTTCGAAGTGTTTGGTTGCTTTGTGTCGGCGCGTATTTCCAGATCAAGAATATAACACAAAAAATATCAATATCGACTTATGATTTTTTTAAATACAACATTACAACATAATCAGCCTATTGTTCCCACTGCTGGGACATAGGCCTCCTCTCTTCGAGAGGGATGGTTTTTTTAAATGACAACTGATTAATATCATATCATATCGCGAGGTATCACAGGGTTCTCTTTGATACAGTTGTATACATAGAGTGCTAGAAGGATCTTTTGGCGCCTGAATGACATTGACAGAAGGGTTGGTGAACATTGAAAAACAAGATGGCGGCGTTAGTTCCGTATTTGACCATGCGCCAAAAGAAACTTGTAGTGTTCTAATTATCCTTGTCTTGTCATACGTGCTTCCCAGAGCAGCGAGTTTCTACACGATACCTACATAGAGGTGCATGATATGTAATAGTTTCTCCATCCCAGTGCTCCTCTGTACCCAGTACACACTGAACTTGATAACAAATTGTGCCTAAAAATTTTATATTGATACATTTGTTAGAAGTACACGCGGCTACACATCAAGCTGTACATTTCCAGTTTTATCTGACCTCGCATTGTATAGGTTTTTCGTACAATCAAAAGTCAGCTTATACTGGTTATGTATAGCTTAATGTGTAGCCGTGCGTACCTAGATAAGTTTATCGGTTCGTAGATTTTATATGAGCGTTTCATAATAATCTATATTACGTTGTTAGATAGGTATTGTATAGTTAACAAGGTGGATTTACTATCGTGGTTATTATATCATGTATAACAATATTAGCTTTCGTACTATATATGGTATGTTTAATATACGTATGAGTATGTGATCACTTTATGTGCCAATGTTTATGTAAAAGACGTAGAATAGTAAGTGGTACTCGATGGGATCCTGTTTCTGTATTTTTGTACATATTTACAATATCCCACCAACACGACATAGCTTTACTTTATAATAAAATGAACGACGACGGTGCGTGTGAGTGCGTACGACGCCATGAGTGACCGTGGCGAACGCTGTAATTACACTGCCAGACTCCTAAATCGAGACACCGTGCATTTCTACTTTAGGTGTAAAGGCCTCAAATATCAAAATAATGACGGTTATTCCGTTTATCCAGCCAAGGTGGATACGCGGAAATGCATATCCGAGAATCCACCCTAAGCCTATAAATTCCGATTATTCAACTGGTGGTGGATTCTTGCACATGCGTTTCCGCGTATCCACTGTAAAGTGAATTTTTTGGGGGATAAACGGAATAACCCAATAATGATTGTGTCAAATAAAAGTTTTTGTGTAGTTTTAAACCCGACATAGTGGCCGCCATTTTTGTGTAATCAATAATCATTGTTCGAATTCACGACCATTTACAAAAAAATAGCAAGGTGGCTCGAATTAGGAGTCCGGTAGTGTATTAGCTGCCTATACAATGGCTGCCATGTCTCATTACGAGTTGGTAACGGCTTAACAACTTTGACGAATTAACTAATCGAATCATTATGGCGTGAAGTAGTGTAAGTACTCGCTTATTTGTAGTACGTACTCATGCAGCACCGGCACCTGAGCAACACGCTAGATCACAATAAAACATTTAAAATAATGAAAATAAACGCAATTATTTATATACAAGTTTGTACTAATCACTGAATAGATATCAAACTAGCTACGGAAACATGATCTCAAGCTGATTCGTATGAAATTTATTGAAATTTTTAACGTTTAACATATTAAAATTTATTATATTATTAATTTTGAAATCAGTTATTTGTTTCATTTCTCTAATTTTAATGGTAACGTCCAAACGGAGATAGGTTCCTTTGAATTTTGGGCCCAGAGGACAAAATAAGGTACAGACAGTCAGCAACAAAATGTGCTAAACGCTTCAGGGGTTTATTCATAAACATTACTTAGAGTTAAGAGACGTTTAAACATAAAAAATGTATGGTTAAACACTAATCATTACTTAACTAAGTTACGTTTTTAAATAAAGGGGTCAGTCTTTTGAAGCACAACATACAAAAAAATCGTCGTCGTTTAATTTAGATAATATAAACTCTTAGCTTACATGAAATGCTAATAAGTAGTGTACCTAATAATTTAGGGTCTATTTAGATCATGTATAAAAGTAACAGTGTTGATCTACTTGTTTCGCTGACTGTACAGGTACAGATCACGTCAAAATGATAAATTAAAATAATATGCACAGATAGCCAAGTGTAATCCAGAACGCTTGTCTCCAGCCAGTCATGCGTAGTCATCGGCGATCGTATTCGCAGGACGAGTGGGCGTGTCCGCGCGCCCGCGACCTCTGCCCGCGATTACGACGATGACGTAGCAACGTACTATACTGCGTAGTTGTAACTGCAGGTACCTCGGTTAATCTCACCTTAACCCTGCATAATGCGTGCCTGCATCAACGCATTATACCGTTAATCATGACAGTATACATATGTGCAGGAAGTCAAGTAAGGCTACGGTATAATCGCATAACTTTACATCTTACAACTCTTCGCTTAGTAACATACCAAGGAGTATACGGAAAAGAATATAAAAAGCAGATTTAGAAAAAATGAGTCGCAGTTCTCAGCACTTGCTGTTTAGGCAGTTTCATACACATAGTAGGGACGTGCCATGTAGGTACCTATTACTACGTTAGTCTACGTTTGTAGGACGCGGCGCGTCGTTAACGTGCATGTTTACTACCTAGGGGACACGCCAAAACCATCAAGAGTACGTTATAGTCATTCTATAGCCTTCGCTGAACTAGAATACTAAATTCGCCCATAATCTATTCTAATACATCTATCCTGAGGATAATCGGACAACAACGACGTGAAATAACGAAATCTAACATTTCAACTCAACCAACGACCCCACGAAATTACTTCACAAATGAAACAACAAAAAATTTAAAATATTCTTTATTCCATTATAAAATTTTCTCACGCCCGTAATAGTGTATTTTTAAACAATCGTTACAAACATAATTACGTTATATTCAACACAGGTAGGTAATATGGCCTCGATTTTATTTTGTACATTACATTTCAAATGGCGTGTCTTGTTAAAACAGAGTAATTACAGCAAAAAAAGTTGTATGTAATTGACAAAATTATTCTTTAGCTACTCTGATTGCTATACTCATTAAGTCGTTGCTCAGTGAACAATAGGATTGCTGGTGTTTACAACTGTATACTATACGCGCTCAAGGCTTTAGTGTAATTAACAAAAAAGTTTGGGAGTTAAAAATACTCGTTCGTTATTTTTCCGACGGTACTAACAATCACAGCGTCCAAAGTATGGACACAAATGACTTCATTACACATTATTATATAATAGATAAGTACCATGTTTCACCTTGACTTAGTAATAAAAACACTATTGTATGGTGACCACAGAAAAAAATCGCTTTCCTCTGTCACGTTTTAATTAAATGGGCTTCAAATATCTATACAGCAGGTTCTACATTCCATACTTAAATAAGGCAGTGCCCTTCAAGTGAGCATTATTTGGACTGACCTATATTGTGGCCGAGCATTGTTATATAACGACTGAGGTAAAGGGGTTAATGAAGCTCAGTAACGTCCTTACTCAGGCCATTTGTCTCTGGTCTAAGAATGAAGCTTTTCTTAGGGACAGCCGCGCTTTAGGTAAAGCGACCTTTCGCAGGGCCAACAGAGGTACCTAAATGAAAATAAAGTGATAGATGTAGCTAAGGATTAAGGTGCACTCAATGTGTTAAAATTGCCATGGCCATTACTCAACAATAGAGACTATCAACCTACGTTGATATCCCACTGTTTATTTGTAATCTAGATACCAGTGAATGCATTAATTAGCATTTTCAAGTAACTACAGACGCCAGCACATCAAGCTACTACAATCTGTCAAATTCAACTTTATCGCTTGATTGGGAAAATTTTACAGTTTCGGGTAGCTTGACTTGCTGACGTCTGTACGGAGAACCTACGTTTGCTTTCTAACTTTAGTATTCTAACATAATTGAGATAAATAATGATTCCAAAATAAAAACTGAAATACCTACTAAAATGTTGGTTTCATAATAGCCCAAAAAGGCGAAAAATAATTTCAGTGTTCACATAATTTTTGATGTGGTGCTACTAAAGAGTGTTTTGGCTCTCGTTCCAAGTCGCATTGACCCCGTTTGTTTTACAACATAAACGTATATCTGACGTATGACTATGTATGCCCAACAGTCGAGAATATTTCTAATGTTATCTCTACAAACACTCGAGCCGTTAAATGCGTGAAAATTTATTGATGATTGAACTAAAATTACCGGCCAGCTAAGCTGCCATCACTAGACACTATCTGGGTGGTAGAACTGGTAGCAGGCCGGCGTTTTTTATGTATCCCAATGTTGTATGTGTCTAGATAGGTAAGGCTATGTAGCTCGAAATATGTATAGGTGAATCTGTCTGGTTTTAGGGACCATCGCCCTTCAAAATTTCCCTAACAAATCAACCGTGTGGAGCTAATTGCTAAACGACGCAAGCTGTCTGGCTCTGGCGCTCTGGCCTCTGTGCCCTAGGGCGGCACGAGTGTGGAGGGTTCATGGTACGCGTGCTTTCGATTTATTGAACTTATAATATCTGCAATACATAAACTATACTATAGGTATAAAATTCATTTGTACGCGACGGGAGGCCATGCTATTATTTCAAAAGAGATAACACACCTCTTTTTGCGTCAGGGATTAAAAATGGTATTTTCGATTCATTCAAATTTTTTTTTTAAGGAAATTGACTTTAGAGCATTCATTGGGTAGTTAAGCGTTAAGGAGACGAACTCTTAGGTACATTTAAAACTACAATAAAGTCTAAACTTGCATAACAGTAGGCACGTGAAAAGAACCCTATAACCCGCTACAGAACGTTTTCCGCGTTTATGTTAATGGTTTCTTTGAAATGTTTGTAAAATAAAAACTTAGCTCGCGTGTGAAGAACAGTTTTACATATGAAACGCGACACGGCGACGTCAGCGCCATTGTTTTATTGTAAAACGTGCTCAACTTTCTGGAACTGAATTTTTACGTTTTTCAATCGGAAGAAATGCTATGCACAATATTTATGTAAGTACCTAAAGTAAAGAAGTATGCAAATCAATTAAACGGTTTCACAAACTAAGTTGTACGCGGTTTCAAAGACAACTTACATTGTTGTACAGAATCGTAAGTTGAAAGACACGGAATGGCATTAAATCTACATTAGGTAATTAGTGTTTTCTTGTTAAATCTATTGGAACCGTTCCCATATTCCCATTATTTGGTTGTATACTATAAAACGTAAACTATTCACATCTGTAAAGAAACTAAAAGTAGATACTTCTTCGGTATATCATTTGGTAAGGCTAACTAAAATTACTGACATTTTCACGAGCATTTCCATATGCAGATGGCCTGGTTTCCTCCGAAGTACATGTAGCACATGTTGGTGCATTCGTAGGTGACTTCGAAGCCGTAGCTCTCGCCGACGACGACGTGGAAGGATGGGCCGAACTTCTTGTCCATGGACTCCTTCACCATGCGGGCGGCCAGCTCGTTGTTTTGCGAGAACTTTTCGCACGCTGTGACGGACAACTCAACGGCTTCGATGCGCATCTCCTCTGACATGTCTGAATGCTGTTGACAAATGGATTAGTTGAATTTTTTCGAACTCTTGTGATTTCAACCGCTGAAGCGTTGTAACAACTAATTCACAACGATGGCACGGTTGGCGCAGTGGTTAAGCGATTGACTGCTGCGGTGCGTGTCGCGGGTTTGATTCACGCACGGAACAAATATTTGTATGACCTACAAGTAGTTGTTCCGGGTCTGGCTGTTTGTGTATGTGAGTTTAAATGTTTGTAAACGCACCCACGATACAGGAGAAATTCCTAGTGTGAGGCAACGTTATATAAAAAAAAAAAATATGATAACCCTGACTCAGGAATCGAACTCGTACCCGCGGCAATAAGCGCTCTTATTCGTTTTCGTTGCTTTGCTTATCGCTTCAATTACGCCTTTAATTTTTAACTGTAGGTAGAATTGTTAGCTTCTGATCTAATATCGCCTCCCAGAGTTCCATTACCTACTTCAAAACAAACAAATGTTCTACAAAGTCGTACCTACACACAATATATCAAGTTATATGTTTCCAGTTTTAGCTGACCTCGCATTGTATAGGCTTTTCGTACAATGAGAAGTCAGCTTATAGGTCTTCGTGCGTACCTAACTAATACCTTCTAAAAAAAACTCAAAAATACTTCCCCATTAAAATGTCACGCCTCATCAGTGTCCAAACGCAAATCCATTACTAAAGAAGTAGTCTACACTTTACATAACCGATTGTCCAAACACGCGTAGTACGGAGATAGTACGGGATTGGGTCCACCTGCCAAAACAAACAGATGAAACATCGCGATCGAACACTCGGAGAGCTGTCGGCGAACAAATAAATGTGTTTACTTACCGCCAGCCGGTAATTGATAGCGATATTTGGACGAGAGAAATTTCTTACCGAACGTTGACTTGCAAAATAATGATTGTAGAGTTGAGAGAAGTCGATGGCAAATAGACAAAGTTGGTGGTGGAAGATTTACAGATACTTTTATAATGGTGCGAGGACGACTTGAAGATTTGTAGAAAGTTACTGAGATGGACTGGACTGGGCTAGGCTGTATGCTTGCGAGAGTCGAAACTTATAATACTCTTGACAGAACCCATGTGGGACGACTACGCCACCGATATGCAGCAACTTGGAGTGGAGCTTCAAAAAGTCCTGTCTGCGACAAATTAAAAAAGGCTGGACTGGAGTTGATCAAAGGAGACGAAGAAGTAGGTACATGTTATTTTCTAGGTTTTTTATTGATCCATCAGTGAGATCATTGGACGGGTATATGTAACTCTATAGCCAAGTGTTCCGCTCGAGTGAGGCGTTGCAGCTAGCCCAGTCGTGCCACTCTCGGACCTTGACTCCGCCGAAATTTAATATCCACATCGTTTGATCAATATCACGCTAGTATACAACGATTAAGTAGTACTGTAGGTAGGTAATTAGATAGAAATGATATTCAATTTAGAAAGTCGTTACCCCTATGGGCGCATTTCACTGTTTCATAAATATGTATAAAAGTGTTCAGAGGTGTACTTAAAGGTTTATGATCGTGTTTTGGGCTAGACCATGTTTAGTATGCAGTTATAGTAGATACGGCTAATAATATTTACTTTTATTATCATTGGTAGCTGGTAATCGAACCTGGCATAACCTAGGGAATAAAAGGACATTCATTTATTGAACCAATGGGGATTCACTAATATTATAGTATATTAAGGTACCTACTTACAGGTAGGTATGTCCCAATAACTCTATTTAGGTATGTTGTGTGTAGGCAGCAATAGATAGCAACGGACAATAACATTGACGAAGAAATGCTGATGTTTAAAGAATTCATATATTTTACCCTTATGAGAGGATAGGTATGTATCACTTTCTCTGGTGCTAATGTTGTAGCCGCAGTAGCGTCCTCTGCCATTGTCCATAAAATTCGCAAATACACACAAACACTACACAACACAAAATTGTCGAAATACGACACGTCTCTCCGTGGACCGTTCAATGCAACGTCTCCCCACTGTTTACCCGTTGCCTTGGAAACCGTCGGAGGCGGGAAGATTATGATTGATTTTTCTCCGCGCAGTGCACTGTGGCACGGTTGTGCGTGGCCAGCCACTGTCGCTGGTTACTAAACTACTAATGGTAGTAAATAATAAGCATATCCTCCAAGGTTGCGCGTGGGAGCAACTGGCTACAGTTGAACATGGTTGGCACTTATCTCGAACCTATGCTTATAATGACATCATATCATCTTGATAGGTAGATCAACTTAATGGAAGGTACCAAAACTGATAAGCAGTAAGTAATGTAGTTACCTATTATTTTAAGTTGCAAGTGAAGCTAAATGAACTTAAAATATTATTTTTTATGACGTCCTTAAGATATTTATGCCACGTCTATTTAGCACGTTCTATTTCTTTCATTTTTAACCCTTTTTTTTTTTTTTTTTTTCTGGGTGGGAAATCATCAAATGACTCCTCCCGCTCTGGGCGGAGCAGAAGGGAGTGTCAGACTTTTACTGACTAAAACCCACCCGTGTTCCTTCAGTTGCCTGTGCCAGGGGCCACGGTATCTCTTTCGAACAACCCGCAGCCCCGGCGGCATCGGCCCTAGCGGACCCCGTCAGTTCGTGCTGACAGCTCTTTGAGGCGCGCGTGGAACACAACGCGCCGTCGACCCGGGCCTGGTCCATACCGGGCGGCGAGCTGCCCATAGCTCGCCGCCCGCAAGCCCACGCCTACGGTGGCCGGGAGTCGGCTGTTGACTCCCGTCCAGGGCGTCTCCTGCGGCGGCTAGGAGCGCGAGGGTGCAGCGATTGCCTCTCCCTCGCACGCTCCGCCTCCTCCTTCGCGAGCATAACTGCTTCGCAGAAGGAGGTGACGGCCTCCCATTCACTCTCGCTCCGGACCATGGCCTGTATGAGGGCCGGACGCGAGAGGTCGCCACCGCCGATCGCCGCCAAGAGGACACGGCGGGGTCCCGCCCAAGCCGGGCAGACCTCCACCGTATGCTCCACCGTGTCCTCCGGGCGATCCCCACAGTGGTGACACCCTGGCGTTTCCTCCCGCTTTATCCTGAACAGGAACCTCCCGAAACAACCGTGTCCGGTGAGGACCTGCGTCAGGCGGAAGGTGAGGGCGCCGTGGCGCCTCTCTAGCCACTCCTCAAAGAGGGGACTTATCGCCGCAATTGTGGCGTGCCCATTCATTTTTAACCCTTCAGTTGCGTGCGACTATCGACTATGTGACCTATGTTTTTAAATATCGTAGATACAAATAGCCCGTATACTTTGTGGGCAGTTTGTTTTACTAGAAAAAGCTTAATTATGTAGAAATTCACCATTAAAACTTGCAGACATAAATACAACGTACGCTTGTACGCTTTCGACTTAAGGTGGATGCTCCAAGGTTGCCCGCGAAATTCAAATTTTCTTACGTTTTTTGCAATTTCCTGGTCAGTACTAAGTTGTACGTTGATATGATTCGCGGCCGTAACAAATATGTATTTACAGAATTATAATCATTAAAGTCATCAACACAACTCTCTAAGATCAAGTAATCCTACTGTATGACTATTTCATGAAATCTTGACATTTTAGGATTATGCTAACTTATCAAGTTGTATTACTGATTCTAATGATTATAATTCTGTAAATACATATTTGTTACGGCCGGGAATCATATTTTAATCAACGTACAACTTAGTGCTGACCAGCAAATTGCAAAAACCGTAAGAAAATCTGAATTTCGCGGGCTACCTTGGAGCTTCCACCTTAAACTTCAACTTGCGTGTACGACTTACTCAGCAAATTGTTAAGTTTCAACAATATGTATGCTCCTCAAGTGGACAGTCAGTTATAACTTATAAGCTTCTTCATTAGCACATTCAGTACCCAGTAAATTGTTGTTGTAATCTACCAAAATAAAGTGCATGGTAGAAAATTCATGTATATCGTGCCAATATTGTCTTTAAGTCAGCTGTCAATGTCAAGCAACCAACAATCAATGTCAAAATCAGCTGTGTGTTTGGTGTTCCGCAAAAGTAAAATATACTGAAACAAACTCTAATAAAAGTGTTTAACACATTGCAATTACAAGAATACAGATAGAAATTATGGCTTCCCGCTTTAGTGGTGCGTTACAGTTGACCGACCTCGACGATTTTATAACACCTTCACAAGTGAGTAACATAACATAACCTATGTTATAAACAAATAAGTTGTTTTGTTATATTTCCTGTTCGCTTCTGCCTTTTTTTAAATATGCGAGAGCAATTTTATATAATTTAACATTGATATAAAGTAAACGAATAAGTCATTTTTATTTGGCCTTACCAAAAATAACCAAAACATTTCCAAAGGGATGTTGTTTGAATTCAAAGAGATTTAAGATATTTTATCAAGTAAATAATTTAAGGTCTTTGTTTGAATTGTTATCATTATTTTGTCATCGTGATCATTCTCGGTATTTCAAAAGTTTTCTATCAACAGGAATGTATAAAACCTGTCAAAATCGAGAAAACAAAGACAAAAACTGGTGCAAAGATAAAGATTGGTGAAGATGGATACTTTGATGTGTCAAACGGGAGAGAGCAGAAACTACAGAAAGTGGAGATTACCCTCGCAGACTGCCTGGCCTGCAGTGGGTGCATCACGTCTGCTGAGAGTGTGCTGGTCACCAAGCAGAGTCAGGAGGAGCTGTTGAGGTTAGCTAATAGCCACACATCACACATCAGTTATGAATAAACTTGTGTAAAGTGAAGAAAAATATGTGATGACACAGCAATAATATTGTCACATGTTATCTTATCTTAATGTTTTGTTAAATTGTTATTTATCATCATTTATTTTATTTATTCATGGTGTAATTTGTTTCAACAAGAAACATTGAATAAAAACAAAATTGAAAGTATTGGATAAAATCTTTGTGAATTATTCGTACTCTTAATCATTTTGTTTATTTTTTTCTAGGGTATTCTCTGAGAAGAAATACACAGATAACAAGGGAGTGAGTAAAGAGGTGAGCCTGATAGTGATATCTTTGTCACCGCAGCCAACCCTCTCCCTCGCAGCGCGGTACAAGCTGACACCAGAGGAGGCCACTCACAAGTTAGCAGGTGCCTTTATATTTTATGTCTAATAAAAGTCAAAGTAAAACAACTAAAATTACCAAAGTTTTCATACCATACTGCTTATTTTAAAATAATAATAAAATGTGTTATCAATATGACTCAGCAAAAAAAACAAAATGAAATTCAGAATTATTTTATGATAAAAATAAGATAGCTACTTGCCAAACAAAGCTGGAGTTTCTAATGTTAGTAAGGTTTCTGCATTGACTGAAAAGAGCGCATAATAGTGGATGGTCTTATGTTATTGAATAATGCACTTTATAGTTAAGGACATAAAGACCAAAGTTGTACATCACTTTTTTGTAGGAAAACCGTGCTTGGAAGAATTGCTCCTGATGAGGATATCAGGAACAACTCTCTCGTTAGAAAAGCAGCTATATCTGACCACCGTAAGGACTATTCCTGCTTGCAGCGCATATCATTAATCGAACTAAAACGGATCCTCTTTTGTTTTACTTACGGACGAAGCTGTGGTCATCATGTGCACGGGATTTTGTTTTCAAAATGGTCAGATATAATGTAGGTTTTGGCAATAGCACAAACTGATAAAGAAATTACTATTCAATGTCATCAAAAAAAATCCTCAGGTTGGTGCTCCACTTAGTATGTACAGTTTTTAAGGGCAAGCCGCCAGGGTAGCCCGTGAAATTCAAATTTTCTTACGTTTGTTGACTGTATCTCATTTTATGAGACTTTTAATAAGTGCATGTGAAAGGTACACAATATTTTGCATGATGTAGTACTCACTATATAACTTTACTTAACTTGTCCAGGGTACTTCAAGAGCTTAGGTGCCGACCTGGTGCTGGACATGACGATAGCGGAGGACTTCTCACTCCTGGAGGCACAGCAGGAGTTCCTGCAACGCTATCAGAACCAGCAGACCGACCCCAGCTCCAAGAACATGCCCATGCTTGCTAGCTCTTGCCCAGGTAAATAGGAAGATAGGTTATAACTTTGCAAATTGCTCTATTTATACTTAAGACGAGTTTTAGGTCGTGGGCTCGAACCCAGACAAGACAGGCTGCTTTGAAAACGGTGAAGGAAGACATCGTGAGGAAACCGTCAAGTTCAAAAATACGAAGACATCTATCAACCCGCACTGGGCCCGCGCGATAGTTCACAGCCCACTGCCTCCCCTCGAAGAGCCTGTGTCCCAGCAGGAAACATTATAGGCTGATTATGGTAATACGTATATAATAATTCTGTAAGCGTTAACGCCAATGGAAAAGTCAAATTGTATGGAGTTGACATTAGCGTACCAGATGTCACGTGACTGCTACTAAATCGGTAGATCTAAATATCACAAAGTGTAAAGACGCGCGTAAAAACAGCGACACAGACACAAAACTGCTCGTCAGACGTCTTTCATGAAGCTCACGCTATTCTAATTTACCAAAACATTATCCAATGTACTGCTTTCAACAGTTTACATTAATATTCTTGTAAACAATGATTGTTCAAAAGACTGCAGAATTTAACGTTCGGTGCTAAAAGTACTTTATACTCCCATACAGGTTGGGTATGCTACGCAGAAAAAACGCATGGCAGCTTCATTCTACCATACATATCGAGTTCCAAGTCGCCGCAGCAAGTGATGGGCTCCCTAGTGAAGCAGTATCTGTCCAAGTGCAGAGAACTGAACCCGGGGGAGATATACCACGTCACTGTCATGCCGTGCTATGATAAGAAGCTAGAGGCGTCCCGGGAAGACTTCTACAGCGAGATGCTCAGCTGTCACGATGTGGATTGCGTTATCACAGCAAGTATGGATAATTATACTTTTTTTTTTTTAAAGCAGCCGTTCAAATTTGTCTGAAATTTTGGTACAATATAGCGTATAACATGCTTTTTAACATAAAAATGGCGATATCTCACAAACTAGCCGTTATTTTTTTTGCGCTCCTATAGAGTTTCAATCAGGCTATATGGCTATATTGTGCCAAAATTTCAACCAAATTCGCCAAACGGCTTTTTCCTGACATTTTGTGCTTGATTCTTTCATTCAGGACCTTTGTAAACCTTCGCAATGCGTATCTATGACAGTCCCGTCATACCATAAACACACACGCCCTTCGCATCATCACCATTTAGATGAGACAGAATTTTATGGAATGTGCCTAAATGAAGTCTGTTCATCCTCCTTCCTTGATTATACTTAAATTCAGGAATTTAAGATGGACAGGGCATGTCACCGCCACAACTAACAAACAAACTTTAGCGTTATGTAATTACGTTTATTTTCAGTGACTGTTTGTAATGGAAAAATCCTAAATAAATGTTGATTGCAATGGAATTTGAGTTTTATTATGAGTGACATTGAGTTTGTGGTAGCAAAACCTATTTTTGTCTTTCTAATCCTATAATTTCTGAAACCCCTCTAGTCGAACTAGAACAAATGCTAGACCTGAACAACAAGCCCCTGAGTGACGTCACGGGGGCGGAGCTTGATTGGCCGTGGGGTGCCCTGGGCGAAGCCCCGCCGGCGCTTCGCAGACACATCGGAACTGGGTCGGGAGGGTACGCAGACCATGTGTTCCTGTATGCCGCAGAGCAGCTGTTTGGGGAGAGTAATGCGCAGCTCGTCTATAGGAATTTAAGGTATTACATATTTTTATTGGTTTTATATAAGTTTGCCAGAAACACTCATTTTGATGAATGAAGTGTGTTATCTCTATTCCACTTGGCGACTTTCCTGGTGAAAGGGGGGACGCGTGATTCTACCAAAAACTACCACTTTAAAGCCTAATATTCCGGTTTTTCAATGCCAAATTACAGCTTTTTAGTAACAAAAATCTCCAAGTTAAACCGCCGACAGACAGACAGACAGGCAGACGGACTTGGCAAAACTATAAGCGATCCTAGTTTCACTGCGGAACCCTAAAATGTAAACTAAGTCAAAGAATATGAATGTAGATTACAGAGACTGCGTATATCTATTAATGATCCCTATGTTGCAACAGTATCGTACGACACCCAGCGTCACAGTTCACAGTGTGACCCCCACACACAAGTGTGCCATTGTGTGGTGTGCCACTAATTAGTCAATGGCCAGCCTCGCATTGTTTGCAGACTGACGCAAACACTGCACTCGTTTATTTCCTCGAGTTTAGTGCATAACTATGTTACGCGACCTCAAAATGTAAGACCTTTGCTCCTGACCTGTCGCGACCCCACGCCGGGCAAAGAATTGCGTAACAACTTTAATTATAGGAGGTGAAACGAAATCTTCTGTAAAATTTTGCTAAACCTGTTCAGTGGGATAATCGCGTAACACACATCAAATGACAAAAGATCGCAATGTCTTTCATTTTGACAGTTCAGACACATTCATTGCGGTATTTACGTTGCTGAGCAGACGATCTTTTCAAACCTATGAAGCAATGGATAGTATATTTCCTCCAAAACCATTGGATTGGGATTAAAAGTATGTTTCGCAATAGAGTGCTGGCTTCGATCCCCGGGTCGGGCAGTGTTATCAGATTTTTCTATTATTAAATTCTCAGTAGCAAGCAGCCCAATAATATGCTTTTGTGTCTGCTTTTTCGCCTTATTTTACACGGGACGTCAAGTAAAATGTGAGTGTGCTGTGCGATGCACTCCTACCTACCCCTTCGGAAATTGAAAGCGTGGTGTTATATTAATGTTATGTCTCTAGGAACCCCGACTTCCGCGAGGTGACGCTAGAGAAGGACGGCAAGGAGGTGCTGCGGTTCGCAGTCGCCAACGGCTTCCGCAACATTCAGAACTTGGTGCAGAAGCTCAAGCGCGGCAAGTCGCCCTACCACTACGTGGAGGTCATGGCGTGCCCCTCAGGTATAGAACTCATTCAGTTTACTTGGCATTTGAGTTAGAACAGATACATCAAAAGTGTCTTTCTTGTCGATATTTCATAAAGAATTGGTAAATATCAGCTGATAATCGATGTGAAAAATTAAAGGTTTGATTGTTCTTTTGCAAATGGCTTATCATTTTCAAAAGAACAATCGAACCTTTAATCTTTCGAACCAATTTATTTTTATAACATCGTTAACCAATGATAATAATGTTTTGACGTATCGTAATAAACCTATTTTCAAATTTTATTTATGATTCAAATTGACGTTATTTCAAGTTAAACAAATATCAACTTTATTTTAAAGGTTATTAAGTTGATTGACTAGCGCTATTGAAAAAGTTATACAAATGTTTGAAGTTGTAGCGTAAACTGAACTTTATTGTGTAGGATTTAAAGTATTTTTTCCATAAACTCATATTTGTTTACATTTTTGGCGAATATGTCGCGATTAAAATTTATGTAAAAATATTGAGGGTTTTCAATTACCAAAACTCTTTAAATATTTACATATTGTTAAGATGGCGTATTTGAAAGAATGGAATCTTTAGTGACTAGTCCAAATGACAGGCGGGGGCACGTAAATTAGAAAAAAAAATAGTCAATCAAACCACTCGTAATAAAGTACCATAATAACATATACCTTCAACATTTTAGGATGCCTAAACGGCGGCGCACAAGTCCGGCCAGTCAGCGGCGAGAGTGGCCGCGAGCTGGTCGCTCAACTGGAGACCATGTACGCTGAGCTGCCTCTAGCTGTCCCATCAGACAGCAAGCTGGTTCGCAAGCTATACGCCGAGTGGCTCGACGGAAAGGAATCGGACAAGGCGCGAGCTATGCTGCACACCACCTACCATTCCGTCGAGAAGTCGGACATAGCGCTTAATATTAAATGGTGATCAAGAGAAATTAAGTCTTGAGTACCTACTTTAAAAAAAAAACTTAGCTTCCTCTTCGTTTCCGGTCATCTAGAGCCCGGAGTTTGTAAGCCGGCACTGTACGCTACTTGTGTATTACAAGCTAGCAAAATATTTATACTGAACTTCCTGAGTCTTGTTTTCACACCGTTCATAATTGTGTGATAAATGTGTTATGATGAACAATCCATGTCATTTCTTCTTCTCTTAACATTTGTATTCGATCATTAATATAAACTTATACAGGGATATTTTAAATTGGCTAGCTAAACTCCGCAGACGCGATGGGTGTCGATATCTAAACATGATAACAAAAAATTAATTAATTTGATGTTTTTGTTGTGGGTTTATCGAATGCAGTTATTGTAGTCATTTAAAATATTAGTTTAAAAATCATATTTTTTTTCGTGATGGGTTTCGATATCTAAATACGATAAAACAAAAGAAAACAGATTTTCCCAACTCAAACTTCAAGTAACAAACTACCAGAGGTCATTGACCCCAAAAAACGTTTTTTTTTTAAATCCGGTTTTGGTATCGATACTCATCGCAGAGTTTCGCTAGCTAATTTAATTTGACCTTACTGCAATTCGTCATAATCTGTTTTGCATGTAAGTATTAAAACTTTTCCCATAAGAGATATCCTATGGAGGCGCAATGAAAGTTCAGTAAATATGTTAAGATGAAATAATCGAGCAGTTCACTATACTACTATGTATAATATTTGTTTTGTTTCGTGTCTAGTTGTAAGCTATGTTGTGATATTGTATATTTGCGTATAGAATGACATATAGTTGTAAATATCACGATCTAATTGTAAGAACAATACACTTATTTGAAAACGTCGTGTTTGTGTCCACTGCCCATTTGCATATATGTACGTCCAACTTATTCACTAGGTATAAATATTTAATGGTTCTCTTTATAAGTGACTGTGGGAGTGTGGCTAGATGGATGACCCTCCGCGTCGCAACTAAGTGCTGCTTCGTTTTTTTACGATGGGCTTCTCTCGTTCGCTTTTAGAATCTCCCCCACTGATTTACTCCGTCACATCGTCATGACGTCACTGAAGATATAACGAACCCTTGCGACAAAATTGTCCGTCGGTTATTATTTTTAAATCAGCTGTTCCATAGAAAAGTGCAAAACATACGCGGTAATTTAAAAAAAAATGCCTACGATAAAATTCGACGTGTTCAGAATCATGTACTGAATCCATGGTAACAGGTTGCTCGTCGATGTCCCCTGCCACCCTGTATAACGAAAAATCTCCATCAATAATTATTATAAAGCTAAATATTTTATTTTAAAACATATTGTATTCATATTCAGGGAAGACCTAGATGACTCGCAGTGAAGCATGGCACAAAAGGGAGGACGCCTATGCTCAACAGGGGGTTGAACAAGGGTGCAAATGATGATGATGAAAACATATTATTATGACAGATTCTTTACACTATCGTTTTGGGAATGATTATGCTTTAGCAATACTTAATCGAAACAAATCGAACGAAATCTTCGAAAATATTAAGCCTTCAAAATTCAATGAGTGTGAAAGAGTTTACGAAAACTTTAGTTCCAGAAACAAAAGTGTTTTGTAAAAAAAAGCAATCGTCCAACATTCCTAGCGCTCACTTTTATTTAAGTAATATCAGCGCACATGCAATTTTGACACGCTTCATAACTTGATTACTAAATATTTAGTTAGCATACCTGACCGTGCCTAACTCATCATTGCGAAGTTCTGATGCGCTGATCTCAATCAGTTACATGAACTAAGTACGTGGCGCTCCGTTATCGTACCGCGTCCGTCTCGTAGCGTGTGAGCCAACTCGTAAGTTAATGAATAACGATCGCAGCTATCGATCGTATTCCGTGCAGTGCCGAGAGCGGGCGCGGCAGCGACCAATCTCGTGTTGTACAAATAATGTCTAGTGTTTACATAACAAGTGTTGGACTGCGCGACTGAACGCTCCTCGACACGCGGCACTAGCGCGCGATGGCAGGCTCGAGCATCACCGCGACCAGGATATACTGTGTTCTGTTCTGCACCATCATCAAGGCCGTGATCAGCACGGGGCTGGGCAAGTGCCCCGTCTACCCGCCACTGCCCAACTTCGACATACAGCGGGTGAGTAGGTCCCCATTCCACATGACCACGTGTGCCGTGCATTACATTGCATTTTTGTATTGTACCGGTAACATTCGTAACCGTAGGTATTGGCTGACTTGAAATTATTGAGAACTTGTGTTCAATAGAGTTCACTAAATATTTAAATTAATTTACTCCACTGATGTTTACACCTACCTACACGCATTATATTAGTAGGGAACTGTTAATCCCTAAAACGTTAATAGGTAGATATCTTATTAACCCCTAAAACGTAGCGAGACACTTCTCACGTCTGCGGCAGTATGTTACTGATGGTCTACTCTCCAGCATTCACATCGTCTCCCATCATCTGCCTAGGCTTTTCCCAAATCTTAGGGTCAGCTTCAAGTCTAACCTGACGCCAGTATATGAATACCAGTATTTTTACATCGTTACTGGGAAACATGATATCCCTTGATCCTGTAGTACATTGTAAAATATTCTTTGCTTAAATGTTAATTGTTCTTGGAAGCCTATGCTTCTCGTGTAGTGTACATTCTCCTCATGGCGTACTTTCCATGATATTTCAAACTCTGCTGCTAACCACTCCTACTAATAAGGTTGCATCTCAATATATATCTGTGCCACAAGAGGTGATTCTGTTTTTCATGTTTTCCGAATCGAAAAATGCAACTCGTTAGGTATCTCTGCTTACTCCTCTTCAAATGTTTTCAGACACACGTCCTAATTAGCGTCTATCTAAGTATTTAACGTCTTTTTCAGCAACGCTGTTATGTATAAGTGTATAAGGGTTTTTTTCTGATTGAAAAATGGTCCTTCAATTCGTTGCTAGTAGGTTTATATTATTTGGGCTATGGTTTAAATTTTTAGAAGGACCGTCTATGGCTTAGGTTTGTACACATCGGGACTGCTCCCGATATATCCAAATCTAACGCGTAGACGCTCCGTCTGCATATATTACTCTGATATTGTAAACAGTCACCTTGCAACCTGCTTAAGTCCGAATGTCAAGCGGTTAACACGCATCCATGCATATGTTTAACATAATGAATACCTAACGCTCTCTAGGTACCTACCAGGTAAATCGGAAGGAAGCGACCAGAATTCGGAACGTTACACCAACTATCTATTATGCGCTAGCAGTAAAAAACAATTGGTACACATAGGTAAGGTAATATTCAAGTTAGTAGTGTTAGTACCATAGGAATATGTAAGTACGGCCGTTGACCCCAAAAAAATGTCATCAAATCAATTTTTGTTTTGTTTTATCATGTTTCGATGTCGATACCCATTACGCCTGCAGAGCTTTGCTAACAAATTTAATTTGATATTGATGTCATAGAACTAAATGTTAATGCTTAAATGAATGCATTCTGAAAAACAACGTGCGACTATGTAATGAATTAGAATTTATTGTATCTACCTATATGAAGCAACTAAGGAAAACTTGCTGGAAATTAATGGAATTGATTTAAATTACCTAGTAATTAGCGATAACCTTTTACCCGCTGTCGCAATTTCCCTGGATAATGTTTCTCACTAATATGATAGGTATTTTCCTCAAAAATGTGTTCATGAAAGGGCCTGAATAGTATAAATATTCAATTAAATCGTTGGTCGACGAACTTTAATCATTTAAAATTTAACTAGCAACTATCACTTGTTTTGACTAACAAAAAGACTTCCTCATGTTCCTACGTCGACTAATAAAATCAATATTATCTCCTGCTTTCCCAGGCCAATAGTGTATCAAATTGAATTAATTTCATAATACTTATCGGTTGCAAATACTACGTTTTTAACCGTAATCGGTATTCTTACTGCTATCCCTCGTTATAAAACGTTTGTATATTTTGTAGTGTTCGATCTATTTTTTTGCTATGTAATTTTGTGGTGTACAAATATAGTATATATAAATAAACAAAACCTACATATTACCCTGCGCGCGGCATTGTTGGCTCAGTGAATGAACGATTGGCTGATGCAGTACACGCACGTGTCGCGGGTTCGATTCTCGCAATAAACTATTTGCATTACCTACAGGTACCAGTCATTCCGGGTCGAGCGTTAGTGATATTAATGATTGTAAAAGCACCCATCACGAAATCGGAGAAATTCCCAGTGTTGGACAATTTTTTTCTGGAATTTAGGGAAGGAGAGCTATCTATCTATTTATATATCTTCAATTCATTCAAATCTTATCTCAGATAATTTACATTTCATAGGCTACCTCCTCAAATAATTGATTGCAATCGAATTATAACTTTGTCACGTATTGACAAGACATTGAAATTGTTGTTCCAAAACTTTATAATTATCTGAGACTGAATACAAATGTTGTTTAAAACAGAAATCAATGAACACCGAACTGATGGCCACTCGGTATTGTGCATAGTTTACATTCGAAAAGAATGAATGAAAGCATCCTACTTACTTGAAAAGTATGAATTGGCGACAATGTGATATGCGACAAGACTTTGTAAACTAAAATCTTGACAGGTACCTAATACGATTGTGTTGACGTCCATAAAAAGATGATAGTCGACAAGCAGACGAAGCTATGTAGGTAATTGCGATGTGTTTCTGCCGATCGAATATCGAAACTGTAAAAATCTCACCGTGAAAAGTTAGGTAAAGTGAGCTTAGAGTGAACTGTCAATAGTGTCAATCCCTAGCATTAGTTGGAATAACAGCTCACTCTACGCTCACTTCACCTGAGTTTTCACGGTTAGATGATTACAGCATCGCACTGCTGCTTACACTGGCTTGAAAAACTTGTCGGCATTGCGCTGCGCTATAGGTCGCAGGTTCGCTTCCCGCACGAATAAAATAGAATAGGTACACTTTATTACAAATACTAGCTCCTTCCCGCGACTTCGTTGGCGTGGAACTCGTCAGATAAACAATACACTAAAATATCAGCCGCATTTTTATAACACTCCGTCGGTCCCCGGCGCTCCGCATCGCATCGCATCCTCATGATCCTCCTATTCCTTCCTTTTCGCTTAGCGTTCTTTCGGATTTTTTTTCTCTTTGCTCGGCTCCTTAGGAAAGTTATAAGCTATTTAACATCACGCTACGGATAGCGTGATGTTAAATAGCATATAAGTTTCCTCAAGAATTGGGCTAGTTAAAAACAATTGTTCAAATATGACTGGTAGTTCCAGAGATTAGCGCGTCCAAACAAAAAAAAAACAAACTCTTCAGCTTTATTGTAAGTATGTAGTTCATTCATAACTAATTAGTTTCTAAGAGTGATATTTTGATTTGTTTTTCCTTCTGTATTATATCTAAGTGTATTTACATTGTAATAAGGTATGATGGGGTTGACATATCCTTATTGGACAAAAACCCCTTTTAAATAAAAAAAATAAAGATATAAAAGAAAAAAGAGTGATGTTATATTTAACATCACACTAGGCCTATAACTTTTCTCATGAATTGGGCTATTAAATGCAAAAATAACTTTTTAAATCAGACTGGTAGTTCCAGAGATTCAAACAAACAAAAGACATTTCAGATTTATCAAATCCAGTTTAAGCAGTTGCTCGCAGTTTAGCCCAGAATTTATCATAAAAGGTGATTGTAGTAACGTCGGCAAATGAGACAATGAGAGAAGAGAACTCAGGTTCATGTTGCACAGGTCGTTTATGAAGACCAGGAACAATATATGTAGGGCCGAAAACACTGCCTTAGGCACTCCATACGACATAGGCAGCTCGTCGCTATGGCAAACACCAATATTGACCTACGCTCTAAGATATGAATTAAAAAGCCGGGGTGGTATAAGTACTTCTTGCATCTAGACATTCTGATTGACGACACGGTTGGCGCAGTGGCTGAGCGATCTACTGCTGCGCTGCGTGTCGTGGGTTCGATTCCCGCACGGAACAAATATTTGTATTGCCTACAGGTAGTTGTTCCGGGTCTGGCTGTTTGTGTATGTGAGTTTAAATGTTTGTAAACACACCCACGATACAGGAGTAATTCCTAGTATCGGGCAAAGAAATCTTAAAAAAAAAAAAAACTAGTTTAGATAGAAGGCAGGGGAGGAGAACGGTATCAAATACCTTTGCATGAACAATGAACACTGTGAGGCATTTTTGCGTTGATTTAGTGTATCACCGATTCCATTTATCAGTGGCTTTGTGGTTGATTGGCAAGGCTGCGTCAGAAGTTGATTTTTTCTTCCTGAACCCAAACTGGTTGGTTGACAATAAATTATTGCTCTCAATATATGTGTTAAGCCTGTTATTAATGAGACGTTCTAAGATCTTCTCATTTCTCTTTTAATTTTTGTTAATCTTTTTGCATTCGATCTGTAATATCTCCTACTGGGAGAGGGCACTGGCTCTTGTAACACAGGTCTATCACCTAGCACAGGAATCAGGGACTTCACAGTATTCTGTAACCACTTTCTTGTGTAATAAAGATTATTATTATTATCTTGGATAGGGCAGGTAGCACCGCAATACGGCGATGATTAGTTTAGAGGCACAGTCCCCTCTAAAAAAGGTACCACAGACGAGGCATAGGTTGGAGATATTAATCCGTACTTCGTACTTATAAATCAAATCAAATCAAATCATAATTTATTTGTTAACATAGGTAAAAGTAGTGGTATAAATTGAAACCGTACCTTTAACAGTATTATAAATAGTAAGCGCCACGCCAAAAACCTAGCGTCAGTTTCGCTAGTTAGCTTATAGTTTACTCTAGGTTTTGTCTACGTTGTTCTCAAAGGTTTCAATTTATTCAAATAGTAGGTAGCAAGGTATATAGGTAAAGTTTTGTCATAGTTTTGTGTGTATGGTAAAGGTGTGTTTTGCTGGTTCGTTGCTCAGTGGTCGAAAGCGCTACTACTGTGCATGAGGTCCTGTCCTGGGTTCGATTCTGGTCGGACAAAGTGTTATTGGATTTTTCGATGTGGAATTACTCAGTGTGAGCCCGGAGTCTAGATTTGTATCTGGTTGATGGCAATAAGCTCGAATTGGACTTAAACATAATTGGCGGGTGTACCTACTATGGCTACTCCTCTGACTAACCTTTAGGGGTAAAGTGTGATGTTATGCCATGTCTGTAATGTTTTGTAACCTGCCATGTTCCAGATGACCGGCACTTGGTACGAGGTGGAGCGATCGTTTTACCTGGTGGAGATCACGGCAAGCTGCACCGAGCTCAACGTATCGCTCAACGAGCGGGGCTACCTGCTTATCACTATCAATACAGTTAACAAATGGTAAGTCGAGTTTGTTACTTATTTCGATTACAACTTAAGCTGCATTCGCGATTTATTTGCCAAAAATGTAAACAAATATGAGTTTATGGAAAAATAACTTTAATTCCTACACAATAAAGTTCAGTTTACGCTACAACTTCAAACTTTTTCATAGTGTTACTCACTCTGAAATATATTTAGTTACCATTACAATAAAGTTGACATTTGTTTAACTTGAAATAACATCAATTTGAAACATACATTGGAATAGACTTTACATATGTGCACGTTGATGACATTTCCCATCGGTAAAATTGACGAAATTTCATACTAACTTTCATACCTCATTAGTTACTTAGTGTTAGTGCTTACTCTCGCTATATCTACGAATAAGGTAGGCACTCTTGTGCAAAATTTCATCCTTCTAGACCCAGGGTTAGGCTGTGCAATTGTCTGTAGGTGAATTAATGAATTTAAGATTTTATTAAGTAGATATGGATAGTAGATAAAGCCTAAAGGAGAAGTTGTGTGGGAATCGGTTGTCATGGTATTTGGACATGTGATGGGGGGGAATGAGGAAAATGTCGTGATGAAAGAATTGAGTAAGAATGTGAATGGTTATGACTATAAGAGTGGAAGAAAGGGTAAGATTAAAGAATCGATAGGTTAATTGTACAAATAATTATATGGTTAAGAGGGTTTCTATTTCTGTTCTGGTCTGTTACTTATGAGTTTTTTAATTTTAATTTTATAAATGGGCATACTCTTGACTCGAGATGACGGCAAATAGAGATAGTGAAAGAAATTATATTCTGCGCAACCTCCCTTGTGATTGTATTCAGAAACATTTTTTTAATCCTCAGGACCAACAGTCCGTCAACGACGTACGGCATCGGCATCCCGAGCCACAACACGTCCTCAATCTTCCGCTACAAGCTCAACAACCGCGTGCCGTACATCATCGGCCGCCTGCTGCCGGGCGCCGGCGTCTACCACGTGCTGTTCACGGACTATCAGCAGTTCGCCATCGTGTGGTCTTGTACCAGCGTCAGTATCGCACACTCAGGTACTTTGTCTATTATATCTACTAATAAGAATACCAGCCTGTTACTGTCCCACTGCAGTGGGCATTGCAGGGGCCTCTTCTCATACAGAAAAGGCATTGAGCATTGATCACCAGGCTTGCTCAAGACGAGTTGGCGATTATAGACTTATATTAACTACAAATCCAGGTCTCCTCACTATGTTTTCCTTCACCGATGTCATTGCACTGATGATGATCGAGATAAATATAAAAAAGAAAAAAAACTTTTAAAAAACAAGCTTTTATTACTAATTAATAAAAAGGACTAAAAAGTTTAAAATAATTTAAACCTGATAAGAAATAAATAAAAGCGTGTTACATTGTGTTCTAAATGTTCTTTATTGGTCCATCAAAATTTAATACGCTTTTATTTATTTCTTATCAGGTTTAAATTATTTTAAACTTTTTAGGTCTTTTTATTAATAAGTAATAAAAGCATGTTTTTAAAAAGTTTTTTTTTCTTTTAATTTTTTTTTATTTTTTTTTTTGTATTTTTGATGCGAGATTGACTACGCTGTGGTTCGTAGCGCGTAGCAGTGTTTTTCCGTTATATGCGTTTACTGCACTTAAGCTACCTGTTCATCTTTAGTCCCTGGTTACCATCGAGCACCAAAGCACTCGTCAAGACGAATCAAACGAGCCCAAACTCGATGGGGTTATGTCGTTTAATTACAGAGTTCCTATGGCCATCTTCCAGCTCCATCATCAGAACCTGGTTACCATCTAACACCAAATTACTCGTCAAGACGCATCATACGAGCCCAAAATCGACAGGGTTGTGTCGTTTAATTACCGAGTTCCTATGGCCATCTTCCAGCTCCATCATCAGACCCTGGTTACCATCTAGCACCAAAGCTCTCGTCAAGATGGATCAAATGAGTCCAAACTCGATGGGGTTGTGTCGTTTAACTACCGAGTTCCTATGGCCACCTTCCGGTTCCATCATCAGATCAGCTCCATGTCATAATAATTTTGCATTGTCATCCGATTTACACATGCATGCAAAATTTCAGCTCAATCGGTTGAAGATATCTGCTTCAAAATTGAGTTGCAAGAGTCCACCCGAACAAACATAGTTACATACATAGGTATGTACATCGCAACTTAAATAAAAGCTTGTAATAAAAAGTATATAGGTATGAATTGAAAGTCACTACGGCATTTGACCAGATTTGAACCCACAACCTCGCTACTGGTTGGATGAATTTGATGATTTCCGCATTTCTTCTCAAAGATCGTCAAAATATAACATACTTGCCTAACGATGATGCATTAGCAGATGGACTGGCTAAGTAGGTACCTACTATTTTGTTCTTTCTTGCATAAACTAGAAACACAAAGGCATTAATTACTATAGTAAGTACCTACACAAAACAAGTATAGGTAAGTACTTAGGTAACTGCCTACCGTGATGCATGACTATGCACACACGTGTTAGGCGACTTTAGAATTTAAATTAATATGAGTAAAGCTCAAAGTATCGTTAAATAACAAATTTAGTCATCTTTCTAATGTGGTTGTATACTCCAAATATTTTGACCAAAAATAGGACGAAAACGTTTTAAAAAGTTCTGGTGGAGTTTTACGTTCACTGGCTCGATGCATCTAAGTAATTTAGGTAGGCAGTTTTTTGGCATTTTCAGTCTTTTGTTTTGTTTCTCATGTTTACATAGTTTATAAGTAATTACTTAAACTCTGTGGGTCGTGGTTGCCTGAATAATAAAATTATTATTATTATAGCTGGAGGCCTATTATTAATAGCTAACGTGACGTCATTGTCTTCAGATCACATCTGGGTGCTGGGTCGGCGGCGCGAGATCGAAGCCCCTGTGCGTGCGCAGATCTACGCCATCATGGAGGAGCTTCACCTGGACCCCGACAGACTCATCATTTCCAAGAACAACAACTGTACCGACATCGCTGATAATAAAGTTTAGATTAATATCTCTGTCTTTGATTGGGACACCGTAGGTACTAGCAAGATATCGAATGTTCGCAAACAGCTGAAAGCGCGAATCATTTATAGGCATAGGTACTACTGGCGGGCTGCAACGCATTTCAATACAAAAAAACGCGTTGCTGCCCGCCAGAAGTGTGCGATAGTTCATACAAAATGCAGGTACGAAAATTATGGAGGAGGATTATTGCAACACGCCTGCCCAAGTGTGCGTTGCGCTTTACATTGCGTTCGTCGAAAATAAATAACCCGACTCTAACTCTGAGAAAAGCGCTTCTGTTCACTTTGATACGCTCTCGGGCTAATAAAAAAATATTTATTTATTGCAACTAGTGCAAGGTCGATATTCGTCGAGCAGAAGCAGCCGCGCGCGCCTCGCCTGATGTGCCCATTATGGATGGACATTGGACGGATAATTTCTCAAAGACCATCCATCGGTCTCTTTCTGGCATACAGCATTACGTCTTAAATATCCAAGGGGTAGGCAGAGCTGTTGTAGGTATACACCATTTTTTTTAACGAAGTTCTGTTATTGCTCATTGTGGACTGTGGTAGTGGTAGAAGTACCTAAACTGATAGAAATCGTCACGTTACGAAAAAGCGTTATGTGAATTTCTTTTATTTATATAATAGAGAGAGAGAGAGATAGTTTTCATGATTTATGAGGGGAACATTTTTCATCATGGGTATCGTTTTCATTGTTTTCGAGAGTGCTTAAGCCGATAGTGAGGTCAAAATGAAAACACAAGCTGGCAGCTGCGAAAAGTACACGAGTGTGTATGCGTGCGTGTATCGGGTAAGGAACTTCGTTCCTGATGGGGGTCTTCCGACCGCACACATTTATTTTTTTAATATTGTACCTCATTTGTCAAGCGCAGACCACACCGCGAGCTGGCGGCGAACGAGCATCGTTTCACCTTTTTTATCACGACAAAATATAAGAACGGTTATTTTAATCAACATTCAACAAAGAAAATAGACCGCTCGCCCGCCTACTCGCGGTGTAGCCTGCGCTTCACGCTCTGCAGTCGCGCTTACGACCTCAAGACCAAGGAAACAGTCTTTGATTTGAAACAATCTCAATCCAGGCTCGGTTGACTTTTTCGATTAGAAACAGACAGATTGTGGCCACATGTTTCGGTTGTAATACAACCAGTAAATACCAACCAGTAAATAATAACCAGTCGGGAAAAGATAAATAAAAAAATAAAACAATTCCATCATCACACTTTCAATTTTTTTTGGAAAAATATCTTATATTTACAGTAAAGTTTAATATAGTAAAAAACTTATGAGAAGTTCAATAACGATTCATTTGAAATAATCATCATCCATTGGGAATTTATCACGTAGGGTCATACGAAATTTGCTGAACGAGGCCCTGTTCAATGTCAATACTTTAAACTCTGATATTTCAATAGAAAAAAATCTTATAACTTCATAAAAGATGACATGAAATTGTTTAAAATATATTCTATATCCAATTCGCGCTAAGTTAGCCGCTGACGATGTGACGTCACTCCAAATATTATTATAAAAAGTTTTTAAAAAAAGAAAAGAAGAACAAAGAAATACGAGAAAACTGAAGAATATTATGGTGTCGAATAAGTTATAATCAGACGCGCTTGCGGTGGCGTTGCTTATGGTACGGAGAGGGCGTTATTTATGGTCCGTACCATAAGTGCCATAAGTAACGCCCTCTCCGTACCATAAGCAACGCCTGAAGCACGAGGGCAACTCAGCGGGGAGGTAGGCCGGTCGAGGCAAGGGCACGCATTCAACGGACCGGCTAACTTAGCGCGAAAGGGTAGTATCATAGACAAGATTTTATGTGAACAGAGCCCATGTGATGATACATAGGTATTTGTAAAGATGTTGAAACAAGACGAGACAAATAAATTGTGCTATAAAACTAAGTAAGTGCCTTCAGAATGTATAAGTAAATACTTAAATTATATAAACAACAAAACATAGAGTTAGAAGTTATCTGTAACAACATTAATCTATTATTTTGGCCAAGTTATTCATTAATATAGAGTGAAACAGTTTGGTTATTATATTTGGCATAGTATTGAAACAGTATTACAACATTTAACAGACATAGTATCAATTACTATCACAACTATTTATTGCTGTTACTGCTTTCTATTATTATTTTATTAAAAAGATCAAGACCTCTAATAGTTTGAAACACTGTGAAGATCAGATGGCATATATAATTTTACAGTCTTTAACATATTGCTATAGAAAGACCATTATTTAAGGCAAGATCTATCTAGATTCACTAAGTTTGTTACTATTTGTAACCTTAGGCCTTATGTAACACGAAAATATAATTAAATAAAAACAACAATATGCTGCAATCTTCAACATTATTTGTGCAAAACAAAAATAAAGTGCATATAAAACAATATATTATCAATAAATTAATTTGAACAATACTTTATTAAGTACTGAAACAACAGACTGCAATTATGTCTAAACAGCCGGATTCCTTATCAGATACAAACCGACACCAAACCTTATGAAAGTATCTTCTCAATACACAACACACATACAGTAAAAATCTGTGAACACATTATAAATTGCTATATGGTCACAAGCAGTCTGTGGAAAGTATTACCAAGTCTAAAATTCACGCATTAAAATCATTTTCTCCACTGGCAACAATGGTCCTCACTTCTGTCACTTTGAGGCACTCGGAGTCGCGATTTCTGTAGTCAGAGTGTGAAAGTGAGGACACACTGTCAGCAGGGCTGTCGCACTGACTGTCAGTCAACATGATCCCAGGGTTCTGTGGAGCCTTATTGTTCTGTACAGTGTACTGGTGCATCCACAGCTGCTTCTCTTCCACCTCCCTGCTCACCACAACAAACAATTCCTTTTCTTTACTGTCCAGTTGCTCTTTTAGGTACGCTATTAGATCACTGCTCTGAAAGTTGAAGGAAATCATTTCATAAATAAATACTTTTCTCCATTTTCAATAACTGAATATTAATAATGAAATATTAGTCTTTTTGACACATTAAAGGCCTTTAACCCTACAAAGACTTGTTGCATCAATGAATGGAAAATCTTAATAATAAATCATATTTACCCTTCCTATTAACTGTGGTGCTTCAAGCTTGGAGTCCAGGTTATAGAAGTTGCCCTGTATCTGCCGGATGGTGATCCAGTGCCGGCGCCGCAGTGGCAGCATCACAAACCCCAGCTTGTAGTCCGATGGCACATTCAGGATAAAGCCACAGATGTTTGACAAGTCCAAACAACCTGGGTCTCTGAAACAAAGCAAATTTTAGTTAGATTTTCCTCAAATTCTTTTCTGCATGCATAATGGGGTTTGAGTAATTTTTATTGGACAACGGCTTGTTTCTTATCAATGACAATAAATTCTTCTAGTCAATAAAAAATCATGTTAGTACTTGGGAGTCCAGTCAACATGATATTGTGCCATGCTATAAGCGCCTAAATAGACTCTTACATCCACTATTGATTAGTGGCTCAACAGATCCATACCCAAAAGTACCCAGTTATTAAACTATACTTACTTCCTCTTATCAAACCAGACAGCTTCACAGCCTTTTTTCTGTAGAGCTGCCATTATCACATTGATATCATAGTTGCCAAGCCCCAACATGGAGCGGTGCGGGTTGATCCACACATTTGGTGATAGCCTGCTGCATATTGCATCTAACTCTGTCTTCGAATACGTACCCCGCGTCTGGAACACAAAACATTACATCGTAACACATTTAAATAAACTGTTTACCCTAAAATACAAGTCAAACATCAAATCATCATAACAAAGTTTGACTTTGAATTGTGTAACAATGGCGCGCTTCACGGCCAAACTTGACGTGTTACAGTAGCATTCATTAAAATTCAATAATTACCTGGAATAAATTGTTAAGCGCGTGTAAAGCGCATAACTCTTTAACCTGTTTTTCATGATAAATTGTTTGTTTCGAACTCATCGCGTTCACGTCCCATTCAAAGAGTTTCTTCTGAACCAAGCCTCATGATCGTCCCAAGCAAAATCTTAATTATCTATTAGCAGAAATTTTGATATTTGTATCTGTAATACGTAGAGTAAAAAGGTTTTTGTATTATTTTAATCGCTGAATTTAACGCAACTTGACAATTTTCTTTGACAACAATGTTGACAGCTGTCACTCGAGTTGGGACAGGGAACGCGAACGCGAAATATTATTTAGTATGTTATTATAACTTTGGGATTTTATTTAGTATGTTATACACTTCAGTTTTAAGACCTAGAAAAAGGGTGCGCAGGCTTATTATTTATTTAATATTATTTATAGCCTATTTTTTCCTACTGCAGGGCAGGAAAGGTCGTTGTTGTCCCACAGCACCCTGTGGTGCTGTGGGACAGCAACGACCTTTCTCCTTTCCACTCCTCTCTGTCAATCTATGATTGTGTGTTACGCAATTAGGGTGCTGTTCGTAGGCGTCAAGTTCGTCCCGCCTTCTTCATCATGCGAAGTCTTAAGGTGTATGCTCCAATGTAGCCCGCGAAATTCAAATTTTCTTACGTTTTTTACAATTTGCTGGTCATTACTAAGTTGTACGTTGATTAAAAAATGATTCGCGGCCGTAACAAATATGTATTTACAGAATTATAATCATTAAAGTCATCAACACAACTCTCTAAGATCAAGTAATTCTACTGAATGACTATTTCATTAAATCTTGACATTTTAGGATTATGCTAACTTAACAAGTTGTATTACTGATTCTAATGATCAACGTATGTACAACTTAGTACTTACCAGCAAATTGCATAAAACGTAAGATAATTTTATTTTCGCGGGCTACCTTGGAGCATTCATCTTAAGAGAGTATAAAATGCAGTGACGAGAGTGAGTAGGAAAAAGGCTTCCACTAGCAACGCATATATGCACAGGAGCGAGAATAACAGCCAATTATCGGGTGTGTCAAGTATAACCCTTTAGGGTATATATATTCTGTGAGTATAACTTATGGCGGGAAATATTTTTTGATATTATTCCAGTTTGACACTTGATTGACGTTTTCACAAAAATATTTACAACGTTTTCGGAAAAGTTTCAAATTCAATTTTAACTTATATATATTCAAAATGTTTGAAACGGATCAAATAGAAGGTTTACTCCCTGAAGATGAACTGGATAACAACTTGTCCATTATTAATAAATCTTCACTGCAACAGTACAAACTTTCTCTACCTAGGTAAAGTTTTCAGTCATACTTTTAATTTATCAGAACAGTATTAAACTGTGTTTGACCGTTATTTCTTATATTATTAGATCGTCAAATATAGCATCTACTGCATTGCTGAACGACATTTGGAATACCAATCAAGAGTTGTTAAATGATGGAGCTGTTAACCATATTCTAAACTCAGCTAATGTTGTACTACAAAATGCTGACACAAGTCAAATGAAAAATTGGAAAAGTTGTTTAAAGTAAGTACTAAGTACTGGTAGGAACTAATTGCTCTAATTTCAACATTCTAATAAAAACTAGATTTATTATTTACAGCAATTTTGATGCAGAATCTTTCCTTGAACAGACATTATTAGGTTGCGATCAATGTAATCCCAGTACAAAACACGGTTTAAATGACTTTCAAAAAAACAAATGCATGTGTAACCTAGGCTTAGCTGACACAGCTGATAAACATCCTAAACAAGTCACAGAGACCAAAGGAAGTTCATATTTTGTAAAGAATTTGAATTCAGAAAACTCGAGTCAAGAGTCAAGATCTGGGGATGACCAGAGACAAGTTTTTAAACCAAGGTTTGGGAATCCAAAGCATGTTAGCAAGAATGTCAACCAGCCAGTAATATCAAGTACTCACAAAGCTGAGGAAATTGACTTTGAAAAAGAAGATGAGGAGAACAAAGCTCATAAGAGCAATGTGGCAAAGATTATGTTCAAGACAGCCAAGGAAGCATTGCTAGCTTCTAACCCAGCAGCTAAAAGAACATTGGGGACATCAAGAAAAGCCCAGGCTAAGTTTGTGTCACCTATGATTGGAGCCCCGTAAGTCACCATTTCGCTTAGTACTTATACCTGATAATGTTTGCCGTACCTACTTGTTTTATTTTTCATCTCAGTATATATTGTTTGGATTATGTACTTACCTACTTTCTTCCAGGGACAAACAGGAGACTATTGAGCCAGAAGTGACTGATGAGCGACTCAAACATATTGATCCTAAAATGATTGAGTTGATTGAGAGTGAAATTATTGA
This sequence comes from Apamea epomidion, assembly GCA_947507525.1. Classification (NCBI taxonomy): domain Eukaryota; kingdom Metazoa; phylum Arthropoda; class Insecta; order Lepidoptera; family Noctuidae; genus Apamea; species Apamea epomidion. The sequence continues at coordinate 2,415,368 of OX382234.1, forward strand.
TAAGGGAATACCAATAGGTTAGTAGATAATAAACTCAACAAACTCTTACCTGTCAGCCCAATTTAAATTATTGATCTACAAGATAGCAAAAAGATTTCCTGAAAGGATTTGGGGGAGGCTTTTGCCCAGCAATGAAACAGAATAGGCTACCAAAAAAAAAAAGATAGCAAACAAAAATGTTGTTGTATAGAAACTTGTATTTCAAAAAATTCTGCAAAGAAAGTTTTATTATTGTTTCAGGTTGGGATGACATAGCTGGCCTACACCATGCAAAGTCAACAATACAAGAGGCAGTAGTATGGCCTCTACTCCGTCCTGACATTTTCACTGGACTGCGGCGGCCACCTAAAGGAATCCTCTTGTTTGGGCCTCCAGGCACTGGGAAGACTTTGATTGGTAATATTCTCATCTTTAACAAAAACAGATGCACCCTCCCAATTTTGTAAATGTTTTTGATAGCACCATTTTAACCTTTGCCTTAATATTCAATGTTATAGGAGGTTCAAGATAAGGTATAGTCGACCTCGTAATAGCTTTATCACCTTAAGGTTGAATATCCCTTGCAAGTTGTAGAACGACAAGGTCTTGTCTATGTGACAGTTAGATAGATTCAGCCTTAGTGAAGTTTCAATTTACTGGGCATTGTTGTCAAAAGTGGTAAAGCAAGAACGAGGCTGCCTATACGTTCTTTTGGTGAATCTTATGTCATAGTATTTCATTGTAAGTTAAGTTTTCATACAAAGTTAGTATATCTAGCACATAAAGTGTCATTATTATTTCATAGAAGTTTTTATGTGTTGCATGTATGTGTTAGGTAAATGTGTGGCAGCGCAGTGCAACGCGACGTTCTTCAGCATCTCGGCGTCGTCGCTCACGTCCAAGTGGATCGGCGACGGAGAGAAGATGGTGCGCGCGCTCTTCGCCGTCGCCAGGTGCCACCAGCCCGCTGTTAGTATTGACAGGCCTTTAATTCGTCAATGTAGAGAATCACTTATGAAGTCCACTGCTGGTTCCTAGAATGCAGCCCAGTAGCGCCATTGTTTTATGCTATATAACTACTGTGTTACTGTGTGTGTTACTATTGTGTCTGCCACTTCTCCCAGCCTCTTTAGATGAGAAAGGAATTAATTAAAATACTAATGATGTTTCAGGTAATATTCATAGATGAGATAGACTCTCTTCTAACTCAGCGGAGCGACACTGAGCATGAAGCTACCAGGAGGATCAAGACAGAGTTCTTGGTGCAGTTCGACGGCGCAGCGACCGGTAAACTATAGTAATATGTTATAACTTAGTATTTTACTAGGTATTTCAAGCGATCTGCGAATAATGGATTGAGATTTTAGGTTCTGGCCTTTTAGTTTCGCTCGCGCTGATTGGGTCAACTAACTTGTATGGAGGACATGGAGGTGTTCAAACTGGCGCGGACAGACGCGTGATTTGACCCGTCACGTGTCCCGAATGGGATTCGCCTCAATGTGGCCAGTGCTTTCACTTGAAAATCATTGTCATAATGGACTTGCCACTAGTATTGCCCAAACCTATCTGCCCACATCCAATAAACCATTAAACTCATGGCCATAATAATCCTAATCGTGCCTTAGCCACACGTTTCGAAGAGTTTTCTGATAATCCCTCAATTATAGTGAATTAACTCCCCTATCGCAGTCACTGCTGGACCTCCATAGGCCTCTCCCAGGCTGCGCCACAACACTCCGTCCTGCCATGTCGCGCATCTTTAATGTTAATCATAAATAATTAACGTTTTAGCCGAAGAAGATCGTCTGTTGATAGTGGGCGCAACCAATCGCCCTCAAGAGTTGGACGAGGCAGCGCGCAGGCGCCTCGTCAAACGACTGTACATACCACTACCTGATGCTGACGTGAGTTTATTATGATGCGAAGCCCCTGTAGTTAGTAGCCATTGAAGATTTCTATGTAGAACCTAGAATGTATTAACCAACTTATAAAAGGGATGATATTTTTATTTCTAATACATACTGAAGAACATGATAATTACTTATCTACTAGGTAAGTAATTATCATGTTCTTCGTTCAGAGAATACGTTTTCTAGTTTCACCAACACTTCTTTTAATAATAATGCCAGCTTGTAACTGCTCTTCTGCAGGCCAAAGGCCTCTTGTCATACAGAGAAGTCACAAGCACTAATCACCACGTTTGCTCAAGACAAATTGGTGATTTCGGACTTATTTTTCAGGCGCGCAATCAAATTATAACAAATCTTCTCGCAAATGAAGGGAACGACTTGACACCACAGCACATATCAGAGATAGCGAACCTGACGGACGGCTACTCGGGCGCAGACATGAAGTCTCTGTGCTCGGAAGCCGCCATGGGGCCCATACGCTCCGTGCCGCTCTCGCAAATCGTCAGCATTGATAGGAATAAGGTAGATATGAAAAAGTGTAGGTACCCTTTTTTTTTTTTTTTTGTGGATGGGAAATCATCAAATGACTCCTTCCGCTCTGGGTGGAGCAGAAGGGAGTTTCAGACTCTTACTGACTAAAACCCACCCGTGTTCCTTCCTTAGCCCTTTATGTACCAGGGCAGCGGTAACCCTTTCGGACGATCCCGCTACCCCGGCAGGCTTCGGCCCTGTCGGGCCCCGTCATCTATGCTGACATCTCTTTGAGGCGCACGTGGAACACTTACGCGCCGTCCGGCACGGGCCTGGTCCTGATCGGACGAAGAGCTACCCATTGCTCTCCGCCCGCAGGCCCGCGCCTACGGTGGCCGGGAGTCGTCACGCGGCTCCCGACGCCCGGAGCGTCTCCCTCGGCGGCTGAGGCGTGAGGATCTCTCCCTCGCCCATCCCGCCACCTCCTTCGCTAGCATGACTGCTTCGCAGAAGGAGGTGACCGCCTCCCACTCCCTCTCGCCCCGGACCATGGCTTGCACCAGGGCCGGACGCGAGAGGTCGCCGCCGCTGCCGATCGCCTCTACTAGAACACGGCGGTGCTCTGCCCAAGCGGGGCAGACCTCCACCGTATGCTCCACCGTGTCCTCTGGGCGATCCTCGCAGTGGTGACACCCGGGCGTCTCCTCCCGCCTGATGATGTGCAGGAACCTCCCGAAACATCCGTGTCCGGAGAGGACCTGCGTCAGGCGGTAGGTGAGAGCGCCGTGACGCCTCTCTAGCCACTCCTCAAAGAGGGGTCTTATCGCCGCTATCGTGGCGTGCCCTGCGCTGGGTTGCGATAGTCGCGCCTTCCATTCCACCATGAGACCGCGCCGGAGGTCCGTCCGCTCCGCAGCGATTTGCCGCGGGTGCAGAGTTTCCCCCCGACGTAGTGCCTCCGCGCGCCAGTCATACAGGCGCGCGAGGACTATCGCCTCCAGATCCCATGGTGGCAGTCCGGCACCCTCCCAATTTTGTAAATGTTTTTGATAGCACCATTTTAACCTTTGCCTTAATATTCAATGTTATAGGAGGTTCAAGATAAGGTATAGTCGACCTCGTAATAGCTTTATCACCTTAAGGTTGAATATCCCTTGCAAGTTGTAGAACGACAAGGTCTTGTCTATGTGACAGTTAGATAGATTCAGCCTTAGTGAAGTTTCAATTTACTGGGCATTGTTGTCAAAAGTGGTAAAGCAAGAACGAGGCTGCCTATACGTTCTTTTGGTGAAACCTTCCATTCCACCATGAGACCGCGCCGGAGGTCCGTCCGCTCCGCAGCGATTTGCCGCGGGTGCAGAGTTTCCCCCCGACGTAGTGCCTCCGCGCGCCAGTCATACAGGCGCGCGAGGACTATCGCCTCCAGATCCCATGGTGGCAGTCCGGCAAGGAGGCTTGCTGCCTCGCCCGAGATCGTGCGGTACCCCCTTATAAGCCTTACGGCAACCACCTTTTGGGGCGCGTTCAGATAGTGTGCGGCTCGAAGCCGCAGTGAACGCGCCCACACCGGGGCCCCGTAAAGGGCCATGGACCGCACGACCCCTGCGTAAAGCCTCCGGCAGGAGGCTTTGGCCCCCTCAGGTTGGGCAGGAGCCGCTTTAGGGCGGCCCCGGTCCGTTCCAGTTTGGGGGCCAAACGTCGGAAATGCTCGACGAAGTTCCACCGGCTGTCGAGGACGAGACCCAGGTATCTCATCGTTGTCTCGAAGCCGATGTGAATCCCTCCTACCATCAGTTGGGATCCCGAAGGTGGCCCGTACCGAGGCCCATGAAAGGTCATGGCCTCGGACTTGTGCAATGCCACCTCGAGACCCAACTGCCGGATCCTTTCCACGACTATCGCAACCCCGCGTGTCATCGCGTCGGCCGCCGCCTGATGCGACCTCCCCTGCGCCAGGACCAGCGTGTCGTCAGCGTAGCAAACTACGCTGACGCCATCAGGGAGGTCGGCCCGCAGCACCCAGTCGTAACCGATGTGGGACACCGCACGACATCTCTCGCCGGTTCCAGTTCCCGTCGCGACCGGGGTAGATGACGGCTCTGTCCGTCAAATACGCCCCGACTATTCGACGGAGGTAAGTCGGCACCCGGTGATACCGGAGTGCCTCCCCTATGCAGCTCCAGGGCAGGATGTTGAACGCGTTGGCGATATCGAGTGACACCGCCACGACCACCCCACCCCGGGACACCGCGTCCCCCGTCGTGAGGGCTCTCACGCGCATGATGGCGTCCACCGTCGAGCGCCCCTTGCGGAAGCCAAACTGGCACTCCGCAAGGTCCGGCCCCGTCCTCACCAGGTGCCCGACGAGGCGGCCCGCAATCACTCTCTCAAAGAGCTTGCCGACCTCGTCGAGCAGCACTATGGGCCGGTATGCGGACGGAGAGTCCGCAGGGCGCCCTGGCTTCTGAATGAGGACCAGCTTCCCCGTCTTCCAACGGAGTGGAAACTGGCCTCTCTCCATGCATGCGCTTAAGAGCGCCTCCAGTCGAGGCCCGAGAGCCCTCGAGGCCAGGACCCAGGCTTTACCCGGCAAGCCGTCGGGTCCCGGGGCGGTATTTTTGGCCTTCAGCCTGCCTACCGCCGCTCTCAGATCTACCCCGGTCACTTCAGGGGTGTCGTCGTCGTCGTCCGTGTGGTCCGCTTCGGGCACCGCAAGTGGCGGAGCCATAGGCGGGGGAGTATGCTCCCCCCGTGAAGGGAACAGAGCGCTCACCACTTCCTCCACCAGCTGGGGTCGGAGACTCTGCGTCAACGGGGGGGCCCAGGTGCGGAGTTTATTCCGCACCATTCTGTAAGGGCGCCCCCATGGATCTCGGTTCAGAGTCTCCAACATCTCCTCGCGGGCCATATCTTTGGCCCGCTGGACAGCCTCTTGGAGGGCGGTCTTCGCCGCTCTGTACCCCTCGTACAGCTCCGCTTCCGTGGCTTCCGCATCCGGAGGGCGAATGCGGAGCCTGCGGTGCCTGGTGTACCGGTGTCGCGCGTCGACGCACGCCTTGCGTAGCGCCCCAACCTCCTGTGACCACCAGTACACCTGACGTCGGGCGCATCCTGGCCGGACTCGGGGCATTGCCACGTCACAGATCTCGGACATGGCCTCCCGGAACCACTCCACCTCATCGTCAATGTCAGCACGCCTGTCCGGTGAAAACACCCAGGCCTGCACGATCGAGGCTTCCTGGAGAAACTCCCGGTCCAGCTGCTTCAGCGCCCACCGCGGACCACTCGGGGCCTGTTGGACCAGCGCGCTAGAGATCTGGGTGGAGACCTCAAACCGGATATACCGATGATCGGAGTAGGTCTCCACCTCCTCCATGACGCGCCAGTCAATACACGCTGTGACAGAGCGGGGCTGGCGGACGAGATGTCCACCACCGACTCGCCCCGCATCCGCACACACGTAGGAACAGAACCCCGATTTAGGACGACCAGGCCTGTTTCCAGAGCCCAGTCCTCCTCCATCCTGCCCCGCACATCCGTGCAACGGGAACCCCAGGCCAAATTCTTGGCGTTGAAGTCCCCGAGCACTAGCACGGAGAAGGCGTGGTTTCTGGCGACGACGACACTCAACTCTGTTAAAGAGTTCTGGAACTCGGCGAGAGTTCGGCTCGGAGAGAAGTATACTCCCACGACTACAATCTCTCCGAACCGTGCTGCTACGCACCCCTGTCCCCTCGTGACACCTTCGAGGGACGGGGTACCGGCGGCAGCCGACGAAATTATGGCCACTGAGCCGTTCAGGTCCTCCACCCAGTCATCCCTGGGCGGGACAAAGTACGGCTCAGCGACCACGGCGATGTTAATCGACCACTGCGCCATGCTCTGGAGCAACAGGTCCTGAGCGCAGGCGCAGTGGTTGATGTTCGCCTGGAGGAGGCGTAGAGGAGGAGTCATTACTCCTCCATTTCAGCCCCCTCCCGGGCCCCCTCGGCTGTGGTGGCGGCGGCGGCGGCGGCGGCGGCGGCGGCGGTAGTGGTGCCGGCGGCGGCGGCGGTGGCGGTGGCGGCAACAGTGGCGGCGACGGTGGTGGTGGCGACGGCGGCGGAGGGCCTGCCTTTCCTCCTGGCTTCGGCGGGTGGAGCGCAGGACTTGCTCCCCGCCCGGTGATCGGCCGGCTTGCCAGCAGCCGCACATACGACGCAGTGCGGCGCGGCGATGCACGAGCCGGCCGTATGTCCGGGCTTACCGCAGCGAAAGCACAGAGTGCTGCGGTCCTCTAAGGTGCACTGGACGCCCACGTGGTGCCCCACGAGGCATCGATAGCACCTTAGAGGTCTGGGCTCCAGCAGCTTGACCTGCGCCGACACGCAGCCCACCAGGAGCCTTCCGCCCTCCACTATCTTCCTCACCGCCGTCACGGGACAGCTTACCGTAACGGTTCGCATACCCGTGAAGTCAGGACGTATGGTGCCCGCCTTCACCTGGTCGGTCAGACACCCGCCCGTCCTGACGACGGCGGCTACCACCTCGGCCCCCGTCACCGAGTCATCCAGGCCCACAATGCGCATATCCGCGCACTTGACGGGCCTGGAGACTCGAGCCTCGTCCGCATTGAGGGACGCCCTTAGCTTTTCAGCCAGGGCGTCAGCGGTGGGGCCACTCGTCGCACCGGGGACCTCCAGCATGCGGGCACCAGTGGCGGTCACCCTATGCCGGAGGCCTCCGGTGATCCCCAGCTCCTGGAGATCCACCGTCGCTCTCGCTTTGGCGAGCACGTCGCCGTAGGTCACCCCCCTCTTGACCGCGTCCGGCTGTAGTGTAATGACTACAGCCGCGGTCTTGGGGGAGCGAAGCCTAGCCGCAACGGCTCGCTCCTTGCGGCGCCTCCTCTGCGCCTTTTTCCTGGCCGCTTTGGCCGCCTTCTTCTTCTCCCCGACCACCTGCCACTCGGCGTTGGTCGTGGGAGATTTGTTTGGGGGAGGCGTAGGCTCTGGGGCCTTCCCCTCCCCAGCCGTTCTGCCCTTTTTCTGGGCACTGGCACCGCGGGTTTGGCGGCAGGCGCCGATTTCGCCGGCGCCGAGGCTCCACCAGCCGACGTCGGTTTCGCCGGCACCGGGGCTCCTCTAGCCGACGCCGGTTTGGCCGGCGCCTGGGCCCGGCCAGACGGCCCGGGTTTAGGGGCGGCCGCGGCCGCGTACGAGGCCGTCTTAGGCCCTGGGGCCGTCCTACCCGCCAAGGGGGGGCGCAGAACAATACCCTCCAGGACGGCGAACCGCGCCTGGAAGGTCGCCAGCTCCTGCCGAACCAGGTTCAGGACCTGGTTCTCCACCGGCACGGGCTGGCTTGGTGGTGTTTTGGTCTGCGCTGTGCCGGCCGCTCGCATCCCGGCCAGGTCCGCTCGGAGCTCCTCGTTCTCCTTTCGGAGGAGCTCCATGGCAGCCGTCAAGCGGGCCACCTCCGCCCGCATTTCGGACATGCCGTCCGGCGGAGGCCCGAAGTGGATGGCCTCCGCTGCCGCCAAGATGGAGGCCTTGGCCGAGACTATGGCCCTGTTTTTCGAAGTCTGTAACTTCTTCAGAGCCACGTCCCGGATTGCGGCCTCCACGACCACCGCAAACCTCTCTTTGCGGTCCGCATCAGGGCCGCCTACCTCAGCCGCTTCGTCGCTTGAGGTCTCTGATGCGGACACGCGACCAGAACCCCCCTCCTTTGCGGGCTCCTCCGCTTTTTCTGCGGCCTCCCGAGCAGTGAGCCCCCTCCCTGCGCCTCGCTCTCGGGCTCCTCCCCGCCTGCTGGTGGGGATTTTCCTGGCCGAAGCCAGCTCCCCGTCCGAGGACGACCCCTGGCCGTCCACTGACCTTGGCCGCTTGCTCAGTGCCTTTCTCTTGGCAGCGGCCGTCTTCTGGTCACGGCGAGAGCTCACTGAGCCTCCCGTGCTCGCTCCTCCAGATGCAGCATCGGACTCCGACACCGCATCACTCCTCCCTTCGTCTTTTGTTGTTTTTGTTTTTAAAAAAATTTCCATAATTGTTGCCACGAGTATTAAACTTTAGGTACCTGCTCAAAATTCTGTGGTTCGCACTAGTGACTAAATCAAGCTACCCATTAGCCAAGCTTACTACCTCCCTCACGGTGCGCCGCCGCTTGGAGGTTTGGGGAATTTTTTATAGAGGTTAATCTTCCTCGCGGTCCGGGCGGTTAAGCCAAGACCCTCGACCCCCGTCAAAAGTCAGAGACATGACCTTGACAATCTTCGGGGCTACGATATTAACGGTGGCAGGAGGGGGGGGTTATCCCCTCCTGCCTGCCCGGCGGCAGGGTAAGTGCACACCAGGCCCGCTCTTACTCCACACAGTAGCCGCTCTGCTCCTCATAGGGGCTTGTGTGGAGCGTTCCTCTTGGCAGAACATTAGCATGCGGGCAGCGAGATCTCATTGGGAAAAAATCCCACTGAGAAATAGCTGCCCGCACCCCAGGATGCACCGGCCCGAAAACTGGTCTTCCCCCCGGACGTATCCAGAAGGGAACTCCAGTGCCCAGGCACACGTGGAGGTTTTCTGCCCTGGCACCCCAGTGTAGGTACCCTAAAGGCCTATTCATTTATAAGCGATATCGCTGTCACGCTGGGTAGCGAGATCTTGCGCCTTCTGAATGAGTCACTGTGGACCAGTATCGCTACTGAGCGCGACAACTATATCGCTTATAACTGAATAAGCCTTAAAATTCCAGTTTGGGCATGACTCCCATGGCTTGGGACCTTAACACAGTGCACTAATTTTACAGATATGTCTGTAAAAAAAAAAAAAAAACTAGATATATATTATAAATACACATCCGAATAGACAACCTCCTACTTTTTTTGAAGTCGAAACATCAGAATCAAAAGTTCGAATACTATACATATATTAGGGTGAGAAGTTAATATTTTTTTAATTGATTTCAGGTGCGCCCCGTTTGTATACAAGATTTTGTGAATGCCTTACAAAGAGTGAGGCCAAGCGTGTCGCCAGATGACCTTGGACAGTATGTGAAATGGAACACAACTTATGGCCAAGGATTTTAATAAATTATTCATTTCATTCTTTTTATTTTATTGAAATCTATCCCCATATTTCTTGTACATCCCAGCCTACGCAGCCTAAGTCCGACATGGAATACAAATAAATAAGTATATGAATATGACATAGTCATAGCTCTCTAAGAACGTTAAGAAAAAGAGAACGACATATAATCTTGGTATGATCCTTTCAAGACCATCTATTAGTCATGCAAAAGAAATTTTACGTCTGCCGCATAATGTTGATTTGAAAGTAATTGGACCGACAGTTTAAAATAGTAGTCTATGACCGACAGTAACCTTTCGTCCTGTCTATGCCAGTGACTGACTTGTTAGCTGCCATGATGACATCATGACAGTAGAATTGTGTAAATGTCAAGAATCAGCTGTGCACTGTGCAGTGTTTTGGCGCGTACAGACTCGGATTTATATAGATTAACAAAAATCATTAAAAATATTCGGGGAGCTTTGTTATAAGTACCCATAATCAATTAAATAAACAAATTTCTATAAGATGCCATAGCGTAAACTCAAAATGGATCAAGATAATCGTGTTGTAGTGCTCATAGACATGGACTGTTTTTATTGCCAAGTAGAAGAGAAACTGAACCCGGAGTTAAGAGGAAAACCTATTGCCGTAGTGCAGTATAATCCCTGGAAGGGCGGAGGGTAAGTACAAAAATAGGTAACAATCACCATGTGATTTACAATTGCACACTTGTATTTGAATGCTGTTTTACAAGTCCTATTACCAATTTGTCAGGATCATAGCCGTAAACTACGTTGCTAGAGCTCAAGGCGTTAGCCGCCACATGCGAGGAGATGAGGCTAAGGAGAAATGCCCTGATATAGAACTACCAGTTGTACCATGCCTTAGGGGTAAAGCGGATATTTCCAAGTAAGTAAATTATTCGATCAATAATCGTCCAGTAGTCTTATTATTTTTTTCGTAGATGTCTATAAACTTGCACTACTACACAGTATTTTCAGCTTTCCTCATTTAGCTTACAAAATCTAACTACTTACTAACTTCAAGGCCAAGAAATAGTTGTAATACCACTATGGCCACAGATTACTGAATAGTTACTATGTTGTCACCACATTTACATAATTGTATTTTTAATTGTATTAGAGTTGCCATTTGGTTTATTTTATTAATAGGTGAGATGTATGGTAATGATCTCATAATATTTCTATTTCAGGTATAGAGAAGCGGGCAAAGAAGTAGCGAGAGTGTTACAGAAGTTCACACCACTCCTGGAGAGAGCTTCAATTGATGAAGCTTATCTGGACATCACTGCTCCTGTAAGTGTTACTCAATATACTTTTAATCTTTCCCTAGAGTGGATCATACTGGTCTACTTACTATACCTATGACAACATTCTTGCTATATAGTAAAACAACTACAAACATGTTTCATGACTTCACCATAATATGCAGTTTTTTAAAGATTGCACAAATTTTATATTCCAGGTGCAAGAGAGACTAAAGACCCTGAATGTGAACACAGTTCACACAGTTCACACAGATATGATGCCAAACACCTTTGCCCTGGGTTATGATTACGTAGATGAGTTCCTAGCAGATGTACACACATGCGGCATAGAGAACATTGAGTTTGACTACGAACATGCCAAGCAGTTGCTTATAGGTGCCATCATAGTCAGTGAGATTAGGGCTGCTGTTTATGAAGAAACCGGTAAGGTTAAAATGACAACAAAAAAGTCAAATTCACACAGCCTCTGAGAGCTGTGAATTTAAAAAAACAATGGTTCATATGTTTTTGACTTAATCAATCTTGGTGTTGTTGCTGGTTGCAGGTTACAGATGTTCAGCTGGCATAGCTCACAACAAAATATTAGCTAAACTAGTGTGTGGCATGAACAAGCCCAACAAGCAAACAGTTCTACCAAAACATTGTATTGATATACTGTACAGGTACATTTCTTGGTGTTTTTAAAAGTTGCGCCTAAGATATCGAGGGCGAAGGCGACAGGTGCAGACTTGTTGCGTGACTTCAGCATCGCCCAATAGATTTAATCTAAATGAAACCAATCATTTACAGATCTGCTAAGTATTTACTTAAAATCTCTGACTTTCAGCACATTGCCATTGAAAAAAGTAAAACACCTTGGAGGAAAGTTTGGGTCTACTGTTTGTGAAATGTTGAATATCCAAAAAATGGGTGAACTTCAGAAATTCACTGAAAAAGATCTACAAACAAGATTTGATGAAAAAAATGGGTAGGTATGCTGAATGGAATTTTTATTCTTATTGACGACTTATTTCTTTTTTTCGATAAATATGCTATTTAATTTTATAGAACATGGCTATACAGTATCGCGCGAGGTATCGACTTGGAATCAGTACAAGCAAGATTTAACCCTAAGAGTATTGGATGTTGCAAACAATTCCGAGGGAAGGCTGCTCTCCTTGACTTGGAGAGCGTTCGGAAGTGGCTCAAAGACCTCGGCGATGAAATAGACGATAGACTAGATCAGGATGCGTTAGAAAATAACAGAACGCCGAAACAAATGGTCCTTAGTTACTCTACGCAGCTTTGTAATGGTCGAGATAGCAGCAGTTCTCGTTCTTATAATTTTGTGGCTGATGACGAACTATGCGGTGAATTATTTTCAAGCAAAGCTTTAGAACTTCTCTTAGAAAGTTCTGAAGGAGTCAAAGAAAAAGGTAAGTTTTGCAGATTTAATGTCAGTGCATAGATCTATGGTGATTACCGGCATCAGCACTTGGTATGTGCTGATTAGGGCGTATTCTAAAACTCGCGCGGGTGCACACTCTAGTGTCTGTATTGAATAATAGTATGAGCAGCACTAATTAGCGTGTGGCGTGTTTTCAAACAGCGGGCGGTGGGAGCACGCGGTGAGCTTGCTTCTCCAAATCAGTTGACACACGCGTGACGCTTTGGAAGGTACAGCTGATCTCTACTTAGTACTTGTCACGAACGGGGAGATCTGTCTTTGACTGACTTTGTCGCCGACGTTTTTTTTCCCCATATAATAAGTTATCAAAAATTCCAATAAGGCAGTTTACCCGATACAAAGTTACATGAACAAGTTCCGAGGCCAAAATTGTTCTAGCGGCGCTGCACGAGGCGGGCCCACGTCGGAAACCCGCGCGAGTTTAAGCATACAGTCACGAGCATAATTATCTATACACTTGGCATTATTCAAAAGCGATTTACTACTATATTTTTTAATGAAATTGTATGTTGCTACGAACATAGTATTTTCGAACCCATAGGTTTTTGCAACGTGTCGTATTTCATTGTTTTCGTTATTTCACGCAAAAATCGCTATTGAAAGTTTCTAAGTGTTGACATATTGCTCGTGACTGTACACCCTTATTGTTTACCATCTAAAACAATTTGTTTTTCCAGACGTTGAAGGTAACAGGAGATTGAAAGCTCCAATAAAATTCCTAGGAATAAGTGTTGGAAAGTTTGAAGATCATACAGAAGTAAAGAAGACTAAGAAAATATTAGATTATTTTTGTGCTGGATCATCTAAAGATATTGCAGATAAGGCTAAAGACAGTATTAAACAAGAAAAAACTAACAGTGAACAGTCTGATGTGAAGAATAAAAGTACCACTAAGAATGATGGCAAAGATTACATCATGAAAAAATTCTTCCAAGTGTGTGAAAAACCTCAAATAAGCGAATCTCAATCTTTATCAAAGCAGAACCTCGATCAAAGCAATAAAACAAACGACACGGTTATAGAATCTAGTTTAGATAAGCAGGAGTCATTTTTTGCAAAAATATTGAATCAAAACAAGAAGGATCCCAGTGTGAGTAAAATCCAAGATTCAGAATTAGATGTCCAGAAAATACGGACAACGACGCCCGTTTGTGACGTGGTCACGTTTGGGGAGGATAGCAATGAGACATATTATTCAGGATCAACAATTGTTGACGAAATAAACAACAGCGTGGCGCTGTTCGAAGACGATCCGCAGGACGTTGCTCGTGTTACTAGTATAAGAGAGTTACTGAGCAGCTCCAGAAGAGGAAAAGAAGATGGCTCTGACACTGTTTCAGAACCAGAACAAAATACCGATGCAGTTGCACCTGTCATTCCCCAAAATGAACCACCACAGGTTGAGACGTTTAACTGTCCTGAATGTAGCAAATCAATATCAATGGACGAGGTCGCCGAACATTCAGATTACCATCTTGCTTTGAAGTTGAGAGAAGAGGAGAGGCAACAGGTTCGCAGAGAAATAAAAGAAAAGAATAATATCGTAAAAACTAAACACAATGAGGAGACAAAGAAGAAGCAACCAGAACAACAAAACAATTCAAGAAATGAAACTACATCTTCCATTGCTAGCTTTTTAGTAAAAATCGATGAGAATGTTCCAACAGAGACCTGCTCAGAATGCAGCAAAAAAGTTCCTCTGGAAAAATATGGAGAGCATCTAGATTTCCATGAAGCGCAGAAGTTGAACAGAGAATTAAATAAGAAAACGAATCCCTTGTTTACTGGAAGTAATGTAAAGAGAAAACGGAAATCGAATTCCCCAGTAAAGAAGAATAAAATGCCGTGTCGACCTATTGACTCTTTCTTTAGATAATGATTTATGATATTAAATGGAATGGAAACACAGTTTTGTTGTTTTAAAGGTGTATATTTTAGTGTTAAAAAGATTTACACAGCGTAGATCTCATTCTGGATCTTTCTCCAGGCGTCAAGGGGTCCGTGCTCGGGGCGGTACTTGACGTTGCAGCCGTCGTTGGCGAGGCGGCCATCCTCACGCAGCTTCTCAAACTCCTCACGCTCGTACTTGGTGAAGCCCCATTTCTTGGAGACGTAGATCTGAAATAATATATCGTCATATCAGAACTTAGCACGTTGGCGGGCAGTAACGACCACAGGCGTCTAGGTAGCTAAAAGTGCCTGTCGTCGTCTGAGTTTTTACTTGTATAAAATCAGTACGCCACTCGACGCCCGATTTTCCATACTATCATGAAGAACTGCATGTTGTACTGTCACCACAGGTATAATTAAGACTTTCGTACTGTCACTACACAATTTTTGTCGTTACGTCAAAGAAAGTACCTCCTCGCACACATTCAAGTTTTTATTGTCCCCTCCCTCCCTCCGCACACTACGCTCGTGGACGTCGTAGTTACATAAGATCAGTTGAGTAGTGCGCCGCTGCAGTGTTCCGTTCTGTCATATCATTTTTTTTTTACCATGCGTTATGATATGACACTACACCCGTGGGCAATGTATGAAAATAAGTAGTGTCTCAGTAGTCGCAACCAGTGAGATAGTACTGTCCACCAACGTGTTAACTGTAATCAAACTAACAAGCAGGTGTCCAAGTATGTTTTTAATTGACAGCCCAAGATTTAAACTAAAATTATAAAAATGTTAATTTTGTGGTTTTGAAAAATCAAGAATTATCCGCTAAGTCAGGGCAAAAGCAGTCTCTATTTCCACTATTTTTTCCAGGTTTTTGCCAACTAGGACTTACAATAGGGCTTCTTAGTATGCAAGTTGTCTTCTCTGAAAAAGAAAATGTATATGGACACAAATGAGAATAGCATACCTTCTGGCGACCGGGGAACTTGAACTTGGCACGACGGAGAGCTTCGATGACCTGAGCCTTCCAACGGTCGCTGGAGCGCACGGACATGATGGGTTGTCCGATGCGCACACGCGCTACGGTACCTTGCGGTTTGCCGAAGGCACCTCTCATCCCAGTCTGGAGCCTGAAGAGGAAAGGTTTTTCATTGTTATAATTAATTTCATCTAATAGCATTTATAGCAGGAATACACGTAAAAATTGCTCGAGGTCTACAGCAGGTGCACACTAAGACATTTGTGAAATAATAAAGGCATGACAAGAGTTTCGGTTTTGCAGCTTTACAGGCATGTCACTACAATAATTAATCCATTGAATGCCGTAATTACAGATACAATTAAAAAGACATTTGTGTCTGATAACAATTCAAGAAATAATGTATCTAGCAAAAGTATAAAGTCATCTTGCTTTATCATAGGGGACATTTTATTATTTGCAAGTCACAGTGAGGACTAATTCTTGACCTATGAGTAATATAGGATAACATGATTGGCACACTATTACTGTTGAGTTTGAATATCACAACATTGTGCAACCATGACTTGAAACATTTTGTTTATCACTGTTTACTGACGACAATTAAATTTTAACACAGGTTTATCTAGTGCTTATGACAGAAATATCTACTTTTTTTCTGATAACAATTTAATGCCTTTAACACCAAAATAGACTTTCTTATGAATCATGGTAAAATGAGATAAATAAAGATGAGGGATAAATCATGACAACATGTAGCAATATTCTCCTGTATACACTAAATTCAATGAATCATGGCTGTATCTTTGACACTTGTTACGGGTAGTCAGAAGCACAAAATGCCTGACAACCAGTTTTACCAGAGGTATGATGTTACCCAGTAACTGAGTAGCAGAATTTAGAAAGGCAGTCACTCCATGTAAAATACTGGTATTACGCTGGATCCAGTTAAGACTGGAAGCCAACCCCAACAAATTTGGGAAAAATGCTAGTCAGATTGATTGAGGTACCAAATGGTGACATGACGAGTTTGAGGAAAAAAATGGAATGGAATGAAATGATGCTTTTTAATGAACATTTAATTTAAAAAATTTGACGTTGAAACACTAGGGTCTTGGGGTTCAAGTGCACATCGAACATTTCGGGACATCACCAAGCGGTTGGTTGACTCTTGACTCTTCACGTGACCATCATTGCCATCCAATGTGGTAAAGCTGCCTGCTTTTTGGGTATTTATCCCATTGACAGCGATGCGGACAAATTTTTTTATGCCCAAGGAGCTCTTGCAGTTTTCTTGTTATATACTTGTATATAATATATATATATATATATATTTTAGTGTTAGTTTGTAAAAATAGTAATTTGATAAATGAAGTTTGTTTTTCATTAATTACATTAAATTGTATTCGAAAACATCCATCAGTTTCTTATCTCCTTTGGTGACCGTACATGCACAAAAGTTCGGAGAGCCTATGTCCAAACCTGCCATGATTCAACAGCAGTATTGTACCATTCCCACATTTTACGTTCACTGTGGACTGCAATTATTAGCCTAATTGGCCATAAGGCAGGAGGACTGATGGTTTTGCCACCATCAGGGTAAGACTAAACTGGCCAGTTTTCTGTTCAAAATACTGACATACAACATTGAGCAGTGTATGTAGAAAACTTCCTAAATTATGCATTTTATTATAACCTAACTTCATCATGACACCATCATGTCAGTTCATTATTGTCCTTTTCTATTCTATTATAATTATGATATTATATATTCAGTTTTTGTTTTATGATACTTCTACTTTTTATTATAAAGTACTTCTGTAGCATTTATAAACACACAGGACTTCAGTGTAGGACATTATTAGGTTACTATTTACAAGACAACATACCAAACTTATCGGTTATTCCCACATGTGGATAATAGAATAACTAAATTCTATAACACGCAACACTGGGAGTGGATTAACACTAACCTGTAGCATATTTAATCTGTCTGGCATTGTAAAACTGTATTACATTACTTCAGCATGCAATTTTAGAAAGTTTAAGTTTTTGTAACTTTAGCAAGAGGAATATTTAAGTAATATAAAGGACGCTTACCTATCAGCTCCAGCGCACGATAACATTTTGTTGATGCGGATGACATGGAATGGATGCAGCCTCATACGGATGTGGAACTGATCCTTGCCGCAATTCTTGACGAGGTACTTGTTGCAGCAAATACGGCCTGCTTCCAGCGCCTCAGAGCTTAACTGCTCGTACTCGTCAGACACCAGGTGCACGCATAGCGGGAAGTCGTCCACCGTCGCCTTCTTCTTACCCAAGTCGAAAATACGGATCTTGGGGTCGGGGACACCACGACAGAACCGTGACTTAGGGTACGGTTTGTTTTTACAATACCGATAACTGAAAAACACATTTCACTCGTTAAAACTTTGTCCCAATAATGATCATAACACAACTTTTGAGGTTGTAAATTATTTACCATCTCGCTGGCCGGCGCCCCATTGTGATCTGAAATAAATCAAAAATTAAACTTAGTAAGTATTACACTACACGTCTTTATAAATTCACAGAATAATGTTCATCACTTTTCAAGATTACATTAGATTTTATATTAAATAATAATCAGCACCTTCACAAAGTGACACCACTTCCACGAAAAGGCAGACGGAAGTTGGTTTGACGTTGACGTAGACTTTGTTTTTTTTAGTGTGGCGAGCTCAGAAAAATATTTAAGAAAATGTCACCTTAAAACAAACCCCTTCGAAAAAGTGAGTTTTGATAGGGCTTTTCTTTTAGCTTTTTTGTATTAGTTTAAAGCCTACTTCCTTACTTTGTTTTTTTTTTTAACTTATTTTAAGGTGGATGCTCCAAGCTCCAGCTGGTTCAATGTTAATAATTTACTTTTAAACGAGAAAAAAACCAAATGCATTAAGTTTACGCTACCTCACGTTAGGCAGGTGAAAACCAATGTGTTGATAAAGGGCGAAGAATTGAATCCTGAAGACAGCACAGTATTCTTGGGCATAACTTTGGATGCTAAGCTTCAGTGGGGTCTACATATAGATAAATTGTTAAAAAAGCTAAGTTCCGCAGCATACGCTGTTAGAAAAAATCGTAATTTAACTGCTAGAGAGACAGCCCGTTTAGTGTACTTTAGCTATTTACATAGAGTAATGTCGTACGATATTCTATTGTGGGGAAATGCCACTGATATTCAGACTATTTTTTTTTCCAGAAGCGAGCTGTTCGATCAATTTATAAATTAGGTCCGAGACACTCGCTCAGAGATAAATTTAAAGAGATTAATGTTATGACTGTGCCTTCTCAATATATTTATGAAAATCTTTTATATACCCATAAATATATAAAATTGTTTAAAAAATACAGTGATATCCATGATACAAATACTAGGAACAAACACAAATTTGTTGTACCTACAATAAGGCTCGAGAAAATAGGTGGCTCGTTCAGATGCCAATGTATACGCTTTTAAAATAAAAATCCAAGCCCCGTTCAAGATCTAAGCCTTGATAAATTCAAATCATTCATTAAACGTAAGTTGGGCCAGAAAGCCTTTTATACCGTTAAGGATTATATCGAAGACAAAAAGGCTTGGGATTGAGCTGCTTCCAGTTTTTTACATAATGGATGTTTTAATTTTTTTTCTCTGTTTAGTTGTTTTTTTTTTTTATATACATTTGACACCCGCTCTGGGTGGACCGAAAGGGAGTGTCAGACTCTCTCTGACTAAAACCCACCCGTGTTCCTTCCTTAGCCCTTTATGTTCCAGGGCAGCGGTAACCCTTTCGGACGATCCCGCAACCCCGGCAGGCTTCGGCTCTATCGGGCCCTGTTATTTGTGCTGACATCTCTTTGAGGCGCGCGTGGAATACATACGCGCCGTCCGGCACGGGCCTGGTCCTGATCGGACGGTGAGCTACCCATTACTCTCCGCCCACAGGCCCGCGCCTACGGTGGCCAGGAGTCATCACGCGGCTCCCGACGCCCGGAGCGCCTGCCGCGGCGGCTAAGGCGTGAGGTTCTTTCCCTCACCCATCCCGCCACCTCCATCGCTAGCATGACTGCTTCGCAGAAGGAGGTGACTGCCTCCCACTCCCTTTCGCCCCGGACCATGGCTTGAACCAGAGCCGGCCGTGAGAGGTCGCCGCCGCTGCCAATCGCCTCTACGAGGACACGGCGGTGCTCCGCCCAGGCGTGGCAGACCTCCACCGTATGCTCCACCGTGTCCTCTGGGCGATCCTCGCAGTGAT
This sequence comes from Apamea epomidion, assembly GCA_947507525.1. Lineage (NCBI taxonomy): Eukaryota > Metazoa > Arthropoda > Insecta > Lepidoptera > Noctuidae > Apamea > Apamea epomidion. Next base: position 2,434,655 of record OX382234.1, read on the forward strand.
GACACCCGGGCTACTCCTCCCGCCTGATGATGTGCAGGAACCTCCCGAAACATCCATGTCCGGAGAGGACCTGCGTCAGGCGGTAGGTGAGAACGCCGTGACGCCTCTCTAGCCACTCCTCAAAGAGGGGTCTTATCGCCACTATCATGGCGTACCCTGCGCTGGGTTGCGAAAGTCACGCCTTCCATGCCACCATGAGATCGCGCTGGAGGTCCGTCCACTCCGCCACGGTTTACCGTGGATGCGGAGTTTCCCCCCGACGTAGTGCCTCCGCGCGCCAATCATACAGACGCGCGAGGACAATTTTGTACGGGCCTTGAGTAAGGTTCTATAATACAGTTTCTTTTCCGCCGTGGCAACCTGTGCAACCAACCCTTAGGCCGGTGTACACACGTATTTTTTGCTGTAAAAAAACTACGGTTGATTCACCGTGCTTAGGCACGGTCGTCAGTGTTGTATGGATTACAATGGAAGCTTCTTAAAATGTTGACAGACATGGCATGCCGTCGTCACTGTATGGTTCGCCCGGTTGTCTGCCGTGTCATATACAAGCTCAGACGATTATTTTACAGTGCGGCTTGCGCGGCGTACCGTAGGGTCAGTAGGAAACTGTAGTGTACAACGAGCCTTATTCTTGATATAAGTTTTTCTGAACTTGAAGGATAATTTTGGTGTTATATCCCATTTCCGGTAGTTTCTACTTTTCTAGACGATTGTTAAACTGTCAAAACTTTGATGAAAAATGTCAGCTCTGTGAATGTCAGCATTGTCAGCTGTATTACAACAAAACAGGCGTATTTTTGCGTAAAATTAATCATCTAATGAGAGTATTATAATAAGTGATTGTTCAAAATGGGTGCTTTAACAAGTAGGCAAAACGCTGGTGTCGAAGAAGCGGATGTAGTGTCTAATCATGCTTATAAATATCCGCCTAGATCAGGTAAATGGGCCTTCTTTAATTCGATTACTTAAATAATGTGGTGTCGTATTCAATAAGCTTGATCCATTGTCATTCTAAATATTTATTTTTATTTAGGTTTAACTTAGTATGACTGACAGAGAGAATCAGTGTCCAATTTTGTCGTGTAGATAGATCGATTTCTTAGATGAATAATCTTGAGTTTTGTGATAAATTTGAGTACACTGTAAATAATTATTTAAATCAGTTATCAAATGACAGCTTGATACAGACAGTTTATTAAATAAATACTACCCTTACATTTTCACATTCTAATTTCTAAGTAAGTTAATGCTATAAGGAACATTTAGAAACTGATGATGCAGGTAATTACTTCGGGAGCCACTTCATCATGGGTGGCGAGAGATTTGATACGCCTCAGCCGGAAGCATATTTATTTGGAGAAAATGCAGATTTGAATTTCCTTGGCAGCAGACCCACACCTGTAAGTATAATTATATTGAACTAAATTAATTTATTCAAGCCATCAAAGTTTTATGATATTTTGAAATAATTAAAGTGCTAACTAAATGTGTGAATAAACAAAAGGAAAGCGATCAACATAAGATATTTTTAAACTTTTTAGAATATCCTAAACACGCTGGCACTTAGAATGTCAGTGACACAAGGTACCCTGGGTGCTTTTGAGATAAATAAGAATGTAAGTCCACTAAGGTCATCTAACTAAAGAACTTGTTCATTAAAAAGATTTATTTACCTGATTCTGAAACTTACAAGGAAAATTGAATTGAATTACTTCATGATTAAGCCAATAGGAATAAATCTATGTATTGTTCTGTCGTTACCCGATTTATCACAATTAAATTAATAACAATTGACATGTCCTCAGTTCCCGTACCCCCCGCCACAGTCTAATGAGCCTACTAAAACATTAAAAAGTTTAGTAAATATACGTAAGGAGTCTTTACGTTTCGTACGCTGTCCTGAGCCCGTGGGCAAGTTGGCAGAGAACAAGATTGGAGATGGCATGATCAAGTCTGTGGACAATAATGGCAAAGGGACATATTACAATATTGAGTTCACGTTTGATTGTGATGCAAGATGTGCTATCACTGTATTCTACTTTTGTACTGAAGAAGTCACTCCCACTGGCGTTGTGTAAGTACCGTTTTTATTAATTTGTTTTGCTACAACTGAGCTATAGTAACTGTCATTATGGTTGTCTTGGCTTGATTTTAACACTTTTCGGTACACTAAAGGCCCTCACACATAACAACAATACTTTTCTATTGTGTCTCATTCAGTGTCCTTCAATGGTGATGTTACCTTGTGTGCATAACACTTTATTGTCATTAAAATACATTGAAATTTTTTAAACATGACCGGAAAGCAATTTATCTGTACAACCATCAGATGATTCATAAGTTCATAACCTTTAATTCAGTTTAGCAACAACACAAGTGAAATCATAACATCCTTAAAACATCTAAAGCTATTTTAATGATAGCTAAAATAATCAGACAGTGGGCTGAAGTCTAGTCCTTTGTGGTGTTTTTACTTGTGCATAACACTTTTATAAATAAATTAAGTCCAAGAAGAGAGAGTTAGAAGGAAAACTGAATGTTTACTTCATGAATATTTCATACCTTTTCCACCACAGTTACTACCCGCGTGACCCTGCAATGAACTCCCAGACGTACCACTACAAGAAAGGCGCTAACCAGCAGTTTTGTCAAATTTTACATGTGTTTGACCCTTCTAAACACCCTGAAGAGGATCTGGTGTATAACGCGGACAGGGAGATCATACCTATCGCTATATACTGCGTCGTGGATGAGGGGCAGGAAGGTAGGCATTGAATCTCTCTTCATGGAGTGATTTCCATTCTTCTAATAAATTCGTCGCCTAAAAAAATACGTGTGTACACATTTTATACAATTTCTTTATCATAATCTATTGACTAAAGATTAGCATGAAACAATGCAGAAGTAAAACTGCAGTTTCGTATTACAACCAAAGTGCGCCAGTTATTTTATTCAATTAGTTTCCAGTTTCTCATCAGTTGCACTTTAAACAATTGATTATGTTAAAATGTGTTGTGTTGAAATGTGATATTAATCGGAAACTCGCGGGCGTCTGTCACAGAACATGTATACCCTGCGTCTGTTTGCGATTGAAATTAAATGACAGTGCCGCTTGACGTGATGTCAACGATAACCGTTGTCAATTTCTTCTCGTCAACGTGTAGGTATTCAATTATTTACCATCTTGTTGCACCGGCACTCTGTTCCCCTAGTATTAAATTAAGTGGATCCACGTTACGTCAAGATGACGCGATAATGGTGGCTATACATACTGCTATACTACTTCGTCCGATATAGGTAGTCTAGACTGCCTGTTATTGTAGGTACAGATTCCAGCAGGTCAAGCTACCCGAAACTGTCAAATTTTTCCAATTAATCTTGAACCTTAATGCTTCAGCGATAAAGTTGAAAATCTATTAAAGAAATTTGACAGATTGTAGTAGCTTGATGTGCTGGCGTCTGTACAATACACTGTCTATTCGCGTATAATAAAGAATACCTAGCACTATCTATCAAGTTAATATCAATCTTCTGATATCGGAAAAATAAAGAATCGGAAGAAGCTAATACTAGTACTGGCTGACCTACTGGACAGAACTAGGTATTTACTTGCGTGAGGCTTTAGAAGACATTACATGAGTGGCTCGCGATAGATGTTGGATATCGCACTGCGCCACTTAGATCACGGTCGGCACGAGGCGAGACGTTTTGAATGCACAATTCTCTCTTATGAACCCATGAGTCACATCCGTGTCTTACCTTTAGCGTGAATCAAAAGCTACCATTTCAAAATAATACATACACGCCCTTTTCCCATGGGTTTAGGCAGAAACTACAGATCGCCAACTGCTACGATTGTTACATACTCCTTTTACTTCGTTTACAGTATGTATCAGTGTATCTGATCATACAAGCACGCATTTCAAAATGATCACCGCTTTGAACATTGTAACATTGATATTTTTTGCAGCTGAAATAAGGCAGTCCCACACGACGATAGCGGTGGTGGAGAAGCACTCGGACGGCACCTACGTGCTGAAGGCGCTCAAACAGAAGCTGTTCGTGGACGGCCTGTGCTACCTGCTGCAGGAGATATACGGCATTGAGAACAAGAACCTCGACACCAAGGTAAGTAGTTCCGTACTGTGTTAGGTGGAGTATTATAGTGCAACTAATACAAGTATTATGGAACAGGTGCTTAACTAAAACTAACATCTCTTCCTCTCCCTTCGGGGATTTCGGCGTAGTGTTGTGTTTGTGAAACCTATAGGACAAATCATTAATTAATTTTATTTAATTGTCCGAAATCAAAATTAAAAGCCAAATCTCGGTAGAACTTCGTACTTGTTCAACAGGAGGTTCCGAAATCCATTTACATATATTCCGAATTAAAATTACTTCTATCTCCTTCACAAACAGCCGAGTTCAGACGAGGAAACCGAAGACGGTGGCTCAGAATGCGTGATCTGCATGTGCGACGTACGGGACACGTTGATCCTGCCGTGCCGCCATCTTTGCCTGTGCAACTCGTGCGCCGACTCGCTGCGCTACCAAGCCAACAACTGCCCCATATGCCGCGCGCCCTTCCGCGCGTTGCTGCAGATACGAGCCTTGCAGCGGAGAGCTGATAACGCACCCGCTCTTCCTGCTGCGGCCAATGATGTAAGTCACATTTTGGAATCTCACTTGGTGCATTAACCCTAATACAAAAACTTGTAAGTGCACACAATATGCGCTAATGCAAAATAAACCCTATTTCTACTGGGATAAAGTTAATTTGCGAAATAATGAGGATATTTTGTACAAATACGCCATATAAAAATGTACAACTTCTGTTATTTATTATGAATTATCTATGTTTTATTGCGTTGTTTTTAAAACATATAAAGGAGAAGTTTGTTTTTAAATCTATGGATCTTTGTAATAGTAATGCAATGTACAGGGCAGCACAGAGAACATCCCAGCAGGCTACGAGCCGGTGTCGCTGCTGGAGGCGCTGAACGGGCCGCACCCCGCGCGCGCACTGCCCGCGCCGCGCCCCGCGCCCGCCATCGCCAGCCCGGACACCGATACTGCGTCACAGGTACACTTACACCACCTTTCATACACTATACATATATAGATAAACTATTTATTGAGTTCACACAAAAGCAATAGCACAACACAAAAGCACAATTAAATGATAACAAATTACATGAATATAAATAAAAAACCTAGTGCCAATAAACGAAAATAAAGTAAAACTATGTCTAAGACACGACACAGCTATACTCAATACCACACATTACAAATATATATTAATGTTGTAAAATATTTACTTCTGGCACAGAGTAGTGGACAAATAGAGTACTAACTATGACGTCAGTCCGACGTAAAAATTAATGATCTCTTTATAATTTTTTTTTTAATGTTATGTTCTATTTTCTAGGCAGCAGAAATCTTGAACCGCTGCAACTTGGAGCGCAGTTCGTCCACGAGCCTGGGCAGCAGCGGCAGCAGGAAGGCCAAGAGTGGCTCCAAGGATGACGTCAAGAGTGTGCGCGACAGATCCGCAGCGCAAACTGTCACGCCTGAGGTATGTAGTGATTTGAGATAGATTGGTACAAGGATCTTTTCGCGCCTGAATTAAATTGGTACGGGACCGTTGTTGGTAAACATTTGTGAAATTACGGCATTAGTTCTGATTTTAGCCACGCGTCAAAATAACCCTGGAACATTGTAAATGTCCTTGGTTTGAAAGTGGAAGCTACGGTATTTCTTACTATTCCAATATTCATTATGGTTGTTTTCGTTGCGAGTGCAAAGACAGTAGAATCATTTCCGTAAGCTTACACGCAGTCCGCGTGTAAGCTTCTTGTGTCAGTGCTGTTTTAATTGGCCGCCAATGTAGATTCGGGCTTACAGGAGTTGCAGAGGGAAGGAAGGGTGTACAAAAAAAAATAGTTCTTCTGTTCTTTATTCGCACTTAGCTTAATGCAAAATTATTAAGTTTTGACATAACATACATAATAAATGTTGTGTATAAGTTCAGTTCCGGATGTCAGTTCTGCTGGCTCGCGAGGAAGAAGCCAAGCGCGCAGAGGAGAAGGCGGCTGCCGCCAACAGTCCGCTGCTCTACAACCACAAAATCGTCAACGGAGACAAGATCTCTAAGGTACCAATGTATTTTGCGGCACATGAATACACACAAATAACAAATAGTTGTCATTAATGAACATCAAAATAAAATGACCTGTTTTGGATATGTGTGTAATCAAAATTAATGAAATACTTATACCTAATTATGTTATATTTGTTATGATTAATTTCTTGTTTACAGTCCTCCCTAAGCCTGGAATACCCCGGCGACATGGAATCCGTGCAAGAGGCATCGGGTTCTGACGATGAGGCTCGTGCGACGCACCCGGAACCCGACAGCGACGCCGAGCGACTGTCGCCGCTGCTCACACACCCTACTGCTAACGGGGTGAGAATACTTGACCAGATTTGAAATAATAATCATGACGCCATCTACCTAGACGACGACGCAACGTACTTATTTTCGTGGGTTGTTCGCTCTTTCCTTGAAATCCTTTTTGGGAACTTGACTCTATAATTTCTTACCTTTTTATTAAATTGTTATGCAGACGGTATCAAGCCTGGGCAGCGGGTCCCCGGGCACGATGCGCGCTGTGAGCTCTGCGCTGCGCCTGTCCGCGCCAGCACTCGCGCACATCGACGACACCGACACGGAGGAGCCCGACAACAAGCACAACTGTCAGTATGCCAGTCAGACACACACTCACACATACACATACATACAATAACAAACACACGGTGAGCTCTGAGTTGCGCCTTTCCGCGCCCGCGTGGCGGACATGGACGAGCCCGGCACGTCACTGTGCCAGTCACTCACTCAAATATACACCAACACATACAGAGCCATACATAACAAACACACATTTTTTTAGTGTCACGGAATAATGATTTGCTAATGTGCAAGCCACTAACTGCAAATATACTTTATCCTTTTGCATGGGACTTTAAAATAATTAGTGAAATGCGGGTGTGTCTATTATACACCTCTGCATCCCCTATCGGGAAATACAGGCGTGATATTATGTCTAAATAAGACCTACGAATTAACATATATAAAGACATTTCGTCTTTGCCAGTTTCACTTCCGCCTTGTCTTTGCATATTGGCACTCCATCTGTACACTACTCCGTGTCCACCAACACAACAACACCCTACTAATATAATATCTGTCATGCTCCTATAGTCATGTAAATTCAAACTTCGAACGTCCGCTAGTAGGCCGCTATTTATTTCAACCAACTTTCAATTTGTAGATATTATTCCGTGGAAGCTTTGCTTGGAAATAAGGGTGATATTGCACTAGCAGCCAAGTGGACGCTAGTATGATTTTGCCCTATGTGCCCATTTTGAATGTATAGAGGTGATTGTTCATTTCGTTATTCAGTAATCGTCCTGTCTGAAACATATGGTTTAGGATAATTAGTTAGGTATGATTGTAAAGTGAATTTTAGATAATCGCAATACTCCTACGCTACTAAACTACAGACATTATGGTAGGGTAGCTCTTTCCCCATACATAGTGTGTTTAAAAAGCATGTTTACACTAAACCACACTGTTTGAAATTCCCATTGATAGTCATGTCTAATGTTTTGATAAAAGAATTGATGATTATAGCATTTAATCATAATAATATCTCGCTAAAGGCGCTTTAGTTAAACATACCAATAATAGCAGTCATCCATGAAATCGACCTGCTTGTTAGTAGAAGTTATCGCATCCTATCAGAAGGGAGCGCGCGTGGACCTACATAAGGCATACAATAACAAAGACAGGAGTAGTATCATCGTGAACAGTTGATAATTGGGTGTAAAATCGCACGCAGCGAGCGGAACACAGTCTCGTAACGATGTGGAGTCGCCGGCAGTCGCCGAGGACTCAGATTATTTCACGCCGGAAGACACCAACACGACCATTCTGACCGTTCCTAAGACGAACAAACTTGCAGTAAGTCCGCCATCTTGCATCAGCTGTCATCGTAGTCGTGACGTCATCATTGAGCTTTGTTTGTGTGCGTGTTAATTCGGTTTTGGTTTACGCGATGTTCTTTTATTTTCCGCGTCGTGTTTAATTTGCACTTTCATTATTATCATGTACTGCATCCGTATTGTATGAATGTTGTCGAGGTTACACTGGCACGTTGCAGGACCCGGGCGATGCACTGCGTTAACCACATAACGTAGCTTGAGGTCAAGGCATTGCGGGGCTTTTGAAACGCAGTTACATGTGCATATTATTGCCGGACAAAACACTACACAATGTAACAATTTCGTAACCATTTTTTTTTAAACAAGCCTCATTTGAGTCTGGCAACAATATGCGCATGATATTAGAAATCTGGTTTTTAAATCTGCACCATCATGTCCTAATACATGCATCTGTTACAGGAGCCGACTAACAATGGAGATTGTACTCCCCAGCGTTGGGCCTTACCGCATCACGTCACCTCATTACCTGGTACCTATGTAGCTTATAAAATACTAAATAATGCATACCATGCAAATAACCTGAGTTTATAGGGCAAATTAAATTAGTCAGCGAAACTTGATAGAGGTGTGGTTTCAATGTCAAAACTAATTAGACAAAAAAAAATTGTGCGTGCAGCACCGTGAAAGTTCTTAAACCTCGATAGGCTATGGCACCATTACATCAAGTAACATTTATCCAGGAACACCCCTGAGCCAGTCAAGCGTGCGCTCATCGGGCGACTCATACAGCTCAACATCATCCACCCGGCAGCTACTGGCGCCAGTAGCTGGCTCGCCACTCGCTACGGACACCGCTTGCTAGCGACCACTGCCGCGTCGCAAACCTCATCCGTACCAACCGACACAGTTATACAACCACGTCGAGTACACGCTGCCACCTTACTAAGGAATGCTCCAAACTTGAGCTTCCTTGTGACTGGTCCAAGGATGTGGCTGCTTCCATTCAACAAAGCCACATTAATCGTGTGTACAACGCCTAACGGAACGGGTGTACGGTGAATAAGCGACCTTACAAACCTAAACGACGTATGCAACATACGTACGTAACATTTCGTAAAAACAATATAAGTAATAATTTTATAATAATAATAAATAAGTGGCTTTATTTAGTAATAAGCAAATCAGACTGTTGATTCGCACCTATATTATTGTATATATCGCTTTAGGTATAAGGAATAAACAATAATATACCTAAATAACATGTATAAGTCGACCCCTGCTAGAGGCCCCGGAGACCCTTTGGAGAGGTTTTTGTTGGAGCAAGATATAATTTTGCATCTTCATAAAAAATCCATTTGGGGCCATTGCACATCGGCAGACGGCACTGCAGAGGATTTATTTATTACTAACTTCTGCCTGCGGCTTCGCCCGCGTGTGTAGGAAATTATTTCACAAGAACGTGCTACCGTGACAAAAAGTAGCCTATGTCCTTCTCCAGGATGCCATCTATCTCCTTGCCAAATTTTATAGAAATCCGTTCACTGATTTAGACGCGTACATACAAAGTTACTTTTGAATTTATAATATTAATGGATTTTAATCCTTTAATATGGATGTGTGATGGATTGTGTGAGGAATGATATGAAAGAGAAGGCAGTGAATGATAGCGTGACGGTTGACAGGGAAGAGTGGAAGAAGAAAACGTGTTGTGCCGACCACAAGTAACATGGGATAAGGGCAAGAAGATGAATGGATTTTAATCCTTATCTGATTGAAATAAAGTATATATTCCAGTGCTCTTCAGAAATTCTGAGGTCATTCTTTCTGCTACTAACCGTGCCGTATGCGCTGGCCTTTAGGCTACTGGCCGGGAACCAACCTTGTCTCATTGGTGTGAGAGCCCAACTTGTAATGCTGAACTGAAGTAGAATGATTATATAATACACCTTGAATTGGGCGCACACAAAATAATGTTATTCAAATGATGTTTTCTTTGTTTTGCATAATAAGTTGCTTCTGAATTTATTAAGTTAAGCTATGTATTACGTAATTTTTAATAGTACGATCGCATGGTGACACTGTCGATTTTGTGACACTGAATAAGGTATAAAAAATGTAATATCCAGGATGAAATACTGTTTACTCAAACTGGCCACAAGTAAAGCTGAAAATTATTCTATGTGTGGAGATTTTTTGATCATGTTCTGTATATATTTGCAATCATAGCAGTAGACATCCGTCCTTTTTTGTGTATTTGCTGGACATGGCAGTCGTTGTTTTTTTTTTCTCAACACTATTTAACTTTATGCTCAATTTTTATATTTATTTTTCCTATTTAAGGCAGCAATTTATATTCAATATTATTTAGAAAGTAAGATGTCAATAATCTCTATAAGTAATGAAAAAAAAATGTTGATGTATAGTAGTAATTTCTCACAGTAAAATATAATATTAAAAGTTTGAGGTAGTTTTAGAATAAAAAATATTTATGAATGTTGCTGTAGCACATTTTCATGTAAAGGTCTCCCAGATAATCAATCAATGTACTAGCCTGGCACTACACTTCGTGAATTGTCTAAATATTCGACTTATTTCACAATACAAAATGTACCCTCTATTTTCATTCAAATTAAGTTTATTTTGTAATAGTGCGTTTTTATGAATAATTACAAGAAGTGTAGTGTTTGCATGAAGTGTGGTATCGGCAATGGTGTAGGTAACAGGTATAATGTGAAATGTATTTTCATGTAAGATATTTGATATTATAGGATGCAATGTATTTGAGTATAAAAACTAATGGCTACGACATTATTCATAGACTGACTAAGAACATTCCTTTAATTTCATCTACAGAATCTCAATGTATGAATTATGAAAAATATTTCTGCACATACTTTTTCTGTGTGTAGCCTCACTAACATTTTCTTATAAGCTGTATAAAAAGTGTATTGTTTGATTAAAATAAACTTTAATAATGTTCAAGAGACTTTTTTTTCAACAATCATAAGGTAGAATCAATTTTAAATGAAGCTTCTTTTAGTATAAAAGTTTATTGTGATGTTGTTGCACTTATAGTTTAATAAGCTGATTAATACAAAACTACAGCAGATTAATAAAACTAAAAAATAATAAAGGCTTTTAAACAAAGATCTAAATAGGTTTGTATTAGATGTAACACTAAAAATATATCTATTTACATAAATCCATTTTGTGTAAAAATCGGTATAAAAGTAACCAAGTCTGTATTCTAATAAATATGATTATTATAATTGACTTGAATAAAAGTATTCTCAACTTTGGTTAGGCATTGTTTGCATATTGTAATTTGAATTTTGTGAATGACAACCATCAGAGGTGCTGCTACCAGAAACTTTCTTCATGGCTTGTCGCCGAGCCGCATATGCAGACATTCTGGCTAGTCTAGCATGCCTCTGCTCTGGCGATTCATTAGCCAGCCTTTTGGCAGCATAGGCAGACATTCTTGATAAGCGTTTAGCTCTCTGTTCACTGGTCTCCTTGGATAATCTTTTAGCTGCATATTCTGACATGCGCCTCAGCCTGCTGGCTCGCTGGTCAGGGGTTTCGTTAGCGAGCCTCTGTGCGGCGTAAGCAGACATCTTTGCCAACCGCGACGCTCGCTCGTCTGGCGATTCACACTTTGGACCCGAATCTCTGCGACGTCTCCGTTTGCCGGGATCCAGCAGCATGAGAGGGTCCAACTCCTGTGTCGATGACATCGAATTCGAATCATCCATCTCATAATTTTTATCACAACTAGTTTCATCATACTCTTTTTTAACATTATCATAAGATATTAGTTCAAGTTCAGAATTCATCTCTGTAACGGTAAGCGTGTTGTCCATTTTGCTATATTCAGATTTTACATTAGAGATCCACTCATTATTTGCTTTCGCTATCACCATTTTCTTCCAGGAACAATCAGATGAATTCAAATCACCCATATTGATTATTCAAGGATAGACGTATCCATAGAACCATAACGAATTCGACAATATAAAAACTTATTCAAGGTACCCAATACACTATCAAATCTTTATTTTCACTTCACAATTGCATGGATAATTTACAATCGATTCTGACCGAAATAAAAAAAAATAGAATCACCGATGGCGAATGGCGACGAGCAGCGCAGCCGAGGGGTGACAGTGACATGACAGCGCGAGAGACGAAAAAACCTACGGTAGAATGGTAAGTAAAGTTGATAAATAACGGTAATGGTTGTGCTTGTCATGCCGCATTTACACATTCGTGCGAATCGCGAGGCGAATAACGAACACGCATGTGACGCATGTGTAAACAAACAGTGCGCTCGCTATTCGCCTCGTGATTCGCCGCGCGATTCGCGCGATCGTGTTGGGAGCGGTTTTTCGGACGCGAATCAAAGGGCACGAATGGCGAACGAACACGAACTTACTGTTTACACCTTTACACATTCGCCTGCATTCAGTTGAAAGAGGTTACATGCTCTGTGGTTGAAAGCTAGCGCCCGACACAACAGGATGTGAAGACAAAATGGAGTGAAGTGCGAATTTTAGAATTCCAAGAACTTTATAATAATAATTAGACATGGGTCGTACTTGCAAAATCGAGTACCTACCAGGGCTTCCAAGAACGTCCACCTTTAAAAAACCAGGGCCTAACACCAGGGCTCAAAATACTTTCAAGTATTTTCTACAAATGAAGTACAATCGCGTATTCAAAAGCCCTGTTGGAAGTAAAAATACTTACATAGGAAATTGATCCGTGACTTCCTATAAATAAGGAGCAAAATCGCGTTTACAAATAAATACTTACAAACCAATAAAGTAAAAAAATACTTGCATACGAAATTGTTCCGTAGACTCTTACTCATAAGGAGCAAAATCAAATCCACTCCAAGCCCTGTTAGAAGGAAAATTACTTGCATAGGAAATTGATCCGTGACTTCCTATAAATAAGCAGCACAATCGCGTTTATAAATAAATACTTACAAACCAATAAAGTAAAAAAATATTTGCATACGAAATTGTTCCGTAATCTCTTACTGATAAGGAGCATGATCGCATTTGCGAAAACTAACGCAGTTGAGTACCTACAAAGTTGAGCGAGTAGCCGTATAAAATATTTTGAAGTCTTGCAAGTATTTCAGTTCGGTACCTGGTGTGCGTACTTGGAAGCAAATACCTGGTTGCGTAAATACGTACTTTCCCTAATAATAAAAATAAATTTTTATTTCATAAAAAGGAGATTGTAGTACATGAGGCATACATCAAGTTATTCATATAAGTTTGTATGTACCATGTCAAACACAATCTGATGGGTGAAGTTCAGCTTTCCTAATAGCAGTCCCTGTCCCTTACAAAAAGTTACAATAAGCTAGTACAATTATATATATTTTTTGAATACTACAACAATGATTATACTTTGAATATCTTTATAAAGATACAATCATGTTTATCTTTATATTTATCAAAAGGAAGCGCTCATTTGGAACCCAAAACATCGCAATCATAAAAATAGACAAAAGACAAACGATGCATGGAACCGTATATCAACTAGTATGGGATCGGCTATTTTCCTAAAAAATTCTAATTAGTCCGTCAGTTAGATTATCAAAAAATATTGAACCCGTATTTTTTCTTTTGTCAATTATATAAAAAATGATGAAGATATCGCCCGTTAAAGTTCCACATGACGTTACTTGCTTGCGACACTTTTGCAAGCTTGTGACGTCACGACCCCCCACTCCCAAAATTTTGACGTGCTTTATCTTTGTCATTTTTTGTTTGATTGACAAAAGAAAAATACGTGTCCATTATTTTTCGATAATCTAACTAACTGACGGACTAAATATAATAATTATTTTTTTACCCAGGTAAATACCCTATTGCCAGTCAGCAACTTAAAATAATTGCCGCAATTATTTTCACGTCCTCCATGTTCGTGTGCGAATGTCAAAATAATTCAGCCCGCGAAAGTGTGAACAGTAGTTCGCGACGACACTCGTATACGAATGTTTCGTCGAATGTTCCGTCGAATGACGAGGCGAATGGCGAACACGAATGTGTAAATGCGGTATCATAGGCTATTATGTATAAATGAGGTGCTTGTGCCAACGTGAAATAATTATGAACAATGATTCCATCATCCTCATCATTGGCAGCCTTGTTCCAACCATTGCTGATTTGCCATAACATATTCCGTATAGCTATTCTATTAATGATACGTGAGGCCAGGCATAAATGTCGGGAAACCTGAATCATGAATGCCTTTCTGAATGAATGAATTCAGCAAGTGAATGACCCGGAAGTTCAGATCTACCTTGGCTCCATTATACGAGTACCAACAGTCGTCAATCGCCAGGTGTCAGATTTATCCGATTGATTAATTAGCGTAAAATCAGCATGTCAGCAAGTTGTGTGGCATGTGTGTACATATAGGAAATAGTATGCTATTCTGAACGTTCTGGTTTCAGTTTTTACGCCCACCCTATGTTTCTAAAGCCTCGCACCGAAGTTCGCTGTAAATTCTAACTAGGATAAATCGATTCAACCTAGGCTAAACTGGTTTATCCTATCAGTAACAAGATGAACGAGTTTGGCCTAGGCTATACTGGTTGGTCATATCGCGTGTAGGGAGAACTGGTTTGGCCTAGGCGAAACTAGTTCATCCTAAAATCGGGGTTGGCCGGTAACATAGGTACCTATGTACTATCTTGATGGTAATGTGGACGGTCTCAGAACAAACATCATGACAGAGACGTACCTGGAGACAAGTTGCAGTACATATGTCGCGACATTTCAACTAAGCCTGCAAGGCTTTAAGTCTAGGTATTTATTTTGGTTTTCCGATTTTTCTTCTTCCTTCCGTAGGAGTATGGAGGGTTAATTTCCTACATAGGAGGAAGGCAATTTGTGTTGCTTGCAACACTAAAAGTAGTTGCCAGTCTATTTTCGTATACAGATCCCCTTGGAAAATAAAAAACAAATATTTCAAATTCGTGTCTTAGACCAATTAAATTAAATATGTAATTTTAAAGAATATAAAGATATTACATAATGTACAAAAAAAAATTATAAACTATAACAATGACTTATTTTTGTATTTGTTCAGATTGAGCTCATATAATTTGCAAAATTACTAGCAACACTTAGCATGTGAGTTGTCAAAAAGTTGGCATTTAATCCATCTGTTTTATTTAGAAAATCTATTTTCAACTCATTCTGCGGTTAACATTAGGGTATTTATCGTATTTTCTTGAATATTAATATGAAAATATACATTATATTACAACCTGTACCACAAAAGCTGTTATTTGTTTCATAGGATCATTAAATTTCATGTAACACGTAAAGCATCTGTGATCAGAATTTGTAGCTATTTGTTTCTATATTTTTATCTTTTGTTGTCTTTGTACTAAATTAATCTCGTGTTGTTTTGTTTCTTAGGAACTGTAACCCAAGGGAAGTGCTTACGATACAGTAACGTGATGACATAATGGTGTAATAGTTTGTTGCTGTTGTTGTCGATTGTCACTAAACATGGATATTATACCCGAGTCACCAGTGAAAATGAGCCCTCTCGTGGAGCCCGAGGGCTTCCCAGAGAATGAGACGGATTATTCGAGCATCAGAGGAAAGGTAAACATTAACATTGTCTTTGTTTACTAACATTTTTGTTCCCGCGAAAATTACGCCTACTCACATCTACCTGTCCCTGCTAAATAATTGCATGATTGCGGTGAATCACTTGATTTTCTAACTGGAGTCACATAAGAACTTTATTAGATCCAATACTTACATTAAAGTAAAAACAAACACCTTTGTTAATTATTAATACCTTACATATTATAAATAAATAAAATTATAATTTCGTAAATAGAAACACATTTTTCTATTATGATTTAACAAAAAAGATAATAATTATCATTGTATTAAATAAAGGACTTGCATTATGTCCAAACAAGTTATTGCACCATAACAATATTGCACCACTTTGTCTATATATTGTCCCATCCTACTCACTGCAAAATATTTGAAGAGGATCTTCTACTACTAGATATTATTATCAATCAATACAACTTGACACTATAAAGATGAATATAAATAGATAATTACAGATATTACTGTAGCTTTATCAATGTGAGATTTTCAAGGACAAAGCTACTACTCTGCCAAATCCATCAAATTTACATACCTAGTTAAATATATCAACAGATCAGACAAACAAACTCATTATCCTGTTCATAACAATAGCATAAAATGCATATACAAAGTCAAAACAATGTACAGACTCAGAATACAGCTGTATTCTGAGTGTACAGAGCATTGAGTAATATTGCATCACATGTAAACAATTTGAATCTGTGTTATGAATAAAGCTTTCCTTGAAGTTTAGTGCTTATGTCTAGAATAAACAGTATGGTTAAAAAAAATCGACACTGCATAAAGACAGGTAATACCTAATATTTCAATTTTATATTACCCTAATTCCCATCTATCTATCTATTAAGCCTGTAATGTCCCGCTGCTGGGCAAAGGCCGTTTTTTTTTTACGTGAAGTCGGGTGACCCCCTCATCAACATAGTTCTTTACACAATACTATGAAAGAGATAGAGAAAGTTGCATGGAGGAGGCATAATCCTTTTTCAGCATGACAATTTGTATGAGTTAACTCTTACCACAAACCGCCTTATGGAACTTCAGTCTAATAATTTATATTCAAATTAGTACATAATAATATTATATAAATATTTATAAAAAATCTCAGTAAATAAGACAGGCTTACCATTAAGTAATTTAACATTATTTCTTTTAGATGGTTCTTGTGAGCCCTACAGCCGATGAGTATGAGCTGCTCCGCAAGCAACTGCTGGAGAGGCTGGAATCAGGCAATGGAGAGATAATATACGACATAGGGCAAGGAGAAGGTAACTATTACATTTTATAATAAGTAATGTAACTTGAAAAGAAAGTGAAGAAAAATAAATGAATAGAACATGAAAAGACAAGATAAAAAAAAAACAAAATTTTTAAATTTAAAATCCTCCTTAGGGGTGCTTTTTCAACAGTCAGATAACTTTTATCTCAAGAATAATTATGACAGTTTGACATATTCTCTATACAAAACCTGTCAAATTGCAATATTTATTCCTCAGATAAAACTTATCACACTATTGAAAAATCAGCCCTAAGACTAACTAATATTGGTGTAGCTGATAATAATACTGATTGACAACCACAAAACAATTTAAGTAATAATATATTTCCTGTTTCACAGTGCTATAGAATTAATCCTTTTGTAATTGTGTGTAAACAAATATAATTTAATCAACATGGGTTAGCATAGTAGGTACTTATTTTTTTTGCCTGAAGCTGTTACAATACTGGTCAATATTTCATCATTAATTTATGAGTAACATCCACCTGTTTCAAAACGAAGAGGATAATCATGTATTTTTCAACATTTCATCATACCACCCAACAGCAGCAGACCGCACAACAATAGATGTAACATGCATTCAACTACATAAACCTGTAACAATATTTTGACACCATAAATCCTTGGCTGGAGTTAAGGAAATTCTTGGAACCATCGATTCTTTGGGCCGGTGGGCACACACCTGCCAAAGCGCAGTGAATCGCGCCTTTATTTAAAATGGGTGATATGTCAAATTCAAAAGTCATTTATTCAAATTAGGCAGCGAATCAGCAATTTTCGATCGTCAAAATTACATAAGACAATCCCCCAAAACGCCCCTCCTTCACCACTTCGTAGTGCTTTCGCTGGGAAGAAGAAGTGGCGCAAGTCATTTATTCAAATTAAGCAGAGAATCAGCACTTTTCGATACATAAGACAGTCCCCCAAAACGCTCGCCCTTCACCACTTCCTAGTGCTTTCGTTGGGAAGAAGAAGTGGCGCAATATACTCCCCGGAAGCACAGTAATGTTGATAGGGATTACGTTCATGGCAGGGAAAACCGTGTGTACTGGCCTTTAAGATTGAGTTATCATCGCGGTCTTAATTACGTCATCAAATATTTTAATGATAATCAAAGATAAGGTCATTTATAATTTCATAAATAATATATAAAATCAGATAAGACGGATATTGCAACTTGGAAGGCTATTATCTTATCTAAGTGATCAGTCAGACGCACGTGCATGCGGTAATGTGGTTATAATATCGATTACTCTTAATAGCGCGTTGAATGTTACCGCGAATGTAATACTAGAAGGAAATTGATTGAATGATTCACGCACGATATAGTTCAAGTTAGGAGCTTCATACACGATGTAAAGACATCGAAGTGCATTTTTTTTATAACCGGATTTTTTTTAACACTGGTTGTGGTAGAATCATGTACTGAATTCACCCTTACACCCTGTATACGCCTTGAACTTGGTAAATCCAACGAGGAAATACCTAAGTACTATATGTATATCTAAACCTTTAAGAATTCTAAACTTCGTTAAGTTATAGTTAGTCCTCTGCAGCCGTAAACTTGTAAACGTATTCCTTTTCTATTATAGTATAGTACACAGTATTATAGTAAAGTTAAATACACGCGACGCGTGTCAAGGGCATACCTGTCCAATCTGAACAAACATTAAACAAAATAGAGTGAAGCACGCTAGACCCAGCAGCCTTATAATTTTAATTTTATTATTGATAACGTCTATTTGGTATTCAATCAATAAAACAAAATCCTCTTTTCAAGCGCCTCTATCACTTTCGGAACTAATAAGTTTGCATATGATAGGTATTTTCTGGTAGCATACATTTATCTCGTCATATTGGTTACCTACTTAGCCCCAGGCGACACTACTCGACAACGAGCGATGGCGAGCTATCGATTGCGATCATTCGTTCGGTAACACTAAGTTACTTGGTGGTCCCAAGATCTAAGTTCTAAGGAAGGCTCGTGAACAAAATGTTCGTGATGGTGACGCTCCATAGTGCAGTAAATGCAAATATGAAGGAGTCAAATATGAGGTTCGATTTGTAGGTGTGCGCAACTTACTATTAATAATAAAATAATAATATTAATGAGTTATTGTTCAACTAGGACTATATTACATGGCAAGGTGAAGTATAAAGCACAGGCATAAAGTGGGTTGCCGTATTAGCTGATGATTTAGCAAGTCTTGCTCCTTGTGGTGCCCCGATAGCTGGTCATAATGTCCTCATCATCTGTGCAGACGGGCGTGGTCTAACAGTAGATGAGTTCAGCGCATCAGTAGCGACGCTACAGTCGCTGGTCAGCGGCGAGCGCGTGTCATGCGTGGAGCTGCGGCGCTGGGAGTGCGGCAGCGGGCTTACTGGCCAGTACCTGCTGCGCGCAGAGCTCGACCATACCGACTTTATGGAGATCAGGTACGACAAAAGTGGA
Organism: Apamea epomidion; assembly: GCA_947507525.1. Taxonomy (NCBI): domain Eukaryota; kingdom Metazoa; phylum Arthropoda; class Insecta; order Lepidoptera; family Noctuidae; genus Apamea; species Apamea epomidion. The sequence continues at coordinate 2,454,054 of OX382234.1, forward strand.
AAATGATATGAGAGATCTTTGTGGAAGAGTCTGTCCCCGGAAATATTGCTATCATACTTATTTCTCCCACCAAGTTCAACTTCAAGGGTCGATACCATCCCATCAAATCGAAACGCTCCATGGCCCTTGACCCCAACGCTTATGTAATTACAAGCTGGTAAGACATTTCAGGGTTATCTCTAGGTTGGAAACGCACCTGCCATGTGATACCTCTGGTATTGCAGACAACCTTAGGCGCCTTTGTTTGTCAAACTATAACATAAAAAAAGTAAATGTCATAAGCAGATCACCTATCTTCTTCTTGGTCCTGGCGATTACCTAGTTACAAATAAATATAGTTACAAACTAGATATTTTTCTCTTTTCACCATACAGAGTGGCAGTAGTAGGCAACGTGGACGCGGGCAAGTCAACTCTCCTGGGTGTACTAACTCATGGTGAACTGGACAACGGGCGAGGGTACGCGCGACAGCGGCTGTTTCGACACAAGCACGAGATGGAGAGCGGGCGGACCAGCTCCGTGGGCAATGATATACTGGGCTTCGATAGCATGGGTGAGTTCTATGTAGATGCCGAAACAAAATACGAATGAAAAAGCTGGATTTAAGAAAGCCTTCATTTCTGGAATTGTAACGTCGTTCTATGTCGTCGCGTTGACGCGGCGTTAGCGCAGCGTGTGTGTTCGACGTACGCTTACGCTGGATGTGAAAGGTGCCTAAATAGTTTGCATTAAATTGTAGGATGTTATTGTTTAGTAGTTTCTGGGAAAGTTAAAATATAAACATGTAAGTTGGCGAATTTAAAGAAAAATCGTCGTCCCTATGATGACGCTGTATGAATTGTGGTTGACTGCTTGAATCGCGGCTAAACCCCATTGACTGCACAAGCGGGACAAGGCCAGTGCAAAAAAGGGTTCTTATAAAAAGGTTTGGTGCGTTTAATGATACACAAAAACTGCTTGTTTAGTTTCGTTTTAATCAAGTTACTTTTAATTAAATCTCACAAAGTGTACTACGATTTAATAACACAAAGACTAGAAAGATAACCTGGTTGCGAACTTTGGATCAATGAACACGATAAGAAAACTGTACTTCGTTGTGGTACGATTACTTCAACGAGGAAGCAAAAGTACCGTGCCTTAACTAATAAGAGTAATAAGTAAATTAGTTATGCAATATTGCATTTTTACGTCTATTTTAGCGAATTTTAAGTGGCAGTTTAGTTTTAGCAGTACCTACACTCTTCACAGTAACTGAACTCTACTGAAACCAGTTGCGCGCTTTCTAGGCTTAGAAAAAGCTATTCAAAACCGTCGTGTTTTGTGAAAGGCTGTGCAATAGGTTTATGTATGGCAGCACCATTCTCCTTGTGCACAATAAGTAGGTACATAAAAATATAGTGCTATCTCCATTACAAATTACAAATCCAATCTTGGTATTTAAGTAAATTTAGCTCATGCCCTTTCACTTCGCGACGCTTTTTTAGACTGATATTAATAACAGACCATTCAGAAATATGTAGGTTTCATAGTAATTGCCACTCTTCGTTTTGGCGTAGGTACTCTAGTAACAAAAAACATATACGGGTCATCTTGAGAGCATCCTCGTTTTTTCGTCGGTTAAAAACTATAATGGCACGTTGTTTCTATCGAGATGTTCAAAGCGTCGCTACGGCGTAATACTGCAATAATTGGATCGATGTTGAAACTCGCTTGTAAGGCGATGTGTACTTTGCATATTCATATAACTCGGTACTTGGTATAATTAGTTCATTTAAGTAGTAAATACTGTGATATTAATAGAACTTGAACGATCACTGTGATAAACGTAGTTAGTACCTACTTATCTAGTTATGCAATCAACTTATGTAACCGTCCGTTAGCTGTACCGTTGTCGTACGCTATGAATAAGTACCTACCTATACCTACTACATAATACAACTACTTTGTTTTCTGTACTATTTCTTTCATTAATATTAACATAACTGGCGAATTGTGGGTGTACGGTCACGATCACCAATATGTCAACACTTGGCAACTTTCAATTGCGATTTTTTCGTGAAATAACGAATGCAACATTGAAATACGAGACATTACATAAACGTACGGGTTCGACAATGCTATGTTAGTAACAACATAAAATTTCATTAAAAAATAAAGGAGTAAATCGCTTTTGAATAAGGCCGAGTGTACACATACTTTTGCTCGTGACTATACCTACTATAATTACACCTCTGCGGCACCCTTTGAAGAAACAGGCGTGATATTATGTGTTCTTTCATTAGAGACTCGTCCGAGATAGATCAAAGAGTAGTAGAACAAGGGACTTCCTCCTATATCAACGAGTGTTAGCCCAGCTAGAGTCATCCTTTAAAGCAACGAGGGCATTTACACAACATGTAGCTGAATACTTTCTAATTTCATGATAAGAAACTAGAAAGGCATGTAATACATACAAATTACTTTCACTTTATATGAGCAACGCTTTGTATTGTATGTGTTGCGCGCCACAATTAATGCCTGATGCATGGTGACATTAGTTACCACTAGCGCCATCTAGTTTCTAGTAGCAGAACTAATAGAGTCACTAGCGCCATCTATTATCGATTGGCTGAACTTACTAGAACTATCGACATCTGGTCAGTCGGGGGCGGTATGTACTCGAACATTCTAGATGTGTCTACAATAGAAGGTTCTGGAATTATCTGCGGCACTGTATAAGGCCGGGACTAGCCGCGACTAATCAGACTTGGTTCTGCGATAGAAGCGAATACATCGAAAGCGATCTTCAAGTGCGACTTAAGAGCGATTGTGTTTTATAATTAGTGTGTTTGAGTTGTTATTAGTGTTGTTTAATTAAAGTGTAACTTTTGGTAATTTTTATCGGCAGTTTTTATTGTCACGAACCCGAAGCTCGTAACATATGGGTTTTAGAATTGATGTTCTTTTGAACGTTTGTTCAGGGTTCCGTACCTAAAGGGTGCCACCGGAACCCTTTTACTAAACCTCCGCGGTCCACCCGTCTGTCTGTCAGCGGGCTGTATCTCATGGACCACAATAAGTAGACAGTTGAAATTTTTACCTTTTTGTAAGTTACTGGGCACAAATCCAGACTGCTACTAAGAAATTCTTGTTGAAAAAAACCCAATATCACTGCGTGCTTGCACCCACTATGACCTAGTGGGCGGGCAGAGGATAAGGCAGTCTCAATTATTAGCATAAAAGACGTCGAATAATGTTACAATCCCATGTTGTATACAGGTAACGTAGTAAACAAGCCAGACCATGGCACCCTCGACTGGGTGAAGATCTGCGAGAAGTCTTCCAAGGTCATCACGTTCATCGACCTGGCGGGCCACGAGCGCTACCTCAAGACCACCGTGTTCGGCATGACCGGACACGCGCCCGACTTCGGCATGCTTATGGTGAGAAAAGCTTGAAAATTACGACGTTGCCCGTACAGTTCTTTCACAGTTATTTTGAAAGAAATAAAGGAAATAAATTATTTTACCTAGACTATGACACAATTAAGAACACAAAAAATGAGAGAGAATGCTAAATCAAAGGTAAAATAACTTTGAAAGGACTGTAGTAATAATACTAGTCCTCCAGACTGTATTTCGGCCATGGCGGCCAATCTCAGCCGAGACAATACTTCGGCGCGGGAGATATAAAAGGACAAAGAAAGAACGAAAAGACTGAAAGGGACAAAGGAAATAACTGTAGTAGTATGCTGCTTAAATAAACTGTAGAAAAGGACTTCCCAAATGTTTATTAGCAATTTTTCTCAATGAGTACGGTCTTACTAGGTAACTCCTTGTTTTCTTCATCGACTGCATCGATCGCACTTTTGTTACGTAGTTACAATTTGGTACTAACAGGGCTTTTATGTTGTAGTAGTGTCCTTACTGCTGCTCTTGTAGTTCATGTGTGATACCACTGATGTGCGCTTGACCTTATGATGAGCCGCAAACATGACTCAACATCCCTAACAATTCTTCTTATTTTTATCCATCCTTGATGTCGATTTTTACTCTTGTAAATATATATAAAAGTTGTGACGTATCCTTCCATTTCCTTAGATCGGTGCCAACGCAGGTATAGTGGGCATGACAAAAGAACATCTAGGTCTTGCGCTAGCCCTCTCCGTGCCAGTTTTCGTGGTAGTGACCAAGATCGACATGTGTCCCCCGAATGTTTTACAAGACAACCTCAAGCTACTCATCAGGATCCTCAAGTCTTCCGGCTGCCGAAAAGTACCTGTCATGGTGAAGACGAAAGATGACGTCATTGTTAGCGCTACCAATTTTGTGTCACAGAGGTAAGTTGGCAAAACAATAAAAAAATAATCACAATTTGTACATTGACTCGAATTAAACTATTATCTTACCTCAACTGTCGTTGCTAATTTTTTTAATGTTGCAACACTTAAAAATATCACGCGCCACTCGGAAATTTTATCCGTGTCTGTGGACGGGTGATTTACCATTGTAATGGATTTTGTTAATTGTTTAACCTGTTGCAAATTGTTTTTTTTTTTTTTTTAGTTTTAAGTATTTTGTTCTTAGCCACCATGTTTTACTGACTTAATACTTTGTTTTTATTTTAACTATATAATACAGTTATATTACTATACTCTTTGCGGGTGATCATCTTTACATATCAAGACTTCAAGAAAAGCACGTTAAGCCGTTGGTCCTGGCTGTCATTCGTAGATCTTTGGCAGTCGTTACGACCGTCAGTAGCCCGAAAATCTGACAACCAGTCTTACCAAGGGGTATTGTATTACCCAGTAACTGGGTTGTGGAGGTCAGATAGGCAGTCGCTTCATGTAAAATATTGGTATTCAGCTGCATCCGGTGAGACTGGAAGCCAACCCCAACACAGTTGGAAATTTTATGGAAGTAGCTATTTTTTTAATCAAGTAATTTAAAAACAAAGATAATTGTGTCAATAAAGTAAATAAAAATATAGTGCCGCACGTAGGTCTCCGACAGACGACGAAAACAAAAGTGTGTACTTACCTACTTATTTGGGCGTTTCAGAATGTGTTCAGCAATGTCTATACCAACTAGTGTTATTCCAGGCTATGTCCAATCTTCCAAGTATCAAACGTATCTGGCGAAAACCTAGAGCTGCTAACGATGTTCCTCAATCTGCTGAAGACGAGGATGCCTTCACAGGACGACAAGCCCGCGGAGTTCCAGATCGACGACACGTACTCAGTACCGGTACGGTATACATGGTTACGTTGGATTACTTGGTGAAACTTCAAAGACGCGTGTGAAGTTTCGCGAGCTAAATCTTATAAAGGTTCTGTTTTCCTTTTTAGGTCGGACTAAAAAACTCATAATAGAGTATTTGACTACTATCGTAAAATAATACTAATTTTATTTTAAAGATGTTATTAAAAAAGACGGTTGGTAAAAAATGTTATAAAAAAAACGGTGGAACAATGGGGAACTTACACGCCTTTGAAATTTATCTTCTATCCTTGTCACGCAAAATAATGTTACTACAGCGTTCCTGTGTTGTGACGTCTGATCGCAGCAGGGCTGTCTCTATCTAGCATAGATTTTCCACGCATACCACATCGCCCTTTTGAAAATATTTATAATACTATCATGTGACAAACAAACATGTCAACATTATCACCAGTATAATTGTTTCTCTATTCTCTTAAAAAGTACTTTCTTCCTCTCCCAGGGTGTGGGCACAGTGGTATCAGGCACGACCCTGGCGGGTGTGATCCGTCTCAACGACACGCTATTGCTGGGGCCCGACCCGCTCGGCCGCTTCCAGCCAATCACCGTCAAGAGCATCCATAGGAAAAGAATGCCAGTGCCGGAGGTCAGGGGCGGACAGACAGCTAGCTTTGCTCTCAAGAAGGTTAGAAAAATACTATAATTATTGGGTATTTAGGTTTTTTTTTGTGTTCCATAATACTGTATTAATTTTAGTGTCCGACCGAAACAGGATTTTCAGCCGAAACCGAAACCGAACCATCGGTCTTGGTCCCATTTTCGGCCGAAACAGAAACCGAAACTTATTTGAATTTTTATAGCATGTTAAATCTAAGTATTGTATTTTTACGCATATACAGGCTGATTTTTTAAAGACCAGCCAAATTTAAGGAGTGGTACAGACCATCAAACTGAACAACTTTCTCCATGGGACAAATAGCGTAATCGTCATAGGCAAGGGTCTTCCCTTGCCTATGTTTTTGTACCTGCTTAAAATGTGACTACACTAATGTAGCTTTATGTGTAATTCAATTAAGTAAAATATTTATATTGGTATTCTTATAAATAAATAAAAATATGTCGGGTACCTACAATTCCGTCATTGTTTCCGAAAGATTCGGTAAAATGCGCAGAGAGCCGCGCACACATTTTTATGCTTTTATGACAAAATGAAACCACATTTTTTAAAGTTATAGAGGTATGAGGAACAGGGTGTAAAGTTCACTCATACTCTATAGAAAAGGGAGGATTCTCCGACCAGACGGGTGTTGTGTCTGGCGGGCAATTGCCCAACGATTGAGGTTGGGAAATTGTATCTATGCTAATTGCGCAGTAAACTCTGCTTGCGAGATGCAGGATTTGCGTGACGTCAGTATGACGCGTTGTTCGCATGTGGCGTTGTAGATACCGCTACATCACTCCCCTCCGGAGACCGGAGGTCGATAGTGGACTGAGTCTTGTATCTTGCGATGTTTGCCAGGCCAGCTGAGGTTCCAGTGAGTCGGAACCGGTTTCCGCATAGTTCACGGTGAGTCGGAACTGTCTGCGGAGTTGTCCACAGTGAGTCGGGGTGGCGCTGCGTTATATTCCAGTGCGTCGGATGTACAGCGCCGGGTTGAGGTTGAGGCTGGCTGCTGCGTCGACCAGGAGAGGGTGCTCTGCTTGTTGACCTGCCGAAAGTGCAGTGTGCTGTGCCGAGGTTGCTGATGAGGCTGAGGGTGATGACCAGGTATGCGCGGACGCTGCATGCTGGTGGTCAGGATACCCGTTGAAGCCGTGGATGCTGGCTGGCTGGGTGACTCGCCGCTAAAGCTTGCGGGAGTGATGATGATGACGTCACGCTGAAGTGTTTGCACGAAGGCTGCGCTGACGTTCATGTCCGGGGTCACCAGTTAGAGGTATGCGGAACAGGGTGTAAAGTTCACTCATACTCTATAGAAAAGGGAGGATCCTCCGACCAGACGGGTATTTTGTCTGGCGGGCAATTGCCCAACGATTGATGTTGGGAAATTGTATCTATGCTAATTGCGCGGTAAACTCTGCTTGCGATATGCAGGATTTGCGTGACGTCAGTATGACGCGTTGTTCGCATGTGGCGTTGTAGATACCGCTACAAAGTAATCAAAATACGCATTTATTACGTGTAATAAACATCAGCCATCTGTTCTGCGAGACTGTGTCCTGCCCACTGCCACTTAAGTTTGGCAATTCTTTGGACTATGTCGGTTACCTTGGTTCTCCTGCGGATATCTTCATTTCTGATTCGATCACGCAGGGAAACTCCAAGCATAGCCCTCTCCATTGCCCTTTGGGTGACTTTAAGCCTTCTAATAAGGCCCACTGTGAGCGACCACGTTTCAGTGCCATAGGTCATCACTAGCAAGACGCACTGGTAAGAAGTCAACTGGCAATCACGTTTACCCACTCGACGTTAGCCGAATGATGCGCGACAATTCACGAACACCTAGTTTCGGCGGGGCCGAAGGTTCGGCCAATCATTGGCTGAAACTAGCCGAAACCGAACCTTCGGTCGGTCCTTAATTAATTTGTAGCTAAAATTGAGTAGGCGATGAGTAATACGTTATCAAACATAAAAAAAATTGCAGAACGCGAAATACATATGAATGATTTGATGATCATTTTGTTGTTGATGTTTTGTGAGTTCACATTGATACAATATTTTGAATCAAAGCTGGAGACATTTAAATTATATCTTTTTGAGGCTGAATGTTAAAGTACATTCACAGCAATCTAAAAGTTCCGCAAAGGGAATTCCGAAGCATAGAAAAACAATCAATGAATGAATCAGTTATAATATTTCCGGTATAACATTATCAATAATGTTGTCGTACAGATAAAGCGCTCACAAATCCGCAAGGGCATGGTGATGGTGTCTCCCGCGCTCAACCCTCAAGCGTGCTGGCAGTTCGAGGGAGAGATCCTGGTGCTGCACCATCCTACCACTATCTCCTCACGTTACCAGGCCATGGGTACGTAACCAATCGGGATAGAATAGCAGACAGCAAAACGTTACAGAAAGGAAGAATTACAATTGTTTAAACAAACCTATAAAAAAAGGAAAAAAAAAAAACTTTTTACTAAAACCAAAAAGGATTTTTACAATGAAATAATATACTAGTTTGTGGCCAATAAGGGCAGTTATTCGTTAATTATAATACAGTAATCACATAAAAACTTTTTTGGCAGCAAACTATATTATTTAAATGTTAAAATCCTTTTAAAGTTTCGTCCCGATTCACCTCGTTTTACGGTATTTGAAAATATTTATACCCTCTTTCACCACATATGGATACACTTAATCGCGGATCTGTTGGCGCTTGAATGACATTCACAGGAAGACGGTTGGTAAATATTTTGAAATACTTTTGTGAAAAACAAGATAGCGTCGTTGATTCGATTTTGAATGCACTCCAAAAGATCTTTGTATACACAGCTACACATCAAGCAATACATTTCCAGTTTTATCTGACCTCGCATTTTATAGGTTTTTCGTACAATCAGAAGTTAGATTATACTGGTTAGGTATAGCTTCATGTGTAGCTGTGCGTACATCTAGTGTGTTCCATTGTTTTATTTTGGAGATAGCCACTGACAAAGAGGCTCTTTTTATTTTATGATAATTTGCACGATACTTACGGAAGTCTTATTCAGAGGCACGTTATACAAACAAGCACCCATACTTATACAGGGTGTAGAAAGACCCATCACATAGCCTTTATATACACATTGTGTATATTCAACTAAGTAACATTGACCAGAATTTATTGTTGGGAAGCGACTTTTGCTATGAAAAGTCACTGTTTACTGCAGCGCGCAATGTAACGCACGCAGGATTGTACTTCTGGGTGCAACAGTGCAGTTCTGGGGGTAAGTATTTAGTTTAAGTGAAACAAAAAAGTTGGAACATTGAACTTCAATATCTCCGAAACCAGATGGTTCCCGGGTATGGTCCAGTACAAAAAATCACAATGACAGGGAGTGCAAGTGACTCTCGGCTTCACTAGCCGTCATTTTACACCGTTTATGTTCGTGTTCCTTAGTGCACTGTGGCAGCATCCGGCAGACAGCGTCGATCCTGACGATGTCTCGCGACTGCCTGCGCACCGGCGACAAGGCCCTTGTGCGCTTCCGCTTCATCAAGCATCCCGAGTATCTCAAGAGGGGGCAGAGGATGGTGAGGATATTTTACTGCCATTGTTAAAACTTGTATAGTCAACCTCGTAATTGATTACCACTTTTGACAAATTCTCCCAGTAAAATGAAACTTCACTAAGATTAAATGTCAAATTGCTCCTGAGACGAAAGCGAAAGTAGCCCCGTAAATTCAAATTTGTAGGTCAATATTAAATTTGTTGATCAAAATATGATTCACGATCTTAACAAATATGTATTTACAAAATTATTATCATAAATGCTAATACAACTATCATTCTCAAATGTTATTTTCACTAGAGCAATTTGTAGGGTAGGGTACTTACGCCGGGAGCAGCAAACACTGCGTTACCGTGCTTCGGCTGACAGATCTCGGCTACAAGTGACAGTCCAGGAATGTGAGGCCTGGTTTGGGTGGAATCCCGATGGGTCTCTTGAACACATAAGATATCATGAATGCGTCTTGCGAGATCATTCAGAAAGAATTTCTGCTTTATCCTGAGAGAACCCTTCGATGTTGATTGAGATACACACAAGGCTGGTTTTGTTTGGCCCTGAGAAGGGCCGATTGAAACTTATAATTGCCATCGTGGTGAAAGAATTAGCCTATCGACAGAAGTCGATTGCCCAGGGTGCGCCAGACGTAACAAAAGGTCGGATGATACGTCACTCGGGGAGGCTCCTTTCATGCACCGAATCCTATCCGCGTTGCTGAATTTTGGGCCAAACAAATTTAAGAAAAAAACTATATTTTTGCCATCGACACGCTAAGAAGATTCTCAGATATGCAAAAAATATCTTTACGTTTTATGACGTGCAAAAGAAAGTGACATTATGGTGGTAAAGTAATTACGAGGTCGACTATATAGACATAGAAAGTGGACGAAGAATATTGCGTACATGGCGTTCTTCACAAGTTCATAGCATTGACGTATCGTACAGGTGTTCCGTGAAGGTCGCACGAAAGCAGTCGGTAACGTGCTGCGACCAGAACCCGCCGCCGTGAAGACGCAGCCGCGCACCACCAACACGCGACATGACCGACGCGCGCAGCAGTCGCACGACAAGCCCGACACGCACGCCACACATGTGGTAAGATGGCGGCGCTGATATGTCACATGAAATCAACTCTAAAAGACTGTCGTTAACTTTTTGACATATTTTTATTCAATATCTGTGAATGCAGTTCAAAATGTCGGAAAAGTTAAGGACAGTGTCCTAAAATCGTTTTCCTTATCTACAACGGTCAAAGTATCAGCTCTTACAGCCCCGTTTCAAAAATCAAACCCTGTACAGGACATGGGAAAAAATTCGAAAATATTTGCCTCCTTGATGTGTGTAAAAATATGTGGCAAATCAAAGCAATTTATTAGTAGAATCTATTGTGTGATTTTATGTTGCAGCAAGAGAGTGACGTGACAGCGACAGACTCTCCGTTCGAGGTGCAAGCGGACAAGCGCGGCGCGGCGGGCGGCGGAGGCGGCGCGGGCGCAGCGCGGCGGCCGCGGCGGCGCCACGACAAGCCGCCCGACGCGCCCGCCGTCACCGCCGCCGCACACTAACGTGGCGCGGCGGGCGGCGGCGGCGGCGCGGGCGCAGCGCGGCGGCCGCGGCGGCGCCACGACAAGCCGCCCGACGCGCCCGCCGTCACCGCCGCCGCACACTAACGTGGCGCGGCGGGCGGCGGCGGCGGCGCGGGCGCAGCGCGGCGGCCGCGGCGGCGCCACGACAAGCCGCCCGACGCGCCCGCCGTCACCGCCGCCGCACACTAACGTGGCGCGGCGGGCGGCGGCGGCGGCGCGGGCGCAGCGCGGCGGCCGCGGCGGCGCCACGACAAGCCGCCCGACGCGCCCGCCGTCACCGCCGCCGCACACTAACGTGGCGCGGCGGGCGGCGGCGGCGGCGCGGGCGCAGCGCGGCGGCCGCGGCGGCGCCACGACAAGCCGCCCGACGCGCCCGCCGTCACCGCCGCCGCACACTAACGTGGCGCGGCGGGCGGCGGCGGCGGCGCGGGCGCAGCGCGGCGGCCGCGGCGGCGCCACGACAAGCCGCCCGACGCGCCCGCCGTCACCGCCGCCGCACACTAACGTGGCGCGGCGGGCGGCGGCGGCGGCGCGGGCGCAGCGCGGCGGCCGCGGCGGCGCCACGACAAGCCGCCCGACGCGCCCGCCGTCACCGCCGCCGCACACTAACGTGGCGCATCACACATCCTCAGCCAGCTGCCACTATCTGTCAGCCTGCCACTTGCCAGTCCGTCTACACAGCGCCGAGCGGCCCGAACCGGAAGGTTTACAGATATTTTCTAGCAGTACAAGAGACGGGCGCTAGGGAGTGAAATTTTTAATATTCTCCGAATTGATGACGATATTGCCAGATTTTAATAAAAATTCAAAATTATGAATGTCAACAGTGTGAAACTTTGAAGTTTGAAGGTACTCCTGTAAATATTTTCTTTATAGTTTTATGAAATTATTTGTTAATATTTAATTAGCATCCCTAGCGCAGCTAATTCGGTCCAGAAGCACTAAATCAGAGTACAAGGTACATAGGTCTCATGACGATGCTGCGTCACTAGTTGTAAAGTACGCGGTACAGTTCTATATCTAATGTAGTGTGTGTTTACTGATTAGTGCACACTTGGGACTACAGTTACATATTATTAACTAAACTATACTTACCTATAACTTAATAGATGGTCTCTTAATCTGTAAGGTTTCTGAAAATTCTTCAAGTTTATAATAAATATATTTTTCATAGTTAAACAATATAAGCGTGTGTGACATATAACAGTACAACAGGAACAGAACATGCAGCTTTGCATCTTGATTTTCTATATTTTTTATCAGAATAGCTATTTTTTGTTGCTAAAATTCTAATTATTTTAAGCAAGATTCTTGAGGATTACTGTTGTTTTGGAATTTATAGTTTTATTTAATTTTGCTTGATTATACTGATTTCAATGTGATTGATATTTTCATTGAGCAGTCTAGGTTCAATCAACATGATGTTGGTCAGAGGGATGAATCTGTTGTACTTTATTGTTGGAACTATTACAAATAATGCAATAATATTAGTGTTAGTGAGGCTAGCTGCTCTACTCCATATCATAACTCAGTATTTTGATTACTTCACAGTACCATAACTATGTGATTTTTATAGTTTAAGAAAATGAATATTTTTATGGTTTGTTCAGAGTGAGTGAAATAAAACTAGCTCGGATTAACTATGCAGTATTATTTAATGCCTACAAGTGAAAAAGTAATGGCTAAATACACATACAGCAGAATTTTAGACTAAACTAAAATTATTTACATTATTTCTTCAATTGTTTCTTAGCATCCTGAATCCCTTCCTTTACGTTTTCATTTAATTTTTTTAAGAATGACATGATTCTGTTGACTTGTTCAGGATTTAACTTATCCATGTCTCCCAACTTCTGCTTGCTCCTGTAGAACATGGACACTGCCATCTGTGCAGCACGCCTCACAGGGTAGGACTCTGCAATCTTCTGCACAAGGTGTTCATTGTTGGCAAGGTATCTTAGTAAAGCTCTGAGAGGCATAGTATTGAGATAAGTCACTTGAATGAAGTTTCAAATGAGCACATATTACGATACTTCTGTAAGAGCTCTCTTTTCAGCCTCAGCTGTGTTCGCAGTATTTCAAACTGCTTCAACTGGTCCTGCTTGTTGTAATCTATGCCAGGCAACCGCTTTATCTGGAACAAACCATAGTGCATAAACTTTTATATCTCAGATTGTTAAGTTATGTAAACTAACCTACAATATTGATAATGCCAAATAAATTCGAATCTGAACAGATACTATGTTAACATGGATTATAGTCAAATAGTCATTATTACCTGAGTACGCGCTATATCAAATTTCTTTTGCAATTCGAGCACCCGTTGACTGCAGTCTTGAGATTCCCTGGCTTTGGCAGAGTTGTCATGGAAGTCCCTCTCAACACTAAAAAATAGAAATATTTACAATACTTACGTTTATACAGTGATCAAAATGATGACGTTTAACTAAAAATAAGAGCACTTAAAAAAGTACCTTCGTATTATTTCGTAAACAATCGGTAAGAAATCTACATCTACGTCTTGCACAGATATAGGACTAAAGTTGTTTTGTTCAGAATGATCTGTGTTATTTTCCATCGTATGAAGGTGGCATGAGCTGTACACAAATGAAAAAAACGCACTTGCCTAAATATAAACGCTATCAATAAACTAAAACCTAATTTTACAAAAAAATACCAATCAGACAAGCAGACTAAAAGACAAATACGGTCAATATTGTTAATGTCATATTGACATTTGTTGTCACTGTGGTATGGTTAGTATGGTCCACAGTTGTCAATCATAATCTTATTTTTCTAAAGTGGCAAGCAATGCTGAATTTCTTGGGCATGAGCTCTTAGGGGAATTTTAGACGACCAATGCGTTAATCTGATTCAGAGGGTTCAATATGAATCATACAAAACTTTGGAATGGGCAACAGCTTCGTCTTTCTGGCTGAGCGACTCCTTGATAATTGAAAAATGCCAACGTAAATTATTTCTTTGAAATATGCTATAAGTTTGTGTCCGAACGGATGTTTTGCGAGATTTTGCGTCAATGGTGTTACAAACTGAGTTAATCTGGAAACAAAGTAACAAAGAACACACATTAAAAAAAAATTAGATTGATCGTCTAAAATCCCCATACTGAAATTTCAATTTACGGCATGGTTGGCGCTATGGTTAAGCAATTGACTGCTGCGCTGCGTGTCGCGACTTCGATTCCCGCACGGAACAAATATTTAAATTAAAACGTATTATTATTATTTCGTTTAAATTTTTAAATTTAAACGAAATCAAAATGTAACATAATCATAACTACATAAATACCACGGAGTGCAAAGTTCGACGACGGCGGTAAACCTTGCTGCGTTGCCGTCACCACACGACGCTGGCAGAATAGTCGACACAAAGAAGAAAAAAATATATATATAATTTGTATGACCTACAAGTAGTTGTTCCGAGTCTGGATGTTTGTGTATGTGAGTTTAAATGTTTGTAAACGCACCCACGATACAGGAGAAATACCTAGTGTGCGGAAAAGTTAAAAAAAAAAAAGAAAAAAAAAATATGGTAATAAACAATGAAAGAAACATGACTTGACTTAAAAGCCTCAGTAGCCAAAATATAGTGTATAGTCTATGAGTAGCCAGTTCATTCCAAAAAAAAGAGCAACGCTGTCATTTTGACAAAGTTTGACAAGTTGGTTGTACAATTGTTAATTTGTTAAATGGTGTGCGCTGTGTTTATTATGAGAATTTCTAATTAAAATTAAAAAAATGGATGAGGTTGCTAAACTAGAACATCTTTCGCTTGTGTCGAAACTCTGCACTGAGCTGGACAACCATCTAGGATTGAACGATAAAGATTTAGGTAAGTTTAAATGTCTAAACATAATGGTGATGCTATTGGTGTTCTTCCTGATGCAATTCAATTTTACCTTATTTGGACATTTCTTAGTGGATTCGGGCCCTGAATTTGCGTAGAATTTCCTAGATTCTTGTGCATGTTCATTCAAGAGTTGTTGAGTCCCACTTCTTATGACCGCCATCCGCCACCGCATGCCTATTGTCCTGGTGGCTGACACCGTTTCTTTTTAATGAAATAAAATTCCTACACTCATGCTTTTTCCGTGGGTGTAGGTGGAAACTAATAATTACCACATCCTTTTATAGAAAGTAGATGTTATAGAATTCCAACTATTAAATTTTATCATAAATTTTTCAGCTGAATTTATCATTGACATAGCTGACAAGAATCCTACATTCGACTGTTTCAAGAAGGCACTCATTGAAAATGGAGCTGAGTTTTCAGATTCATTTATGACTAATTTATTGCGAATCATACAGCACATGAAACCTGCCAACAACACTACACAAAAAGGTGAAACTAGCAATGAAAGTTCAGACCCAATGGCTAATAAGTTTCCAGGTCTTGCTATTCCCAACGAGAAGCCTCCCACATTCTCATCAGATGAAGAGAGTGAAGAAGAAGAGGATTCTAAGAAAAACAAAAGACTAACAGCAAAAGAAATATTTAAAGATGAATTAAAGACTAAAACAAATGATTCTGTCGTTGATCAAGCTATGGCTGAGTTGGAAGCCCTGGCACCATCACAAGGTTCTCTTACAGCTCCTATAAAAGAACCTTTGAAGAAAGAAATTATTAAATTTGATGTGAAAAAAAGAGAACGGAGCCGCAGTCCTGAGCATAAGGACATAAGTAGAAAAAGAGAACGATCTAGAGATAGAGACAGGGATAGAAAAAGTAGGTCCAGAGAGCGAGAAAGAGATAGAAAAAGTAGGCGTAGCAGGAGTAGAGACAAGAGGAGCCGTAGTAGAGACCGTAGGAGTAGAAGTAGAGACAAAGACAGAGATAGAAGAAGACGCTCCAGGAGTCGCCCCACCTCTAGTCGTCATAGGTCAAGAGACAGGCAAAGGAGATCAAGATCTAGAGGACGGGGATCCCCAACTAGAAGTAGGATGTCCCCAAGTAAAGGGAGGTCATCCCCACCCAGAGGAAGGGGATCCCCAAGTAAAGGCAGGTCATCCCCACCCAGAGGAAGGGGATCCCCAAGTAAAGGCAGGTCATCCCCGTCTAAACGAAGGTCATCACCTCCAAGAGGGAGGGGGTCACCCTCTCATGAAAGAGAACACAAATATGGTGACTATGGCAAGAAGTTTAAGAAGAAGAGTCCTGAGGTTGAAATGAGTGATGACCCTGACCCTGGGAAAGTAAGTACCAGTTTTTTATGTATTTTTTATATCTTCCGTGATGATTATTATGCTGATGATTATTTGTCTGACAATTCTGACAAATCACTTTTGACATTATTATTTTATTTGTTGTTGATTGAAGATTCAACATTCTATATTGATCATTTGTGAACAATAGTTTCATCATGTCTATTTCAAATACCCAGATTTTACTAGTTATTAAGTGTTTTGAAAGTTACACACAACAATAACCTAAGGTTGACTTGTAGAAAATGCCTCGGGCATTAGTTCTGTCTTTATAGAGTATTTTTTTTTACTTGTGCATAAAGTTTTAATAAATAAAATCTTTTTCTCAGATCTACAGTGGAAGGATAGCAAACATAGTACCATTTGGTTGCTTTGTACAAATTGAGGGTGTGAGGAAGAGGTGGGAGGGTCTGGTACACATCTCTCAGCTGAGGACCGAGGGCCGCGTCACCAATGTGTCTGATGTCGTCAACAGAGGGGATAAAGTTAAGGTAAGATATAAAAATAGGTTTAACAAAGATTTCAATTAGGTAATTAAAACTGGGTTTGAAAATTGGAAGGACTTGTATGATTGCCCTTGTTGTGCCATCATGATTTGGTGATAGTGTGTTTCTTGTTATTGCATAATATGAGTTAATAAACTCATAAACAGGGAATCTTTAAAAAATCTACCATTTCTACACTCTTTATTGAACAAAAAAGTTATCTTATGTTTTGTGTTGTTCAGGTCAAAGTGTTGTCAATGACTGGACAGAAAGTGTCTCTGACTATGAGGGATGTGTGTCAAGAAACTGGCAAAGATCTGAACCCAGCATCACATGCACATTTGGAGGTAAATATAAAGCATAAAACTGTATTTATTATTATTATTGTATACTAAACTGCATTAAGCAGTTGTTGTGTTTGTAATTATATACTTATAAAAATGTATTTCTATACGATTATATTTTCCGTATATTAGGCTGAACGCGAAGGTCGCAATCCAGACCGTCCTCCGCCAAACGCCACGGTGTTGGCAGGCTTGCAGGGCGGTCTCGATCCTGACGAAGACTCCAGTCGGAAGAGGGTCACCAGGATCTCCAGCCCTGAGCGTTGGGAGATCAAACAGGTAAGAGAAACTGACGGAAAATTTAACCTGAAAAAAAAAAAAAAAAATGAGAATAAAACTGCAACTTACTTACTTCAGCTGGCTCTACTATCACTAGTCCATGAACTTCAATGCTACATGTAACTATCAATACATTTTTTGTAAACACACTTTATAAATACGGAAATCCATTTAATTCACAAATAATCGTGGACAACTCTGCAAAGAAAAAATCTGCTCTTTTACCAATGGTATATATACACTTTTTCTTAATCCATCTTTTAATGGGTCATTCTACAAGTCACACATGTTTATGATTCAATTTCAACTTTCGATTCAAACTAAACAAGAAGCACAATAATGGCGGACAACAGTGCTGTCATTGCACTGAAGAGCTTTCAGTTTTTAACCCCATTGATAAACTCATTTCTACTCCACAGATGATATCATCAGGAGTCATAGACAAGAGCGAGTTGCCGGACTTCGATGATGAGACAGGTTTGTTGCCGAAAGACGAAGACGGCGAGGCTGACATCGAGATAGAGCTGGTGGAAGAAGAACCTCCCTTCTTACAAGGTCACGGCCGCGCCCTTCATGACCTGTCACCTGTCAGAATTGTGAAGAACCCAGACGGCTCCCTCGCACAAGCCGCCATGATGCAGTCAGCGCTATCAAAAGAGAGAAGAGAACAGAAGATGATACAGAGAGAGGCAGAGATGGAGAGTGTACCCATGGGACTGAATAAAAATTGGATAGATCCTCTACCTGAAAGCGATGGTCGAGCTTTAGCTGCCAACATGAGAGGGACGGGTATAACTCCTCAAGATCTACCAGAGTGGAAGAAGCATGTGATTGGTGGGAAGAAGTCTTCTTTTGGCAAGAAGACGAATTTGTCTCTTTTGGAGCAGAGGCAGTCCCTACCCATCTATAAGTTGAGGGATGAATTGACTAAGGTTTGTATGAGTGAACTTTTATCTCTCTTAGGGCTGTTTTTTCAATCGACAGAAATTTTTTATTCGTGGAATAAAATTGACGTCTGACAGTTTTTGTATGGAAGAACTGTCAAAAATTCAAAATTATTCCTGCAATAAAATTATCTGGCATTGGAAAAATCAGACCTTAATTTATATCTGTCTTCCCAAAACTAATAGGTTTGTCTGTTCTATGTAACTCTGAAACATTCTTTTCGATTAAGAATATATATTTCTATAGCTTGAAATCAATTGACAGGCCTGTTGGTCTAGTGGTTAGTGACCCTGACTGCTATGCCGGAGGTCGTGGGTTCGATTCCCACCCAGGACAAATGTTTGTGTAATGAGCACGATCATTTGTTCTGTGTCTGGGTGTAATTTATCTATAGTATTTATATATTTAGAAATATATAAGTATGTTTATCAGTTGTCTAGTACCCATAACATAAGCTCTGCTTAGCTTGGGACTAGATGGCGTTGTGTGATAGTTGTGGAATATTTATTTATTATTATTTATTTATTAATTATATTTAACAAGATAGTTCAAATAATTTCCCTACCAAAAATCCATCAAACATTTTGACATTCTTTCTTCACACCACACCAGGCTGTAGCCGACAACCAGATCCTGATAGTAATTGGTGAGACTGGGTCTGGCAAAACAACTCAGATCACTCAGTATCTCGCGGAATGCGGCCTGACCGCTCGCGGTAAGATCGCGTGCACGCAGCCGCGTCGTGTGGCCGCCATGTCTGTGGCCAAGCGAGTGGCGGAGGAGTTCGGGTGTCGGCTGGGGCAGGAGGTCGGCTACACCATCCGGTTTGAAGATTGTACGAGTCCTGAGACTGTTATCAAGTAAGTGTACACTACTTTTGGCATCTTTTCACATAAAATGTCACTGATCCCTTAATTCGGCAGAGATTACTGATTGCAAAAAATCTGCTCATCGTGCAATAGTAAATTACCACGTTTGTAACTGCAATGTTTACATTTCTATGTCGTCAGAAAATATAAGCCTGATATCGCCAATCCGCATTGAGTAAGCATACTATTCAATGCTCATTACTTCTTCTCTTTATGAGAAGAGGCATTTGTCCTGGTGTGGGACAGCACTAGGATCACAATTATTTTATTACTATATCTATTTGTTAATGTGAGTGGAAACGCCGGCAGGGGGACCCCTAAAATATAGTGACCTTATTAGGGATGTTCTTCAGAAAGGTTAGCTGCGTAGTACTAACAACCGGTGTGTATGGCCAGATGTATGAACGGAAACGAAGCAAAAAGAGTGTGTAAGGATCGAAGCAGGTGGAGTTCTGTAGTGTCTATCTGTTCCCATGGGAAAAAGGTGTGTGTTAATACATGTGTGTATGTTCTTAATTGTTTAATGTTCCTTTCTCAGGTACATGACAGACGGTATGTTACTCCGCGAGTGCCTCATGGACCTGGACCTCAAATCCTACTCCGTCATCATGTTGGACGAGGCTCACGAGCGCACCATCCACACTGACGTACTCTTTGGCTTGCTAAAACAAGCCGTGCAGAAGCGACCGGAGCTCAAACTGATCGTCACATCAGCTACCCTAGACGCTGTCAAGTTCTCGCAGTACTTCTTCGAAGCCCCCATCTTTACTATCCCCGGTAGAACCTTCCCTGTTGAAGTCATGTACACCAAGGAACCAGAAACTGATTATCTAGACGCATCTTTGATTACTGTGATGCAAATACATTTGAGGGAACCTCCGGGAGATATTTTGCTGTTCTTGACTGGTCAGGAGGAGATTGATACAGCTTGCGAGATTCTGTATGAGAGGATGAAGTCTTTAGGCCCAGATGTGCCAGAACTAATCATTCTACCCGTATACTCCGCGTTGCCGTCTGAAATGCAAACGCGTATCTTCGAGCCAGCACCCCCCGGCTCAAGAAAGGTCGTCATAGCTACTAACATTGCGGAAACTTCGCTGACCATCGACGGAGTTTATTATGTTGTTGACCCTGGTTTTGTGAAGCAAAAAGTTTATAATTCGAAGACTGGAATGGACTCCTTGGTTGTGACACCTATTTCACAGGTAAATATATGATGATCAAATTAATAATCGTGATAATAAAAAACTTTTTAAACTCATATTCAAGACCCCGTATACCTACTTTTCGCTGTTTAAAGTTTATTATCTTTATTCATTTAATGTTTTTTTGTTTGGTACAGGCAGCAGCAAAACAGCGAGCGGGTCGCGCTGGCCGGACGGGCCCCGGAAAGTGTTACCGACTGTACACGGAGCGCGCCTACAGGGACGAGATGTTACCCACGCCAGTGCCTGAGATTCAGCGCACTAATCTTGCCACTACCGTATGTATTCACGACTGAGAATATCGCCGTTATTGTTACTTTGCTCAAGCAGATGTAATGGCACAAGTTAGCTCTCTCTTAGATGTTTTGGCTGTCACTTGGCTAACGTTCAAAACTTCGAAGCCTTGGGATTAGTTCCCTTCCTCTCCTATTGTGTCGATAAGCACAAAAATAGTTCATACCGTAGTGACTGACACAACTTTCAGAAACCTGGGAGTGGGCTCACTTCCATACTACAAAATAAAATCTATCTTGTTTGATATAAACGTAATGTTTTATATCCAGGTGCTGCAACTAAAGACGATGGGTATCAACGACCTGCTGCACTTCGACTTCATGGACGCGCCGCCGGTGGAGTCGCTCATCATGGCATTGGAACAACTGCACTCCTTGTCCGCGTTAGACTCGGAAGGGTTGCTCACCAGGCTTGGACGAAGGGTATGTAGACCAAAACAATCACGTTTACATAGACACAACGAAACGATTTGGAAGGCTGTATAGAAAAATAAGCTCTATGTTGTAAGAAATGAGAGTTCAAAATGCGAGATATTAAAATTGGGGATAGTTGTTTGCAAATTAAACCATATGACGAAGCCTGAAAAATCTAATTTAAACGAAATATTCACAGGCAATGATTTTAATATACAATTACGTGTTACCTTTACCAAACTGGCTGCACTCATATATATATGAGTGCACTACACTATGCCCTACAAGTAGTTGTTCCGGGTCTGGCTGTTTGTGTATGTGAGTTTAAATGTTTGTAAACGCACCCACGATACAGAAGAAATTCCTAGAGTAGGGCAACGTCTAAAAAAAAAATTTTTGAACCACAATATATCGAGTTCAAAAAGTCTATAAAGTTTACCCATTTACCCAACCTAAATAAAACATACTAAAACTTTCTTTGCTTTACAGATGGCCGAATTCCCGCTCGAACCAAACCTCTCAAAGATCCTTATCATGTCTGTAGCACTACAATGCTCAGACGAAATCCTGACCATAGTGTCAATGTTGAGCGTCCAGAACGTGTTCTATCGACCCAAAGACAAGCAGGCACTGGCTGACCAGAAGAAGGCTAAATTCAACCAGCCGGAAGGCGACCACCTGACGTTGTTGGCCGTGTATAATAGTTGGAGGAACAATAAGTTCTCTAACGCATGGTGCTATGAGAACTTCGTGCAGATCCGCACGTTGAAACGGGCACAGGATGTTAGAAAACAACTGCTTGGTATTATGGATAGGTGAGTTGTGATAACAGTTCATTTTATTTATCACTAGAGGTCGGCACAGTTTCTCCGATGCTTTCCTGTCAGTCGCCACTTCATCGTTCACTCTCAGTTCATCCATGTCATACTCCACAAATAATATAACCTATCGAAATCAATTGCTGGATAAGGTCTGAACCAATTACTGATAGAACATCCAGCTTTTCGCTTTTCTGCAACAAATCAATCACCACTATTATTTATTGATAATACTTTATCTGAGGCTTGCATTCATTGTTTCATTACAAAATCAAACTTTTATTTTCCCAACCGATTTAAATTCCTATTTATAATTTCGCCAGGCATAAGTTGGACGTGGTATCGGCGGGTAAGAACACGGTGCGCATCCAGAAGACGATATGTTCCGGTTTCTTCAGGAATGCGGCCAAGAAGGACCCACAGGAGGGGTACAGGACTCTGGTGGACAGCCAGGTGGTCTACATACATCCTTCTAGTGCGCTCTTCAATAGGCAGCCGGAATGGTAAGATTTTAAATTTTGGACTTGATAAATACTTTTAAAAAACGAATTGAATAAGATTTTTAAAGAGCACCATGTTCTCTACTATCAGTTCCGGGTTTCATGGGTTCGCATCAATGCGTGTTCGCATGAACTTATGGGCGCCTAGACCTTTTATAATGGTTTCCAATATTACAAAAATGTAACTTTCATACATATACTCACACTTTTATTTTAATGTTAACTTTTATCATAATCAGGGTTATCTACCACGAGCTTGTCCAAACAACGAAGGAGTACATGCGCGAAGTGACCACCATAGACCCGAAGTGGCTGGTGGAGTTTGCGCCAGCATTCTTCAAGTTCTCCGACCCCACCAAACTGTCCAAGTTCAAGAAGAACCAGAGACTAGAGCCGCTCTACAACAAGTACGAGGAACCGAACGCCTGGAGAATATCAAGAGTACGCAGGAGAAGAAATTAAACTGTCCACTGCCAATGCTAGATCTAATTTTACTTCAAATTATATTGATAAGGAATGCGTAATGTAGTTTTCTTTATGTTGTTATTATCCATTTATACTTACCCTATCCTACATATCCCTATACGATTATAGAAATCAAATCACTCCTCGAACATGTCTAAAACAAACTAACTGACGCGATATTACAGTCTACTACTGTGGCCCTGCCAGAGGGAGTGGTTACGTGCATAGACTATACACTTTTATAACTGAGAGTTACGTGAACGTCTTACTAGCAGGGTAAGCACCTATTGGACATTCTGGCTATCATATATCGGTCACTCTCTGCATCAGAGAAGAACGGATTTAACTTTTAAAAATATATAAGACATTGTTGGAACGAAGTTCTTTAACGCAGCTTGTGGTAGGAGTGAACTGGTAGAAATCGTCAGGTGACGAAAAAGCGTTATGACCCCTCCGTGCGATCCGTGACAAATCGTTTCTGGGGGTGTTAGAGCAGGTAGTGACGTCAAAATGAAAATCCAAGATGGCGACTGCAAATATATTGTAATTTTCCGTCATGGGTGTCGTTTTCATGGTTTTCGAGGGTGCTGAAGCCCAAAAAGAGGTCAAAATGAAAATCCAAGATTGCAGTAACTTCACGAAAGTTTCTAAAAATTTATATTAGATGACTGTACTAAAAACGTGTATTAAATTCACACTTTCTCATATAACATCTTTCTATTATATACGAGTATGTGTGAGTGCGACTATCGCGTAAGAATCTTCGCTCCTGACGGGGGTTCCCCGACCGCACACGTTTTTATTAAAGTTTTGGAACGGCTTGCTTACTAATATTAGTAGAAATCGTCACATAACGAAAAAGCGTTTTGCCCCCTTTATGCGATTTGAGAAAGATAGTTCTTGGTTTTAGAAGGGTGCTAAAGCCGATAGTGAGGTCAAAATGAAAATCCGAGATTTTCGTTTCGTTGTATTTACGCGTTAAAACATTCTATGTCATTGGTTGAATTGGTGTGTAAGTGTAACGAAACGTTAATGTCAAAGTCAAAAACTCAAAGTGAGAATCTGTCTGTGGGGATTTTTACTAAAACTAAGTAAATTTATGGAATAAAATGAGCTGAAACAGCGTAATTAGTTACGCAATACATCTGATAACTTATCGTAAAACTGCACACAGTAAATTTGAAGAGTCATGGACTTCTTTTCGGAAATAATCGGCGAAACAGTGATCCTTGGAATAGATACTCTAATATTGGGGTTTTGTGTGAAACAGCTGAGTAAATGTAAACATATCCTGAATGCTTTGCAGGTAAACACAATACCTTTGATTACTACAATTGCATATAATCTGTAACACCAGTTTTATTCTACCTATTACAAACCTGGGTTATATCTGTAGACAGAGTAAACTATCACATTGCTGATACTCTATTTACTTTAACTTTGGTGTAGCTTCACGAAAAATTTGACATTAAATACATTTGAATTTTTTATTTTCCATAGATATATATTTATTTATCCTCCACTGCTCTAATAAAAAAATGCAATTTATCCTCATACTGGAACGCCATATAGCAATTACACCTACAGAGCAAGAATACTTGTAAATTCACTAGTTCCCTTGGCATGTCGTTGTTTTTCATAAAAAAAGAACAGGTTATAGTAATTCAGTATCATAAAAACATTGCAGACAGCTCCTGTGCTAGACATAGACTCGACGCTGAACAAGGAGATCAATAAGTACTCCAACAACACCATCCCGTATGTGGTGATCAGAGGACTGGTGAAGCCACTCGGCAACCCCGTCACCAGTAACTATAACAACTCAGTGACAGGTGTGGTGCAGAGGTAAGGATTAAACCCCATTTTTGTTAAAATAAATGTTGAAGCCATTTATTTGTCAGAAACACAGTACTTATGATGTCCATACATTATGAAAAGGTTTAAGTACATGTTTCTCCATTAACTGCTAAACAAATATTAGTTACAAGATTTGAAATAAATGAGTCAATAAGGATAAAATTAGATGGATTAAAATGAATTGGAATACTCCTTATTATACCTTAACAATATTGGCATATTCAGAAATTAAATAGTGCATTTTTAAACAATGTCATCAATAGGTACCTGATATTTTGTATTATCATGAAACAGTGCTGACTATCTGCTAAAATAATTGCATGTGATATTAGCTATACTGTGATAAAGTTCATCATAATAATCAATGAATGTTTGCATTACTTGTAACAGTAACAAGGTGAAGTGTGTGCATAATAAATATATCATATTTATGTTAAGACATGAGTGCCTCACACTTCTGTAAAGTGTTATCCAAATAGATAAATTAATGTTAGCAACTTGTCTTGAGGGGAAACAACTATTGACCTTCTGTATTTAGTACTTACCTGTTATTTTTAATTTTTTCGTGTCTTATTCATTTCAGGCTCACAATCAAAGAGCATGTCATAGCCAGGACATCAGCAGGTTTCTGGTCGGACCAGACACGCACTATACATGAAGTGTGCAACTCCACACCCTTCGTGCTCAACAATGGGAAGTACAGCATTGAGGTGGTGGATGCACTCACAGCTGAATTGCTTGGTAAGTGAATCTAAGCTAATATTATAATCTAAACTAATATTATAAAGCTGAAGAGTTTCTTTGGTTGAACGCGCTAATCTCAGGAACTACTGGTTCGAATTGAAAAATTATTTTTGTGTGGAATAGTCCATTTATCGAGGAACGCTTTAGGTTATATAACATCACGCTGCCGGACACGCTGAGGAGCGGGGCATCAATGGAAAATGTTGCAAAAACGGGAAAAAATATTCCTTTTTGAGAGCTTCCGTTGCGTGCGCTGCGTAAACGGTTTAAGTTACGCAAAAATCATGTAAGATGGAATTGTTCCTCTTTAAAAGTTCAAAAAAAAAAGTCCGCGATCTTTTAAGATTGACTCACTATAACCTTTTTTATGGTAATCAAATTTGTTCGAAATTAATGCATTATTTGCGAACGTGTTTTATCAACATGATATTAATCCTTATCCAAATAAATACGTTATTCACCACAAGTATTTAATTGTGAACAAAATTTCCCTTGACATCACTTGATTTCAATCAACATCTTAGGAGATATCATAATTTTAATATAACTCCGCAACAAAATAGCTGTATGATAACTTTCGGGTCGGTTCAATTCACGCGCGCATGACGCGCAAAGCGGGCGAAGGGGAGCGACGCTGGCCGGCGGGCGAGGGGGAGGGGCTTTTATCCAACCGCGATAGCCGACACCAAAGAGTATAATAATAATACGAGAGGCCGACACTCACGCGGACGACGTCGCGGGCAACAGCTAGTTTTTAAATATGACCATTGAGGCCTTCTTATTTTTTCTAGCATTTTATCACTATTGTGGGCGCAAAAAAAGATACAAACCTCTAAATTTTGTGCAACTTCGGTCAATACTTATCCTACAATATGTCCTGATATTCACGCCACCTTTGTTGCATAGTGTGCCGCCTCCTGCCCTCCCATATGTTACATAATTATTGTGGTTTTACGTTTAGTTTCTAGGTAGTCAAGTTTATCAGAATTAATTATTTTACAGACATGGATGTCATATCAGACAAGTTCGAGCCGATGTCGCCCGGTGTCATTGACCACGTGTGGGGGTTCTTCTCCGGCGTCCGACAGCGTGGCCTCCAGACTATGGAGGAGATGCTTCGGGACGGCTCCTACATCACGGCCATAGGAGAGCTCAGCCGGAGTAACACAGGCGAGATGAGGATACAGCCGCCTAAAGATGGCCTCCCCTTATATCTGACGACGGCTACCAAATCAAGTTTGCTGAAACGGCTGGCCAGTTCGAGGGACTTTTTAAGGTATTATTATTATTCATTTCATCAACTCAGCTCATCGCAGTCCACTGCTGCCTCTCCCAGGCTGCGCCACAACATGCTGTTCTCCACCGTCCATGCGGAGGACAGCATGTTGTGGCGCGATCGGCAAGCGTAGTGTGGGAGGTCCCCCAACTAGATGGACGGACGATCTAAAGAAGGTGGCTGGGACAAGTCTGTCCCAGCCACCTTCTTTAGATCATCCGTGCGCGTCCGTATGCGGTCTCCACTCCAGGACTCGCCTGCTCCACCGGCCATCGGTCCAAACATGGCCAGCCCACTGCCACTTCAGTTTCATTATTCATTTATTTCAGGCAATTAGGGTCCATAGAAAAACAATACATAAATATAAAGAATACTTATTTAAAATTAATACAAAAAAAAAACCAAACATTAAACTAATGTGTAAAGTCGGCGATGTACTTATTGGTATGCTAAACATGGGCCATTCCATAGATATGATAAGCACGAAAGCGCTAAATGAGCTACTAAGCAACAAAATTGATCTCATCTTAATCGAATGTTTCATTCACAGAGTACTGCTAGTAATTTTCGGCACGGTAGCAGCGGCGGCGTCGTGTCGCGTGGCGTACAAGTACATGAAGCGTCGCCGGCGCCGCGCGCTCGAGGACTCCATGAAAAAACAACTCGCGGCAGGACGCCGGGAGCGACGTGCGCATGCGCGGGAGAAGAACCTTGCTGATGTGCAGCTGTGTGTCGTGTGCACGGAAAACCCTAAAGAGGTAGGCGCCACAGAGCACAGTCAGTAACGAAAGCCGATTAGCAGTTCAGTTTTTTAAATTATAATTAAAAAATAACTAGAGCAGTAAATCACAACACAAACAACTTGACTCGACGTTACGTAAAAGTCTTAAGACCAAAAGCGACTGTCGTCGCGCGAATAATTACGCGTTCGTTTACCAGAGTAATGACGTAAATAATACGCGACTTGATTGATCGTCTTGGTATGTCATATTCATATGCAAGAGCGCCACGATCGCTTGCGGTTAGGGCGCATCCTGACGCAGGGTTATGAATGATGTTGCGTGCACTTAGATGAAATCTAAAATTGACAGTTTTAAATTGACCGTAACTTTTTATGCAGAGCTGCAGGGCCAAGGTAACAAATAGTTATTCAACTTTATCATAATCTTTTTCAGATCATCCTACTTCCCTGCGGCCACGTGTGTCTCTGTGAGGACTGTTCAGACAACATCACAGACCACTGCCCCATCTGTCGTGAGAGGATAGAGTCCAGAGCGCCCGCCTTCATTACGTAGATGTGAACATACCATGCACGTATTATAGTCATTTCATTTCACGAGCGCACGTGTGGCGTTGTTCTTCTAAACTACGCAATTGATTTTGATGCGGTTTTCACTATCATTTCGAGAATTTATTCCGGAAGGTGTATATGTATTAGATATTAATATTAAACTTACATATTATAATAACGAATTTTCGATGTTTTGACAAGTCGTGAAAACCGGACTAGCTGTCATAAATTGCAACGAATTACTTCGCGTGTTCGTGAAATGTAACGACTGTACCAGTTTGTACAGCGCAGATTGATATATTTTAGTGGTACAATTTCACAGGCTGCACCGTATTTTGTATAGGTGCTATATTGATTCTCAGCGACAGCATAATCTACTGTTATGTTATAACAGATTCTTAACATATGTTATAAGTATTAGAACCATTGATCAGACATGTATTTTTAGTATGAAATTGTAATGTTGTAAGGTAGACATTTTGTCAATGATTGTACAGATATTATAAACGTGCCTAGGTGCTCATAGCTAGCAGAGTCTGAGGCATTTGCCTTGTTTGAAGTGTGTCTAAAATAAATTTACAAGATTTGAATGTTGAGGGTAGAAATAGTACTGTTAAGTCTAGTGGTGTAATAAAATAAATTAATTAAAGTTTGTAAAATATTTATGTTGTTTTATTGATGTCAGAAACCTACACTGATTCCACCGCATGAGGCTGAACAAGTGTCGTCTTCCTCCTGTCCGTTGAAAGGAGTCTCATCATCAGAGTGATCTGATACATTTGTATCAGTCACTCCATTTTCCTTACTCGGATGTTTCTCCGCACTTGAAGTCTCATCTAAACCATATTGTTCTAATAACATATCAAGTTTCTTATTACTAGTAGCTGGGTCAACATTAGTTTTACTTTGACAGCTTCC
Source organism: Apamea epomidion (assembly GCA_947507525.1). Taxonomy (NCBI): domain Eukaryota; kingdom Metazoa; phylum Arthropoda; class Insecta; order Lepidoptera; family Noctuidae; genus Apamea; species Apamea epomidion. The sequence goes on from OX382234.1 coordinate 2,482,975, forward strand.
TCCACAACAATTATTGTTATTACATGTACCATTATTGCTTGTATTCTCTTTATTTGCATTGTTCTTCTTACTGATTCTCTTATTACTATCTACTGCTATACTGGTATCATTCAAATTTTTAATAACATCCTCTAGTGCTCCAGAGTCATTCTGTGCCTGCTTAGCATGGTATTCCTCAAGCATCCTCTTTGCTTTAGAACTCTTCCCTATGCCAAGTTTTGGTAAGCCTTTGTTGAGCCCTTCAAGGAGGACACATGCCTTGCAGACCTCCTGTGAGGACACAAACTTGCAGCGATTGCATATCCTCTGTGTGGGGAGGGAGACCTGTTCCTTTACGGACATGGTTTCACCTGGAATTCATAGATTGTATCTTAAAATATGTTCATAATGTTATGTAACTAAAACTATGGTTTTTATATCTATTTATTTACATTATATAAGCTAACATTTTAAATAATAATACATATGTGCATGTGAAAAAATAAGCAAAAGAATCATAGGGCACCAAAAAATTCGTCCGCATCTCTGTCAACAGGAACAGTGCCCAAAAGGCTGGCAGCATTGCTACGTTGTATGGCGATGCTAATTCTTTGGCCAAGAAACAGGCCAGCCCTCTGGTCATGTGAAGAGTCGACTAACCGCTTGGCGATATCTCAACAAACCAAGTGGGCACTCGGACCCCATGGCCCTAGTGTTTCAATCCCAAAGGGATTGAACATATAACTAAAACTATTGGCTTAAATTTGCTTTGACTTTATAAATTTACTTAAAAATAATGAAAATAGAAAGAATGTATTCAAGGTGTACATTTTTGGCTGTTTCCAAACAGTAAATATATTTATTTAGCCTGGTAGAGAATGCCTAATGCATTATGACATATGTATAATTTTTACTTGTGCATAAAACATTAAAAAATATAACTACCTGAGTAGATAATATCCATGATACAAGCAGGCCTGATCTTCTCCAAATCTTTGAGCAGTGCCCGTGCATGTCCCCTGTAAGCATTGGGAGCAAACACACACTCTGTGGAGAAGTAGACCAGCTTCTTGTAATGTGCATACATCACTATTTCCTTCTCATATGTGTACTTGAGGGGTTTTACTCTTGGTATTGTGCCCTCACTGCCCTGAAAGAGAAGAAAAATAATGTTAGAAGAATAATGTTGGAACATTTGGATGAAGAATGTAATTTGAATCACAGCTTCTGTTATTTAAGCTCACTAAAACTGCTAATAAAGACAATTAAAAAAAAAAAAAATTGCCGACTTTGTGTCCCACTGCTGGGCAAAGGCCTCCCCTTTTTCCCTCCAAACCTCCCTGTCTTGTGCGATCTCTGGCCATGTTGGCCCTGCAAACGTTACCAGATTGTTCTAAATTTTAATTCAGAAAAATATTCTCAGGCAAGTAGTTGTTTTGTTCGTTTTCTAACATTACCAACATTAATCATTTTAAATAATGTAGAAGTTATAAGTTGGTGTTATATTTTATAGAATTTATCACTGAAAGACTTACTGTAGCTACAGCTGTGCACCTCTTCAACCTAGCAATGTCACCTCTGAGAACATTCATCAACACAGTCTCAGCAATATCATCTGCATTGTGTCCTGTGGCTATACACTTCACTCCCAGCATGGCCGCCCCTCTGTCTAGTGCCTGTCTTCTGAACACCCCACAGAAGGTGCAGTTGTTCTTTCTGCCAATCTGAGCCACTATCTCATCCATGGTCCAGCCGTACAGGTCTTTGTATGACAGTATCTTCAAAGGCATCTCATAGTCATCCCGATTCTGTTTGACAGTCTCGAGACTATCATCTCTGTATCCTGTGATACCCTCATCTATTGACAGCAGCATCAGGTTCAACCCATAACTGTATCTTTTATTTAAAGTCTTGAGGACATATGCAAGTACTGTTGAGTCTTTCCCGCCAGACGCGCCGATAGCAACGGAATCCCCTTTGTTGAATAATTCTGCCTTTGTGATGGTGTAGTGGATTTCTGTTTCAAATGCCCAAAAGAAACATTCTTTGCAGAGAGCATCGCCGGTTTTTGGTCGCTAGAATAATTCAAACAATTAGAAAAGGTCAGAGTACTAAGGACTAACTGTTTCTAAGTATTACAGGAATACCACGCAGTTACCTTCAAAACTGCATTGTTGCCACAACCCCTTCTGCATGGCACAGGCATTATAATAATTAGTAAAACGATACGATATTATATAGTCGCAAATTATAAGTTTCACTTGATTTCTTATATAAAAACAATAAGGATAATGTAAACAAGAGATGACAACCAGTTATAACAACTTATAGTGACAGTATTCAATGCTTAAACGTTTATGTATTGTAACTAGAAGCTGAAGATACTTCACATTTTATTGATAACATAAAATCTCCATTTTCACATTTTTAAATTATTGGTTTAATTTCACCAAAATAACCTCAAAAATGTATAAAAATGTGACACATGACATACATGACATCATTGATCATCATGACATAGCGACAGCTGGTTTTTTTGACTGGACTAGTGACTAGTGTGGGACTGTAATTGGCACTCAAATATCGATTTAATATAAAAAAATTAGTTGTGCATTATTAATCACTTGCTTCTCTTGCTAGGCACCACAGCCCCGAAATCGTGATATTCATTACTGTGGATGATATAATATTGTATTCTCTTTTCATCACTGTAAAAATATAGCAAACGGTTTAGATTCCAAATAAGGATAAAAAAATAATCAAGGTTCCAGATTTATTCAATTTTTGAGCTCACTTCGTTCGCACACTTTTCTAGCTCGCTTTTACATTCTCTTAGCAGGCTTAAGCTTAGTGACAGCTTAACTTTCAAATTTAGTTATTTTGTGAATACATAAACAAATTGCAATTGGCAAGAGAATGATGATGAAATAGGTTGAATTATTTATTCTATTTTTTATATTGCTACTTGACTGTATTTTGATCATTATAAAAAAGTTTGTCGATTATCGACAGGGTGCAGCTTAGCTGAAATATTTTAGTTGTCTGTGTGTTCATTTTATTGCTTCAAATGCCAGTGTTTCGCATCACCAAAATTCCAATGAACCTAAATATAACCTATACAAGTTCATTGACTGATTGACAATCATATTTCCGAACGAAACGATACGTATTTCGCCTGCACTGCATTGCATCAAAAGACCACTTATTTCGGTGTTTCGCTCAAACTATTTTATTTTTATATGTTCGTACAGCTTCCTAGTGAGTTATGGGACGTTAAAAACCAGTTATACATGTTACGTGTGTTGAATAATGGTGATATGGTTGTGTAGCGCGGTGGCTGTAGATGTGTCCATTGATAGACCGTTGTAGGTGAATGTTGTTTACGGTGTGGTGAAGGTGCGTCGAGGTGGAGGTGCAGGGGCGGTAGTGCGATGCACGAGCTACTGAAGCATGTGCTACTGGAGCGGGACCTCACCCGCGCCGGCGACATCTTCGCGATCCCCGACGCGGACATCGTTGACGACCTCAACGAAGTGGTGAGCCTTACCGCTAAGTACATAGAACTGGTACAGACTGTTCGCTTGCGTTACCAAGAATTAGAAAAGTATGTAAATTACACCTGAGTCACGCCTGCAACGTGCAATATTAAATGTCTAGTTAGATTAACAAGTAGAGTCGAGTACCAGCCATGGTAGTGACTACCTCTTGAATAATAAAAGTCATGAATCATAAACTCTGAGTATTTATTCAATAATAGAATAATAATTGTTGTTTACTGTAGTTTTATTTCTTGCAATAATAATTTTCCTGTAAAGCAATTGCGTTTAGATTTATCAAGTTATATTATTTATAGCCAAGTCACTCCTATGTAAACAAGTAATTAACAATACACTTAATTGTGATTGTATTATATTGATTAATCTTATTTGAGAAATGCTACATGAAGATTGGAAACAGTTGCCTATATTATAATACCGGGTCACTGTTGAACCAGAGCCGATGTGTTTATAGATACAACTAATATTATCAAGGTAATCTTACCATGACAGGGCATTTTATGTTGTAAATCATAGATTCACATCACTATTGATAAGATAATATAAATACCTATGTCATTGGTGTAGCGGTTGCGAGTGCTACTGCTGAGCAGCAGATGGGTTTGATTCCCGGGTCGGGCAAAGTGTTATTGGGTTTTTCCATCAGGAATTTCTTAGTAGCAGCCCGGAGTCTGGATTTGTGCCCGGTTGATAGTGATAGGTACGGTCACCAAAGGAGATAAGTAACCAGGGCCGTCGGATATACAGTAAAACGGGGTGAATCGGGTTGCATGGGTGAATCGGGCCGAAACTTTAAAATGGATTTGTACTTTAAAATAATATAGTTTGCTGCAAACAAGGACACTTAATCTTTAATTAAGAAACAGTAAACACATTACAGTCTTTTCTGGCAACAAACTATATTATTTCAACGTTGAAATCCATTTTAAATTTTCGGCCCGATTCACCCATGCAACCCGATTCACCCCGTTTCACGGTAGTCGAAGTTTTTTAAAACTGACGGATGTTTTCCAATAAAATTTTGTTTAGTTAATAGAAAACAGACAGTTCATTTGTCAAATTAAATTTCATTCGAAAAAATCCATCGGTGTCTTACTAAACTTCAACTTTATCCGACGACCCTGGTTACTTATCTCCTTTGGCAACTGTACTTCAATCGCCCCCTATTACATGGGACTCAAACACAACTGGTGGTATGTGGGTGTACTGTTTGTATACCTCTGCCTCACCCTTCGGGCGTGTTGTTATGTTATGTATCAATAAAAATATACATATTTTTTGCAGTTGAAACAAGTAACAGAGATTTCTTCACGACCAGACTACTGTCGGAACGACCGCGACCAAGCTCTGATAGAAATATGTGTTGCAAGAGTTACATCATGTGTGAAAGAGACAGTTACTCTGGACAAGTACTGCGGAGCCCTCGTGGCTCTGTTGGAGTCTTGCTTGCACCACAACCTGATGCCAACCGGTCACCTCCGGGATGATGATCCACCTCATGCTAAGATTGCTTCTGACATTATAGCATGCATTGTTTTGGTAAGATATACTCTTTAAAATATATGAGATGTATTTATTCTGTTATTATTTATATTCATGTATGAAATATACTTTTAGATTTGAGTTAGTTTTTTTGCCACATGCAATGTGAATGTTAAATGTATCAACAGATTTTGGAAAAAGTATGCAAATATAATATAAAATAAAGCACCTCAGAATGGAGTTAACATATAAGATACAATGTTTTTTTTTTAAAGAGTGTTTTTCTTTTTTTACTAAACTTTATGCATATTAGGTACATTTTTATTCTATGTTTTCCACACATTCCATATAACTTCATCTTCAGGTATCGTTCCCACTTCAATCCGACAAGGAAAACTACGCCAACAAGAGTGTGATGGAGCTGTTCCTGCCAGTTGCGGTGCAGTTCCTGCACAAAGGCAACCGCGAGATATCGCGACACATGGCGCGGTACCTCTCACTCGCAGCTGTTCATCATGCGGTGTTGCTGAAGCCACATGTGCAGACTATCATGGATTCTATCATGTCAGGTTAGTGGATTGAAATTGAATGTTGGAATATGCCGTTAGAAATCGTTTGTTTTATTCTGAAATGGAGAATGTAAACTAAATGCTATTTGTACTATTTACTGTAACCCTATGTGATCTACTTGTTGAAATTTAACATTATGTTGTCTAGGTAACTACCCCCTCTGTCGGATCCTGACCAACCTCTACGAGGTATCTCCAGAGCCTCTCGAGGGGCACGCCCCAGCGCTCGTATCACTCTTGCCCCACGCAGAACCCGTAGAGAAGAGCTCTCTATTCGCGCTGTTCGAGCACATCGCGGCTCGCAAGCCCGACGCGTTGAAGACATGTGTGCCGCAGCTACTGTCGTACTTGTGTCCAAATACTGCCAGTCAGAACGATCCGGGGTGCATGTGTGTTGATATCCTGCAGGTTAGTGTCAATGAGTTTGTGTTTTAATAAAAGTCATATTATAAACGCTGCAGTAATTAACTCACCTGCAGAGAATCCAATTCTGTTAATAACTGCTTATTCCTTTTCAGTGTAGTTAATATGTGTGTATATTGTGCAGGTCATAGCGTGCCTCAGCCGAACCCGCGTGACACTAGTAGTAGAGCACGGCTCGCTAGTGAAGCGCGCCGCCCGGCCGCCGCACGCCACGCCGCACGCCGTCACGCTCGTCGCTAACATACTCACGCAGCTGGGGTATACTGGCAGGGTATGTATGTCACAGTGTAGCAACCCTCGCACCGCGTGACACTAGTAGTAGAGCACGGCTCGCTAGTGAAGCGCGCCGCCCGGCCGCCGCACGCCACGCCGCACGCCGTCACGCTCGTCGCTAACATACTCACGCAGCTGGGGTATACTGGCAGGGTATGTATGTCACAGTGTAGCAACCCTCGCACCGCGTGACACTAGTAGTAGAGCACGGCTCGCTAGTGAAGCGCGCCGCCCGGCCGCCGCACGCCACGCCGCACGCCGTCACGCTCGTCGCTAACATACTCACGCAGCTGGGGTATACTGGCAGGGTATGTATGTCACAGTGTAGCAACCCTCGCACCGCGTGACACTAGTAGTAGAGCACGGCTCGCTAGTGAAGCGCGCCGCCCGGCCGCCGCACGCCACGCCGCACGCCGTCACGCTCGTCGCTAACATACTCACGCAGCTGGGGTATACTGGCAGGGTATGTATGTCACAGTGTAGCAACCCTCGCACCGCGTGACACTAGTAGTAGAGCACGGCTCGCTAGTGAAGCGCGCCGCCCGGCCGCCGCACGCCACGCCGCACGCCGTCACGCTCGTCGCTAACATACTCACGCAGCTGGGGTATACTGGCAGGGTATGTATGTCACAGTGTAGCAACCCTCGCACCGCGTGACACTAGTAGTAGAGCACGGCTCGCTAGTGAAGCGCGCCGCCCGGCCGCCGCACGCCACGCCGCACGCCGTCACGCTCGTCGCTAACATACTCACGCAGCTGGGGTATACTGGCAGGGTATGTATGTCACAGTGTAGCAACCCTCGCACCGCGTGACACTAGTAGTAGAGCACGGCTCGCTAGTGAAGCGCGCCGCCCGGCCGCCGCACGCCACGCCGCACGCCGTCACGCTCGTCGCTAACATACTCACGCAGCTGGGGTATACTGGCAGGGTATGTATGTCACAGTGTAGCAACCCTCGCACCGCGTGACACTAGTAGTAGAGCACGGCTCGCTAGTGAAGCGCGCCGCCCGGCCGCCGCACGCCACGCCGCACGCCGTCACGCTCGTCGCTAACATACTCACGCAGCTGGGGTATACTGGCAGGGTATGTATGTCACAGTGTAGCAACCCTCGCACCGCGTGACACTAGTAGTAGAGCACGGCTCGCTAGTGAAGCGCGCCGCCCGGCCGCCGCACGCCACGCCGCACGCCGTCACGCTCGTCGCTAACATACTCACGCAGCTGGGGTATACTGGCAGGGTATGTATGTCACAGTGTAGCAACCCTCGCACCGCGTGACACTAGTAGTAGAGCACGGCTCGCTAGTGAAGCGCGCCGCCCGGCCGCCGCACGCCACGCCGCACGCCGTCACGCTCGTCGCTAACATACTCACGCAGCTGGGGTATACTGGCAGGGTATGTATGTCACAGTGTAGCAACCCTCGCACCGCGTGACACTAGTAGTAGAGCACGGCTCGCTAGTGAAGCGCGCCGCCCGGCCGCCGCACGCCACGCCGCACGCCGTCACGCTCGTCGCTAACATACTCACGCAGCTGGGGTATACTGGCAGGGTATGTATGTCACAGTGTAGCAACCCTCGCACCGCGTGACACTAGTAGTAGAGCACGGCTCGCTAGTGAAGCGCGCCGCCCGGCCGCCGCACGCCACGCCGCACGCCGTCACGCTCGTCGCTAACATACTCACGCAGCTGGGGTATACTGGCAGGGTATGTATGTCACAGTGTAGCAACCCTCGCACCGCGTGACACTAGTAGTAGAGCACGGCTCGCTAGTGAAGCGCGCCGCCCGGCCGCCGCACGCCACGCCGCACGCCGTCACGCTCGTCGCTAACATACTCACGCAGCTGGGGTATACTGGCAGGGTATGTATGTCACAGTGTAGCAACCCTCGCACCGCGTGACACTAGTAGTAGAGCACGGCTCGCTAGTGAAGCGCGCCGCCCGGCCGCCGCACGCCACGCCGCACGCCGTCACGCTCGTCGCTAACATACTCACGCAGCTGGGGTATACTGGCAGGGTATGTATGTCACAGTGTAGCAACCCTCGCACCGCGTGACACTAGTAGTAGAGCACGGCTCGCTAGTGAAGCGCGCCGCCCGGCCGCCGCACGCCACGCCGCACGCCGTCACGCTCGTCGCTAACATACTCACGCAGCTGGGGTATACTGGCAGGGTATGTATGTCACAGTGTAGCAACCCTCGCACCGCGTGACACTAGTAGTAGAGCACGGCTCGCTAGTGAAGCGCGCCGCCCGGCCGCCGCACGCCACGCCGCACGCCGTCACGCTCGTCGCTAACATACTCACGCAGCTGGGGTATACTGGCAGGGTATGTATGTCACAGTGTAGCAACCCTCGCACCGCGTGACACTAGTAGTAGAGCACGGCTCGCTAGTGAAGCGCGCCGCCCGGCCGCCGCACGCCACGCCGCACGCCGTCACGCTCGTCGCTAACATACTCACGCAGCTGGGGTATACTGGCAGGGTATGTATGTCACAGTGTAGCAACCCTCGCACCGCGTGACACTAGTAGTAGAGCACGGCTCGCTAGTGAAGCGCGCCGCCCGGCCGCCGCACGCCACGCCGCACGCCGTCACGCTCGTCGCTAACATACTCACGCAGCTGGGGTATACTGGCAGGGTATGTATGTCACAGTGTAGCAACCCTCGCACCGCGTGACACTAGTAGTAGAGCACGGCTCGCTAGTGAAGCGCGCCGCCCGGCCGCCGCACGCCACGCCGCACGCCGTCACGCTCGTCGCTAACATACTCACGCAGCTGGGGTATACTGGCAGGGTATGTATGTCACAGTGTAGCAACCCTCGCACCGCGTGACACTAGTAGTAGAGCACGGCTCGCTAGTGAAGCGCGCCGCCCGGCCGCCGCACGCCACGCCGCACGCCGTCACGCTCGTCGCTAACATACTCACGCAGCTGGGGTATACTGGCAGGGTATGTATGTCACAGTGTAGCAACCCTCGCACCGCGTGACACTAGTAGTAGAGCAAGGCTCTCCGTGTTTCGTCAATTAATAAAAAAAATGCCCCTTAAATATTACCATTTCGATACCATCACAGTCAAACATAACATTCGACAGGAGCGTGCGCAAGAGGCGTTGAACTTCGTGCTGGAGCGCCTGTCCAGTGCGGAGCGCGCGCAGCAGGCCGCGCTGCTGCGGGACGCCACGTCGCTGTGCAGCGCCTTCCCCGCGCTCTTCACCGACAAGCTGCTCACTGCCGTCAGGGCTAACACTAGGTAACGTGGTGTCAGGTAGCAGTCTTGTCTTGACTGCGAATTAAAAAAAAAAAAACCCAGCCATCCATCCCATCTTAAATCTCAGCGAAAGTAAATATTGAAATATACTTAATAAAAGTTTTGAATTCACTGACAGACAACGTACAGCCTCAACCGCTGGGTCTAGAAACTCACATTTTGCACAAAAGTTCTTTAACGACTCACCTTCGTTAAAGAATAGTTAGATAGGATACAAGTTTGTGTAGATGTTCGTATTTTTTCCGATCGGAATGTCATTGCCATTAACTTGTAGCTTAGGTAATAAATTAAAATATGCTCATCAAAATAAGCACCATTTTTTTCGTCTTCCATCTTCAGCAGCAACCGTCCAAAGTCCGGTTCGAGCCAGAGCGAAGTGAACCGCACGTCGACGGGCGTCACCATCGTGCGCCTGGGCGGTGCGCACGCGCAGGCGGGCGGGGCCGGCGCGGCGCCGGGGGGCGCGGCTAGTAGTGCTGCAGGCAGTACTACAGGTTTGTACTCATTCATTTGGAAATACACTGCATTTCATTTATTACGACCTTGGCAATAGCGACGTTAAATCTAAGTCCCTTGAATTTAGAGCATACTTAAGTACAGTTTTCATATGCCTATAGCGACTTCGAATTTAACGCCGAGTCCGGGTGTAGCGACTGTTTTTAACCAGTGATTTGTGACAAATTCCTAGAAATCCCATGCACGTACGTCGGCAGTTCTGTTGGCTTTCTTATCTTTTGTTTACATCCGCACAGATGGTCAGCAATTGTGGTGACCTTTTGTTTATAGTTATTAGCTAGGGACCCGCACGCAGCTTACTACGCAGGTAAGCGTGTACGTTTCGGGGTTAAATTGATTGAAGCTGTTATTCCATCACATACGACGCTTTATGAAGAAAATGAGAAGCAAGAAAAAGATTGCAAAGAACATGAGATTCCTGCTACTAAAGATGTTTTATGTGTTGTATCTAAGCTCAATAGATATTGTTTATTTGGTGATGGAAAGGATATTATAGACATTGAACAAGTAATGAAAATATAATATGCCCTAAAACATACACTAGCTCAAAAAAATAAATTAAAGCAAAGTAATAGTACACAATATTTTGAATGTGCCAATGATTAACTACATGTGCAAATACTTTCAACAATAAATGAATGTAACTAAACTGTGTCTGTATATCATTACGCCTGTTACGATTTATTTACGTAATTATTTTTAAAAGAGTAATCGTTTCCTGCCGGTTCTTCTCCAGAAACGAGCAATTGGAACCGTGCCTAGCTTCTGACTTTACATAAGTGCCCATGTTATTTTATTTCGATTCTATAGTATGTTTATGATTTAATTACCAAACATAAAAACTAATATGTGTTTTTTCGAAAAAATACTTATTAATGTCTACTTAAAAAGTTGAGTTTGCGCTACAATTTCAATAATTTTTATGACATTTTTAATAGTGTTAATCGTTCCGAAATCAATTTAATTTACATTAGCATCAAGTTGTTATTCGTTTAAGTTTAAATTACCATACAAAGTCTACTGAAATCATTTTAAGGATTCAGTAATCAGCGAGCGGAGTTTGCGCCGTTGAATTTTGGGCCAAAGATGTTTGATTTTTTTTGCCATCGATACGCTAAGAAGGAGAATAGCATGTTAATTCGTATGTATGTTACGACGCTCTGGTCCCTCCCCTGCAGGCGGCTACGCGCGGCGCGCCAAGCTGGGCGACTCGCGCAGCACGGGCCGCCTGCACCCCGGGCCCGCGCCGCACCGCAGCATGACGCGGCTCAACGTGGCAGGTCAGTGATGTGTTGACGATATTTTCATCATCATCATTTCAGCCCGGCATCACCCACTGCTGGGTCGAGGCCTGCCCTCTTTTCTGCCATGATTCTCGGTTCCGTGCGTCCCTCGATCACAGTGGCGTGTATTGGTTTTCAGAACAGGTCGGCAGGCCTAAGTAAAAAGTAATAGATTTACTGGGTATAAAAAAAACGTAGGAACGACATTAAAAATGAAAATCCAAGATAGCGGCTGTAAAACTTTTAAAATGACAAATTTTTTAATTTTCGCAGCCGACGTCTTGGATTTTCATTTTGACCTCACTATCGGCTTTAGCACCCTTGAAAACCTTAAAAACGACGCCCATGACGAAAAATAAAAAGATTAAGAGTCACGGTATCAACAGAAGCTGCGCTTTGTGCATATCACGGATACGTTTCATCCGTACTCTCTTATGGTCTCTTGTTGTGGGGTAATTCGGTGGATATTACGAAAGCGTTTAGAGTACAAAAAAAATGTGTACGTGCAATATGTGGAGCCTGGTGTACGGATAGTTGTAAACCGTTGTTTAAAAAGTACAATATTTTGCCATTACCGTGTATGTACATTAGAGAATTATGCCTATTTGTACAACAACATCCGGAATATTTCACTAAACACTAAGATATAACCAAACGAAATGTAGCTCCTAGAAATAAAATAAATTTAAGCATGAGCTCTGTGTACCGCAATGCAGGCTCGAATTGTATAAGAGGAACTCGTTCGTAAATGCTGTAAAAGTATATAATAATTTACCCGACGTTTTTAAAGATTTACTTTTGGCCATGTTTAAAAAAAAGATAATGCAATGGTTAAAAGAAAAATGCTTTTATAATCTCAATGAATACATGTCAGATCGCGGAGAAGGAAACATAATAAATAATATTGGTAATGGTGGTAATTGGAATTGTAATGATTTGAATTAATATGACCTTATAATAATTGTTTACTGTTGACATTTTTTTTAATTTAAAATTATAGTATTGTGCATGTTAATTATTTGCACACCATGTGTAATGGTAGGATGTAAAGGGGCCATTATAGTTAAGGTTATCATGTAAACCTACATTCTCGCAAATAAATAGATTTGAAATTTGAAAAAAAAAATTGCAGCCGTTATCTTGGATTGTCCTTTTGACCTCACTATTGGCTTCAGCACCCTCAACAACCACACCCACGACGAAAAATTTGAAATTTTTACAGCCACAGCACCCACAAAAACCATGAAAACGACACCCATGATGGAAAATTTAAAAAAAATTCGCAGCCGCTATCTTGGATTTACATTTTGACCTCACTATTGGCTTCAGCACCCTCAAAAACCATGAAAACGACACCCATGATAGAAAATTTGAAAATTTTCGCAGCCGCCATCTTGGATTTTTATTTTGACTGTACAATCGGCTCCAGCACCCTTGAAAACCATGTAAACGATACCCATAACGAAACATTTGATATTTATTGCAGCCGCCAACTTGAATTTTAATTTTTACTTCACTATCGACGACCTCATTATCCATCCCTTTTTTTTACCTTCGCACGGCCAAATTACGAAGTATTATTTTTAATTTTAACATTCATACTCGGTTGGTTATTTGAGTAGGCCGAAGATCGAACGTCATAGATGCGTGAGACGTACGTATTTTTAATTTCGTCGTATTAACTTGAACGAGTAAAGACCAATGACAATGTGCGAATAGTACGGGACGTTACGTCCCCCACTAACGAGTGCAGATTTCATACTAAAAGTGTGCACCGTCTGCGTTAGGGCGCGTTAAACGTTCTATTTTTTTCGCGCATTCATTGTGCGACGCGATCTGCCAGAATAACACGGATTATTGTGCGCCGGGCTTTTTGTGCGTCGCGTCGTATGCGTTACTACATATATTTGCTTAAGTTCTATTTTCATAGACTAAAAAATGCGTCACGGACAGTCTGTCGTCTGTGCTGCACCTTATGGTGATTTATCGAGGTAAGCACTGCTTATATGCCTTTATGCAATGCACGCCACTGCTCGTCCAGGTTTCCCAAGACTTGGACGATATCATCAACCCAACGAGCTTTTGAACGGCCCCGGTATCTATGGCCTTGGCCTTGGCCACCATTCGGTCACAGCTTTACTCCATAAAATATCGCCCATCTCGACGTGGAGACGGCCGATATTTTATGTAATATTAAGAATGTTTGAAAGCTAAGTATATCAAAAGTTTTCTGTGTACTCTCACCAGGTGGTTCAGTGGGTGGTCTACACAAAAGCATGACGCGATTGTCGTCTTCCCAGCAAATCAACACACCTCCGAACGGGACCACTAATACAGGTAAAATAAATAATGATTTTCAATTTTTTTATTCAACAATGCAGGACACCTGAATGAAATTGAAACAATTTTGTACCTTATGATCATAAAATGTACACGCTTTACGCACACAGTTTCAAACAGCAAGCCGTCATCGTCATCGAGCGGCGTGGTGGGCAAGTCCAGCGGCGCCGTCACCGCCCGCAGCGCGTCCCCGGCGCGCGCGCTGCGGCCCGCGCCGCGCTCGCACCACCACCACAACATACTGATCGGAGCTAACACTTGTGCCGTAAGTCTACACTCACATTACCGCCCGCAGCGCGTCCCCGGCGCGCGCGCTGCGGCCCGCGCCGCGCTCGCACCACCACCACAACATACTGATCGGAGCTAACACTTGTGCCGTAAGTCTACACTCACATTACCGCCCGCAGCGCGTCCCCGGCGCGCGCGCTGCGGCCCGCGCCGCGCTCGCACCACCACCACAACATACTGATCGGAGCTAACACTTGTGCCGTAAGTCTACACTCACATTACCGCCCGCAGCGCGTCCCCGGCGCGCGCGCTGCGGCCCGCGCCGCGCTCGCACCACCACCACAACATACTGATCGGAGCTAACACTTGTGCCGTAAGTCTACACTCACATTACCGCCCGCAGCGCGTCCCCGGCGCGCGCGCTGCGGCCCGCGCCGCGCTCGCACCACCACCACAACATACTGATCGGAGCTAACACTTGTGCCGTAAGTCTACACTCACATTACCGCCCGCAGCGCGTCCCCGGCGCGCGCGCTGCGGCCCGCGCCGCGCTCGCACCACCACCACAACATACTGATCGGAGCTAACACTTGTGCCGTAAGTCTACACTCACATTACCGCCCGCAGCGCGTCCCCGGCGCGCGCGCTGCGGCCCGCGCCGCGCTCGCACCACCACCACAACATACTGATCGGAGCTAACACTTGTGCCGTAAGTCTACACTCACATTACCGCCCGCAGCGCGTCCCCGGCGCGCGCGCTGCGGCCCGCGCCGCGCTCGCACCACCACCACAACATACTGATCGGAGCTAACACTTGTGCCGTAAGTCTACACTCACATTACCGCCCGCAGCGCGTCCCCGGCGCGCGCGCTGCGGCCCGCGCCGCGCTCGCACCACCACCACAACATACTGATCGGAGCTAACACTTGTGCCGTAAGTCTACACTCACATTACCGCCCGCAGCGCGTCCCCGGCGCGCGCGCTGCGGCCCGCGCCGCGCTCGCACCACCACCACAACATACTGATCGGAGCTAACACTTGTGCCGTAAGTCTACACTCACATTACCGCCCGCAGCGCGTCCCCGGCGCGCGCGCTGCGGCCCGCGCCGCGCTCGCACCACCACCACAACATACTGATCGGAGCTAACACTTGTGCCGTAAGTCTACACTCACATTACCGCCCGCAGCGCGTCCCCGGCGCGCGCGCTGCGGCCCGCGCCGCGCTCGCACCACCACCACAACATACTGATCGGAGCTAACACTTGTGCCGTAAGTCTACACTCACATTACCGCCCGCAGCGCGTCCCCGGCGCGCGCGCTGCGGCCCGCGCCGCGCTCGCACCACCACCACAACATACTGATCGGAGCTAACACTTGTGCCGTAAGTCTACACTCACATTACCGCCCGCAGCGCGTCCCCGGCGCGCGCGCTGCGGCCCGCGCCGCGCTCGCACCACCACCACAACATACTGATCGGAGCTAACACTTGTGCCGTAAGTCTACACTCACATTACCGCCCGCAGCGCTATATATATTTAATTTACTTAAGATGCCTTCCAGGGAGTTAAGGAAGCTATCAGTACAGTAAATAGATGGGGATCTATAGGAGGCTAGAATACAAATTTCGGAATCAATTTTTAATAGAAGAAAATTAGCACCTATTGGGTCCGGTTCTTGAACTGTGCACTGGATATTGCTTTTAACAAATATTGTAATCCCGTCGTTTTGATTTAGACATTTCTTGCTAGAGTATGTCACGTAATTTTCCATAGCCGGTATCGGTTTGGCATCATTTAGCCAACACTCTGTCAGGATTATGATGTCACACGATAGCCTAGCTAACTGAGCTTGAAAACCATCAAAGTTTTTATAGATACTTCGTATGTTTTGAGTTATAATTTTTAGCGATGTCTTAGAGGTTTTAATGATCTCGTTACAGGCGTCTACATCACAGTGATGAGAAGATGCCACTGTAAAGTTATCTATTTGTGTTGAAATAATAGAATTTGTATTAGCCATTGAATAAGCGTATATCATTTTTGTTGCATGCGGGGGTGCGTATTACTGTGGTAGATGTGGTGAAAATAGGAACGGAATAATTAGTGTTAGGTATACCCATACGAGAACAATTTCCAGGTATGTAAGTGATGTCAAGGTTTGTGAGATGTATGACGTGTAGTTGTGTTCTTGTGTTAACTGTTTTTTATTGAATGTGTTTGATTTGTTTTTGCGTATGTGTTTTACAATAGGTGAGCAATTGCAGATAAAAAACTAATAATAAAAAAGAAATAATTAAGTAAGTGGGACTTGCAAGTCCTCTATCCAGTCATTGTGGTAATTTGGGTTTTAGATCAGCTTCGTTTTTGACATGTATGTATTGATCTCCTTCCTTTTGTCGAAGAAAAACTTTTCCAAAAGAGGTTCAGCAAAACTTAAAGCCATTCTCGCTAGCAAATTTCCTCGCTAGATAGAATAGCCGTTGTGCCTTCATAGTTAAGCTCTCTGATAGATAAATTGGTTTTAGTTCACCTGGTATATTTATATGGGATGTGTTTAACTTGGCTTGGGCGTTATTGTTCACCTGGTATATTTATATGGGATGTGTTTAACTTGGCTTGGGCGTTATTGTTCACCTGGTATATTTATATGGGATGTGTTTAACTTGGCTTGGGCGTTATTGTTCACCTGGTATATTTATATGGGATGTGTTTAACTTGGCTTGGGCGTTATTGTTCACCTGGTATATTTATATGGGATGTGTTTAACTTGGCTTGGGCGTTATTGTTCACCTGGTATATTTATATGGGATGTGTTTAACTTGGCTTGGGCGTTATTGTTCACCTGGTATATTTATATGGGATGTGTTTAACTTGGCTTGGGCTATATTGTTCACCTGGTATATTTATATGGGATGTGTTTAACTTGGCTTGGGCGTTATTGTTCACCTGGTATATTTATATGGGATGTGTTTAACTTGGCTTGGGCGTTATTGTTCACCTGGTATATTTATATGGGATGTGTTTAACTTGGCTTGGGCGTTATTGTTCACCTGGTATATTTATATGGGATGTGTTTAACTTGGCTTGGGCGTTATTGTTCACCTGGTATATTTATATGGGATGTGTTTAACTTGGCTTGGGCGTTATTGTTCACCTGGTATATTTATATGGGATGTGTTTAACTTGGCTTGGGCGTTATTGTTCACCTGGTATATTTATATGGGATGTGTTTAACTTGGCTTGGGCGTTATTGTTCACCTGGTATATTTATATGGGATGTGTTTAACTTGGCTTGGGCGTTATTGTTCACCTGGTATATTTATATGGGATGTGTTTAACTTGGCTTGGGCGTTATTGTTCACCTGGTATATTTATATGGGATGTGTTTAACTTGGCTTGGGCGTTATTGCGATTGAAGTTACGGACTTTCTGTATGATATTTTCTTTTGTAGTTATCGAGACAAAGTCGACTATAATAGACGGTCCTCCAGCTTTTTTATTTATGCGGAAAATATCCTTAATATCATGTTTTTCGAGCGAGATATCCAGAACTTTAGAAGTTCCTGATACTATGCGATGCAGATCCTCTTTCGTTTCTCCTTCCTTCTTTGGGATATTTCTAATCTCAATTTTTGTGACGCATAATATACGCTCCAGGTTCTCAACCTTACCTTCGAGCTGATTAATGTAGGCTTTATCGATTTTCCGCTCGCTTTCGATATTATCCATTTTTATTATAATATCATATTATTATTATATTATATCGTATTGTTTTGTGACAAAGGCAAGGGATTTTCCGAGTTCTGTGCTATAATTTCGTTCATTGATTCTTGTAATGATTTAAATTTACTTTCCGATTGCGCAGTGGCCGATTGTAATAAGTCCCGTATATCTTGCATAAAACCGACCATTTCATCTTCACGTTTACGTTTATTGCGTGACGTGACATTTACATCTATGCTGTTTAAGTTTGGGGCAGATCCGGTTATTGCAATAGTTGGGTTCCTCACACTGAAGAGTCTCAGAGTCGCTAGCTGCGGACGTGGCTGGCGATTGGGGTGGTGTAAGCCTCATGTTGTCAATGTTTACGTAAACTCGTAATTACCTTTTAACATTGGTCGGCGTGTGCGCGTAGTTCTCTTGGTGCAGTACGGAGTGGTAGGAGGCGAGTCACGGCGTGCGCAGTCGCTGTGTGTGCGGGACGGCAATTATGAAGAGTGTTCTGTTCTCGCGGGGGTGAGGTGGGAGCGCGGTTAGTACACCTTGTGAGCTTGGTGACCAGCCGATATCAGTCCGTCACTACGCGAAAATGACTACTTCTCGTATTGACATATAAGTGACAATCCCTTCTGCGGTAGGGATGCTAAATTAATATTATATTTTAAAAAATTTGACACACGTCCACTCTTGGTCACGTTCACGGGGAATCAAATATTCGCACGAACAGACATTATTAGGATCGTCGTCTAGAATTTATGATATCTGTGGTTTTGAAATCAGAAAACGAAAGTCTTTAAAATTCGTTCCAAACTGCATCCGGGAAAGTAAACTAAATTAATTTTTATTCCAGAACAACCAAACAATAATATCCGGTCCGCCTCTAGCAACGCAATCGATATCCGTCAACCCGCTCACATCCGGCAAGTCATCGGACGGACTCACACCGATCACGTCGGCCGTATCCATCCAATACTCCAACACCGCACTAGGCACCGTGTCGGTCGTGACATCCAACACACCAGGATCCGGACCGATATCGGTCAGTCCGACCAACCCGATTTCAATATCCGGACCAGTGACTGTCACATCACGGCGTGCAAATAATACGAGTGTCACGATGATAAATACGAACAATGGTAATAATAACACGTCGTCCAACCATCGTATCAGCGTGTTCGAGCCGTACCCGATGCGTGACACCGTGCAGCACTTCTGTGAGAAGCACCTGGATAAGATCAAGGCGTATATGGATAACGTGTCGCTAAGGTTGCCGCCGCCTGCCAAGTGTACTATTGAGGGTGAGTGAATGAATTGTTATTTGGGGTTGAGTTTTTGTGAGAAATTCTCTGGTTATACAATAACTATTTGGAAAGCACCTTATAAACAAAAAAAACTTTTCTCCTGATAAAATAAAAACACTGTTACGTTTGGTAAATCTAGCGGCTAAGGCTACATTCGCACTAGGTTAGCTAAATTTGAATCGCGACATATTCGCCAAAAATGTAAACAAATATGAGTTTATGGAAAAATAACTTTAACTCCTACACAATAAAGTTCAGTTTACGCTACAACTTCAAGCATTTTTATAACTTTTTCGTAATGCTCGTCACTCTGAAATCAACTTAATTACCATTAAAATAAAGTTGATATTTGTTTAACTTGAAATACCGTCAATTTCAAACATAAATAAAATGGAATATAGATTTAATTTTTTATCGTATATTTATTGCGTCAACAGTCAGTAGGTATAATCAGTCATAATAGATCATCAAAATATTACAATCAAAAATGTTTCGTTCTCCTGCAGAGCGTCGCTCCAAAAAACTAGCACGTCTCCAGTTCGCGTGCGGGCGGCGCGGCGCGCACTGCCTGTACGCGCGCGCACTGTTCTCCATGCGCACGCGCGCGCCGCGCGTGTGGATACACCTCATGTTTCTAGGTAATTCCATTATAGTACACTTATTGAATTATTGTTGTTTTTCTTATCCAAGGGTTGTCTGGCAGACTTCGCTATTATCATGGAATCATACTGCCGTCAATCGATTTCGACCACTCGATGGAATTATGTTATTTATACATTTATATTATTTATAATTATATTTGTAATTATTAAAAAAAAAAATGCATAAAATGATTCGACTATCGATCGAAATGAACTATCGTTACTAGTCAATTCCAGGAATTCCACACCATCGATCGACCGTAATCAGGCTGCCATGCACCACACTAGATCAGCCGGAACGGTTGATTTCATTGATCGAACGCAGTCTAGCTACACTGTGATAGTTAAAGCCCCCGTACTATTTACTGTGAAATTATTTGAGTTACAATTTTGGGTGCATTTTCTATATTTATCTATGTATGTATATAGCGTTACAAGCCCGGCACGACGCCGCTCTGTCCTCGCGCGACCCCACCGTGGCCTCGCTGAAGCACTGCTGGGACATCCTCAAGTGTGAGAACAAGACCTTCCTCACGCTTGTCACTGGCGCCTTCCCTGGGATCAAGGTATGTTCTCAAATTAGTCTTATAGGTTTTTTCAACATTTTTGTATAAGTTCCAGCCGACTTATCTGGCAGCATAGGTTCGACATGAACACGGCGACTTTTCGAAAATCGTGGTAATATAACACTGTCTCCAAAATAGGTTACTTTTCACTTCTCCAAACAAATTCTCTTGAAAGTCCATTTACGATCTTTTTATTTATTAGCGACAATTAATTATAAAAATCCTCGTTTTAAAAAGTAAGGTAACCTACCCCCGTTCCCGAACGAAACGTTTTACACTAAATTCCTCAAGGAAGAGTTCTGGCCGAAGGGTGTGTACCGCCGGTTTCGTGGTCGACTACACGACACCGGTCAGCGAAACACGACCCAGATACTTCGCGTGCGTCAGTTAGTTTTTTAGTATAATTATAATGTTGTATGTATTTATACTCGTAGTATTTTTAAGTTATATTAATATTGTATTATACGTGTTCATATGGGCCTCGATGCCTGAAATAAATGGACAAATAAATCCAATCATGTTCTACTCAGGAACAAGAGATGTTGCTGAACGAGCTGCGCGCGGCGGGGTTCTTCGACGTGTTCGAGGTGGTCGCGCGGCGCACGGACGGCGCGCACGCCACGTGGGGCTGCTCGCTGTGCTCGCGCCCCGAGCGCGCCGTGGGCTTCCTGGCCGCCGGGGGCGCGCCCGTCATCGAGGGGCAGCTCAAGGAGAAGAAGGGGCGCTGGAGACTGTTCCGGCGCTGGCGGACGAGATACTTCACGCTGTCCGGAGCACACCTCTCCTGCAAGGGCTCTGTGAGTGCTCGCTTACTGTCGCACGGGTCGGACACTCGCGACTTGCTTTTATAAAGTGTCACACACTCGCGCCGCGATCGAGTTCACTCTTTCAGACGTTGACGATCAAGTATCAGACACTTCAAGAGCCAGACTCTCGCGATCAACTGTTATACGCTGATTATCAAATGTCAGAAATCGACGATCTTGTGCCTGATATCCATAGTTTAGTCTCTGACACTCACGACTTGCTTTCATCAGATATCACACTAGTAGGTTTTATTATTTTATTGTACGCTCCGAAACCACCAAGTTAACTGGAGTGGACCCCTTTCTATTTCAGAGTGGAGGTGAAAGCATCGACATAAACCAGATTCGCTCAGTAAAGGTATCCCGCGGCGCGCGCAACATCCCCAAAGCGTTCGAGATCTTCACGGGAGACCAGACTCTCATCCTGAAGCCTAAAGACGGCAAGAATGCGGAAGAATGGGTGCAGTGTCTTAGCATTGCGGTGGCACATTCGCAAGCAAGAGATGCGCCTGCTAAAGCGAATAGTTTGCCAGCCAGGGGACTCACGCTCAAGAGCTTCTAGACGTTTATAGGTAATATAAAGCCTCGTATTTATGGTTATAAATAATGAAATTCAAAAGCGCGCGTCTTGTGACCCTCATGTCATTGTTAAAATTTCAATTTCAAATAGGCTTTATTAGCAATCTTAAAAATACTAGTTTAACAATATATTTAAATCAAAGGTTTAGACATCATAAATCTCTAGATTGCTTTACCCTTTAGCATAGGTCTCCCCCAGGCTTTTCCATAGCTCACGATCGTGAGTTTTTCTCCTCCATGTCCTTCCCGCAGTAGGTTTCAGGTAGTCTTCCCAACTTTGAAATGGTCTTCCTCTTTCCTTCTCTGGGATACCATTCTGTTTTTTCTCTGAGCCATGTTTCGTTTTTACCCCTGATGCCATGACCTGCCCCTCCATCCCTTCCATTTTAACTTTTTAATTCTGTAAGTCACGTCTGCTGCGTTTGTTTTGTTTTACACACCAAACGCAGCAGACGTATGTCATTGTAATAAGGTATAAATTGGAACACTTGACGCGCGTTCGTGAAATGCAACATCGGTAACAACTTGCCAACATGTTTTTGTGTAGCTGGCAACATTGCAAGTGTGTGAAACATATTTTCAATGACGAGAAAAGTTGCGCAATTTCTGTTCATTGAATAGGGGGCTTAAGTTATTCTTAATTAATTTTTCTGTCCGCGAAAAACATCTTTATTCCGGAGTTTGACCTTACCGCGAAACGCTTCTAAATCATAATAATCTGTAAAACAGGTCTATACCATAGGCTTGCCAAATATTCTAAATAACTTTAATGCATTGCATTATTTGAGAAATGACCTTATAATTTACTTGATTTTGTGCCGAGTAGCAGTAAATTCTACATCATAATAAAGATCAATACACACAGTAGATCAATCTTGCAGAACTTGCTCATTTACTTCCAGCCTATGATTAAATATCTCGTCTGTATAAGTGTTCAATAATATATAACAACAGCCATATACTGAAATAAATACATATAAAATGTGACTGAAAATAAGACTTGTATTGCAACGTGCATTTGTAACCATATTACATTATATATTACTCTGTAAAAATATTGAAAATGTTCAGTAGCATTATGTATGCTGCTTGTATAAGTAAGATATTTTGAAATGCATAATGTTTCAGTGGTTCTTATATTATGTAAGATTTTGAATAAGGCCGGTTATATCATACATTGGCGGGCTTTATAATCGTCATTTAAAATTGGTTGACGCCACAGGCTGCTTAGTAAGCGCTCTGTGTAAGTTAACATAGTTAACCGCGTTATACACGTGACTGTAAAAGTTCATAAAAGTATGCAAGTTATTTACACAAAAGTATGCAAGTTAGTTGCAGAAAAGTTTGCAAGTTACTTGCACAAAAGTATGCCAGTTACTTGCAGAAAAGTTTACAACTTACATGCACACAAGTGTGCAAGTTACTTGCAGAAAAGTTTACAAGTTACTTGCACAAAAGTGTGCAAGTTACTTGCAGAAAAGTTTGCAAATTACTTGCACAAAAGTATGCCAGTTACTTGCAGACAAGTTTACAAGTTACTTGCACAAAAGTGTGCAAGTTACTTGCACAAAAGTGTGCACAATAATATGCAAGTAACATGCATATTATGGGAAATTAACTAAGCAGAAGTTGTTATGGCACAGCATGTGCTTGCAAATTATTGTGCAAGTTACAGCATGTGTATTTTGCGGCTTTATGGTTGTTGTGATGATACAGTCATGTAGATAATTGAAAATGCTCACAAAGTAAGTAAGTTTTAGAATATTTAACCACATTCCTTTCAAAATCGGGAATGACACAAGGTTGTTTTAAGACTTTTTTTATATTCGTCCTTATTTATATGAAATTATCGAATGTTTACTTATGCGTACAGTGTGCGACAAAACTAAGTTGTACAGTCAGTTTCGAAGAGAAGGATATTATATTGTGTTGTTATCTGTACGTTATTATAGGATGTAGTCTCTTTTATATAACGCGTTTATCAATCGCTTTTGCGGTAAAATATTTAATTGCTTATGGACTAAAGCTCTGTTTTTCGATTTTTGTATTAACTTAAATATTATGCTTTTAAATGAACTTGTATGACCACAACACAAGGTCGCAGTTTGGTAGTTATGAAGACGGTTTTTGCAAGTGAAAGAAAGGTGAAAATTCTGTCTCTATCAGTGTTACGAAATACAGAGCAGCAGGGACATCGACGTTCAAACTGTAACCATAAATTTAGCACATGATTCTAGATTCTAGCGCAGAATTTAACTGTCGGTTATAAAAAGAAAATCTGTTTCGTAAAAAGGTCCAATTTTTTTATTTAATAACCGACGAATAATTCAGCGTAGACCACTTGCAGAATCTGAACCACCTGCAGAATCATGTACTTACTGAATCCATGGTAATAGTCTGCGCGTCGATATCCCTGCCACCTGTATATCTGAGTGACACTTGTTTTCATGAAGTCAATTATTTTATTAGTTACAATATTTTAGTGCCTTATACATAATAAGTGTTTGTTTTATTGCGCTAAGAGTACAATGGACATTTACAATTTTGTTTAGTGGTAGATATTCAGAGGAAACGAGCGGAAGTAAGAAACAAAGTTATTTAGTGATGTAGGCAGGCAGGTTTTATTTGAGTTAGTTTTCATTAGGTACTCAAGCGGGACACAAAATCCGTCCATTTCGTTGAAGGATTAAAAAACATGCGCAGAATGTCCCCGCATATTACAAAAACATTTAAATGATTAAAATATGACCTACGCAGAGCCGAAAACTTTTTCGGGACATTAAAATAATGAACTTGACGTTATCACGCGAGTAAGACTCGTTTTCTTATTAAATTTATGTTAATTAATCATTTTATTTAACATTTATTATATAGAATAATTTATAAGATTTTTTGACAAAATGAGATTTTATGATGAAATAAAGCTAGAAGACTGAAAGCTGGTCAATGGTCATAGCTACTTATTGTTGCATGTGTGAGAGACTAATACAATACTACAGAATTAACTAAATACGTTCTGGACATTTGTGAAACCAATTTCATGATCGAAGATGATTTGTCTGACCTACAGCCCGATTAAAACTTTATGGCGGGTCGGAACATGAGGCGAGTCGCTGCGCAGTAACAACATCACGTGCCAGCGGGGGTGAGGGGTGCGGTACTGCGCAGCGTGTAGCGCAATTCAGCGCCGCCATAAAGTTTGAATCGGGTTGTACTAGAGCAAGTCTTATGTATTGAGGAGGGAGGGTTCAGAATACACATAAATTAATATTATGTTTGGATCAATAATTTGTGATTCAAAATTAACATTCCCGTCCTGTTCAGTACTTCGAAATAATAATAAAATTATTATGTACTGTTGTGGTCTCAAAAATCATTATAAATGGTTGTAACGCGAATGACATTAGTCTTAAGTAGTTTTAAGTTCACTAATTACAAATGGCGAAAGTGATTAGAAAAAATAAAAATAAGACATTTTAAAATGGTCAGTCGCTTTCCTGCAGTTTTACTTTAGTTTTAAAAATCTAAACCAGTACTTAACTTGCCATCTCGCATTTTATGAAAGCACAATTTTATCATGATTTGGAATACCTAGTTTTTAGTTAAGTCTGCTTTGTATTAACGTTAGGTAACTGTCACTGTCTTAACCTGAGGTTGCTGTCACCAAAAAGTCAAGTGTTCATTGGTAAACCAAATTGTTTCTTTGTTAGGTACTATGTTTAATGCTATGTAACATTACGAGCTTGCTTAAATTGGGGCCCAATGTTGAGGAATAGACCTGACAGGAAAGATAATTACGGGGACATATGGCATGAATATTATGGTGTTGGATTGAGGAACAGGGTGTAAATTCTCTCATCCTCCATAGAAAAGGGAGGATCCTCCAACCAGACGGGTGTTGTGTCTGGTAGGCAGTTGTCCGACGATTGATGTCGGGACGTTGTATATGCTAGTTGCGCGGTAAACGTTGCTTGCGCGATGCAGGATTTTCTGTGACGTCAATTTGATACGTAGTTCGCATGTGGCAATGTAGATGCCGCCACATATTCATTGTTCGGTATTGGGCCCCTACTTGTGCTTCAGAATGATATAATAACTTATATAAACTAAAACAATAACGTCCATTATAAAAGTTATAAACGATAATATAATTTAGATGTAAATATATTGTATTGTTATCTAATTGAATCAGATTTTATTGAAGAAACGCCTGATATCGCCACCGAATTTAAATGAAATATTTAATGTATTACTTTAAATGATGAACTGCAAACAGGAGTAATCTTTGTATGATTATATTTAATACAGTTTGTAGTAATATATCTCCACTTAATACCTTCATGTGTACTGCCCAGTTAGTTATAAGAAGTCTTAATCATCATAACGTAATAGGTACACGTATTGTTAAGCCAGTGTCTATTCTTATTCAGATTTGTAGGACGTCACAACGGCTTTATTACGATCACAAGTAGTATTATCGTGTATGTTTCATGTCTAAACTTTGCATATAACGAGGGGTCTCTCATCATCATGTCACCCAACAGCAATACTTTTTTTAAGTGAATTCTCTCATGGACTCCGCTCCGTTTGGACCGCTCGGTTTTATATCACTGGCCGTGCCCCCAGCGCCCAGCTCATAAATCGACAAATAATATCTACGACGAATAGGGTCGAGCAATAAAATAAAAACGACCATAGATTCTCAGTCGTATAAATACGACTGAAGCTGCATGGGCACGAAAATTAATCCGATTCAGCCTATCCCTTGCTGCCCCCAGCGACGCCCTAAGCCGACATCCGTACCCCACAGGGGGTTCTCTTAGCGTGTAGTCGCTTATTTTTTAAGTTCTTAAGCCCTGGCGGGGGGCCTTAATTTATTGAGGTACCCACAGGCAAGCCCGATTAAGCAGTAAGCAGCCGAGAACCTCCTAGGTTGACCTGCGAGATGCCAATTTAAAAAAAGCGGGCTCAAAAACACTTGTCGGCCAATAAGGTTAAGTAATACTTTTTTGTTGAAGAATAAATTATGATATCATTAATATATCTTGACACCAGATAACTGAAAATGCTGCTAGTAACGTGCTACAACTCTGTCTATAGTTTAAGACCATACAGTTGCCAAAATAAATGATAATAACAAATAACATAGCTTCTATAGCCAATATAAACAATTGTAAATACAAATATTTATATGAAACGTGTTGATTAAGTTTAAGTGCTTCGGACAACTTATGAACTTGGTGCTACAGTAATAATAATAATAACTTGTAACTTAGTGTCATGGCTTCCATCCGTAGGGCCGTATGTTATACACGCGTTTTGGCTCATGTACTTAAAACTGCTCTATTTATTAGTTATTACATTAGTTGTTTGCATGTCGTGTTGTTTTATTTGGTCCCATTAGTTTCGACTGAATACTTGAGTATGTACAACGGTGAAACACAACATCGTGCGGAAACCGGCATGTCCTAAAACCAAAAATTCGATGACACGTAACATCTACCAACCCGCATAGTGGATTACAGTCCACTTCCTCTCGAAGAGAGGAGGCCTGCGTCCCAGCTGTGGGAACATTATAGGCTGATTATACTTAACTATATAAGGGAATCTCCCTTCTCTCTTCTTTTAACAAGAAAAGGGAAAAGAGGATTTAAACCTGCATGTAACACAAATCACTGAAGGCGTTTAGCACTAAGTTAGTGCTAAACGCCTTCAGTGATTTGTGCCAGTTAGTGCCACTAACTAAACATATTTAAAACATCATATTTGATTCTATCTCTGTCATCTTCAAACAATTGAAAGAAAAAGCGCTTAACGTATTTAGTGATCTGTAGCCTCAGGGCTCAGTCATAAAATGAAACAAGTTACTTTATCAATTTCAAAAATATATTACAATTTTACAGTACTATCTACATCAACTCTACATTTTCTTCTACAACCACACAACATCCAGTTAACACTTATAACCTAAACAGCAAAGTATAAAATTGCACAGCACTATTCTAAATTATTTCTCCTGGCTTCATAACTTTCAATTGTTTCTTAAACCCATCATTGGGTTGTATAGCCGGTCGTCTACCCTTCACTAAATCATAGGCATCTTGAAAGTGCATTCTCTCGTAATGCATTAAATAAGCTATAGCGACCATAGACGTCCGTGAAACGCCGGCATTGCAATGAATAAGACAATTCTCTTTGGTCTCCACAGCCTTTCGAATGAACGGCAAGCTATCTAATAAAATCTCTTTGATATTAGTATTCGGCAAATCTAAGCAGTTGATAAACTTATTGTTGACTGCAACTTCAACATTGATACCTAAACTCAGCACATGTTTGATGTTATAAGCTTCTACAACAGTATTAACAGTACAATCTTGTGACCCTATGTAAATATAGTCAGTTATTAATACTGGAATATTATCGGGTTTCGTGTCAACCACGAATCCGTAAGTGTTCGGGCTTATAGCGGTAACTGTGGAGTCTTTCTCGACGTAACGCTGTCCGTCGACTTTTGTAACAACTGTTTCTGTTACTTTCAATTTATTTCTTTGTTTCATTAGTTCATTGAGGAAACTCATTGTTAAATATTTTAGATCTGATGCTAAATGCAAAATAGTCGTTAAAATAGTGTTATTTAAATGCAAAAAAAATATTGTTAAAATAGGTAAATGCAAACCTAAAAGATTAAAATTGTAACTTGTGACTGTTGAGATTTAAAAATCTTATACTAGGCCTCTTTTTATTGAGGCACTGCTTTCCTTGAACCTTTTCACTACAATGACTATCTTCCTTGCCCACGGCAGTCCAAAACTGGCGCTTATAATTATCTCTCAAAGTCTATTTTCTATCTCTCTCAATCACATTCACTGTCACTATCGTCCTCCTCTCTTCCCTCTTGACTCTTCTCCGGGTCGTAGACGAGGTCCTCAGGTTTGTAATGCACTTCACACAGGTACAGACCGTCGGGGGGACCTGAATGGATGTTGGTGTGCCACGTGTGCTTCGAGGGCACTTGTAGCATCACCTTTATTTCTTCAGGAGGCAACTTGCCTACGGCTACGGCGTTTAGTGCTCCTACCATGCGGCGTATCTGGCAAGGATTATTTTGATGTAAAAGATTTATTCCTACCTTTGTTTTATTGATTAGGTATATTGTTCGACAATTTGGAGGAATGGAAACAGAAGGCATGGCACGTATGCCGTATGTACAGACCACACGTTGTGCTATTAGTAAGCAAAGTTCCACGTCGTGGGGTCATGACCCCCCCTCAAAATCATTCAAGCTGTCGAGAGTCTACACTTGCCATACTACCTTAAGTTATGTAATAACTTACTACTTGGTGACCCCTTGGTGATAAATATTAGTTTAGTCCTGTCAAATTAGTCAGCGCTGACGTAAATTGACGCATTTTTAGTAACCATGTTTTTAATCACGTCTAATCGTGTCTATGAAGTATCTTACTTTGAAAGGACTAAACTAATATTTTATCTTCTGTCCTTTTCATAATGAAATAGAAAGAAAAAGATGCACAGAACTTAAAATTTAGTTTAGTTTGTGAACAAGGGAATCAGCGCCATTGTCGAGTGAACCTATGAACATTACTTCCATTTAGCCTTGGCAGTGGATGACACGCATATTTCTCCAACAATTTTAGCGGTTTCTAAAAATTACAATCTTATGTAAGTAAATGGCTACCTGGTTATGTACAAATCCTCTTCCTCTGATCACAATATCCCAATAATCAAATATGCTGTCTCGTTCTAAAGAGTAGCTGGTGAGGAGTGGCTTCCCCGGCCTCACTTCAATGGACTGCACCTCTCGTCTGTTGTGCTTGGTCTCTTTTCTCTTGTCAAAACGCTTGAATGTCGTGAAGTCGTGGTAGCCAACGAAGTATTTGGCGCCTTCTTTGAATTTCTCTATGTC
Source organism: Apamea epomidion (assembly GCA_947507525.1). NCBI lineage: Eukaryota > Metazoa > Arthropoda > Insecta > Lepidoptera > Noctuidae > Apamea > Apamea epomidion. Next base: position 2,512,425 of record OX382234.1, read on the forward strand.
GAAGCCTGGTATCCTGAAATAAGGATTTACTGTAAAAGGTGTACAAGTTTCTGCAATAAACCTTTTTTATTTTCATTTATTTGTATATTTCGACTCAAATACCATTTTTCTACAGTTATATATTTATTAAACAATGTTTTTAGAATTTCACAGGTTGAGCTAAATCCCAGATGCTAATATGGCTTACGAGTATAGGGGTATTAAAAACTACCAACCAACACACTCTGCAAAGACAACATAGTGAGGTGTGTTTAACTTTAAGGTATCACAGAAACACTATAATAACATTAGCTTACCTTACAAAATGACACCGCTTCCACTCCTCTATAGGTATGTGTGAAGCTATTGATGTTTTCTCAGGGAAAACTATGTCATCCTTTTTCACTGCCAATCTGAAATAGTATGAATTTAATATTGTTCTGAATTTATCAGAGAATATTATGTTTGTGTCCAGTTCAGATCTCAGGCCATTTGAGTAAAGACTAGTGTAGGAAAGTTCTATCTCAGATTCTCAGAGGTATGTGTTAGGCTATTTAAATGAGTTTCACATCTTGTTAAGGCCATTCTACACTGGTGCCAAATCCATTAGGATTTAGTTCACTCATCACCATACATGTATACTAAATAATACATCATCATACATCTCTCTCTCTTACCTAAAAATACTGGCTCCAATATGTCAGAATGGCTATTGTAAAGGGATTATTATTAATAATGATATGTACCTGTACAAGTATGTCCTACCAATAGCATTATATCTAGCATTGAAGTTGTCTGCAACTCTGATAACCTTTTTAACGTAAATGCTATTATTGTGTTTGTAGAAGAATTTGTTCAGGTTGTAGGCGACACCAGCAGGGTCATATATGTTGGAGCCATACTTCTCCAAATCAAAGTGTGCACTTGTGTTCAGTGCGTGGACTCCACCATCTGTACTGTAACAAGATATTTAACAGAATAACTTTTTTCAGTATTTTTGTTTAAATCTATGTAAAAAAAAGAAATGCTATTTGTTGGTAAGCACATCACTAGAGAATGGCTGGATTAAGGGTTTTAGGGAAAGAAAAATTGAAAGTACTTTTTCTATGAGATTTTTGTATTTATTGGGGACAACATTTGTCAGGTCTTTTATCCTCCTACTATTATTATAAACGTGAAAGTTTGTATGGATGGATGGATGTTTGCTGTGTTTGCTTTCACGAAAAAACTATTGAACGGATTTGGATGAATTTGGCACACAGATAGTTTATAACCAGGATTAACACATAGGACCATTTTTATCCCGATCTTCCCACGGGGTCGAAATTTATGCGGTTGAAACCGCGGGGCGCAGCTATTTATATTATAAAAGTGATGATTTTCAGTAATCAATGATAGTAATTTAGCTGAAAGATGTTGGCATCACAAAAGAGATGTTAGCGGTTAGCGGCCTGCGTTTATTCAATGACAGTCGAGTAGGGCTGACTTACCGGCTCGAAAGAACAAGGTTAGGGTAATTCAGCGATCTAAGTTGCAGAAGTGCTAGTTCCATCAAACCCTGCACACTCTCTGGATCTGGGTGATTACGTCCTGCTTTAAACCATATCTTCTCCGAAGACCTGCAATAAAGTCTTTTAGTGAAATTCTTGATAATATTGTGCATGTAAATAAAAGCTAACAAACCTGAATGGCGTCCCTATGTAAGAGAAGAATGATAAATATCTGGCTTTCATTATATTTGCCCACAAAAGATTTTAAAAATGTTTTCATTTAAAACACTGAAAGTTTCAATATTTCATGGGCCAGAGTAATGTTAAGAGGTTAGCTGTCAGTGTGAGCTGTCTGTCATTCATTCGTTATCAGTAAACAGACAGTTTGATATCAATACAGCTGCGTGAGCTTTTTTAAGCCACAAACTATTTAAAAAAATATATATACACACATCAACACTGTCTAGGGATATTTTGGATTTACTCAATTTACTCAAAATTTATTAAAAATAACATACAGCATGCATATATTTTTATAAGGCCCATTTATCAGACTACACTCCAGAATAAAAGAAAACTATTTTTTTTGCGTAATCAAATTTTTATTCAAATAAAGAAAAAACGTGAAATAATGGTAAAACTAACAATGAATGTGTTTCTCAAGAAAAAGTGAATAATAAGGAATAATTAATCTGTTTTTAACAGTTATGTGAAAAATCAGTAGTCAGTAAAACACCCCATGACGTTAATAACGGTCCTGCAACGGTTTTTCATGCTTTGGTTTAAGTTACCCAAGTCTTGCTGCGGTATATTGTCCCAGGTCCGGTTAAGATGCAAAAAAAGTTGCTCTTCCGTCGCAATGTTTGCAGGGAAATTCCTCAAAGCCCTTCTTTGGAGCATGTCCCACGCGTGTTCTATGGGGTTTAGGTCAGGCGATTGAGCGGGCCAGCCTAAGACCGATACGTCGTGCTCCTGCAACCAGCTCGTCACCACTCTCGCTGTGTGCGGACGGGCGTTATCGTGCATGAGCGTGAATTCTTGGCCTATTTGTAGTCGATGGGGGTAGATTATTGGTACTAGCACCTCGTTACGGTATTTTTCAGCCGTCATGGTGTTTCTGATCGAAACGAGGTCTGTTCTTCCACCAACACGAATTCCCGCCCAAACCATAATTGTCCCGCCGTGGTATGAATGGACTTCCTGAGGATGTTGCAGACGGCTCTCACGACCAGGAATTCGCCAAACACGTACTCGACGTGTATCGGGATGGAAACCGAACCGGGACTCATCGGTGAACAGCACTACAGACCACTGGTTATCTTCCCAGAGCAAATGTTCACGAGCCCACTCTAGTCGTCGTCCACGATTTCCTCGGCGTAGTGCTGGAGTACGAAGCGGTCAGCGAGCATGAAGGTTAGCTTCATGCAGCCTTCTCCTTACAGTTTGATCACTCGGCAGGCCTGTTGGTCTAGTGGTTAGTGACCCTGACTGCTATGCCGGAGGTCGTGGGTTCGATTCCCACCCAGGACAAATGTTTGTGTAATGAGCACGATCATTTGTTCTGTGTCTGGGTGTAATTTATCTATAATATTTATATATTTAGAAATATATAAGTATGTTTATCAGTTGTCTAGTACCCATAACACAAGCTCTGCTTAGCTTGGGACTAGATGGCGTTGTGTGATAGTTGTGGAATATTTATTTATTTACTCACAAGCAACTGGTGCTCTGACTGGAGCCTCTGAACCAACTGCATGGCCGTAACATTTGGTTGTCTTCTCGCGGCAACTTGCAAAAATCGGTCTTGTCGTTGAGTGGTTATGCGCTTCCCGCCAGGGTGTCTTTCAGCCACATCATCAGTAGCACGATAACGTGACCATAACCTTGATATCACGTTTTGTCTTGTTCCAATCTCCTCAGCAATACTCCGTTGAGTAGCCCCAGCTTGGAGCATGCCTACTGCCCTTAACATTTCCTCTCTCGGTAAATGGCGCCGCTGCATGATGCACACAATAACATTAATTCGAAATTAACCGATAACTTGTTATAAAACTTAAATTTGACACAAAAAAATAGCCAAAAACTACTGTAGGTAAATGAAGCCTTCGGACTTCGCTACCATTATGCCGCGTAAATCTTTTGTTTTTAATTTATTTTTTCAAATTCATATTTAGAATCGTTCAAAAAGGCTTACAAAATAAGCTTTCTTCAAAAGAATTTAAAACTGGCCAGTATTTTTTGAGTTTAAGAACTTTATACAAAATATCCCTAGACGGTGTTGATGTGTGTATATATCCAAATTTAGAACCTCCTCTTTTGTTGAAGTCGTTTAAAAAGAGTTAATTTTTGTATGTAGTACATACTAATTCCATGCCTTTCTCGGAGTGATTTCTGTTCACACGTTGAAGTCCATTCCTGTTTAGGTCCAAATCGTCACAAACACATACCAAAATTATTTATTTTATGGAAAGAAAAAGTTACTAAAACAACTGACTGGGTCAAAATTAACAAAAAATCAAATCAATGAAATTGAAACCATTTGAAAAGTCAACGATTCGTCACGATTTCTAAACGGAAACCTTTCACTTTGTTGACAATCGTGTACGTCCATGTCATCGAAATGTCAATATATTTGCCATTATTTCAGTCAAAAATGGCACAACGGACGTGGCATATGTTTACGGTGTTAACTTTAATATTTACAGTTTTATCACTTGTCGGAGATGTTTTCTCGCAGTCGCCGGCGCCCTGGTACGAGAACATGCCTGCGGTGACGATGGACTACAAAGTTCACATCGACGCGGGTAAAGAAGACTGTTACTATCAATATGTCCCGTCTGGTGCAACATTTTACGCCAGCTATCAGGTAATTAATTAGAGTTTTCTGTATCGAAACCTAAGCAGCAATTTCAGATAACGATGTTAATGGTTTGGAACCATGATAACTAAACATTTTTGATCTTTAGCTTATGTATTTCACTCATAAATAGTTCTCAAACTTTTTTGTCAACAGGTGTTGAAAGGCGGCGATGGGATGTGTGGTTTCGCCGTGCGGCATCCTAACGGCCAGATAGTGCACCCATATGAGTGGCGGCAGAGCGCCGAGTACGCAGACCAGTCCTCTTCAGGAGGGTATTATGCAGTGTGCATTGATAACCAGTTCTCAAGATTTGCAGGGAAACTAGTCAATTTATATCTCTCAGTGATAAGATACGATATGTGGGAGAAGTATGCCAAGGAAGTGGAGGAGCTTGACATGAATATAAAGAATTTTACTGTAAGTTTTTATTTAAACCAAACATACTACAGTCAAACAATTGAATATAATAATATTTGGCTCTTTGCTCTCAATCTGTAGAAAATCCTGCCCTGTTTTTTTTTACACATTCATAATGTTTAAATTATGTTAAATCATGGAAAACAAAGCTAAAAGTTGTTATTTATTAAAACTGGGTGTGGTAAGTATATGATTAAGTAACTGCTTTAGAATTAGTTATACCTGGTTTAGTTTATAGTAATACTAGCTGTATTCTGTGACTTTATCTGTGATTCAAGATAAAAACTAGCCTATGTCTGTCCTTACCCAGGTCATGGTCTATCTGCCTGTAAAATTTCATTCAAATCCATTCAGCCGATTTACTATGAAAGGGTAACAAACAAACTCACTTTCAGATTTATAATATCAGTCAGGATTATGATGAGTTTTTGTATTAGAGGTAAACCTTCAGGCAAAGGAAGTTGCTTCCTATAGATATTTCTACACATTTGTTCAATAATAACTAATAATTTGCATGCTACTACATGGCACTTTAAATAAATATTCATGTAAAACCTATTGTAAATGATACCAACATCATATTATACAATAATATTTACATGACAAATAAATTACTGCAATTCTAATCCACCATCTTAGAATTATTGCATAGAGTTGGTTTAGAAATGTCCTGAAAGGAACAGACAGACCACCAAGTAAATAAAAAATGAATAAGGCCCAATGTACTAAGAAAGGTGGAAGAATATGGAGGAGGCCTCTGCCCAGCAGTGGGACAATATGCTATTTCAATTGAAATAAGGTATACAATGCTCAAAGGTTGGTTCCGTCCACCAGTTTGCACTGGCCCTAACAATTAGTATCCAATTATCTACCTAAGTTTACTAGAACTATTTAGAAAGCTGTGTGTAAAATAAGCCATTATTCTTTGCCAGTACTCATTTTATCCTACTTTTTGTTTCAGACCTCTATCCAGTTTGTGGAGAGGAACATCAATGACATCCTTCAATACCAGTACCACTCCAGGGCCCGGGAGTCAAGAGACTACAACTTGCTGCAAGACAACAATATCTATGTGCTCAGGTATTGTAACTACTCATTAATTTTAGGGAGTTAGGGTCAGACAGAGCGTTATGTCCATGCATTAAAACGTCATTCGCCTCATTGCGGTTCGGACGACGCGACTCCACGTCGAACATAAGGCGCTGCCCAAAGGTAGACACCGTAAAACGCTCAGTTTTTTGTCGCACAGTTAGGTGTGTTGGTACATATTAAAAGCCTGAAAAAAAATGAGGTTTTGTCAAATCTATTGTAAAATGTTGAAAGAAAAGACTTATTTAAAAATTAAATACATGATAAAACATCTTAAGAAAGCTCAATTTCTTTTTTTCGGGGAATTCAATCATCTAAAGAAATACTTAAAAATATTCCACTGAGCCATGCATTTATTTTTTAATTTAATTAAAACTGCAAAATTACTTTAATTTTGGTGGTCATTCGATTCAACTAACATCAAACGCATCGCTGTTTTGAACGTTACTTGTTGCCGCGATCCGCTATTGGCAATTACCTAAAAAAACTGCTACTTACCGCGCCTTAATGCGACAAGTTCCTCGTAAAATTGAACGTAGTTTAGCAGAAAGGACTCAACCCACAAAAAGTAATTTTTGAGCTATCAAGGTTTTAAGTTTAAGTGTGTATTGCTGCAATGATGTTGTATGTGGAATATTTTGAAAAATTGTAACTTTGGGCAAATATACCTGATAGCTAGTGGATTGTATTTGATAGTGGACTGTAGAAATGAAACGATAGAAACACGTATAGCAATATTATAAATTTATATTAGAAAATTAAGACAAAGACCTGACAACCGCTCAGACGTGACAACCGCAACGAACCAAAAGAACATAAAAAACTATATTTAAAAAACATGACATTTATAGTACAAAAAAGGTCGCACCACAGCCAGTCGCCAACAATACCAATATTTTGATGAGTCAAGTTGTATTACATAGACTAACGCAATTTTCGAGTTATTGGGAAGAATGTGGATTGAGTCCTTTCTGCTTAACTACGTCCCGTTTATAAGTGTGTCACACCCTGATTAGAGGAATCCCTAATCACTTTATTAGTTATAATATATTTAAGTGGAGAAAAACGTTATATAATGTTGGATAGTTGCACTTGCAATATGTGATAAGATAATAATTATGCAATACATACTTAAAGTAATAGTAAAAGTTTGAAAGTAAAAGTTTTTTATTGTGTAACAAAAACAAATGGAGATGATAACAATGGAAACGATGATAGCAACAAAAGTTAAATACTGTGTCGCAGCTTTCAACGCCCTTCCAAACATAAGAAACACATTGCTCCAGGCTTAACTATGACATTTGTACAGTTTAGCTAAAAAAAACGTAAACTTGCAAAAATTAAAAAGTAATGCCATGGAATTCATGATTCTAAGTGCCAATTTTTATTGATCATAAAAATGGTTAATATAGCTATGATGTAACAACAAGGAAGGAATTTAATTAAGTGGTATAAAACAGTTCTGTTATGGTACAGTGGTACTGATGTTTTGATAAACTATTCAATGTGAACTTTTACCTCGAATGTAAATAATTTTTATAAAACTGAGTGTTGATTATTCTGAAAAGATGCAATTTTATTGTAGTTGTTTTAATGAGCTTCCCCATTTTCAGTTACACATGTATTGTTTGCCGTAAAAACTTATGTCAGTAATCATGTGCTAGGATACATTGAAAACACAACATATAATCTATTCATTGATTTTTCATGGAAATAGTCATTCAATAGGTTATATGAACTTAGAGGGTTGTATTGATGATTTTAATGATTATAATTCTTAATACATACTTGTAACGATCGCGAATCATATTTTGTTCAACATACAAACTGACACTGACCTGCAAATGGCAAAAAACGTAATAATATTTGAATTTCGCGGGCTACTATTATGCTTATGCTATTTGGTGGAGCCACACATATGGTATTTCCAAGAACTAATAGTATTGATTGAAAAATCATAATTTTTCCAATAAAACTTTTCTTTTATTATTTTTATTGATACATTATGTTCTTTTTCCAGGTGGTCTATTATCCAAATCCTGGCCATAGCAGCCACAGCAACATTACAAGTGTACTTCGTGAGGAAACTGTTCGAAGTCAAGGAGAATTCTTCCAAAACAAGAATTTGATCACATCACTATGGCCCGTGAAGACGAAATTGTTTACTAACTGTTACTGTTCTCCGACTGATCTTCCATTCCACTCAAACTAATGTTGATCTCTCTTCTTGTTCCATCTTTGTGTTATAGGCTTGTTAATTGTTTTCATTGGTGCATAATATTAGTTTAGCTCAAGCTCGGTAATATGTAGGAGTCATTGTATGTTATGTTAGTTATTGGGCACAACTATCTTATTTTTTCACTTCACTGCGATTATTAAGTACTCGAGATTATTTTTTACTAGTTTCCCTTTTAATCATATTTCTTTTAATATATCTATTTCTGTAAACATCCAGTCAAACTAAAATGCGCACAAATATATTTTTTTAGTTAAGTTAAATCGCTTTTTGCATTTTTATAAAAAAAAAAGACATTAACTTGTTTAAAATAATCAATTTAGAATTCATAAGTCTAACTTTCCAGATTTTTTATTTTTTATTTAATTAGGTATTTAAAGATCTGATAGTAATAACGACATTTACAAATATTTTCGATGGGATTTGCATTTAAAAAATATTTATTTGATATTTGACAATTATAGTTTTTTATACTTTTTTTTTTGTTTTTATCGTATTTGAATATTATTTTGTAAGCAAAGACTTACTAGCTGCGTGTTTGAAATAATGAATGACCAACATAATTATAATAAACTGAAATGTTAAGTACTTAAAGATCGTCTTTTTTACTATCCTTTGTTCCACGATTTTCGTCTTCTTGTGTGGTTGTCTCGGCACGCTCAGTAGGACAACCAAACACGTAATTAAAAACCAAAGAAATTTAAAAACTGTGCGTCTTGTCGCTGCGACTAGACGCAGGCCTGGCGTTTACGTCTACGACTAGTCGTTACAACAGACGTCGTGCAGGAAGCGATCATTTTATTTGAATATTTGATGCGTTTCGACGTCCGGATCGAAAACATTGACATCGAACGTATCCATGTTTAGATTCGAAATACAAACACACATGCACCTTTTTCCTCAGCGCTTACAGCGAGACTGACGCACAGAACACATACCTACTCCTACCGGAGAACTGACGCTGACCTCACAGGCAGTCGTAAGTCGGGTGTGCGAGAGCACTGTGCTTCTAGTCGCTGCGACCCTCCCCCCTAACCTGTTGTGCACCCTAAGCCTATAAATTCCGTTTACTAGGCCTTCGCTCTCGGATAATATAAAAATGTACTCTGTGCTTGGACATGCGTTTCCGCGTAATCCACCTGACGGTGGATAAACGGAGTAACCCGACGCACCCTGCAGTGGCGTCTACTTGCCGAGCTGTCGCAGTCGCATTTCGCATAGTGTGCACTATATCTTAATGTTTTTGTTAAAACGTTCAAATTCTAGTCACAATCTCATCTCAGCGAACATTAATGTCAAAAATGTACGGAATTTAAGAGGTATTTTTGACAGGTTAACCCCCCGATTGACCTAGGACATCAAGTTTTTGACATATTTGCGAAAAACTCAAAACGGGGATTCCAATTATTCGCATCTAAGGCGTCAGAATAAAAACTGATAATAATATGCCATGCTATCTGCCAAAATGATGATTTTTCATTAGTTCATTAATTGAATTGATCTCTACGAGGCATTTTGCTCTTGTTCGTATTATATCATGGGTAGACCATATCATAACAATTATTATCTGGGTGGGTCAAGTATGTGATTAATGTTGTAACCATATGATGTTGACGTTGTAGTGGCGAAAACTATGTGAGTAGGACATGTAGTGACATGTTGCATTTTTAACAACCATTAATTTGTTATTACAAGATCCAAAGTTAGTTTTAGAGGGTTTTTTAACGGGAAAACAGAAGCTAAATTCTGAAAATTATCCTGTAAAGTCAGCACATAAATTCTCACCGTACACACAGCAGAGGAAATGAAACAAAGCCATTATATAATTACATTTTATTATCATACCATAAATATATAACATCCATGATTTGTTACATTTGTTCTTAATTCTATATACACAATAATTTACTTAAGTACAATACAATCGTAACTTGATTTAATTGTTAATGATATGGTGCAAAGTTATAGTCGGAATTACATTCACTTGTACATATAGCCGTGCTTCGTTTACCGACGTGATAATAATATGAGCGGCCAACTTAGAGCAATGTAATTCGGACTAAGTGCTAGCCAAGGAATGTTGACTAAATACTTGATAATTTCATGATCAACTTATCCGCTCGTTATGACTAGGCAATTTTCGAATACAGCGGGCAAGTGAAGCGTTACCTGATGATACAATATAATCTTAACCTAATCAGTAAATGTCTTACAATGTTATACTGTACAACAAACTGCTGCGAATCTCATACGTAACTGTACACTTGACGATTATAACTACGTACTAAACTAATGTAAGCAGAGTTCACTCGCGTTATCAACTTGATTGTTATCGACTATGTTCTATAACACGCGAGCCACAGTCTGCAATGAGACGCTGCAGCGGACCACGTCCGAATTAAATGTTACTACAGTAAAATATAATTAATAACTGATTGATAATTGATTCATTATTTATAATCTATCTGTCTTTAAATATAGTATTATTAAATCGAGAAAATATTTCATTAAAATAATTTTATAGTATATTTAAAAAGAGGCGTTACATAACTCAATTTCGTAGAATTCTTTGTTAATCGAATAGAGCGGAACTATCACAAGTAAGCACCTTCGAGTGTGTCAGATCGTTTCGATCCACACAAACCATAAGTTAAATAGTCCATAAAAAAACACAAAGTTTCTCCATACCATTATAAAGGCAGTGACTGGACGGACCACCTCTTTTTTACAAACAATACAATTTCATAGACAGTAAGTTGTGTCTATGGTTGCTAATACTCTTTACCTATCTGTACAGTAACAACGCAAGGAAGAAGTTTTGAGACAATCTCCTGACATTATTGTGAGATTCTAACAACAACTGTGATGATTTCGAACAACTTCATACTTCTATATTTATAGTCTTTTCCATTCAATTCTTTCTTCAACATTACCTAACCCCATGATATCAGTGCGGCTGCGCAGTAAATGCATAAGAGACAGTTGCCAACGGAATGGAGGCAGCTTCAGCACCTTTATTGTGACGTCACACTCCCGCACTCTTTAACGACGCATGCCTGAATCAGTTCTCTACCCTGTCATTTATAAAAAAAAATCTTGTGCAAGGCAAGATTCATCCTTGAGCATCGTTTAGAATAGAGGCCATAGTCGCGAATTAATAAACCGATATAATTTGAGTGTTCACCGCAAAAGTCAAGAATTCAATTTAAAACTGCTCTATAAAAACAGTCGGAAAGATTTAGAGAAAAAGCGATACGATAGACACTGAAATAGGCCTTGTTAATACAAGATTAGTGCTAAGACGACGTCATAGTTCGAAAGTCTAGTTAAATCTGTCTGTTGGGGTATTATTTCGTCCCCTTCTAGCGCGTGGTGCGGGGTCATACATGCGTCCTCTTCTTCTGGCCGAGGTAGGTCCCGGACAGCGCGAGCAGGCGGTAGCGCTGGCGCAGGTTGCGCGCGCGCACGTGCGGGGACGCGATCTCCGCGGTGTAGGCGCCCGGGAACCAGCCCGCCTCGCCGTCGCGCGTGCGCTCGCCGTAGTACCAACCTGGAAGGGAAAATATTCATTAGGAAACATAGCCAGAGTGCTACAAGGATCTTTTGGCGCGTGCGGTCCATGGCCCTTTACGGGGCACCGGTATGGGCGCGGCATATGGGAGTGGCGAGAGGAGGCAAAACGCCGGGGCGTTGCTCCGCTGCCGCGAGAAATCACGGCACAGCGCACAGAGCTCCGGCGGGATCTCATAGCGGCATGGAGAGTGCGATTGTCGCAACCCAGCGCTGGGCACGCCACAATTGCGGCGATAAGTCCCCTCTTTGAGGAGTGGCTAGAGAGGCGCCACGGCGCCCTCACCTTCCGCCTGACGCAGGTCCTCACCGGACACGGTTGTTTCAGGAGGTTCCTGTTCAGGATAAAGCGGGAGGAAACGCCAGGGTGTCACCACTGTGGAGATCGCCCGGAGGACACGGTGGAGCATACGGTGGAGGTCTGCCCGGCTTGGGCGGGGCCCCGCCGTGTCCTCGTGGCGGCGATCGGCGGCGGCGACCTCTCGCGTCCGGCCCTCATACAGGCCATGGTACGGAGCGAGAGTGAATGGGAGGCCGTCACCTCCTTCTGCGAAGCAGTAATGCTCGCGAAGGAGGAGGCGGAGCGCGTGAGGGAGAGGCAATCGCTGCACCCTCGCGCGCCTAGCCGCCGCAGGAGACGCCCTGGACGGGAGTCAACAGCCGACTCCCGGCCACCGTAGGCGCGGGCTTGCGGGCGGCGAGCTATGGGCAGCTCGCCGCCCGGTAAGGACCAGGCCCGGGTCGACGGCGCGTTGTGTTCCACGCGCGCCTCAAAGAGCTGTCAGCACGAACTGACGGGGTCCGCTAGGGCCGATGCCGCCGGGGCTGCGGGTTGTTCGAAAGAGATACCGTGGCCCCTGGCACAGGCAACTGAAGGAACACGGGTGGGTTTTAGTCAGTAAAAGTCTGACACTCCCTTCTGCTCCGCCCAGAGCGGGAGGAGTCATTTGAGGATTTCCCACCCAGAAAAAAAAAAAAAAAAAAAGGATCTTTTGGCGCCTTAATGACATTGAAAGGGGCGTTTCTCATTGCGTTGTTGGACAACATTTTGTGAAATTGTAACAGAAATTGTTTAGATAAAACAAGACGGCGACGTCAGTTCCGATTTTATTCACGGGCATAAAGAAGTTCGTAGCGTTGTAGGAGCAGTACGCATTATTAGTACGAAATAGATTTAAAAAAAAGAAGGAAATTAAAGCTTTTATTGAACTCCTGAGCACCAGTGCTCAGGAATTCAATAGAATCTGGCCCATTCGTACTCAAGGTATATTTGATGCAAATTAACTTCTCAATAAATGGACACTTCCCATTAAAATGCAAAAACAAAAAATGAAAGTTGGTTCTTAAAATGGTGTTTATTTATATATAGGAATATCAAATCGAGCGACTGCTACTTAGGTAGTGACTTTGTTCCACTCCTGGGCAAAGGCCTCCCTCCATTCCTTCCATTTTTTGCGAGCCAGCACGTCCTCCTTCTAGTTGGCGCGGAATATATCCAGTTCCAAGCTTATCCTAGAAAGTTTATCTAATATAGAATACTCCATACCTTCACTAGTCTTCCTGGTAACATTAACCACGTCCCCCTCGGCCAGCGTGAGCTCGTCGGGCTGCGCGGGCGCATACGCGTACAGCGCGCACACCTGCGGACAGTCCCAGCCCGCGTACACCGCCTCGCCCTCCGCGCCCGCGCTGGGCGGCAGCAGGGCTTCCGACCAGCGCGACCACTCGGTCTCGCTCGGGCAGGACATCAGCTGTGGGCAGGGAATTATTTTATGGTAGGATCGTCGTTCGAGTTATATGGCGTCTGAAGGCCTATATTCAGCAGTGGAGTGCTGTTGGAAAAAAATACTTGCGTCTCCAAACATGAACATCATTAGTGTGGCTAAGGCCAGACTGGTATCTTCAACGATACAACAATAAATCACCAGTTCTTCGACCAGCACAGGCAATTTTTGACATAAAAACCTGGATTAGCATTGCCAGGAAGACCCTTATTTCTAAACATTCATCGATTAGTGATAGCGAAACAAAAAACCATAAGGTATGACGAATCACTCGATTAGCATCATCGATTAGAGTTTTCAAAAGTCCGAAAGTCGAAATCTCATTCTCAGAAACTGGCGTAAAATTGCCGAGGTTTATGACAATTCAAGTGGTTCTCAATATTAGTTGTGAGTTTGTGAGTGATTTTTTTTGGATAACATACCATTTCGAGCGTTCTCCCCTCGTGGTTCTCCAGCAGCGTGACGAGCAGCGCGTGCTTGGCGGCGGCCGCGCCCGCGTCGCTGGCGCACACCTCCAGCAGGGAGCGCGCGCAGTGCTCCACGCACACGTATAGCTCCTCGCTGAAGGGAAAGTATTAGAAACTGTTAATGACTTCAAATATTTTGGAACTGGATTCTCAAAAGTACGTCAAAATTCAATAATGGCCGATTTTTCAATCTTTAGATATCTTTTAAGTGAGGCATATAAATTGCGATTTCACATCTTTTATATAGAAAACATGTCATATTTATTATGAAATATTGCACGGGGAACCCTCGTACCCACTGCACTGGATTCTGAATACTCGGCTCGACACCGAGAGTTGAAAATCCCGTGCGCGATCAAAAATCGCCCGTGCGTAACTGGGTTTACATAGATACGAGTGAAATGCCTATTTCTCATCGATTTCAAAGACGCGACATACCTCTTCTTCTTGGCGATGACGAGCAGGTCGTTGAAGAGGAACAGATGCAGCGGCAGCTTGTGGAACTTCTTGCCGAACGTCAGCTTCAGCTCGTCCGACTTCCAGATCAACTGCGTCATCTCGCCCGAGCGGACCAGCCAGCGGACAGGTCTAGAATGCAAAGAGAATGTTTGGTTATAACATCAATAATTTTTACCCATTGACCGCGACGCGGACGAATTTTTTTATGTCCAATGAGCCCTGCGCCCTTTTTTAAATATTTGCAAGTACATAATATGATATATTTTAGTGTTATCCTACTAATATTATAAACGTGAAAGTTTGTATGGATGGATGCTTGTTACTCTTTCACGCAAAAACTACTGAACTGGATGAAATTTGGCACACAGATGGTTTATAACCAGGATTAACATAATTTATTATAGGATAATTTTTATCCCGATATTCCCACGGGATCGAAACTTATGCGGGTGAAACCGCGGGGCGCAGCCAGTATATGATATATTTAATAATATTTTACATCAAGAATAGTTTCAACATTTTGGAGCGGAAATAACTCAACAGTTAGGGCATTGTATTGAATGTGAACGTGGGGGGGATGAGGTACTATGCTGTCAATAGTTGACAAAAAGCAGGACTGTATTTGTCAAAAAGTGAAGTATTATATTTAATATTTACCTTCGATCTCGCTTGGAGCAGGCAGGCCCGAGTGAGGGCGCGTCGCGTATGTGCGGCGGGAACTCGATGATCTTGCACAGGCGGTACATCTCTTCGATGCGTTCTGTGTTGCGCGCGCCTTCGTTACATTGGGATACGTACTGTGAAAGATAATAAAAATAAAACATATAATAATGGTATATTGTCTCAAGAAAACAATTGTAAGTCTTTACGCATAACGTCACGGTACGAAGTTGAATTTGCCTGATATGGCTTTCATTTTAGTTACTAGTCGCGAAATGCCATAGGACACTACGAGAAAATATTTCTGACGAACTTTGAGTAGGGATAGGTATATAGCGGCATCTACATTGCCACATGCGAACTACATCACACTGACGTCACGCAAAATCCTGCATCGCGCAAGTAGAGTTTACCGTGCAACTAGCACATGTCACAGTCACGAGCAAAAGTATGTATACACTCGGCTTTATTCAAAAGCGATTTACTCCTTTATTTTTTAATGAAATTTTATGCTGTTACGAACATAGCATTTCCGAAACTTTTTATGTAATGTGTCGTATTTCAACGTTGCAATTGTTATTTCACGAAAAAATCGCAATTGAAAGTTGCCGAGTGTTGACATATTGGTGCTCGTGTGTGCTGTACAACAGCCCGAAATGAATTATCGGGCAGTTGCCCACCAGACTCGACGCTCGTCTGGTCTGAGGACCCTCCCTTTTCTATGGAGAATGAATGAACTTTACACCCTGTTCCTCATACTTCTATAGGTATGAACCTACTCAAAATACTACAATAAATATTAATGAGTGGTCGAGTTAAATGTGTTAGTTGAGATGATATATGAGTATATAGGACTCACGTTGTTGAGCGAGACGAGTGCTCGTGCGCAGGCGTGGTACTCCAGGTCTTCGCTGTTGAGGTTCTTGAGCACGGCGTCCAGCAGGAGAGGCAGCCGCGTCACGCGCTGCATCGGCAGCATCAGGAACGAGTGAAGTGAGAGGGACTGGCAGGATGGGTGGCTCTCCAGTCTGTAGCGATTCGAGAGAGTTAGGTTATAATGAGTACAGAGAGTTTTTTTGTTTATATTGGTAAACCGCTTGCAGATATATTTTTTGCTCCTCCAAGCTGGTTAACACGTGATCATGCTTGAACCATTTAAGCCCGCTTGCACCACCAATCACTAAATACATTTAGCGTTATTACGTTTTCAAAATATCATTCTGTCTGTCTATATGTTATGTTATGTTTTAAATTCGTTTGTGAAATAAAGTGTGCAAGCGGGCATTACTGTTATCCACAGATAAACTTACTTCTTCAGCGCATTAGAGAAGGCCGGCCTCGCCTGCAGCCGCTGCAGCGCTTTGACCATGAGCGCTTGGTTCTCGCAATACTTGACGTAAACGCTGAAATGTTGCTCCGCATGCTGCCTCACAATGTCACAGATGCCTTGCAGCAGGATGTTGTCCTGCCAGCACTTCTCCAGCTCGTTCATTAGGAGTTGAGAGCATTTTCGGACTGTGGAAAAGGAAATGAAGATTAATAATGTTTACAAAATATCTTGCTTTTATTATGTAGCACTTTAGCCAGTTGGTATTGTGATCGCAAGTGTGTCTGCTGAGCGTTGGCACTTCAGTGATATTTCTCAGGTCCGATTTTAATTTTTTTCAGCAGCATCCGGGATCTCCACATATAATGGAGTTAAAATAGTATATCTCCCGTTTTATTGGCACTTCTGCTTATCCTCTTTAAATAATAAAAACGTTATGTTGTATATTATGGATTATGACAAAATGAAATTACATTTAAACATTTACTCCATTCAGTGACTGTGATATTATGTGTCAACTATAAACTTTGAAAGGATTAACTGTGCTGTTTAGCTGTAAGTATAAGCACTATTTATGCAAATGTTTGTTATCTTAAAGAAACACAAATAAACGTAACTACTCTATTCAGCAGTACACACGACGACTTAACAAGCTATGAATTTCCACTTTTACCTGACCTCGCATTGTATAAACTTTTCGTACAATGAGAAGTAAGCTTATACTGGAAAGGTATAGTGTGATATGCCATCGTGCGTACATACTATCAAAAACTTAAATTACTTATATTTACCAGGTAGTATTGTAGCGAATAGGGTCTCCCAGTCATGCCGGGGCATCACATGCGGGTCCCGGAAGGCGGGGTGCGTGATGAAGTTAGCCTCCAGCACGTTGAGGGAGTTCAAGTACGACGCTTCTGACGTCAGCAGCTCGAACTTCGCTTCTTGAAGGCGCTTCTGTGCGGGCGCTAGAGAACCTGTGAGAGAGGGAATATTTTAGACACAAATTGCTAGGATTTACTAAGGAATTGATTCACTCTCTGGATAGGCATTATTCACCATATAAATCGAATTTGTCCGGAGGTGCGAAATAAGTCGCATTATGTCTGTCTGTACTATACATATTAATACATAGTCTAGATTTACTTATTTTCAGACAGTATGTAAGCAGCGATGAATTTATTAAATTCAGTGCTTTGAAGACAGATTAGCTTTATTACAAAGAATAAGAGTTATGAACCGAAAAAATACTTTCTACGTTGCAATTTTTTGTCCTGGGTTGAGAGAAGAGCGTGTGTTACGCTGACATTTATTACTATTGTGGCACACAATTCAGAAGAACCGCCTTTTATAGAAAAAGAAGTTAGTAAACTTCTTTTTCTATAAAAGGCGGTTCTTCTAACTCTATAAAACACTTACTAAGCACAGCAGAGTTGAGAACCTCTGGCACCTCGCACCACAGCGTGCGCGAGGGCCCGCGCGGCGCCACCAGCGCCATGGCGGACGGTCGCGACGGCGCCGATGTTTCACTCACTGATGTGCTGGCGCTGCGTTGCGACCCCGGGTCGTAGGCGTCTGAGTCTGAGTCGCCGGTCTCGCGACACACCGACTAGAAAGAAAGAATAAGGTTAGATAGTAATAATCATCATCATAATTAATTATCTTGAGGCTTGGGCTTCTGCAATTGCACGCCACTCAGCTCGATTCTCGACAACTCTCATCCAGCTTCTACCAGCCACCCTGCGAAAATTGTCGCTCTACCTAGCCTGGTCCTCGTCCTACCTTACGTTTGCCGATTCGCAGTCTCCACTCAAGAACACGTCTACGGTCATTGGTTCTACGGCTAATATCGCCAGCCCCGATGGTGATAATGCATGTACGGGTAAAAAAACGCTGTCCGATCCGAAAGGGGCATATATATAGGTTGGTACTGCAACCTACGTTGTCAAATAATAGTAATAATACAAAAAAAATAATATTATTATTATAAATCATCACAATTATTGCTATTTTAGTACTAAACTGATGCCAATTTCATAAGAAAACCCTTTTTATCAAGGCTCAAAAATTTGGGACGTTTAGACACCACGCTAGACGACGGCCGCCCACGCCCTGTGTTACCTGATAAAATTGCCTATAAAAAAAAATGGGTCATTTTTTTTCTGAGATTGACCCCATAAATAGACTTTTAGCACGACACTGAACAACACCCTCACGGATCGGGAAGGATTTTTTTTTTTTTTAATAAAGTCAAACCGTTTGTTTGTTTGAACGCGTTAATCTTTAGAACTGCCAGTCGGAATTTAAATATTCTTTTTGCATTTGATAGCCCAATTCTTGAGGAAGGCTATATAACTTCACGCTATGACCCATACTAAGGAAGGAAAAATTTAAATCTTTTCAGTAAAAGAGGTGACAGACACACCTATAGAACCAGAAATAGGGACCAATTAGTTCAACCAGGTTTCAGACTGGCTAAAGTAGACTCTTCCTTCATGGGGTACTGTTTAAAATGTTACAATAAAATACCTCCCCACATACTCCAACTCAATGAAACGAAATTCAAATCATGCATAAAACGCACACTATGCAGCCAAGCATATTATAAGTTGGGGGATTACACCGCTGACAAAAATGCTTGGCTAAACGCTGGTCCTGCTCCACAGGACGCATAAATAAATTGATTAGCATTTGAAAATACTTCACACACGCCTACCCTACCTACATACTGTTGGAGCTGCTGAAGATTCTAAAATACTATGTTTGCATTATATAAATTCAATCTCCTAGTATTATATAATTGCATAGAACGTATGTGAGTACTATGTTACATACTATAAAGCTACCATTTACTGGGTACGTCTTTCATTGACTTGAATGTGCCTTGGCGGATGAGAGTATGTCATGCTCACTCTAATGTCTCGCTGATGGTGGCACATGTGTTGGATCATTTAGCTCCCTTCAAAATGGTTGAGCTGAATGGTGCTAATCTATGCGTCATGTTCGTGAACGGGCGCCGTCAGTAGGGACTGGTCAACTCTTTGCTTTTTTTTTATCTTTTCATTACGGACGCTTTTAACGTTCTGCATCGTTCTCACATGCATAATTTTGAACATGAATGATGTAACCAATACTTTGTAACAATATTATTATGGTTTAAAAGAGTGTCCATGGAGTTTCTTGCCCGTTCTTCTCCATAGGTACCTACTACGCTTTGGAATGGGCAACTAGCTTCATCTTTTTGACTGACCGACCTTGACAATTCAAAAGTGCCTGTAATTGGTTTATTTGAAATAAATATTTTGAGTTTGAGTTTGAGTTTGACTACTTACTACCCTAAAAATCGCTAAGCGAAAACGAAAGCGAAAAAGTGACAGCGCGGGCAGGTGATGCGATGCGTGGGTCGGGGAACCAGAAAAGACAATTTTGATACCAAAAGTGGTACCAAAAAGTCTCATGCATCAAGATCAAAATATTATAGTAATTATTTTCATAATTTTTTACGACATTATGCGTCGGGGATTTGATTTTTGAACAGAGAATTAAATTTAAAGTGAAAAAGTGTTGATTTTGTTTTATTCCATTTACATGACGTTCCGTTTCAAATGACATGATTAATATAACCTTGAATTTTAAGTGTCATGATCACGTCTTTCAAAAAACGTTAAAATATATACTTTGCCGATTCTACATTAATTAAAAGTGACTAGAATATAATACAATAGAATTTTTATTTAAACGATTATCATTTTTTTAGAGCAATAATGGCCGTTCGTGTATGAGACCTAGTTTTTAGGTAACTTCAATTTTTTTGAAAATCTCCGAATATTGAGTTTTGTTTACAAAAAGAACTTTTGTAGGAGTTCAAAATCAAAAGTCATTTTCAAAAAAGGCTGAGTATCAGCACTTATCGAACGTCAAAATTACAAAAGACAGTCCCCCAAAAACGCCCGCCCTTCACCACTTCCTAGTGCTATCGCTGGGAAGAAGAAGTGGCGCAACAAACTCCCCAGCAGCACAGCTGTCTGTTAATACGTTAAGACGTGTAGTCTATAAAAACCGGCCAAGTGCGAGTCGGACTCGCGCACGAAGTACCATTATCTATAAAAATCACGTCTGTTGTATTGTTGTATTGTAAAATAAATAAAATAAATATTTAAGGGGAACCCCCTTAAATATTTATTTTAGTTATTTTTATTGTTTTTAGTATTTGTTGTTATAGCGGCAACAGAAATAAATTATTTGTGAAAATTTCAACTATCGCGGTTCTTGAGATTCAGCCTGGTGACAGACAGACGGACGGACAGCCAGCGAAGTCTTAGTAATAGGGTCCCGTTTTTACACTTTGGGTACGGAACCCTAAAAACAAAGTTTGACTTTGATGCAGCGTGGTACGGGATTCCCTACATCTATGAGCATTGTCCTTTCACGCGGACGATGTCGAGAGCAGAACCTAGTAATATATGATATTGTTATCATATCAGTCAAAGAACATGAACTACTGGACACTGCTGCTACTGTAAATATGCTGGAAAACTCGCAACAGAACTAATGAACCGCTTGCAGAAAACTAGACACTTGCTCACAGCGTGTTAGACTAATGATCTTGATGATATGTTACCAAATTTTTAGATGAAATAAAACAATCCTATTGTATTATGTAGTTTCATTGAATATGTCGTAGTACTTAAACTCACAATTTGGTTCGGTCAAGAGATTCGTAAATATTCTCGCAATGACAATAGAAAGAGTTTGTTTTCTTGGTACCTACGGACAAGCGAATAATGACAAACACTAATTGTCGATGAAAATGTTTAGAGAACACATTTCAAGAACACGAGACAAAGCGATAGGATTGTTCTCATGGAATTACATCAATTTGTTTTCTTTTTGAGATATGTGAAACGCAATATTTTATGATTTTCGTTTACCTGGATCTTAAAAATACGGTGCTCGAAATCAAATTTTTCTACGGAAACAGTATCAATGTATCACGCCTGCTTCCCCGAAAGGTTAGGTAGAGGTGTGCCTTCTTATAAATAATACACCCACATTTCGCCAGGTATGTTTCAAGTGAGCCTATTGTCATCAACTGGACACAAATCCAGACTACGGGCAGAAATTCCCGTTTGAAAAACCCAATAACTTTGCCTGACCCTGGCATCAACCCCGGACCTGCATGCTCAGCGGTCAGCGCTTGCGACCACGACCAACGAGGCAGTACGGAAATGATTCGCTTTAAGACCGATGACCGCTAGGTATTCGCACCGCTGGTAGTGTTAGATCATGCAAGTCAAAGTCTAGTCTGTTCTCGAAGGTCACTGCAATTACGACCAATTAGAGGTAGAATTAGCGCCGATCGTTTACACGCCGCTTCTAAAATTGGACACTCGCTGGATATGTGTAATTAAATTGTTTGCTTCCTTAAACAGACGTCAGTGTTGTATATAGGTACCTGTATAATTATATATATGTATATATTGTAAGGGATACAGCCGAATCCCGGGAAAACAAGTGTCGTGTTTGGGAAATATGGAAATAGGTTGATCACGAGTTCAATGACGTTTAAAGCTGAGGACTTTTATGTGCAGGCGCCAGCAGGTCAAGCTACCCGAAACTGTCAAATTTTCCCAATTAACTTTGAACCTTAATGCTCTAGCGATAAAGTTGAAAATCTATTAAAGAAATTTAACAGGTTGTAGTAGCTTGATGTGCTGGCGTCTGTACGTCACGTAATAAAATCCTGTGACTGTTCTATACGTCACTGGACTATGACTGCCTCGCAAACTTACAGCATTTCTTTCAAATAAACCAATTACAGGCACTTTTGAACTGTCAAGGGGTCGGGCAGTCAGAAAGATGAGTCTAGTTGCCCATTCCAAAGCGTAGTAGGTACCTATGGAGAAGAACAGGCAAGAAACTCCACTTGAAAAGGCTTACCAAAGGAAACACGGAAGGAGGATGATATGGCTAGCATAAACACCAAGATGACGTCTGGTAGAGCTTTATAGTGAGCTTTACGGTGAAGGGCGGGCGTTTTGGGGGACTGTCTTTTGTAATTTTGACGTTCGAAAAGTGCTGATTCGGAGCTTAATTTGAATAAATGACTTTTGATTTAGCATGGGTGAAGAAAGGAACGTCTATAAAATAGTTCCTGCACAAGTAGTTACAAAGTACCTACTGCTGTCGTAACTAGCTGGCGTAGTGTCGTCATTACTTATGTTGTCATCAAACAAAACTACAGTCTAATGACAATGGCTAGTTTAAGGAAGGCCCAACCGTCGGTCGCCGGCGCCGTTCTAATGACAACGTCATTATGTTTTATATTGCTAGTAAAAGGTGCTGTATAGATTATGCAGTGCGTACGTTAGCGAGGCTTATCGTTTGCGGGCTCGTAACCCATTTCTC
Organism: Apamea epomidion; assembly: GCA_947507525.1. Taxonomy (NCBI): domain Eukaryota; kingdom Metazoa; phylum Arthropoda; class Insecta; order Lepidoptera; family Noctuidae; genus Apamea; species Apamea epomidion. The sequence continues at coordinate 2,535,168 of OX382234.1, forward strand.
GAGGTGCCTTCTTCCGTGAGATAAGAAAAGAGCTGCTTGCGGCTAACCTACGCACGTATTCTTAGTTTCGCTTAGTATGAATATGTAGGGGGATCGTCCACTGCGAACCAGGGCCGTGGTAATCCACGGATTCGTGAGTAACTCACGAATGTGTGGCTGCCAAACAAATGAACCGCGCAGCTAATATGGCTAACCTCTCCGTGCACATCCTACGTAGCAGTGGACGGTCGACATTAGACTGGTCATAATAGTGGTATGTGAGCAGCGGGGTAACACACTAACATTAGCTATTTCATTTTGACAGTTCAACAACATTCATTGCGTTATTTACGTTGTTGAGCAGACAATTTTTTCGAACATATGAAGCAATGGATATGTAATATCTATCCTTAAAAATGATTCAGCTTGAGATTGAAAGTGTGTTACGAAATTCTTGTTTATGAGTGGTTATGACAGATATAGTCAGCTGGTATTATTCCCATTGCTAGGACTTAGGCCTGTCTAAGAAAGGAGTCATTTAACAAAGGGGATCCAGTGTGGGTTGCTTTTACATATTTATGTAGCTTTTGTTTTAAGTAGGTAAAAGCTGCACCAAACAAGTTGTTAGGGGTTTTCTTAGGCTTATACCTATGAATAAAACGTCCTATAACTAATATCTGAATTAAACCTGAATGAATCGAGGACGAAAATATTCTGACACAGATTATACGTCGAAAAAAATGTTGATTTATCGAAACGAACGGAAAATTCCTTTCCACTTTTCGAAAGGAGTTCTCCCAATTTAGTCCACATTATGGCACTGACCTCTACTTTGGCTGCGTTGTAGAACTGGTAGAGCGGCTCGTGTGTGAACAGCGAGTGGGGGAGCGGGCTGGCGGGGTGCGAGCCTGACGATGCACCTGATGATGATGAGATGTTTCCAGCTTGGTACAGACCTGCTTCTGCGTACCTGTGGGCAAAAGAAATAGGGTATGAGACCATAGCAAACACAACAACACAACTGTATTTTATTTAATTGGCATAAATAAAAACACACAAAATAAGATATTTTACGAAATCGGCAAGCGTAGTGATCAATGCTCATAACTTCTCTGTGAAAAGAGGCCTTCGACCTGCAGTGGGACAGTAACAGGCTGGTATATTAGGCACGAAGGCCAAAAGGGTAAGCTCAGCATAATATCAGATGGCAACACTAGATACTTATCACCTGATTTTAATAGGTTAGGTGGCACATACATTTCGCCAGTTATGTTTAAGTCCCATATAGGTAATAGAGGTCGAGCTTTGTCATTAACCTAGGCAGCTCCAGACCTCGAGCTGCTACAGTAACGTTAGTAATAGACTACTTGACCAACGAGGTAGACCATCATATTATTTAGCTTAATCGGCGCGTAAAACACTATCAGTAGCAATGGCTTTCATTTTGACAGTTCGACAACATTCATTGCGTTACTTACGTTGTTGAGCAGACAAATCGAAGTTATGTAGCAATGGATTAGCAATATACTTCAAAATGATTCAAATTGAGTTTGATAGTGTGTTACGAAATTAGGGTGCTGTTGTAATAGGACACTGAACGAGACACAATATAAGTTGTTTATTGTTGTTACGCCTTTGGGCGTTAGTGTCCTTCAAAGTGTTCAGTTTCGTGTCAATAATGGACATCTACGCCCAGCTGACATCTATATTGTGAAGTGTAGGTAGGTAAGCAAGCTGAAGTGGCAATGGGCCGGCCATATTAGCCGTAGAATCGATGACCGTTGGGGTAGCCGTGTGCTTGAGTGGAGACCTCGAATCGGTAAACGTAAGGTGGGACGCCCTCATAGGTGGAGCGACGATCTTCGCAGGATGGCTGGTAGCAGGTGGATAAGAGTTGCCGTCAAAATCGAGTTGAATGGCGTGCAATAGGAGGCCTATGTCCAGCAGTGGAATGCTAGAGGCTGATGACGAGGTAGGTAAGTATATAGGTAGAAGACATATGTAAGGTAAGAATGTAAATAGGCATACTATAGCGTGAGAAAAATCAACGCTGCAAGGTCTTTAGATATAATCAGTGTCGTCATTCAATGGCCTAGGATTTATTATGTACCTACATTGGTAGTGCATGATTGGCGAATAAATCAGATGTTAATCGCATGATTGCCATGTTACATGTTTAATGTAAATAACGAGTCGAAATCTCCAACAACTTAACTAAGTACTAAGCGAGATAAGAGACGAGGAAAAATTGTTTTTTTTTTTTGGGAATCCCAATAAGGATTGATAACGCCTTATCAAACAGCCTGTAACTATAATATTAATGTGATGTAAAATAAATGTAAAAGCAAATATAATGTCGGCATTATCGTAATGTACAATGGCTTCCAAAAGTTAGTTGACAACACACCACAGTATAATTTAAAATTCTAGTGATCCATATGTTTGAACTGCTATAACGTTTTTAATGGCTAATTTAACTACCTATGCTTATCATAACAAATAATCAAGGAAAAATCCCTTAGGAGTACCTGATTATTTTTTTATTTTAAATCATGATGTGGCATTACAACTGCAGTGGAAAAATGTCAACTAACGTTTGGAGGCCACTGTATGTAGAAGTAGAAATAAGGGTTCTGAGTGCGGTATAAATCATCATAAATAATGAGTAGGTAATCAGCTATGACGAATCTTATAATGACTTATTGTTAGTACCTAGTTAAGATTACTATGATGATGTAAGGGACATCCTGACAGCTCTGCGAAACAATTTCCTTATTGTGACCCTCTTACATGAGTATGTTCCAAGAAGGTTGAATAATATAGTAACTTTGTTATTGCTTTATTTTAAAAAAAGAACAATTGTCTGTGCTATTTTGGTAAGAACTTGAAATGCACTGGTAGTTATATTTTAAAATGTTATTCCAAGGTGACATTGATCACAAAACCAACAAACATAGAAGGTAGGCGTTAATTTTGTGCACACACATGTGGGTTGCATCAATACTACAAAAAGCTCAGGTATAATTGGAATGGAATACAGAACAGGAATGTTTTTAATCAAAGTTAAAATGAATACCTTTGTTTATCGTTCCATCAATTTTGTAAAGAACATTTAACAGTATTTTTTAACTTCACTTTTTTGTCCAATAGCAAACAATACACTTTTTCCAGAAATCACGAGTTTTTTAAGATTGCTTTATTATTTCACATTATGTAAACGCACAACAGGTATTTATTAGCACAAGAAACCATTTAAATGATATATATTTGCGCGCTAAAAGCCGCGAAGCAACGGATCCGATTCAAATCCCACCAACGTCCTTCTGAGCATGCGCATAATAGCGGAGTTAAAGTTATGAGGTGTCCCAAGACATAGCTGGCGAGCGAGTCAGAGAAAGGCACATAAACATGTCAGAACTGACTGCTATTTGATAAGTGATTTACTTTTTTATAGGAGTCTGAATGCTAAAAGAGTTAATAATAATGTTTGAATTACGAAAAATAAACTGAAAGATACTCAATTTTCTTAAAATGTTTATGAAACAAGGCAAATTGCCTAAATAAAGTTACTGAGCTGCCCTCTGGACATTAATTTAAGGCTTGAACGCATAGTAACTACTGTTAAATCGCTTGCGCTTATGTATTGGGACACAGCGGTAACGGTGGTACGGAAAACTGGCTCGTGAGTCATCGGTTCGTTGATAATGGCAGACGTCATGCGTTCGCGCCGCTACTGACTAACGTTTGGGCGAAGATCGTGGCTACCTCCCAGGAACATCTTTGTGGGTCAGTTCGGTTGGACTACAAGCATTTTTATTTTTATTATTTCGCTCTTTCGTTGTCGTAGTTCTTTGTATTTTAATATCAAGAAAATGAAGTGCCGTATATTGTTTTTATTGGTCATAGTTTTTCCTTGTTGTACAAAATTATGAGGGATACCCTTTTATTTATTTCTGGACCAAGAATAAAAACTTCGTTCTATGTGATTTTCAATACTTATTTATAATGTAGTTATTTTAAACTTATTTATCTCTGCTTTCCACAGGAAGATTCAGGACTACCCATGACAACTCTTACTATACCTAGTTAAGGCTTTCATGGTTTTTTTATTTGTTTTTTTTTTTTGAGATGAAATGCCTTTCAAGACCACGTGCAGTAAGTGGGTTATGTTAGCTTGAATTTCTCCAAGTGGGACAGGGTAAGATCGTCGCAGTTGACCTTTGTCTTGAACTCGCAGCCGGAGCCGAATGCCAAACGAACCGCAATCGTAACTGTAGCGTAAATGTCGCGTCGCTACGCAACTATGCACTATGCCGCTTTTACCAACCATATTGCAATGGTACATTATAAATAACTAGCTTTTCACCGCCGCTTGGCTAACCTAACCTAACCGTGTCCAATTTCATCAAAATTCGTTCAGCTGTTAAGGCAAGGGCGAATTTCACCAAACATCTCTTTCGTCAAATTTAAATAGTTTTCCACGGACAAAAGATACTTATTATCTGACTTTGGTAAAATCAGCCCTGACGCGTGAAAATGTAACAGACAGACATACAGAGCTAGGTATGTACTTTTGGATATGTCACTTAAGTATGTCAAGTTTCACTGTGAACATGTAATTTTATGTATAAGGGTAATTTCTTGTTGTTTGTAAAGCCTGAAAGTTTAAGTTTCACGATGATCTATGGGAAACCTTTTAAAGGGGCCCGGGGTTAAGACCGGGGAGTGTGCTGTGTGAAGGGGGCACCCAAAAGACCGATCAGAACCCCTCACTGTGCAACGCCTGTCAAGGCACATCTCTGGGGAGTATGTTGCGGAGTATCCCCGAAACTTAACTGTGCATGTGTGCAAAGCAGCACGTGACCACTGTGCGCCGTCTTCCAAGAGGTCACTTGACCCCATTTAATTTTTTACAGAAAAGTTAGCTACGGTTAGTCAATAAAAATAAAGGAAAATTCGCTGGAATAAAGTATCTACCTATAGTAAGTCTTTTGTAGACTAAACTTACACACAAGTTACAGTTGGACCACTTAAAAGGAAATTAGCTGGAATTCTGATTTGTCGGTGTGAGTAAGTAAACTTGTTCTGGGACAATATTTACGTAGACACGGGAAAAAACAGTGCGATGTTATGAATGAAACAGGATGTTGCTGCAGTGCGATTCTGTAACCATCTCACCGTGAAAACTTAGGTGAAGTGAGCGTAGAGTGAGCTGTCATTCCAACTAATGCTAGGGATTGACACTATTGACAGCTCACTCTAAGCTCACTTCACCTAACTTTTCACGGTGAGATTTTTACAGAATCGAACGGCAGGAGTGTCGGATTTACCTACAAGTACGTAGTTACCTAGGCTACTTAAGGCCAAGCCCTGTATTAGGGCGTGACTAATTAAATTTAATGGGTTGAGGATACCCTTTATTAGAGTTGTCTACTTTAGAAACTAAAATTATTATTTTTTTATTAAAAACGCTGCCCCCCCACACTAGGAATTTCTCCTGTATCGCGGGTGCGTTTACAAACATTTAAACTCACATACACAAACAGCCAGACCCGGAGCAACTACTTGTAGGTCATACAAATATTTGTTCCGTGCGGGAATCGAACCCACGACACGCAGCGCAGCAGTCAATCGCTTAACCACTGCGCCAACCGTGTCGTCATTTTAATCGTATTGAGAAGTTTAGTATAGTTATAATTTATTTATTCAATATAAAATAGTTTAGCTGCTTTTGAAAGGACTCCTTTAATATTAATAATAAAGACAGCTGTAGACAGAGAGAGGTAGAAAGAGAGTAGGGAGGCCTTTGCCCAGCAGTGGGACATTAATGGCTAAAGATAAGAAAAGAAAGCAAATGCTGGTATGTAGGTCAATCAGAGGTCAAGGTCCTGCTCACACCTGCATTTTTTATTCTGCAAAAAGTCAGTATCGAACTCTGAACCATTTAAGAAACAAACTTGACAATTAATAGTGAAGTTACATTCTTTTTTGTCCACAGTTAGTGAAAGGATTTTTTCCTCTGATTTTGATTCACAGTGTATTTTATTCTCGTTGCTATAACGTTGTTGTCAGAGGTAAAATACCTGTAAAAGGCCTGTACAAAGTGGATACTATAATTTTATTTTATATTTGTTTTTGAATTTGAATGAAGAGGTCTCCTTGAATAGGAACCTCTTCATTCAAATTCAAGTTGACTTCCTTAAACCATTAAGTAAATAAAAACATCTACTTACCAAGACGTGTTGGAGGTGTTAGGCGTAGTGTTGGCCGAGGTATTGGGCGTAGTATCCGCACCACATTCGGCGTACCACGAGGTGCGCGCGCGCGGGCTCTTGTCCTTGCGCGACAACGTCGGCAGCAGCCGCTTCAACTCTGCACACCAACGCGTTACGTCATCACATCATCCGATCTGTTCTGTAAAAATCTCATGGTGAAAACTTAGGTGAAGTGATAATCAAGTCAGCTGTCATTCCACCTGATGCTAGGGATTGACTCTATTGACAGCTCACTACACCAAAGTTGTCATGGTGAGATTTTTACAGAATACATCATTATTAGTGTGTACTTAAAGAATGGCATTAGAAATGGCAGTGTTATAAGAATTGGTATGGAATAGGTGAATAGTGAAGCCATTCCTAATGCCATTCTTAAATTGTTTGTACAGATGCTTGACTTCTTTGGTATAGGTAGGTATAATTGTAAACATCTACTTTATTTATAAACGTTGCTTAAAGTTAAGTAATGAATAGCGACCGTTCATCCTACATTTTTGACGTCTCTTAACCTCTTAAAACTCAGAAAGGTTTCGGACTAATTAATTATGGTCTTCGATTAAATTTTGGTACATTGTAGCATAGAGAAATTGATGCAATTTTTTTGTTTCAGTTTGCGGAGCATGGCCCTTTTCTGCAACATTTGAACTTAGAATTAAAGAAGACTTCCTCAGAGAACCCCGTACTTCCCTGTTGATTTGTTTTTAGACAAAAGTTATGTATGTGTGCGTGCGTCACGAACCTTACGCGGGAAGTCAAGCATCAGTGCAGTAATTTATCTGCGTCACCTCCATGTAACCACAATAATGAGTAGTTGCATGCAATCGTAGCGTTTCAATTGTTTTAACTGTGCTGTCAATTACAAAGATTAATCAAAACGTGAGGGACGCAGATGAACATCAAATTAAAAAAATAATAAACGAGCAATTGTGTGCTGACTTATTCTTCCTTTGTCTCATTCATTCTAACTGTTCCTTTTATAACTGATTGTGAATGGTTACTTTAAGAGTTTCTTTATGCATTGTAAAAGATTGCAGTGAATACAAAGAAACAGTTAAAATTGCAGTCAACGTATGTGGGACGTGAACTTGGAACAATAAGTAACATGATGTTATCATAAGTGCGACTATAATTTTACATAGAGCAAAAACACTGATGTTATAACTAGAATTATGCGTAGGCAGATTATGCCAAGTGATTATCGTATTCATCATAATACGTTTCGTGTTAAATAAGATACATTCGTGCGTAAATTATTAAGTACAAAACATGCATAATAAAGTAGAGGAAGAGAATAGAACTCACGACCCATCACACAGTGCAACACATCACAAGAGACATACGAATTTACGAACTGCGCGGGAGTACGGCTTTTAGCTTTATACACGGGTTACTACGTCGGCGCTCACAGATGACTAACAGACTATAAAATAAATTGCACAAACCTGTGCACATTGTGTGCAGAGGTCGCTAGCGTCACCACCAAGGTACTTATACATAAACATCTTTATACAATATACACAATAGTGTATACAACCTATAGAAATACAACCCACCCATGGATTGTTACCCTTTGTTATTGAAATAGCCAACATACCTACTTGTACTTGGTGACAGAACTTCTGGGTAATTCACTGGGATTTTAAATAAAATAAAACTGGCAATAACTAGTTATTGCAATATTATAAAGGAGTACCAGTCCGTGCCATTCAGGAGGTCACTTCAAGACTGGTTTGGACCATACATAATGTTAAATACATGTTCTGCTGTAGGTAATGCGTTTTATTATGATCATATATGATGTAAAATGGCCCAGATTACTGAGAAAATGACAGTACATGCTCACTATTTTAGTGGGATTTTGTCATGTTTGATTGAAATAAATTGCTTGAGTAGGTACTCTAATGGTAGGAAGCGATATTATGGTCTAGATTTTAGAATGGACACCTGCGTGGGGTAAATTACATAATGATTGGAATACTGACACTGTGGGTTGCACAGAGTTCAACACTTTGGCCTTCTCCTTCAGGGAACACAAGCGACAAGATATGAATTGTTTAATGACATTCGTTCCCAATTAATAATCATAATCATAAATCTTTATTTATTTCAACATCAAATTACAGACACTGATTAATGGAATTCACAATCTTAAACAGAGAAAGGTGTCTAAGTGAGGTAGGAGGGTCCTGAGTAACTGATCACCCGGCTCTCTTAGATATGTAATTTATAAATATTTAGAGTTAATATCCTACTTCCTACTAATATAATAAACGCGAAAAGTTTGTGAGGATGGATGGATGGATGGATGTTTGTTACTCTTTCACGCAAATATTACTAAACGGATTTGGATGAAATTTGGCACACAGATGGTTTATTCTGGTTATAAACTATCTGTGTGCCAGATTTCATCCAATGATAATAACGCATAGGATACACTTTTTATCCCGATATTCCCACTGGATCGAAACTTATGCGGATAAACCGCGGGGCGTTGCTAGTAATATATATTATAATGAAAGTTTAAAATTTAGTTTAAAATTATAGAGTAGATAGATATTGTAGAAGTAGTTTATGAATATTTTATGTTTATTTTTATCAAATCACTAGGTAGGTTTACTCTATAACTCTTGAATTTACTTCTAGTTACTTAGAGATTGTCGAGACAATTCAGCTGCTAGACAACACGGACATAGTGCGTAGGCTAAAGAGAACTAAACCATTTGAGTTAGTGTAGTATTTATATAGTGAATGAATAATAGTGCGGTGTTAATGGTGCTATACATGTAACACGTGAACAAAGTGTTTTATCAATTATCAGACCCTAAGAAAGTGCTTATTAGATAATTCTTAGTTATAACATAATCTATCTCGTAAAATATTAAGTTAGAGTTAAATTGCTTATTAGTCTGTTAGGCTAGATTTTAATCAATTACTTACTAAGAACTTTAGTTCTTATTAAAAAAAGAAAAAAAAAAAAAAAAACTTGGAGATTGGACGACGGCAATCGGGACTATTATTACGGTCAACGACCGTTAGGTAGGTACTTACTTAGACTTTTTTATAACTTTGTGAAGAGAAAAATTAAAACGTTAGGTACTTGAATGTGTTACAAGCCTTAACCAAGTATTACTACATAGTTACCACAGAAAAAAATAAAAATTTATGGCTCCAAAACAAAATGGCTTGACTTTGCAACCTTTTTTTTTTTAAAGTCGACTATTACGCCATTTTGTACAGGAACTCTAGTGTATTAGAAACCATAGTTATAAACGTAAGACAGTGCAAACATAAATACGTGTAAAGTGCAGAATCCTCGACCTCCTCACTGCGGGAATAACTATTTATTTTAAGTACCGTACTATCTTACCGTACCGGTATTAAAATCTTTATCAAACTGACTCAATACGTCACACTGACTCACTTGTAATATGTTACGAATGTTAAAATAATACCAAAATTTGAAGTTTTTCATAGAACTGATATAATTATTATTATCTAATAACTATGAGCTGTAAAATATGTACGTATGCTTAACAAATTTAACAACTAAAATAATTTTTACATTAAATTAATTTCGTAAAACATATTTTCTTTTAATTTCTTTTTCTCAGCGGTAAACTAATATAATTTTCTCAAAGTAAGAAAAAAAACCGTTTTACAGTCTAAACCGTTAAGTCAAAACACAAAAAGGCTACCGGTACCAAAGAGTTTCTTTACAAATAATGTATGGTCGTAATTGAGGAAAAAAAAACAAAGAAAACTTGTGCAACGCTCCTTGCAATTACATGCTTGCATTAAGAACAATGTTCTCGCGGATAACGTCAGTTCTTTACAAGACGAAGCGATTACTACAAGGTTGCCAGCCTACAATACTTTTAATAGTTATGACTTGCGGAAAATTACAATAATTCGCGGCGTTGTTTCTAACAGGAATATCTTTCAATTATGCTCAGACAAAATGACTACTCTAAGCTATTAATAAATGGCTACAATATGAAGAAATTAATATTTCCTCAATTGTTTTCATTACCATAATATTCTAACAATTAAGATTTAATAGTTGGTATCTACGAAGTTTTAGGATCGCATATTTCCAGTATTGGATCATTATTATGTGTAAATGCACATTTTGAATAATCATTAATTTTTATTTCCTTGGAATGTGATTAACTCGAAAGTTATGGCCAAAATGTTTATTTCGTCATTTAGGTTTTCTTATCGAGTGTTTGTCAAAAATACCTTTTTGTGTGAGTCTGTAGGTAATATGGGCTGGTGTTCGCAACTCCACGTCAAAGAGCGTATTGTGCGTACTAGCCTGTACCTAATCGTGTTATGCATCTTTAGAAATAAATCGCAATTATGGTAGTGTGCTTAACAAAAGTTGTGCAGTGTGCAACTGACTTAAAATTACCTAGTTAATGGTAGGACCATTAACTAGGTAATTTTAAGTCAGTTCATAATAATATGATCTACCAATAAGTTTTTTTAAATAGTTATTCCCACCATGTCGTAAGCACTGACCTCAGTTTAGCGCTGTCTTCGTCGTCAGCCCAAAGGCCACGATAAAACTATTCGGCCAAACCATAAACCTATAGTCTATGGGCTAAACCATTAATTACGCGATACGGACAGACGTCAACTGAAATATCTATTTACATGGCATTTGGAATATAGATATGAGAAAAATACGAAGATAGATAAAGATGATTTTATTAGAAAAGTTTATGTTTAATCGGGCACATGGTAGTGTGCCGGGCAAAGTTCGATAGTATAAGCATAATTCGGAAGGAGAAAATAATCATCATTTTAATCATAGTCAATCTTATATTATACTTAAATAATCTTAAAATGCATATTATTTTATTATATTGAAATCGAACTAACATAAATAATTACACCATTAGAGGATGAAAGTGGCAACACAGCCGATAGGCGATTTGGATGACGTTAACACCAGCCAAATGACGTCGGAAAAGTTACCAATATTTCAGTTCGTACCGTATTTCTTTCTCGTAGGACACATACCGAGGACTGCGCCCGCGCATAATGTTGATTCGATTTCCAATAATAATATGTCTTGAGGGTTTCCCAAATATAACTTTAAAAGGAAACAAGCTCCATAATATCTAAAGCTTATCAAAACCTTAGCATTAAATATAATTAGTAAAGCGATATTCTAACTGTCACTCAGCAGGGGTCAAAAGATAGTAAATGATTAGCGCTACACCACCCCGGGTCCAGTTGACGGCTGTGCGTTACCTTCGTTGACAGCGCTAAAGTCGGTTGCGGGCGGTGAGGGCGCCAGCGGGGGCGAGGGCGGCGCGGGGGGCGCGGGGGGCGCGGGCGGGGGCGGGGGCGGGGGCAGCGCGGGGCGCGCGGGGAACAGGCAGGGGGAGGAGTCGGCGTGGCGCCGCCTACCGTCGCGCCGCTTCGGTCCGCTAGAGGGAGACAGCGTCTCTGTGCTGCCCGGCTGGCCGTTGTCGCTGCTGTTCAAAAACGAGTGCATGATAATTTGAACTTTAACATAATATTAGTTTATAATGTTCCTACTACTTGGTCTAGGGCATCTTCTCTGTGAGAGGAACTCTATTCCTAAATCACACTAAACATGACAGAAGTCATGTTCAGTCTGATTTGATCAAATTGACAACTATAATGAAAATTTGGCTGTGCACCTAGATAAAATATATATTGCATGGAGGCAGGAGGTTGTTAACTCCTATAATATTTTAAGATTCGCCAGTGTAAAATAAAAATAAGCAAGCTAAATGTTACATCGGTGTTGTTTCGGCTTTCTGTATACTTACTTATTTCTTTTATGTCGAGTTTTAACTCCCTTATTCAAGAACTATAGCTTCTGCCCGCGGCATCGCCCGCGTGGATGTCGGAAACTATCCCACGAGAACATTATTGTTTACTTTCGATCCTAGGTACAAATACTGAGTTTGGAGTAAATCGGATCGCGCGCTAAAATTCTTCCATACAAACTTTGAAAGCCCCCAATCCCCTTTAGGGGATAGTTTAAAAAACCAAAAAATAGAATAAGATTTTTTAAATAAACCTTGTCGTCCCCCGACATACTTTGTTTTTAAAAAAGCGTTTCGTACGTTTCCATTGTATGACTTAAACATTGTTTATACCCATTTTCGAGTTAATGTAACCAAACAGTAAAATCCACGCCTTAAATTTTATTACCCTTTTCCTTTACAGACAATTTTTGAAAAACCTTTAAAACACATACTTTATTTTTTGTTTTAAGTATTAGTACCGAGTTTCGAGTTAATCCGTCCGAGCGGTTTAAATTTTTTTCTTCTGTGAGGAGTTTTTTTAAACTAAAAGTGTTCATCTGTATTAATTACTGAGGCAAATGTTGCCAAGTATCAAGTTTATTAACCAAAGGAAAAAGATTTTTCATATAAATTGTAACCCCGCTTTTCACTCCCAAAAGGGTGGTATTTTGAAAACTCGTTTGGGATGTATTCATAACTTGACATTAAGATTAGTTATACCAATTTTCGAGTTAATCAAGCCACGCATTATAATCCTCTCCTGTAAAATTAACTACCCCTTTTCAGCCCGTCAGGGGTAGATTTTTGAAAAACCCTGATACACATTATTCTTTACTTCTTAGGTATAAATAATGAGTTTCGAGTAAATAGGACTGCTCGCTAATATTCTTCCATACAAACTTTGAAACCCCCCCATACCTTGTTAGGGGGTAGTTTAGAAAAAAATAAAAATTGGCCATCTTCATAATTTATTTAGATACATAACTATTCCTGTCAAGTTTCAAGTTTATTAACTCAAGGAATAAGATTTTTCATACAAACGAAATCCCCCCATTTCACCCTCTTAGGGATGGAATTTCGAAAAATCCTTTCTTAGTGGATGCCTACTCTTTACGAAGAACACACTCCAAATTTCATGTCTCTAGGACCAGCGGTTTAGGCTGTGCGTTGATGTATCAGTCAGTCAGTCAGTCAGGACTTTGAATTTTATATATATACATATATATGTATAGATAGATATATTCTTGGTATAAGGACTCACAGTGCGCTCGAACGCACAGGGTACGGAAAACCTATTCAAAAGCAGACAACTCTGGCTAGTTCTCAAACCAAATCATGCTATAAATCATTATTAAAAAAACAGAAATGTTAGACAAACTCACCAGTTGCTAAATCCAGAATCACCATCCATAGAATCAGTCAGGTAGAAAGTCGAGTTGGTGATCTTCAGAGCACTGGGAATGTCCGAGTTGATGTCCACAGCCAGTGACGTCGCCCGTCTGAATCGTGACTTGAACGAGAAGTACGCTTTCCTCGACAAAGTCCCACTGTCCTTCTTACTCGCCTCACTAGTCGGAGTCACTGGCTTCTCAGGAGGAGGCTTCTCAGGCAACGGAGGAGGTACATCCCCATTACTCGCCCGCTTATCCAAAATAACAGTCTTCAACTCATCCTTCAACGAACCATACACCTTGTTCAAGGGAATTTCAGTCTTATTTAGCACCGGCCGCGTGTCGTTAAAGTTGATGTTTGTGTATACAGGGTCCGGTGGCTCACAGTTGGCGTAGATCGGCGACTTCTTCTTGGGAGTGTCGTAGATCTGGTTCTGGTTGTTTGTCTTCGTGAATGGTTTGCCGTCCATCGCCACTGGAAACAGAATGACTGATTAATAAAATGCCTTTGTTTGAGATGATGAAATTGGGACAGTTTTTATCTTTAAAGATGTCGACTGATAGTGATATTGTGTGGACTGAATTTTATTGTGATTCAATTGTTATCGTAGATAGTGACTTTTTAGGAATTTAGTTTTTTTTTTGCATTAATCAAGGTCAGTCTAATGTTGGAATATAAATTGTAATTTATTTAACATTTTATTCTGTTTTTTTTTTTTTTTAGTTTTACAATTTTGCTTTAGTTTGTTCATAAGACTTGCAAAGTGACCATTATGATTTCAATGACAATAGTGTCATGGCTATTTATAACACAACGATTATTATAATTGAATAAAAAATATATCTTAGTTATTTAAAAGTAGCCGGGGAGAACGGCCAACAATTTCGGCTCCCTACTCAATATCCGATATGGTCTAGTGGCTAGGATACCTGGCTCTCACCCAGGAGGCTCGGGTTCGATTCCCGGTATCGGAAAATTCTTTTTGCAAGTTTTAATCAATTTCGCTTACCAGAATATCTTTTGGTGAGGTTTCTCTTGATTTGCCTCATCTTGCGTTGAGCAGCGCTGGCTATTTTGGTCAGAGTGTACTGCCCACCACCGGTCGGCGGGTTGGGCAACCTCGATGCCGGCAATGTGGGTGCTGTTTGGGCGTACGTAGACTGAAAATTGAATAAAAACAAATTAATTAATAACAATAATTACAGAATATTGTGATAATATTTGAGAAATTAAACGGTGTCTTAAAATATGTATATTATGTGTATTAAATATGTGTATTAAAATATGTATATGTAATGTGGCTATAATAGATTTGTAGTGTGTATTTATAGACAATTTTATATCATTTGGTACCCACTTTTATTTTTTTTGTAAACATTTTTTGTAGGATATAAAATTACAGTTTGCGTGCTAGCCGAATAAAAGCAAGTCATTATAAATCAAACAAAGTATTTAAAATTATAAAGCGTGTCTGCTCAAAGTCAGAACGACACAAACTAAACAATGACATGTAACAAACATTTAAAACTTAGTTATTATGTAATGTTTTCCCTGAAATGAGACATCAATAAATGTCACCCTGTTTTTTCCTCATACACTTGGGTGGATTTCATATGAAATAATATTTTATGGCATCATTATCTTCAGACGTCGCACACACAGCTGACAGTTTGAGCAAATAGTTCATACATTGTCCGTCAGAGGGCGCTGCACGTTAAGGAACTGTTTTCTTGATTTTGTTGGATGTTTTATTTAGGCAACATACACCGTTTGTGTGTGTTCAGTGTTTTAAGATACCAACGCATTTGATATTGATTCAAATCAAAAGAAATAATTTTAAATGATGTTCGGGAATTAATTTCAGTGATTCATATGAATGTATTGTGGGTATAGTCAACCTTACGACCTTGGTGACAATATGACTTTGACAGCGGCTTCATTTCGTAACAGTAACGGCAATGTTCGTAGTTCAAGTGTTACCAATACTACTGACGTGCAACTGTTCAATCAAATAAAACTCATCATACCTTGTCGTGATCATCAGTGTCACTATCACTATCGAAGGAGTCGAAGTCTTCTTCTAGCGGAAGCGGTGGGGGTACGTGAGGGGGATGTAACTGCGTAGGCGCCGGCTCCAGCGACTCGTACAGGTGGCCCGAATCGCTGCTGTCGCATTCTGTTGACAATGAGGAAGTTTGTTTAGCAAATGGTACAGTTAAAAATGTTTGCTACCCATCGAGGTAGCGCGAACTAATTTATTTTTACGTTGTGTCGCTACTCGCTACCCGACGCTCATGTTGAGGACTAGTCCTTTGTTATATACACGTTTATTACATGGATATTTTCAATTATCTGTACATATTATATTTTAAGCACGGTTTCATGATAGTAAGTTCTTGTCACATGGAGCCTAATATCGTCATGGGCAACACGTAGAAACAGAAACTGTAATCGTACAAGCCCAAGCATATAACACGTTTGTGAAAAGCTGAAATTCTGTTAAATAATCTTGGAGAACTGTGTTTAATGTGAGATACGAAGCTAATCATAGAAACGGTGGTGACAAGCGCGTGGATCTCGACAAAAGTAAAAATCGAGCAGAAAGAGGATCTCAGAGACAGAAACGATTAATCACAAACAGCAAAACATTGCAAATTATAAAACCACTCAACGAATTAAAGATTTCACAAAATCGCAAGGCGATCAATCAACATGAAAACACATAAATAATAAGAATATAAAAAGCAAACCATTCAACTGACATCAATATAATAAATAATAACAGCAAAAAGGCGGGTAGTGTATGGTCAAGGTCTTTGGTGACCCTGGTTACATAACCGAGGTGTCGCATCCGGCACGCAGGTTGGCACGACAGCTTTTTGCGCAAGAGTGGTTGTTGAAACAGTCAGTCCGGACGTATATTTGATAGGTTACAAAGATAACGTTGGCAAAGAACATAGATAGTATAAGATATTTCTATGGTAGAGAAAGATATTAGGTATTTGTAGAGATATAGAAATACACTACTACTGCAATATACGCTGATTTAGCTTGTTGCAAATTCAGTTGTGTATTAATTTCTATTAAGCTTGGGCATTGGTGGTCTCTACAGTAGATATGATAATTTATTCGTGTCTTAAAAGCAGATATAGAAAGTTCGAGTTCCGGAAGAGTCTAAAATACCTGTGCATCAGTGAAATAAAACAAATAACCAGCCGATCGATTCTGTAAAAAACTCACCGTGAAAAGTTAAGTGAAGTGAGCTTAGAGTGAGCTGCCAATAGTTTCAATCCCTAGCATTAGACTGGAATGACAGCTCACTCCACGTTCACTTCACCTAAGTTTTCACGGTGATATGGTTACAGAATCGCACTGCAGTTTACAATAGAAGCAGTGAATGTCAAGGTCTCTAGTCCCTTCGTTACATAAGCGTATCGCCGCATCTGTCATGTTCGCTTAGCAATTCTTACGCAAACTGCGGTCGATGTCACGAGAGCGAGTAAACAGTTTTCAGTGATTGCATTGCCTCATGGATTCGTGTCATGTGTTGTTGCATTGCACGAACAAGTTTTACCAATTATTTGAACACAAGGAAATATTGGAAGACGCGTTGAGACATAGAAGTAATCTAAGTTATAAGGAAGGAAAATTAAAATATCAACCGAAAACGAATTCACAGTCACTCTTTCGATGGAAGTGGACAAGAAAGAAATAATTTGGGTCAATCCCCAAATACGTATAGTGTCAAGGTAAAATAATACAAAATGCTAACGGAGTCATCTGGCGACGTGAGCATGTTGAGAGGAACCCACTGCAGAGAGGAAATACCAACAGACTCGGTATAGTTATGGGATTTTTACGAGAGTAAAGAAGAAATGAATCAACGTCAATCACACTGACCCCAATACCCCCCATTATACACAACATTATTGCTAGCAGGTTTTGAATACACTCTCGCGCAGGCTGCATCAAAAGTGAAAACTCTTGAATCTGCAATTCTGCATCGATTTTTACAAATTGTTTTGAATGCGAAAAAAAAGTGGAATAATATTATCATTCCGGAATTAGGAAAATAGAAGAATAAAACCGGCCAGAATAGTAAACTCAAAAGTTGATGATCAAAGGACATTAAAGGTCTCCCATATAAATTGGTCACTGACAGAGTGACAGGTTCTGTTGCAACTTTTGCGCAAACTGCGGTCACATGTCCAGACGGTCGTTACAAAGTTACGACTAACAAGCGTATGACTGATTGAGTCAAAGATTTGCATCATGTGTTAGCTCTGTCGATGTGTAAATGCAGGCTGGACTGGAGTTACGTTATGTTGGGTCAACATACTGATAGTTGGGCCCCATGATAACTTGATAAGGTTCATCTTACCCAGTTAATGCTATGAGCAAATTGTGGACCTCTGTGGTTTTAGTTGGTAGAGTTCCAGCATAACAACCCACTCAGCTACATCAGGGCGGAACGTATCGTTGGAAATATTCACGCGTGAAAATAAAAAAATTGAGCTTTTAACCTATTTAATTAGCGCTCTAATTTGGAAAGAAAGTTGCTCATTACGCGTGATTACGAAATTATTGATTCATGAATCATTTCGCTAATCAATTGTTGTAGTATCAACATAATTATTATGATATGAAATAAGACACTGGGCCTATTAACCTTTTTTGTAATAATCGAGCCCATTAACATGTAATTGAAAACTATTTAAATGAAGTGCGGAAGAGTTTTAATAACAAATTGCTGTACATACATAAAATTCAAGTTTCCCATTATTTAATGGATGAACATGACTCACGAATCCAATCTAAATGCAAAGAGTTAAGGTAAAGGCAAATATAAATTGAAGATTGATATAGATTAAAAAGTAGAAGCCCAAAATGAAATGGGAGAATACTATCAAACTATATTTGTAAAGTAATCTGTAGATTAAGAATGTAATGTCACTGATAATGTAAATAATAAAGAAAATGGTACGATCATTAAGTAACTTATAAGGCACTTCTAAACAATGTGATCAGAATAAAAACGATTTGGTTATCGAATGACTAGCGAATAGTTGCCCAATTGAAAAGATACGATCGCATCGATCTAATAAAGCATTGCATTACATTTGGACATGCTTGAGTCACACTCAAAATTCTTATGGATGACATACGTTACAACATATGCTTGCTTTATCTACAATATTAAGTATATGTATGCTTTGCCTGTTGCGGTCAGGGTTTTCCAGGTTATTGCCAGGATTCGCGTCGTTTTATTGGCCAATGTAATTTCTTTTTCATCTTTCTTAAGCGATATGCCTAGTGTTATTGTCCCATTCGAACTTGCTATCTTCATCATCAGGTTTTTCAAGTGTACAACTAGCCCTGAGTGAGATAAACTATAACTACTGGTTATTATGAATAAATGCTGGTATCCGATGGTATCATTGAAAAATGTTGCATGTAGATACTGCCAGGTTATTTGCTCATGCCGCAATGGTAAACGACCATGAAAACAACCACAAATATGCTGTAGAACAGCATGAAGTACGTAATACACTTATTATATCTGCCCTTGCGACTA
Organism: Apamea epomidion; assembly: GCA_947507525.1. Classification (NCBI taxonomy): domain Eukaryota; kingdom Metazoa; phylum Arthropoda; class Insecta; order Lepidoptera; family Noctuidae; genus Apamea; species Apamea epomidion. The sequence goes on from OX382234.1 coordinate 2,554,178, forward strand.
CAAATAAGCTGGAGGAAGTGGAATGACATGATTGGACCACGATAATGATCTTTGCCTTCGACATTTACAACCGGTTCAGACCAGGTACTGAACATGACTTCATTTAGGTATTGAAAGTAAGACTACTACGAACAAGTGACGCCAGAGAAGTAGAAATCGAGAGACATCCCAAACAATTTATCATAGATCTCGTCGTTTCAAATGTTAAGTTGAAAAACGCGAGAAGTGACATCAAGTTGTGCTTGTAAGTAATAACTTAAGTATACGTCATGTATGCGTTTTCACTTTCTTGTCAGTTGTAGTTGGAGAGACAACTGTGTCTATTATGTGAGACACGCGAGCTATTATTCAATGGATTTAATTATAGGTATTGAACTAGAAACTGTCGACGTGAATTAGGGTGAGACAAATAGCTTCTAATCACAGCTGTTATTATTTATGTACCCGTTTTATTTTGTATTTGTAGTCAATCTCAAGTATGCAGTCATATCAACTCATTGCGTTTTTGGAGACCCAACAAATTGTCAACAGTGGATTGTTCTATATTGACAATAAAGAATACAAAAGTAAAATAAATATTTTTCAAAAATAGCAAATTTAAGGAAATACTAAAACTTTGAGGATTGTAGTAAGATAAGAAAATATACATATTTATTTGCTCAAACAGATGAGCGCAACTTGTGATGCTTGATAGTTTGGAAATCCAGCGCTTTTTTCTTTCGAATGATTTCATCAAAGTAATAGTTATAAACAAAGGTGTTTATCACACACTGGTTATCATTAATAATAGTTTTTCACCACATGATCTAGAAGAGCACGTCTATCAAGTAGAAAGCTAGAAAGTGCACACAGTGTTGAGCCGAGCCGTTCTATAGCTAATGACACGGTACACGGTGTTATTACATGCACATAAAGACGACGCCACTCAATCCCGACATCCGAGGGATGTTGACTAACATTAAGACAATAATATTTAACAATATTTTTCCAATTGAAATTGACCCAATGTTTTGATTTCCGATTGGATTTGTTTTGAGCTTATAGCCGGTACCATCCATGATGAGTGGCTATTGTTGTTACTTCCTGTGCGTAAAGAAGTTTGTAACATGCATCGCAAACGAGATGGTGTAGCTTCAGCAGTAAAACTAACATCAGATGAGAACAAAACAGTTAATACCAAAAAATGCGATGAGATCTTGTATTTCGATTTCTCCATCTTGTAGCACGGTCCTGATGTTGAGCCAGCAGGTCCGCTCCAGCACATCGATCAGCCTCACTCTGTCGCCCAGGTCATCCCGCGGCCTGCGCGGGCGCTCATCGTTCTCACTGTAGTAGGAGCACTTGGCGCTCGTGTCGATGTACACCCTCGTCGGTGAAGTTACGAACACTATAACAAATGACCATCGAAGTCACAACAGGCGAAATAACCCCAGGTCAACTGATTCATGATCACGACTCAAGATACTGTGAAATTGACGCGGTCATGGTAAAAATTATCGAAGCTTTTTCAATGCCAAAAAACGAATGCTAATAATGTTTTATGGTAATTCAAGTGTGTTACGAATTTCGCGAAACATGTTTTTTATTTAAAACAAACACGTTTTTTTCACTTCACCGCAAGGATTTTTGGCAATTAAGAATAAAATCAATCTTGAGTCACGTCAGAAACAGTTAAATGGTTGACCGTGTATCGAATAATAATTGGGATTATAAATCAGCCTGGTGCACCTTGATCGCCGCAGTTCCTTCGAAAAGTCCTTAGCCTCGGCGGCGCAGGCGGCCCGACGCCACCGTTCACCTGAGGCCTCTCGGAGATCATTGTTCATCATCACCGGAATCACTGCATCACATCACTTCACTTTGATTCACGAGCACTTTGTCGAACAAAGAACGTTCGTTCTGACATCCACTTGCACTGTCAACGAACAACGTACCACTGTAGAGTTTCGTTCATACTGCTGATTTCGCTGAATCACTGAATGTCCAATTGAAGTATAAGATTAAAACAGGCTTCCTTAACTCAGCCGCACGATCAAGTTATAAAAAAAGCGAAACAAGTCGTCGGCAGCTGCGTTGCCGGCCGTCTCAGGGTCGACTGGTCCACGATTGTACGGATCGACGTTTGTATCGCCACTAGAATCGAGAACCGCTGCTTTTTTCGCTGTTTCAATGCTAAGCGCCGCGGTATCGCAACGTGCCAAATAACATTTGTAACAGTTCGGCTGACATTGGACGTGGTTAATGCACCTAAATTGGTATTTGAAAATCGTTAGCTACGCTTCAGTGCACAAAAGTGTTTAGTTATTAAATATTATTGTATTGTTTTGTAAACAATAACTTCAAAGTTTTAAACGCTGCATGGCCAGATCGTATGACGCGGTATGATATGACGTGACGGCCCTCCCAGAGGACTCTTTTCTCTTTATGCTATTTCGGGCAGAAGAATGTTACGTGAAACTGAAGAAACTGTTACAGCTATTAGATAATATTTATTGCTTTAAGTTATGGTGTAATTGCAAAACGAGTTGTGTGTTTGTATGTATGGCGTTGCAATCAGAGCATTGCGGCTTGCGAAACAATGAAGGCCTAGCGCGGCGCATAATCTGTTCCGCGGAAAGAGAACTGTAGCATTACAGAGTTGCATGTTTGAGCAGGCTGCAAGGAACGCGAGCTAGTTGCTGCAGTTACTGAATGACTTGACGCTATCGGGTAATCAACATGCAATCTGTGTAATAACCGAGTGGAATGATCACAAAAAACTAACGGCCAATGATCGCCATGACACTGCACTTAAAGATAAACATGTGTAACAAGATGTAACGGTAGGCGTTGCAGCATTATCAGATAAGTAGACTACTAAGCAACTGCACATAACAACATTTAAATAGCTTCAATTATCGAGACATTACGTCTAGTCGGAGACACTTTCTAGATCTAGATCAATATATAGAATGACAATACCAGCTTTGTCTTGTTTTTTGCCGCGGAACGCAGCGAATTGAAACAGTTTCGTCAAGAATAATAATGTGCAAACGAAAATAAATAAACCATGAAATGAAATAAAGTTAGATGTTTGTATAGTAGATTGCGCAATGGAATTTACTGAGATATACAATGATATTTAGACTACTGCCATTAAAATCGTTAAGACTATTGGAAATACGACCGTGTCTAAATAGTTGTAGACTTGCAGCTCCAAACGATTATTTCAAGTTATATGCAGATCAATTAACGCTGTATAATAGTTGGGTATTAGAGTCGAATATTAGAGGCAAATGCAGTGGAATGCCACGAATGTGGATTAACTAAGTAAGGTAGCATTGGTAAGTGGAATTCCGTTGAGCAGTTGTCACAGTTCCGGCTGGGTGCAAAGACCGCGGGTCGACGGTCTACACTCGCTCACGACTCACGGATCTGCTCTACGATTGTTTTTCTTTTAAAAGTAATGTTTTAATATGCATCTAGTATCGTATGAGGAAAGTACTGAGAATCACATGCATGTATAAAGTGCTATGTAAACATTTTCATTTTCCTCATATTGAAGATCCTCTTAAATTTGAAAACATATTGGAGACACTTCCTCCTACCATTCTTCTGGTATATCAGTGCATGCTTAATTTACAGGAACCGGTTCACTCGTATCATCTTCCGTATTCATTAGAACAGTGTTATTAAATTTGAAGCTGAACATCTGATTGTTGATATCAAATTAGCGTGAGAAGATTTAACATTGATGGACATTGTTAACAAAATTAATCTCAAAGATAATGTTACGTAAGCTGCTGTAAAAATGGTGATGCACATAAATAGGATTGCGGAAATACGACATTTTATTCATGCATATGAAGCAAAAGAGTTAAAGGATGACTTTAGACTTACAAATTGTAAATTTTAATTAGATGTCAAATGAAAGGATATGTAAATAGCAAGTTGCTACACTTCAAGGTGGACAACCGTTTAGAATACATGAAAATGTGTGAAGCAACCGCTTGTAACTCTGTCTCTGTTGACTTTGATGCAGCCGCACGAAGCGTGACCGAAGATAATGTGTTAAGTAGCGATAAAAAACACTAGAAAGTAAAAAACTATGTAACATACAAACTAATTAATATTATTTTACGGCCAGCGTATTATAGTTGTAAGTTTTCGCAACAGTTGTCACGCTTTTTGTTGGGTAAATAGTGACCGGCCGGCTGAGGTAAGTGTACACGGATGTCGTACGTTAACGAAACAACAGTATGAACGAAAACAATTTAAACACGATTGTTGATTCTGAACTTTACAGTAATAGGTTTCATGAACATTCACAGTATTAACAGTCCGTAAACACGAATGGAGCACTTTCACTGTCGCGGGGTGTGGAGCCGGTCGGTGGCGGCAACGCGTGCGCTCGGCTGCGCGGGCGCAGGGCTGACTCGCGCGCGCGCCGCCATCACCGCGCCGTCCCTCTCCCACGCGAGAACCTTTTGTGGCAACTGTAGCAAACGTGTAGGTGTACCAGAAATGCCATTTAGGTAACACCCCTAATAATGTACGAGGCAAAATGATGCAGAAAAGACAGGACAGGCGCCATCAAGGGCCTTAAAAGCACTTATAACGCCAAGAAGGTCGTTTGGATTGTAATAAGACAAAACAGCACGCAAAAACTGTCTGATTAAAAAGATATCAGTGAACAAAGGCACAATTTTAAATAATCATAGCCTAGAATCATCTACTCCAGATATCTCGTATACTATCTAGACTATAGCCAGCAACAATAGGGAGCAAACTGATTCAGCAAAAGCTACATTTTAGAAAACTGGTCCGGTGAGTCTGTCCATGAGAATTTAGGGCGATACGCTATCAATGAAGCTATAAATCAGAGTGTTGCCAGCGAATAACGAAACTGAGATATCGATAAACAATGCTGTAAGGCAACTTGGTTAGATCGGCTGAAAAACTTGGCTATGCTGGGTAAAAGTCGCTAATTGTGCGAGAAATCTAGAACATTGCACTCGTTACTGAGTAGTGACATAATGTTGGAGTAGCCACAAGTGGAGCAGGTAAATAATTGATCCCACGTTCGACTTCATCGGTGATTTTGACTGCGTGTTTTGCAATTAAAGATTCTGTTCACTTAGTTTCCTTGAATTCATTTCAGGCCTGTGTCGAGTGATTGGCTTTTCGTGTGTTGGGCAATGAAGGTTACCAGTCCAATTGGTGATAGCATCGCCTTTCGGCTATAATACTTAGAACACTGTGAAATGTTTCATTACATTTTCTAGCTCAGTAACCGTTGGTTCATCGTTGCATTTTTGTAACCTTGGTTTTTTAACTCGAAGGATATTTGTATCAACCATTTCAATATTTGGGGCGATGAACACTTGCTGTAAATGTGGGAGTGCGTAAATGTCGTAAATTCGGAAATCACACGGTTTTGCTAACAGTCGTGATGACCACACACGACCTACACAATGATAACTACTACCTCATGCAACGTAACCGATGCATTGTTATCTGCACACAAAAATGATTCCCACAATTACGTCTTTATCTGTTATTTGTTAAAAATTTTCAGTGAAAGCCGCAATAATGGCTTCAAATTATTTTCGCAATTTTATCGAAGTCGTGTAAAATTCTGAAAGTTGTTCCTTCATCCATCACCTCTGAATCATTGATTTCGCTTTCGCAATCAGTTAATATTGTTTCATCGTATATCGTTAACACCATTTTATTGAACTTTTGCTCAAAGACACAGATATTTATAATTTCCCGCGTATTTGTTGATCGTTTATCAGTTTTTTTCCGACATTGTGTGCATTTTCTCGGTAACCAGTTCCATAAAGTGTCTCGCAATTCACAAGATCGCAAATACAATAGGAATTAAAAAGTTGTAAGCGTTAATGTCACTTTTGAAAGTGCCTTTCATTAAAACATGATTAGATGTTACATTCGTGTTAGAAGCATAATTTATCTTCTTACCTATTACTCGTACTTTACAACCATTAAATTGAGTGTAAAGCTGACATACCTACTTGTTCAATTTGATTTGGATTGGCCAGCTGAGCCATCAATGCGTGTTAAAAATGCGTATCATCACCGTTATTTTGCAAGTCATCAAAAGCATCCACATCTAGATCTCCTCTGGCGTTGGTTTCTTTAACAACTTTAATACCAAACTTGTACAAAGAGGGTCTCGGGAGCTCTCTTCAAAATGGCTGCACGTAAGTAGCTTATATATTTTTACGGTCAAGGATGAGTAATAAATAAGTACTGCACGGCGCAACGTGAGAAGGTACGTTTATAATGCGTTGAATGACAGTACTTGACGAGGAGTTCTTTTGTCGTGCGGATTTGTTTGATAACATGTATGATCTTATCTCATTCGCCTATGTTCATGGGCACTACTTTACCTCATACGTAAACTAGACGCCATTTTTGTGTTACAGCTTACGTCATCTGTCCTCGTCGTGGTTAAAAACTGCAGTACAGTATTGGAATTCGTTAATTTTAATTAATTTACAATAAGTGCACCTGCTGTTTTTAACTGGAGTTATAAAAGCGGAAGTCATAAGGAAATAGTTGTTGTAAAGAACGTGAATCCAGTTTGTTCCGCAGAGAAAAGTACTTCGCAGTGCAAATAGAGCGTGGCTGATGATGCTAATACTGGTTCCTGGCTTACACACGAACTTGTTGAACAGGAAGAAGCTAAGCACATGACCACTGTTCGGCTCCATAAAGTAATGAAGTGGAACTTCAAGCTTGATTGGATGTGTCTACATATATCATCTTAGATATGTTCCTTCCTAGATGAAAACAGCAAGAGCTATAGCGTGTCATATACTCGTACACGCCATAGCTCTTTGGCTAAGGTAAAAAGAATTGCCAAAATCCAAAATCAACTTGTTATACATAAGCTCAAAGCAAGATGACCTAGACATACATTTTGAAATGTTTGCAGATGACACTATTGCGATATAATAGAATACCGAATCATGTTCGTGTTCATGTGACGAACATGACAATCTTTTCTTAAGCTGTGCACAGACAACGTAAGCATTCAATATATCGCTCCACGCGGCTTGGTAGACCTAAACATGTATTGTTATGTATGTATGTTGTGACTACAGAAGAGTGTGGTAGTACCTCATTTTAACAACAGACTATATAAGCTGTTTAGCTTATATAGTCTGTTGTTAAAATGAGGTTTTAATGAAATATAGTTGGCTCACTTTGAAGAGTCTTTACACCAGTCACTTTGATACATGTTGGCCCTTGCTGTTTAAGAGTTTATGTACTTATTTTTATCTATTTCTGGGTGGTGAAAGCCACATGGAGGTCAGGAGCAGAGTTCAGAGAGGCAAGTGAGGTTAACGTTTCAGGAAAATTTGATGTTGATTCCCAGTTGCGAAGGGTCAGTAAACAGGCTCATTCGGAGCCCAGTTGAGACATAGGCAAGGCTTTCGAGCAGGCGGTGTCTTTTTATGGCTTAAACGCAAGCGTGCGCTGATGCGTATCATCATTTAATCATGTAGCCAGCCGTGGGCTGAGTTTATTGCATTGTTTCGGACACCGCGCGCAATATTAAAGAGTACATTTAAGTACACGACAGGGATATATGGCCTGATGGAGTATTTGCAAAATATGGGCTTGCAAGCAAACAACAAACCAGCAGCAAATACATGTAGGTGAGAAGAGCAAAGGTTTTAAAAAGAAAATCTCATGTAAATGGAATGTTGAAATTAGTAGTATGTTCTTATTTAAACTCCTTAATCTTCAAACAAACGAGACAGGAAGCCAATTCGACAATTATCTCTCTGTCATGTGTATAGTGCTGCGGATCAGTGCGCAGAATGTTATTGTTCAGAGTTGTTTAAAGTTAGTATATAATGGTTTTGTTGTCACTAAATCATTCATCAATGAGGAGGCTTCAACAATAACTGTATTATGGTGTTCATCAGATGTTGTAAATAAGAATACTTTAAACAAGTAATTGGTAGCAATGGCCACTAAATGAATCAATTCGACTGAACCGTTTTCCGCAGTCGACGCACAGCCTCGAATAATAAACCAGATAATACCACAATTCAGGTGACAATTTGTACCGGTAACAATGATTCAGAGCTGTTTGCGACATCTGTTTGTGGTGAAAGTACTCATAAAATGGACGAATCTGATACGAACAAGTTTAACAATATAATTTTAAAGGAGCCGACATAAAGTTGTCAGCAGAGGACAATCTTCCAGTTTGCATTACATTTGGAACAAGAATAGGAGAAAGACTGGCAAAGAAAATAAACATGGCAATTGGAAAACTCGACGGCGAAAGATGAGTTCATACAAGGTTCTGCTGCTAATCCGAAAACAAAGTATAGGTCCTGAGTCGAAGAAGACATTGATTTGTATTTTAGCAATACCTAGACGAACATGGATGAACTATCTTGTTGCGCCATACTTGAAATAACAAAAGGATTGGGACAGGAGAATGGTTGTTGGTGACAAGAAATCTTCCGTTAGGTTATGCAGTGGTTGAAGAATGGTGAATATTTGGCAGCCCTGATCAGGTCATAAAATAGCCAACTGTCTCGCAGCTCGTAACAATGGCTTATGGCCTTATAGTCACGGCTTGTGCGTACGGGTCGAAGGGCGGCTCAACGGCTGCGCCCAATAAGGAAGTCTACTTCAGTCGCTTTGCACAATGACTACGTAAAAGATATATTATCACTGCATTGTTGAAAACATTGTGCTCGCGCTGTAATTACTGCTATTGTTGACAGATTGAATTACCTATTTTAGGTGTTAAATTAGGTCTATTGTAAACTTTTGTAGTTTTATTTGGCTTTTGGGTCTGTTTTCTTTTTCTATGCGGCGTTAGATTTCATTGATAGCAGAGTCGTTAAGATGAAAATCATTTATCGTTTTTATCGCCGTGCCCGAAGTGTTAAAAAGTTTGAAATATTTTGACAATGGAAAATCTTCTATTGTCAAAATACTTTCAAGACGACTATCTGCTGGGGAATACTAGAAGAAAAGGAGGAGGAACTAGGAGAAAGTTTAGCAGTTATAAAAAAATGCAACAAAAGAAACTATGACGGCAGAACAAGATATAGACCTATCTACCTACACCACCTATACTTGGCTACAAAATACCAGTGATGTTATTGATCTCAGCATATAATACGTACCTACTTAACCAACCTGTGGTATTATGTTTTATACACAGACCATTAGACCTTGACAGGTACGTTGCTTTCTATTTTAATTCACACTTGACTAGCTTGCATACGAATAACTATGATTTGTTTTAGACTGCCACGATTGTTATTTCTATTGATTTGTGTAAGTGATTATTGAGTGATGGGCGGTGACGTGCATAGCGGCTTGCTCACGAGAAAGACTTCGACATGTCACCATTCTTCTCTTTAACACAAAGAGATGATTTGTCAAAGCCAAAAGCATTATAATTACATACTATTTGGTCTTCTAAAATTAAATTCTAATAAAATTGTTATTTGTTTCTGACCCCTTTTTTATTTTATAATAATAATAAATTTATTTATTTCAGGTAAATAACACTTATTCACAGTAAGTATACATATAAACTCACTAACTCACATAAAATCAGATAAAATTAAAATTAAATAAAATCAATACTTGCAAATCAAATTCAACGGAAACAGAATAAATCGAATTAAACGAAATCAAATAAATAAATAATCAAAACAATAAAATTAATATAGAAATAAGAATGACAAAAAATGAAAAATAATCACAAAATAAAATAAATAAATAATCACAAAATAAAATCAATAAAAATCACAATATAAAATTAATACATACTCATAATCCCAAATAAAATCAATAAGTAAATAATCACAAAATAAACTCTCTCCGACACTGCAACAGCAACATGTCAGTTGGAACAATGCCGGATGAAGGGGCAGTCCAGCCTTCCCGCAATCATCACGAGTACGATGTTGGGGCTAACCCGTACCCTGCGCACCAAGGACGCGGCGCGCTTGCGCATGGTCGCGTGGAAGCAGTCGCAATTTTGGATCAACCGTCCTTTTGCGGATTTTCCTTGATATTTTCATTCTAAGGCATGTCTCTCTCTTATTCTCTTCGAGACAACTGTAATGTTGTCTATTGATATTATGTCTTTATTGTAGACAGCTGATGTTTTGTAAACATCTGCAGTGCGATTCTGTAACCATCTCACCGTGAAAACTTAGGTGAAGTGAGCGTGGAGTGAGCTGTCATTCCAACTAATGCTAGGGATTGACACTATTGACAGCTCACTCTAAGCTCACCTAACTTTTCACGTTGAGATTTTTACAGAATCGATCGGCTGTTCTTAAAACTACAACAAAGCCATTGTGTTGGTCAGCCCCCTAAAAAAGAGTGAATGTGGACCTGGCAGGAAGTATCATGTTTATACATCACATGATTATACACTCGTTTTCACTTAATTTTCAACTATTGGCGCTAAGCCGAACGTTGAAAATGCAATAGCTAGCTAATATTTAGGTGTTGCCTAGTGTTAGAGAAAACGGGTAGTAAAGTAATAGTAAAAGTCACTTATTGTGCGTAAATCCTAATAATAGAAAGTCGGAAAACATTAAAAAGTGAAAATTAAAAGCATTTAGTACGATTGTTGTTAGTTGTGACGTGATTGTCGCGAAGCAATTTGTTTTAATAGTTATGTTCATGAAACTAAATGGTTGTGCATAAAATGCAATGGTCGCACACTTTGGCAACTAATTATTATATTGAGTTTAAGTCATTGTGTTTGATTTAATGATTTCAAGGTGTTTTTGCTGTTTAACATTTCAAATCTTTCAAAAACTGGAAAAAGGTAAAATTAAAGGTATAGCTTTGATTTCTTAAGAAAGTGGTGAACGCTCACACAATAACAGCTGTCCAAATAAGAGTGTTTTGTGACATCGTAATGTCAAACACTGATGAAAATGATAGATTTTCATGACGGGCGTTACAATATTCCAGCCACCGCTCTTCTAAGAAACATTAATTTTAGCTACAATTAAGTTGCTCCATGGCAAAGTTAGGCCCCAGCAGATAACTTAGCGCTGATTTTTCAATCATCAGAAGGGTAATTCTCGTAATGTTAAGAACGTTCACAGTCTGATCTCAGTCTCAATCTGTCAAAAATAGGTCTGATTTCCCTACATTTTGACATTTGTTTGTCGCCGAGATGAGACTGCGACTAGATTTGATGATCGTTTTAAATTACGAGAATTGGCCTTCTGATAACTTTATTCGAGGAATAATTTTGAAATTTTGACAATTATTTCATACAAAAACTGTCAAACGTCAATATTACTCCTCCAATAAAAGTTATCTGGCCATGGAACTATCAGCCCTTAGAGCTTATAACACCGAAGCTCAGCAATATGTAATACATAGTTATCGAAGTAGGTCGCCTGCTATCATATCGACCGCTTCAACCACCCTATGTGAAAAATCAATAGTGTTTACTGGGTCGCCGACCGGGACCTAAAGTTTCTGCACCTAACATTCATATAATACTAGCTATTGTTGGTATACTTTGTACGTATACCTCTGACTAACCCTTCGGGGAAAATAGGCGTGATGGTATGTTTACTAGCGTTTATCCAAGGCTTCGCCCGCGTGGCGGTATGTACCAGGACAAAAAGTATCTTATGTCCTAACCCACCCAGCGGGGAATTGTGTAACACACTTTGAATAGCAATGGCTTTCATTTTGACGGTTCAACAACATTCATTGCGTTATTTACGTTGTTGAGCAGACACATTTTTCGAACTTAAAAAGCAATGGATTAGCAATATCTTTCAAAATGATTCAGATTGAGGTTGATAGTGTGTTATACATCTTTTTTTTTGGGTGGAATATCATCAAATGACCCCTCCCGCTCTGGGCTGAGCGGAAGGGCGGGCGTGTCAGACTTTTACTGACTAAAACCCACCCGTGTTCCTTCAGTTGCCTGTGTCAGGGGCCACGGTATCTCTTTCGAACAACCCGCAGCCCCGGCGGCATAGGCCCTAGCGGACCCCGTCAGTTCATGCTGACATCTCTAGTGTGTTATACATTAGGGTGCAGGTCGTGGTCCTCCTATGCGCCCATCGAAATCCGTTCACACGTTAAGGCGTGAAAACGTAACAGTCAGCGGTCTGTCTGTTACCTTATGGAAAGTAACTCTGTAGTTACTTTCGCATTTATAATATTAGTATGGATACTATTATCGCTATTTATTGTTACCTTTGTCAATTTATTTTCGGAAATTAACCCACGGGAACGGAAATCCGGTATAAAACGTAGTGTATGTCCTAGCTGTGATCATAACGGCCATGTTCTATCCGTGTGCCAAGTTCCATCGAAATTCTGTTAGAAAAAAATAGCTGTTCTACACATTTTGACCGCGTAGTTATTGCACTTTTCTATGAAACAGTTTTTTTTTATATTTGTGATGATAACGGACGAAACATGTCTACGCAGGTGGGTTCAGAATAATGTACAGAATCTATGACAACAGGTTACGCGTCAATGTCCCTGCCACCATGTATAAGTATGGAATAGAATAGAATATACAAAAAAAAAAAAAATATATATAAATAAATAAATAAATAAATAAATAAATAAATACACATTTATATGGTAACTAGAAAAAAAAAAAGAAAAACAAAATAAATGACTTAAAATACTTAATTAGAGAAAAGGCTTTGAAAAGAGTTGACCTTATAGTCAATAAACTTTTTGTCGTCTACCTGTTAATAGAATGCAGTTTTTCTGCGAATAGAATGTAAAAAAACTCAAAGACTGGCAGTTCTTGGCTTGCTTTTAAATTGTCGTAAAATGTTAAGGACGCAACATTATGAAGGTTGCGGATGCATTTATGTGTACAAAAAGACGAAATAATTTTGACATATAATTTAAAAATAAAAATATCTTAATATTTGCAACTAAGTTTCATACACAACACATGAGTAAGTACACGATATGAGGCAACAAGGCGGGCGGCGCGTGCGCAGGAATCCGGTAACAATTAGCGGCCGCCCACCGGCGCGCGCGGTTCATGAACTTGCAGTTCATGTAGACCCACACTTGCCATTGTATAGAGTTGTATTCAGACAGTAGTACAAACTGCCGTACAGCAATTTGGGAAATATTTTAGAAAACTTAGAAATGTTGACATTCTCACATTCTAAACGATGGGCGATCAACTAATGTAGGTGGTAGTTAACTGTGGTTATTATCAAGAATGCATGCCGTCGAAAGCATTGACCAATAATAATTGTTCATACCTAATGGAATTGATTGCGGTGCGTTCGGAGGTTGCAATAGCGCGATATTGAAATAAAATAAATGAGACTATTAGGGCTTAGTAGTTTATAGGTATTTAGCTAACGAAATCCTAGGAATCGCAATGATTTCTATAATATTAAATTGTGGTTTTATTATCAATGTTTAAATCGAGCCCATAATGCAAAGAATGGTTACTTGTGATTCTATCATATTGATTGACGGCTAAGTTTGCAGTAGGTACTACTAGTACTACAGTAGAATTATACCCGATATTTCTATTGCCATTTTAGAAAGGGCAAGATATTAACTTCGGTCAAAAGGTTTATCTAATCTATTTGTATGAGATATGTATCAAACAGGTACAGATCATTTGTGTCACCATTTAGGATTTAGATTTCAGTTTATCAGGTTGTTTATATATTTGAATAATTCTCAAATTATATTCTTAAGTATTATCATTACATTATTTTTCACCTTCGTTTTAAAAGGTCAAATAATAAACGAATTAAGAATACACCAATTACCGCGTATATAAATGAGTTTCCATTGTAATGTTAAAAATATGACACTTATGACGTCTGTATAAGGCTCTAGACATTGACCAATATTTGCAGTGTTCAAGTTCCAAGCGAACTGTCAAAAAAAGTAAATGACAAACAACGAGCCAAGCATTGTTTAGGCGCCGGAATGTGCGCGTAGGACGCCTGTCGCCATAGCTTGCACAACGAGTGGCTAAAGCGCGCGCTTGCGCAAACTTAATCCACAACTACGAACGGCAGGTCCTATTTCGTATTTCGCTGAAAAATACTTGACTAAAAGCTATAAATCAGAATTGAAATAATGTTTCTGTAGACAATTGTTGCAAAGGTTCTGCTTGTTACTTGTAGGTTTATAACGCCATCTATCGTGATCTATAAGAACTTATATTACAATGGCAGCACTTAGTTCGCTTGTGTAACCATAGATGGCGCTGTTAACAATGCTTATGCAGCCTTCGTTCGTTGTTAGGTTTGAATTTTGCAATATGGTTTTGCATTATAATGTATCAAAATAGAGTATGAAATCAACTAACCTTTATTATCATTGCTGTTCAGTTTCGGTGACTTCTGCCACTGATGTCGAACTTTCTGCGACCAGCTGATTGGACTCTTCCTACCGCGACTTCTCTCGCGTACACTGTAATTCAGAATTTCCATTTTATTACCCAAACAAAAATTATGTAACTATCTAAACGTGTTCCCCTTTTCATTGCGTTTTTCTCACTAAGCCACCGCCAAACACAATTTCATATCAAGTGCCGATAACAATGTTTGTACTACTCTTTACAAACTGGTATAGCTTTTTTATTAGGTCAAGTGAAATGATAATTTGATGTTTGAGTTTCATGGAAAAAGTGGTAATATGCTTTATCGCACGGTTTAACGGGCATCTGGTATACTGTCAGTCAATATTATGATTTGTAATTCGACATATTGCACTTGATTGTTGCCGTAAGAGCTTTAATAAACAATCAATTCATGGCTGTTTCCATTATTTGCGAAAATAATTCTCACAAAATACCCACGTAAGGTTCAATAGAATTCTGGATTATCTCAAATCTCATGAACACTTAGATTAAATATGATTATGATAAGACGAATAAAACAGTATAAACTTACATGATAATTTTCTGCTCATTTTTTTCTTCATCAGACACATCCACCCAGTCGTCGCTGCGGTCGCTTCTGTCGCTGACACTGGTCTCACTGCTCGGTACTTGGAACGCGATCTCCTGCCCGTTGTAGTTGATCACCGACCTCTGTCCGTACAGGCTGTTCGTCTTCTGCTCACTGGACATCGTCGACTGGCTGATGTTCGACACCGTGTCGAACGAGAGACGCTTCTGCACATTCGACGCCGCCTGCTTCCTCATATCGTTCCGTAACTTCACCATACTCGGGCTGTTAGGTATGCTTTCGTAGCAGTGTGACAGTGACGTCGCGTCGCCATGTTTTATCGTGTCATAAATATTTTCGTTCTCGTTGTACACCGTGTAGTCGGATATAAAAGAATGTCTACTGCTGTAGGTGGGACTGCTCTCTTTGGACTTTGGCGGCCGAGCAGGGATTTTTTCATAAATCCTCTCTGATGCTGGTCCTATCTTTTCGTAGCTAACGGTGGATGCACCACTTACTGACTTTGTTATTGCGTAGTTCTTGTTGTTATTTTTAGCAATGGGTTGGTAATCTTCAGCTATTTGTATACCAGAGCTGGATGTTAAACAGTACGGTTTAATAGGAGGTGCCTTGCAATATTCATAGCCGTCATCGCTATCTCCATCGCCTCGCGTTCTCTCTTCAAGATCGTTCTCGCAAAGTTCATAATTGTGAAGACTGCTCTCATCACCTTCGGGATGTGATCTCATTTCAAGTAGACATTGGTATATATTGTCTTTGTCTGTACACTCATCTTCGTTCTTATCATTTTTAATCTTAGGGATTTCAGGCAAAGGACAATTTATTTTAGAAGTTCTGTCCACACTTTTTATAGGAATTATAACAACGTTTTCATTGTCTCTAGGTTCTAAGGGTTCATAATAGTCCTCAACTTCTTCTTGTTTAGGTTTTGATGTGAAACCAACTATAATTTCTTTGTTGCAGGCTTCAACAAGATTACTTTCGAAATCCAAATTAGGATCAGATTGTTGCTCACATGTTGAAACATTTACTTGAGATTCGTTTGTTCCTACTTGAGATTCATCTTGTGTAATTTCGTACGGCTCATCGGAACAACGAATAGTTGTGCCATTCGTTGTTACACTAACAAAACTGTATGAATTATCAGAGTCCGAATATATTTGAGTACTACTTTTTCGGCGCCATAAAAATGATTCATTAGGTGTTATTGAGGAATTAATTTCTTGATATATTTTTTCACTTTCATTTGGTGTAACAATGCTTACAACTTCTTCTTTTTGTTCATTGTTGACTGTAACTGTTACTGTATTACTTTCGTGGATATCTTCTGGAATTATTTCGACGACCTTAAGAGATAATTTCTCCGAGTGTATATAATTTGTTTTATATCTTTTACGGTCGTATAGCGGCTCTTTCCTTTTCACGACCTCCGGGCTTTGGTTCGTTGTTTTATTTAGTTTTGCTAATTCGGTTGCTACAGGCTTGATCGTTTTAATTTTTGGAATGCCATCTTTTACAACAAGATTTTTGGTTAATACTAGAGATGATTTCTTTTCAGGTACTTTTGGTTTTTCCTTGACAGGTGTTGTACTCTTAGTTTTATCAGGTTGTCTTTTTAATGTATTGCTCGAATTAGATTGAGCCGTTATTTCACATTCAAACTTTTTAATAACATTTTTAACTACAGTACTTTGTACCGGCTTTGTGTCTTTCTTTGATTCAGCTTCTTTTACCTTAACTGGACTACCATCAACAGAATCTGATCCACTCGGCTGTTCACTTGAATCCTGATATTTTAAGCGTTTCTTTGAAGTTTTTGGTATTTTAGTACCGTCTGATTTTGAGCGGATTACGCGAATTTTATTTGAACTGTCAGCAATAAGTAAATCCTCCATTGAATCCATACTTGAACACCTTTTTCTATTATTGCGCTTTTTTGAACCCCTTCTTTGTCGTAAAACTATTTTTATGTTTGGACTCGAACTAAGAGTGGAAGAGGGCGTGGAGCTGTTACTGGCGGAACATCGTGAGGCAGATTGTAATTCTTCTAAAGTTTTTGCAAGTTTTAATTGTTTGGGTGATCCAATATGCGACTCGGTTTGTAAGTTGTTGAATTTCTTGGTCAGTTCTGCAACATTGCTGCTCGTTATAGTCATCGTTTTGGCTAGAGGCGGTCTTTTGTGGGATGTCGCTGCGGTTTTTATTTTAAAGCTAACTTTCCTCTGATGCTGTTCCATTGTTTTCTTTATACTCGGAGATACATTAACTGGAATGCTGTATTCTTTGTTATTTAATGCACACGAATGCTTTCCACCCCTGCCTCCGCCTGTGCTCCTAGTGTCGTCACTTTCTGTTGTTATTGCTATCTGTGCGTAGTGGACTGTGTGTTTTTCCTTTTTTGTTTCATAACTTGTAGGTGCAACAGTGGAACTAACAGTTGAATTCAAGAACGCCTGTTTCGCGTCATTAATGGACTTCATTCGTTCCGTCAAAGTTGGTAAAGGTGGTTTGACGGGTACTGTGTAAATATATTTGTTGCTGTTATTTTGGTTTTCTTTTATAGCCATTTCTGTTTCTGGTAAAATGAAGTTTTTCAGTAGAGCCTTTATAGTGCCGTGTTGTTTTCCGTCGCTGTTGAACTTCTTTATCGACGATATGAGAGTGTTCGTGGTTATCGTGTCGCCTTCCATCAGGTTTATTAACATCGGTGAGGGATATCTGTCGCTGCTTTACTACGCCATCTGTAACCAAGAAGAAACACATTAAATTATAGCAAATTAACGTGTAGGAAGTAATTACAAATGGGTGTAATGGAGGTTAGTGTATCCGAAAGCTATAACCGTTAGACAATTCATACAGATTATGTCACGAATTTTGTAGTATTAAAATTAATTACTGGATTATAAACCTGGTTTAGTTTATCAATGTAGATCACAGTGGTCGGTTGCGACTGTTGCGAGGCGACTGTTCGAGTTTCTATTGTCATTACGCGTTGTTTGTACAGTTTTCTGCGCGTGTAAGTTGAATAGCTCATTACTGCCATAAGTGTCCCACGAGATTGTGTTACTGATAAAGAATGAAATGTATTTGTAATTCAAACCAATTGGTTGCGGATATGTAGTATAGAAAATGTCATACCGTGAGATATGCCGCATGTAGAAACACAGGTACAGGACAAAGCCTATTCACTAACCCAAAAAATACTTCTTAGAATAATAATTGGCCTTGAAATATATGCAAATCTTTTTAGCACAGCTTCTAAATGATCTATTCAGGCTTGTGGAGGTTCTTGGCATCTTACAAAGTTACGAGTCCTCCTTACGCATGCAACACGCCAATATTATTACTGGCGGTAATTTCTCGGCTGTTTAAATGACAATGGCGAGTCGTGCTGGACATTATAGGACAGCAGTTGGCAATAAGTATGTATTTAGGCGAGAAAGACATTCTTTGCTAAACATGTAAGTGGGTATAGTTCGAGGCATGAACGCAATTAACGAAGAAGTTTGAGTCGCTTTTTGAGTTAAAGGAAAAAAATCTCTTTCCCTTTTAAATGAATAGAAAGAAGTTTGAAGTAGAAATTATTTAGATGTCTTGTATCGAGGATCAGGCATCTTTGTATGTTTTTGAAGTGCTAATCTACGAGTTGCGGTTGATTTAACACACACAAATGTCCTCAATTCCTCATACCTTCCAAAGTTCCCAACATTATCAGTACTTTCGCTTTGTGTAGTCGTAGCATTCGCTCTAGCTTCAGTTTGGGCCTATTCTAGGAGCATAATACATATAACAAGGCATGGGGTCATGGCGTGCGGGGCAGTGCTTTCACCGCGTGGGAACTGCGCACGCGTCGCAGATCACACCTGATTTACCAATTCCTTTGTTTCCTTACGTATAATCATGGCTAGCTTTAGAGTAGCCTTAAGTACTTAAAATACAGAAAATAGGACATACGACTGTATTTTTATTTTCCTTGATCATTTATATTATGTTGGATTCGCGCGTTCATTTCAATCTGTCCGAACTTTGAAGGGCGCAGAAAAACTAGTACTAGAATCATTATGAGTGTAGATATGTAAGATGCTGTTATGACATAGAAAGCAAATGTTGGAATATTAATAACAGTCATTTGAACTTAAGCGTTTTAATAAGACGTCAAATTGAGAGTCTGTTGTTGCAAATCCAAGCGAGAATTATTTGGAATGGTTTAATTTCCAAGCAATTAAGTTTAGCAACAGTTCCAAAACGTGCATGCAGAATCGCAAAACACTGGAGAACTAGTTTAAGACCTAGGTAAGAGTGAGATGAACGTGTTTACGTAACTAAGGCTTTAGTGAAGCGGTATTTTAAGAAGTAGTAGTTGTATGACCGCCGTAATTTTGGATCGTAAAACTTTGTCATTAATTGGTATTAGAAAGGAGTTTGGATTGTTACATGAACTACATAACATCACGCCCGTATTCTTCGAATGGTAAGGCAGAGGTGCACCTATAGTACTTCCACATTGCGCCATGTAATAGGGGACGAGCAAATTACCATCCATTAATTTTTCCATTCTTGGTTCGGATAAATGTGACATTTTCTTCTAAGTTGGAGCAGTTAGCTAAGAATTTAAAACCAAGATTACACAACAGAAAAAAAAAAAACGAAAAAAAGTAAAGATTTGTAGCTAAAGGAGATAAAAAACCATAACGGGGTGTACATTTTACGAAAAAAAAAAAAAAAAGAAATGACTAATAAAACATACACGACTAAGATTTTTTTACTTAAATATTTTTTGGTAACTATTATGATTTGTCTTATCACCCAATTCCAGCTTGACGTCGACTTCTGGGACACCCTGTATATATTTTTTTAAAGAGGACTAGTGGAACTAAAGGAACTAGTTGCAAATACTCCAGAATGGTTTAATATCTAAAGAACAGTCCAGTCATTGTGATCTTTGGTTGTTTGTGGATGCAAACACAAATTTCACATGCCCAAACATCCAGTGCCAAAACAAGACTATTTACTGACAGACAAAACAATACTATTTACAAATATTTGATCAGTGAGGAAATATAATCTGATCCGCGGTAACTGCTAGGTATAGTATGTTGATCACCACAGCAATGATAACCGCTTGGGAACCTGCACACCAATTCTTTTATGATCATCAGTAATCTTAATTAGCTTGGTGACCTTAATCGAGGGTCCCCTTGGACTTAGAGCCAACAAACGTGACGTCTTTGAATTTCTGTCATGAATTTTTGGACCATTGCCTTTTCTTATAATAACTAGCGGGGTAATTGCGTAGCCAAGAGTAGGAATGGCTTTCATTTTGACAGCTCAACAACATTCATTGCGCTCTTTACGTTGTTGAGAAGATTTTTTTTTTGAACATATGAAGCAATGGATTTGCAATATCCTATAAAATTATTCAGATTGTGATTGATAGTGTGTAACGCAATTAGAGTGCAGATATCCCAGTTATTTTCTGATAAACGCTCCACCATTTCAAGCCAAATCGATTAGCCTGGAAAATATGTCGCATGACTAAGTCTCCATTACTTGACAGTTAATGATGTTCCATTTAATCTGCTTAGGTTATAAATGAGATATACATAACGATCGGGAAGTGTTTAACAAGTCGCAAAAGGCGATCAATCTTCTGCAACAGTTACACAATGGCACGTGCGACGCGTTCCGATACTCCATTTACAAATTACCTGCGCCTGCGCAAACCTCTTAGAAAGTCCGACAATACGTGATGGAAATCATAGCAAACATAGAATACGTCTGACACCATAGTGCAACACTATGGTTATCTAATGGCTATGTTTATTTAGAAAACAGTTTTCGAATCAAGGCTAATTGTCTGCATCGCGTGTTTGAATAGGAGTGGATGGCTATGTTGGGATTTCGCGAAACAAGTTGAGGAAAAAAGTGGTCACTTTTCTCGTGAAACATTATGTAAGGAATTAGGTCAAACTTGCATTGTTTTCTGATGATCTTTGGCGAATGAGATATCCGCTCTTAGCTTTCCATTAGCAGGTCCCATAATATCCTACATCACAATAATTCTCACCTCCATGGATGAAGGAATTAGGACACCCAAGCTTCATCCCTTTTCTTTAACTTGCGTAAGATATTATGTATAAACTATGAGAACTATGACCCTCTAGCCGGCTTGCAGCTTATGGATGCGCTGGCCTACTTAACAAGCCATTAGCTATGCAAAATATATACTCGCAAACCTGTCAGGTATTTTATTTCTCGTTATCTTTCAGCAATATGCTTTAAGCGATGGGAAAGTTTTAAGCTACGTCCAAATTATTCACAATAAGTAACATTGAATTCTTTGACGGCTATTCAGCACAAACTAGCTAATTTGGTATTTGCACCATTCATGTGGCATTACCCGGTAAGTGGACCAATTTGAATAGAAACGAAAGTCTTTCAAAACGGCTTTGTTTATAGATAAATATGAATACCATAGTAACAATAGGTTTCTATCTAACAAAAGACGGAGCTTTTGAATTTTTTTCGATAACATTCTGGAAGTGGCTCCTTCCCAGATTTGAAAGTTTTTATTGCACGTTTTTTGGTTGTTTTTCGGTATTTCCCCTTAAGCTGACTAATGACCACTAGCAATTAGTTAATCAATTTTAATGAGGTGGCCTAGTAGCCGAGTTGTATTTTGAGATAGTTGACGAGGGACCATGGTCTTCGGGAGAAATATTTGTTTTTATTTCAACTAGATACGCCAAACGCCAACGCTTGCGCCCTTGAAGTGTCAAACGTCATCTGTTGAGCCATCCAATACATGTTTTTTAAACTATTGTAACCACAAACTGTCATTTATATTTGAAACATGTAGATATCTTGACATCATCACCTTATAGGAAAAGGAAGACTAATATTCTTAATTTTAATATGGGAATCCCGAAGTGACCATTGTACCAACGACCTTCGACGGACACCGTGCATTGCCAATACTTGGTGTATTAGCAATGCACGGTGTCCGTCGAAGGCCGTATGTTGGCAGCGAGGTGTAAGCGATGAGCCCATTGCCCAGTTTGAATAACTGTCAGTAACGGCGCGCGCGCACGCTGCATTGCAAACACGATACTATCGATGAGAGAATACTAAGAGAAGTAGAGGTAGAACGAAATGTGTTACTCGTAACAACATTCATTGCGTTATTTACGTTGATAAGGAGACACATTTTTCGAACATAGGAAACAACGGATTAGCAATATTGCATATCTAAAGTATATGAGACATAAACTCGTTATCTCTGTATTCGTTTACAATTGTAGTGTTTTTAAACTTTGATGAATGTATTTTGATGCGCTTTTCACAATCGTTTAGAGATATTTTCGAGCGATGTTTTACTGTTGAATTTAACGTAAGGATAAATGACGCCACAATATTGTAATGTACCCATACAAAGATAAGCCGTATTGAATTTATTCATTGATTTAAGTGTGATGTTTTCTCTGAATTTTACTTTGCACCAAGTGTTTATCCCCGTGTTACATACGGCGGTTATTTACTGCGACTAAGGTGTTACAAGCGGAAAACTAGTCACGTTGTAAATCTTAGATTAGGTATTGTGATATAAGAGCTCTGACCAATGAACTCTAACCTGAAACGACGGGAAGTCATCAAGTAGCAGTAAATACGTCTTTAAATACAATGAGACATAACAAAGCATGTAATTTTCGTCATACAGTCTGAGTTATCCAACCTTTCATAGTTTCCGAGTTTTGTCGTAATGCCGAGTTTCCCATAATGCCGAGTTTCTCTTAGCATTTTATGAGACAAAGGGCTGTAAAACGATGGCGACTGACGAATATGTAAATAGTCAAGTGGAATAAATATTGATGTATTAGACTTTCTCTTTAGTGACATGACATTTGTTAGCGACATGGCCATAGTATTCAAATATGGCTAGTTTGTCGAATAAATGTGTTTATTTTAACATCATCAATGCGTTTTTAAATTAATTTTCAATCATTTTTATAAACTCAATGTCATCACAACTGCTCTCAAAACGGAGAAGGAAAACATTGTGAGGAAACCGGCATGTCCTAGAACCAAAATTCGACATGTGAGATCTATCAACCGCGTGTTGGATTACGGCCCACTACCTCTCATCGAGACTAGGCCTGTGTCCCAGCAGTGGGATCATTATATGCTGATAATGCTTCTGCCATGAAAGTCTTAGATACATTTGGAAATGGAAGAACGAGAGTTTTCAGTTTCCATTGAGAAGGGAGAGACTCCACGGTTCGTATTTTATCTTTATTTTTTATTTTTTTATCTTTTTTTTATCTATTCCATTTCTTAATGCTTCACATATTATTATTTATTCTTTAATAAGATGACGATTTTGTGAACTCTATTATGCCAATTATTATATCGCGTTTTGGAGAATAAACAAAGTCTAAGGACTCATAAAGCTAGAACCGTTATGTTTTATGGCTGTGTTTGCTGATTTTTCTCAGATGATAAACATATATAATGGTGCAGATAAAAGCAGAGATGCCTATATTTATAACAGAAGTGGATTATTCAGAAAATAGCCCACTATTTTTTTAGCTTTACAGGATTGTTAGTTGACTCCCGGCTTCTTCTGAGAAATTCCAGATTGAAAAACTCAATAACACTTTGACCGACCTGGGAATCGTAACCAGGACCTCATGCTCAGCAGTAGCGCTTGCGATATAATAGTGCAGATAAAAGTAGAGATACCTTTATTCATAAGAGAAGTGGGTAATTCTTCTTATTTTGTGAACTTCACAGGATTGTTTAATGTTTCAAGTACTATTTAGACGTTTAATGGACAGACTGTCCCATCTGCTAGTGTTCAAAATGTTCGTTCACCTGCATCCTTGACGGGCCTGCGGGGTAATTGCGTAAAACACTAACACTCTGCGGAACAACGTTTCTGACGCCGCAGTAAAGGTGGCCACCTACTGCGCTCAAACAGTATAAGCAAGATAGATGTACAGACGCCAACAGGTCAAGCTACCCGAAACTGTCAAATTTTCCCAATCAACCTTGAACCTGAATGCCTTAGCGATAAAGTTGAAAATCTATTAAAGAAACTTGACAGATTGTAGTAACGTGATGTACTGGCGTCTATACCGTCGAAACGAAAAGAAGAAGATTAATTGTCAATTCAGTTTCAGCCAGTTTCTATACTTACCAATTCTTGGTTGGAATAAGGAATGGCCACGTGGAATGTACACGAGTATGCCGGTTACTAGCGTCAGGTAGTTAGCACACGAGCACTGTAATAACACGTTTTCCTTTGAACTTTAGAATGTAAGTACTACTACAGACTGTAATTTGCCACTTGAGCAGACCTAAAAGACGTAGATTCTCGTATGATAGTTATGACTGTAGATTAGGAAAGAGGTTTTATTCTTACAATAAGGGTTTTAAAATAAATCAACGGTTCATTCTTCTTCTTCGTGTGTCGATTAGCACATAAGTCCGTACCTAAGTCAGTCTACTTCAGTCGTATCATCACGAACTAATGTAGTGTGCAGCTCGCCTAACCTTACATATATTTGTAACTGTACAAACGAATTATTGACATTATTACACGAATCATTGAACATTTCTGTTTTATTTTGCCTACATCACTCTAATAGATGGCGACCCTTAGCCAGCAATTACAATTTTGCAACTTACACAGTAAAAAAGGGATAGCTCATGCCGTGCTAACCATAACAGCCAATCACCAAGGTGGTTACGGGGATGACTACCCAACTAGCCAGTGTGTCGAAAGTTAGTATCACATAGAGGAGGATATTTCATCCATAGACAGTGGCCTGCGGGGTAATTGCGTAACACGCTAACAGTAGGAATAGCTTTCATTATGACAGTTCAACAACATTCATTGCGTTATTTACTTTGTTGAGCACACACATTTCTCGAACATATGAAGCAATGGTTAACCAGTAACTGGATCGTGGAAGTCAGATAGGCAGTCGCTCCATGTAAAGTACCGACTGGTATTCAGCTGCATCTAGTTAAACTGGAAGCCGACCCCAACATAGTTGGGAAAAGGCTAGGCAGATGATGATCTGGAAGCAATGGATTAGCAATGTCCTTCAAAATTATTCAGATTCTGATTGATAGTGTGTTACGCAATAGGGTAGGTAGTTGCCTCGGTAAAAAAATAATAATTGTATTTAGTCCGTCAGTTAGAGTATCGAAAAATAATGGACACGTATTTTTTCTTTTGTCAATCAAACAAAAAGTGACAACGATAAAGCGCGTCAAAATATGGCAGTGGGGGTCGTGACGTCACTTACTTGCAAAAATGTCGCAAGCAAGTGACGTCACGCGGAACTTTAACGGGCGATATCTTCATCATTTTTTATATAATTGACAAAAGAAAAAATACGTGGTCAGTATTTTTTGATAATCTAACTGACGGACTAATCAGATTTTTTTAGGAAAATAGCCTATTAAGGTGCTGCACAGTGTGCACCGAAAGTTAGTATCACATAGAGGAGGATATTTTATGCAGTCAGTGTCCAGCCCGATCTCTAATATTGCAATCATAATCCTTGCTTCGTTTGTCTAGTGGTCGCAAGAGCATGAGGTCCTTGGTTCAATTCCCAAGTCAGGCAGTGTTATTGGGTTTTTAACCGACGAAGAAAACGGAGGAGGTTCTTAAGTCGACGCGTATATATGTATATATATTTTTTTAATGTATGACCACGCATAACTTTTTACATCGTAGTCCGATTTTGATAATTCCTTTTTTATTGGAAAGGGTTGGTCCCATATAAATTTGGGAAAAAATTCCAACCCTAAGGGTGCAAAAATAGGGGTGATTTATTGTTCACTCTCAGATTTGAATGCTGAGTTGTGTATTATTACTCTACAGTGCCACATATGCCTGCCCTTTGGCAAACAATTAGTAGATTATAGCCAAAAAAATAAATAAAATAAAAACGTTTTAACAAAAAAAAAAAAAAAATTAAACCGCCGAAAAAACTGAAAAGCAAAAAATAAAAAACCTTTCTTAATATAACCTTAATAACTAAGTTCTTAAACTAATGTCAGTATACCTAAGTATTATAGTTATTAAGGTTAAATAAAAAAGGTTTATTATATTTTGCTTATCAGTTCTTTCGGCGGTTTTATTTTTTTGTTTAAACGTTTTTCATTATGAATTCTCAGTAGCAGCTTGGAGTCTGGATTTGTCTCTGGAAGTCTCATAACATATAATCAGCCTGTAATATTCCCATTGCTGGGATAGTCAACAAGCCTCTCGGTGAGCCTGATTGATGATTTGTGCCCAATTGATGGCAATAAGGTCCTCCTCTATTACATGGGACTTAAACATAACTGATGAAATATGGGTGTACAAGCTGTTACTATAGGTCCCTCTATGGTACCTCTGCCTAACCCTTCGGGGTAAACAGGCGTGATGTTATGAGTATATTATGTACATATAGTTTTCTTTCTAAACAATGATAGCCGAGCATGTTTTAATTAAACAACACCTATTGTTCTATCTACGGTGTCCCTAAAGAGTCGGACACGGCAGTTATAACAACTTGTGCGTCCACCCGACACAATGACAGGAAGTTTACGCACAAAGATATTGTTTTATTTTCAAATTGATGTTAGATGTTCTATGCTTGTGGCTCGGAAAACCCGTGTAAAGTTTTCTGGGATGAAAATGATTCCAAGTGCTTAATAATTATGCATGCACTCGCATTATGCCTTTCCGGATGGGTACATGATAAAAATGGCTACCTAATGGCGGCTAGTTATGGATGTACCGTCAATACGAGAAGAAGACTTCTAAAATGGTTGGCTAAAGCACTTCTAGATATGTATATCCTCAAAATATACTTGGCTTTGCTTGCTGTTGTGTTACCAAGCGATGAGAGGAAAACATACCTGTTTAGATTTTACGCAGTTGCTTGACAATTGACATTAACCACTTTACACGTTACAAACAATTAATTCTACACCGCAACTTTTAGCCATAACTGTATAATTGTTAACTATATAGTAATTACATCAGTAATCGAAAATTTATTATCTTTTAATTGATTTTACAGTAAAAGTACGACGCGGACGTGGGAACTAATGAGTTTCTCAGAGTGATCGATGAAACTATCACTTTTCTTTGCGTGATCGGTGGTATAATGAAATCTTATGGGTAGTTATTACTCTGTGGTTTTGTTACCATCACTTTCTTTGGTGGTGTAAGAGCGAGTACCTACTCTCTAAATGTGATCTAAATCATTTTCTAGTAATAAAAATCGTTTCTACTCGCCGTCACTTCAAGAATAACTGTTCCCACTATTGGGACACAGGCCTCCTCTCTGTGAAAGGGAGTGGGCCGAAAGCTACCCCGCGGGCCCAGTGCGGATTGGTAGATGTCACAAGTCTTCGAATTTTGGGTCCAGGGCATGCCGGTTTCCTCACGATGTTTGAATAATTTAACGTTTTCAAGATCTTCACTATTGACTACCTAGAACATTTTCTTTCGAATCAAATACATATTGGTTATAGTGAAAAGGTAGTCAATTCGAAGAAATAATTCCAGAAAGTTCTGATAAATGACATTTATTTTGGTATAGCTGAAATAAAATAACTAACAAAGCAAAGAGCTGGACGGAGACAAATTAAAAGAGAGAAGGTAAGTATTTAGTGGGATGTTTTAGATTAAATAACAAATATTAATAACAATGGCTGAAGTCTGTACCTACCTACTGACTTCTATTATTCTATAAAATTTATCATAGATATAATTAGACGCTTATCAAATCAACGACGTAAATAGACAATGATAGTGATATTATGCAAACAATGCCTACTACGTTACTATTTAAAAAGCCTAGCGATCATTGTATTCAATTCGTATCACACCTCACTATACTCGACAGAAAGAAAACGATGCGACTAGAAATATGAGTAATAATGAGAGTGAAATTACTATCACTCATTAGACCTGTCTGGACGAAAACCTTATCAATGATGGAGAGACTATGGTATTAGTCATTAATAACAAAAGCGATTTAAATGCAGAATGAATAAACAATGAAGCAATTACCGAGAATATAATTAATATAATCTATTCAAAAGGCATTTTCGAAACACTTGTTGGGATTACAAAATAGGTAATACAAACCGGTTACTTAATACCACAGGTAAAGGAATTACCGAATTCCATAAGCAATTTGTTAATGAGTTCAAAGGAAAGGGCGATCGACCAGCCACTGCTAATATGAATTGAGGAATGCTTCCCATGCCCAAGGTTGTATACATAGCCGGACGTGTATTTTTACAATGAATGTATTGTTAAATGAAACAATGCAATGGATACCGTGTCAGACGAAATTTACAGCATTTGTGTAGATGTTGTTAAAGTTGTGGGGAAATTTGGACAAAGGCGAAGCTAATATCTATGAAAAGTTTGTAATGTCGTTAGCAAAATTGAATTAGTGATTATTTCTACAGCTTCAGTGTGTAATAGAGGCGGTTGTTATATGTATTTTATTTTTATCTATAATCTTTTCTGCGAAAGGTTTCAATCTAGCTTTTAATTTGGGATCTTTGCAAATGGCTTGGTCCGTACCGTAATTTAAATCGGTATTGTTCTACAAATTAGTATATATATAGGAAAGTTAAAAAGTTAAAATAGTATATATATAGGATGAAAGTAGCAGACAGCAATCATCGTTGCGTTTGTTACAAGCATATTACTTCACCGGCGTCATGTGAAGTTAGTAATAAAGTTATAATTGCAGCCGACCGCTCGCGCGTGACTTGCCGACCTTAATATTTGACGTAGCATACACATGTGCGGCCAACTTTAATTCTATTATTTTTAAACTGGAAATAGCTGCGATTATTCTCAATTACACTTTTATTTATGAGTGTTATTCGGATGTTGCAGTTGCGTCCTTTGCCATCTATTGAAAACGAATTAGAGATTTAACAAGAGTATCGATGCAAGTATGATTATCTACGTTGTATGCAGATGCGCTTTCTGTTTCTTTTATTTCAAGGTAGCTATGAGTTTTTATATGGTCGATGGCCTGTGAATATTTTTCTACATTTTCATCAGTCGTTAACTTAATATTCATAGACGCGTCTGTATGGTAATTTATGATGCATAAGATGGGCGTATAAATTCAGAATAGAATATTGGTTTTCTTGAGCAGGCTGCTTCAGTTCATCGATGTTTATAGCAAGTGAAATAAAATATCGGTATCCAAATAACATAATAGGTAGAGGAAGCCACCTATAATATAATTTTAAATTCTTTTTGAGCGTTGATATAAAAAAACAGAGCTCAAAATTGCCTCTCTATACCTTTCGATATTTTCAAACAAGCACCCGTCTATAATACGTATGTATATCTCATGGCAGAAAAACCGTCTCAATTGAATTATCCTCATTGGGAGAAGTTAGTTTCTCGAAATGAAACCAAACACCTCACTCATCGAACAATAAAATGCGACTGGCGGCGGAAATCAAGAAAATCAGATGTTAATCTAGGTTGGATGATGTAGAAGAGTCTAAACAATGTTTACGATTTTCCGTCATCATTTCTCTTTGATAAATGTTAATTATAATTGATTAATGAGCATTGAACAAACGCAAGAGGAAAACGAACTGCCAATATAAGAACAAGATGATTACGATCAGCGGAATGTAAAAGCATATGCAAAAACAAGTCACGCGAACACTGTGCAGTGTTGCGGAAAGATTAATGATCTCATTCACACCGCCCAAGGTAGGTCTGTAAGTCCTGTAGTGAGTGTTATGAGATGCTTCGCCACATCTGTGTTCTCCACTAACGCGATCGGAATCGACTTGTCTGGGCAATCGAAAATTCCTCGATCAGGCATTTTGAGGAAATGGAGAAGCACCATAACCATTCCTATTCCTGCAACAGCTGCAATGTATTCAAGTGTCACCTTCTCATAGTTCTCATAAGTGCAATCGGTTGCATTTGACATTTCGTTAATTGAATGCTGACAATATAGTTTTGAAACAAAAAAAATTGCAGAATCGATATCTACAATAATTTAGTAAACTTTTACTAATTAAACGGTTGTGAATTTCATTGGAAATGCCAATGTCGTTGCTAAGACTGTAATAGCTGCAACCATTTGACTTTTGAATTGTATTCAGATAGTTATTGGTGCTTTACTTAAAACTTGAATTGATCTCATCAGCATCTCTCTTTGAAATGTATATATCTGCTCTATCGCCACAAGCTGCCTAGATAAATTACCACATAAGCAAATAAAAACTGGACAACGTCTAACTAGTGGAAAAAGACCATCAACTACATAATAATAACCTCGTTATGATAATTATCTCACGTTCCGTTACAGTTAAAACTTAAACGTCTAAATTACATGAACGTTAACTGGCAATTTAACTGAACTCGACCGACTTAGCTGTCATGATAGCATTACTTTTACTGTTGTAAAGACAAAGGAATAATACATTACAAGAGAATTTTATCGCTTTCCATGGTTAGGTAACTGATTTGTTGTAATCGAGTTCCTGTTCAATTTATGGACTAAAAATCAGCTCACGTGGAGTCTATGGCTACAGTCGATGTGTCGTTGTTGTCTTGATTGCTTTTGATCGGTGGTATTAAGTTCATAGTATCTGCAATTGGCAATTATTGAGCAGCAGAGGATGTTATATTGCAATTAGTTTGATTTTTGTTTAGACTTTTAAGTTTTAAATCACCACCATTCCTTGGACTGCCCATCGTATTGATGGTCGTCTATTACTTCAACCCCGGGTTTCTTTTCTTGCATTTTTTCTAACATCTCATGTCCAGTAATTTTATTATCTGTTGTTCTTTTGGTCAGGTAATCTCAGCAGTTAACATAACTATAGACTTTTTGGATTCGTAAAGGCTGTGAGATGCCTTGTAGCGACCGAGTGTGTAAGTTCTTTACAAGTAGTAGATGATTTGGTTTCATCTTCTTCAAATTAGCTGCCTTGAGAGCTTTGAATTAGCGTGGGATGTCTTCAGGTAAAACTGCGTTGTAAGTACTATCGTTTGTTGCAATGTTGTCATTTAGATTGTCCCTCGCTTTGCCATCATGATTGAAATGATTGCCTGCTAGTTGAATATTTACAATTGCCATAACTAACTCTACGCACGAGTAACTGCACTTCCATCTCGCTCTTACCTTATTTTGTAGTGACTTTATCACATTAAATTCAATAATACAGAAAAATTAAGTGGAAAATTGAGTCTATTGTTATGCAATTTTATTAAAGTGTTGAATGGAAATTCTTTTATGTATTTGATGTAACGGTTCAATACAATTTAGAAACTAGTTCTATTTACTATGTTTGCAAGTCACATAAATGACATAACACTGCCCATTGATAGCAGCCTATCAATCGAAAGTTGCACACAAAACGATTATGTGCAGAATCAATAATTAAAAAGCTATTATTATTGTTTATAATAGTCGAGAGCCGGACATTGATAGCAGACAGTTATTCGTACAGCTCTAACTTAATATTACTTTCTCTAGACATTTAAATTATTAGATATTTTATTAGTTTTTATTACCGTCATCCAATGTTTGGCAAATCCGAACGGGCACATCACTATCCACAGAACACCACTAAGCACAAATATAGTATTCATTTACGTCACAACACGCGAGTCATCAAGCAATTCCATGATGAATGACGTTATTATTAGCAGTTTATAAATGTTTTCTCTGCGGGTGGTATCGGAGCGATCCAAAATGGCGTCGGAGCGCACGCTATACGTCCGTCTCTGCGGGCGCACCGGCTGTCACTGACGTCTGATGGTGTTGTGACGACATGACCTGGTGGAATTGGGTGAAGCAGACGGACGTGGGCTTACCTGGCTAAATACTTTTGAGGCTGTATTTTTATCTTTGAAGAGTTGGGTAGGTTAGTAACGATTAATTCTTGAGGTACTTACGGCAAGGCGTGTAGGAAAGGACCATAACTTTTTTGGCAACTAATTTGTGTATATTAACATGGTTCATAATATTATGTAGAGCAGCTGTGCAGTGTTTATTAAACCAGTCTAGTGACATCGATCCTCTATAGTGCCATTCATAAGTCTGTCAGAATATTATTAAATAATTTGCGTGGACAATTTGGAAATTGTTATCCAACACCTATATGGGTAATCAGATTTATTATACAATTTATCGCCTATAAAAAATACAGCATATTATAATAAGGTTTATTTTTGTAAGTAGGAACCAAAGTTGATTTTATGATGTGAGAGAGACCCATCTTGAAAGAACAATAGCGTTGGGAAATTAAAGGACATTGACAGGTTACCAGACAATAGCTAATTCCCGTTGCCATAACAGACTCAATCTAAAAACCTTTTTGCCACGACCTTGGTCACGTCACTAATGTAACTGGCAGCATGAGCATAGATAAAGAAATAATTATTCTTTGCAGAAATAATGACAATAATAAAGCTATCGGTTCGTGCCTGCCCGCGCACGCTCCTATACATCCAATTACGAAGGAATTTGGGTCACTTGCCTTTGCCTCATACGTTAAAAACTACGTTATTTGTTATTTCGACGACTTCATTCTTTCTTTGACAAATAGGTATTGGATAACGTGAACGTCAATCAATATTTTTTTAAGAATTTGTTGCGTGTGAGTTGATTGAAGAATCAGAATTCGTTGAAAATGTTACTTTGATTTTATTATCTTTTAGTAAATGCAAATGGTTAATTTATTGTTCCTTCTGAGGCATCGAATAGTGTAAATAATTTGATTCATCTTATTTTAAAACTAGCTGCGCCCCGCGGTGGCACCGGTATAAGTTTCGATCCCGTGGGAATATCGGGATAAAATCCTATGTTAATCCTGGTTAAAAACCATCTGTGTGCCAAATTTCATCCAAATCCGTTCAGTAGTTTTTGCGTGAAAGTGTAACAAACATCCATCCATCCATACAAACTTTCACATTTATAATATTGTAGTAGGATAGGATATTCTAACAAAGAATACCTAGACTAGATCGATTATTGCAGCATGATGTATATTCAAATAATCTAAAACAACATAACTACCTAAACCATTATAAAATGTTAATATACATAGTTTATTTTCTCCCAAAATACACAGCCAAACAATAATAAGTTTACCTATAGAAACTAATCGATGGTTGTCTACCTACCTAGCTCTTTCATCTTCAAAATGATGCTACTGCTAACGAAGGTAAAAGAATCATGCAGGCTAGAAAATTTTCAGAAAAACTTAAGTTAGAGTTTGTCATAAAGTAAACGCTGTGATCAAACACTGAAGAATATGTGAGCTATTCCACAAACAGGAAAACGAATATAAAACTGCAGCATATCAGCAACATTGTCATTATTTTTAGCCAACAAACGTACTAGCATGATGCCATCAATCCATTGGGCAAAACATTATTGCGGCGTATATAGAATCAATCAACAGCAAGGCTTATCAGTGGCGTGCACAATAATTACCTACATGCTTACACACACAACTACATTCCTCAGCAAAGACAACCGGTATCTATGGGAGACTGACAACTTTTTGTGCACGCCATAGACTAGAGACGGAATGACTGATGACCTGTGCCGTGTAATTGTAGCTTCAATGTCAGACATAAGTGGATGCTCGTTGGACAATGCTATTAAAGTCGAAACTAAATTGAAATTCGATGGTCAGCGCATATTGCACGTGGTTAAAGAATATGACCTTTTAGAAGAACATACAAATTGGATTCGTTTGCCTGCAGCTACTGCAAATGAATTTAATAACACATGAAGAATCCTTGAATTTAATGTTATGATAACAGAAAGTCTTCAACAGGTGTGGAACGCACATAGCCTTGTATTTAAATCTGTAAACCTACTTTTAAAAGACTGCATTCGAGATAATCATGACACAAACAGAGCAATAAGCAAAGATAATCCCAAATGTTACGAAACAGCTTGTGAAATATGTTACATTTTGTATAATTTTAAAATTCGCTCGTTGCATATAAAACGAAATGCATAGAAACATGCATGCAAACAGAAATTAAAGAAATATCCAGACGATTATTTACAAAAATATGCTCACAAGTTACATTAACACCAAAATTATTTCAGAATTACCAACATTTGGTTGACAGAGTTTGTTCAGAGTTCCAACTTTGCTCGAAACCTGAGTCATGACATATCTTTAGAGTCCAGACAGTCATGTAATACCTACGTAAAGCAGTGTTATCGAGCGGTGTCACATTACAGACGGGAATCCTAAATAGTGAGAAGCGTCTACGGAAGCTACCGCTATAGGGTTTCCTTCCTTGTGACTAGGAATCGATTCTTGCACAACAAGTACGGTTTCCCAATCTCGATTTACATTTATTTAAATCGATACGTTCGATGTTGAGGCTGGTTTCTTATTTATTTTAATGATGCAAGAGCATGATCTTTGAAACAGATATTACAACTGTCTTCAGTTTCATTACAAGATCTTTGATGGTTAGTTTTTGAAGAATAAGCGAATACACTTGTTTCATTATTTTATTCTTCTTTTTAGCGCATCGACGGCAAAAAGTTCAATGATCTTTGGCCCAAAATTCAGCTGCGCGAACTCAGTTTATTGATGCAGTCATAAGATCATCAAAGGCACAGAAGACAGGGCACAGGGCATTATTTTATTAATAAGGCATGTAATCAAACCAAGTATTTTCATTAATAAGTCTATAATAATACAAAGTGCAATGGACTATCGATAAAGAAGCAAGCTAGCTCGGAAGACAGTGATGATAAATTACACCTGTTGGCATTTTCAATTGTCCAAAAACCCTGAAAATGACCAGCTGAGAACATATTCTATTTCAATCATATTCAATTGCATATTTCTCAGACCATTGTTATAATAGTGTAAATCATAGATGACCCAGTTTGATATCGGATACTGGCTAGAAGTTGTAGAACAAGCTAAAGATAACAATTAAGTCTAGGAAGGATTATTTATAACTATATTTTAAATGTGTAATTTGACTGAGTAATATGCATACGGGCGTGTATATTGCACATGTGTAAGACAATGAAGCCGGGTCAGCAGCTGTAGGAAATGTGTTCCATTTCCCTTCCAATAATATACCATCTCAGGATTATTCGAATCAAAATGTTTCAAGTGACTTTATCGCTGGCTAATACAGAAGGCAAGTTAGTAACATTCATAATGAAGTAGACTAGACAATTAGACATTGCAGTAGACCAACAACAAATTAATAGGAAGCAAAAAATGTAAAACAGAGACCGATGAGAATTATACTGTCAGTTGGGCAACAAACAAACCTTGCGCGTTTGTTAGGCAACATGATTTACTTAAGAAATATACTCGTAACATTACAAAACGTAAAGCACACACACTATTAAATATGATACATTTACCCAGCGCAGGCGCACAATGGGGCGTCAATACTAATAGTAAGCGGCGTGCACGCAATACCGCGAATTGTGAAACTGTAGTAAAAACACGTAAAAACTGCATAAATCAGATTCTTTGACGCGACAACTGTGGAACGAATTCCTTGCGAATGGGAAAGGAAAGAGTAAATGGGAACTTCGTTATTGAAGCTGATGCTGCAGCTCACGAAGAGGAAGAAATCAAACAAGAACTTGTTTGACCGTTTTAACAAGATTCAATAAGATATCAAAACGAAGCTTATACTGAGGCATAGAAGAGATTCATAGCCAATTCCAATTTACATAAACGCGAGATTTTCTTAATAGTCAACACATGCAATTTCCCGGATATACTTTTACTTATAACTATTTCTATTTGAATACTAATTAATGTTCTAAGAAAAGTGAAAACAACCAGACCAGGACGTGCCATCGTTGCTGAAAAGTCAATAAACTAGAGGCAATGGGCACGGCTAATGTAAGCAAGCTTGCCCATACCGGTCGCGGTCCGGCCCTGCCGCCAATTAACTCTAAAAGGTTGTATTATGTCGTCTGCCGTTCAGGTTGCACCCAGGAACAAGGGAAAGTGACGGGAAGGGTCAATGGACCTCCACCTGCTGTAGCTGACATTTTAACGTATGGGTCCGCGATTTCACAAATCAAAGGGTACGCTCCCAAATGCGATACCGGTTCCATTCATACACTTGACTTGACATTAAGGGATTCATTTCATTCAACTTTTGGTGAAGAGGTTATAAAAATACCAACGGAAATTTTTGTGACTTATTTTTATCTTCATTTCTAGATTGAGGACAAAGATTAGAACTCACAAAAAAATAACTTTTTTAGCGAAGCCAGTGGCAAATGTAAAGTTATTTTCAAACCAGACCCACATAAGGAGCCATTTGGAAATTTTGTTTTGAATGGAGCTATTAATCTTAATGTCCCATCTTAAACGCAATATTACTTAAAACAGCAACCGTTAAAGCAATTTACTGCAATATAATTGAACGCGACTTGGATATTTGGATGAATAGGAAATCTTCTGGTCGCCAGAAAAGTAGTAAATATAAATAAGAAAAGTGACTAATGATTATTACGCGATTATGATTGTGTGTGACGAAGTATATCAAAGTGTGTAAAAGCTGTGTCTCTGGAAGTAATATTAAGTGGATTATGATGCATGAGGCCGTTCTATCATTATATGGCAGACACCTCATGGGAGAAGCTTCCTCTGCATATAAATTAATTTATATGAGAAGCATGCTGTATTGATTATGGTTTGTTTATAAACATAGCAGTAACGCTTCTGACCAGTCACAATCTACTGCTGAGCTCCCGGGTCTAAGGTCCCCTAAGGTCCCCTAAGGTCGAGCAAAGTGACATTGAGTTTTTCCATCTGGAGTCTTTCAGTATCATCCCGGAGTCTGGATTTGTTTCGGTTTAGAGTTCCGGTTGATGGCAATAGTCTCGCCCCTATTACATGGTACTTAAACATAACTGGCGAAATGTGGGTGTAGCTATAGTTACACCTCTGCATAACCCTTCGGGGAATATATATACTACAACAGTTTATAAAGTATATTAGGTCAAACTCAAATCATTTATTTCAATTAAACCATTTACAGGCACTTTTGAATTGTCAAAATTAAATAGTCGGTCAGTTAGTCAGAAAGTTGAAGCTAGTTGCCCATTCCAAAATGTAGATCTCTATGGAGAAGAACGGGCAAGAAACTCCATGGTTCTTTCATTTACAAAATTTAAAAAATGCTTCTAAATTATACAAAACTATAGTTTGCAATTTATTTATCAGATGAGAAAAAAAAAAGTTACTTCCAATCAGGAAGAGGTATTTAATATTGAAGTATTAAGAATTAAATCTTGATTGAATAAAATAAACATTTTGTTCGGAATGACAGAAACAAAAAAAAAGGGGAAGTATCTCTTCCAAATATTGAAATGTTCCTATTCCTAGTGTTAAAATTATGCCTGTCACTTATCTTACTAAAAAGATATTAGATTTTTTTCGAACGTACATAATGTTTCGTATATATATTGACAAGGAACCGTCATGACGTTCATTTTTTTAAACAGTTTCCTTAGCGATTCATGTCAGCTGAGATTGTAGATGGCTCTGACAGCCCTCTTTTGCAGAATGAAGAATCAATATCTGCAGCCCGTCCCCACAGCAAAATACCGTAAGACATGATGCTATGGAAGTAACTAAAATAGACCAGTCTCGCGGTATCCATGTCTGTTAATTGACGGATTTTCCAAACAGCGTAAGCGGCTGAACTTAGCCGCCCTGCAAGTGATGTTAGGTGAGAATCCCACTGCAGTTTTGAGTCAAGCGTGATCCCTAAGAAAACCGTATTTTCGACGAATTCAAGTATCTCCCTATTCAATACAACGTGACATTCACTACTTCTAACATTCGGCAAAGCGAATCTAATGCATTTAGTATTTTTCTCATTGAATACTAAATTATTTACAGTAAACCAATTATGGACCATAAGCATAGCATTATTTACGTCGTCAAGCTCCCGTGCACGTCTGCCTACTTTAAAAATTAGTGATGTGTCATCAGCAAATAACACCACATGTGGTCGGGTTTTTAGTAAGCCAATGTTAATGGCAGATGATCTATGAGTAGTAATATCCTTTTGTTTTTATTTATATAGTTAGTTAGTATTTTAATTTAGTACATAGTTCAGAGAAGGTTATATTCTAAAAGGGAAACTTGTAATTTCATAATTCCTATTATCATTTGAAGAACACAGATAAGTAAATCATACTTTCCCCTATTGGGGACATAAATAGAATTAAATTGATTTGTGATGTGTTCAAATTCATTTAGGTAGGATATAATATGGTTAAATCATGATCTGTGGTCATAAATAGGTATACAATTGTCATTGTAATTATAACGAATACCTACATAGTTAATATCCTGCTGTGCTGGTGTCTATGTCATTTGGACTTATTATTTTCCAATCAGTAAATAATGTTGTATTGATTGACGTCGGTCCTGACCTCATTGTGCATTGTTAGATCATCATTATGTTTTTAAAGATAAGCTAGTATTTTCTATTAAATTATTTCAACTACTGGTAGAGTAACGGTAACTATTTGCCTACTTCAAGAACCCCACTCACATACTTACAAAGTTACGCATATCTGGTTGTTAGATCATCATTATGTTTTTAAAGATAAGCTAGTATTTTCTATTAAATTATTTCAACTACTGGTAGAGTAACGGTAACTATTTGCCTACTTCAAGAACCCCACTCACATACTTACAAAGTTACGCATATCTGAAAATCTGTATGTATGTGGAATTTAATATTTTAGAAACTGTAAATAATAATACTAAGATTTGAAAATTGAGACTCTTTGGTGATATGATGCTACTGAGAGATATCATAGGAATGGCTTTCTGAAAGTGAATATATTTCCAATATTATTGAATACTGATCGCTTTGCAGTGGGAATAGTTCAAGTACAATCGAACCCGATCTTATAATATATGGGAAAGTTGACTATTTCTAAACAAATATCAAGGGTATGTTTCGGCGCGTAAGTGTTCCACGTGCGCCTCAAAGAGATGTCAGCATAGATGACGGGGCCCGACAGGGCCGAAGCCTGCCGGGGTAGCGGGATCGTCCGAAAGGGTTACCGCTGCCCTGGTACATAAAGGGCTAAGGAAGGAACACGGGTGGGTTTTAGTCAGTAAGAGTCTGACACTCCCTTCTGCTCCACCCAGAGCGGGAGGAGTCATTTGATGATTTCCCATCCTGAAAAAAAAAAAAAAAAAAGGGTATGTTTCACAGTACCCCGTTACCAAGCCACTCCAATCAAATTGAGGTCAATTAAAAATTTAACAGAATTTGAATTTAATGATCTGTCAAGGTAGTGTATGAAAATACTGGATTCACAAAACTAATTTAAGAAAGAAAACTATCGATGGGAGACTATTTTACCATAAACATGGAGAAGGTGTGCAATTCTGCCAACACGAAAGTAATATCGATTCAAATCATAACCATTAATCGAATGGTGATATCGAATCATATGTGGTTGACTTGGCTGAATCGTTTTCGCGTGTGCAATATTCCGGAGAAAGTTAATAGGCAGTTATTTTAACAGTAAAATAAAAGAGACTGGAATTGCAATAAGAGTACCTTTGGCAGTTAACAGTGTAAGTACTCAGACATTACTAGCAATTAACAGTGTTGATGAAATAGTAGGTAACGACCGAAGAGAAAGTCCGGTTTTGTCAGAAACAAAAGGGACATTCATAACAGTATATGCTAGAGCTAAGTTGGCTAAATACATAAGTGCCTGAGAATTCGAAATTCGCTGAAACGCAGAAGACTTCAAAGGAAATCATTTGTCTTGGTTTGGGAATGGGATGAGAAGAGGTGAAACACATATGACAAAACAAGAGATGGGTGAATATAGAGGAAGTGGAAGAGCCAAGAAATTAATCGATAAATGAAAAATATGATGATAATAAATGATATAATAATGACAACAAAAACTGAACACCACCACCACCCCCACCATCACGTCTGTACCTAATTTTTCTGTTCTGTTTTTTCATTGTTTGTTTATACATCTGTGTGCATAAATGGTAAATAAATAAATTATACGAATGAAAAGTATGAAAGAAATAATAGTGTATGAAAAGAAAACTAGCTGATAGGAGAAAATTGAAGAGAAAAGCATATGACAAAAGAAGGCAGAAGACGCAAAAGTAGGTACGTTTATAAAGTAGTAAAAGACAAAAGGAAAAAGTTTGAGTAAATCAATGTAATGTCGTTAGATGTGTTTTAGTCGTAAATAATTATAATTAATTACACGAGAAAATCAACGAAAAACATCAATAAATGATGCATCAATGAATGATGATACAAAATTACGTAAAAAACAGTTTTATATAATCTGGGTGGACCCTTAATCAATTAATTATAAATATTATTGTGTGTAATGACGACGTCCGATGGATCATTAAAATGAGAAAATTGTTTTTTTTCTACCAATTTTTTTTTATTACATCTTGTAAAGCAGGTATGTCGTGCTTCAAGTTGGGCTTCGAGCAAGTTGTATGAGCCCATCAATTGCATACGAGTTTTTCAACATTTAAGTATCATCAAATTACTTTTGACATTTATTCAACTTTGTAGAAAGAAATAATTGTGGTGACAAGTTTATGTAATCATGATTCGAAAGGGAAGCGTAAAACAAAAGCTGCTGTGTTAAAGCTTTCTCATATCGCAAATGATTTTAATGAATTTGAAAAAAATAATAGGATCACCCAAATTAATAGTCACAACACAATCAGGGCATTATGATATTAAAAACCATTGGCAACTTTTATTCATTCTAAAAGTTCAAATGCTTCCTTCCATGCACGTAAACAAATTCAAAACAAACATAACACATCCAAAATGATCAAATAATGGCCATACATATGTATATAGACATATGTATATTGGCCGACCAGTTTATGATGTTATTTGATTATCATCGGTCCTTTTTAACTAAATGGTCACCTGCCGCATTTGGCAGTGAATTTATCGCCCACCAAACAGAACCGGTCGTACCAGTTTCTTCTGTGTTTGGCCATTTAATCTAGCTTAGGATAAAACTGATGACCAAACTGGTAATGAGTGAATATGTCATTTATTTGATATTACGTAAAAGGCATGTTTGAGGCGTGTTTTTGCTATTTTTAACAATGCTTTTAATTATTTGCCCCTGTTTAGATTGTTTTATTAATGCATTCTTAAATGAGTTGAACTTGTTAGAGACCATGACCTCTGAGTTTGCCTCCGCATTTCTTTTCAGAGATCAGTCTTTTAGGAAATGCCGGCGCCATCTAGTAGTAAATTGACGTGTAAGTATCTTAAAATATCTACTTACGTAAGTGTCTTTAAATAAACATCGTTTCAAATATGTGCCCCTATGAAGATTGCTACAACAATCTTAAAAGTGATAATTTTGAAAATGACGACCTTAACTTCCAGTTGGTGACCATAAAAAGGTAAAATCATCACAAGACTGGAAAAGAAATGGAAGAATTATTTGAATCTCATTTGTAAGACGCACATAGGTTGTCATAAATGTTAGTCCATAGCATGTGGCTGAGTAAAATATATTCATTATGTGTGAAGTTAAATAGAAACCTTGTGTATTTTATTAACATGATAATCTGGGATAAGAGAAAACAATTTCATAGTCGTAAGTCTTGCTTTCCCGCGAAGTTGTAACCTCTACTAAGAGAAATATGTAGAAATTCGTAATTATACAAATTAGATTTATTCCTAATTATTCTAAAGGTTTTGATGTGATAATGATAAATCTTTGATCATGACAGTGAATACAGAGATCTATGAAAGATTTATTAGGGAAATAAATAAATACATGAAATAAGAAAATGAATAAAATGAGGGGTGCTACTGAGTAAAATGAGAAGTAGTAAACTGTCTATGAGCTTACCTGATCAGATTATTTGTGCACTGACTCCAGATTCTGAAACAATGAAAATTAGTGTGTTACAATTTAGCATAACTAGTAGCATCAGAAGGAAAAATGATAATAACAGTGCTTACAGTGGTTATCAAAGAAATCAGTGTAAACAACAGAGGACTAGAAATATCAACTAAACATGATACAAATCAAAGACAAGAGATAAAGGAAGTCTATACATCTACGGAAAAAAACCATTACAAGACTCGTCTAATCATAAAAAAAAACTGCGCTCATTTTAGCGAACGACACGCGTAATTTACGTGGAATCCATGTTTTACTCCGTGAGGAAGTGAATGAAGCTCCTCCATTGTTACCAGAACATTGCATTGTAACTGCAGCACATAACAACTATGAGTATATAATTGTTTTATTAGTTCTTAACGTTTCCGTAAGGACTGTCACGTCTTTGTGCTGATTGATCTTTGATTGTTTAGGTTTAGGAAGTAAGGAGTTATGACACGGTGTTCAGTTTCAGTGTCTTTGTGTAAACTAGTTTTTGAATAAGATTCACGCGTTGAAAGTAAATGATTCACGTTAAACTTGAGGAAAACCTCCATGGAGATTTGAATTTGTCAATATTTCTCTGACGTCTTCAAAACGATATCTTAATATATATTGGGAAACACTAATCCATAAAAGATTTGGTATTCCCTTTGATTTCCAATGGCCACAAAAATCACAATGGATGGATTGAGTAATGAAATTATTCAACTTATTTTATATTTAATTTCTCTCTTTGATTCTTCATCTAAGTAATTGAAGAATCCGTTTTTCATAATGTACCTTAAAACTCTTAAAATTAACTGAAGCAGCACCCTTTTTTATCTTGGAGAAATCCTCATGGATAACCTCCGTCTGGGAAGAACGGAGTGTTATGTCGGACTCCTGCCGACTAAAACCCCACTTTTCCTTCACGTACCATGAGTCGGGGCCTGGGAGATACTTGTACATTCACCGCACCCTGAATCAGCACCCTAATTGCGTATCACACGATCAATTAAAATCTGAATGACTTTGAAGGAT
Organism: Apamea epomidion; assembly: GCA_947507525.1. Taxonomy (NCBI): domain Eukaryota; kingdom Metazoa; phylum Arthropoda; class Insecta; order Lepidoptera; family Noctuidae; genus Apamea; species Apamea epomidion. Next base: position 2,597,148 of record OX382234.1, read on the forward strand.
ATTGCTAACCCATTACATCATAAATGTTTGAAAAATTTGTCTGCTCAAAGCGTTAATAACGCAATGAATGTTGTTGAACTGCTAAAATGAAAGCCATTGTTACTGTTAGTGTGTTACTCAATTACCCCGCAGTTTTGTACTAATGAACAACTTATTTAAATCATTGTGACCTGACCTGTACACAACGTATATTATATCTAATTAATATCAATAAGCCCATCAGCACAACAAAGCCTTCATAATATGTCACAAAGGCGAGAATGCTTATTGTGACATTACATAAGGTACTTAGATAACGCAACAATAGTAAAGTGTGGGAGACAGTGGTTTCCCATATCTACACACGACTATTTTATTATTTTATTTTATTTTACATTACTGAGACTGTTACTGAGAAAGTAATAAGTTAGGCTTTAGACAATGAATAGGTAGGTACTAAACTTATTTCAATAGAAGATGATGGAAAGTTAGCAGCGATTGATAAATGTTATTTTATTGCTCTTTTCACGGTTATAAATTTTATAGACGAGGGATTAAGCCATGAAAGGCATTTGGTATCTATTATCGAAACAATAATGTCCAGTTAAGGCCTGTAACTTCGCACGAAAATCTACTTCCCTTACAGAATTATCGATATCACCTTAACCTTACCTAAATGTGTATATCTCATAGATACCCCCCCCCCCCCTGTGATGATGATGATGTCTCTGATATGAATATAACAGAATTTATATAGCCAGTTTTCCACCTCAAGTATTTGACACCTCGTTCTAAAGTTGCTTGACTGTCCGAATGCGACCAGAGCTAATTTATTCTTTATTTTTTTTAAAAAAACGTTGCCCTACACTAGAATTTCTCCTGTGTCGTGGGTGCGTTTACAAACATTTAAACTCACATACACAGACCCGGAACAACTACTTGTAGGCCATACAAATATTTGTTCCGTGCGGGCATCGCACCCGCGACACGCACCGCAGCAGTCAATCGCTTAACCACTGCGCCAACCGTGCCGTCAATTGCCAGCCTGCACTACATAAGGTCGACTTTAGCGGACCACCTTTAAAGTAGGTACCTACATTATTAGGCTCAATTACGTCTCCACGGTACTGTCAAGTAAGTTTAGATCTGCTTCTGCAGCCTTGGAGTCTATTGCATTACCACAGCCACAGCTTACCTAACACCTAGTTACCTCGACAGTATTATCTCCTGGTGTTATATCGCACTAGTATATAACTAGTGACAGTTTGCCAACAATTGCTCGTTACCCTTAATTGGGTGTTATTGGCTTGCGTGAAATGACAAGTAATTAACACACCTGTTCTGATTACTCTACCTATTCCTTACTACTGTCGTAATGTTGAAGAGAAGAGAACGTTGTTTTTTGTAGAGAACTGCATTTGTAATATGGTGTGTAAATGCATGAAGGTTTTATTGTTATGATGCTAGTAAGATGTATTGTGCGTATACATCAAGTATTTGCCAAAGACGATCATAGGCATCTTTTATCAGACTGAGAATCTTTAATTTTTCAACGAGAAGGATGTGGAAGTTTACTTTTGTGAGCAGATATAACAAGATATTTAAATGAGTAGGGGGAAGTTTGAAAGTGGCGCTAGTGACAGAAAAGTTGAAAGGAAATCGTTTGGCTTGCTATGCGATGAGGAGGGAGGAAACGCATGTGGATATAAATGTTGATGGATAAAGAGGGTGAGGAAGGCCAATAAAAGATGGACGTATTGTGCAAAGATGAAATGTGAATGATGGAAATGAAGAAAAGGGACTGATTCACCGTTCAATCTGATCTGGTACAATATGATTAAATAAATAAATATTTGAATGATATCGTGACGGTTGACAGGGGAGAAAGGAAGAATAAAACGTGTTGCGCCGACCCCAAGTAACATGGGACAAGGACAGGAAAATGGTGATGTATAAGATTTTTAAATCAGGTAACAACTGACTTGGAGCATGTCTTAGTATGATCTGTAGATCCGCCTAAGTTCTAAAGTCGTGCTAGCTAAAAACCATAAAATCGTCTCAACAACTCGTAAAACATAGAACTCACGATGTGTAAGTTTACGTACTTGACCGATTTTGGCACGAAGTTACCATTACTATGTAAACCGTTCGTTACGCCTTACGCAAACCGCGGCCATTTGCAAATTATTGCAATTATACTATTTATTTACACAAACTATCGCATGCGAAGGATTGTGTGGTAACTTGGTGGTTATTTTGCTCTTTATACTGCGGGGAAGTTCCCTTCTGATATGGACCATAATATATAATTGTATAAAATGATTGACCTAATTGAATTACCATTATCTCATTACATGCCTACAACTCAAAGAAACAAAAGATTGAAATAAAATTGAAACAAATATAGACGTGACTCGTGATTTTGAAGGTCTACTGCGATATTTAGTACAAAAGTTGGAGTATGGGTAATTGGGCATGTGATTGAGCATATGTGTATTTTGCAAGTGATAAGGAAAGTGAAAAAAAGATGAAAGAAAAGCACAGACCAAGGAAGATACCGTCTGATGGAGGGCAGATGATAATATGGCTATGAAACAAGAAAAGTGGCATAGAGTTGGAGATACTGCTCAAACTTCAAATAAATTGGGGTAAGTCAAGGCAGGGGGATGATGGTGTACCTGGGAAATACTTCTTTCTACTCTACGGGTAAAGGAAAGTAATCGACACATACAAAATTCCAAATCCAAGAAAGCAGAATTCGCATATAACTAAAGCAATCTCTAGCTTAACTTAAAAGATTGCTTTGGTTCTGCTGAAAACACATGATGCAAATATGAAATTCCCCTGCAATTCTTGCAGAGCATCGGACCACACTTAATTAATAACAACAATAATATACAATTGTATTCCTGCGCCACATATGGCCGATGGTTCAGTGTTCGCGGTTTGTGTCCGTCGATACCACCCTGTGTTGTTGAGTTTACACATAACTTATTCATGAATGACGTCAATGGTCTTAGCTTCGATCGGTGGAGAATGTGTATAAAGCGGTAGCTTTTGTTGTTAAGTATGATAAAGGGGTTAGCAGACGGCGGTCATTTTGACCGAGAATGACCGCGAGATAGTTCATCCGGCAAGTATAGGCGGGGGGGCGGTCGTTTTGTCCTCCATGTGGGTTATTGCATAGAAACGTTCTATCATAGCTGACTAACTGTCTATCGTCTGCTCAGCGCCTAGCAGGTAAAAGGTCTCTGTGCTGACGAAATATATTTTTAAATACGAATGCCAAAAGCATGTAGTGATTGATTGGAAATCCCCAGCTAAATAAGAATTAGTTAATTATGAAATCGATAGATACTACGAGGATAAGGCTCTGTTAAAAATCAAAATGCCATAATCTACACAAGAACTTCGTCAAGCTGACGCGAGGAAAATTGATATACTGAGGGTCATCGTACCTGAAAAGTCCTTAGCTTGCAAAACAGTATTAGTATTCGCACTACATATTGATGACAAAGACTTAATAAACGCAATTCGAGCACTGCGCAGCTGATGTCTTGAGGACGACCTTGTCACGGAAACAACGAACCTAGTTGCTGAGTTTACAAAATATTCACTAACAAAAATGATTCATTCATTTCTTCGTTACACATGAATGGACAACGAGTTAACACAGAAAAAGAAACCTTAAGTGAATCATGACAGGTTTCGATTCTCAGTGAAGACGTAAGCAAACTTTCTGTCGATTTGAGCTCAAAATTTATGAATCACAGAGAGATTGCTAAACTTGTAATTTTCTAGGTCGATTGAAAACTATGACGTTGCTATTGAATCCGCCATAGCTGACGTAAATCTAATAATATGCAATTATATAACTAATTACAGCGAGATATGACGAATACCGACGAAAATGATTACAGATAATGAAACGGATGTCAACTGATAGCTTCTACAATGTTACATTACAGCAGATTACAGCAGATTTTATTCAACAGCGTGAGAAAATATGCAGTACTTTAACAATTAACCCAACTTGCTGTTCTAGAAGTAAAGAGGAACCAAAGACTTTAAATTCTGAAAAGGTGTACACTTCTGTATGATACAGAGAAACAATGGATGGACTGCGTGAAAGATGATATGGCTAGAAAGGGGTTGAATACCGAGATGACAACTAACAGAGTATGGAAGAAAGGACATGTTGTGGCGACCAGAAACATATTGGGATAAAGGCAGGAGATTGGAGATGGAACATGGTGGTTTTCAGAAAATATCACATCCATATAAAGCACATGTGACGTGGACACAGTGAAATTCGCGAAAAAGCGGTCCCCCCCCCCCCCGTGGGTTACCGCACTGTCGAGGCGGGGGGGCTCAGTAGCCGTGGCTTGAAGGCCCACGGTGAAGCTAAGAGGAACCTGAGGGCCGCTCGTCAAGGCTTTGCGGCTTAGCCGATGACGTAGCGGCCGGCGGATAGGTTGCGGTGCCGCTTGGGCGACATCGCAACCGGGTGGGACGGGAATGGCCAGGTGTTGCCGGCCATTCCCGTAGCCCCCCAACCTGGGGGGCATGCGGGGCTCGCCATACCAGCTAGGCGGGCATGCGCCGGGAGGGCTGTGGAAGTAAAGGCTATGCCGGTTTCCCACGGCCCTCCCATCACGGCGATGTGGGAACACCGCTGAGTTTTAGTGGGTATACTGTCATTCCGACAGGGAGTCCCACATGCCCCGTCTCGTCCCCCGCGAGACGGGGATGCATAAAGCATTTCTCAGCGACAAAAAAAAAAAGAAAAAAAAAAGGGGTTAAGCGGTTGACTGCTGCGCTGCGTGTCGCGGGTTCGATTCCCGCACGGAACAAATATTTGTATGGCCTACAAGTAGTTGTTCCGGGTCTGGCTGTTTGTGTATGTGAGTTTAAATGTTTGTAAACGCACCCACGATACAGGAGAAATTCTAGTGTGGGGCAATGTTTTTTTTTTTTTTTTTAAATCATATCATTACATTATATACTGCAAACTAAGTTAGTAGTAAGTTTGTGCAAGACTGCAAGTTTCCTAAGCGTTGTACTAATGTTTTTGGGTGTAACAACTGCACAAAGTCATTATTATCATAATTATCGCAATCATTAACTAAGTGGGTTTTGTTTCGGATATGGAAAAACAAGTTACTTGAAAGTGAAGTGATTTATTTCATCACATTATAGATATGTATGTATGCGGGGTGATGCAACAAATGCGTCCAAGGCCTTCCCCAAGCATCGCTACTTCGACCGTTTTTGTGCTTCTCGCATCCAGTGGATTCCTACGGCCGTCATCAGTTCATCAGTTTATCTTGTGGGAGGCCTGCAAACGCTACATCTTCTGGTACGCGGTCGCCACTCTAGAACCTTTCGGCCCCTTCGGCCATCTGTTATGCGAGCAATGCCCACTGCCACTTAAGTTTGGCAATCCTTCCTTAGTTACCTTGGTTCTCCTACGGATCTCTACATTTCTGATTCGATCACGTAAGAAAACTCAAAGCATAGCCCTCTACATTGCCTTAAATGCAAGATAGTCTATGGTTAAATTGATTTTGCGTTTCTGCTAGTGTGGTGTTTAGCAGTGAGTCATTCTGGTCTCAGATGACGATGAAATGTAAAGTAGGAAGTTAGGTAGTTCTCTTCCTGTGCGAGTCCTAATAAATATGTATTTTTTTCCCTTTCTTTAAATAAACTACATATTTTTTAATCTTTGGAGAGTGTAAACAGTTTTTATATTGCGTGTAGGTACTTTGTTTTAAGTACATACTACATACATGAAGATCTACCGATGCTAATGATAGCTATGTTATGTACATTATTATATTGCATTTGAATAGACAGTTCCACCCACCGCTCTCTATAACTAATTAATCCATTTCTCTCAACTGTACTTGCGTGAGAAGTGTTTTATCTTCCGTAATTTAATTACTAACCACTAGATCGATTTAGATACCATTGAACGTTGTAATTAGCCCTCCTCTATATTTTTTTACTCAAAGAACTATGTAAGTTTAACCAAAGCAGTGCAATCTAGGACGTCATCATTAAATGTTCTTTCCACGTGTTTCTATGACAAAATATTCATATTTTTGTTTCTTTCTTAGTTTTTGTGTAATGCCCGCCTGAATCAATTTTCATAAAGATGTCACGAGATCGTCCATTCTCATTATTATAAAGATTTATCTTCCTTACACTTGGTTAAAGGCGCAAACAAACAATTTCTGTCTATCAGCCGATCGATTCTGTAAAAATTTCACCGTGAAAAGTTAGGTGAAGTGAGCTTAGAGTGAGCTGTCAATAGTGTCAATCCCTAGCATTAGTTGGAATGACAGCGCTCTCCACGCTAACTTCACCTAAGTTTTCACGGTGAATATGGTTACAGAATAGCACTGCTGTTCTGTAAAATCTCACCGTGAAAACGTATTTGAAGTGAGCTGTCAATAGTGTCAATCCCTAGCGTCAGGTGAAATGACAGTCGACTTCACGTAGGTAAGTTAGACGGTGAGATTTTTACAAAAAAAGACCAGCAGCACTTGCAGCGAAAGTTACCAGCCAAAACATGTGTTGCAATCAATTCTTTTGTTGATTGATCACCAACCTATACATAGTAAACTATATACTTTCTAAAGAAATATGCGCATAATCTAGATAACAGTGTCAAAAATGTAAGTAAATTAATAATATAATAATGGCCGATAATTGAACGGCCAATAAATCATGTACCTAGGTGCTCGATGTTATCTGCGCGGGCGCACCTTATAATCCATCATGAATTTCGTAATACTGTCTTTGAAGCTTCGAAAGTAAAGACTTCCGCGCCACGATGTATTTTAGGAATTTCCTTTATTGATTAACTTTATTGTTGAAATAAAAAAACGTGGAGTTGCGGGTTTAGCCTAGGGTCGAAGAAGCAATAAGCAGTTCAATTTCGAGTGCTGTCAAGTCTTATCTAATCTAACTAGCCTGTATTGTTCCTCTGCAGGGCAAAGGCCTCCCTCTCTCTTTGCCACACAATCCTGTCTTTTGCGAGTGCCGGCCAGTCCTTACGGTAGGAGTCAAGCTCGTCCCGCAATCTTCGTCTTGGCCTGCCGCGATGGCGCGTGCCTTTAGTGGGAATGTCAAGTAGATAGATAGAATACTCTTTATTATGTACAGACGCCAGCAGGTCAACTTGACAGTTTCGGGTAGCTTTACCCGAAACTGTCAAATTTTCCCAATCAACCTTGAACCTTAATGCTTTAACGATAAAGTTGAAAATCTATTAAAAAAAATTGACAGATTGTAGTAGCTTGATGTGATGGCGTCTGTACATCATAAAAATGACAGATATAAATGTAGAAATTTTACATAAGGTAACACAATGGGCGGTTTTATCGCTAAAAGATGCAAAAATGAATGATCATGCAAGAGAAAGAAGCTGATCAAAATAGCACAAAAAACCATTAGGTAATAACCAGGTAAAAGACAGGTAGTCCTAAAAAAGAACTAATTTAAGATTGAACAAGCAGGAATCATGAATTCATGACATAACAGTCCGAAGATATAATTATTATAGGAATGCCAGGCGTGGTCTCAATCATATTCAAATGTATTCTTGTTGAACGAAACGTTATGTTCTGCGAGCAAAAAATAAACTATTGATTGATACCTGTCAGAACGTGTAGTTTACAAGCAAATAACGCTAAGCAGTTTGTTGCCTAGAGCCTTGTTACGTCACATAATGGCCTGACTAACCGTGATGATATAGAAGACTCTTATCTGTATATTTATCTAGCTGCGCCCGCGACTTCGTTCGCGTGAATGTCGCAAAACAATAATGTGTCTCTCTTCTAATCATAACCACCATAATCAGCCTAAAATGTTCCCACTGCTGATAAAATATCTTTACTAATATTTTTTCTAAAATAAAAGGATTTGCTAGTGAAAGTCACGTCAAAATCGGTCCAGCCGTTTCGGAGATTAGCCGGAAGAAACAGGCAGACAAAAATTTAATAAATTGTTTTTTTTTTGTTATAATACTGTATATGCTTTTAGATGCATTTAGTAAAAAAGCTATTATTTTGACATTAGTTTCATTATTTTTTTTTCATTTTGTCATTGTATAGATGACTAGGTACCTAATGTGGTTAATTGTAGACCAAAAAGGTAATTGCAGATTGCACTTTACGTCAACGCTGCTTTGTTTAGAAAATAATATACAATGCGTCAATTTACCTAAAGATAATTTAATATGTACCTACTAATAGATACGTTTATGGACTTATTTTTGTTCGTTAACACCGCAAAACGAGTGCCTATACTTCTCGAGCTAAACGAAAAGCCGGATTGATAAATAGGGATCCATTACCGAAAGCCTTCCTGACTGATGCCACTTTCCAGGCAGTGGGCTGTATATAAAGCGTTGTCTTTGCCACACCCGAGTGCAGACTTTCATGATAGAATAACACTGCCAGTTGTTTAGAGGCAAAACTTACAAAATATTTTGAAACGCTGGAGATTGCAATTGAATTTACGACATATCTACTACAGTTATCACTTGTACCTTCTGTTAAGCGGCTAATTCATATGCATCACTACTAGTAGGGTTCCTGCTACCACTAATAACTTGCATATCTAGAATACTGTGACCATAAAATCGGAACAGGAACTACCTAAGTATCCTTTGAAAAAAGGAAACGCAAAATTGTTGCGGACCCCAAGCATAATAACCCAACAAAGGTCCCACTGCTGGGACACAGGCCTCCTCTATGTGAGAGGCCTCAAAACACTGCCAAGTCTACTTCATAAAGAGAAAACGCAAAATTGTTGCGGACCCCAAGCATAATAACGCAACAAAGGTCCCACTGCTGGGACACAGGCCTCCTCTATGTGAGAGGCCTCAAAACACTGCCAAGTCTACTTCATAAAGAGAAAACGCATAATTGTTGCGGACCCCAAGCATAATAACGCAACAAAGGTCCCACTGCTGGGACACAGGCCTCCTCTATGTGGGAGGCCTCAAAACACTGCCAAGTCTACTTCATAAAGAGAAAACGCAAAATTGTTGCGGACCCCAAGCATAATAACGCAACAAAGGTCCCACTGCTGGGACACAGGCCTCCTCTATGTGAGAGGCCTCAAAACACTGCCAAGTCTACTTCATAAAGAGAAAACGCAAAATTGTTGCGGATCCTAAGCATAATCAGCCTAAACAGTCCTACTGCTGGCACACAAACCTTATCTCTGTGAGAGGCCTCAAAGCAACATTAAATAGAGAACTGGCGAAAGATATTTCAACGCAACATAGTGGCACTTGCCCATAAAGATAGACGTTCGCAGCTATTTCCAATTCTAAAACAGATACGACTTTAAGTAAATATACGGCTACACTTCGCTGGCCAACTAAAACAGATACGACTTTAAGTAAATATACGGCTACACTTCGCTGGCCATCTAAAACAGATACGACTTTAAGTAAATATACGGCTACACTTCGCTGGCCATCTAAAACAGATACGACTTTAAGTAAATATACGGCTACACTTCGCTGGCCATCTAAAACAAATACGACTTTAAGTAAATATACGGCTACACTTCGCTGGCCATCTAAAACAGATACGACTTTAAGTAAATATACGGCTACACTTCGCTGGCCATCTAAAACAGATACGACTTTAAGTAAATATACGGCTACACTTCGCTGGCCATCACAACAAATACGACTTTAAGTAAATATACGGCTACACTTCGCTGGCCATCTAAAACAGATACGACTTTAAGTAAATATACGGCTACACTTCGCTGGCCATCTAAAACAGATACGACTTTAAGTAAATATACGGCTACACTTCGCTGGCCATCTAAAACAGATACGACTTTAAGTAAATATACGGCTACACTTCGCTGGCCATCTAAAACTAAATTCCGCATTCTATTAGAAGCAGGGCGATGCATCTTATTATGCAACCGCAAGTGGACGGCATAGCTTAGATGTGGAACGTCGACAGCCGCGCGGAATGCCCAAGTTCATCCAACCTGCAGTTTCACGATCGTGACTCGAATGACGGAGCGAAAACCACATTCTTCATACTTTATACCTTAGTTTTACTAACAAACCTTGTATGGGAATACGGCAATATCTAGCACTTTTGTCTAAGGGAAATCAGACCAGCTTTTGTGGCAACACTGCCAATGACTGCCGAAGAATGTATGAAAACGAACACTATTGAATTCAATATAATAGTATTTACTGTTCTCATAGTCCCATGAACGTCTAACTAAAGGTTTATTATAACACACACATTACCTACTTGTAGCAAAAGTTAAGTTAGGAATTTTGCGCAGTTTTGCATTTCTCTCATCGGTATTGGTAACATGTAGGTATTATATTATACTGACGTAAATTCCATTTCTTAAATTAGTCATCAACGATGGTCAGTTTGATTATGTGACGTTCGTGCAAAATGAGCAATTAATTACTTGCATATTGTTCAAATAACAACCTAAACATTTAATACCTATTAGTTGGTTCGTGTTGTTGGTAACAATCTAAACAATTAATACATATTAGTTGGTCCCTGTTGGTTGGTAACAATCTAAATATTTAATACATATTAGTTGGTCCCTGTTGGTTGGTAACAACCTAAACATTAAATACATATTAGTTGGTCCCTGTTGGTTGGTAACAACCTAAACATTAAATACATATTAGTTGGTCCCTGTTGGTTGGTAACAACCTTAATATTTAATACATAATAGTTGGTTCCTGTTGGTGGGTAACAGCCTAAACATTTAATACATATTATTTGGTTCCTGTTGGTTGGTAACAACCTAAACATTGAATACATATTAGTTGGTTTCTGTTGGTTGGTAATAACCTAAACATTTAATACATATTAGTTGGTTTCTGTTGGTTGGTAACACCCTAATCAATTAATACATATTAGTTGGTTCCTGTTGGTTGGTAACAACCTAAACATTTAATACCTATTAGTTGGTTACTGTTGGTTGGTTGGTTGTTGGTTGCTATGTTGGTTGGTACAATATCTCGTGCCCTAAGTTTGAGAAAGGAGATTAATAACCTATTGGAAACTAAAAGCCTTGACATTTTAGATGCTATTAGTAGTACTAGAACTAAATGCTAAAGTTTATATTCGTAGCCAAGAAATACAAGAATGTACGAAAACGTATGAAAGGTTTTATGTCTTCATATAAGGACCAAACAAATACGAAGCCCCAAAGTGTGAAACAAATAAAGGCCGCTCGTTTCTTCACCTTGAAATACAATATTTTGATAACAAACAAAATCAAGATTCAATAAACAAAGTCCCTCAAGGTCTGTGGTAAACACATATTAATGTCAAAGCAGAGGAAAGTTTGGCAATACACGGAAAAGTAGGAGTAAACCAAAGGACGAAGCCTTCCTCAGAATGCTTAAAGAATGTTAATTTAGCGTAGCAGTGTAGGCTAAAGGCATTAGACAAAATATTAAAGAAAGATCCAGACAAATCAGGACATGGTGAGAAAGTCGTACACTGGCCTTTAAGAACTGAAACCAAGCTGCAGCAGCAATTTAGGACCGTTCCACTCCACTACAGTCCAAGTCTAAGAGTGTAATGTTTAACCTAACCCGTAGGAAACTTTATGATGGATTTTCATTACGAGTGCACCTTCTGGTCATTTATCCTACATGTAGCGTAACGGCGTGCGTGCGCGCAATAAAAACATTGGCGTTATTCGTGGAAATCCCTGCACTAAAGATAACAATGGCATTAGTAAATTAGATAATGGACAGTTTCAATAGTCTCTTTTACGTAAAAATATTCATTCATTTTCAATCGCAATAATTATGTAGCAAAATGAATAGAAGAATGAGAACTTGAATCATTAAATGTTAGTAAACGCCAAAATCCAAAAGCTTAGATTTTTCTTTTTCTCTTTTCCCATCGAAAGTATTTTCTCAGACGAGAATAGACTACAATAGGTAATGAAAGAAGACAAGGAAGTCTGCTGCAGAACCAGTGATTAATGAACAAACGCATTGGCACTATTCAATATATTCACTTTAGGAAGCTTCTCAAGCTCTATGATAACCTCTATGTAAGTAGCATCGAGATCATCGGATACTTTTACAATAGCGTTTCAAGACTGCATGAGATTTCAAATAGTATGCATATATGTTTGTTTTACTAAGACATTGTGAGTTTGTAAGATAGCACCTTTCTACTTGCATACGGTTCTACAAGGCACATGACGAAGTTCGCGGAAAGATTAACTGACTCATTATTTAATGAAGCAGTAGTAGTGTACACACGTTTCTAAAAGAAACTGAGCATTAGTGGATTTTTTTCAAACAAAAATGATTAGAGATTATAGTTACAACCTCAGTGCCAATATAGTTTCCTGGAACAGAGTTAAGGATATTGAGAAGTAACAAGAGTTTTGTGGAATAAGTCAGGAATTAAAAATTTAAAAATTTGATATCCGAAGTAAGATAATACGCAATATAACACTTTCTCACAACAAAGACCAATTTGGAAGAAATGCTGCGGCATTAAATGCTGAAGATTTGAAAAGAAGTATTGTTATCACGTGGTTTTTGCTAACTGCCGGATTCGACGCGTTATTTTTCACGTGGCAACCGTAATAACGTTATGTTACACGTGCCCATAAATCAGATGTTAATCTTTGAAATGCTCAGTAGGTCGGTCGTGTGGTAACGTTATTATGTGTAATTGAGAGGCATGTTGGTCGCTGGGTAATAACTGGTAATTGGGAAATAATTAATCATGTTGTAGAGGTGTTAAATACTTAGTGAACTTGAGTCTTGACAAGATGGATTTCCGAATATCATCTTTTTCGTAAGCCCTACTCTATCTTGTGCTTGACTCCGTCCTGCAAAGCTCATGGAGCTGTCAGATAGCTAGAGTCAGCCATTTTGGTTACCAGAATAAAGCTAAACTAACTGCCAACACTGTGCTTTTTAACCGACTTCAAAAAAGGAGAAGGTTCTCAATTCGACTGTATGACTGTATTTTATTTTTTATGTTTGTTACCTCAGAACTCCGTTATTTACAAGTATAATTACAAAATTCTTATTTTATTTGTAAAGACGTAAGGATATACTTTCAGATTGGTCCCCTAGAAATTTCATCAAAAACGGTTCAGTAAACTAATGAACCGTTTTTGATGAAATTTCTTCGGTTCTTAAACCAAATCTACTGGAAAAAATTACAACTTAAAAGTGAAAAATAAAAACTTTTTTTGCTTACTTCCGAAATTGAAGTTATTTTTCACTTTGTAGTGTCTTTTTGGAAGTCGGTTATTTTTTTCATGGTTTCTTCTATTTTGATCAAATTCAGTTTTACCTTTCTTCATTATCAATTTCAAAATGGTATTCTGTTCCAGATAAGCATCAATATGGCTTCTTTTAATACGACACTTAGATATTATTTAGTAAAAGCACTAATCAAGAGTTCGAAGTTATTTAATTGCCTACATATGAGAAAAAGATAATAAAATTACAAACTAGAAATATAAACATGCATAGATTGAGCAGGTTTCCTTTGATTAGATAACGCGGGAGGATTCATTTTACGACTCGAGACACGAATTCACTTTGTTACTACTAATTGTGTCTGCAGGACTTCTTTTCGTGTCGATAGTACTCTTTTTCAATATTTTTATATTGATTGAACCTAGTAGGTGACGTGGATGGATCGCGCCATCACTGGCATTCTTTAGCTCATCTGAGGTACAGTTGAATGGGCACTCAGGACACTCCAGCAAGTGAGGCATGGTATGATCAGAAGCACCGCACTTGCACTGGGTGTAGCGTGGGTCAGTTATCCTCACTTCGACAAATTGTGTCTGCAGCGGCTTACTTGGGTACGCAATCGATTGAGAGCTTTCCATATCTGCAGGACTGATTTAATTACATATTGTTATTCAATGCTTCAATGTCTATAACAAAAAAAAGACCAAAGAAAATATGGTATTGTGTGAGATTTCTTTTCGGCTTTTAGGGATGAAGCTCATTTATAGATAACACCTCTAAGAGAATTTGGGATCATCCCATATAATGGATAAGCGCTTGAAGATGAATGCATCAACTTGAAAATTCTGCAAGCCTTACCTTTTTCCACATTACTTCTCCAAATGTTCTTGGAGAAAAGTGTATTGCAATTTAATCAGATAGACAGGAAACTGGAACCAATTTCTGGATAGAATTTGGTCAAAACAGTATCAAGAACGCCAGGAAGAATAACGTCATTTCGTTTGGTTTATTCAATTTCTTTAATTAGCAGCATTTCTTTGTTACGGTTTTGACTTCAAAGCTTATCAGGCATAGCGCGTATAGTATATCTATATAGGTACACTTTTCTTTTCATGGTTATCAATATCAAGGACATTAAGAACGAAGGATTTCTTCAGCGGAAAATACGAATTTTCACGGGTTTCATGCATGTTTAGATTGATGTAATAGTATCGAAGTATTGTATATGACTGTTTACTTGGCAACTGTTAAGAAAACCTTTAAGAATTTAACGTTTTCTCCACAAAAATATTCTTGACTTCAAAATACCCAATCATTCAAAATCGAAAAGCTGTTGATAATGATGGCCCTACCACCAAACCGTTAAGTTTCGGGTCAACAGCTCATAAGTAGGTGTGTTGAGACAAACAAGTGTAAAGTCTACTTTCACGTTACTGTTAGCCTGCAACATCCCACTTCTGGGCAAAGGCCTCTCCCCATGACTTCTAGCTCTTTAGATTCAGGGCTAAAGTAAGTTACATTAAAATATCGATTCAAAGTAAGTTTATAATTCGGACAAAAAACTGTTTTGGACAATTGGACCCACTTTGGTCAATAACTGTGATTGAATTGTAAGTCAAAATGTAGGGTACCAACCGTGATCTGAATCACGATTCCCTGTAATGACATGATCGAATACCTTTCTGGTGTAATGGATAGTTTACGGTTTTCAACAATGAGTCACATTTTTGTTTCGTAGGTCTGAATTCTGAAATTGTCACCTGAACAAACAAATGTATCGACGACGTTAGACAACCTACATCGCATATGTTGCCGAATAAATTCCTTAAATATGCCATCTAGGCCTTCTAACTAATTTTTCTTAGCAAATTTTAATGACCACCAAAAAAATTAACGGTCCTCTGACATCATTTTGTAAATAGTACTTACCGCGCGAAGCAATAACAAAAATCCTTTACAAAGTTTGCACAAAACCAAACTGTTTATAACAGCATCTATCCCTCTATCGCTTAAATAAAGAGAAGATAACAGCACAAACACAAAACCAGGAGCACTTCACTAATATAGACTGGATGAATTTGAATACCGAACGTCAACGTAAGTCGCGCTAGTGCGCGGGCGCACCGACTACAACGGACTGGCAAACAGGCTTTAATCGAAGGCTGTAGCTCTAGAGATGAGGACGCGAGACGTTTGCGTAACCGATGCCGATTGGTCCGATGCGGTCGATTTATTTATTACTCGATAAACTCGAATATAGTTGATTTTAATGGGTGGCGAATGACTTGTTGCGGACATGTAGCTATTAATTTTAGGAATCGTAAAGAAGTTTCTCAGAGTATTGCAGATCATAATTGTCTGTAACCTATTTATGCAGTCAATAGCCTGTTTTATGTTTTTCTCCAAGTAATTACTAATTAGCTGCTAACCGGTAGATAGAAGGATTCAAATTGTTAATTACAAAACTCTGATTTTTAATTTGCTGTCTTTTTTGTCAACGTGACATTATTTAGTATATATTAGGCGTCATTTTGATCTAGCAAATCAGAAACAAAAAAAATCAGAGGGCTACTTTATTTTTCTCATTATATTTTTCCACAATCCAGAACTGGTTTTTAAAACAAAGTCAAAAGTAGCTCACAATGTTGACAAACCGCAAGCAACCCATTTCTATTTGACGATATAAAAGTTGTAACGTTTTACTGAATATATAAATAACCAGTTAGTTCTTTTATTGAGAGTGCGTTGGGGTCAAGAATGCACTATGAATGAGATCGACCAACTTTTCTATTACAATTTCATGCGAGGCCTCTATATCTTTAATGTAGCATCCAACAACAAAAATAAGCCGTATATTTTGAAGTCATTAAACGGGATATCATAATAATACTTGGAATCGGTAAAGAACAAATGAAAAATGTCTCAATTGTGTAGCTATTTTTCAAAGAGCATGCCTTTTCGACATTTCCGTTACTTTCCAAAGTACAGAGTGTAGCAAAAAGTTTGCATGATCGACGCGTTCTAATTCGAATCGTATAAAAATGGTGCCTCACTAAGCACTAGAAATAGCGGCTTTGTTATCACCGGCGTCCTCGCGGCATCTGCGACACCTGCACACGAATGTTATCAGCACACATTGAGTGCAAACACTCCTCGACACCCCGCTGAGCTAAATACCTAGTAAGGAGCTACTGAAGATCCCATTGTCTTAATGCCACTCAATACCATTTTGGGATACTTGCAATGCAGCCAAAGTCATGCCTTATTTAACCGCCATACAACAAACAATAATAATAATAAAATGTATTGTGCAATAAAAAAAAAACAATTGTGTTCATCTCATCGTGTAAAACGTGGATATGAATTAAGTAGGTAATGACAAGCGGGCTCTTAACGATAAGTTGAAGTCCTTCAAGATAATGCTGACCGCTTCTTGTTGCTACCGAAGAATGTTAATGATTTAAATACTAAAAGAATTTTAATAACTACACAAATTCGGCATGTGTCTGATAAATAATCATTGTTCGGCGTATTAGTTGATTTGCACGAATTTACTCGCCCGAATCGTCACTTTAAAATAATATTATTTTTTTCCATAAGCCAATTGCAGGTAATTGGCACATTTGGAATTTTATGCAATGAAGTTAGGAAAAAAGTACACGCTTTATAATATTTAACTCTTATTACTTCTTTGCGCTAGTCTCCTTTTTTCTTTACTTTATTGCATACAATTTAAAATGTGCTAATTGCCTAATACATATTTCTGGAGTTGGCGACTCGCCCACGAATAAATTAACATCGTGCGAGTCGCCTATAGAAAAAATAATATTATTTAAAACTGACGATTCGCTTGTTTCGGGCAAGTAAATTCGTGCGAATCTACTAATAAGTCCATTGTTCTAGTAGGTGATTTTTACAATGGTAGAGACAGAGCCGTGGGAAAATTTTGGTACAACTGAAAAATTACAGTCTTCTACGAACGCATTAGATATGCTAACGAGCCTGAAATGTTCATTTTGGATTTATTTAAATAGTAAACTTAAGAAGAAGATGGTGAGACGAGCTTGACTCCTACCGAAAGGACTGGCCGGCACTCGCAAAAGACAGAATTGTGTGGAAAAGGGAGAGCGAGGTCTTTTCCCTGAAGTGGGACAATACAGGCTAGTTAGATTAGATTTAGTATACTTAAGAGAAATGGTAAAAAGGTAAATTAAAACTGGACCAAGGCTAAAAGAAGAAATTATCACATTAGATTGTGAAACGTAAACATCTTCAGTATGTCATAAAATCCATCACTTATCTAAACTTCAACTTGGAATGCTCCTGTCTAAACAAGAGTGTGTGCAAATAATCTACAAAGGGATGCTGCAATGCGTTTAACATCAATTATCGCGCACAGTATGTAGCAACGTGACACAATATTTACAGTAAAACCATAATTTAGCAACGAACCACTGGCACAAAGGCAGTCAGTAGTGTAATCAAACGAATTAAAGTCACGTCCCGAACAGCGACGTAGAAAGCCTCGCAAGACAAATGATAGCTGACAGACGTAATAACTCGGAATAACTGGCATTAGCGTGCGCGAACAAATACAATAAATATTATATGGATGTAATAATATTTACGGTGATAGACTTGCTAATTTATTTAAAAGGGAAAACGGTACAGAACTTTCATACATCCGCTGAATGGAATAGTGGTCAGTAAAATACGATTGGACATAATGTTTGGGCAGAATTGCGGCAATTTTGTAATCATATGAATATAAGGATCTCTAGCAATAGAATAGAATATATTATATAACTTTTTCATTTCAGACAGGAGTCCATAGGGTTAGTAACAATTTTACTTAACTCCAGTGTTAGTAGGTTACAGATACAGATATACAATTAAAATTCAGCGTGGAGCTGCAGCCTAAAAAATGATGAAATATCAAATTGTTATTGTATAGGCACATCGGTTTCGATCTTGAAGAAGAAATTCTCGTGCTTCACAAAGGGTCAAGCCAAATTGAAAAACAACCGAGACCTAAAGATAAACGTGAAGGTTTTATTACTGAAGTGTTGCATGCATGTGTCAATGACGTAGACGATGCAGAGCGCTAACCAGCAGCTGAGGTCAACAACATTTGGATAATTGTGTTAGATAGGTACTATTTTGTGAATGCGTCGATATGGAACGAAGAGGCGTGGGTTTGGATTTTAGAACTAATCTGTTCCAACAAATTATCAAGACGTATTCAAATGTTTGAAGGCAATTTCGTTGGCGTTGTTATCATCGCAGTGATATTGTGGTGACTGATTTCTCTTCTGTGTAAGTGCTAATTTAGTCGGTCGAAGATAAAGCGTAATAACACAGGCAATTTTTTCATAAGCTACCACTTAAACGCGGATGCAGAATAATTTGTTACAACGATATACAGTTTATCAAACCCACGTTAACAACTAACTAAACAGAAATGGTCAACATTCCACGAAATCTGTACAAAACGGACGTTACGCATGCTTTGTTAATAACATGGAAAGTGGCAAAGAAATGTTCCCAGACTCGTTAAAATTAAATGTTATCTCATTCTGGATAATATAGCGAAAACAATGAACATACGAGACTTATGCAATGAGCTCGTAATATGAGAACTGAGGACAAAGGTGTACGGACTGATTAACTGCAAATAAAATAATAGTTTTGTGGTAAAAATAGTGAAGTCACGAAGTTTTCTTATATTATATCCGTCTTCGTAAAGACAGCTGATGATATGATGACCGTACTTTCTAATTAAATAAATGATTTCGAAATTAAAACTATTTTTAGAAACTGAGACATGACCCCGTCATTTTGTTTTATATCCCACGCTCTGTGAAGCAAGACGGTTGAGATGCAGGAACTTCAGTATTTGAAGACGAGGAACTAATAACATTCATACAAGTAATAGTAAAAGGTATTAATTATTTCTTGACTTCCTACCATTAAGCGTTTCATAATAATAATTACACATTATTATCTCACGATATCGCTAACGATTGGAATATAAGATATACTTTTACTCTATCGCAAGCAGTAGATGGGTGAACTCGAAATACATTTCACATTAATTTAACATCTATGACCCTTACACAACGAGATCAAGTGGCAAGCCAAATACGGAAAAAGATTAATCTTTGAATCAGTTACAAAAAAGGTGCTGATCCCATCAATACATGATTGATTGGAGTCGTAGACGTAGCAAGAAATTGCAAATGATAATAGAACAACATACCGGGTGTATTGGAAAGCAAAGAAAGCGAACTTGCTCTGAAAGTGGTCTGCGATTGAGGAGTTCAGATAAAGTTATCGTCAATAGGCTCTGAAAGCTAAAGACCTCTATATCAGATTACACGTCTATGTATTTAAAACAAACAGGGTTGATTGAGGAAATACAAGATAAGTCTACTGGCTCTAGCTAGGCTACGTCTGCGTGGAATTTCTTATTAACCTTGATGAGTGCAATGGAAAAGAATTTAAACGCTCTTTCAATACGCTAAATTATACAAGCTATAGATATGACATTGGATGTTGTGAATTATATCTCCATATTTTCTCAACTGTATTAGGTAAATTGGCAATCAAAGATATGATGATGAGTGATATAAAACTATAATGTTAACAGCAAATGAAAGTAAGTGAAAATGAAACACAAGACTTTGGAAACGAGATCTACAATAAAAAAAGTTAATGTCAATCAATGTTGTGAAAGCAATAATATCAGATTACATTGAGTTAATAAAAAGTAAAACAATTGCGTCACAATTGGTTCCTTGTATACCTTGGGAACCAGAGCTGCTGCTAGTCATGTATTATCTGTAGGATCTTGAGTTCACCACGTTACGTTTGTTGTTAAACAAACACGAGGAATCCGGAATTTGGCACCGCGAATACAGGAAGCTAATAAAATCTGAGAAGACTCGAAAGATTTGGGACATCGATTAGGGTGTGATGACTGAGAACAACATTCGACAGAAAAAAAAAGAAGTCTTACGAAGACTCTATTAAGATCTTATATCCGAAATAGATGACAGCATCAATGAATTTCATCGGGACACATCATGCACACGAGGTAACCAAAATTTTTCCTTCTTCGACGGCCAAACCACAGTTCCGCGAATAAAATAAATGTGCTCATACAAGCATTCGATAAGGCGTTAATTAAAGGTGGTTACCCAACAATGCAGTTTGACCAGTTGCCTAAAATGTCATCGCTCCGGACTGAACTTGTTCGTCATACGCCAAACTGCATTCAACTAATCGAATAATGATGTAAAAATTATATAAATGTAAAAAAATCCGTCTGTCGTGTTTTTTTATTTTGTTGTGAATTGTCAGTTAGGTGTCATGTCAGAGAGTTTCAGAAGCAATTTATAAAAAGTGTAAATAGTTTAAGTGTTAATTAATTAGAAAGAGACTTGTCTAGACTCTCAGTTGGCGTTACACGTTAGCTCCACGAAATTTCTTTCTTTGGAGTTATTACACATGAGTTTATAAATTGTAGGTGCACTAAATGCACATTTTATGGTAACCACAATTAAATGTCAAGTTCTATGACAAGTCGCTGTAGGTATTACCTATTCCTTCAATCCGCAGATTATGTTTAACATCAATATTATGATTCACTCAGTAACGGGAACGCTTCTGTGGTCGAGATCCTTTATTTTTGCGTTCGGCATGGCACCAGTTGGCACGAAACGTACGTCATAACGTACGATGTCTGTTTTTATTAAGGACCGTCTTTCTTTTATTACTCTTATATTCAATTGGAAGATAATATGTAAGGGGTTTATATGCCCATTCGAATATGCGTAAAGCCGCGTCCGTGGTGCGTAGACTTTGATTTATTTAATCAGGTTACCCTACGACGGCTACGACTGGTCAACGAGACGTTGACGGCTCATTTGGCAAAGCTTGCCTTCCTTAAATAGTGAGTATGAAATGATATATAATTTTAAGTTCTATCTATTAGTATGTACTATCGCTAAAATCTATATCTGACCACCGTAAGGACTATTCCTGCTTGCAGCGCATATTATTAGTCGACCTAAAAAGGATCCCCTTTTGTTTTACTTACGGACGCAGCTGTGGTCATCATGTACACGGGATTGTGTTTTCAAAATGGTAAGATAATATAGGTTTTGGCGATAGTACCTACCTAGTTGCAAAAGCTAAAGAAGAAGTTGAAGCTTTCACTTAAAGCTTCAAATATGTTTTGGAGGGTTTTTATCTTAACAAGAAACATTTTAATGGAGCTGGAATTGGAGTATCTAGGCATCATGAACTTTTTACTTAACTCGTTAGCAATACAAACATGTCCTGTGGACATGATAACACACATCGAAATGACTAACTTGACTCTCTTTGACAACATGGCAGACAAGTAAACACTTGACTACAATCAGCACTTATAAGAGACGCATGATCTATTTTTAGTTTTTCTAAACCGAGCCAGCCACAGGCAGCCCTTTGACAGCGCTTAAATTGTTACAACAAAAAGGATAACATATATAAACAAGGACCTCCATTCGTCGTCAGGCCACGTACTTCGTGTAGCGTAATGGATTCCATCGTCTGGGTAATTACGTGTAAAATAAATCAATACCCTGACACACTCGCATATACAGACAAGCGTATAATCAGAGTATAAATATTAATATTTAAGGCTTCGCAATTCATAATTGGATGAAACAACCTGAAGCGTACAGCCATCAAGAAGACGTGACAGACATGTCCTTGAATACAGATTTTATCAAGTCAAAAACACGGCTGAGCACAGCACAGAGCACAGCAAATTGGATTTACTCAGTGACTTCATTGTGGACAAATGGACACAGAATGTAGATAAGAAGACGCAGATAACGGGTTTTCCAAAACTACAAGTGAGAAATTGTAAATCGCAGTCAAACAACTGGTATATTACAGGTTTTAAGGAGCAAACAATGGTTATGCAAGAACTTTCACTAACCACCCCTGTACAAACCTCTCTACGCCTTTTACTTGTCAAAAGCGTCCGAGAAAAAAACGAAAGTGCTCGCTTAATAGCAATGTTATGCTGGAAAGGCGATAATTAATACTAGTAATTCATGCTAAGTTAGATCACGTACGCGCACGTCATTCGCTGTTTGAATTGACGACAGGCGACGAATCACAATCAATCGTTTGAAATAAGAATGTCCTTGCGCAGGAGTCGAAAGCTATATTCGAGTACATTTTGCAAGACAATGATCGTAACGGACGATGTCTTGCGCATACCTTATTTGTATTTTGTCTTTGAAGTGTTTAGTTTTATGGTGTTATTGTGGCGACTGTTACGTGGTTACTGTATTTTGTCACTTAAATTCGTTTTGTGTGTCGAGTTACATTTCATTATGTATGGCGAGTTTATTGTACGTGACTAGTAGAAATAGTTATTTTATTAATAAACGTATTTTACTGCGAACTTTGCACTCGACATGACTCGGATATACTTATGTAGCGGTTAACGAACTCGTTGAGAATACATAAGGAAAAAAGGTTTAGTGACAAATGGAAACGTGTCAAGTTTAAGATGAAAGCCAGGGTCATAAACGATGGTCCAATTTTCACCAGAATTTTATTCTTAAAAAAAATATATATTTTCCTACATTACAATGTATAGCATGGTAACAAATCTTTCTTGCACATTGAAATTAATCGTTTTGTCTGTAGCCATTTGCAAGCCTATCAACATATCTTTACCAAGTTGCCTTGCCGTAGTCTGTGTAAACATTGCATGTATCTGTGCCTAAGGACAATCGAGACACGCCACCGTGATGAGCACAGACATTCACCTACTTACGGTCACAGCGTCCATAATATCCACCTTAATACCCATGTCCATTGCAAGTTATAAAGTTACATGCTCAAGCACCGGATTGTTGCAATGTTCAGTTACATTACCATAACTAAAGCGTATGAGGCTGAAAAACTAAGTTATGTGAACTTTGATTCCTAAGCCTTTGATATCGAGTCTAAAAGTGCCTAAAATTCAGAAAATTTTACGTACCTTTTTTTCTGCTCTCACTAACGCCCAATTAAAGGATTTAATTAGTCAATTAATTAGATCTTGTCCTTTGATTAATACGTAAGTTTTTATTAATATTTTTACTATTTTTTTAATTTCTAAATCTAAAATCATTATCCAACCTACAATAGCATTACTAACAAACTGGAATCCACCGGTACAGTTACAAATTTTACGTCAAAATTCATTTTAGTCAATGATGGTAACTGAATAAAATCGATTACTGTGTAAAGCAGAAAAGAGAACAAGCCACAGAGTTTGAACTCAAAACGTTTTTATAGCTGAATCTAGTCAAATTGGTCCGATAGGTATTAAAGCGTCTATATTCCTGGCCAAATGCAAAATCAGCCTGGCGAAAATGATAGTCATCATGGAAAAGGACAATAGACAAAGGTTTTGCCTCTGATATGCGTATCAGTGATTGCAAAACTTTTTTTTCTTCAGTCGTGTGTGGATTCCTAAAATTGCTAGAAGTGGATTAGTAATCGGGAAAAATACTGGATTCATACGTAACAAAATGAATCACTTTTCTGCTAAGCTTTATCGAAACCACGTGATTGTTCGTTGCTTTCTTCTACGTAATGGAACAATTAAAATCCAGTGACTTTCTTTTCCATACAATAGAAGGACTCTTTGTTATGTTTTTTATTATCTTTTTTAAATACATTTTATGTAATCGTCCGCAGAAATTACCCGTACTTTCTACAAGTTGCGCAACAAAAATTCGAGGTTAGTTTAAATAAAAATTGATCGTATACGTTTGCGAATGCCATTAAAGGCATAGCTATATATCTTAGTTACTCTTTATCAGTTATAGTTTGACACCTGTCAGATTTGAAGAAAGAAGTAGCAAAGTTCCGCGCACAATTGTCCCGACATCTTTATTTATTTGCGCCAATACTTAATTAATATCAGTAGGTACATATTATGTATATCTAAAATAACTTAACATATGAGGTAGATAAACAGGTTACTTTTACCATTTATTATTTGGCAATTCTTTAGGTGTGGGCATTTAATCTTCGTCTTTCTTAATTAAAATACAGTTGATAAAATTATGAAACCATTATTTGCCAATATTACGCCAGGATTAATACAATCTATTATTACCATTTAAGACACTAGTTTACATGTGGAACCTGAACTGCTCTCAACTCCAACCATCAAAGTTTATGCCAGCGCCAAAGGACCATTTTTTTCTCTGTTGAGTCGTGTACGTTGACTTGGTCCTAATGTACAACCACTGCTAGCATAAAAAAACAATATGTTAGTCTAGTAAACAAGCGGGTGTTTAACCTTATAATGATTTTCGCGATCACGTCGCAAGAAACATGTTTGTGGACGTCGGTGCCCACTATTCTACTCTATAGCTCTACTGAGTCTAATAGATGGCACATTTAATAGCTTGAGTACAATACTCGTATACATACCATAGTAGCTAGAATAATGATGAATTCACCCTAGATCGAGGGACATAGTTTCTGACCAGAAGGTGGCGGTGGTGGTCGTGGGTGAGTTCATCATTATTCTAGCTATGTATGATGGTATGTTAAATGTACTCAAGCTGCTAAGTGTGCCATCCATTTTAATCATAGCTCGACTAAATAACGAGAACTGCATTGAACTTTTTTTTAGCCAGCAACCTGCTTCCCTCCAGGAACCAATCTACGTTTTAACTTCAAATAATCCGATAATGCATATTTAAGCTTCTCAAGAAGGTCAAGGTACAAATTAGTAGATGCCAAATTCGGTAATATCTCGCCTTGTCATCAATGTCACGTTTGCGAAACAAAATGACAACTAATCAACGGTTATGTCCACGTGCTTTATAACATTCGGTAACTTGAGAATAGCTCGAAGTTTCCATCTGGTAGGCAGAATGTTTTAGCAAAATAATGTTACGCTTGAACAACATAAATGTCGCTTACCGCTAGCATTCCTGAGATACGACAAGACAACAGAATTAATATTCAAAGTTAGATCATACTTGAGACTGTGTTTTTCCTTGAAACTTATTGAATCTCAGTGTCAATATCTGGTTGTTAAAGTTGTTTTTAAAAACGTGGCACGGCACGTGGCTTCCTAAAATCAATTTCTGGTGTTTGGAATTTTTTTATGAGTACAGTAATGTAATGTCTGACGACATAAGAGAGCCCGAAGGGCCCTAGCACGCAAGAGCAGCAAGGCAGTGGCTGATTGAGGATCAAGTCAAAGATGAGAAAAACAGGCAGGAAATTAATATAGGCCGAATGCATAAGTAGGTAAGCTTAAAAGACTTCAAGTAGCATCCGGTAGTGAGACATAGAGAAAAAAATGGTTATGACCCAGACGGAGATGGCGGGATGACCTGGACTCCTTTAATAAAGATTGGTCCTTGGCAGCTCTGGTCAGAGAGAGAGGTGGAAGGAGAGTAGGGAGGCCTTTGCCCAACAGTGGGACATTAATGACTAATCAAATAAAATGGCGAAGTTAAACATCCTACAAATAAGTTTCTTCCTTATTAAGTCCAACACCGTCAGGTTATACTGAGCAACAGAAACTAAAACTAGAATCATTACTACTATCAGCATGCATCTAAACAATTGATGATATAATTGAGGCCTACAAAGCTGCGTTTCGCAGAATTATACCCTCTATAGCCAAACACTGAAAATACATTTTTGCTTGCGAATTTTCTTCATTGTAGCAGCATTGCGTACGCGCAGGCGCATCGGTACAACCGTGGTCATTAACCCGGGCCACTGGCCGTAAATACACAATGCTAATTCAGCAAATTAGGAAGACAGGCTAAAGAAAAAGGATATTGTCGTTTATTGACAAAAGCAGATGTAACTACAAAGGATACGCCAGAAAGAAATGAAAAGACCATTTAGAGTGCGTAGAGGTACAGAGGATTTTTTGGGTTAGAAAAAGGTAAATACATTGTAAGTAGGTACTTACATCAAAAGGAACTCAGCGGGGCCATTGCGTAACACACTAACAGTAGCAATGGCTTTCATTTTGACAGTTCAACAACATTCATTGCGTTATTTACGTTGTTGAGCAAACAAATTTTTCGAACATATGAAGCAATGGACTGCCGATATCTTTCAAAATTGTTCAGATTGTGATTGATAATGTGTAGTTAGGGTGCAGGTGCTGAAAACTTTAGTAAGTTTTGTTTGGACATTGATGTAACTGACTAAACATGCTCATTATTCTGAAACAACATAATCCCCGAATTAAGATGCCCAGTCATATTAATTTATCTTTTGGCAAGCCACACATACTTTCAGCATTGTTTATATCACACAATACATGTTTATTAGGAGATTACTGTTACATTATTCATTGTAAATGTTTTATTTTGTTGTCTGCACCAGTCTGCGCTAAGTTTTATTGTGGTGCGTCTGCGCAGACATCCGGCGAAAGGCAATTTGATGCTCGATTGCGCTGATCACTTCGCTGATAGATTGGTCCTTTGATGTTCATATTTCATGATATAAGTAACTGCAGTTCATTAACAGATAAGAAGAGGATTTTGATCCCTTGTTATTTAGGTGTAGTACCTAAGTAAGAGCAACTATTTACAGACGCCAGCACATCAAGCTACTACAATCTGTCAAATTTCTTTAATAGATTTTCAACTTTATCGCTAAAGCATTAAGGTTCAAGGTTGATTGGGAAAATTTGACAGTTTCGGGTACCTGCTGGCGTCTGTACTTAAAAGATTATGGTTTTTAGGTACGGTTTGTAATGGATATGCGTTTTTATTGGTATAGAGACCTTAAAAGTATATTTCAGCTGTTGTGATTTTGTGATAGCTGGCCTTTTTTTTTTTTTTTTTTCTGGTTGGGAAATCATCAAATGACTCCTCCCGCTCTGGGCGGAGCAGAAGGGAGTGTCAGACTTTTACTGACTAAAACCCACCCGTGTTCCTTCAGTTGCCTGTGCCAGGGGCCACGGTATCTCTTTCGAGCAACCCGCAGCCCCGGCGGCATCGGCCCTAGCGGACCCCGTCAGTTCGTGCTGACAGCTCTTTGAGGCGCGCGTGGAACACAACGCGCCGTCGACCCGGGCCTGGTCCTTACCGGGCGGCGAGCTGCCCATAGCTCGCCGCCCGCAAGCCCGCGCCTACGGTGGCCGGGAGTCGGCTGTTGACTCCTGTCCAGGGCGTCTCCTGCGGCGGCTAGGCGCGCGAGGGTGCAGCGATTGCCTCTCCCTCACGCGCTCCGGCTCCTCCTACGCGAACATTACTGCTTCGCAGAAGGAGGTGACGGCCTCCCATTCACTCTCGCTCCGTACCATGGCCTGTATGAGGGCCGGACGCGAGAGGTCGCCGCCGCTGATCGCCGCCACGAGGACACGGCGGGGCCCCGCCCAAGCCGGGCAGACCTCCATCGTATGCTCCACCGTGTCCTCCGGGCGATCCCCACAGTGGTGACACCCTGGCGTTTCCTCCCGCTTTATCCTGAACAGGAACCTCCCGAAACAACCGTGTCCGGTGAGGACCTGCGTCAGGCGGAAGGTGAGGGCGCCGTGGCGCCTCTCTAGCCACTCCTCAAAGAGGGGACTTATCGCCGCAATTGTGGCGTGCCCAGCGCTGGGTTGCGACAATCGCACTCTCCATGCCGCTATGAGATCCCGCCGGAGCTCTGTCCGCTGTGCCGTGATTTCTCGCGGCAGCGGAGCAACGCCCCGGCGTTTTGCCTCCTCTCGCCACTCCCATATGTGGGCGAGGACTTTGGCCTCCAGATCCCATGGCGGCAATCCGGCAAGGAGGCTCGCCGCCTCAGCGGAGACCGTGCGGTATCCTCGAATGAGCCGGACAGCCATGACCCTTTGGGACGCGATCAACCGGCGGGCTGGTCGCCGCCTCAAGGATCGCGCCCATACCGGTGCCCCGTAAAGGGCCATGGCCCGCACGACCCCCGCATAGAGCCTCCGGCAGGAGGCGTTTGGTCCCCCTAGATTGGGAAGGAGCCGCCTCAAGGCAGCCCCGGGCCGCTCCAGTCTGGGAGCCAAACGTCGGAAGTGCTCCACGAAATTCCACCGGCTGTCGAGGACGAGTCCCAGGTACTTCATCGTCAGCTCGACGCCGATGTGAACCCCTCCCGCCGTTATTTGTGAACCCGAACGTGGCGCGTCCCGAGGACCATGAAAACACATGGCCTCAGATTTGTGCAATGCCACCTCGAGTCCCAATTGCCGGATCCTCTCGACGATTGTCGCAACCCCGCGTGTCGCTGCTTCGGCCGCCGCCTGGTGCGACCTCCCCTGCGCCAGGACCAGCGTGTCGTCAGCGTAGCAAACTACGCTGACGCCATCAGGGAGGTCGGCGCGCAGCACCCAGTTGTACCCGATAGCCCACAGATGCGGCCCTAGGACCGATCCCTGTGGGACACCGCACGACATGTGATAGCTGGCCTTCAGCGCTTATTTCTAAATTAAGGGTCACCCATCATTATTTATTTCTATTCACTTTATTGTTCACTCCAAAAATACATAACATAAAAATTACAGCAAACACTACAAAATATACAATGGGCGGCCTTATTGCTTTCTGCGATCTCTTCCAGGCAACTTTAGAATGGACAGTGTTTTCCTGAACATAAAATGTTTTTTTTTTCTTTGGTGCAAATATTATATATCATTATATTTTTGGATAACCAAAAACTGGCTTAAAATATCTTTTGTGGGGCCTGAGACTATAAAATATTTTGTTAGTTCCTGAGGACACTTTTTACAAGACAAATTAAATACATCGTCGTTTTATCCTGAACAATACAATAACGATGTTATAATTAACTAATATTATGACGTCACAAGAACAGCAACCGAATGATACTAGAATGACTACTAGATAATATGCAAATCGATGCATACCATGTCAGTCCATGTCATTCTAGCTATCTAATCGAATTTGTCTGCAACAGCTCCGCACATAATTAAGTATCAATAATAAATTATATCTCAGTTCCAATTGCAAAGAGAATTACGTTTGGAGAATCGATTTATATTCCGAATTAATTGAATTTGCAATTACATAATGAAATCGTGCGTGCGCGTCTTTGATCTTCTATCTTAATAAACTTTCTTAAATGATAAATAACTTGTTGATTGACTGGGCCTCTAATTAACATAGGGAAAAAATATGCGGAATTCCTAATTACGACATCGTGATTATGAACAAAGCTGCAAGGGATGCTAATAACATAAGGCTTCCATCTATACAGGCTGATTTTTTAAAGATCAGCCAAATTTAAGGATGTGGTACAGACCATCAAACTGAACAACTTTCTCCATGGGACCAACATCGTAACCTCATCATCGTATCCTGTATAGTCCATTCTTCATTCTTTCAATGTTATGAGTTTTAGACAGTCTTAGGGCCGATTTGTTAATCCGTAGTTAAACTCAACCAATTGTTAAAAATAGTAACTAATGGTTAAATTTTTGCAAAATGTGTTTTTTGATCAGTTTTTAATTTATGTAATGGTTATTTTTTTAAAGTAATAGTTCATTATTTGAGCATTAGCAATGATATTATATCATTAGATAAACTAAAAATGTATCATAAACACATTTTGCAAAAATTTTACCATTAGTTACTATTTTTAACAATTGGTTGAGTTTAACCACGGATCCAAAAGTCGGCCCTAAGTCTTAACCAATGTATTAAAAAAGCATTATTATGAACCGCTTCGTCGGACTAGTGGTCTAATTTGTATGTGTATATTTTATGTCTTTTTAGGGTTCCGTACCTCAGAAGGAAAAACGGAACCCGTCCGTCCGTCTGTCAAGACCTTTTTTTCTCAGGAACGCGTAGAGTTATCAAGTTGAAATGAATATCAATCAATCCCTTGAAGCAGTGAAAAAAAAAAATCAAAGTTCTAAGTAAACGCAATCAAAAGATACGGGCGTTATGTTCCGTTTCAGCCGCATATTTTGACTCTCGCAAGGGAATCAAAACCTATAGGGTACTTCCCGTTGACCAAGCAATATCATGTACCTACCACAGGTAAAGGAAAAATCCGAAAACCGTAAATAATGGTATGATTGTTGCCTGGGTACCTGTGCTACTGTAATTTCGGTTCGGCTCCCTGCAAACGTGAGTTTAGTATCTGACAGTATGTGAATACGTATATTAATAGGTTCGACTCTCTGCAAATGTGAGTTTTTTGTACGGAACCCTCGGTGAGCGAGTCCGACTCGCACTTGACCGGTGTTTTTATGGTAGGTAATGTGCGTTTTGTTTGTGCAGAATAAACAATGTTTTCTTTCTTTCTGTCTTCTTTTCTCCAAGCGCTACTGCTGAGCATGACGTCTTAGGTTTGATTCCCAGGTTGGGCAAAGTATTATTGGGTTTTTCTATCTGAACTTTCTCAGTAGCAAGCAGCCCGGATTCTACATTTGCGCCCAGTTGATGTCAACAGACTCGCCCCCTAATTCATGGGATTTAAACATACCTGGCGAAATGTAGGTGTACTATAGATACACCTCTGCCCAACACTTCGGGGAAATAAGGCGTGCTGTTATGTCATGTAGGAACTAGTATTTTCAGTTTACTGTTATGTTAAGTGCTGAGGTTTTAAGAGCTGCCCTTGAAGCGACCCACACGGACTGGTACCGTTCAAGAATTCAAGATTTCTTATATTTTTCGACAGAATCGTACACACTCGTAAGGAAAGACAAAAACCGGCGTTTTTATGTTAGGTACTTAATTTTTATTCATTCATAATAATTATGGTATTCGTGGTAGTCAACTACGAGTATGTATAATGGCCGGCAGCTAAGTGTATGGCACTCGGCAATAGTGTAGTTTTCTAAAAGTATATATTTTTTTATAATTGGATCAATACTTCCAGAGATAACCAAAATTTTATAATAATAATTATTATTTTAGATAACTTTAACAGACGAGTTATTAATTAAGTCATACACGAAGAAATTACGTTTGGTACAATAGCGTGACAAACGTCCCTTACCTACTTAATATGTCTTCAATCAATCAAAGATTGTTTACATAATTTTTCACAATTACCCTGTAAATAACACCTTTTTGTACGTTTTACTTCCTGGCGAACAGCGGAAGAGCCGTGATAACGGATCGCGTAGAACAATCAAATAATTAATAGGCCAAGGATGGTTTGATTTCATACGTGTTCGCCATGCATTGACGGACACGCAAATAGATTATTATAATTAACACCAGCAATCTATGTTGTGCTAATTATAATCTAATTGAGAGTGATAAACAACTACAGAGTATTAGAACATGATTAGAACTACTTTTCTGAATCTAGGAGGAATAGCATAATCATTTTATTATGTTGTCACTGCTAGGACATAGGCTTCCTCTCTGTGAGAGGAAGTGGGCTTTAATCCATCTCGCGG
The DNA here is from genome assembly GCA_947507525.1 of Apamea epomidion. Lineage (NCBI taxonomy): Eukaryota > Metazoa > Arthropoda > Insecta > Lepidoptera > Noctuidae > Apamea > Apamea epomidion. Next base: position 2,628,842 of record OX382234.1, read on the forward strand.
GCCCTGGGTGGGTTGGTGAATGTCACATGTTTTCGCATTTTCGGTTATAGGATATACCGGTTTCCTCAAGATGTTTCCATCACCGTTTTGGGAGCATTGGTGATGAAATAATTTACACAAAAGTAAAGTGCCTGTCTGGTTTCGCACCTACGAACTAAAATTCGTAGGTCACAGCCGTTGTCGCTGGCCCACCAAGCTCTCGAGGAAAAGTGCAGCTCTAGATTTTATGAAGTGCAAAAGCTGAGAGGAACCAGGACCTGGCTGAAGCAGAACTAACTTTAGGTTAAGATTTTTACTAACAACTTGGATCTTGTAATTTGATGTAAAATAAAATATTTATTTATTTGAACCAGATTTGGACTAAAATGTGGAATACAGTCCTAAGAAAGAAATAAGGGAGAATGTTTACCTAGTACCTACACTTTTAAAAGCTTGAAGATATTAAAAGTAAAACATTAGTGCACTTGCAAATGCAACCTCTTTCTCTTCAAGTGGAAGATAACCACCTGATAAGGCAACAAGCATGCGTAATTTTTGGCAAGCGTAACATGTTTGGAACTTCATTTAAAGCAACTTTCAGTTTCAGGTTGTACGCCCTAAGCTGGTTAGAAAGTCTACTATAACACTAAAACTGGCAGTATCTGCACTTTTCTCTGTCCGATCTTTGTCTCCAGCTTTTTCATGACGTAACTATTACCTACACATTTCCTTAAACGAACAATGCTAAAGTTATAGTTTTACTCGTTTGCAAGTACGGTAATTTCTACCAATCCAACTGCAAAAGATTCTGATTTTGGAGGGCATTGCCTCGAAGGCTTCAGTCTTTTCAAATTAGCAAAAACACCATAGGTAATGGCGCGAAACAAAGGCGACACAGATAAAATTGCAGAATTTCCAAAGTTCATTGTCACTGGTAGCCATGCGTGAATGATACCAAGCTATTATGTAGATAGGGAGGATGTAAGTGCAACTTAGCTAAAACTGGTTGGTCCTTTGTAATTTTTATATCAAGTGTGGTGATTAATGCTCATGTCTTCTCTGAATGAGAAGAGGCCTTTGGCCTGCTTAGGGACAATAGGTTGGTATTATTATTATAACAACTTCATGTACAAAACGGGTAGGATCTACATAAATCTGACGGCATTGTCTACCAGTTAACCTTCGACCTTTTTCAATGAAACTGACGAAAGAAATGACCAAAATGGAACTAACGAACCTTGATTATGTACTTACGTATTTTAGTGCGTTTAAATAGCGCTTAAATCATTTTTTGTACAGATATCGTTGAAGCTCACAGCTGGTTATCTCGTTACAAACTAGCACGGATATAGTCATTCAGTCATGTGCTAAATCTCAACGATTAATCTGTTTCCGCTTTATGGGTCGCCGCCCACGCTTCGTCAACTGTCGTCAATAGTGAAAGGACAATGATAAAACCTTTATTAGCATTTATATCAAATAGGTTTCCAAAAATTTCAAACTTGTAGGAAACCTTTTCAAATAGGTACTTAGCTCTATTTAGGTTCTGTACGCTAATTAGTAAACGAATACAACCTAGATGTAATAATTTCCGTTAGAACTTCCCAATAACAATATTTTTACAAATAGGTATGAACCTATACACATGTCGGCGGTGGCCAAGTGGTATCTGCTCCGACTTACAAGTTTTAGGTCGTGAGTTCGAACCCAGACAGGCACTACATTGTGAATTAAATTTCATCACCACTGCTCTCAATACGCTGAAAGAAAACGTCGTGAGGAAACTGGCATATTCTAGAACCAAAAAATTCGAAGACATGTGACATCTACCAACCCGCACTGGGCATGCGTGGTGGCGGCCCACTCCCTCTCGAAGAGCCTGTGTCCCAGCAGTGGGACAATATAGGCTGATTATGATGCTATGTAGGAAACCTTTACAAATAGGTAGCTCTATTTATGTACAGTTCTCTAATTAGTAGGTACCTAAGGTGTAGGTTCTACCTAGGTGTAATAAATTCCGTTAGGTCTTCTCAATTACACTATTTTTACTAATAATTAGGTACCTTACCTAGGTATAAAATGTATTAACAGGTAATGAAGCTCCGGATGATCTCACATCTCAATAAGTACATCATCATACCTCATAGGATGAACATTGTAATTTCCTTTGCTTTTCTTTTTGCAATAAGCAAAAATGACAAAGCTTCCGTCCGTTGTAGCGCCTTCTTCTTTCCGAAGTTCATTCATCTTTTCCGTTGTGATTGACTACCCACAGAATTTTTCTACAGTTACTTTAATTACTTATAGCAGTCCGCTTTCTTTATATTAGCTATCGTGATGCGTTGCTAATATTGTTAATGGCACATTACAGCTACAAATAACGGATTGAAGGCAATTTAGATAACCGATATAACAAGATTGGTTTCGTAAGTTCTCTTCAGATTTTCCTACGATGACTCTATGAGATTGCAGTTCAGAAATAGATACATGTTCGAAGAACTGTCTACAAGTTTTGGTTCATTATCCTAGCGAAGTAATAAGATGATGCGTAACTTTTCCTTTAATGTTTTGTAAGGCTGGTTGTAGTGTTCAACAGACGGTCAGCGCTAACATCGGTCGCGTACCGATTTATTATTATTATTTATTTACTTGCGCTCGCTGTCTGTCGGTGCTCCAATACACATCCATTTATCGTCAGCGTCTTGGTACGAGAGACCGACGGTACGCCCCCGACGTCAGCCTAACACTAAATCCAGCCTAAGATCCGTAACTTGTATCGAATGCTCTTAACCAAACCATGGTCGACTTGCTGGAGAGTGCAGTGTCCCTACACCTGCACTTTAAAGGACATAAAAAACGCCACTGATGCCGCGATTAACGTGGCCACCTACTGAGCCCAAGTAATGTCAAATGTCGTCGTATTTATTTAATAGATATGTAAACACTACCCCATGCAGATCAGTAGTGAAGGATCTGTCACTGATGTCAACTGCAAATCACCACGAAAGGCGAGAAACAGTTAAAAGTGAGGCGGTGCATGCCCGAGAGGCTTGGTGTGGTGACGAGTCTGCCTAGTGATATAATCAGCTTAAATACGGAATCAACAGGATTCTACATGTACCATTGACACGAAAGAAGAAGAAATCCACAACTTCCTGATGATCGTTTCTTCATACAACATCGTGCCGATCACAATGCGAATACACTAGTTTGGATCGACGCCATTGTTCCCAATACGTTGGACAGTGTAACATCATGATTGTGCCGGCAACCGTCGCTAATCAGGAATGCACCGTGACTGAGTCTTGAGACATAATAACGTAGGCACGTAGAAATCGGCATCCAAGTAATCACTATAGTCAGCCTTGGCGGAATGGCAGAAATCAATTGTTTTTACTTTTTTAGCAACATTTGTTTACGGAGTACCTACTGTTATTAAGATGCCAGCATGCTTATCATACCTACCTAATAGATTGTCAACTACAATAAACGTAGGTTATTAGTAATTATTAGGTAGATAATTACAGAACATGAGTAATTGTTACAATATTTTATGAATATTAGGTATCCATTGTGATCATGACTGACCTAAATGCTCAACTCGACAAGTGCAGTAGGTAGCTATACTCGTGATAATAGTAGCCTTAGATTCATTTTCTAGCATGCAATCATAATACTTCTCAAGTCCTTCTTTTTGGATAAAGGTGCAGTAACTTATTTATGATGCACGTCGAAAGCCCTTGACTTACACTCTGGCTCTACTCTTTATGTAAAAACTTAATCAAATTAAAATCTGTGAAATTCATATTTCACGGATCAGTCAAGCAAGCAAAGGTCAGCCAAGAAAATTAACGAAAACAATTCACATGAATCGTTGCTCGAAAATTCCAGGCCGTGAAAATTCGTATTTTTCGTACGTGTCTTGTCTTGAGATTAAGTTTAGAAAATGTACCCGAGAAAGCCCTTCCCAAAGGCCTAGTTTGTTTGAGAACCGTGCTTGGAAAGCTAAACTACAAACCATATTTGAAATATTATTCGGGAAAGTCAGGTGTCCCTAAGGAATTACGAAGGTTCGTGGAACTTAGAAGGGCAACAAGAAAATTCTAAAAAAAGACTAGGAAGTTTCTAATTATTTTCTTAGCTCATTGTGATAATGTGAAAACTAAGCACGTACAAGTAAAATTCCTCCGAACAAGCTTTGGTTAGGAAGACCTGAGACGACAAATGACATTGAAATTCGACGATTTATTAAGCAGGTTAGCGCTATCATTCAAACACCAAATCTTGTAATAATTACGTAGGTATTGTAATGTTTTAACAAATAGCTTCTTAAACAAGGGTAAGGTCGTCGGCGGGTCTGTTACACAAGTGTTATTCAGGTCGCTTTCTCATTGTCTCCTTGGTAAGCCCCCGCAGGCTAACGCTGATAATGCCTGCTGCCCACATGTGCTCTAATTATAGTCATTGTAATCCAATGTTACATCTACAACTGATTGTGTATCTCTTTTTGGATGGGCGAGGTAAACGTGAAGATTGTAAAGGAGCCTACAATTAGATGTAGTAGGTACTGTTATGTAGTGATGTAGTCCTTTGCAATGCCAAAAATTGTTTAATACGTCGGTCAAAAACAGGTTTTTTGCAAGTTAAGTCAACTTAATTTTAGTGTTGACCACTGATTCATAACCAATTGTTATAATCATTATAGCAAAGCTTAAAAGTATCCATCAAGGATACTTTTGAGGTATTGTTAAAGTAGGATTTTAGTAAACTGACTTTGAATTTAGGTGTCTGTAATTCCCATGACAAAAAAAGTTTATCTTGCATAGAGGTTTTTAAATACTCCCGTTTCACGAATCATAAAATCTAAACCTGCTCATTTCAATGCAACATTTTCAAGTGCAGTTTCATCTTCGTGTTTTGTAAAAGCAACACGTAACGATAGTGAATTCCCGCAACTCTTGTTGGTCTGTCTGCTTGTCTATCAAGTATAAACCTCTACCAAACATGGTTGTAAGCCACGTGCGTAGGAAGTAAAAGACTGTTCATCCAAATATGTAACAGCAAGGTCTTCGAGGTCGTCGACCAGCGTCATTGTTTTGGTGAAACTTTAAAGGATTCTAATTGATGTTTTAGGAACTGTCAAGAATAACTAACTTCTAATCACAGGTTGTTATTGGCGCAATTTTGTGAAGATGTTTTTGGGAGTGTTGATTCGTGTTTTCAACGAATTTTGATTTACGTAACGGGTCTTTCGAGATTCATGCTGTGATTAACATCGATTTAGGGCCTAAGACCGTTAAAGCGTAGGCGGTAAAGTTTAAAGACCTAAACATACAGTTAATCATCTGAGTTTTAAGACTTTTGATCTTCATTAAACTTTAGGGCAACTCATACGCTTGAAACGACGATAGTGATGCAGTTTCTTTTTTCTAATTTATTTTACCGTACTTACATAATCTACATCTAACTATATGTAATTGCGTTACGAAATTTGCGTCTCTTTCACCGAAATAATTATTACCGCGCGTAGTTACGAATCATTTGCGCAAAAACGTTAACTTTATTAACTTAAAAAATCAAAAATAGGCGCGACACCTTGATAGCAAAACAGGTTGGTGAGTCAGCCTTCCGCAGCGTCCAGACAGAAAGGCCAAATAAACGAGTAAACTTGCTGAACCACTAGCTCGCCTAGCGAGTAGCGAGTCGCGACCATTTTCCGCAACACGATGAGTCATCGAGGAATTTCTCTGATTGCTACCGAGAATAATATTGTTGCAGAGCCACTTGATACACACCTGTTGCAACACAGGTGTGTATCTATGTGTGTGGGTAGAATATGTATTTTTTTAGGAGAACCTTTTCCTGGATATGAGAGATTCTGAGGCTCTAAAGGAAGCAGCCATCTTTCGAATAGAATAAGCGCGAATTGATGTTGACACCGCCATCAAAATGATACATGGAGTTAGGCATGTGACATCTAACAACCCGCACTTGGTTCGCGTGGTATATTACGGCCCACTCCCTCTCACAGAGAGGAGGCCCGTGTCCTAGCAGTGGGAACATTATAGGCTGATTATGATTAGATCTAGCATCTAAAAATTAGTTTTTTTTTTTTTGTTTTTTTTTTTTAAGTAACGTTGGCGTACAACATGCTGCGAGGTCGCGATAGTGGCGAGCGATTACTCGCTGGTATGCGTATGCACGAAACATAAAGTTCGGCTTTGTAGAACGTCAATCCTGTCACTCATAACTACTGTGACAAACTATCTAAAGCTCCATAATGTTCTACTAGGTACAGTGAGCCTATAAGAACATAAAGAGGAGCTTTTCGAAACTGACTGCCTCGTGTGTCTACTGGTCGCAAGCACTACTGCTGAGCAAGAAGTCTTTTTTTTTTTTTGAGGATGGGAAATCATCAAATGACTCCTCCCGCTCTGGGTGGAGCGGAAGGGAGTGTCAGACTCTTACTGATTAAAACCCACCCGTGTTCCTTCCTGAGTCTGGGTTTGATTCCTGGTTCGGGCAGTGTTATTGGGTTATATGGAATTCCTCAGTAGCAGCCTGGAGTCTGAATTTATGGCAATAGCCTAGCAGGGGGCTAGCCTATTGCATTTGCGCCCAGTTGATGTCAACAGACTCGCCCCTATTACATGGGACTTATACATAACTGGCGAAATGTGGGTGTACTATAGGTACAGACGCCAGCAGGTCGTGCTACACGAAACTGTCAAAATTTCCCAATCAATCTTGAACCTTAATGCTTCAGTGATAAAGTTGAAAATCTATTAAAGAAATTTGACAGATTATAGTAGCTTGATGTGCTGGCGTCTGTACACCTCTGCCGAACCCATCGGGGAGTACAGGTGTGATGATTTGTTATGTTTTCGAAAATCTTGAACGCCCACATATTGAAACTGTGTCTTGTTAAGTATGATATATTATGTTTTAGTACAGTTGCCGGCCGCAGCCGAGATCGCCGCGGGTTTTTGCATCTGTGGGTTGTGTTGCGTTTGCGCGCTTGTTGTTTTGCAAGCAACAGGATAATTTCCGACCGGCTGGCGGGAGCTCCCGTAAACATTGCCGCTCGCGCAACAAAACATAGGTGATAAATAAAAGTTGCAGGATTTTCCTTCACATCAAAACGGAGGAAATAACTCTAGGGAAAACCAAGGCGTGGAATTACACTAATCACACTAATATTATAAAGGCGAAAGTTTGTGAGTGAGTGAGTGAGTGTGTGTGTTTGTATGTTTGTTACTTCTTCACGCTCAAACGGCTGGACCAATTTTTATGTAATTTGGTATGGACGTAGCTGACACCCTGGATTAACAAATACGAGAACGAAACTTATGCGAGTGAAACCGCGGGGCGCAGCTAGTAAATTATATGTTTTAGTAAATAGCACACATAGAATTAAGTATGCTTCATGTCATAGACAATCCATGTTATATAATGATCCGTCCACACAATAGAACAAAGGTACCATGACAAGCAGGACTGTCTTTTAATGTGTGTTTAGTAATTTTATATCATATTACAGTTCACTCCTGGAGAATAAAAAACAATATGTAGGTACTTGTATTTCTAACTAATGTGACACTAAGGGCCGGTTTTTTGATCTGTAATTAAACTCAACCAATTGTTAAAAATAGTAACTAATGGTTAAATTTTACCAAAATGTGTTGTGTTTATCAATTTTTAGTTTATCTAATGATATAATATCATTGCTAATGGTCAAATAATTAACTATTCGTTAAAAAATAACCATTAGATGAACTAAAAATTTATCAAAAAACACATTTTGCAAGAATTTTACCATTACTTACTAATCTTAACAATTGGTTGAGTTAAATATTATGGGGTTTATTCATAAGCGATGCTTAAAGTAAAGTAATGATTAGCAACATACATTTTAGACCCTTTATGTATAAATGTTGCTTATAGTTAAGAACTGAATAGCAACTGTTTAACCATACATTTATTTTTGACATTAAATGCCTCTTAACTAAAGTTACAATTGAAGTTTTAGCTTTAATATAATCAATAATGTGCAAGTTTTGTTGTAGATAAATTAACTAGCTAATTCTTCTAAACACAGCAGACCTTGCCAATTAGGCTGGTTGTGTGTTTGAAAGGAATTTTAAAGTTGAACGAAAGATGTTTCTGACATATCTTATTGATTGAAGGTAGTTTCTTGCCCATTCTTCTCCATACGAAAGCTATCCTTTGGAAGGGGCGACAAGAATCAATTCTATTTTAATGTTATTTAAGACATTCCAAAGTTATTTATTATTAATCTTACATGATTATTTTTATTACTTCTTCAGTCTCTTCCTAACTTTTCTATCTAAATGGATAGGCTTATAATTTGCTGCTGCAACACTTGTTTTAACTTCGCTCGTCATAACTTCATACATAGCTCTTTATTTATATGAAAAAAATAATCGTGATAATTAGGTAGGTAAGTAGTTAAAACAGAATAAAGTTGTTACCAACTGTTGCAAACTATAATTGTAGCATGTATATAAGTTAATAAAAAAATTGCAAAACTTAGTTAATAAGAAAACATAGACAGTATCAAAAAGTTTAAGCAACGCAAACTTACCTTGGATGTCAACACGCGAAGCACCACAAAAACTAAACTAGAAAGTTTTTAAACATGCTTAAGCTTAAACTAAGAACTAATATCATTAACTATAGTTTTTAGTTATTTCATGAGTTCTATAATAAAACTTTAACAATAAGCACACATCAACACTTGCGCGATTGTAAAAAATACACAATCCCAAACAAACAAAAAAAAATGCAATAAACGTCAACACGGACAGAAATTCAAATCATGGAACATTTTATACACAAATGTTGTTTTGAATATGCAAAATTTATTAAACAATTATGTTTACCGATTAATCGTTTTTTTGCTGTAAAATCATTGACTTTCTTTCCACAATGTTGTTTTAGTTAATTTATTCCGATGCCAAATAGATTTTTGATCATTTTTAGAAATAAATTAGAATTTTTTTATTTATGTTCTGAACGCACCACATGAGGTGCGTTTGCGAAAGATGCTAATGCATGCAATAAGCTCAATTAAAATGAAGATAAGTAATTACATTGCAGCATGTTTTCACGAAAAATATGTAAAAATATTAAGTTGTACAGAAAATATGTTTTTACAATTAGTAAATTGTTACATTTACACGTGTTATCAATCAGAGTTTTGGAGTGCGATATAGAACAAAACTTGGTCTCATGTTTGTATGTCTTTAGTGTCACTGTCAAAAGTTTTTACATATTTTCAAACAGTTGCTATGACAACAGTAAATGTAAATAAGCTGTGCTGTATGGAAGACTGAAAGATTCAAGAACCTAATCAATTAAATTATATTTAATGCGAAACATGGGAAGCATGACTCGTTGGTTAGACGTAGAAGTAGGAACAGATGACATAGATTTGAATACTTTGCCTCAAAACTTGGCGTTACTGGACTTACACAATGATAACGAGTTCAAACTTCTTATTGGTGACTTCGGACGAGGAGAGGAAGGACCTAAGTTGAAGGTAAGTCAAATAGGTCTTTAATAGGTACATATTTCAACTTAGAACTTAGGCCAAGACCAGATGCTGGGCCATGAACCAATGTAAATAAAAACAATAAAAAAGTGTTACGATTGCTCTAAGTAAATTACTCTTCTTCCTTGCACATATTTTATTTACTCACGTACTTTCTAAGTCAATAACAAACAAATATAAACTTTTTGTTAAATACCCGCCAGTGACTTCTTAAAAATCCTAAAACAACATCTTATTTCCATTTGCAGGTGTTCAAAGGAGCTATGCAGTTATCAGACACTGTACTACCAGATCTACCTCTGGGGGTAGTAGGCTTCTACATTAATGAGACAGTACCTCGGTCTGTACCTATTGTGGCCGTAGCATACAGCTCTTGTGTATATATGTACCGAAACTTAAAGCTGTTTTATAAGTACTACCTGCCTTCTACTGAACTTAGCATGTGTGAGATGGAGGTTTGGAAACAGGTTGGTTACTCTCATCATCATCATCTGCCCAGCCTTTTGTCAACTATATTGGGGTCAGCTTCCAGTGTAACCGATTGCAGCTGAATACCAGTATCTTACATGGAGCGACTGCCTATCTGACCTCCACAAACCAGTTACTGGGTAATACCCCCCCCCCCCCCCCCGCCCCCCTTGGTAAGACTGGTTACCATTACATAGCCAAAAGCCAAACAGGTTGGTTACTCTATTTCTTTAAATAAACAATTGGATTTTATCAGCACTGGTATATTCAATTGTGCAGCTTTATGTCTGTTACTGATACAAATACAATAACAAACTTCTGTTCAACATTTTTCTTCTTTTCATAGCTTGTAAACAGTTGGAATTATCAAACCAATTCAAGTTTGCGAAATCCCTCTGCAGGCTGGTCAGCCAGTGGAACTCCTAGGAAGCTAGGGTTGCCTGTAACTTTTAGCTAGATGTGCCAATGATTTGAAGTCAACTTTTATTCTACTTTGGTAATGCTATGCTGTACAGTCCAAACATTACAGGAAGTCTTTTTTTTACTTCCAGTTAATAAACCCAATCAACCATAACATTGATGCAATAAAACCACTCATACACAGCCTAATAGCAATTCCACATGAAACCCTAACACCTGAGTCACAGTATATCATAACACTAACACCAGAACAGCAGTTAGAATACCTGGAGATTAACACAGAGTTACCGAGCAAGAACAATGCAGAGATTGTATGCATTAGCACTCTGAAGATGCATTCCATTGACAAGTGCTCTGTGAGCTGTGTTGTAATCGCAACAGAGGATGGAGATGTGATTTTATTGGATCCGCAGACTTTTAGTCAGTTATCTCAGGTCAGTATAAATGTGACTTACTTACTTAGGTACAGTATTCTATATATATCTTTCTCACGAAGCAACAAGCGCTTTACTTGTGGTTATCAAGTTTACAAACACGCTGTGAATATTGTGGCTGAGGGAGGAGCTCTTGGTACTGTCCGAGATAATGGTGAAGTCGGAAGTGTGTGTGCAAGTGTCTGTTATGTGCTCACTCTACTCGTCTTCACGCACACATTCACAGCGTGTTGCATACTTGGTTAACACAAGTAAAGCGCGGTTCGTGAGATAAAAATACAGCTACCTACTTATTTAATGGGTAGAGAAAGAGGAGTAAAAGAAAAGTTGATGATAAATCTTATCCAGTACCCAAAAAGTGTTGATGTTAGTTGGACAACTACAAACCTAAGACAAGATACAGAAGCACCGTTAAAGTGCATATATTGTTCAACAGCTTGATTGAGGCCTTCCCCTTAAAATACAGTTTGTATGACATCTGTCCAACTCCTGCATTGCAAGGCGATACAACAACAATTTTGTAAAACAAGTGGTTTATGGATAATTATTATGTTTGATTTGTCCAGGCCAAAATATCTGGGGTAAAGAAAACACCATATCAAATGATAACCACTGGACTGTATACTGTTGACTACAGAATAACTATAGCTACAAGGTGTGACTTATTGCTATTCAAGTTTTGAAGGCACTTTTACAAACACTGCTTTTATTTCACATCTATGCACAATGTTTGGCACTTCTAAATTATGTCGCGTATTGCTATAAATGGCTTAGTCTTAGAATATCGGAAGCAATGGAGATCTAGGTTTTTGTTAAACTAGGAAAATAATATAGCATCACGCTTGTGATGTCGAAGGGTTTGGCAGAGGTGCACCTAAAGTACACCGATATTTCACCAGTTATGTTTAAGTGTAAGTGGGGTGCTACTGAGAAATTTCGGTTGAAAATCCCATAAACACTTTGCCCAACCTGGGAATCATACCCAGAAATAGGGTAGTTTCCTGGGTAAAAATATAATTATTATATTTAGTCCGTCAGTTAGATTATCGAAAAATAATGGACACGTATTTTTCCATTTGTCAATCAAACAAAAAATGACAAAGATAAAGCGCGTCAAAATTTGGGAGTGGGGGTCGTGATGTCACTTGCTTGCAAAAATGTCGCAAGCAAGTGACGTCACGCGGAACTTTAACCGGCGATATCTCCATCATTTTTATTATAATTGACAAAAGAAAAAATACGAGTCCAATATTTTTTGATAATCTAACTGACGGACTAATTAGATTTTTTCAGGATACTAGCCTATTAGGAAAATGTAATAAAATCCTAGGCTATCACCTGACTTGACTGCCACATATTTTTACCACAGCATGTGTTAGTCGCGTGCTTGATGCTCGAAGAAGAAGAATTGCAAAGCTCCTAGCCTACTTTAAAATTCGTATATTCTTCCTTTACAGAGAGAAGTCAGTATGCGTGCTAAAAAGAGATTGGCCTGAGGGTCGGTTACTGTTCAACACCGACGATCACATCATCGCCATAGAGGTGGTGACTGCTGACAACAGTGTCATGGTCATATGTGCTGACCACACCATGGCCTGTTATAGTAAAAAGGTGGGTTACTCAGAAATTCACAGAAACTCACGCTCTTCTTCCGAAGGGGTAGGCACAAACTACAGAACACCACTTGCTGCGTTCTTACATACATACTCCTTTTGCTTCGTTTTCTCAGAAAGAGTTTTACAATGTTTTGTATAATTATTTGCTTGAGTTATTAAGCATTGCCTTTTCTAAGGTTGTTTGACTCCTAATAAAACAAATCCCATAGTGCTGCTTTTTCCCTATTACGATTGTTTAATTTAGAAAAATTGCATTTTAGGAACTTTCAGGAAAAATTGTCTGTTCTCCACCTTCCCTGCTTTTTTGATCAACAAACCAACTGTACCCCACCCGACCTAACACCTGTCTGGTTGCTCGGAGGATGCTCCATATTCAATAGAGGAATTACACGCCATGTTCTTCCACTTCCAAAATGTGTTTACTCAATATTTTGTATTCAGCCCATGTGTCATTTTCAGGGTAAAAAGCAATGGTGTTTAACCCTAGAACACCGTCCGGTCGCCATGACACTAGTGCCGGTTTTACACCTCGGCGTCACGCTAACAGGCGTTGCGCTAGCGTCGGGTCACGTGCATCTGTATGACGGCAAGGCGCGGAGAGACACCGTGTTTGTGAGAGGTGCGTGGCATAGCTGTATATGTTTAGGGCTTCGCCAAAATTGGAATTAACGCCTCCATCTCGTTTTTCAATACATTTCACAAAACACTGCACACTCAAGAAATATCAATCGATAAAAAAAAAATCGTGGTATAGCTGTACATCATCTGCCTAGCCTTTTTCCAACTATGTTGGGGTCGGCTTCCAGTCTAACCGGATGCAGCTGAATACCAGTATTTTACATGGAGCGACTGCCTATCTGACCTCCACAACCCATTTACTGGGTAATATGATACCACTTGGTAACACTGGTTGTCATATTTTCGGCCTTCTGATGACCCGTAACGACTGTCAAAGATCCACGAATGACAGCCGGAACCAACGGCTTAACGTGCTTTCCGAGGCACGGAGAGGTTTTGGTATGTAAAGATGGTCACCCATCCACGGACCAACCGCGGCAAGCGCAGCTTAACCTGATTGATTGACCCGTGCGGCAGTTATTACTTAGCCACAAGCCCCTCCCCGTGGTATAGCTGTACAATGTTCTCAAAGTGCAGTCACTGCACTGGGAGATACACACACACACACACCATCAGTCCACGATTTTATGATATTTTTGCTTATATTTCAGATGTGGTGTCAGTGATGAAGTTTGGACAGTTGGGACAAGAGGAACACGTGTTCATCATAATAACTGGAGGTGAGTTAACTATCATTTTGATAGTATACAACTACACCAGAATTTCCCAAGATTCATTTCAAAATCTAGCTCCCAAACTATAAATAATCGCTGAACCTACATTAGGGTGATTCGTATAGCCTTTGAGAGAGCCCTTCTTCCTGTATTCACGGACTGTGTATTATTATTATATTGAAAAAAACATTTTATGCCGTAGTAAGCAGAAAGAAAAGATGGTAATCATCACATTTTGAATAAGTATAACGTTTTATAAATTTTCAGGCGGCAATCTAATGTTAAAAATACTAAAGCGCACAGCAGACTTCAGCGCGCACGCAGCCGGAGTAGAAATGTCACCCAGTGCACTGACCGGACAGAAGCCCTGGCTCATTCCTAAGAAGTCCAAGCTGTTCCTCGAACAATCGATGAGAGAGCGAGAGAACGCTACGTGTGAGTATACTCTTTCTTACGTGTACAGATGTCACCCAGCGCGCTGACCGGACAGAAACCCTGGCTCATAAGCACATCTTTTTCGTATATAGGACTACTCAGACTTATTCAGCTCCATTCGCGTTTCGCTGAACGATTTTGGTCACACTTATACAGTTCTGCTTCTATCAGCCGCGTACAGCGTCGTAAGAGTGAGAAAAGCCGTCATAGCGTGTTATCCAACTCTAACTCTTTTTCGTCCCATTACATAAAAAGGTTGCTGGTAGTAAGGAAAATTCAATGGAAAAACAAAAATTTATATTATTACATCAAAACATAGCTGGGATCTTAAATAAAATTGATGTATTTGAGATCACAATTACCGACTTGGCAAATCAGATTGGCGATATAGATTTTATTTGTTTATAAAATCAGGTCATGAAAGTAATCTGGCTCTTACACACTACAACTTAGCTGCTAGTTATACAAGACAAGGTAAGAAACGCGGTGGAACATGTGTTTTACTGAAAAAAGGTCTAATTTTTAATCCGTTACCGATAACTGCTGAAATGGCCATCGAATTTTGCTTCGAATGCTGTGGTATTGAAATATTGAGCCATAATTTAATTATAGTGTGCATTTATAGAATTCCAGATTCCGATGTGTTTTTATTTTTTAAAAATCTTGAATTATTATTAAGCAATATAACCCGCAAAGTTAAAAAAAAAAATATTTTATGCGGAGATTGGAACATAGATATATTAAAAGATAACAAATACTCAAAAGAACTAATATCAATACTTAACAATTATAATATATCACTACATGTTAAGATGCCTACTAGAAAAAATACTAGCATAGATCAAATCGCTAGTAATGTTCCCACACTTGACATGAAATGCAGTATACATAATTTAGCTCTCTCCGATCACGATACCGGACAATCGTTAACTTTTTACGTTCAAGAGATGAATAATAATAAATCAAAAACTATACAATTCTGGTATGAAACGAAAAGAGATTACGACAAGAGCAACATAACAAAGTTTTTAGATTGTTTAGCAGCCTTAAGTTTTAGTGAAATGTACGAGGAGACAGACTGCAATAAAGCATTTAATATATTCCACGACTTGTTCACGCTCTTTCACGCTCTTTTATAAATTGTGTTTTCCCGAAATACTCATCAAAAAAACCAATAAGCCTATTAAAAACAAATGGCTTAGTAGAGGTTTAAAAATATCATGTATAAAGAAGAGAGCTTTATATTACGCATATCAACACGATGCTATAAGTAAATGCTACCACAAGAAAAAATACCGCAATTACACTAAGATCTTAAAAAAATGCATATCAAAATCACAGCAGATAAACAACAACAATTTTTTTAATAATGCTAAAAATAAATGTAAAGCGGCATGGTCAATCATAAAAAATAACTCAAACAAACCAAATAACAACAACTACTTACATGAATTAATAATCTGCGAAAAAAAAATTACTAATCCTTATGCCGTATGTAACCAATTTAATGACTATTTTATCGAACTGACACAAAAATCTAACAATAATAATTATAACGTAAATAACATTGACATTGACAATAACCCAAATACTTTATTTTTGACTCCTGTAAATGAAATTGACATTATTAAATTAATTAATTCATTAAATAACACCAATTCTACTGGACATGATGAAGTAACCACTACAATAATTAAATTAAGTGCAAAAATTATAGCATCCCCACTTGCTTACCTAATAAATCTCTCATTTGAAGAAGGTATTTTTCCAACAAAACTTAAAGAGTCTATAATTAAACCATTATACAAAAAGGGTAACTGTTCTGATATGGGTAATTATAGGCCCATCACACTGATTCCAATCTTTGCTAAGATTTTTGAAAAAGCAATGCATGACAGAATAAATAGCTTTGTAACTAAATATAACTTGATTGTGGAGACTCAGTTTGGCTTTAGAAAAAACTGTTCAACAACTCTAGCCTGTTTCTCCTTAGTGAGATTAATCACTGAAGCTCTTAATAAAAAAATGTCTGCATTGTCGGTATTCCTAGACATGAGCAAGGCATTTGATTTTGTCTCACATAAACGACTACTCCACAAACTGGAGAAGTATGGAATAAGAGGCAAGGCGCACGATTGGCTTAAAAGCTATTTGTCTGATCGCCAACAGAAAACTGTTATTTCTAGAGTAGAAAAAAATACTAGTAAAACATATTGCTCAGTATTAAAAATTAATCATTCTGGCGTTCCTCAGGGAAGCATATTAGGTCCGCCACTATTTTTATTATATATAAATGACCTCATTAAATGCCTAAAGTGTGAATGTATTCAATTTGCTGACGATACAACATTGACGATAAAATGTTCCAACAAAACTGACATAGAAATTGACACTAATATTGAATTAATTAATGTAATAAACTGGTTAGCAGACAATAATCTTCATGTTAATATTAATAAAACCAAAGTAGTACAATTTCAAACAAGCAACTTGTCAGCTACACCAACAATAATTCGACATGACACTACAATTTTACAACCGGAACCATCGGCTTTATTTTTGGGTATAATAATTGACAACAAACTGAATTGGAAGGAACATGTGGAAAGAGTATGCAGTAAGCTTGATAAGTTTGTATATGCTCTTCGCAAGTTAAGACTAGTGTCCAGTAAAAAAACAGTCCTAAATGCATATCATGGTTATGTTTCATCAGTATTACGTTACGGTCTAGTTATATGGGGTAATTCAGTGGACGTCGACAGAGCGTTTAAAGTACAAAAAAAATGTATCCGAGCCATGAGTGGAGCAGAATATTTAGACCATTGCCGACCATTATTTAGAGAATTAAAAATTCTCCCACTCCCGTGTCTGTATATTTTTGAGGTTTGTTTATTTGTTAAAGAGTACCCTCATTTATTTTCATTGAATGAACAAGTCTCGAAAAGATTGAATAAAAAAATGCTGGCAAACTGTTGGTTCCTCCTCAGAGACTGCATCTCTATAGTAGAAATGCCAGTTGTATGACGATCAAAATTTATAATAAATTACCATCTGCGTTCAGAATGTTACCAATAGATAAATTTAAATGTAAAATGTTTGCTTGGCTATTAGAAATGTGCTTTTATTCAGTTAATGAATTTCTAAATCATAATTTTTGACATTGTAATGAATATTCTATGTTATTAGTATTTTGGCATAATATCTATAATTATTACTTTACTATAGAGCTTATATTTTGGACATAACATTGTTTATTTTGACATTTTAATTATATTTCCTGACATTGCAATTAATCTTAATATCACTGTAATACTTTGACTTAAGAACTTGTATTTTGGACATAACAAATTAATTTTCATTTTACTTTTTGACATTTTAATTAATTTAGTGATGATTTGAATGTGCTTAATTTTTTTTTTTAATATTTCTACGCCAGCAATGGTAGTATATGTGGAACATTATTAGTGTAAGATCTCAAAATACCATATACTTGGAAATAAATAAATTATTATTATATCTCCGCTGAAACGCTTCTCTCTTCCCAAGCATTATTTTTCTGTTGATTGCTATAATGTGAGGAACTAATATCGTACAAGCAAGAATATTTTTGCACTAGCAATATAAGTTTCTCTTCGTTCATCATTTTCTTTCGTAAAAATAAAACAATGATAACGTAACAATAAATCAAATCTATGCAGGAACTATGCAGGTCGCAACTTGTTGATAAGGAGTCGAGAACCATCCGTGTATAGCGCTGTTTCGCCGCGTTCGACGCTGAATGCGGCAGAATAGCGCTGAACGCGGCAGAACAGCGCTGAACTCTATCTATAGCACTCGCATGATAATAACACATTTGTCCTCATTTTATACTTGTTTGCCGCGAAAGCTGAATAGACGCGGAAAGCTGAACAGATGCGTACGCGTCTCCATACAAAATCGTTGTTTTCTATGGGCATAAGCTGAATAAGTGTGAGTAGTCCATATAAGGGAAAAGAATGTGAGTGTCGGAAATAGACAATTCACACATTATAATTAAGGCCCGACTGCATTCGGATTCAAACAGAGCTCCTCGTATTGTTCGGTATGAAATGGTAGTCATAATCAGCCTATATTTTTCCCACTGCTGGGCCTCCTCTCTTCGAGAGTGAGTGGGCTATAATCTACCACGCGGGCCCAGTGCGGCTGGGAAGACGTCACATGTCTTCGAATTTTTGGTTCTAGGACATGCTGTGTTCCTCACGATGTTTTCCTTTACCGTTTTGAGAGCAGTGGTGATGAAATAATTTACACAAAGTAAAGCGCCTGTCTGGGTTCGAACCTACGACCTACAACTCATAAGTCGACTTAAGTGATTTCGTTTGAGACAGAAACGTGTTGAGAAATCCCGAAACAAGCAAGAGAATAAACTATAAATTAATAATTAAAAATGTAGATGAATGATAATGTAATTTTTATCAAATTGCAGCGATGCACGAGACGTTCCAACATGAGCTGAACAGACTTCGCCTGTTGGCTGCGAAGACTTTGCTTGAGGCGCATAAAAAGTCTGATAACTCAGTGGGCATAGGTCCCATGGAGTCTATGAGACTAACTGCTGAGGTAGAACAAATTTAATCGTTTTTATTACCTACGGCACACTTGTCAAAATTTATACAAACAAAATAAACCGTATTCAATAAAAAAATAATTATGATATTTTAAAACTAAGGAGCAGTAAGAAGCATCACCTAACAGTGTGGTTATGGGCCAACCTTTGACTATAATATATGAACCTTATTCTTATGAGTATAATGTTCATATTCGTTTAAGCGAATGTGAACTAGTCTATGATACGAATAAAAACCTTATTTCTATACGCATAACGTTAGTATTCGTATGAAACGTTTACTTCGCAAAGTTAAGTCAAAGTGCGGTCTGTGTATCTTGCCCCTAGTTGCCTTAGCAATCCCATACGATTAGGATGAATATCAGAATAACCGGTAGTTATAACGTTGTTTTTTCAAATAATTGTTACGTCTAGTTGAAAGGTTTTTGCTGACTGTAAGGAATGACAGAAGTATGGGGGCGACCTTTGCCCAGCATTGGGCCCACATTTGTTAACAAAAAAAAGGAACGATAGCTAACTGTTCCTTGTATTATTTTTCAGGTAGAAGGTCTTGGCCCAATATTCCGCGTGACGCTGATAATAGAGAACAATTCTAAAGATAAAGCGGTGATGGGACTGTCCATACTGTTCCACGTGCACACCGTCAACTATAAAGTGTCTAATCCTTATATCAAGGTAATTTTATCCAAAGTACAGAACTTTATGGCGGCTCTGAAGCGCGCTACTCGCTGCGCAGTAGTATCCTCGCACCCCGCTGTCACTGTGAATTGGTTACTGCGCAGCGACTCGCCTTATGTTCCGACCCGCCACAAAGTTTGAATCGGACTGTACGATCAATCGGAATCTGAATAATTTTGAAGCAAATTGCTAATCCATTGCTTCATAAGTTCGAAAAATTTGTCTGCTCAACACGTAAATAACGCAATGAATGTTGTTGAACTGTCAAAATTAAACCGATTCTGATTGATCGTGTGTTACGCAATTAGGGTGCTGATTACCTCATCATTAGTCATCATCATCATGTTTGTCTTTCCCAGCTATGTTGGCTTCAATTCTAATCGTATGCAGCAATGCAGCTGAGTACCTTATACATTTTACCTCATCAGTTCTGCTGTAGTCTACAGAGGGGCAATTCTCATAATTTTAAGAACGTTCACAGTACGATCTCATTTTCAATTTTGCGGGCTACCTTGGAGCATCCACCACCTTAATGTCATCGAGGACAAAAGGATATATTATTAGCTGCATAATGTTATCACGATATTGAATCCTTGCAACTCTTATCGCTGTACTTTTTATCCGACGAAAAAAAGGACGAGGTTCTCAAGTCTTCGTTTCTAATTTTTTTGTTTTATTTTTAATGTTTTTGTGAAAAATGTTCAAAGAGTAACAAAATTACAGGTACCCCTCCTCTCACCGGGCGGAAAACTGAAATTCCCGACGAAAATCGAAGAAGTATTCGATGACAACATAAGTCCGGATGTTTTATTCCGTCCAGTAACTGGACAAGGGGGAGAACGGTCTCTGATCAAAGTTTTATTACTCAAGGAAGGCAGAAAGACCCCAGTACTCGCTGCGACGGTACAAATGCCACCTACAGACCCTATGATGTTACCTTTCGATAAAATGCAGGCGATTGCTGGCATTGAGGAGAAAGAAGACCCTAATTGGACGACCAAGACGTAGATTGTGACTATAATTCGTTGCAGCGCCATCTATTGGCAAATGATGGTAGCTGTAGTGCCAGTTAAGGCTAATAGATGGCGTATTTTTAAAGGAGGTTTTAATCTCAGATTTTTGCATGCATGCATGCAGCATGCAAGATTAATGTGTTAGCTAGGTTTTAACAGTAACATTTGTTCTGGAATATACTCAATAACACTCAAAATAAATTGATATTACATTGCAAATAAAGAATCAGTTAAATATTTGACTAGTTTTACATAAGTTCTTTTTTTCTTGGTAGTTACACGATTCTTTGCAACATCTATAACTGCAATTAGATACTATAAGGGCTGATTTATCAATCGACGGATAATTTTTATTCGTGGAATTAAATTTACATCTAACAGTTTTTGTATGGAAGGACTATCATCAAAAATTCAAAATTATTCCTCCGATAAAAGTATCTGGCGTTGTAAAAATCAGCTCTAAAATAAATATCGAATATCGAAAATTATAAAAGATTTAGATCGATAATTGTATGGAAAAAATATCGATCTATTGATATTTTTTGCCCAAGCCTACTTACTGCATCTTATAATTTCCTAATAGAAAAACCCCATCGAATCTCTCCGAACTGGGAGCAAATACAGCACCTCAAGCTCAATAGTCGCGTTTGCGATCGCTAGGCTAACGAGGTAAGCATTATAATAATATTTTACTACAATAACAGATTAAGAATAATAGACATTGGCGCCGATTCCCTTGTACACAAATTAAATTTAAAATATTAGTTTAGCCCTGTCAAATTAAGATAGTCCATAGACAGTTTAGACGTGATTATGAACATGGCTATTTATACGTCAATTTACGCCTGGAGCTGACTAATTTGACAGGACTAAACTAATATTTAGCTTTTGTCCTTATTGAAATAGGAAGAAAAAGACGCACTGAACTTAAATTTAGTTTACTTTGTGAACAAGGGAATCGTCGCCATTGCATGACGTCTGTTATAATAATGTTATTAAAAGATTTGAAGAGTTATCTGCACGTTATCAGGGTTAACGTTATGTACTGACCCGATAGCCTACGATTTTGTGAGTTTTGTAATTACAATGATATGATATCTTTACAAAATGTCCATCGCACGTGTTTAGAAAAAGTAATAATCGATTATTTATAACATAATGTACATACTCACATTTATTTTCATTCATTCCTCCAGGTTAGGACAAGCATTCCGTTACTGTTAGGCGCTGTTTTGATTGTCCCTCACGACACCAGGCCACGTTTTATCCACAGTCAGTACACAGACACAGCCATCAACTTCAACACAAGGCTACGACGTTTTAGTGACATCAAAGGGTTGGGAATTTCGCTTATATTGGTTGATATCACATTTTCGTATAATCAACACACCATTAAACACAATATAACGTTAGATTTTATTGTATTTTATTAATATTTATTCTATCATGACAGTTTTGACAACACTGTATACTACGTCGCTATGACAACTTTTCTTTCAAATTCTTAACGGCCTGTAACTTTTTAGCGGATTATACATTCATACTTCTTCAAAATTACTCATGGCCACTAACATATCTCAAATTCATATTTTCTACATGGTATTATTCTAAGAGTTCACATTATAAATCCACGCAATGCGAGGATCAATTCCGGTTTCGCCTCTATAGCGAATATATGAAATAAGCCTGATACTCCAGGGCCACCTATCCCGGGAACACCCAGCATGCCTCTCCTACAGGCTCCGGTACCTGACGGAGCCTCCCTACGCCTCCGTACTCCGTCCTCCGTGAAGATCTCCAGTACCAGTCGGACCGCCGGCGCCCTCGCCGGAGGATTCCGAAGACCCTCCTGTACCTTTTGGGCAGCGCCTCATCCGAGGGCCGCTTCCGAAGACCCTCCTGTACATATCTATTGGGCCGCGCCTCATCTGAGGGCCGCCTCACCTGGCGGGCCGACAGCGTCCCCGCCGTGCCTGCTCCCTCCTGCTGCCGTGCTGCGTCCTGCTCCTGCTGCGTGGGCCCCTGTACGGGTACCCTCCGTGCTGCACACCGCTACACCTGCCTCGCGTCGGCCTACAACTTCAGTTCCAACTGCAACTCCACCTCAGCCTTCTCAACCCACCTATCGCGCATCGTCATCCATACCCCACCTCCACATTATACACACCACTGCCATATCTCCATCCTTACCTTGGAGATAGAATGGCAGTGGTGTGTTTAATGTACTTTGTAAATAAATCTTTAATTGATTTCTACTTCACTTTCTTTAATTTAATTACCTTTAACTTTTGACTTTAGTTTAATTTAAAGTCAAAGTTAAGCCTTTCTTGTCGCTACACGACATAAAACGTTTTAAAAGACATTAAACTATCTTGGATTCTCATGTTGACGTCACTATCGGCATCAGCGCCCTCGAAAACCATGAAAATGATTTCCATGACGAAAAATTTTCGCAGCCGCCATCTTGGATTTTCATTTTTCATCAGTGCGTTGGCTGATCCGGTCAAACTAGAAATCAATGCAGTTTGACAGTCAAGAAATTCCTGCAATACAACCGAATTGCGGCCAGTAGTTGTCAGTTTCTAGAGCTCTGATTTTGACGATTCAAATTCAATTTGTCAATTTGATAAAATTGAATTTTATTTTACAGGCTTGCAGAAAAAAGACAGGTATTGGCCGCAAAGTCATTTGTCTCTTTCTAGAGAGTGGTTACTTTTGTGAGGCAAACGCTCAGTCCATTCTTTTAATCAGTGCTGCCGGCAAGCCGGTCTCCAATGGTGATTTTTAGTTTTGGGCCAAAAAAAATTTAATAACCATCGTGCCAGCGACACGTAGAAGGATATTATGTTTGTTACCACGGATGTTGCGTTAACTGTACCTATATAATCCTTATTCTAAATTCATGCAACACTCGAGTCCTTATAGGATTAAAATGTAAAATAAATAAAATTAAAATGTAATATAACTGTAGTATGCACTTAAGTAAACGACCTTTCTAAAAGACATCATCAATTTTGCATAATCAGTTCAGACTAATCTAAAGCCCAGGTTTCAAAAAGTTTGATAAACTGATAGAATATTATGGAATTTGTCTTATCTTTTATGTCTGTACACTGGGTAGGCAGGTAAAAATGGTAGGTAGTTTAGTATGGAAGAGAACCCCATTACTAAGTCTACGCTGTCTGTCTTTCTGTAAGTCGTTCGTATTCTATCAAAACAGACAGCTCGCGACCGCCATAAGCCAGTTTCGGCCGGTCGGCCGGGTTGAAATCGAAACCGGCCGATACCTGATTTTTTGGCCAAAACTGGCCGATACCGACACCGAAACCGAACCTCCGGCCGGTCACTAAATTAAACCTTTATTTTATTTTTTTGTTTCGATTTCTACCTATAACTGGGACTTTGTGTTGACTCATTTGCGTCAAATCAATAAAATAAAAAAATATGAGAAATGGGTGCCTCATGATTTGACTGATCTGCAGAAAGAAACGTGTGTTGAAACTTGTGTTGCCTTGTTGAATCGATACAGAAATGAAGGAATATTGGATCGAATTGTGACATGTGATGAAAAGTAAATTCTTTACGATAACCGTAAGCGAAAAATGCAATGGCTGACCCCAGGTCAAACGCCGCAACAGTGTCTTATAGCAAAGCTTACCAATAAAAAGGTAATGGTAACTGTTTGGTGGTCTCAGCATGGTGTTATTCACTATAGCTTTCTCCGATCTGGTCAAGCAATAACGGCAGATGTCTACTGTGCCGAACTCCGAACAATGATAGCAAAACTATCAGTGAAACAGTCCCGACTCATGAATCGATCTTCACCATTATTGCTCCATGATAACGCGAGACCTCATACAGCACGAGAAACCGTTTTAACTCTACAGGAACTGCAATTAGAAACCATTCGTCACCCTCCGTATTCGCCAGACCTTGCTCCAACGGACTACCATTTTTTTCGTGATTTGGACAATTTTCTACGTGATAAAAAGTTTTCTTCTTAGGAGGCATTACAAAATGCTTTCACACAGTTTGTCGAATCTAGATCACGAGAGTTCTATCGCAAATACATAAATGACCTTCCTATTAGATGGCAGCAATGTATAGATAATAATGGTAATTATAGTGATTAAATAAGTATGTTAAACTAAAAAAAAAAAACGAATTTAATTTTTCAGTACAAATCGACAATTTCATACTTTAACCTCTAATATTATGAATGTGAAGGTTTGTATGTATGGATGGATGGATGTTTGTCACTCTTGCACGCAAAAACTACTGAACGAATTTGGATGAAATTTGGCACACAGATGGTTTATAACCAGGATTAACATATTGGATACTTTTTATCCCGATATTCCCACGGGATCGAAACTTATGCGGGTGAACGCCTTCCCACAGCAGGAACTATAGCCCTGCTACGATTAAAATATTCTTTTACCTAGGTACTTGAAAAACTCATCTAGGTTTTTTCTCGTTCAAGGCTAACAAATCAAACTTCCCATGTAACCGTTTTTAAAGGAATGCAGGAAATATAAACATTGGCATACCTACCTACTACCTAATAGCATCATTGGAAATCAATTGAAGGTAAATCATGTAGCCTGCGCGTAGTACAAATTACTGCGGTTAAACTTAACACTAATGATTTGATCAAATACGTACCTTTTGTGTAAGCTAGCAATCGGTAGTCATTGTTGCTATAGGTACAGACGCCAGCAGGACAAGCTACCCGAAACTGAACCTGCACACGATGCCGTCACCGCGCCGTCGCCGCGCCGACGCCGCGCAGTTACACTGTAGATACGAGTCGCGCGAAGCCCGCCCCCGCGCCGTCGCCGCGCCGCCACCGCGTGCGTTCCCGTCCCTGTCTCGTTTTTTATTTATTCCATTGATTCCATTACCGGCCGGGTACGAACGTGCACGCCGTGAGATCGCACGCAGCCGGTAATGGAATGGAAATCAAACAGACAGGGACGATAACGCGGAGGCGGCGCTGTGGCGGGCTTCACGCGACTCGTATCTACAGTGTAATTGTGCGGCGTCGGCGCGGCGACGGCGCGGTGACGGCATCGTGTGCAGGTACGCTAATGCTGTAGCCGTAAAGTTGAAAATGTATTAATAAAAATTGGCAGATTGTAGCAGCTTGATGTACTGGCGTTTGTACATACTTATAGGTGGCTATCAAACCGACAAGGGCCGTAAATCATTATGCCAATAGGTACGAGTAGCCTTTGTAAGTGTGGGTTTACGGTTGGCTTAGTTGCGGACACACACCAACAGATATAAGAGTCGAGATAAAAGAGTCGAGTCGATAATCCAAAATCCAGGGGGGATTTTGGATTATTGACACGTAATGAGACGAATTTTTAACCCCTGTTCCAAGAATATAGTGTATTTATTAATAATATTTCTTTGAAAGAAAATCTACGTTAAGGACTTCTCACAAACCTAAATATAGAAAGGAAGGATATTATCTATAGCTCACAGAGTAGGTACAGGTCTGGGTTTAGTTTCTTCATGGTTCTTCAGTTTAGTTTGCAGTTTTCCGACTGGGCGCTAGTTAAAAATGTGGGTCTGTGTCGTAAAAACTTGGGCTATAATGTTGATATAGGTAACAAATCAGTCGAATAAGTAGACTGTGGGAGCATTCATAGTTAATACCCTTTTTCATACGGCAGAAGAAAGAAAGCCCCACACCTCTTCATAAAGCGGATCCCAGTATCGTTCGGCGTTATTTATTTTAGGCTAGGAGATGTCGTTTATGCGGCTATATAGCTAAAAACAGCGTGGGACCCCGTATACTGCCCTGCGGCACTCTATAGTTTATAGGCAGTTAGATGGCTAACGTGTGATGGAAGAGGTAAATACATTTTCACGAATTGCTTGCGTTTTGTGTGAAACTAATCGTGAAGTACTCCTCGGATTCCTAACATCTCCAGCTTTCTAAGAACTTAAGAAGTAAATTCACCGTAGCCGTGTCAAACGCCTTTGCTAGGTCAAGACTATGGTATTATTGGCATACCTATTAAATAAATAAATGTTTGTTTAGGTCTAGTGGTCACAAGCGCTACTGCTATGCATGAGGTACTGGGTTGAATTCCCAGGTCGTGCAAAGTGTTATTGGGTTTTCAAAGTGTATTCGGGTTCATCAGGAATTTCTCAGGTAACATTTATAACATCATAAACCATCTCAGCTTCCTAAAATGGAAGTTTTTATTCAGTAAATAGGATATTGGAGTCACTTTGAAACATCATATCTATAAAAAAAAAGCTAGATGGAATCGACATTTCCTGTCTCAGGGATCAAAGTCGCCTGCGCGTCAGTAGAACCTTGAACTGGCCTAGCGTAGTACAGAGTACGATAAAATACGAGGCTAGAGTGTGTGTTTTGATCTGACGTGACGTGAAAACTTGTCTTATGGACGCTAATTTATTCAAATCAACACTTAGGTACCTAAATCTTTTGTAATTAACTTCCGTATTAGGTAGGTACATAATTTGATTAACACAATATGTGACATGATGTAATATTTATCTATCTTTTATTAGGTAGTTTCCTATCAAAATGCGTCCGTGCTTTTTTGAATTACATACATTTTTGGGTAGGTATGACGGGACATCTTTGGATTGTGTTCCAAATGGAAAAAAATAAGAATAGGTACCCGGGAATCGAACCGAAAATGCCAAAAAACATTACCTACTGTTTGATTTTAACTGACTTTTAACAATTCGACGGGATCAATGATGAGGAATGAGAAACAGAATAATTGTCTTTTTCAGGCTTATTTGGCTGCATCAGGTTAATCTAGAAGCCGACCCCAAAATAGTTGGGAAAAAGCTAGGCACCGGACCTAGGCGTTAATTTAGGTGTGGCCTAGTTAGTGACAAATTGCGTACCTACATAAGTCTTCAACACGGCAACGTCCTTATTTTGTCATGTCGGGACAATGTTATAATGGTGGTGTTAACTTGTAATCCGAGCTTCAACTTGAAGATTATCGAGGCTCCGGCTTCTAATCTGGATGTACCTACCTATTCCAATAATTTGTCGATGAAGTCAGAGATAGCTAGAATCGGCGATAAATAAATACTTAGGGCGCCATTTTTTGTTATCTTGGCGACGCACGCCGGCCGGCTGATTACAAATTTTACTTACCTAAGTAAAATTTGTACTTTGTGTCCTTACCTATAGGATTATAAAGCGTACTGAAAGCATATTGTGGAAAAGGGATTCTCGTGTTCTCGGATTTCAAAAACGCCAGGGACCGTAACAAATATGTAGATTCAGTAGATAATTTTAAGCATTCAAATCATCAATACTAGGTACTCTCTTAGTTTAAATAGGTTAGTTTCCTAAAAAATTCTAATTAGTCCGTCAGTTAGATTAACAAAATCTTTTGTCAATTACCTATATAAAAAATGATGAAGATATCGCCCGTTAAAGTTCCACGTGACGTCACGCCTTGCTACACTTTTTACTTTACTCCCAAATTTAGGCGCGCTTTACTTTTGTCATTTTTGTTTGATTGGCAAAAGAAAACATACATGTCCATTATTTTCCGATAATCTAACTGACGGACTAAATATAATAATAATTTTTTTACCCAGGAAACTACCCTATTGCCCTAATGAATGACTATTTCATGAAATCACATTATGACATTTGAGACTAATTCTAACTTAGAGAGTTGTACTGATGATTCTAATAATAAGCTGTAAATATACCTATATTTTTTACGGTGGCGAATCATATTTTGGTCAACATACAACCCGACACTGACCTGCAAATTCCAAAAAACGTAACAAATAATCATTGCACAACCTTTTTACCAGGCCTTTTTTCACAATGAATTTAACGGATTTTCAGTTTAAAATTCTCCTAGGCCATCTGCAGTTTTTAGCACCCGGAGGTCCGAAGATAGATACTCTCCGGGGTAACCAACTCTAGCGTTTCTACATCGTATATATACTTTATAATAAAGCTGATTAGATGTGGTGGTGGTGGTGTGTGGTTGATTTTTAGTTTGTTTGTTTGAACGCGTTAATCTCTGGAACTACCAGTCGCATTTGAAAAATTATTTTTGGATTTGATAGCCCAATGCTTGACATCACGCTAGGATCTTCAGGAGCAGAGCAAAAGGAAAAAGATCAGAAATAACGCCAAGCGAAAACGAAGTAATAGCAGGCGATGCTATGCGACGAGATGGGTCGGGGAACAGAAACTTCACGCGGACGAAGTCGCGGACAGCAGTGCGATTCTGTAACCATCTCACCGTAATAACTTAGGTGAAGTGACCGTGGAGTGAGCTGTCATTCCAACTAATGCTAGGGATTGACACTATTTACAGCTCACTCTAAGCTCACTTCACTAAACTTTTCACGCTGATATTTTTACAGAATCGATCGGCTGAAGCTTGTCTAAAAATACGATTTGAGGAAGACAAGACTATCGAGACTTGACTATCATCTAATCATCAAATTATCGAACATCTAAACTGTAAAATAATGAGGAAGCGTAAATATAGATTATCTGTCGAAATACGTAGTTTAAGTAGCCGTCATTGGAAAGGTGATATCATGGTAGGTACATAGTCAAAGAACAAACGAACCGTGTTATGTGGAACTGCTAACTCGCCTATTTACCAGTTTAAATGCATTGCATTGCAAGATTTTAGCGTTGCGAAGATGCTAAACAATGCTTTGCTTGCTCATAGATTCTCAGGGTGCAGTGATGTACAGTTTTGTGATCTTGCGCAGTTCTGCGTAGATATAGCAATGTAAGTACCTACTTTTTTGTGACTTGCTGGGCCAGTGTCAATAAAATTATCTACTAGAAGAAGAGTTCCTAAGATATAAGTAGGTAGGGTAGGTAGTATTACTTGTTCAAAATTTAAAACAAAAGAATGACGATTAAGAAGGAAGATGCTTTTGCCTCGACCAAGAATCCAAACTGAGGGCCAATTCTCGTAAGTTTAAGAACGTTCACAGTCTGATCTCAGTCTCAATCTGTCAAAAATACTTCTAATTTCGATACATTTTTGTCAAATTTTTGACATTTCTTCGTCGCCGAGATGAGACTGCGACTAGATTTGAAGTTTTTAAATTACGAGAATTGGCCTTCTGCTTTTTGCCTAACTACATTTTCACACTAACGACCCCCAGCCCCAGTACCTACCTAGTTGTATCAAAGACCTCTCTGTAGATTCATGTACCTACAAAAGTTAGTTGACATTTTTCCACTTCAGCTGTGACACACACATAGATACACCACACTATGATTAAAAATTCTAGTGATCCAAATGTTTGAACTGCTATATCGTTGTTATTGAGTAATTCAACTAACTTTGACTTAAACATAAAAAATAATTAAGTAATCCCTTAGGAGTACCTACACCCTAATTGCTTAACACACTACCAATCTCATTCTGAATCATTTTGATAGGTATTGCTAATCAATCGCAATCTAGCATCAAATTACCTCTCGCCGAATGTTTGCGCAGACGCACCACAATAAAACTTAGCGCAGACTGGTGCAGACAACAAAATAAAACATTTACAATGAATAATGTAACACTAATGCTTTTAATAAACATGTATTGTGTAATATAAACAATGCTGAAAGTATGTGTGACTTGCCAAAAGATAAATTAATATGACTGAGCGTCTTAATTCGGAGATTATGTTGTTTCAGGATAATGAGCATGTTTAGTCAGTTACATCAATGTCCAATCAAAACTTACTAAAGTTTTCAGCTCCTGCACCCTAATTTCGTAACACACGATCAATCACAATCGAACAATTTTGAAGGATACCGCTAGTCCATTGCTTCATATGTTCGAAAAATTTATCTGCTCAACAACGTGAATAACGCAATGAATATTGTGGAACTGTCAAAATGAAACCCATTCGTACTGATAGTGTGTTAGGTACGCAAATACCTCGCTGATTTTAAAAATATCTTAATAATGGCATCACAGTCGAAGTGGAAAAATGTCATCTAACTTTTAGAGGCCACTGTAAAGCAAGAATTATAAGTAGTCTAAGTAGTTACTAACATACCACAGGTAAGAGGGAACGTTGTATTTACCGTAAGTTTAACTTGTTACTTCAAGTGAAGTGCCATGCGCCATAGTTGACCCAAAGCCGTAGAGGCGTTAACCTCCACATAAAGAATGCAAGCTATGTATGTTAATGCTCATAGTACGGAACTCTTTGAACGTACATATTCAAGAGTTATTATGTCAATTGTTTAGCGTAGGTATGTTGAGCTATGTGGCGTAAAAATAAGGCCGAAAATGACACAGAGGAACTTGAAGTTTGTCAATTGTTTCTGAATTGTGCGTGGAAAGTTAAGGTTGCTGTACCTAACCATTGGGTCATTCGGCCATTACCACCAATGCAAGTAAGTTTATGTCTTATCAGCCGTCAGCATCATCAGAAAATATTAGGGATGCGCCGGTGTCAAGGATAGGTGGTCAAAACTATTTTAGCTGCGTGTCAAACAATAGGAACTTCCTAGAAATGCGTCCGAAATCGAGGACTATACATGCTGAATGAGGCCCATTATTGGCGGCTGGACCAAGAAATCACGCATGACTGTATGTTCGTCAAGGCTCAATGGCCAACGGGCCGTTAACAGCCGTTAAGAATTACAATGATCGGCACAATGAGCAATTTTCCTCTAAATTCCTCTATGCCTTTGGATTATACTTACGTTCTTTTTTCGTAATTAAATATGAGGCTTTTTGCGAATTGCCGTAAAATTCCATTCAGTATTAAATACTCGGTTTCTATAAATCGAAATTCTTTACCTTTACCAAACAGGTTTGACCTAACTATGAGCAAACTTCGTGCTGTTTTTTTCAAGTTGGCGGTTGTTGAGGCGCCGAAGGTGTGTCCAATGGAAAATTTCTTGTAGGTTCTAGATAAGATCGAATCCCTTCGACAGAAACATGTTATTTTATTTGCAAACACTTGTAATCGCGACCTATTTCTAAATCTGATAAAATGCGCAAAAATTTCGACACTATTGGAGTTAGTTATGCCATCGAACTCAGCAAATATTTTTTTCAGATAATGAGTTGGTAAGGCCCCAGGTCGCAAAATCGCGCATTGACGTGGGGTTGCGGACACCAGCCCGTATTACCTAAGGCCCCAGGACAGGGCCCTTCACTATGACCACTCAATGATTCCTTACTTCGACGTAACACGAAAATTCCTTAGCTAATCTCGCCAATCTCGCGTTAATTTCTCGCGGTTTCGTTCATTGTGTCATAGAGAATACAGCCCAGCGTCCTGTCACCGCTGCTCAAGAAGTCCCGACCCGTGGTAGAACTGGGATTAAGGAATGGAAGAAGAAGAGTGGGCTAAGTTTTCTACTTGGTAGAAGGGTACATGTAGCTATTAAGCATTTAAAACTTTAAAGTTAGCACTTATCAGGCACGTTTTGGGTCGGTGCAAGGGTTAAACCAATTTGTCTATTACATAAAATCACTTTAGGTCGGTACAAGGTAATAATTTTATATTGACAGCGACTTTATGTCGTAGTCGTAAGGACGATTTTCGTAGTGCAAGATTTAGTGATAATGCGGTTAACTGAGCCTAAGTTTTGTTTCGTGACCTTTGTCGCACAGGATGAGGCTAGCACAGGAGCGTGGAGATTGGAACAAGAAACAAGAAGCCTGTGGTCAGCAGTGGATAAAGTCGTGCTGTAGCTGATGATGATGTCACACAGGACACTGCTAAACTAAAAAGTATTTGCTGGTATATATGGTAACACGTAGGTACAGGTAGGGAGACTGGACACAGGAAACTGTCAAATTTTCCCAATCAACCTTGAACCTTAATAATTTAGAGACAAAGTTGAAAATCTATTAAAGAAATTTGACATATTGTAGTAGCTTGATGTGCTGGCGTCTGTACTTAATCAATTTATGATTGGAAAAAAATACTCGCAATCAATATTATTTAATCTAAATTATTATATCATTGTGTTTACGTGTAAATAACCGGCTTGTTGCCACGTAGAAGTTCTCAAATAGTTACGTTCTGCGAAATTGATGAGATAATTAAAACTCTGATAAAAATAGAATACCTACCTATACGTAGTAAGTGTTTTCGTAATTTTTTTTTATTAGTGTACTAATTTTAGTAGAGAAGTTTTGCTTAAAGCCTGGTTTTGCATGTAGACTACACCGCGAGGTAACCGACAGGCGACGGATCAGGTTTGATACTTTGTTGCACTTCTTACAACATGAATTAGTATGAAACCACTTATGTATAGTGTTATTCTGTAAAGTTCACTTGGAACTGCAATCAAGTAACCAACCTACATAACAAGGAAAGCTAACTCACTTTTTTTTCAGTTTTAAAAGGACTAATAAAAGTTGATTGATTGAAAAGTTCGAATTCACACTAACGTAACTTACATATAGCCCGAAACAACTAAAATCACTGCTTCAATGGTATGTCTGTAACTTCCTGCAAGATCTACAGGTTAGATTGGTCCTACCGCAGATGACTAAGAAATAATGATATCTAAGTAGGAGACTAAGATGACTAACATAATCTGAATGACTCGGTCAACTACAAACTCTCAGGGGTGCTACGCCTAGGCTCGGCTCGTCATGATTCGGTAAAGCCGGGCGACAAAATCAAATACAAGTTATATGTATTTAGATTGTGTTCGAGAAAAAGTCGCTCGGCTTAACTCGAATTGTGCCGAGCCGATAAGATACAAGACAGAGACCACCTGAACAAAATCCATCGAGGGTAAATGTCGAACGAAGTAGAAGACCAGCACGAGCAGAATTAAATCCGAATATGTGTAGTAATTAATTGCTTCGGTTCGGCTTTGTTTTTCAACAAATAAGTACTGCCGAAATATTTTGTATAGATAGCACCCCTTATTATCTTATTTCATTCTTGAGTAATCTTATGTTTTTCTGGCAACTGAAATGAAGCTAAACCATAATTTTACCTTTGTTTTGACACACCTTCTAAAAGACCTTCGAGGATAATGCCGAGAATTGTGGGATTCTTACTTCTCTAAAACGACCTTGGACTTCCAAGGTGGCTTAGCTCTCAATATTGACAGCCCACTTCACCTAAGATTAGATGGTGAGACTTTTACAGAATATACCGGCAGGAAATGTAATCAACTTCTGGAGGGAGATGGGCTAGTTGGAATAACCACCGACGGCCGCCATGGCCCACGCACAATGGTCCACTTGAAGGACTAAGTGCGGAAACCATATCCTCTAACATAGAATATAGAGACTGATGGCCAGCACCATTAGACTGCTTTTCCACCAGAGATGTGCTATGCAGCTATGCTGCGAGGATGTGAAAGCTAAGCTACGTAACTGTGCGACCGTTTCCACTAATAGCAAGTAAGATGTGCTATGAAGATGCGCCGCCGCGAGGTAGCTGTGCGAGGAAGATGCTCAACTCGAACAATGCGATGCATCGATAGTAGGGAAAGCACGGTGAGTACTCTGTTCTACATATAGCTACACCACTCGCGCATCCATAGCACGCAACCTTCCGTATAAAAACATAGCTTAGTTGATTCCGTTTCCACCAGTGCTATGTGGACCAATGAATATGATTGGTGGATAACAAACGCATCATAGCAACGTAGCATAGCACATCTCTTGTGGAAAAGCAGCCTTAGCAAATGACGAGGTAACGGCAGTGCCGGATTAGGACTATTTGATGACCTAAGCAATCCACTAGTAAAGTAGAATAGGTCTTTAAAAAAAATTAACGTATTTATTACAACGAGATAGATCATTACGTTCCTTAGAATATTTACGAAAGCAATGAAAGCATGCATTTTTTATTTATTGAAATTTGACTTGCGACTTTTACGGACATTAAATTCGCTGACAATAGTTTTTATATGATATCTGCCTTTCTATTTATATGTATAATATTGATAAAGTATCGAGCCTTTCCAAAGTCAACGCAATGATATCTCTCGCCCACAAAACAGACAAACAGCATTGCCTTTCATGCGCTAGCAAATATATTTTTGGTGCTGTGTATAGTGCCCCCCCAAGACGATAAACCCGCAGGGCAGCATGTGGCGAGCTGTTGGGCAGTAGCGACCCCACGAGCCCCATCTCCTGGGAGAAGTCTTGTTTCTCACTTCTAGCTTGCCTATAATGGCCGGCTGGAGTGAATAATGACGAGGAACAGAGCTCCCACCTCTTTCTTGCCTTTATTGGCCGGCTTGAGTGGAGATTCGCAAGAGCAAACGTGCTCGGAGGAAGGAAGCATTCCAGTAAGATGCTGGTAGGGATCTTGACCGTATTTCCAGCATTGTCCTGGTAGCCGTGAATTACCTCTCCACTCTTCATAAGCACCTCAGGACATGTTGCCTCCTTGTCGCTACGACACTATGTGCTAGCGACCGTTTTTGGGAGCCAATTATTGAGTGTGCAATTCATCCCCTGCCATTTTATAAATCCGTGTAATTTATATAGAACATTGATCAGGCAGGGGCTATAGTTTTTCCAAATTCCTAGATAACCAGTTCACTTTAGCCACCCAAACCCATAACCTAGTATATTTTGTTTCCATGTTCTGCCATAGTCCAGCACCAACCGGGGGTTGTCCTTGGGTGCACTTGTATGGTGCCTACAGGGATAATCGTCGGTTAGTACCTCTACATCATTTAAAATTGTGTAAAAGGCCTCGGCAAGTTGGCTTTGGCCCCTAGTACGCCTTTCAAAGGTCCGGGTCCCAGGATCCCGAGATATGTCAAAGACAACTAAAATATAATAATGATAATAATAGGGGTTAAAGTATGAAATTGCCATTTTATTGTAATAGGTACTTCGAATTGACATAGAACCTTCATGGTTTGAGATTTTTGAGTGAAACTTTTTTCACATGGTACTTATGAAGTTCTTCTTTTAAAAAACGTGCAACATTCGATTATCGACTTTCATTTGTTTTTTTTATTTAGCTTAGACAAGAAAGATGGATACTTCGAAAATTCGAGTTATTTTTGAATACGAGTTCCGACGCGGAACTAACGCGGCAGAAACAGCTCGCAATATCAATGTTGCGTTTGGAGGGTGGACTGCTAATGGACGCACCGTGCGATTTCGGTTTAAACGCTTTCGTGATGGAAACTTTGATTTGAAGAACGAACCACGTGGAAGACCGCCCACACAGGTGAATAACAATGAATAGAGATGGTGGAAGCCGATCCGAGCCAAACTACCCAGGAATTGGCGGAATGGCTTAACGTTACCTTACCAACAATATTGACTGATTTGCGTCAAATCAATAAAATAAAAAAATATGAGAAATGGGTGCCTCATGATTTGACTGATCTGCGGAACGAAACGCGTGTTGAAACTTGTGTTGCCTTGTTGAATCGATACAGAAATGAAGGAATATTGGATTAAATTGTGACATGTGATGAAAAGTGGATTCTTTACGATAACCGTAAGCGAAAAATGCAATGGCTGACCCCAGGTCAAACGCCGCAACAGTGTCCTAAAGCAAAGCTTACGAAATGAAAAGGTAATGGTAACTGTTTGGTGGTCTCAGCATGGTGTTATTCACTATAGCTTTTTCCGATCTAGTCAAACAATAACGGCAGATGTCTACTGTGCCGAACTCCGAACAATGATAGCAAAACTAGCAGTGAAACAGCCCGGACTCATGAATCGATCTTCACCATCATTGCTCCATGATAACGCGAGACCTCATACAGCATGAGAAACCGTTTTAACTCTACAGGAACTGCAATTAGAAACCATTCGTCACCCTCCGTATTCGCCAGACCTTGCTCCGACGGTCTACCTTTTTTTTTCGGGATTTGGACAATTTTCTACGTGATAAAAAGTTTTCTTCTCAGGAGGTAGTACAAAATGCTTTTACACAGTTTGTCGAATCTAGATCACGAGAGTTCTATATCGCAAAGGCATAAATGACCTTCCTATTAGATGGCAGCAATGTATAGATAATAATGGTCATTATTTCGATTAAATAAATATGTTAAATTAAAAAAAAAACTAATTTCAATTTTTCAGTACAAATCGGCAATTTCATACTTTAACTCCTAATATATTCTTTATTTCGGACTACACATACAAGTACACATAATCCATATAATGTTAGTGACTGTGACGAAAAAAACTATGTTAGTAAACTTTTACAAACTATACAATAGAAATATTGGACCAGGACCGCACTACTACTACTCGTACACGTAGTTTAGTCCAATGCTCCATGAAGGAGCAATCTACATCCATTCTCCCTACAATAAGCTGCAGGAAGCTGTCCCGTATGCAGCGCATCAGAGACGCAATTCCTGTATGATGTATCGCTTGAAAGCCATCCTTGCGTGTCTGCAAACATACCTGATGCGCTACAAAAGCGTGGCAACCCCATCAACACCCTGAACGCGTTATTGTATTGGACACGCAGGGTACTACTGTAAGTCTTCTGCGTATGCTTCACCCACAGGCTGCACGTATAAAAAGTGCAGTATGACTTGAATAAGGTTATTTTTACCTGTGCAGTACAACGTGCAAACCTACGGGCCAGCATATTAGCTCTGACTGACAATGCCCTGCGTTCCCTTTCAACATCCACATCATCTGTGAGGGCCTCGGTGACCCAGTGGCCCAGGTACTTAAACTGCGCCACCCTTTTGAGAGCACTGCCGTTCATTGTGACTTGAGGTACAGTGTCATAGCTCTTCGTACCGGCCTTGAAAACCATCGCCTCACTCTCTTCTCCTCCACTCTCTTCTCTTTCTCCTAAGTAATTACTTAATTTACTTATGGGCTAATCCAGAACTGGGTCCTGGGGGTGACAGTGTCCTCTTAAAAGACCACCAGCAGGATTCCCCTTGCCCGTAACGTGCCTGGCTTACCTATTCTATGATGTTTGTTTCAATTATCAGCGCTGCTGGTTTATGTAGATAGGTACTTATCGTAGCGGATTCCAATAATGTATTAACAAATATTTTATACCCAACCCTAGAGTTTTATTTGGCCCATATTGGATAATCTTCGGGTGGATTATGGCCTTATGGCTCAGCGATAAAATTCAACATTTTATTGAATGATAGCGTTTATTTATATTGGACATAGCTTAGGGTTTTCACTTTCTGAATATCGTTTTTTTTCTAATTTAACTTAATTTCTCTATTCATCATGTTGGGTTCCGCTTTCAGTCATAACCAAGATGCACTAATTGCGTAACTCACTATCAATCGCAATCTTAATCATTTTGAAGGCTAAACTTAATCTAATTGCTTCATATATTCGGAAAAGGTGTCTGCTCATCAACAACGTAAAAAACGCAATGAATATTGTTGAACTGTCAAAATGAAACCCATTGCTACTACAGTGCGTGAGGGCTCCCACACATAAACACGATACGACGTCGCGTCGTACAATGCCAATGTCAGACAATGCCATTACGTTGTGATCTCGCCTTCAATCATAAAGCACAGAGTACTTTTACAGTACGGGCAGCATAAAGACAGCATGATACTTGCCAAGTCTGTCACTAGCAGCCGTCCGGACAATCGTTGACGGTCACCACCTGACAATGAATGGACCTTCTCTGTTTTTCTTCTTCTGACCTTTGTTATGTAAATCGAAGGATTTTACGACGCGACGTCGTATCGTGTTTATGTGTGGGAGCCCTTACATAATTACCCCACTGATGCAGCTGAATATCTTTATCTTAATTTCTCTATAATTTTATTATATTTTGTCATATAACTTGGACGCCCGCGGAGGGCGGGGACTGAGGTATTGAGGGGTCTTATTTAGTACATGACATGAGAAACATAATATTTCCCAGATCGTACCTTTTGTGAATAACCCTTATAATAATATAATGAGAGCTAATCAGTTTAATTCAGGTTTTTAAGCATCTTAGCATATATCACAGTTTTTGGGTGTTAGGAATTCTTGCAAGCTAAGTATGG
Source organism: Apamea epomidion (assembly GCA_947507525.1). NCBI lineage: Eukaryota > Metazoa > Arthropoda > Insecta > Lepidoptera > Noctuidae > Apamea > Apamea epomidion. Next base: position 2,667,328 of record OX382234.1, read on the forward strand.
GAAATCATCATGTCTTTGTTACGTGTATATTTGAATAAATGGTACGATCTATTTCACGGTGAGATTTTTACAGCATAAACCGGCCAGCACACTCACAACCACTCGATACGCTTCCGTACCGTATCGAACATCAATCAATGTTATCGTAGGAGTCCTCTCGCTGTTCACAAGTCCAAAACCCGAAAATTTTGTCAATTTAAATAAAGTAGACGACGGCTATTCTTCCGACAGCTGTTTGCTGTCGGGGGAGCAAGGAAAATCAGGTTATCGAAATGTGTCATTTTCGATACGATAGCTTGTCGAATAGTGTTGTTGTCCCAAAAATGTTCGTTCGCTTTTACTAAACTACAGACTCCAGCGCATCAAGCAACAATCTGTCAATTTTCTTTATTAGATTTTCAACTTATTACTGAATTATTAGGTTCAATATTGATTGGGAAAATTTTACATTTTCGGGTAGCTTGATGTGCTGGCGTTTGTACAAGTAGCATTATGAATGTTACCTGTCACTGGTAGTCTTGTTGCTGTTTAGAGTTTTTTAAGGCGGCCCAAGCTATTAAAACTTGGGTAGCGGGATCGTCCGAAAGGGTTACCGCTGCCCTGGTACATAAAGGGCTAAGGAAGGAACACGGGTGGGTTTTAGTCAGTAAGAGTCTTACATTCCCTTCTGCTCCACCCAGAGCGGGAGGGGTCATCTGATGATTTCCCATACTCAAAAAAAAAAAAGGCCTGAAAACTTAGGCTTATCTAGGCAAAGTCTGGTTCAAATTCCATTTAATTAAATACCCACAATGACTCACAGTTGAATATTAAAATCAAAACACCGATGATCATTCACAATACGCCTGATCTGATTAAAAACAATCATTCATTAGATGTTTGACTAGTCAAAGATATAAATATAGATTTTATCGTCAACGCTATCATAATAAATAGTGACAACCCTGGCTACTCACGCCATATATTTGACGAAATTTAACTTATGGATCTCACATCAAGTTGTTCAGTGTCCTCTGCGATCTCGATATAGCTTCTCTACCTTGTGGTGAGTACCCTAATGTACCTAATTGCGGACTATATTTTAGTGCCCATAGTCATACCAGCGGGGTAATCGCGCTACACAAACGGTAGCAATGGCTTTCTTTTTGACAGTTCAACATTCATTGCGTTGTTTACAAGGTTGAGCATACAAATTTTTTGGACATAATCACAATCTGAACGGTTTTGAAGCAACGGGCAATGTCCTTCAAAATCGTTCAGATTGTGATTGATAGTGTGTTACGCAGAACGGTGTTGGTTCGCGTAAATGTACAGACGACAGTACATCAAGCTACTACAATCTATCAAATTTCTTTAATAGATTTTCAACTTTATCGCTAAAGCATTAAGGTTCAAGGTTGATTGGGAAAATTTGACAGTTTTGGGTAGCTTGACCTGCTGGCGTCTGTGCCTTCGATAACGACGGTTTTGTTTGTTACAATTGTAATTTAGTTGTAGACTCGTGTTTCCTTGTTGGAATCGGTACTTGTGAGTTGTGGCTCCCAAGAGCCAGAGACCCCACAATGTTAGCTGAGCTAAGACAGAATATAAGTCTCCCTAGAGTAAATATGTTCCTTGGCTAAGACTGGCAGACCAGACGATCTGTTCTGTGATGTCATCGTGAAAACTCTGGTGAAATGAGCTTAAAGTGTGTCAGTAATGTCAATCAATCAGGTAGTCACGGTTTTCACGGTGAGATTTTTACAGAATACCACTAATGTATTCGGGAGTGCAAAGTTTATGACGTTGTCTGAAAATGATTGTAAGGGAATATTTGTTTTCTTAAGCACCTAACTCACCTTTCCCTTGCAGAATACCGTTTGTGAGTAACGAATTGGCACTTCCGCTTTCAATGAAAAATCAACGAAATGGTCACATACCTACCCACATAGATCATAGCAAAAGTTGACTGAGCTAAGCAGACGTTTCTAGTTCATTCCTTCTTCCTAGTGATCTGCAATTCAGTCCCCCGTAGCGATCAGCTAATCTAGCCGGATTTCCCCCACATAGTTCACATCACCGCGATCCACTGTCAATGAACGCTGGAAAGTGCACTCGACAGCTCCAGTTCCGCTGATACCGGTCGATGAACCAGAGGAATGCGCAAGCGCACGCCACGCGTTCAATGTCTGCATTTCTGCGCACCGCAAATTATATTGGATCTTTGTGGATTTTGTTTGTGCTTTTGGGATTTCGTGGTCGTTTGCATTGTTTTCTTTAGATGTTTTAAAATAATCACTAAAAATACGTGTTTGTATCAAACGGCACAACTGCCAGGTTAACTATGATAGACAATACTATCATAGATAACATAACGTAGGCACATATGAAAAAAGATTTCTATCGAGCATGAATGAGATTTGTTTTATATAAGTAGGTACTTGTTTGCGCCCAATGTCCAAACCTATTGACTATCATAATTTTACATACCTACCGTATGTATTCATTTCTCTCAGCATAATATTTATTTTACTAAGCCAGGAATTAAGATATGAATGTTTAAGCTCTTAATCTCTTCAATGGATTTGAGTCTAGATATTTTAGGCCCCCTATCTTGCTACCTACATAGGGATAGTCGACCCCACGTCAGTGGTAGGTAACACTTTAATCTTGAGCTAGGCCAGCTCAAGGCCTAGGAACACGAGGCCAGCTTATGCTGGTTTTGTTACCACTGACATGCGGTCGACTGTAAATATGGCTGCTATGGCATGAAAATTAGGTTTAACTGGTATAATTAGGTGCACAAATGTTACGAAATCACAATGGATTTTATTTTGTTACAGATCTCAACTAAAATCAAAAACCATGTCTCTCGATGAGGTAAGTTCCCATTTGTAACTAATCTCCTAAAATTCAGCTTGATAAGATAAAGTTTCGGACATAAGTCCAACGACAATAACCTAAGTACCTACTTCAAAATTTGTGGTTAATCAAGGTGTTTCTAATGACACTACGAAGATAGGTAGGTATTATGCATCGTGAACAATCAGCCTTTAATGTTCCCACTGCTGGGAAACAGGCCTCCTCTCTTCGAGAGGGAGTGGGCCATACCGGCCCGGTGCGGGCTGGCGGATGTCATGTCTTCGAATTTTTGGTTCTGGGACATTTCCTCACGATGTTTTTCATCACCGTTTTGAGAGCAGTAGTGAAGTGAAGTTACGAAGTGAAGTGAAGTACCTAATGAAAATAAATACACAAAGTAAAGTGCCTGTCTGGGTTCGAACTCACGACCTACAACTCGTAATTCGGGGCTGATACCACTGGTCCACCACTTTCGCAAACATGTCCTCGGTTTAAAAAAAAAAACAAAAAAAAATAGTCAGGTTACAATCAGTAGGTACCTACGTAAATATTATTAGTAGGTACCTACTTTACAAATAAACAACTTGATACGATCATTACTTATAATAATATCAAGGTACGAACTTTAGACTTTATTCCCTTTAAATCACTGCACGTGAAACCATTTAAATACAAATTATAATTTATTATCTCTGTTAATCACTTTTGGGGTACGTGCTAATTAGGTACGTTACAATATTATCAAACGATCAATATAATTTGTTAAGTTTGAAGATAATCCTTATAGTTGGATGGTAAGTAGTATGGATGGTATGACTTAGAACCAAAAAAACGAAGACATAACCTGTATTCACCAACCCACACTGGGCCAGCGTGGTAAACTATTGTGACCCACACCCTTTCCTTTTACATAGATTCCCTGCATGACTGCTAAGTATGAGGACCAGCGGGGGGTAATTGCGTAACACACCATCAGTATAGCAATGGGTTTAATTTTGACAGTTCAACACCATTCATTGCGTTATTTACGTTGTTGAGCAGACAAGTTTTTCGAACATAATTATGAAGCAATGGATTAGCAATATAGGTACTTCTAAATGATTCAGATTGTGACTCATAGCACAGAATAACTAATAGCACTAACGTATAGTGTGTTAGGCAATTAGAGTGCTGGTTTATAATGGAAATATAAAACCGTCGTCGTTAAGGCAGTAACGGCTCTTTGAAATAGACATCGGACAGTTAGAAATGAAGTTATAATTGCTAGGGTATACCATTACCCTGATCCAATTACCGACGGATCAATTGAATATGAATTGCTCGGAGTCATTAGCTTCTTTTCACCCGGCTCGATTGATTTTATAAAGAGCTTGAATTTGAAATATTGACGTGATGTGTTATGTTCTCTTATTCATTTGTTTTTAGCGAATAATCGCTAAAAGGTTGAGCAGAGGTGTACCTATAGAAGGTACAGATGCCAGCACATCAAGCTACTACAATCTGTCAAATTTCTTTAATAGATTTTCAGCCTTAGTACTAACGCATTCAGGTTCAAGGTTGATTGAGAAAATTTGACAATTTCGGGTAACTTGACCAGCTGGCGTCTGCACATCCATTTTGTTATGAATAAGGGATAGACCTAGGTATTTAATGTCCCTAAACCCTTAGAAAGCAATACAGTAGGTAGGTACCTATTATTAGAACATTTTACACCTTCAATCAATAATTATTGATCGAAGTTTTACACAATATTTAGGTATTTTATATTCTTTTGATTTCTTAACTTTTACATCTCCAGGCCTGAAGGACTTCTAAAGTAGGCTCCGTACAGAAGGTTGTAACATTGCCTATACGACCACCCATGGTAGCGCATTCATAAATAAAACAGACAGAACGTCCACCTAAAATCACCTCGAAATTATTCTTTCATATTCTTGGACATTATTTTTAAGTTTGTGACTTGATGTCGTTAAATACCACCCATAAAGCCTGTGGGATAGGATATAGAGGTCATATTTCTCAAAAAAATCATCGTGTTTTTTTCAGCAATTCACCACCGTCGCCGGCACCGTCAGGAACTGGAAGACCACCCCCAGCAACGATGAGAACCTCGCTCTGTACTCCCTGTACAAGCAGGCCTCCTTCGGTGACGTCAACATTGGTAAATATTTAACGTTTACATAAGAACTTTACGTCAGTACTTCCCCGAAGGGCAGGAAGCGGAAAAACGTCTAATATTCTAACTTCCTCATTTGACCTGTCTGTCGAAAGTGAATGTTCTAAATCAAAAGCCCGCTTACATCGTCAATTGTTTAAATACGATCAAGACAGAATTATGTTTTATAAATGTTGAACGCTAAACGCGTTTAATGCTTTAAGGTTGGTGTTGTAAGTGGGCCTAACTATATAAGCTATTGTCAAAAACTGAGCACAGCGGGCACACAGCCAAACATGAGGCTGTTTTTTATTTTCTTAGAAAGAAACCTAAAAGTAGGTAGTTTGTGCGACCCGGGATTACCTAATCCTGGATCCTACGCTCAGCAACATGTGAGCACTAGACTAACTGAACTGTAAAAGCCTTTGACAGCTAGCTGTCAGATTCTTGGACTTTGGATAGCAGCGACATCTGAAGTGAGTAAGTGGCAGTTTTTATCTTCATTGGATAAAAGTTTATGTCCATGATTAGGAACACGAATTGAAAGTGTGCTTCGGATCGAGTGTTATAGACATACTACTTACATAATTAAATTCATAACCGAATGTATTTTTTTCCAGCTGAGCCTAGCGGTTTAGTTGAGAAAGCCAAGTTTAAGGCATGGACCGGCCGCAAGGGAATCTCCAAGGATGATGCTAAGCAACAGTACATCGACTTGGCCGCAAAATTGGCCCCCAAATACGCATAATTATATATTAGGACGCTTCTTAATTTTATATAAATTATTATCAATAAACGGTTCACACATTAATTAACTGTTGGTTTTTATTTGAATGCCTATTGTTTTACTATGAAAGTAATATTAATTGCAAACAAGTCTTCTGTTACTTATCTAAGAAGTTAGATACTCTTAACACAATAGGTTATGCATAATCAGCCTATAATGTTCCCACTGCTGGGATACAGCTTGACACAGGCCTCCTCTCTGTGAGAGGAAGTGGGCCGTAATCTACCACGCGGGCCCAGTGCGGGTTGGTAGATATCACATATCTTCGAATTTTAGGTTCTAGCTAGGACATGATATTTTCCTTCGCCGTTTTGAGAGCAGTTGTGTATGGTACCTACAGCACACCACAAGCCTCGTTTTGGCTATTATTATTATTACCCTAATCGGGTAAAATGAAAGTGCAGTAATGCTGTGACATGCCTCCAAATTATTTGCTCTTACGCAGTTGCATGTAAGAATTATGAAAGTGAAGAAAATGTGTAAAATTCATCTAGGTGGTCACGCAAACGCTAGAATTCGTTCTCTTTTATACACAAGAGATACAAAAAACCCAAAATTTCCATATTTTATTATTTCTGATAGATTACTTGAAGGTACTTTAGATTTCCTCCGAAGCATTTACGACGGGTACGGTCAACAGCACGACAGTGGTAAAAATCGTACTACGAAAACCACTCTTACTACCTACGACATAAAGGCGCTATAAACGTCGAATTGTTACCACTGATGTACTGACTCCCTTGTTGGCTCCACTGCCATTATATTTTTAATTATTTTGTACTGATGCAAACATATAAGAAAGTTGAAGCGGGTCCTGGAGAGAAAGTATCCTAAATGATGATGTTATCAATTTTCACACAAAGGAAACACAAGATTCACAAAAGTAAAACTGCATTCAAATAAGCTTGGAAAATCGCTTGCAAAATTCAGAGCTATTAAAATTAAATGAATGCGAGCAAAAACATAATAAAACGTAAAAATGACATTCCAGCCCACCCATCTGTCAGAATATTCCCTAAAACATCCCATTTCCATAATAAATTCCCAGTGTTCATAACCAAGGCCCATATATTCCCAACACAGTTCCCTTATTGCACAGTGCACTCCTGTCATTTCTTTTTGTCATGTCAATGTCAAACTCAATAATAAATGTCAAATCAAATAATTCAGGAGTGATTTCAGGCGACAAACTTTTTTGAGGTGAATACTTGTAGTTTTTACTGATCAAAGATAGGGATCATACGATAAGGATAACATTCGCATTACGTGGTTAATGATAGCCGATTCGTCACCACATTTTTTATTATTTTTATGCTCGTTTGAGTTGTGTTTGTTAGAAGTCTGTTAGCACGACCAGTTCCTAACGAGTTTTCGTGTCGAGCACACGCTTCTGTTTAACTGTAAGTTAGTGACGTGTATTTTTGATTGCAGTAGAAAACTATCTTGAAAGTACATCAATTTGTTCCATAATAATTTGAGACTTCATTTGTTTTCAATATAGCAATTAGAACTTTGTTTATGGATGGCATTCCTTTTTCGAATTTAAACTATTAAATAAGGTTAAGTGTCATTTTAGTCAGCCGGCTATAACGTTGTACCTCCAATACCTACGCTTGATTTACAACTGGTGTTTTAACAATATAATTTGTGTTTTTAGGTTAGTTAGCTGTTTCAACAATCAACAATCACCATGTCTCTCCAAGAAGTGAGTATTTTCATAAATTTATTTATTGTTCTAATGGTAAAACCAATCTTCAACTTTTTGTTTTTTCACTTGCTACAGTTTCCAGTTTGTCATTGTGAACAAACATTTTTATTTTTATTTTGTAGTGCTTGTAAGTAGTTTGCAGCTATGTGCTTCATGCATTAGTTAACAACTATTTCAGAAAGTGAAAAGTCATTTACCTACATTCATGAGGTGAAATAATTTAGAGAATAACTGGCAACTCGCTAGAATTCACAATATTTCTGTGTACCTATGTTAACATTTTTATTTAGATACTATACAAAGAATATGTCAGATTTATATTTGATCTATTTCATAATTGAATAGGGTAATGGTAGAAGAATGTTTTGTTTTATTTGCTTGGTATTAGATATGATGTAGGAACAACTATTTAACTTTGATGAATTTTGAAGGTGTTGTGAATGTGCTCTGCACTACTTGCGATGACATGATTGATACATTGTATAGGGAAATAATTAACAATTTTTCTGTTCTTGTTTGTTAGCTAAAATATGGCTTTGGAGACCAGTCTACCAGCCAGTTATTAGAAATCAAGTTTAATAGCAGTTACAGTAGCTAATATTGTTATCTCAAGTGAAAATAATAAATCATTGCCACCTAAAGAATGAGATAATAAATATATGAGATAGGTTGGTATCTATTTTTGCCTGACAAATGACTTTGGTTTGACTTTAAAAAATATTTCAATGTTGTTCACAAAAAAAAAATACAGTTTGGTTCACATTTCACACATAATTGACCACTTGAATTTTGTGTATCCTAGCACAATGTCAGCCAAGTAAAAATAAATGATTATTCTTGTCCAATAACTTTTTGTGATGATTTGGACTTGTTCGTAACCAATTGGACGAATAAGGAACAATATGGGGAAGACCTTTGCCCAGCAGTGGGACAATATGGGCTATAAGGAAAAAAAAATTAATACATTTTTTTTTGTTAAAATTATGTGTGCTCTTAGAGGTCACAGTGGTCATTAGGCTCTATAAATAGACTCCTCACACATTTTAATTTCCATGTTAGGTTTCATAAGAAATAATTGCAAGCACAATCATTATTTTGTTGTCGTTCAGACTGTGAAGGGTGTTATCAGCATTCTGTGATTACCTACATATTATTTACATAATATTAACCTTGGTGGTGACCTGTCAAGTGAATGACACAACCAAAACTATTTACACTGCCTTTCAAGTTTCAAGTTTACATTACATTTTCGAGACTTTTCCAGAACTTGTATGCATGTAAAAAAAAAACAAATAGCATTTTCTTAAAAACATACCTTATGTGTACTTAAGAAAAAAAAAATCTTGTAAGAATCTAAATAAAAAATACCATGGAGTAGAAAACAAACAAATCATCACGCCTGTAATTCCCGAAGGGTTAGTCAGAGGTATGTGTAAAAAATACAAATATAGTAGAAATACCCTACACATTCCTCCCTGTCTACCCGCAGGAATGTCGAAATTCAATTAAAACTTTGGTCAAAGTTTCGACATAGTGGGGGCCTCCCTTCTTCGTAGCACTTTTATCAAAGTGGTTGTGATCCTCATGTAGTTTTTTGTCTAGGGGCTCATGTGATTCGCCTCACGATTTCTCGCCACCTACTCCGATTTCTGGTATTTTTTGTGCACTCATACAAGGGATCACTCACTGCGGATTTACTTTGATCAGTCCATCTCATGGGTGAGCGTCCCCGTGGTCTAGAGGGGGTCTACTTAGTGGTAATTTCTTATTAGCAATTATTGTCAACAAAATAACAACATACACTTCCCTACTAAGTATTAGTTACTCATTGTCACAGTTCAAAGCAACTGCATGTGGATATTTGTAAACATAACTAGCTGGTATTGTGTTAGATTTACAAACTATTAAACAATTTACACTGACCTGAGGAACTGGGTTTTAATAATACACATTGTTAGTTCAGGGTTAGTCACTCAGATAATTATTTAGTGATACCCAACTCAGGTAAACCTTGGTTTACCTGAGTTGGGTATCACTAAAAAATTATCTTTACCATCAGTGCTGTTATAAAAGTTTGAAGCATTATTGCATCACTATTATAAAACAAAAAATAAATAAAAAGTGTTTTATATTCCTCTGTAATTTTGTCCCTGACTATTAATTAAATATCAATTAATAGGATTATATGGACTTAGAGGGTTGTATTGATGGTTTTATTGATTATAATTCTGTAGTCATATTTGTTACGATCGCAAATCATATTGTAATCAGCATACAACCTGACCCTGACTTAGCAAAAACCTAAGAAAATTAAATTTCGCGGGCTACCAGATAATTAAATAACAGAGGTCATAAATATTTAATTACCAATTAGCAAAGCGACACCTTAACATCATTAAATAATATGATTATACCTACAGCTTCATATCTTTTAAAAAGATTATACATACCAACTATTATTTATATTTTAGTTGGCCCCTTTTAAATTTCTTGTACCTACTGTCCCACTCACTACCGACTAGTAGTACCTACTCAGTGCTTCTCCTCCACATTTATTATGCGCACAGCTAAAGAATGGAACTCTGCTAGCGTCTGTGTTCCACGTATAATCCGTCAGCCTTCAAATCAGGAGTGAATAGGGATCTTCTGGGTTTGCTCATTCCATCATAGACCTCATCTATCGTTTTCCACCAGGCCAGATCGAGGACAAGAGCTGCAAAAAAAAATAAAAACTAGCAAAATCTGTACAGTCCTCCAGACTAACTTGTTCTATGACTAGCCTAGTCACTACGTCAATGCTTTCAAGAGATTTAGCCTAAGTACTCAGTGTTAGCTTTTTGCAGAATAATCTATGTTTGCCAAGACTAACATGACTGCTAAAGCACATGTATTCTTTGACAAACACAATTCGTGTTTGTCAAAGAATTAAGTGGCACATAAATACTATTTATTTTTTAGACATGACAGTAAGTCCCCTTAACAAATATTATATAAACTTAATTCACACAAAAACTTGGCAAGTCATTAAGTATTTACTTTATCTTGCTGTTAGCTATTAGTCATTCGAGGTTCTTTGAGTCGTTACGGGTCATCGGAAGCCCGAAAGTCTGACAACCAGCGGGGTAATTTATCAGTAAAATGGGTTTCATTTTTACAGTTCAACAACATTCATTTCATTATTTTCGTTGTTGACCAGACATATTTTTCGAACATATGAATCAATGGATTAGGATTTTCTGTCAAAATGATTTTGATTGACATTGACAGTGTGTTACGCAATTAGGGTGCGTAGTTCGCATTGCATTTTCAACTCTGAGGGTTGAGCCGAGCATTGAGAATGCAACAGCGCGCAACCCTGCGCGTCAAAAAACCACACTTGAATTTTCAACTGTCGGCGCTAAGTGCGTTAAAAATTCAGTTCGCGAAAAATGCCAAAATGCGAACCTGGGTTTACTGTCATTGTAGTTTAGGTAGACGTAGCTAGTCATTAAACAAATTAATCATTCATCAAGTTCATTATCTTTTTACATACGCCAGTAAATCTATGAATATGCGTATTATTATGCTAGACAAAGTTTTCGACACGTCATCGCTAGAAAACAAACAGGTAGTACGATAGGCCGCTCGTCCGGGGTAATAAAACTAGTATAATTTAATCTGCCTATAATGTTCCCAACTGCTGGGACAGAAGCAGGCCTCCTCTCAGAGAGAGGGAGTGGGCCGTAATCCACCACGCGAGCCCAGTGCGGGTTGGTAGATGTCACATATCTTCGAATTTTTGTTTCTAGGACATAAACTAAACTAGTTGAAGTCAATGGCAAAGTCGAACCATTTTATTCAAGTAAGGGCTGATTTTTCCAACGCCAGATAATTTTATCTGAGGATCAATTTTGAATTTTTGACAGTTCTTCCATACAAAATCTGCCAAGATGTCAATTTTAAACCACGAATAAAAATTATCTGTCGATTGAAAAATCAGCCCTAAGTAAGCTCAAGGGCAAAGTGTTACCACAGACGATCAGCCTGCTGAACAAAGTTCATTGTCCATAATGGGATTGCCCGTAATAGCCGTGGCCATGACCCCATAGCCATTTATTTATTACGTTTAAAGTAAATGGCCTTCAATCGGATATGTATATGCGGCAAAATGGGAATTTCCTATTTCGTTTATAATATTGTTTAGGACAGCGATTTCTCTATTGTGGTGAGGCCACGGCAAACCACAATATTATTCCACACGGAGGTTTTAGTCAGCAAGGTATTATTACTGCGAACTTGACACCCAATAGATATACGTAGGTAAACAATGTAATGAAGTAATCTGCATTCGCGATTGATTTGCCTAAAATAAATATGAGTTTATGGAAAAATAACTTTAATTCTTACACAAGAAAGTTCAGTTTACGCTACAACTTCAATGGAAAAATAACTATAATTCTTACACAACAAAGTTCAGTTTACGCTGCAACTTAAACATTTTAATAACTTTTTCAATAGTGCTAGTCACTCTGAAATCAACTTAATAATAATTAAAATAAAGTTGATATTTGTTTAACTTGAAATAACATCAATAGACTAGGTAGGTATATACATTGAGAGCGAATTTGACCAATGAATTTGATCGGTATCTGCACATAACGGCGTTCGAGAGCTTTAGTGTCCACAACCATGATGACACTGACAGCTTTTGAATGCAGTTCAGGGGGCCTAAAAAGGCCACGTTGGCAGAATCATAATAGGATAATAATTATGAATCATATTAAAAATCGTAAAATGGTCACAAACTGACTATTCATAATAATGATCTGTGTGCAATTCAGTTATCACAATAAAATAACATTTAAACTGTAGAAATAAAAAATTAAAAACCAATTTGATTAATAAAAACTGTAATGAAAAATTTACCGATAAAATTACGGTTTTTATTTTTTTCATGCGGCAATGTTTACACCAAATATGAAATGAAATTTTACGAAAATTAGAGGAATTGCTAATGATCTGCTGGCAATTCAGGAAATGAATAGCAGAGGTATTGCTTAAATAAAGTGGCCTTTTTAGGCCCCAAGATGTGCTGGATCGCGTTCAGTTTCATTGGTGAAATTCGCCAACAAATTCGCAAAATATAAAATCACCTCTTTGCTAATGTAAGCAGAAACTACAGAACGCCACAAAATAAAGTTTTATTCTTATGAAGTCTATCGTTAACATGTCCAAAACAGACGTCCACGGTCCAGGTTCAGTACTTAGGTGTAGTGTTATATCAAGTGTATCTTTGTTTCCAGCAATTCGACAAGGCCGCCGGAGAAATTAAGAAGCTGAAGTCCCTTCCCAGCGACGCTGACCTCCTCGAGCTGTATGCCTACTTCAAGCAGGCTACCGTCGGAGACTCTGACCCCTCAAGTGAGTAGCACATCTCAATACCTAAGGTGAAGTGAGCTTGAAGTGCTAATAATGTCAATAGTATCATCATTTTGAATGGCAGCTGACTTCAAGCAGTCCAAAGTCACTTCATCTTAGTTTTCGCGGTGAGATTTTTGCAGAATAGATCGACTGACGACCTACATCATTCATTTTGTTTGTTATCTCAAGCCTGCTCTCTGGCTAATAGTTTTACGTTGGCATGACCCATTGTTGAATAGTTTATGGTACTGTTAGAACAGAAACCGGCATGTCCTAGAACCAAAAATTCGAAGACATCTACCAACCCGCAGTGGGCCTGCGTGGTGGATTATGGCCTACTCCCTCTCATCGAGAGGTGGCCTGTGTGTGCAGTGGGAACATTATAGGCTGCTTATGCTAGGCATATGATGATTCCCTGTGTTTAGTTTTCTTCGCAGTGAGTCTAAATAATGGACTGTTTTGTCAGTGGGCAGGCGACACAAGTGATAAACCTTTTAGTAACTTTATTAATAACAAAATCATATGTATTATACTCACTCGTATTAGTCGTATTGTAGTATGTAAATCTTTAAACGGTATTTATACGCTTCGTTTCGCTCTGATAAGTGTGCAGCGTACCTTATACACAATTCGTTATGTTGTAGAAGTTTGTATTTATTCCACTATCATTTTATAATTCTTATGTTATGGTATGCTAAAATTATATTTAAAAGAATCATTGAATAATCTACGTGTAGGGGAAAACTATTGTCTATTATCAATTAAGTATTAATAGTTTTAACTTTTAACAAATTTCCTGTTGCTGTCGGGATTAGACGTTCATGTACGTCCAAGTATTAATATTTATTGCAATAAATAACGCAAAATGTAGGTAATTATAATTCTATAATTATTAAACTAGAGTCAGGTATCGTAAAGACAAATCACAGCACAGCGAGTTGTGCCGGTTTTCTTCACAAATGTTTAGTGTTTTAGTTATCGTTCATGTTATTGCAAAAGAACTAGTACACACGATTCAAACTTTGTGGTGGCTCGTAACAGTCTGAACACGAGGCGAGTCGCTGCGCAGTAATAAATTCACCTGTCAGCGGGGGTGAGGGATGAGGTCCTGCGCAGCGAGTAGCGCACTTCAGAGCCGCCATGAAGTTTGAATCGGGCTGTATATGAAGTGTATATATTTTTATCGTATAAATAAATCGATTCGTTTATCGAACTGTTCAAAGGACTATATTTTTGTGTCGACAAACGTTAAAGATTTAGTACTATTTTCGGTATCATGTAAGTCTAAGTAGAATTATATGAAACGTGCTAAAATCTCAGACCGCAATGTGATAGCGCTTTTTGATAGCAGTAAAAATAAAATCCTTGGACTTTATACCTATTACCTGACTTAACGATGTGGGTAAATTATGACTAACGTATGAGCTGGGGTACCAGACATTTATTTACATAGTTACGTATAATTAGCCAATTAACTATACAAGGAGAGTGTTGTTATTGCGCTAACACCTTATACATGGTAAATACCTAGGATTTGTTCACTTACAGTAACTAATGATAGAATAGTTGGAAAATGCGATAACGCAGTGTTGATTAGGTATACTCTGTTCAGCTTATCAAACAATCAATTAAAGCTAATGTGTTTGTTTAAATCATTCACTTATTACAACAAACTCACTCTCACGATTTTTTTCTCTCTTATTCACGATTGTTACAACAAATGTTTACTTACCACCTAAGCATATACATTGTGGAATGCAATAAATGATTGACTATTGAGTATCACGTAATTGGGTTTAAACATGTTACACGGCTCACTCCATGCTAATTGGAATGGCTTGAAATTCTATCAGGATGAATGATTTTGAAGATTTGACTAAGTACATAGTACCGCAGAAAAATTACTCGACAGATCAGAGTTGTGGTTTAAATCTTATTATTTAGACTAGTGTTTAAGTTTGTTTGCAAAGTTATATCTACAACTTTTTTGGCGATTCAATCTAAAAATTATGAACAACCAACACTGCAGTGGATGGAAAATCCTGGCTTTTTATAAGGCTTAGTTTACGAAGGTAATTTGAATTTTATGACCGCCAAGTCTATTAACGACGGAATAGAACAGAAGCGCTATTATTTTTAACTTTTGCCAAACTAATATGCCAGCCATATCTGTATAAAAATCTCGTCTACCTAATAATTATCATGAATATGTTAGTTTCATAACCTGCCTAGACGTAATGGACGTTTCGTGTGTCTAATGGAAGCATTCCGTGATCGGTTGCTGAACAAACATACATATTGCATGGGAATACTGAATTTAATCCATTAACCTGATTCAGCCCCTACGCTAAGTGGGATGTTTTTTATGTTATTGTGTATGAATTTGGTTCGAATGAGGCAGCGTTTTTGTTGTAAAACAGTAAAAGCGACACCTCATTTGAGCCAAACTAACTGAAATCAAGTTCATTTAACCACAGTCTTCTAGTTAACTGGGGTTTTTAATAATAAATTCTTGCATAATTTCTAGGCAGGCGGATTCAATACTAATAGATGTTTTGAGACAAAATGTTTACTTAGTTTTAGTAAAAATAAATTGTTATACTAAGTTTTGTACCTATACGGTGGATACAATGTTATGGAACAAAGGTTGTTGACAATAAAATGGTTCCTTGTCCGTGTATACATCTTTTTAGGGCTGACTGTACTATAGGTACCTAGGCAACCTTAGAATGGACAGTGATTTTCCTGGATATAAAATGGGACTGTCGTTGATGCAAATATTATGTATACACTACAATACAGTGATGTTATCATGTTGTTCCACCGGGACATTTTTAATGAAAGAAAATTAAATTAAGCACAGATGCAGATTAGTTATTTTCTAGATTTATCTATGACAATGTGACGTATTATAGTTGCCTGATGGCCTTAACCAGAGGACCTCAATAGTTATGCTCCCGCGTCTGTCACACAGTCTATTGTTTCATGCGAAGAATAATTACATAATTACAGTAACCTCTTGAATAATTGTGTGAAAATCAAAACAAGTCCTTTGTATGGTAATCGAGTTAGATGACTGTCCGTATTTGCAGGACTGATTGTGGTGTGCTCCTTGACTGGGAATTAACACCTCTGATCAAGTAGCTGAAGTTTATATCGAGTGGTTTTGCACCTTGAAAATTCCAAATATTTATAATCAATTTAAACCATGTGTAGAAAGCTTGGAAGATAGTCAAATGATATTGATGCCTTTAAGATAAAATAAATGTTTCGAACATACCTTTTTTTAAACCGTACGATACGAAATACAAGGCTCACGGCAGAATGGCCTACCCGTTGCTTTCTTGGTAAAATTTAAAGCGACCCGGTTTTATGAGTACGTTACCGTACTCTGTTTGCTTGTATATGGCTTATTTAGGTCCTGTTATAATGTGACAAAACAAAACTGGACAGCCAATACACGAACGCGACGAAGAATCCGATTCGATTTGTGCATCATAATGATTTGCATAATAATGTGGAATAGGCTATTTTCCTAAAAAATATTTATTATATTTAGTCCGTCAGTTAGATTATCAAAAAATATTGAACCCCTATTTTTTCTTTTGTCAATTATATAAAAAATTATGAAGATATCCCCCGTTAAAGTTCCGCGTGACGTCACGACCCCCCACTCCCAAATTTTGACGCGCTTTATCTTTGTTTTTTCGATAATCTAACTGACGGACTAAATATAATAATTATTTTTTTACCCAGGCAACTACCCTATTATTTGTAAATTAACTGCCTCTTTGATCTAGTGGTCACAAGTGCTACTGCTGAGCATGGTCCTGGTTTCGATTCCCAGGTCGGACAAAGTGTAATTATTGGGTTTTTCCATCGGCCGTTTCTCAGTAGCAGGACTGAGTTGATAATAGGCTCGCCCCCTATGACATGGGACTTAAGGCTGCAGACAGCCGCGACGCGACGGCGGGAAGCGATTATGGTAGAGCAATTTCCATGAAGTTTTCATAATTGTTCTAATAGAGCGGAAGCCTTTAAACATAACTGGAGAGTCTGGAGAAATGTGGGTGTACTATAGATGCCCCTTGGGGGATGTTATGTTATTTGTACATTGTTGCATGGTCATCAATAATTAGAAAAGGGCACGTCGTCGTGACTTGTGAATGGATGGCATTTGAAATTCAATTCAGTTTTCAAATTCGTGTCTATTTAAAATAGCTAATTTGACGTTTTGTTTTTCCAAAACAGTACTACCTGATAATTTTATCCGACGAATAATTTTGAATGTTTGACAGTTCTTCCATGCAGAATTTGTCAGACGTCAATTTTATTCTACGAATAAGAATTATCTGTCGATTGAACAATCAGCCCTTAATAAAATCAAAATAACTACAAACAAATAAATCAATCATGTCCTAAATCCGTTTATCATTTATCTACTAATCAATTTACACAATCATTGAAAGTAATAAATCACGATTTAATATGTGCCTTGAATGACTCAATCCTTGATAAGAAAGGACATGAGGTGACACGCGCAACTAATTAGAATATTTGTAAAGGCTGGGCAGATTGCATCAATCAATTTCCTAATTATGTTAGGGTCGGCTTCCAGTCTAACCAGATGCAGTTGAATTCCAGTATCTACATGGAGTGACTGCCTAAGTGACCTCCACAACCCAGTTACTGGGTAACACGACACGCCTTGGCAAGACTGGTTGTCAGACTTTTGCGCTTCTGGCTACCCGTAACGACTGTCAAAGATCTACGAATGACAGCTGGGACAAACGGATTCACGTGCTTTCCGAGCCACGGAAGGGTCTCGATAATATTATGATGTAATGTTTGATCACCCATTCCCCAACCAACCGCCGCAAGCGTAGCTTAACTTTTGATCGACCCGTGCGGCTGTTCTTACTTAGCCACGAGCCCCTCTCCTATTTAGGTTGAATCAATTGATATGAATTGCGTGAAATTGTATCAGAAACTTTATCTACACTTCCTACCACGGCCAGTCACCAATACCTAGGATATACAACTGCAATAGATTTTAAATTCTAGAAGCATGAAAATAGGGTTTAAATTCTATCAAAGTCATCTTGTTATTCACTGCTTGAATATTGTCGTGGCATGATGATATTTTTTTTCTTAAGATAATAATGTACTAGTTTTCTTTTGTAAAGATAAGCAGCAATGAGCACTTGATGTTTATAAATCGTGATTACTTTTCTTTTTCAACAAAATACTACGTGATCTAAGCTGGATTCCTTATTTACCAAAGACATTAAATTATTTACTTGTTAGTTAAATTCTTGCTTTATAATACAATTATTCAACGTAGCGTAGCTGCGGAATGTCATTAAACCGTCATTGAAATGACAATTATTTGGAGCACGACTTTTATTAGTCTTGTACCTATAAAGTACTTCCTAATTCCATGTGTTGTACCTATAAAGTACTTCCTAATTCCATGTGTTATACCTATAAAATACTTACCAATTCCATATCTTGTAAATATGTCTATTGACATCACCACTGTACAATGACAACGATGACAACTAAAGAATTTCTCGAGCCTACGTTACAATAGTATTTACTATAACACCACTAAAGTGTGAATAGAACGTAAATTTAGCGTCCATTTTGATAACCTTTGACCGACTCAATCGTTAATAGGAAGATAAACGAAACACCTCAGAAATTCTCATTTACAATAATGTATGTTAGTTTTTAACAAAGAGATTTAAGATCGTAAATAATTTAATGTCTTTGGTTTTTAAAGTCTTTATAAGGGCCAAAGTTGCCTGAAAATAAATTAATTATTATTATTTAGCACAGCTCTGTGAAGTATTTGCAATGATCGGCTTCTTTTCTTAAAACAACGCACTCATTTATTATTATTTTTTATTTACAGAGGCCCCCGGCTTCCTGGACCTGAAAGGCAAGGCCAAGTTCGAGGCCTGGAGCAAGCAGCGTGGTCTGTCAAAGGAAGACGCACAGAGGGCGTACGTCGCGAAGGCCGAGAAACTCGTTGCCTCCATCGGCCTCCAGTAAATAACTTTAATCTGACTGACATTAGCATATTATGTAATTTAAAATCAGTGTGAAATTTTTATATATGAAAAAAAAAAACAACTTTACTATTTTTGGTATTCAAATCATGGAAAATTGCGTCGGACTGGTTTGTAAACGAACTTTTCTGGCATGGAGCGGAACGAACGGGGTTGAGTTTGTTTAGACGCGTTTTTATTTCGGTTAAAGTTTAGTTAGCTCTCTCACGAATAAAATGTACTTGCATTTATTTAATTTACACGAAAGTATCACCATCTTATTCGTTCAACTATCCTTTTCACCGGCCTGTAATTCAACAGCGTAGAATGCTGGATTTTTTCAGGCAAATCAAATACCGCTGTCGTAATAAACTTAATATGCAGCACAATTTTCACAAAGTATTCCTTAAATGTCATCTTAAGGCCGTCCGTCTCATGAAATCATTATTTATTACTTCGGTTTAGGCACAACTAGCTAGTAATTAGGCGTTAACATCACATAATGTAAGGATACAAAATATACCTCTGTTCAATCATTCGACTCTTCCGTACTTTTTGGTAAGCGGTGCTGATTCTGATTCTTGTTGTCTTGTATTTAGCATTTATGTTGAAAAAGATTTTTTTATACATGAAATATATCCGTTGGTTACTGATTTTTGTGTTTTATTTTATTCCTGGTTCTGCAAGTCGAAATCTGCATAGACATACATTACATTCAATTCATAAAACTTACGCTGTACCTACACTGAAGTAATAACGCAATAGGGTTATTTTGGCGCGTGACCAAAATCGGAACTAAAGCCGCCATCTTGTTTTTAGGGTTCGGTACCTCAAAAGGAAAAACGGAACCCTTATAAGATCACTTCGTTGTCCGTCTGTCAAGACTCGTTTTCACAGGAACACGTGGAGTTATCAAGTTGAAATTAATATCAAATATCCAGAGCTGCAATCCCTCGAAGCAGTAAAAAAATTAAACTTCTAAGTCAAGGCCATCAAAAGAGACGGGCGTTTATGTTCGCATATTTTGACACTCTCAAAGGAATCAAAACCCGTTGACCTAGAATCATGAAATTTAGCAAGAAGCAATGTCATGTAGCACAGGTAAAGGAAACAATCCGAAACCGTAAATTTGTAGTTACATATTTGTACGGAACCCTTGGTGCGCGAGTTCGACTCGCCCTTGACCGGTTTTTTTTAATGCGTTTCAAGTGACTTCACAATCAATTTCAAAATATTGTATCATTCAATTGACTCGTGATATCACGATGACTATCATTTTGGTACCGTAGGATTTGATTTCTAATATTAGGTCTTTACCTATGAAATTGGAGATTTGTATGGTAATTTTAAAATATAAAAATTTTGGTAATTTTTTTATTTCAGCTAATCAAATTACTGGCCCAAATTATCTATACAATTTTGCCATTTTGATGGCAGTTTGTTTATCCCTTTACTGTAGAAGGTTGCCGGACGGGAGGCGATGAAGTTAGCGAAAGCGTTTTGTACTGCCTCTAGGGTGTTGAATTTTTTCCCACTTAAAAATTGTCTAAATTTTGAAAAAAGTAGAAATCTGTTGGGGCAAGGTCCGGTGAGTACGGTGGGTGACGGAGAGCTTCCAGCTGTAACTTGTAGCTTTGCGATGGTCTGTCGTGAAGTGTGGGCTCGCGCGTTGTCGTGGAGAAGCAGTGGGGAAGAGAGATTGACCAGTTTTGGTTGTTGAATTGCGAGCTTCTCCATCATTGTTTGCAATTATTGGCAATAGACATCTGCCGTCACTGTTGTGCCATCTGGTAAGAAGCTGTGATGTACAAGTCCGGCACTGGTCCACCAGACTGTCACCATCATCTTCCTATGAGTAATCTTTTATTTAGCTCACTGATTATGTGTTGTACCCAGGTCCACCCACTAAGACGAACGCTTACGGTTGTCGTACAGGATCCACTTTTCATCGCAGGTAACAATTTGATTATGAATTCCCTCGTTTCTATGCCGATTCAGTAGTGCTATGCATGCTTCGATGCGTAAATCTCGCTGTTGGTCGCTTAGTTCGTGTGGCACCCACTTATCTAGCTTTTTTATCTTTCCGATTTGACGCAAGTGCTTCAATCTTGTTTTGACACTAACTCCAAGGCCCGCAGCAAGCTCAGCCGTAGATTGAGTTGGATCCGCTTCCACTATCGCCTTCAATTCGTCGTTGGCGACAATGGTTACCGGCCGACCGCGAGGCTCGTTCTTCAACTCAAATTTCCAGATTTAAACGATTGAACCAATAATGGACCGTGTTTATGCAAGCAGTGTTACGCCCGTACACGTCGTTAATGTTTCGTGTTGTGTGCGCAGCGGTATTTCCACGTAGGAACTCATATTCGAAAATTGTACGAATTTTCAGTTTATCCATGGCGCCAAAAACTACCACAATGTCACAAAAACAAAAAACTATCTAAAAACAAATGACTGAATTTGAAATTAAATTAACACTTCTTTCGAATAAAATTTATTTGAATTTCAAATTGCGCGCCAATCCACAGATAATTAAATCTGAAAATGCTGGTTATAGAATCTCCAATTACATAGGCAAAGACCTATTACATAATATCTAGTCATTCAGTTGATGCTATCAAGATTAGGTACTATCATTTACCGTAGGATTTGATTTTTAATATTTATCTATTGAATCTGATTTGTCCAACAAACAACAAGACAAATTGGACAAATTTGTCCGTGGTCGATGGCAATGGAAAAATAATGATACAGTAATCTTAATCCGCTTTAGATAAGATATCTACTATCATCAACCATGATCTTCATAATATCATATCCTAAAATGCAGGGTACTACTGCTAACCCTGTTTGTGGATCATGATCTAACTATGCAGTAATAAGTGACGAGACGACTAGAGAACCTCCTTTGTCAAGTGGTCTCAAGAGCTACTGTTGAGCATGAGGTCTTGGCTTCGATTCCCAAGTCGGTCAAATTGTGTTTTTTTCACAGATTTCTGAGTATCTGCCGGGAGTCTGGATTTGTACCTGGTTGATGGAAATAAGCTCGGTCCCTTTCACAGACTTAAACATAACTGACGATAAAGCCTCGAATACACTTCGGGACCAATGGAGTGACACGTTGCAGACCATAGCCCTTGACAACTACGTGAATGTCCCGAGAGACCCTAGTTTTTGAGATATAAATGTGGCCGTGCTGGGGAGACTCTCCAGATCGGCCACCTATAAACGCTTACATTTTTTGAACCCGTGACCGACAAATTTTGGTATTTGGCGACAAATTTCGACTAATTAGCGACAATTTTTTTGTGTTATCAAAATTAAAATCCCTGATAGTGGCCCTGCCAGAGTCAGTGACATCTTCATTGCGATTATTCCAAGCCCCTGTGTCTAATCGAATAGTAGGCGTCATTTTGTTATCTTTTCCTACACTGTCTTCTCTGCAGGGTAATCGCGTAACACACTACCAGTAAAAATGGTTTTCATTTTGACAGTTCAATAACATTCATTGCGTTGTTTACGTTGTTGAGCAGACACATTTTTCGAACATACGAAGCAATGGATTAGCAATATCCTTCAAAATGATTCAGATTGTGATTGATAGTGTGTTACGCAATTAGGACTCAAGTAAAAGTAGCTTTGTTTGCTATAAATTATTGCTTGACTAATCATTATGATTTATTAAACGTCGTGAGCAAGTGTGGTGATCAATGTTCGTGCCTACTCTGTATGAGAGAGAGGCATCTCCCCTGCAGGAGGACAATAAAAAAGCTGGTATTGTTACGATTTATTAATTACTCGCATTGTCCGTATTCGTCCAGCGGTTAGCGAGCAACTCACTTAAACTAGCGGGTTGCATTTCAATTTTCAGTAGGCGCTATGCCAAAAGTCGTCAGCAGAGTATGATGGTTCATACTCTGCTGATATGCCTAGCCTTGTCCCAACTATGTTGGGGTCGGCTTCCAGTAACCCAAACGAAGCTGAATACCAGTATTTTACATGGAGCGACTGCCTATCTGACCTCTGCAACCCAGTTACTGGGTAATACGCAAGCAAACTTTTGGCATAGTCTTACCAAGGGGTATCCCTTGGTAAGACTATGCCAAAAGTTTGCTTAACTAACTGGAAAAGCTACTGAAAAACTAAGGTATTCCTAAGTATACCGACGGAATACCTAGTCTTGCCATAAATATTGTCACGAAGAGAAAAAAAAAAATTTATTGCAAATAATATTTATTACTTTTACAGTGTGTTAGTTTAATACATACATATAAAACAATTTAAAATATAAAAAGCTATTCGAAGTGGTCTCCATTGGCTGCAATACAGTCCTTTAAACGTTGACGCCAGTTAACAATAGAAGCATGCACTCTTTCAATGGGAAAATTCTTCACTGCACATCGTATGTATTGTTTTAGGGACTCCAAATTATCATGGCGTTTAGAGCAAGCCGTACTCTCTAAAACTGACCATAAATCATAATCCAGCGGATTAAGATCGGGACGAGACGACAGCCAGTCTTCAGCTCTGATGAAGTCCGAAATGTTCACTTCCAACCAAGACTGCGTGAACCGAGCTTTATGATCCGGCGCCGAGTCTTGTTGGGAGGACCATACTTGGTTATTGAACATGGTGTTGTTAAGGGGCTTAACTACCTTCTCAAGAATGGTATCTTGATACACTTGTGCCGATGTTTTGATACCTTTTTCACAAAAATATGGCTCAGTCACTCCTTCATAGCTAACACCCCACCAAACCATCACTGAAGTCGGATAATGCCCATGTTGCACTCTGTCGACTAATTGGAAAGCTTCCTTAGAGCTTTGAGCATAAATACGGTCATTTTGTTTGTTAAAATGTTGCTCAATTGTAAAGATTTTCTCATCCGGAATCAAATTTTTTCTGTGACCTCCCTTTGCGTACCGCTTCAGTAGTTGTTTCGATTTTACCACCCTATTCTTTTTTAAAAAGGCTGCAAGTCATCTTTTAAAATACGCGACATGGTTCTGGGTGCTATCTTCATCTCCCGAGATAAAATCTTTTGCTTTCGGACAGGATTTCTTCGAATTCTTTCTCTCTTCTTTCTTTCTTTCTTGCTTTGACCACCTTTTTCGTACGAACAGTACGTGGACGGCCAGATCTTTTTCTGTCACAAACAGAGGAGGTCTCATTGTATCTATTAATAGCCCGGTACACAAACATTTGACTAATACCAAGCGTATGGAGAGTTTTAAAAATTGCATTTGGCTCCATACCAACTTTGTGTAATGCAATCACAGCGATTCGGTTCTCTTTATCACCCCACTCCATTTTAATATCGCAAAATATTGTACAATGTATTGGCGCCAAAATTAGATTACAAAATAAAACACCACTACATAATAGACAGATATAATTATTAACAGAAGTACGAAACTAAACATCACAATTTACAGAAGTAGAAAAGGTACAACAATACAAAACTTTAATGTAAATAACCAATGATACCACAAGCTATGGCTGGTCCAGATGTGCCAGTGAGGGCACTGTCCTCCGTGCTGGCACGTCCATAGTCATCCTCGCCTTTAGAGATGGCTAGAGAGCGACCGACTACGGACCGCGGGCCGGCGAGCGAAATGAGGTGGTCAATGAGACGTACTGTCAATGGTCCTTCCTCTGCTTTGATGTTGCCAAGGTCGCCGACGTGGCGGATGTGGTCGCGCGGACCGCCGTGGCGACCCTGGGGAGGAGAGCAAAAATTTGATATTTAGCACTAGGTGTGTTGTAAAACTTGGGGTCGCCCCTTAGCCATGGGTTAGTACTCGCTTACTTCTAGCAGGGGTTTTGTACTCGTTTACTTCTAGCAGGAAAGCTTGATTGTTTTGACAGAATTTTAGCCTTTCCGAGCTAAACCTACCTGGGATAAGTAATAACTAATTACTTATCCCAGGTGGGTGTTAGAATAGGCGACAGTAGCGCCCTCTAGTCTAAAAACTAACTTAGTGTTAGTCTGCTGTGATGATCATTGGGCAACCGTTCTGAATAGACAACCCGGTATTTAGAATAGTCATCCGTTGACCATTAACCATTCAACCTAAAACCATACTAACATAAAATGCAAGGAAATGCGGCCCGATCTCCTTGCAGTTATCCTTGACGGCTCCAGACTGGTGCACATGGATGCCGTGCAGCCCAGCAGCCAGGCCGGTGATGTTGCCTTCGATGGTAACGGGCCCGTTCGGTACCAGCTGCGTGAAGATCAGGTCACCTTCCACTCCTGACTCCTCGTCGGCTTGCAGGTGGACTATCGCTTGGAGGCCTGGCGATCTTTGTGGCTGGGAAAATAAAAAATAATGGCGTTAAAAACACTTAATTTCGAACCTATAATTTGAACCTTGTACTTAATGTGATTATTGCCTGTTGTAGTTGCCTTGTGAATAAATAAATAAATAAATTTATTATTAAGTTTATTACGGGTTTATTAAGCATTTTTAGTAGTGCCATCCCGCCTAACGTTGCCTACGATATGTATGGAGTTATCATCATTGAAAACTAACTTGATTGATAAAGTTAATTGAAGCAATAAATCCCTACCATAATAATATATTCCCGACCGATTTAAGTCACGGTGGCCCACCTCAATGGAGATTAGTTTACTCTGATAGTTCGATGGGACGGCAATCCGACACGACCGGGGAGAGATCAGGCGCAAGACCAACGGCTTGACGTGCTATCCGAGGCACGGGGGCTTCACACCACTAACTTCCAAATTACGGCCTGTTACTGAGACATTCAAACCCCCAATAACAAATTTGCCCGACTCGGGAATCGAACCCACCCAGCAGTCGACGTCTTTCGGCTGAAATGATGATGATGATGCTGGATCGAAAAGTGTAGTGCGTTTTTCGCCTAGTTAACTCACTAAATTCATTTTCATAGATCATAAATATACCTAAGTTTTTTTTAATAATAAGCATGTCTTCACATTGCGTGTTCGTAATGGATGCCATGCCGTGTCGAATCCGGCGACGAACATCAAGGACTTATTTAATTACTCACTAATGTCAATGGGTTATACGGTTTGCCTACAGGATTCGAGTTTTTACCTATTTTTAGTTACGATATTTTTTAATTACTTACTACCTGTATAATATTTAGGCGTATTTTTAGACTATTTGGCGCACCGTCCTAAAAACTTAAAAGGTTCACAAATTTTATTTAAGTAAGCATAACCAAGGCAATTTCTAAGAGCTCTCGAGATCGCACATTTAATGTCTATTGGTGCAGATTAGATGTTTGATAAGAAATTGAATAAATTGAAAGGCCAAACAAGATACACATGCATAATAACATCGTATCCATGCGACATGAAAACCCATGGCGTTGAAATTTTTCAAAGTTTATTAAAAAAAAAAGCTGTGCGCTGATGTCCTTGCCATACAACAATCAAGAGAAGTGGTGTTTTAGGGACCCATTTTTTGTTCATGCGGCAAAAAGAAGCAGATAAAAAACGACTGCTACCTATTTTTCTTATTAAAACAAAGATGGTAATGTCTGCGTGTATGATAGCTACATATTATTATGTAATCGTACATAATTGATTGTCAGGCTGCGTGGCACTGATTACTTAATACTACGGTTACTACGTTTCATGGTGAATGCTCAGCTGATCGTTGCAGCTGATAGCTGATTTCATGAGCGCCTCGTGGGTATATTTAGGTCCTAGAAACAATTGACATTATACAACTTTGGTGACGTTTCCAGATGATGATGTCGTCGGTCCACCAAGCTGTCCTGGTGGTCTCCCATCTGACTGAGGCGAAAAAACTGTAGTTTATATAAAAATCAGCCCAAAAACAGACACGATGATTCCAATTGCTTAAAAAACTTCTGGCCTGATTTTCTTTTGTCTCGTGGATGCTTTTACTGATACAAATCTTACATACAAAGAGCCGAAATATTTTAGATGTAGACCCTATAAAATTTTTATTCGAGCGGGAATTTAATCTGCCAGAAAAGTTGAATCATTGTGCTCTTTCACACCCGTGACAGCAAGCATAGAATCTAACAATAAATCAAACACTAATTTATCAAAACGTCAAGTGCATAGCTTTATTATAAACAAACTAAACAATAAATGTACCAATTACATAATCATAATCATTATTCTATTCGAATAACCAATCAGAATGCCATAATCATTCTATTCGAATATAATAATCCGTTGGCAATTAAATAACGCGCGTTATAACCAAAACTTTTTGTTATAGACTTTTTGCAAGCTCCATTTATGTCATGTTCACTTCCGTGATATCTGATGATTATTGTCTGTGATTATCACGAATTACTATACGATGTTTTTGTTGGTTAACGATCTGTTATTAATGTTGTTAAATATTTACTATTAATGTTCAATGAACAGGTTGTAATATGATCATTAATAATCATAATTAAGTTTAGACAAATAACCTTTTCATGCTATGAGGGGTAAAACACGGTATTAAGTAGTTACGAGTAGATACCTATCGGAGCCTACCTACATAGTTAGGTCCAATTATGTTGGGGTCGGCTTCCAGTCTAACTAGATGCAGCTGAATACCGGTATTTTACAAGGAACAACTGCCTATCTGACCTCCACAACCCAGTTACTGCGTAATACGATACCCCTTGGTAAGACTGGTTTTCAAACTTTCGGGCTTCTGACGACCCCTAACGATTGTCAAAGATCCACGAATGACTGCCTGGACCAACGTCTTAACGAGCTTTCCGAGGTACGGAGGGGTATTGGTATGTAAAGATGGTCACCTATTCACGGACCTATCGCGGTAAACGAAGCTTAACTTGATCGATCGTATCGCCGTGCG
The DNA here is from genome assembly GCA_947507525.1 of Apamea epomidion. Lineage (NCBI taxonomy): Eukaryota > Metazoa > Arthropoda > Insecta > Lepidoptera > Noctuidae > Apamea > Apamea epomidion. The sequence goes on from OX382234.1 coordinate 2,695,115, forward strand.
GGTGTTATTACTTAGCCCCTTGGTAAGTACTATATACTACTAAGTTAATCAATTTATTTTTTGTTGTAATGTTTTATTGATATATCAATCATTTATATATGGTGCTTACTTACTACCGTTTATTTTTTTTTATTTTTATGAGTAAGTACATATTTACACTTAATTAGTAAGTAGATGCTTAAGTCTATAGGTGGTAGCAAGTCGATGCGTAAGCTTTACAACATATACAAGTATGTTACTATTTGTAAAAGTATGTGGTGTGCATGTTTTGTGTCTTTAGACTTTCCCGAGAGAACTTTAAATTCTGTTTAAAAAATATTAGTTATCCTAGAGTTTTGTTAGGAAAAGGACTCTCATCCTTTTAAACGTTTTCTTACTTAATTCTTTCAATAAAGGACTCTAGCTTTGGCCTCTAATGGCAACTAATGTTATGGTACCTCTACCACCCCACTAGACTCCTTAGTCTATAGGGTTTTTCTTCTGAAACTTATCAAATACATTTTCGGTGTTCTCTCATAACGCTCTACTCAGTTATCAAGTTTTCGGCCTGAATATGCTTGCTGAAAAACCCTCTAGGCAGTCAATCAGTTGTCGTTTAGTTACGATTTTAAATTATGTAAGTAAATGACGCATTTTTCGAATCGATGTGTGTCCTTATGAACTTACGATGTTAAATGCTATTTTCTTGCAATCTCAGGAAGTCATTGTGAATATTAACCCTAGCAGTGGCGCCGTTCCCTTGTTCACAAACTAAATTAAATTTTAGTTCAGTGCATCTTTTTCTTTCTATTTCATTAAGAAAAGGATAGAAGATAAATATTAGTTTAGTCCTGCCAAATTAAGATATTCCATAGACAGTTTAGACGTGATTTAAAATATGGCTACTGAAAATACATCAATTTACGTCACGCGCTGACTAATTTGACAGGACTAAACTAATATTTATTTTCTGTCCTTTTCTTAATAAAATAGAAAGAAAAAGATGCACTGAACTAAATTTAGTTTAGTTTGTGAACAAGGGAATCGGCGGAATTATACAGTATTTTTTATAGTCTTCAGGGACAACATCCTAATTCTCATGAGCAAGGAAATACAATCGTAACGGAATCACGATTTTAAACATTTAAACAAACTTGTTAATTGATAAACAATTAATTCTCAGGGCAAGATTCACATACCGTATTTTAATTGATTTTGATATTTTTTACGTCTAAGTAACAACAAATATCAACATTAAACTAATACGAATAAAGTTAACATAAGTAAGTAAGGTAAGTTATTTCTTAGACTTTATGTAAATATTTTTCCAATTTAATACTGAATAAAATATTATTATATTATTATTATTCGTATGGGGTAAAGGTCAGATCGCATTGTGAGTTTACTTTGGTAAAGTGAGCGTCTACTTTGCCAAAGTAAATTCAAAATGCGATCTGTGAATGTTAACCTCAGTGACGTCAAGTACAACATCGTGAAGTGCGCGTAGACAGACAGATTTGGGCTTGTTCACACCCGGTACCACCAAGTCACGCTGTTCGTGTAATTAGTTATGTTTTATTATGCATAGCTGTGTAATTTTAAAAAACTGGGAAGTTAGAAGGGCCGTGAACTGTGGCTCGGAATTTAGAAAAACGTTTCGTTCGATATAAAGTTTAATTTAGTTTGTTCGAAATTTTGTAATTTGTCTATCTAGGAAGGCTTTGATATCGTCTCACTTCTGAGTTTGAAGCCTTCTTAGGCAGATCACATATAACGCGCCACGCGACAGGCCGCAGATAACGTATAATACAAGTTTAATGAAAACGCGAGGAATTTGGCTCTGTTGCCGGCCCTGTCGCGTGGCGCATTGTAGTGTGACCATGTTCTATGTCATCTTGTCATTGTAGTTGATCCGCCTTTACGGAGTAATTTAATTTATTGACAGTTGAATGCATTAAATTGGAGCAACCATGGCTGTTATGGTTGCTCCAATTTAATGCGATTCTGTAGAAATCTCAACGTGAAAACTCAAGTGAAGTGAGTTGTCAGTAGTGTCAATCCCTAGCATTATTTGGAATGACAGCACACTCGACGCTCACTTCATCTAAGTTTTCACGGTGAGATTGTTACAGAATCACACTGCTGGTACCTACACGGTAGTCGCGGGAATAAATCCATATTGGAGGAACTCTACATCATCAAGCTATCATATCTACAATATGCCAGGAGCGTACCCTCAGCTTTTTCGGACATATTACGCGTACACCTAACCATGGTCTGGAAAGGCTTATGATACTGGATAGGGTGTAAAGGAAACGCGCTCAAGGCAGGGCACCGGCACGATGGTCAGACGCGATCAATAAGGCTGTTGGAAGCTGTCCCAAGCTGTCCATACTGCAAAAGACCGCATAGCTTGGAGACGCGTCGTATGTGGTCGCTGGTCGCGATCCTAAGCATTGAGGATACGATGAAGTCGCAGTGGCTGAGCTATTAATGTTAGCGCTGAGTCGCGGGTTTGTGCACGCTTGGAGAGCTATGCCTTGCCTTGGCAAACACAACAACTGTCCTCCTAAAGACGCAGAACGGACGTTAGAAGAAACAACACACACAATTAAAGACGCATAATTCTAAGCGTGGAGACCATTTTTGTTACCAGTCGATCAGATGTTAATTCAGGGTGGCAGGGACATGCATGACGCGCAAACTGAAACCATAAATTCAACACATGATTCTAGGCCCCGTCTAGCGCAGAAATTTTTCGTCAATTATCAAAAACAAAATGTTGCTAATTCAATGAAAAGTGGATCTGACCAACGCGGTCAAAATGTATGAAACAGATTTTTTTTAATAACCGACTAAAAATATCAATGCATTTCAGAATCATGTACTGAATATATGCGCACAGCGCACATAACAGTTTGCGCGTCAATGTCCCTGCCACCCTGTATAAATGATTGTTATCAAAACAAAACGCAGCCAAAACATGTACATAGTTGTAGGTAGATAACATTTGAAAATAAACTTAAGTTTATACAAAGGTTGGTACAATATAGGTATGGAGGTAATACTTACAACAACGTATTCTATTTGCTTCTCAGCTCGATTGCCCGGTGGGTACACTTGATGCCCGTAATTCTGAAATGTATAAGTACCATACTTTAACCTGTAGGTACATATATTAATATTTGATAAACCTAACCTACAACATTTAACTAAACTGATTGTTGAAGTTGTACAAATTGCTTCATATTGTTGTATTCGATAGTGTTGACATAGCTATACAGCCTTTGTGGCGTTGTTTACACATTTGCTCAGTATTCTGTAGTATAGTCACCAAAGGAGTTAAGTAACCAGGGTCGTCGGATATATTCGAAGTTTAGTAAGAAACCGATGGATGTTTTCGAATGAAATTTAATTTGATAAATGAAGTGTTTGTTTTCTATTAACTAAATTAAATTTCATTCGAAAAAATCCATCGGTTTCTTACTAAACTTCAACTATGTCCGACGACCCTGGTTACTTTTCTCTTTTGGTGACACTATAATGTACAGACGCCTGCAGGTCAAGCTACCCGAAACTGTCAAATTTTCCCAATCAACCTTGAACTTTAACAATAAAGTTGAAAATCTATTAAAGAAATTTGACAGATTGTAGTAGCTTGATGTGCTCTCGCCTGTACATTATAGTGTATTATCTATGGTATTCTGTGACATGTCAATATCAATGTCAAAGCCGGTGGTTTTGTCTGATCAAATTATACATTCATATTATTATGAATCATATTCATAAGGTATTTTTTCCGTTATGTTAGCTGGTATCGATATTGTTGTTATCGATTCCAAATTAAATCTATGACATTGAATTCATGAAAAAAAATACTACCCGATAGGAGCATCGATCGATGGTTTAAACTTGTGTACTTAGGTACTTATTTATGTAAAATATGATTATGCTTTATTTATGAATAATTATTACTTAGGTACCTACCTAAGTATAAATAAATTAATGCGATTCATAAACACGTAGGTACAACGGTTTAGAATTAAGTACAGGAAAAAATGCCCAACAAGAAATAAAGAACAGTTCAACAAACTTATAATATGTCTTAGTAAAAATCTATTTATTATTATTAATAAATAGGTTTTTACTAAGACATATTATTATTAGGTATTATTACCTACATTATGAATAGATTCATATTCAAGTCTACACATCGATATATTTAAATTATCCAGGTATAATTATTACAATCAAAATAGATGCAATATAAAAACTAACATTGTGACCTCATGAAGAATTGCTTCTGATAAAAAATAAATTCAACAGCGAATGGAGGCGTCGAGTATGATAATTTCTATGAATGTAATAACCCTGCTTAACTGCAAGTTTTTGTCATCAAATGTTTTTTGCATCGTCATCAATCATATTTATGTATTTCCGGTGTCAAGATAGCTTCTACTGATCATAAAATGTTCTATGATTAGGTATGAGCTCAGTAGTAAGAGTTTCATGAAGGTGGCTATCAAAATTATGATCCAATAAATTATAATACCTAATCAATTAAAAGTATACCAGTCACAAGACAACAGATTTCTTCATAATATTTATCAGCCTAAAAACTCTTGTACCACAGTTTAGCAGTAGATAGAGTACGACGGAATTTCGTTTTAGTTTTTCGGCCGAAAATGCCAATCAGCAGTACCTATCTACTTTACGTTTTCGGCAGAAAAAAAGTAATTTTGGGTCGGACTCAATTCAGAGAGTCAGTTCTATAGTGACATTTTAATGATTTTCCGAACAAAAATATTATACTCAGAGAGTGATTAGTATTATTGTCAATTGCATTATTTTGATTTTAGTATTGACTAACATAGTTTTAAGACCTTTGTTACTAACAAGTATGGACATATAATTAGTCTGAAATAAATGGATTTAATTTAAGTATAATTATCAAATAAGAAATAGCTGAAGTTATTGTTTTACATATGAATGACAGAGATGACTATACCGATATGTTTTGATACTTGTCAGGTGTTTGTATTCTTCGGTGTTGATTGGTTCTGTTTTATCCACCAGCCCTCATTGGGTAGCCTGGTTTCCAACCTACTCTGTATCACTGAAAGGAAAGTCTCAGACTGAAAATGTCACCTAAATGGTGTTTTTCTCCATTCACTGACTATCAAGACAACAAGACTTCCTGTCATGACACTGCAGAAATTTTTGTCACTCTATCATTAAAGCACAAGTATTAGTACTTACGATATAAATTAAACTCGACCCTGAATGGGTAGTATATGACATAACTCATACATAAGCCTTCCTGGTTGCATCACAAAAAAGTGGCACTTGAAAGAGAATTTTCAATATTTTTTTTTTTTTATATTTGCCCCACACTAGGAATTACTCCTGTATCGTGGGTGCGTTTACAAACATTTAAACTCACATACACTAACAGTCAGACCCGGAACAATTACCTGTAGGCAATACAAATATTTCTTCCATGCGGGAATCGGACCCGCGACACGCAGCGCAGCAGTCGATCGCTCAGCCACTGCGCCAACAGTGTCGTCATATTTTTAATTCAAATATTTTTCATAATTCTTCAAATCACACGAGAAAAAGAAAATTGGTACTCACATACAAATAAGGTTCCATGAACACTTCATAGATGTTGCTTTGGTAATCTTCAATCGCTGGCAAGGTTTTGATGAGGAGGTTTCTACCATACCCTGGAATCCCCTGGATGTTTTTTCCGTTCAAAGCCGCCAGCAGCCAAAGGAACTGACCGAAAAACACATGGAGTCGCAAATTCATTTTGATAAAAACTACTTATTTTGGTTTCTTGTATCACGCGTGTGAACTTCGCCAGAGGCTAGGTATCAATGATTTGACTTCTTAGTGTTGGGCTGCAAATGATGCTCTTTTTTAGGGATCCGTGAGTTTCAAATATAAATTTTTAATTTGTGATTTTTTATGGCCAAGTTGCCAAGTTGGCTTCTAGATTAAGATTCCCTTCATTGTTTCAGTTATATTAGTTCATTGTTTCAGCTAGATTAACCTTCATTGTTTCAGTAATATTTTGACTACACTGCCTACTACTGACAATGGTTAACCGACGACCTCATGAAGGTCACAGGAATCAGCTGAATGAGCAGTTTTATGATAAGTCTAGGTAGTTGAATAAGTCAATAATAACGTTACAGTTGAAACATTTGAAATTAGAATTTTAAATCACAATGTGGCATCACAGCTGAAGTGAAAAAAATGTCAACTAACTTTTAGAGGGCACTGTAAGTTGTAAAATAAAATTACACGTGGTTATTGGGGACCCTATCGGGGGCACAGCAAAATAGTAGGAACCATATGTCCAGCATTTAAAGCATTTGACTAAAACGAAAAAGAATTACAAAGTCGACTCCATAAGCTCCTACAATAATAAAGGCTGCTCTGCATTCCAGATTATAGATGTGGTTGTTGTTAATTAACCAAAATAATACATATATGTTTGGTTCTTTTCTCAAAAGACCATTCCATTTCAGAGCTCAATTTACATGGTCTTCACATGATCTGACCAAGATTATGTTTGAACTTTAAAAGAGACTGTGACCTCTGAGTTTGGATCGGCGTTTCTTCTCAGAGTAGTCAGGTAAGAAACGCCGACCTCCTCTAGTTTTAAAAATATGATTAACGTGTAAAATGTTTGTACAAACAGACTTACAGAAGTATTTATAATTTATCAAGTATTTGTAATTTATCAATATTTCCAATGTTCTTATCACCAAAACTGGATGCTGAAAAAGTATTCTCCAATATCTAATAACATATACGGAACCACACCACCCAAAAAGCGTCTACCAGCTGATTTCCCTAATGAATAGCTTTAGACGAAGATACGGCAAATCGTAGTTAGTGGTGTTAACCAAGGCTTCATGATTTAACCGTGTGTTAATGGCAGGTTAGCTACGGCATTGTCCCGCCTGGAAGCAGGCTCGTGCCTCGTATGGTGTACGCTCATTAACTCGAAGGTTGATGATGAATGGCATATTAAAGTATTAACTTGTTTTAATGTTAAGATCGTTAATTAAAATTGTTTTGATGTAATTTTACGTTGTTCGTGAATTGTTGGGATTGTACGTGGGTTTGATTGTCATGTGATTGTGATTTTGAAGTTATTTTTGTAACAAAAAACGGTATGTAAGACATGTTGTGTATGATAAGGAAGTGACTGCTAATGTTGTCTTAATTTAAATGTTCTCATTAATTAGCTTCAACTGGATTTTTGGCATGATTAGTATGTACTATCATTATCATCACTTGATAAGGGCTGTTCCGCTACTAAATTCAAACAGTCTCTAAAGGCTGATTTTTCCAACGCCTGATAATTTTATCCTAGGAATAATTTTGAATTTTCGACAGTTTTTCTATATAAAGTCTGTCAGACGTTAATTTTATACTACGAATTAAAATTGTCTGTCGATTTATTCGAGGACTAATAAAAAAAAATAAAAAAAACATTTCACACAAAAACTGTCAAACGTCAAAGTTATCAGATGATTGAAAAATCAGCCCTTATTGTAGAATCAATTCTCGTAATTTTAAGAACGTTCACAGTCTGGTCTCAGTCTCAATCTGTCAAAAATACGTCTAATTTCCCTACATTTTGACATTTGTTTGTCACCGAGATGAGACTGCGACTAGATTTGATGAACGTTTTAAATTACGAGAATTGGCCTTCTGATAACTTTATTCGAAGAATAATTTTGAAATTTTGACAGTCTGTCAAAAATACCTAAAATTTCCATACATTTTTTACAAGTAAGTATTTGACATTGATTGTCGCTGAGATGAGAATGCGACTAGATTTTGAACGTTTTTAATTACGAGAATTGGCCTTCTGATCAACATCATCAGCTTATGCTAATCCACTGCTGAACAAGGAAAGCTCCATTTGCAAGCTATTGAGCTCGATTTTCAGTGACTCTCATACTTTCGTGTCTAGCCATCATGCAAGAGTTGTTGTGTGGTTGCTTAACCTGAGGGTGACATAGGATGCGTTTGATGATTTGCTTATTCATCTGAACGTTTCATTTAGTAGTACGTGGCTGCATTTCCATCAATCCTGTGGTAAGTAGATTTTTTTTCCTGTAGTTTTTAATTTTGTAATACACTAACAGTAGTTTTCATTTTAATAGTTCAACAACATTTATTGCGTTATTTACGTTGTTGAGCAGACAAATTTTCGAACATATGAAGCATTCTTCAAAATGATTCAGATTCTCAATGATAGTGTGTTACTGGTTAGTATAAATGGGCATAAAGTTCATCACAAAAAAGTTTCGATTTCTTGATGTTCATTGTTCAAAACCATAAACATATTATAAAAAAAGTATTTAAATGAATACTATAACTGTCCATACGACGAAATGAATTAAAATCCTATAGTTGTCATCAGTCATCGTGGCAGCGTCACACCTCACGAAATATCTTTTCGTATGGTCTATAATAGTTCAAGAATAGTGGTGACGCATCCACAAAAGCCACTTACGAAGAGTCGGAGTCGTATGACGGTGAGAGCCCAGCAACGATGAAGTGGTGATGAACCGGAATTTTGTGTTCGACCACCAACAGGTAATGTCTCATTCTCTTTATTTATTATGAGCTTGTTGTGGCCCTTTTCAGGACAATAGCCTCACTGCCTTCTCCATACTTCTCGTTCTATTCTAATCAAGCCAATCCATTAAGTAGGAGTCCCGACTTCTACTGAGCCTACCACCTCTCGTCGGTTCCTGTTATTCGGGAGTGGGACCTCCTGTGTGGCTACTTTCATCACTGAATAAAGTTTTATTGGCAAATATCTGGAGGAAAGAGTAATCCGTTTCTTGTTATCAAATATAATGTGCTTTTTGCTATGTGGAGCAAAAGATATAAATATTTTCAGTTGCGAAAACTGGGCGTGTAGAAACTGTGATAGCTTTTGGGACGTAGATAACAAAAACTGATCAAAAAATGTTTTGCACTTTGTGAATTTGTGACTTGTTCTGAAATGGGAGAGCGCTTTTGAAAGCTTTGTACGTTAGAAAGAAGCCACGTTGTAAAGTTTTTAAGTATCTTTTATTCAATATTCTTGTATGTTTTATTATTTGCATAGCCTGCAATACTTTTTTGATCAGTTTTTTTTTCAGTTGTATGCTCAGTTTTTGAGAGTTCGTCGTTTGTTGAAGGTGAGTCGTTTATGCCAACAATGATTGATTATACTGTTACTGCGTACCATTTTGTCATGTCAGCTACACATGGGCCAAAGGCACCAACGCCAAGCATCCACGCCAAAGGTGTTGGACTATGTGCGTAGCGGGGAGGAAGTGCCTTCGCCATTCGCGTGTCAGGTGAGTCACTAACGATATGAGCATACTCGCAGGAGAATCTTACACACGATGTCTATCTGTATCTCTTTTTTCTAATCTCCTATCGCAGGTATGCTGGAAGAGATTTCTTTAGAAATAAGCATAACCCTTGTACGTATTTCTCTGTTCATTTCTTCTGTCCAGCACCTTTGGCGTGGTTGCTTGGCATTGGTGTACCTTCACAGATATAAGATATGCACTGTTTGACATTACAATCACATGAAGTGGTTAATTCTGTGAACAGGATTACCTAGTACAGATACCTATATGGTTTTTATTTGTATGTCATTTTATTTTACAAGTTATTTCGAGTGGAGATCTCCAGAACAAATTCGGGATTTAAGGTGTCTATAAAATCCAACACGTACCTATTAACAAAAATCCTACGATCTAACTTCAAATCTGGCTTTCAAGTAAAGTCTCAGACAGTAAAATTTGCTTAAAACGCAAGAAAGGTTTCTACGCAAGAAACGCAAGTTCTTGGCCCTTACTTGGACCGTGTTAAAGTCAAAGTCATCGCCGTTGTTTTGTTTTCTTTTTGTTATCATTGTCCCTTCGATAATAATCATGGTGATTGAAATTTAACGATTAACGCTCAAGGTACAAAATGCATGCCAATTGACTTTCAGTCTAATACTGATCTGCTATATGATTACGGTAACCCCTCAGGACAGGCAGAGTGCATGGTCAAGGACTGCAAGCACACTGAACAAGTGGCTGTGGGGGGCGCTGTGCTGCGGTTTGCCTGGTGTGCCGTGCAAGTTCTGCAGCTGCTGCGAGAGGCTTGAGGATGGCGGCCCTGAGAGAGAGAGGCCAAGGGTTAATCGTGAGTTTCTATTACGTATATTTTTGTGACTGGCAGCCAACAATGATAATAAAAAAAAGCAAGGTAAGTTCTTCGGAGGCTGGCAGACAATGCAACGCAGAGTTCAAACAGTTTAAGATATGAACATGAAATCTGGAGATAAGTTAAAATGGAGACTGCTCATACACACGAGCGGCATACCTCAACGGCAGAGACAACTGCAACGTCGACGGCTGTCGTCAACACGCGTCGACGGTAGCAGGTGCTTCTGCCATTGAGGCGTACCGCTAAGGCGTAAGTGAAGTTGCAGCAGTAAAAAGTTTTATCAGCATGACTTGTTTAGGTTTACTCCATAGGAGCCTGAAAATGAATAGCAATTAACGTTAAAATTATTAGCATTAAAATTACTAATGTATTTAATAGCAACGATGATGAAGAGTACAACCCAATGACTCAGATCTTATCGTGAGTTGTGCATCATTGAACTATAACATTGATAAATTGCTAACAAAGGAACCTGACTGGTTTCACGTTTTACTAAATGATTTCCTGACATTTATGTAAATATTAAGTCAATCTCTGTAATTGCTGTACTGGTTTCGAAGTACACTAGCATAAACATGTTCCATTCCTGTTTTTACATAATCAAGAAATCTAGGCAAGGGTCCAATTACTTTTCGGTGAAGTTACTGGAGTTATATAACTACGCTTGGCAAGGGGTTTCACCTAGTAACTGGGTTATGGAGGTCAGATAGGCAGTCGCTCCATGTAAAATACTGGTATTCAGCTGCATCCGGTTAGACTGGAAGCCGATCCCAACATAGTTAGGAAAGGCTAGGTAGATGATGATGATGGTGCTTGGTAATATATCATTGCTGCACTGCCATGCTTGCTCACTGTATAAAAAAAATCATACTTACTACACCTTTATCCTTTCTAAACAGAATCCACAGCGACTGTCGAGCGAATGGCGCGCCCGCACCGACCCCACGCCCCGCGCGGGCGCAAGCACACGCCAGAAACACTGTCAGCCGTGCGATGTGCGCTGTCGCAGCTTCAGGGGGAGCCAGCCGTGCTGCCAGTCCTTCCAGAATACCAGCCACACTCCCCCGAACCCGGCTGAGTGATCAGAAACAAGTGTTTAATCATAGGCAGGTGTAAACTGTGCGAAAATTGTCTATTGGTCTTGATATGGCTTTTGTCAGGACTTACGTAGCGGCCTGTAAAAATATCGTTAACTATTGTTGAGCTTGATCGATCTTAAATCTGTAAGATCTTTTCATTTCTGGATCTTCGAGTGTAAACGTTCCGCAGTACCTCCTGCCTGACATCTTCACCAGTTCTTATATCTGGCTGAGCGTTGAATGTTTCGTTTGTTAGGCCCAGAGAGGTAATTGCTTAACACACTATGAGTGACAATGGCTTCCATTTTGACAGTTCAACAACATTCATTGCGTTATTTACGTTCTTGAGCAGACAATTTTTTCAAGCAATGGATTAGCAATATCCTTCAAAATGATTCAGATTGTGATTGATCGCGTGTTACGCAATAAGGATGCTGATCTCCATTTGACTGTTGCCCAACCCTAGCCATAGGCGTAAGCTAATCTTGCCCCTGGTCTAGCTTATGTCGGCGGATAGTGGTCCATGTGCTTCTCATGTTTCTCCGACATGTGACGCTGAGGATGGCTGAATGATGATGAATGAATATGGCCTAGGTGACGATGCGCTGAAATTGATCGATGTTACATTGCGTCACTTACCGCAGGTAACGTTATTTTTACACTTGATTAGGCATAATATAATAAAGGCGCGGCTCTATAAGCTCTGCAGGAGTATTATCGAGCGTTTCCTGTGAGCTGTCAATCTGTCATGCGTGTTCTTCTTGCTTCATTAGATCATTGTATAGAAGTTGCAGATTCAATTCCTAAATGTTAATGTTACTTACATAAGTTAATTGTAAATACTTACATTCTGTTTTTAATAATTTCCAGACATCTATCGTGAGGTGATATTTTAGTTTTTTCGAAAACGTTTTAAACCAGCGGGGTAATTGCGTAACAGACTTAAAATTACACACATTTTGACAATTCAGCAACACTCATTGCTTATTTACGTTGTCGAGCAGACGAATCTTTCAAACATATATGAAGCAATGGATTAGGACTTTTCTTCAAAGTCCTTAGGATGGTGAATGAAAGCTTGTTACGCAATTGGGGTGCAGGTGAATGCAGACTGGATAGTACACTCTGTCTGCAGTTTACGATTTTAATAATTAAGGATTGGTATAAGTATTTGTATGAAGCTCTAATCATACAGTTCCGGGTCCGGGCTTCCCGGGCTGCGGCCGTCAGGGCTTACGAAGGAGTTCGCTTGGGAACGGTTATAAAGTGAGAAAACATATCTCTTTCCCATCCTCGATGGACACACTGAAGACATTACAGAAGAACGCGGGGAAGCCAAGGGGTAATTGCGTAACACACTTTCAGTAGCAATGGGTTTAGTTTTGACAGTTCAACAACATTCATTGCGTTATTTACGTTGTTGGGCAGACAAATGTTTCGAACATATGAAGCAATGGATTAGCAATATCCTTCAAAATGGTTCAGATTGTGTTTGATAGGATTAGTATGTCACGCAATTAAGGTGTTGGATGAGGAACCATGGCACAAAAGGGAGGAGGTTTGTACCACTGTACAGGCCTCCTCCAGTGCCTTGTTCCACCTATGTGGAGCAAGGCTGCCAATAATGATGATGATGATGAAACACTAAACCCGGTACTCCCTGACCCTGAAAAGACGGTATAGTTCCTTAATGGCTTTGCTTGAAAAAAAAAAAAAGATTTGTGCAGCAAAAATGTGTTATTTATTTTTATACGTTAATCACTGTACAGTCTTATATAAATATTTTTTTATTATTGTATAAATAAAAGTTAATTTTAAACGAAACCTTTATTTTTTTTTTCCTATATGCTCGCAGAATGATATTACTGCTGACATCTATCCGTAACCCATGTATGTAACTAGTAAGCGACGTTAATGCCACACACTGTTTCGTGACGAATGAGACCACTTTGAAATTCACATGTACATTGTAGTTCCACACCAGATACATAGATGGTGTTAAATAAAATTATGGTTTGATTTGGTGCCATTTTAAATTAGGGCTACCTAAGTAATTTTGAGTCGACGCCAAACAATCAATAAACAAAGATCACTAAATTGCCTTAAATTTAAACGGCGCTGACTCAAAATTATTTAGGTATACTTACATTAGTTTAAAAACTTAGTTAGAGAAAAAAGGTTAAATAAAAAAGGTTTATTATTTTTTGCTTTTCAGTTTTTTCGGCGATTTAATTTTTTTGTTAAAAAGTTTTTATTTTATAATTTTTGTGGCTATAATCTACTAATTGTTTGCCAAAGGGCGCCTGCATATGTGGCACTGAGTAGAGTAATAAATAATACACAACTCAGCATTCAAATCTGTGAGTGAACAATAAATCACCCCTATTTTCCCACCCTTAGGGTTGGATTTTTTTTCCAAATTTATATAGGATCAACTTTGGGGTATATACCCTTTCCAATAAAAAAAGAATTATCAAAATCGGACCACTCTGTAAAAAGTTATGCATAGTCATACATAAAAAAAAAATATTTATACGCTTCGACTTGAAAACCTCCTCCGTTTTTTCGTCGGTTAAGAAGAAAAACATTTCCAGGAAAAAAAAGGTAAAGCAGCTTCAAAATGAAAGATAACTTCATCTTTTGCAACATAATAAAATGCATTTGAATGTTTAATAATTGATTTAGAAAAAGGGTTAACAATGTACTAAGTAGGTACTTTTAAATTAGATCCTTATTCTCGATTTTGTGAAACTCCTGACATCCAAATTAGGACAATGTCCTCCATCTCAGGTGTCATTATTTTTCTCTGCCAATCACATTTTGAACTTTTGGGCTGATTTTTCAATCATCTGATAACTTTATTCGAGGAATAATTTTGAAATTTTGACAGTTATTTCATACAAAAACTGTGAAACGTCAATTTTATTTCTCGAATAAAAGTTATCAGGCGACGATGGAATAATCAGCCCTTTGTTGAATAGTCCACAAAGTCTGCCAGCAAAACAAATGCGGTCATTGCCGCTAACTTAATTAGCATTCCCTAATGAGATTATCTCGTATTAAGTTTGATATCGTGTCTTGTGATTTTCAGTTACGCGCCATCTTTCTCATAGAGAGATCCATTCCTTCTGAAAAGTAGGTCATCATATTTGAAAGTAATTGCTATTAATTCAATACTAGTGGCATTGACGCGTTCTGTCTCCGTATCTTCACGGTCAGAACGTGATTATAGGTCGTCGTCAGACTTGTCACGTCTTTGTGGATAGATACTGCTTGTAGTTTATTTAGTTCAGTGAGTTAGTTACGTGAGATCAGCTGTTATCACTTTTATCAGACTCCGATTTATTTTGTGTGTGATAATTTTATAAAGTTACATAGGTGAGGTGATTTTTTTTTCACTTTTTTTTTCCTCCTGGTGTATTAAAATATTGTTCCTAGGTCGTTTGTTTATGAGGTGTTTGCTTCGATACAGGTGAGTCGTTTTTAATCTAATCAGGTGGTTTAAATTAGCATAATACATATGATCAGATGCATTTAATGCGGAAGGAAAATTGCTTAAGGAAATCTATGTGGATTATAAAAAGTGATTTGTGTTGCCATACTTAACGGTTACATACCTAGTTGCAGCCAGTATATGTATATTGGCATCAGTAGCAGTACTTGTTAACAAGGCGATTAGATATGTTTATTATTTATAGTCTGTCCATTAAGTTTACCGATTTTTAGCAGATCCAGTATTTATTGTCAAAACTGATACACGTACGGTATTATAATGTCTGTAAGAAGCCATAAATAAGATAATTCAATAAGATTAGGCAGTTTATATATTTATTTTATTACGAATTTTAAATTTAACTTTTACGTAATCTGGAATTCAAAATTCAAAGGCGAACACAGAAGACGGTTCCCCTAGTGGAAAGAGTATAGTGGCAAGCAGCAGCCCACAGAGCCAAGATGATGGGTCACCGTTGTCTTTAGACTTCTGAAATAGGCACAAAAAATATCACAGCTGTGCGTTGCCATCCCAGATTAAAACGAATGTCAAATTTTCCGATGCTTGGCGGCATGGATTCGCTAAGCTAAATAAATCAATCAAAAAAGTAAGCAAGTAAGTTAAGTAATGAAATGGACAAAACCATTCATTATTCATTCATTCACTGACAGACGACGCACAGGCTTTAGCCTGTCCGCTAGTTCTAGAAGCATGAAATTTTGCACAAGAGTTCCTTATACTTAGGTACATATAGCGAACGTGAGCACTGAGGAAGGATTTTTGAAAATTATTTCCCTAAAGGGGTTAATAGGGGATGAAACTGTATGGAACTACGGCATTTTTACCGATAGGAACCTTCGCGCACACGGCTTGTCCCAAATAAAACGTTAAAATATCAAAATTTAATGTGCCGCTGTTTGGTGGGATGGATTCGGTTGAATTAAACCAATGTTATGTGTGTCTAGGTAAAATGGACGCTGTGTAAAATGCTTCATATAGTACTTTTGTATAGTATAGGTATATTTACTTACATAATTTTAGTAATTAATAGGTATGTTAAAATTTTAGATTTGGTACTTTCAGACCAATTAGTTAATGTGGTTGAATGTTTAAGTCCGCTGGTTCCCATCGACGCCTACCATCCAGCACTATTGATTAATATGGATTTCGTTGAAGCTCCTCTATTAGAGTGCGCGCCACGGACGCAATATCTATTCGAAAAGGGTGACTATGATTCTATCAACAAAGATATTTCCATGACTGACTGGGAATCCGAGTTTGCGACACGATCAATTGATGAATCATTAAACTTTTGCAATGAAGTTATTCTTAGTTTACACACAAAATACATTCAACAAAAAGTACATCGTAGCAAAACATATCCAACTTGGTACAATTCGGCATTAATTAAAACAATTAAAGAAAAATACAAATATTAAAAAAAATTCAAGACGTACGGCAATATAGCTGATGAGTCAACGTTTAAGCTTCTTCGTGAAAGGGTAAAGGTATTAGAATCGCAATGTTATGAAAACTACTTGAATTTAATCGAAAAATCTATTAAAGAAAACCCTAAATATTTTTGGACCTTCGTTAAAAAACGACACGACTTGAATGCAGTTCCGAGCACTTTAAACTATAATAGCGAAGCGTTGCGTACCGGAGAATCAATATGCGAAACGTTTTCTACGTACTTTTTTTACTTTATTCTACATTTCTAGATACTAGCCCTAGTCATGGAATTTCTTCACCACCTCTTTTTACTGAATCTTCCAGCCTATCTGATAAATGTAGCATTGTAGTAAGCCTTGAAGAAGTTTCAATCCTGCTTCGCAAATTGGATACTTCTAAAGCGGCTGGCCCGGATAATATTTCATCCAAATTTCTAGTACGATGTTCGACTTCGAGTGCCCACCCTATCTCGATTCTCTTCTGGAAATCCTTGGATACTTGTGTTGTACCTGAACTTTGGAAATCGGCTTTCATAACGCCTATTCACAAGAAAGGAGTCAAAACCGAAATTGTAAACTACAGGCCGATATCCAAGCTCAAATATTCGAAAGGATCATCTATAACCAGGTGTACAGTGCTCTTAAAAATTCGTTTAGTTCCTTTCAACATGGTTTTCTGAAAGGAAGGTCTACCGTCACCAACTTAATTTTGTTCAATGATTTTATTACTGACGCCGTGGATAACGGTAAGCAGGTTGATGTCGTTTCTACTGATTACAGTAAAGCTTTTGATCGGATTGACCATGAGATCTTACTATCAAAGTTGTATGGTATAGGAATACGAGGTGATTTACTCAGATGGTTTTCTTCTTACCTGGAAAACAGGTCCCAGGCAGTAGTATTAAGCAATTATATGTCTGGTTGGGTGCCTGTCCCCAGTGGAGTCCTCCAGGGTTCATTGCTCGGCCCATTACTTTTCATTATCTATATAAACGACATCAACTCTTGCTTGACTTCATCCAGACTGCTGTGTTTTGCTAATGATATGAAAGTATATGCCACAATATCATCACATGTGGACGTGATTGCACTTCAGGATGATTTACGTCGTCTGGAGGCTTATTGTCGTGGGAGTAAGCTTGATCTTAACCCTGCTAAATGTTCGGTCCTAACATATTCTCGAAAGCGCTCAATTATACCTTCATCGTATATCTTGGGTGATCAAGTACTACCTAGAATGAATTGCATCCGAGATCTGGGGTATATCACGACTCAAAGCTTACGTTTGAATTTCATGTAGATGCCATAGTCGCTAAAGCATCTAAAGCACTAGGTTTCATAATGCGGCTATCCAAGTGCTTCACTCAAGCCAAAACTTTAAAAAATCTTTACTGCACTTTTGTTAGAAGCAACTTGGAATACGCGTCTGAAATCTGGAATCCATGTTATCACAAGTATATTGGTCGTATAGAGAGCATCCAGAAAAGGTTCATCAAGTATTTGTGTTATCATCAGAAAGTGCCCTACCGGTCTGAAGATTACCTCGATCTCTGTAAGAAGTATCATATATTACCCCTAATTAATCGGCGAGCAATCTCTGACTGTATATCACTATTAAAATTTTTCAATAATTCTATTAATAACTCCGATATATTCTATCCAAATTTTATTTTAATATTCCCGGAAGGTCGAAGCGATGCAACGCACCGTTGCGGGTTTCATTTACCTCTACGAATTACAGGCAAAATTCATTTACAGTGCGTGCAAGTAGAAACTTTAATGACATGTGTAAACAGCATGATTTTGATCCTTTCTTAACAGGTGTCTTCTCGGCCAGGAAGTGCCTGAGCCTTAGCTTTTTTAATTAAGATTTTGTATGTTCAGGTTTTTATTCTTATATTTGTTTAAGCTTGAATGTTATAATGTTTTTTTTTCTCTTTCTTTTTTGGTAGCTGTGTTGTGTTGTTCACACTCTTTCTTTCCATTCTGTTTTTAGAAGTGATGACTTTTAATTGGCTGTCAGTCTCATATACAATTTTTTATTCTGTTTGTTTTAGCTGTAAGTTATCCATAGTTAATAAATTAATAAATAATTGTGTTATTTAAGCTCTAGCCTTTGCCCGCGGCATTGCCTGCATGGATGTCGAAAAATATCCCACGGGAACGTACATACAACCGAGATTATTTTATTCAGGTTATAAACTATCTGTGTGTCACATTTCATCCAAATCCGTTCAGTCCTTTTTGGGCCAATCCGAAACTTACAACAAGAAAAACAGAGAAAAAAAAAATTTTGGCATCCGACTCCCCCACACCTCGTAGCAATGACTTACGATATAAAACTGCACAAACTCTTGAAATTTCGAATGGACTTTGATTTTGAAGAGGTATAAGTAATCCCCAGCCAACCTGCTAGAGATTGAGGATCCCAAACAGGTGGTGGACACTTTTTAAGCTGTTTACATTGATGACCTTTCAGTAGGTGCTACTTAAGGAAGAGCTCAAGGAAGAGTTCTGACCGAAGGGTGTTGTGTACCGCCGGTTTCGTGGCCAGCTACATGACACCAATCATCGAAACACGACGCAGACACTTCGTGTGCGTTAGTTAGTTTTTAGTGTAATTATAATGTTGTAGGTATGATAAATATAAATAAATGGATAAATAAAATAAATAAATAAGTCTGACATCGCCAAAATGAACAGAAGAGCTTGACAATGATGATCAATGCTCGTTCCGCCTCTGACATGAGAGAAGTCCGTCGCCTTTCAATAACAATCAAAATCAATCTGCCTTGCCTTTAACCAATTATGTATGTTGAGGTTGGCTTCCAGTCTAACCGGATGCAGTTGATGACCAGTATTTTACATAATGCGACTGCCTATTTGACTTCCAAAACCCAGTTACTGAATAACACGATACCCCTTGGTAAGGCTGGTTATCAGACTTTTGGGCTTCTGACTACTCGTAACGACTGTCAGAAATCTTCGAATGACAGCCGTCGCCCTAGAATAACAAGGATACGCAATGAATAACGTCTAAACATTTAAGGTACCTGCTGGTTTGTACGCCATTTTGATAGGATTTAATTTATATCGAGTAATGTGTTTAATTTACCTTCATCCTTTATAACAGCTTGTCTCCCTTATCGAAATTAATGAAACCATGATTAATGGGAACATTCGGACTGAAAAATTGTTATGCTGTTTATATTTGAATATATAATTCGTATTTGTAGCTAATATTAATCTTTTTGAGTACCAGTAGAGTAGATAAATGATCGAGTCAAGTGGATGGTCGGAGTATCTTTCTGGCGGATAATTAAACTGGATGACGACTGGCGGATATACTGGTGATGGGTGTGTTATCTTATCTTATGGATAGTCACATCTGTTGGATAATCTGGTGGACTGACTCGTTGGTGTAGTAGTCGCAAGCGCTACTGCTGTTCATGAGGTCTTGGGTTCCTTTCCCAGGTTGGGCAAAGCATTACTGGGTCTTTCCATCTCGAATTCCTCAATAGCAGCCTGGAGTCCGGATTTGTGCCGGGTTGATGGCGACAGGGTCACCCCCTATTACACGGGACTGAAAACATATCTGGCGAAATATAGGTACTTATACTATATAATAGGTACACCGCTGCCTCACCCTTTTGGGTATATAGGCGTCATGTTATGTGAACATCTGAAGACCAATTCTCGTAATTTAAAACGTTCAAAATCTAGTCGCAGTCTCATCTCAGCGACAAACAAATGTCAAAAACTTGTCAAAATGTAGGTCGAAAAATACTTCTAATTTCCCTACATTTTGATAAGTTTTTAACATTTGTTGTCGCTGAGATGAGACTGCGACTAGATTTTGAACGTTTTAAATTACGAGAATTGGCCTTCAGACTGTGCACGATCTTAAAATTACGAGAATTGCCCTTCTGGTGGATAATCAGTTCAGGTCGATGATCTTATCTGGTGGACAAACAGATTAGGTGGATAACCACATCAGGAAGAATATCTTATCAGATGGAAAATCCCAAATATTGATGATTTTGCCTGATAGATAAGCACATCATGGTGACGATCTTATTTTATCTCTTAACTCTTAACTGGTCAGAATTAAAATGTCAAAGAGTCCCTTGCTAGACAAACGTAGACATCCACTCCTACATTATAGTAAAAAAAAAACAACAAGAACACAGCAGTTTAATATTTTTTAATTATTATTATCTCCTCTCAAACAGAGCACCTGCAGCAGCCATATTCCTTGTTAGACTGGTAGAAAATTAAATCTGCCTTTGTACCTTATTGTGTGCGAGAAGTTTAATAAAAAACAACTTAGCTGAAAAATCACGCTCTAGAAAATTGGGAGCAAAAAAAATCTCATCTAAAATTGTTATGTACAGACGGCAGCAGGTCAAGCTTCCCGAAACTGTTAAATTATCCCAATCAACCTTGAATCTTAATGCTTTAGCGATAAAGTTGAAAATTTATTAAAGAAATTTGTCAGATTGTAGTAGCTTGATGTTCTGGCGTCTGTACAAACTATTCAATTTGTATCGTCCATTAAATAAATAACTTACATATGTAATATATTTTAGGGCTGATTTTTCAATCGACAGATAATTTTTATTCCTGGAATAAAATTGACGTCTGACAGATTTTGTATGGAAGAATTGTCAAAAATTCAAAATTATTCCTCCAATAAAATTAAAATAATTAATAATTAAAAAAAAAAAAAAAAAAATTAAAAAATAAATATTTAAATTATTAATAATAATAAATATTTAAATAATAAATAATTATTTGGCTTTGGAAAAAATACATACTTATTCATAGTGATTGATGTTCAGAGGATAGCCGTGGTCATATGTCACTTTGCCCTAAAGCTTTTGATTGCTTACTACTGATAGAATGTATTGTTTTGTTAAATTATGATAAGTAGTTTAGAAGTTATGAGGAAACAGATGAACATACATACATACATACTAGCTGCGCCCCGCGGTTTCACCCGCATAAGTTTTGATCCCGTGAGAACATTGGGATAAAAAGTATCCTATATGTTAACCCTGGTTATAAACCATATCTGTGTGCCAAATTTCATCAAAATCCGTTCAATAGTTTTTGCGTGAAAGAGTAACAAACATCCATCTATCCATCCCTCTATCCATCCATCCATACAAACTTTCACATTTTTTAATATTAGTAGGATATACAAGTCAAAATCACAACCCTCGTTTTTGCTTAGCTGTAGTCGGGTAATAAACAGTGCTTAAATGAATATATCACTTTAAATGAATATAACATTTTCAAGGACAATGATGTCAGACGGTTTTATAAGTTTTATTATTTTGTTTGTTAGCTGTAGACAATCAGAGGGGCAATTCTCGTAATTTTAAGAACGTTCACAGTCTGATCTCAGTCTCAATCTGTCAAAAATACCTCACATTTCCCTACATTTTGACAAGTTTTTAACATTGGTTTGTCGCCGAGGTGACACTGGGACTAGATTTTGAACGTTTTAAATTACGAGAATTGGCCTTCTGAACATGACTTGTTTACTAATTAAAGGTTTTAAAATTAGATGAGGCGCTGGTAGCCATAAAATAACTTCAAGGTGTATCTTTTATTGAATCCGATAATAATCCAATGCAGGTTTAAATTCTACAATAATTATACCTGGTTGATCTTGAGATTTTAAGCCATAAGACAATTTCAGAAACACGTCATTATTTTCAACAGTATTTTATAACATCTATTCAAGAACTGAGGAGCAGTTGTGGGCGTTGTGGCCCAGTGGTAACGGGCGCGACTTACGAGTTGTAGGTCGTGGGTTCGTTTCGTACCCAGACAGGCCCTTTACTTTGTGTAAATTATTTCATCACCATTGCTCTCAAAACGGTGAAGGAAAATATCGCGAGGAAACCGGAATGTCCTAGAAAGAAAAAAAATATCGAAAACTTGTGACATCTACCAACCCGCACATAGCCCACGTGGAGGATTACGGCCCTCTCCCTCTCACCGGGAGAAGGCCTGTGTCCCAGCAGTGGGAACTATATAAGCTGAATATGCTGATTTTGCATTCAAGAACTTAATTTCATCGCTTGTCTCATTCTTTAACAGCATTCCCAAAATTTAGAGAAGCTTCGAGTTTCTTACTAGTAATAAATCCATATCTAAACATTGCGCAGGTTGCGCAAGAGTGTAGTTGTGCCTGTTACTGGGTCAAGTTTATCAACTGTAGCATTGCTAGATCTGTTTGTACATAGAAAGGGCATTGTACGCCGCGGGCTATTGTAATAAACATGGAGTCGTATTTAACAAACAAGTAAAAACTAATTAATTTAAAATTTAAAAACCCCTGACGCAAAATAAGTTAAAAAAGCTATGAAAAAATAGCCACAAATAGAACAAAACAGGTATAAACGTGAAACCCTATAAAAAGATAAAAATAACCTTGAAATTATGACCCTACGTAAGTACGTATGAAATTTTTTGATTAAATGTTGTCGCGTCGAGGACCGCTCTAATTATTAGCCTAACGTTCTGTTAAAGTTTAAAATAGTAGCGTAGTAATTTTGTGGCGGCGCGGCGGCCATCTTGGACTGATTTTCATCAAACATAGCTAAGAACACTCCCGACTAATTCACCTTTCAAACAAAAAAAACAAAATCAAAATCGGTTCATCCGTCCGGGAGCTACGATGCCACAGACAGACACTTCAAACACACACACAGAGAGACACGTCAAACTTATTACACCTCGTCGCTTTTGCGTCGGGGGTTAATAAAAAAAGTCATCTAGACCGAATTTCAGCCATGGCGACCAATCTCAGCCAGCGGAGACAAGCCTTTGGCACGGGAGATATTAGAGTGCACAAGTGTGGTTGCAATCTCTCTTCCTTCACTCTCATTGTCCAATGAGATCAGGCGTGGGGCCAAAGGCTTAACGTGCTTTCTGAGGCACGTTCTGAGGCACGGGGGGGGGGGTGGGTATCACACCGCCAACTCCGGGTTGTTAGTAAGAAATACCGAATGGAAACACCCAATAACCGACCCGGGAATCGAACCCAGGACGCTCAGCAGACGTGCTTACGACCACAAGACTAACGGGGAAATCAATGAGAAAGATAAGTAACCAGCTAAAAGAAATACTCGTAGTAGAATTCTTTGTGAAGGTATTTGTCCCCCCGGACCAAACATAGCTCTGAACGCATATCTAGAACTTCCCCAAGTTCCAGCTATTTACCATCATTATCATCTGCCTAGAAAGAAAGAAAGAAAAGAAAATACATTTATTTGGCACAAACTAAAAGACACACAATACACCAGATACATACATCAGATAAAACAAACAATAAAAAAAAAAAAGATTAAATAAAAAGTGTGAAGTTCGTTGTGTGTTAGTCCTAGCCTTTTCCCAACGTTGTTAGGAAGGCTTCCAGTCTAACTGGATGCAGCTGAATGAATTTTACATGGAGCGACTGCCAATCTGACCTCCATGACCTAGTTACTAGGAAACACGATGGCTTGGCAAGACTGGTTAACAGACTTTCGGGCTTCCGGCTAACCGTAACGACTGTCAAAGATATACGATTAACAGCCGAGTCGAACTACTTGACCTGCTTTCCAAGGCATGGATGGGTCTCGATATGTAAGGACCGACCTCGCAAGCGTTGTTTAACCTTAAAGATCGACTCTTGCGGCTATAGGGTATAGCCATTTCATAGAAATGACAAAAATGACGGTTGTGGTTTGAATATACGGACAATTTAAGTTAGGTAGTTAATTTGATAAT
This sequence comes from Apamea epomidion, assembly GCA_947507525.1. Lineage (NCBI taxonomy): Eukaryota > Metazoa > Arthropoda > Insecta > Lepidoptera > Noctuidae > Apamea > Apamea epomidion. The sequence goes on from OX382234.1 coordinate 2,719,153, forward strand.
TAATCGTTTTCCCGGCATTACTTAGGAATATAAATAAATCAGCCTGTTTTGTCCCACTGCAGGGCAAAAGTTTCCCATTTTCTTTTTTCACTCAACACGTTTCTTAGCCAATCTGGACCAATCCCGCCCATAGGCGTCAAGCTCGTCCCGCCATCTTAGAAAGAAAGAAAAATAATTTATTCTGCACAAACAAAACGCACAATTACAAATAAAAAATAATGATAATAAAAAAAAAGACAAAGAAAGAAAGAAAGAAAGAAAATGCATTTATTTGCGGCAAACATGACGCATGAAAAAAGGACATAACACACAAAAAAACAAGTGGGGGGTAAACATGCGTCACATTCACGCGAAACGGCCATCGCTCAGCACACATAAGCTACACATAGTCAAAAGACTCGTACTCAAGCATAAAAAAATGTACACCACTTTTGTCTATTGGTTGTCAAGGCCAGGGACCAATGTCAGGGACCAAAAAAAAAATAATATTAACGAGGTTATAGCTAATGTAACAAATTCTAGTATTAGTGACAAATCTGTGTTGCATAGTTTTACTAACAACATTGTGATTGATTGTGAATCATCATATTGTACAAAGGAGGCTCCACCTACAATGGCAACATCCTTGGAGGCCACTACCAGTCAGATAGGGTATTTCCCTCCTGCTGGAACTTATACGGGCAATCTAGACTCTCCAGTTGTAGTTGTGGAGCTATCTCCTGATAATAATTTAAACTAGTCAGTGAGACAACAGAAGTTACCCCTTCAAATAACCAATTATTAATACAGAATAATAAAAAGGTATCTTCTGGCAATATAATTAATAATACTAAGAAAGTAAAGGGTGTGCAACATATTTTAAAATTATTTAATCAAAATATCCAAGGTTGCGCTTCTAAATTACTGGAAATAGAATTGTTTTTGGAAGACACCAAGTTTGATGTCATTTGTTTAACAGAGCATTGGTTGAAAGATTATCAAGTAATGTCAATTAATTATGAAAATTATCGTGTAGTTAGCCATTTCAGCCGAAAACGTATGATACATGGCGGGTCATTAATATTACTTAAAAATTCTATTAAATCTAAAGAACGTAAAGACATCATCGGGCTGTCTGTTGAACACATGATTGAATTGTCCTGTGTTGAGCTCGATAAGCATGTTATAGTATGCGTATACAGACCTCCTAGTTACCAGAATCTATCGGTGTTTGATTCTGTAATGGAAGATGTTTTAAAGAAGCTTAGTACTAGTAGTAAGTCAATAATCGTATGTGGCGATTTTAATATTAATTTATTGGAACATAACTCGAATACTGTCAGATTATTGAGTCTTTTTGGGTCATTTGATTTGTCCAATGTGTTTATGGAACCAACCCGAGTGACAGCTTCTTCTGCCACTTGTATAGATAATATTTTTTGTAATTGCGATTACATACACAAACGAATTGTAGATAAGTTGCCATCTGATCACAGTGGACAAATAATAACATTTAGCTCCTATAGGCCTTTACAAAAAATTTAAATAAGGTTTAGGCCAATTACATGTAAAAATTTAGAGAAATTAAATAATTCTTTGGCCAGTAAATTATGTGATCAGAGTTTTAATAATATAGATGACCCCAATGAGTTCTACGCCGAGTTCTTTTCACTATTAATCTCGCAATTTTATGACACTTTTCCACTGAAAACTAAAAGTATTTACACAAAGTTTTTATTCAGTGACTGGGCTACTCCAGGTATTCGTAAAAGCAGGGAAAAACTTTTTGAACTGTATGGCCTAAAGCAACATATGAAAAATACGAACTTTCATCAGTATGTTGCAAAATATTCAAAAACTTTTAAAAGGGTGTGCCAAAGAGCTAAAGCTCTTTATATAAGCAATAAAATAAAATCAGCTGATGATAAAATAAAAACTACCTGGCAAATAATAAATAATGAAACAGGTAGGAAAAAACAGCGAAATAGTGAACTTAATTTAGAGACTGCACATGGCCCCATCAATTCAGATGTAGAAATAGCTCAGGAATTTGAAAACTTCTTTGCTAATATTCCCCTTAAAACTACTGAAGCTTTAAATTCTTCCCCCACGCTTTCTGCTGCCTTACTTAAAAGGAATGTAAAGGCATGCCCTTCGGAGCTTAGGTTTCAGCATACAAACCCCCAGGCTGTTATAAGAGCTTTTAAAGATCTTAAAATTAAATCAACAGAAGATCTCTGGGGTATGTCTGTAAAAGTATGTAGATCTCTCATCGAAACCATTGCGCCCTATTTAGCTTTCATATTTAACACCAGTGTTGACCAAGGAGTCTTTCCGGATCTTATGAAACATAGTAAAGTAGTACCATTGTTCAAATCCGGTGATAGTAAAGATCCCAACAATTATAGACCTGTGTCAATTCTGCCAGTTCTCAGTAAGGTGTTTGAAAAGTTGATGCTCAATCAAATGTTACGTCACTTTAATAAAAATTACATCTTTCATGAACACCAGTACGGCTTCACCAAAGGGCGTTGTACCACTGACGCCGGTGTTACCCTAATGAAGAACATTTTTAACGCCTGGGAAGAAGCACAAGATGCTATTGGAATCTTTTGCGATCTCTCTAAGGCGTTCGATTGCGTAAACCATGAAACACTTCTGATGAAACTCGAGCACTATGGGATTAGGAAAACAGCACTTGACTTGTTAAGATCATACCTGAAAGATAGAAAGGTTAAAATCCAAGTAAATGGCGTAAACTCATTGGGTTCTGAAATGACAATGGGCGTTCCTCAAGGTTCGATATTGGGTCCATTCCTCTTTTTAGTTTATATTAATGATTTACCCCAATTACTTCAAAATCAACCGAAGATGGTGTTATTTGCAGATGACACATCATTGATCTTTAAAATAGACCGACGGTCACAAAATCTTGACGACGTGAATAACTCTATTCTTCAGGTCCAAGATTGGTTTACGGTTAATAATTTAGTACTTAATGAAAAAAAAAACAAAATGCATTAGATTTAAATTACCTAATGTTAGAAGTAGCGAATGTGACATCGTATTGAATGGCCAAAAATTAGAATTTGTTAATCAGACAGTTTTCCTAGGAATCACGCTAGACGAGAAATTACAATGGGGACCTCATATAACATCTATTGCGGGGCGGCTAAGCTCGGCCGCATATGCTGTTAGAAAGATAAGACAATTAACAGACGAAGAAACCGCGCGCTTGGTCTATTTTAGTTACTTCCACAGTATTATGTCATATGGCATTTTACTGTGGGGTCGGGCTGCTGACATTGAATCCATTTTTATTTTGCAAAAGAGAGCTGTCAGAGCCATTTACAATCTACGTCGCCGCGAATCTCTTAGGGAACTATTTAAAAGGATTAATATTATGACGGTACCTTGCCAATTCATTTATGAAAATATTATGTATGTAAGAAAAAATCAACATCTTTTTAATAAAATAAGTGATAGACATAATTTTAATACTAGAAATAAAGATAAATTAGATCAACCTTTTTTCAGATTATCTAAAGTTCATACATCTTTTATGGGGTACTGTGTTAAATGTTACAACAAAATACCTTGTGAAATATTGCAATTAAATGAAAGAAAATTTAAAACTTATATTAAAATTACACTTTGTAAGCAAGGATATTACAAATTAGAGGATTATATCCAAGATAAGAATGCTTGGAAACATGCTGGTCTTGCTCCATAGGACAATCTCTAGAGTCTAGACAAAATCAAACTGGTTGCTAATGTAATTGTATAATTTATTTTTTTTTTTTTTTTTTTGACATTGATTTACATTCTGTAATTACTTGGGGTCACACCCGGACTTATTACTCCTTATTTATTTATGAAAATCGTCTACGTTTGGAATGTTTGTGAATATGTGAGCACCATGTATCTATCACATAGTTGATCTATATGTCATGGTTACATTTATCCATTTTAATTCTTTTACCTATTGTGGTATAGTAAGTTTATTTTTGGGTGCATCGTCTTCACATATAATTATATAAATAATGTATGCAATATATTGTAAAACATTTTAAAAGAGTAACGGTGGAGTTTCTTGCCCATTCTTCTCCATACGAAAACTACCTTTTGGAAGGGGCGACTAGAATCAATTTTATTCTAATTTTATTTTTGACGTTCAAAAGTGCCTTTTATGTGCCTATTTGAAATAAATGATTTGACTTTGACTTTGACTTTGACTTTGAATGACAACTCACATTTATTGACATTGACACAATACGATATTGGCGGATGACCACAAAACAATAACAAACTTAAAAAAACAAAAATGCCAATTGCAGAGTTGCGAAATAACTAGTACATATTGTAACAAAACAAACAACAATTTAGCCGTCCGTCGCATCTGTGCAGGAACAGGTCGGTGCTCAGCAAAATGCTGTGACTTCGGACGAACCTATCGTCCACAGCGCTGATTTTCAGCAACTACTTATCACCTAACTACCTATCTTCGCTTAGGTCTGCCGCGATAATGGCCGGACAGGCTTACACGCCCTACCACTGGCCTCGTCACCATCGAGGCGGTCCGGCCGGTGCTCGAGCACTGACTCGGGCTCCAGCGCTCGAGCACCGGCCGCACGGCTCCCTGTCGTTTCGGGTGACGCAGGTGCTCTCGGGGCATGGTTGCTTCGGGATGTACCTATGTCGCATAAACAGGGAGCCGGACGCCCGGTGTCACCACTGCATCGACTGCCGGGAGGACACGGCGCGGCATACGCTGGCAGAGTGTGCCGCCTGGGAGGAGCCGCGCCGTGCTAATCTCAGAAGTAGGCGGTGACCTGTCGCTGTCGGCCGTGGTCGAGCGATGGTCGGCAGCGAAGAGTCCTGGGATGCGGTTGTTTCCTTATGCGAAACCGTCGTCTCGCAGAAGGAGGCTGCGGCAAGGGAGAGGGAGATCTCGTCCACTCACCCCCGGCGTAGGTGTGAGATGGAACACCGGGGTGGTTTTTAGTCAGTAACAGTCTGACAGACGCCGCCGCCCGCCCCAGGGCGGCGGACATCCATGAGGATTTTCCACCCCAGAAAAAAAAGGGTCAGCCGCGATGGCGTTGGACATAAGCTCTTATGAAATCCAAAAATATTATATTACGACGTTACCTATAAGTTTGAGAGAATTGCGTCAAGGTCTTAAAAACCAGAATGACGAGCGACAATGTCCTGGTGACCTTGGAGACGGGCAACGAGCTCGACATGAGCTCGACGTTGTTCCTATTTATAGAGTAGGTACTTACTACGTGAGGAAACTGGCGTCCGGTATGTAGGGAAGTATGAGCGACTCAATAACATTGTGTAAAGCAAAAGTGGAGTTATAGATAGGTGGATATACAGGGTCGAATTAAATTAACTAGCGAAACGTCGCAGACGTGATGGGTATCGATATCTGAACACGATAAAGTAGGTAATAAAGATTTGATGTTTTTTTTAGGCGTCAATGACCGCTGGTTGTGTTGTTGTCGTGTTTAGATATTAATACCAATCAGGTCAGTGAAGTTTACCCAAGAAAAAAATGGTTTTATAAACTGATATTTCAAGTAAATAAAATAATGATAATAATAATAATGATCGATCTATGACCCCACAAAAAACATCAAATTAATCAAAAATACATCAAATTTATTTAAAATAGTGTCCTTGGAGTTTCTTGCCCATAGAAACCTAATACTACTTTGGAATAGGCAACCACAAAAAAAAAAACATTTTTTTTAAACTGATACTCGTATTTCAAATAAATACACTAATCGATCGATGACCCCACAAAAAAACAAAAACTCACCAAAAAAACATCAAATTTATTTAAAATAGTATCCGTGGAGTTTCTTGTAAAATTAAAAAAAAACCTGTCTACCATTTTATAGAAAGATGTTATTATACTCTTGACGAATTTCTAAATGACTTGACAATTTGAGGTGACTTTTTAAATTTATTGTGATTTCATAAGTATATACCTACAGTTGTCAAAAAATAAAAGGCCCGTTTGACATTGACAGTTCTATCTACCTATATATTGTTATGTATAAAAAATTCAAAGTCCTGACTGACTGACTGATACATCAACGCACAGCCTAAACCGCTGGTCTTAGAGACATGAAATTTGGTGGGTGTGTTCTTCGTGAAGAGTAGATATCCACTAACAAAGGATTTTTCGAATTTTCACCCCTAAGAGGGTGAAATGGGGGATTTTCGTTTGTATGAAAAATCTTATTCCTTGAGTCAGTAAACTTGAAACTTGGCACGAATTCTTATCTAAGTAAATTATGAAGATTGCCCGGTTTTGTTTTCCTAAACTACCCCCTAAAAGGGGATTGGGGGGTTTCAAAGTTTGTATGGAAGAATTTTAGCGCGCGATCCGATTTACTCGAAACTCAGTATTTATACCTAGGATCGAAAGTAAACAATAATGTTCTCGTGGGATCATTTCCGACATCCACGCGGGCGAAGCCGCGGGCAGAAGCTAGTAGTTAATAAAGATCAAATTCGCAAAACACGTAGGTATTTGTTTGTATGAAACTGACAGGTGTCAAGAACTCATTCTCAAATGTCAAAACAGGCCTTTTATTTTTTGACAACTTTACCTATTTTAGTTTTTATTATGACATTAGGTACTTATTTTTTTATAATTTCTCAAAACCTTTTAATATTACTACTTATGTTGTATTTAAATTGAGTACGATTGTTATTTTAAACAATCGTTATGTTAAAATAAACTACTCAAAACAAAATAGGGCCCACCTCGAATCAGTCACTATTTTGGTCAAAATAAAGTTATCTTAGTAGTTGTTGTCAAAGTTACGCATTGAACCGTCAAGCTGACATGTTTAGGAGCCCTTATCAATGTTTATTTCGACAACATTCATATTGGTTTCAAGAGGGTAGCTAAAAAAGTGAAGTACTCGAAAAAAACATCGAATGCACAAATTCTCGGTCACTTAAGTTTTCAGTCTACACTAAACACTGCTGTGGAATACTCACGTTTTTAACAATTTTGTTTGGTTCCTGTGTTAGTTGTGATCACTATGCCTGGTTCTCGCCGACATATGGACATGGAAACCGCTGCAAGAGCAGTATCTTTGCTTCAAGAGGGACAGTCTCAGAGATCTGTGGCTATACACCTCGGTGTTTCGCGACGAGCAATCCGAAATGTTTGGGAACGATATCAGGAGACCGGAAGTGTAGCTAGGAGACCTGGCACAGGAAGTGTTAGAGCTACAACTGCCCAGGAAGACCGATATCTAAGGTTAACCGCACGACGGGAGCGTACTGTTACCGCTCGGACCTTACAAACTCGACTACGGCAATCCACAGGGACGAGAGTCAGCGACCAAACCATTCGGAATCGGCTTCACGAAGATGGACAACGCTCCAGAGTACGCGCTATTCGACTGAAACTGACGAGGGCTCATCGTGCAGCACGCTTAAGGTACGCCCGGGAACATTTGGAATAGACCATGGATAACTGGAGGAATGTGCTTTTTACGGACGAGTCTAAAGTGAAGTTTTTCAGTGATGACAGACGGATACGCGTGTGGAGAAGAGAAGGGGAACGTTTTTCTGAACCATGCGTGCATGGAACAGACCGATGGGGGGGTCCCAGTGTTATGGTATGGGGTGGAATTAGCTTACACGGCAAAACAGAGCTGGTAATTCTCAATGAAGGTACCGTAACCGCCGCCAGTTACATCGAGCGAGTAATCCGGCCACATGTCATCCCGTTTTCACAAAGAGTGGGCAATAATTTTGTCTTTATGCATGACAATGCTCGCGCACACACAGCCCGCACCACACAAAGAGCCCTCTCTGAAGCCAATATCACCGTTTTGCCATGGCCAGCCATGAGTCCCGACCTCAACCCAATAGAACATTTATGGGATCAACTCAAAAGAAGCCTGAAATAAAACTACAGTGATGTGAACAGCCAGCAGGAGCTCATTAACGCCCTGAAAGTCTGTTGGGAACAAATACCGCACACAAACGTGACTCACTTGATTGAAAGTGTACCAGATAGGCTCAGAGAGTGCATACGGAGCAGAGGAGGACCCACTCGTTATTAAAAAATAACAAGCACCATATTTTTTTTCAGAAGACGTGTGCTTTACCAGATTACGTTTATCTTTTATTTTGTGTAATTTTTCCTAAAAACTGTTATTTGTGTTTTTATTAAAGGAAATAAACAAATGATTCCATTGTTTGTGTTTACACTATTCCTGAATGCCCACTTGAAACTTATACATTCATAAAAACTGAACAATTATGTTCAATTTTATGTTAAGGCAAAAAAACATGGTGGGCCCTATTTAGTTTTGAGTAGTTTATTTGTATGCTGTAAAGGCAAAACATGGCGACCTATATAAATATGTAATGTAAGAACCCAATATACCTATGTTTGAAAAATAAAATTCTGAAATTCTTGCCCGATCTTCTCCATAGGTACCTACTACTACTTAGGAATGGGCAACTAGCTTCATCTTTCTGACTGACTTACTCATTGACAATTCAAAAGTGCCTGTAATTGGTTTAATTGAAATACCTAAAGAGTTGAACTAGTTCTTTTTTTTTCCTCGGTGCGCCATAAAATACTAAGAAAAAACATCCAATCTCTTAAAAAAATAGTGATGCAAGGATCGTTTAATCACCAGCTGCAATTCAAATTCAAAGTATTTTATCTACGAGTATCTACATAAAACTAATAATAAGCGCTAAAAGAGCTTGTTTGTTGGTTTGAACGCGGTAATCTCTGAAACTAGCGGTCGGATTTGAAAAAAATATTTTTGCATTTGGTAGCCAATTCTTGAGGAAGGCTAACATCGGGTGATGGTGATTAGAAGCCGAGCAAATGGAAATGGTGCGATAAGATGGGTCGGGGGTACAAGAAATGTCACGCAGACAAAGTCGCGGACAGAGGCTAGTTTCTCATAAAACTACACGGGCATTTCTTCTTCTTAGAGTATCTATTGTAATCTAAATGGACTCGGCCCAGAATTTGGCTACTTACTAGAATTCGGCGCTAATGACACTTGAGAAGCTAAGTGCTTCCGATTGGTCGTTTCCTAATGAGAAGTGCCGGCAATTTGTGATAACCTTAGAATGAGCAGCGTTTTCATGTTCATATGAGCACCAAATAGGATGATAAAAAAAAAATTAACAAAAAAAAGTGTTTTTTTTTTCTGGAAGTCGGTTGGATTTTTTTTTTGTAAAAACGTGTTTATTTTTCACTTTTTAGTTGTACCTACCCCACACAAATTCATTTAACACTACTTGATATGTAAATATCAGTGACAGGAAGTTATTATTACATCATCAATATAAACTAAGTGGCACAAATACGTATTATTGACGCTAACTCAAAAACTAATCAAGCAAAGTTAACAAAATGTATATGAGACCAACCCTGAGGCACACCCTATCCATTAAAAACAAAGGAATTTTGCGAATCCGTCTATACAAGCTGTTGTTTTGCATCCTCGTCCAATTTCAGGAGGCGGTTATGAAAGACATAAATAATCAAATAGAATTACGATCCCTGGTAAATAATGAATACATACTTGTTTTTTTAGTTATTTAAGTTTGACAGTATTTCAGAATACAACACTTCCAAAGAATAGAATCGCGGTATGGTATCGTATAAGCGGCCGCGTTTTTATGTGTGTGTAAAAGGGCAGTTACAGTGCGGTCTCACACAGGCCGCGTTTTAAAATGCGTGTCCCACACATGCCGATTTCCAAAAATTAGAAAAAAAAAACCTACTTATTTTATTATTGATTCGTGTCGAGAATCAGTAGCATAGTTACCTTCTTGAATTTGACGAGGATGCAAAACGACACCTTGTATATGACGGAGAACATAGGTACATTAAAAAAATATAGGTATCTAAAAATCCGAATTGAGATATTGAATTAATAAAAATAGATGTGTAACAAGGTCACAAGTACAATTAAATGCCTATAATAATATTTGTCTCATCTGTGGTCTATTATCACATTATTTGTTATTCTCGCGTTGTTATCTGCGACTTTCTACCCGTGACCTCGGCTAATGGCAAAACCACATGATACGGTCCCTAGAGGTCAGCAGGCCTTTTTGAAAATAAATAGAATCCTTGATTTGGACTTCAATAATTGAATCCACGGTTCAATCTAATCGGTTCGAATCGGTGTTCGGTTCGAATCTAGGTTACGTTTCCGTCGGCGATGCGGATGAATTTTTCGACGCCATATTTAATTTGTGAATAGTTTTGTTAAGTTAAGTTATCATTTTGTTATTTTTTTATTTTTTAAAACGTCCCACACTAGGAATTTCTCCTGTATCGTGGGTGCGTTTACAAACATTTAAACTCACATACACAAACAGTCACACCCGGAACAACTACTTGTAGGTCATACAAATATTTGTTCCGTGCGGGAATCGAACCCGCGACACGCAGCGTAGCAGTCAATCACTTAACCACTGCGCCAACCATGCCGTCAATTGATTAGGTATTAGTTATTATTTGCGTCTATATTATTTTAATTCTGAATAAGTAAATAAGTATTGTATTAGTTATCCTCTTTTATAAAAAAAACAGAATAGCAATTTCATAAAAAAAAAACAATACTCAATTTTATAGAAAATTTTGATTCTGATAAATCAAAAGATTTGAAAGTTTGTCAAGATTGTGTTGTTTGTGTCTGTATGTGAGTTGCCGAAAATCGTGTTGAATGGCGTGCAATAGGAGAGGCCTATGTCCAGCAGTGGACTGCTGTAGGACGATGATGATGTATTATTTAACTGTGCAATTAAAACTTTCTTTTTATTTGATGAGGCGCCAAAAACGATAAAAAACTATGTAGCTGATATTGATTGGATTTGGCAGATTGGTAGCCAAGCCAATGCCTCGTGAAGGATATAATGTAGGTAGGTAGGTACTTTTCAACAGCAACCACAAACAACAGCTATTTGGACTTTGGAAAAATAAAGGAATCAATTGAAACTGCAATAAGCGCGTATGGAGCACGGCCACTAGAACAAGTTTATGACAAAGAAAGTGTTTTATAATAATATATAATGTCTGTATTGAGATTGGTAAGAAGAAAATACGAAAGACAGAAAGGTCTAGGACTATATAATTATGACTTCTTCTTCATCTCCATAGCGTATCGATTGCAAAAAGTTCAAACATCTTTGGCTCAAAATTCAGCTGCGCGAACTCCGCTCACTGACGCAGCCATAAGATCATCAAATGCACAGGTCACAGGGCATGACTAATGGCCGATGCCTATAGTTTAAGGACTGTTATTGGTTAAAATTAAGACTTTTGTATCTCTACCACCGATGAAGCAAATACCTCATAGCTTTGCATAGTAGACCCCCATATGCCCCCATATGGAAGTAGCTATCACAGGTAAAATTAGCTTACGAATATGTGCCCAGTTCGCCAATAAAAAATGCTACATTGCTTAATAGGAACCGAGCATTAGAAATTGACTAATTGCCACTAACTAGGCAGACATCCGTACTCCGAACAGCCACTGAGAATTTAAAGACCACACACCAGATCTACAAGTCAATCTGATTAGGAAAGACAACATTAGTGTACATACACATAACAACAATTATTCTAATGGTGATGCAAACACAGACATCACAAAACAATTTGAACAATGTCAAGCTAGGTATTACGCCGAATCGATCCAAGATATATCACTCATCCACACACGACATGCGATCCCGTATTGGCAAACAATGCAGGTACCTAATGCTATATACAGCAATTATCTAAAGCTCGTATACAGGCATTTATAAACACCGGTATGTAGGATTCCCCGCGATATTTCCTTTTAGCTACACATGTCGACTTTGTTGAGGTGTTAAACCCCAAGAAATTGTTGCAGCGATGCATGTACAAACAATTAGCGAGTTGGAGATCTGTAGCCAATGCCGAAAAGCCTTCTTAATAAAAGGCTAGGAAAATTGAATTGGTGTGTTTTCCTAGAGAGCTTCTTTTGATACCGTAAAGTTAAACCCCGCGGCCATCATGCCATGTCACTGTGGCCGTTATGTGGCGGCCACCGCTGTGTAGGAAACTGTAGCTTTATTCTTCGCCTTTTGTGTCACTGGCGCTAATTTCAAACTCACCATCATCTACCTAGCCTTTTCCCAACTATGTTGGGTCAGCTTCCAGTCTAACTGGATGCAGCTGAATACCAGAATTTTACACGGAGCGACTGCCTATCTGACCTCCACAACCCAGTTACTGGTAATACGATATCCCTTGGTAAGACTGGTTGCCAGACTTCCGGGCTTCTGACTACCCGTAACGACCGTCAAAGATTCACGAATGACAGCCGGGACCAACGGCTTAACATGCTTTCCGAGGCACGGATTCTAATTTCAAACGCCAATTACAATTGAAGACTGATTCATGACATATCTCGTCGTTCGACCCCAGTTTTCTTTCTACCCGGAAAGAATACTGGGGCCGAAAGACGAGATATAAAGTAAGATTCTAGCTAAATTCTCTAACAATTCCAGTTCAATTATATAATAATATGTCAGTGGTTTTTTTCCTTTATTGCTGAATTCATAGAAATGCCTATATCTATGACTGAATTTAATACTCTTGAACTCGATCACGCCTGATGGAAAGGGACGGATGAGGTTACTTCGAAACTGTTTGTTTTCATAAATTATATTACATATAGAGTAAATGCAATTTTCCTGGTAACATATTTATCAATATCAACAGGAAAATTGCATTAAATAAGGAAAAAAAAGTAGATACATATACTTCCTAACATTTTTAGGGATCCTTAATGTATGATTATGATTAGATTTTATGATTTGTATTGACAGTGGCGATTCAGATGGTCAGTTTTGCGCTTTATCAATGTTGTTGTACCTTAGCTTCAGCAAATGATAAATGGTAAAAAGGGCAGTATCGTAGTATATGACACTACTTACCATTTTTTATTCTTTCACCATCGCAATTATCGGATAACGAATTTCACCAAGAGGTTGGCAGAAAACACTGTCAGAATAAAAATTATAAAATTATTCAATAAAAAATTGAAGAGAATAGAAATTATGTGTAAGAATGTAGTCAAAATGTCTCAAATCTGGAGAAGCTATACTCTCTCAAATGTGGAGTTTGTAAACTTAAATAAAAATGGCGATCTCTTTTGATATTTCCAAGCACAATTTTGTAATGGTTATTTAGGGATTCATCATGTCCAGGATTGGACACTTTTGAGCTGAAAATTGCTCAAAATTGTCCAATGCTGGACATGATGTATCTCAAAAACTTATTTAAGCCCGTTCTTAGCCATGTTCCCCATATATGTAGTCGCTATGTTTAGGACAATTTCATATTGATTACGTAAAAGAAATCGTTATCGTCTTACAGGTATTTAAACTGACATCATCGCTACTCGTAGCTTGTTCTTTATTTAGTTTTTCTAACTGTTATCTTTTAACAGTGAAATGTTTTTGGCGGGATTTTAACAACCAAAATTTAAATAATGAAATAAATATTAAAAACTACACCATAATTGTGTATATCCATCCACCAATACACTATCCATCTCATTCTGAATCAGTTTGACGTATATTGCTAATCAGTTGCTTCATATGTTCGAAAATGTGCCTGCTCAACAAAGTAAATAACGTAATGAATGTTGTTGAACTGTCAAAATTAAACCCATAGCTACAGATAGTGTGCTACGTAACTACCCCGATGGTAGACTGGACTGGACTTTAAAAAAAATTTCCTTGTTTCCTCTCATTAATCGAGCTGGTGGCACGCGACACAGGTGATGAGCAGAAGTTCAAGTGATACCGTTTGTAGGTATGACGGGAATTCCGGTGACATAAGGCAAACAGGAAAACTAAGTACTTACCCATATCATGCTTTGTTTTACCTTTAAATACCTACTATGCAAACATGTACAAAGGTAAAACAAGTATGGCTTATTTTTTTTTAAGTCTTACAACTGATGGCCAGCTCTCGTTCTCGTAGGTACTTAAAAAACGTTCAAACTCAAGTCGCAATCTCATCTCAGCGACAATCAATGTCAAAAACTTATCAAAAATGTAAGTACCTCGCTGACCTTTAAACAAGTACGCTGGATTTCATACTATTGATGACAAAATGAAAACATTTGATTTTCGCCATTTTGGCGCTGTCAGAACGTGGGTGTCCATGAAACTAATATTTTGGATAGCAAGTTTTACAAGATGCGCATATTTTGACACAAAAAAGTCTTATTCCACGATTTAGCCCTAAATCATCAGAGAGGTACCAAAACAAAACGACGGCCATTTGCGGCAATGTGTTAATTTTAGTTCCTGAGACGCTCGAATCGGCACAAAAAACAACTGTCATTTCGTATAATATAATTTAGTCTAACGTATTTGTATAATACAAATCAGTGATGTACCTACATTAATTATATTTATTGACAGATTTCGGCTGAGGTGTATTGATGATTTTTTAATTATCCTACTATATCGTTCCTACTAATATTATAAGCGCGAAAGTTTATGAGGACGGATGGATCAACCAAGTAACGAATTTTGATGAAACTTTACAGTAATATAGCTTATACATCAGAATAACACATAGGATACTTTTTATCCCGATATTCCCATGGGATCAACACTTATGCGGGTGAAACCGCGGGGCTCTGCTAGTAATTCTATAAATAACGTCTACAGATAATAATGTTAATCTATGCGGCTTTTTTCTAAAATTTTGAGGGTTGTTGTAGATTATTTTATTGCAATTCTTGCTGAAATCATGACTACTAACTTTAGTGTTGGTGCAACTAAGATATCTATCATTATTATTAAGTATGATTTATTATTTTAGATTATATTTATTTTAAGTAATGTTACCAAGCATTTCCTTTTCCTCGTCGATTTATTTGATCGACCACGCGGCTGGTTCAAAGTGGAACTTCTGCTGATATCCCTGCCCTAGTGGCTGCGCAAGTAGAGTATATATCGAGTACGAATGTGTCTCAACACTATAGTCCTCTGCACAGAGCAAGCTGATCCATTCACCGCCTCTCTCCGCCCAGGTAAGTCGTTTGTTTGTAAACTTTTAACTTGCCATCTACAATATTGATAATATCCTCTTCTTGTAAAGCATTATCAGCTGTTTCAATTGTTTTGTAGTGTTGCGAATATCTTTTGGTACGTGTGCTCAATATCTTTAGTTTTTGTGATTTTGCGTTGAATAATAAGAATGTTCTAGAACGTAGTATAACATTACATAGCAGTAGGTAAATTCTTTAGTAATTTCTTGTGTTTTCAACACTAAATAGTATTTGAGCACCTCATATCAGCTGTTTTAATCAAAATACAGAACCATTTTTTAAGTTTCTCGTTTTTTTAAAGTAAATAACGTTAAAACCGGCTTCTGCGCATTTGTGTCGATCAAGGGCTTGAGTGGGGATAACGATGCGCTTGAGTCATGTTAGTGTCTTTAATGTTGTTTGTCAACAACACAGGTGGTAACCAGTCTTGACCAAGCGTGGTGATCAATGCTCGTGCCCTCTCTGTATGAGAAGAGTCCTTTGCCCTGCAGTGGGACAATAATAGGCTAGTTTTATTATATACAGGCGGTTACGACTGCTGAGGGCAATTATTGTAATTATTCGATATCGCGTCTTAACATTTTTATATACGGTTTAAAATAAAAAAAAAAAAACAATAATTGTGAAAATAAAACTGCATAAGAAATATACTTGTACTAGAATTGTTCTTATCTTATCGGTTATCGAGACATTCGATCATGATCTAATACGTGAGATGATAAAATAAAACTTCGACTGTTTATCTTACAAAAATTCAATGTCATATTTATGTACATAGCAGTATACTGATCTGATCTCCAAGTACCAACTTCCTCAGTCCAAAAGTTAAATAATTCGAGAACGATGCAAAAGTCAAAATTATAATTATTTATTTTAAGAAGGCCATTAAAAAAAGGCACTTATGAACGTCACAATTTACAAGAAAATAAAGTTGATTCCAAAAGGTAGTGCCGCCAAATCCTCAAGAAGAATCAAGATCATTTTTTAAAAATAACTACGTAGCTATCTATCTATACATAGAGATTAACGTCAAAACTGTCGGTAGGTATCAAATAGAGATTGATGTATAAGTATCGTTCTTGTTTACGAGCTCAATAGTTATGAAATATTAATGTTGTAATAACGTTGGGTTCATAGACCATTGCGCATGAGCAACTACTATGCATAATATCACTTAGCCCAGGTTCGCACGAGCGATTTTTCCCACGGCTATTTTATTTCGCACACTGGATTTTCAACCCACTGCTCAGCGCCGAGAGTTGAAAATTCAACAGTGTGTTTTTTCGACGCGCTGATGTGCTCTGTTGGATTCTCAATGCTCGGCTCAACACCGAGAGTTGAAAATCCATTGCGCGCTAAAATACCGCCTTGCGATTTGGTAGGTAGCTTGTCAAACATGATTGTTTGTACATAGTTTATTGTAGGTGTATGTACCGTCACCAAAGGAGATAAGTAACTAGGGTCGTCGGATATAGTCGAAGTTTAGTAAGAAACGGATTGATGTTTTCGGATTAAAAATTATTTAATCAATAGAAAACAAGCAGTTCATTTATCAAACTAAATTTAATTCGAAAACATCCATCGATTTCTAACTAAACTTCAACTATATCCGACGAACCTGGTTACTATCTCCTTTGGTGACTGTACCTAGTAGTAGAAACGGCCACATTAAACCGGTCATGTGTGTGAACTACATCTATAATGTTGCTTTGTTGCTGATGATGATCTTATAATCTGCTGAAGTTGCCAACGAAATGGCATCAATATATTTTTTTAATATACCAAGCATCTCGAAGGTCAATCTAGAAGGTTGTCGGATGCTTAACCGTACCTCAATAAAAGAAGGTCTCTAGGGCTTAAAAAACTTTAAAATGAAGCGACTACACGTGTGGGGTAAGGACCTCGGCTTAGAAGTCGCTGAGGGAGGGCAGCAAGGGACAGGCTGGATTGGATTAAATGGATCAATAGCTGTAACGAAATTTTATGTAGCTAACTTATAAACCATTCAGTAGTTATTTATCTGACTAGCCTGTAGGCACTGTCCTACGGCCGGGCAGAGGCCTCCTTCTCTCTTTAGTATCTAATCAAAGGAAAATAGTTTTGTAATTGCCTACTTCTCTTGCCAACTTCGAAATTCCTTTTTTTTTAAACCCTGTATAGTTAACTAATAAAATAATCCCCCGTATGTCTGGTGCACCTTGGGCAGCTAGCTCAACGTTCTCTATAGGCACAGCACCCTTATTGCGTAACACTCCATCGTAATCTAAGCTAATCCATTGCTTACTCTATCGTAAGCAATGGATTAGCAACATCTTTTAAAATGATTCAGATTACTGAATCATTTTAAAAGATGTTACTAATCCATTGCTTCATATGTTTGAATAATTCGTCTGCTCAACTACATAAGTAACGCAATGAATGTGGTTGAAGTGTCGAAATTAAAGCCATTGCTACTAATAGCGTGCTATGCAATTACCCCGCAGGGTGTAAAGGAAATCGACGCGCAATCTAGGCTGTTACAATGATACTGGCACATGATTTTAGACCCCCAGTGTAGTATTTTAATTTTAATTGAGAGTTTGCGCGTTGTTGTCCCTTACACCGTGTATAGAAGGCCTACTAAGGAACTCCCCTGGCCCTACTTTCTACCATACACCTTCATCTTCATCATCAGCCTATAGCAGTCCACTGCTGGACAGAGGCCTCTCCTATTGCACGCCATTCAACTCGATTTTCGGTAACTCTCATCCAGCTGCTGCCAGCCATCCTGCGAAGATCGTCGCTCCACCTAACCTGAGGGCGTCCTACCTTACGTTTACCGATTCGCGGCCTCCACTCAAGAACACGTCTACCTCAACGGTCATCGGTCCTACGGCTAATTTGGCCGGCCCATTGCCAATTCAGCTTGCTTATTCTGTGAGCTATGCACATACACCTTGCTGACTGGCTAATGTTACCACAGCATGATTAATTTTTTAGTGTCAATACGTGAGAAAAATCATAAATATTCTGTAACTGAAAGTTTTAACACAAATTGGACCCATTTCAATCAAGAATAAATTAGTTCTCTTTAAGTAAACTATTGAATTGTGTACAGCAATAATTAGAAAAGTAAATGCCGTATCTAATGCATTGCTATGGTCAATTTAGATATTACAAAGGTACATTTTTATTCTTTAGATAGCATTGTTTTTGTATGAATGTATTTTTAATTAGCTACGCCCTGCGTTTTTACCATAAGCATAAGTGATTTGCAAGTCATTTGCATAAGTTTCGATCCCGTGGGAATATCGGGACAAAGCTCATAGTCAGTGATCGGATAATCGGATGCATATTTACCTAAAGTTCATTTTTGGTTAGGAAATTATGGAAGCGGCTTCTTAAAACATATTTTTTAAATATAAATCCCGGGATTTTTTCGATACAAAATTGCATTCCATAATATTATCAAACACCTTAAACTAAGTAAATATTCCTACACCCGATTTGTTACTATAGTAAAAAAACTAAATTTGTCGATTCCGAATTCTCGGGATTTTTTCGATACAAAAGTGCATTTAATAATAACCAACACCTACATTTTAGGTAAATATGCATCAGATTATCCGATCACTGCTCATAGTCTACCCATGTGCAGAATTTCATCCTAATCCGTTCAGTCATTTTAGCGTAAAAGCGTAACAAACAAACAATATTAAAAAGTCAAATCTTTTTTCTTAATTAGTTTAGGCTACCTTCTACCCTTGACTTCACCCACGTGGGAGTCTACTTTACTATAAAACAAATCCTGACTCGGCAGTATTGTAGTTTTCTGCCAGTGAAAGAATTTCCGAAATCGGGCTTAACAACGCAAATACGGCAATTAATGTTGTTGAACTGTCAAAATGAAACCCGTAGACCAGCCAGTCCATTCTGTAACCATCTCACGGTGAAAACCTTAGGTGAAGTGAGCGTGGAGTGAGCTGTCATTCCAACTAATGCTAGGGATTGACAGCTCAATCTAAGCTCACTTCACCTAACTTTTCACGGTGAAATTTTTACAGAATAGTACTACAGGTACCTTCCTGAAATTACATACTACATTCTAACTTACAAAACTTTACCCCTTTATAATATTAGTGTAGATGGGTAGACTTCAAACAGTCATTCATTATTTATGTGCGCAGAACGTTTATTATGATTAATTAATCGTCAAGTTTTTCTAGCCTTTTGTAGGATTGCAAGGAAACTTTTTGCTTTAGTCTTTTGTTACATTGTTATGTGCTATATAAAAACTGTCACAGTTGATGGCATGTAATGTACCTATACAGCTTGTATCATAAGGATGTGGTTCAGACCATTATACTGTAGAACTTTCTACATGGGACCAACATCGTAATCGCGAAAACAATATCAACTATCCCATACAAAACTTCAATAACTCATCACCTTTCCTAACTACATATGTTGGGGTCGGCTTCCAGTCTAACCAGATGCAGCTGAATACCAGTATTTTACATGGAGCTATGTGACCTCCATAACCCAGTTACTGGGTAATCGTGAAAAAAATATCAACTGTCCCATACAAAACTTCAATACCTACTCGCGCCAAATGTATGGGACGGCTGATTATTCTTCCGCGATTACGATGTTGGTGCAATTGAAAAAGTTGTTCAGTTTGGTGTTCTTTACTCCGCACCCTTCAACATGACCACATATTTCTGACATATACAATGTATGTAGTCATAATACCTGCGTGTGGTGTGCTCGAGAATATTTAAATTGTAAAATGTAAATCTATTTTGCAAATAATTTTGTGTAAATAATTTCACCACTACTGCTCTCAAAACGGTGAAGGAAAACATCGTGAGGAAACCAGCATGTCCTAGAACAAAAAATTCGAAGACATGTGACGTCTACCAACCCGCACTGGGCCCGCGTGGTATTACAGCCCACTTCCTCTCACAGAGAGGAGGCCTGTGTCCCAGCAGTGGGAACATTATAAGCTGAATATGCTTGTGTTATTTCAGTAGATACAGGTTAATTAAGAAAAAAAAAATAGTACAACAACACCCTCACGCAAAGTTCTAGAACGTGCCATCATTCTTTATCTAAACATATTAAGTACCTACATGACATAATAATAAAGTACCTAGGTAGATACCATATTGAAACAGTATATTTTCCTTATAAGATAAACTAAATTTTTTTTTGCTAGTAATTCAACGTGCAGGTGAACCGGATAACTCAGCAAAATATAGTTGTGTCAATTTAGCACACGAAGGGTTCCGTATATACATCACCTGCATAGCCTTTTGCCAACTATGTTGGAGTCGGCTTCCAGTTAAATCGGATGTAGCTGAATATCAGTATTTTACATGGAGCGACTACCTATCTGACCACCAAAATCCAGTTACTGGGTAATACGAGACCCCTTGGTAAAACTGGTTGTCAGATTTCAGATCGGGCTTCTGACGACCCGGGACCAACGGCTTAGAGTGCTTTCTGAGGCACGGAGGGGTCTTGGTATGTTAAGATGGTCACCTATCCACGGACCAACCGCGGCAAGCATAGCTTAACCTGATCGATCGAACCGTGCGGCTGTTACTACTTGGCCACAAGCTCCTCATTATATTATATTTCGTTATAGCGGCCATAGTAGTAAACACTCTGTGAAAATTTCAAGTATCTACCTATTACGGTTCAAAAGATACAGTCCTGTGACAGACGGACGGATAGACATGCAGACGGACAGCGGAGCCTTAATAATAGGGCCCCACTGGCAGCCTTTGAGTACGAACTCCTCCTAAAAAATACCTTAGAATATCCATAAAACTATATGTATATTCAACATCTTTGTATTTTTTTTTTGTTTGCGGATAAAAGTTTGGAATTTCGCTCTATTGTTTCAGATAAATTAAAGATGTTCAAGACTTTGCTGTTTGTGGCTGCGGCCGTTGCGTTGGCGTCAGCCGCGCCTGCTGATGAAGCACAAGTAAGCATTTCTTTACAATTTTAGCTTTACCATAGGTATTTCATAAAATAAGAAATATTTCTTCAGTTCTCACACTCTGGATAATTGTGCGTTAATCGTTTACATCCTTTATTGAAATCCAGCATATCTGTCGCGGTCTATTAATACTGTCTATGACAACGTACGTTTTCCCTTTTTTTATCAATTTTAAATACCGCCAACATATTGATCTGTCTTCGTGTCTCTTCTTCTCTTGCTCTATCTTTCTCTTTTTATTTCTTTTTCTGTCTTTCTCTCTCCTCTTACTGACCATCATTTTTCCGTACTTCAGGAAGTAAAGCGCGCGATCGTCCGGTTGGACGGTGACGGCGTTACCGGCAGCGTTACCTTCACCCGGCAAGACGACGGCAAACTGCACATCACCGGCACCGTGACCGGCATGCCAGCCGGCGAATACGGTTTCCACGTCCATGAGACCGGAGACCTCACTAAGGGCTGCGCTTCCTCCGGCGGTCACTTCAACCCTAACGGAGTAGGTGTTCCTTTTCTCTATTGTAATATTGCCATGAGTTAAATAGACTATCAAAGAAGTAAAGAAGCCGGCTGTTTGGTTTGTTAAAAGTTCTACTTTGTAGAACGTCGTTTGTGTCATATACATGTGCCTAATCAACGGCTGCGTACTGCACCTCTTGTACAAACAGGTTTTAAATTGCCAAAAGGCAATCTTAACTGAAATATAACAACCAATATACACAGAGCATGTACCTTCTCTGTATTTCAGTCTTCCGGGTATTAGAATTACTGCGCCAAATAAGATTCTTCTCACAACCATCTGCTAACATTAAATTTTAAATCTACAGAAAGACCACGGCCATCCCCATGACGAGAACCGTCACGTCGGTGACCTCGGCAACATCAAGTTCGACGACAAGAAAACAGCCAACATCGATTTCCTTGACCACGAGATCAAGCTGAACGGCAAGCATAACATCATCGGCAGGGCCCTGGTCCTCCATGCAGGCACAGATGACTTCGGCAGGACTGATCACCCCGACTCCAAGAAGACTGGAAACGCCGGAGGACGTGTGGCTTGCGGGGTCATTGGAATCGCGTAGGGAGTTTTTTTCAATGTATGTCTAACATGTTCTCGAGAAATAATGGCTGGAGAAATGTATATTTTAGTCAAGTGATCTTACTACTGATGCTTAACTTCTTGACATTAAATAGCGCTAATTTCATAGGTTTCATCACCTTAAAGCTGTGCTTTAGTTGGATCTTACGTCATTACTCTCGGGCCACATCTGTTAGACTGTATATATGTTTTTGTGGACTAATCCTATCACATTCCAAGTTACTAACAAGCTTTGAGATTTCGATACTTCCGATTGGAGCGATGAATATGATATAATGCAATAAAATAACAAGCTAACACCTGTGTTCTTCTCCATACTATTATTATACCGTATGGTATTATTAGGTACAAAGTATTTCATAAGAAGAACTTATAATAGTTCTTATTAAGAATCTCAGTAGACATTGTTAATTAGGATAAGACGGCCTTTGTTTTCTATTTTTATATGATCCTGTGTTGTGGCACTGACGATGGTATCTGCCATGTTTTCTTCTGTTCTGCCAAATTAAATAAATTATCTTTATAAATGTTGTTTTTTTATTGTAGGTATTGATAAACTTCTTAGAACAGGATGAGTTAATTTGACGAAAATAGAAGTAAACGCTAAAAAGATATGACGTTGGGATAATTAACATATAGATTTTTTCTTTCTAGGAAAAGGGATTTCCTCTTTAAAAAAATAAGTATGCAGGTTAGAGGTATTCATTTTCACGATCAGCACGAATCACGATTTTCTGAATCGTGACTTTTTGTCGATCATTTGTAACAATTGGACGTAAAATACCTAAAGATCCTACTTCTTTCAATCTTATTAAATATCGTGAGATGTATCTAGCTCAGGAAAAACCTGACACCAATTATATCGGTAGATAATAATGTGTATATGTGAATACGTAGAACATATACACAGCCGTAGTTTCGCAATAAGAGATCTTGGTTGTATATTGCAATTACAAAGATATATTTTTTAAACATTTGCATGTGGTTATTGATTTCGTTGGACTGTCGTGACGACGACATGTTAAAAGGAAAGATATAAATAAAAACGGCTAGAGCAGGGAAAGACAACGTATTGTGTATGATGATATGGCTAGAAAGGGGGTGAACCCTGACAGGACGGCTGATAGAGGTATGGAAGAGGAAGACATGCTGCACTAAACTAAAATAAATTGGAATAGGGAAAGAGGATGTTGATGGAGTGCATCAGCATAACCTTGGACAGACCTCTTACCAGCGGTAGCTACTATAGACAGAGTTGATGGTGATAACGATGATGATGAAAAGATATTGTGAGTTGTATGAGATGGATAGCGAGTTTACTTGATGCAAACCGGACGAGCGACATCCAGACATTATTTAATGTTAGCGAGGTCATACTGATTGTATCATTGTACATACGGGTGTGACTTTGTGATGCAATTTATTAATAGATACCTACCTAATCGTACTTGCAAATTGCTACACAGTGTAACGTAGTACCTACCTATATATAATGATTTTTGGATGGGATGGAAGAGTTGTTGCTAGGGAGTTTGATCCGTCAGTTCCCGAATTGGTGAAAGTCGGACTTTTTGGCAGTTTTGATGTGCAAAATGGCTGAATCTCAGCTGATTGATGATTAAGGAATTAAGTAGTGTTTTTTACCTTCTATATTATCAGCTTATTGTTAGCATGGCATGCAACCACGGCTAGGATAGATATTAGACTGTTGAAATTCTTTAGCCTTCTTTTTGAGTAGTCGCGTATAACGGTGGAAGGTAATACTAACGAATGATTCTCCTCATCACACACTACTTTACTGGTAGAGGGAGGTAAATGTTGTTGTCAACCACACAACCACATTAGTAGAACTTGAACTACGAAAAACGCTCACGAGATTAAAGGCGTTGTTTGTCATTTCTGTCCATTTAGATACGGGCAAACGCTTAGTTTGGGGTCACACATCAAGCAATAATTAACCAGTATAAGCTGACTTCTCATTGTACAAAAAACAATGCGAGGTCAGCTAAAACTGGAAAAGAATAGTTTGACGTGTTGCCGTGTGTACAATTTGATAAATAAAAATATTAAATAAATGTCGTTTTTTTGCTATGAACGTCCAGTAGATGGGCTATTTTTTCTTTCTCTCTAGCTAGTCAGACGTTGTTTCCATTGTTGACGTATTTTTATGTTTTCTCTACTGACTATGGAAATCCCATAACACCTATCCTACAACCGACCCTCTGACAGTTGTCTGAAGCTCTTGGCCACGGGGCTAGGTATATTATAAGTATGACTGGTGAACATTAATCAGCCCAGCGGGGTAATCGCGTTACACACTGTCAGTAGCAATGGGGTTCATTATGTCAGTTCATCATCGTTAATTGCGTTATTTACTTTGTTGAGCAGACACATTTTCGAACATATGAAGCATTGGATTAGCAATATCTTTCAAAATGATTTAGATTGTGATTGATAGTGTGTTACGGAATTAGAGTGCAGGTTCGCACGGGCGTGTTTTTCCTGCGGCGACTTGTTTTCGCGCATTGTATTTTCAACGCTCTTCTCAGCGTTCGAGAGTTGAAAATACAACATTGCGTTTTTTTGACGCGCTGTGATGCGCTCTGTTGGATTCTCAATGGTCGGCTCAACACGGAGTGTTGAAAATCCAGTGCTCAATAAAATCCCGCCGCGATATTTTTATTTTTACGTCCCTGTGAAGGTGGGTGTGGCCCGTTTTTTATCGCGGCGATTTATTTTTAAGGCGCTAAGCAGAGCATTGAAAAATTCAGTGCGCGAAAAAGAATCGCCACGAAAAAATACGCCCGTGTGTGCATTATCAGCCTATAATGTTCCCACTGCCCTTCCCACTGGGACACAGGCCTCCTCTCTGTCAGTGGGAGTGGGCCGTAATTCACCACGCTGGCCCAGTGCGGGTTGGTAGATGTCACATGTCTTCGAATTTTTGGTTCTAGGACATGCCAGTATCCTCAAGATGTTTTCCTTCACCGTTTAGAGAGCAGCCCGTGTGTATCTGGGCTTAAATAATAAACAAGATAATTATTTGTTTTTAATTCACGTTTTTTTTTGTATTGCAGGGAAGAATCTCCAGCTAAGCCGAATTCCGCTTCAGCCTCAACGATCAATATATTATTAGCAATGTCTATGTATTCTCTAATCGCAGTTCTTTTAAATTAAATTACAAATCAAGATTGAAATAATTTTTTTGTCAGTTGTTATTTTTTGTACAATAATATTTTTTTAATTTCTTTGGACATTTAAGTGCAGCGATAATCTTAAACTTAGTTTTGCTCAAGTGTTAAGTTAGGCTGAGTTAATAATCTATTTATAGTACTTAATTAATATTAAGCTAAATAATTACCTATAATGAACTGAGTTATACGTAATAAGTACAGTCAATGTGGGTACTTAATATTTATATATGTTATCAGGAACATGTATTCCAGTGTTATTCACCTGTATCCATCTTTACCTGTAGCAGCATAATACAGTTAAATATTATTGTTACGAAAATATAGATTTTTATCATTTCCTTATAAGTTGAGTAATAAAACTACTGTTTATACATTTAAATCCTGTTATTTTATTCTGTCCATTACGATAATGATTTTTGTAAATGTACACACAGCTTCATCAGCTAAGTTTATGTCATTTTTTTTTTAAATGTTAATGTTAACTACCAATTTGTTTTTATTTTTTAATTATTTAGAAGGTAAAATATTGCTGGTATTATTATTGTTATGCATGGATTACAAAAATAAAATTATTGAATAACTATAATTGTAAATATATTATCCTTTTTGGCTTTGATAAAAGTAAAACCATTAATGGTGCATGTTGTGTCAGCCTGTAAGTAATTGTTGCACTTATAAATGTATTAGGAAATGATTTGTTAAATGTATTGTGTAAACAATTGTTGGCTAAACTAAATAAATAAATAAGTACCCCAGCAAAAGGCATGCAAGTTCCAATTCGACATAGCCGATATCAGTTGATTTTTATTTTTACTTAAATAAATATTAAGTATTACAATACAGACAGCGATACAGACGAGCATTTACAGAAGAACAGAACCCTAGTTGCGTAACACACTTTCAATGTCAATTTGAATAATTTTAAAGGGTATTGCTAGGCGCCAAGAGTTTCGGTGCCCAAGTATCAACTTGGGCACCGAAACTCTTGGCACCCAATAGCCATAAGATATATACATAATTGAAAAGACCTTTTCAAGGAGAACCATTGCTACTTATTAACACGACTTTTGCCAATTTTTTGTCAATTGGAGTTAATGACCGAAATAAATAATAATAAATAAATAAATAATGTCTAAACTTGGGCACGGAAGTTTAGGAAGGTTCTTAGGGGTATAAAGGGGTTATAGCCATAAATGATATATCAATAGATAGTGCATTTTAAGAGAAAAAATTGTTACTTAAACGGACTTGAATGGGCAATCCGACAAGATATCTCAATCAGGAAAAATTAAATATTATACAAATATACGCATTGCAAAAATTCGGGCATTTATCTTTTTCTTCATAAATGGAAAATATTGCATGTTTAATTATTTTTTTGGCTTTATCGGTTGACAATTTATTGTGCCTCTGGCATCTAATGGGTTGGAGAATATGTCGCCGGGCATCTACTCTTAAAAAGCAAATTCGCTCTTCTGAGCACCAAAAATATGACTTGGGATAGAAGAACTTGTCACCACTTCTTCTCTGGTTATATGATTACTGGTTATATGACCCAGGTAAGCAAAATCTTCAGTTAAGCATTCTCTTGCTATTTTGAATTTCACAAATGTTTTTCTGAATATTAGAAATTTCGTAGCTATTAGTAGCTTCCCGGTCATAGGCAGGGGGGAGTGGAACATCGCGGTGGTTTTAGCCGGTAAGAGTCGCATACCTCTCTGTCACCCCCATTATGGAGGAAGTCCGTGAGGATTCACACCGCACAATAAAAAAAGGAGCTTTCGTGGAACTCATAGGGTAAATAACGAAATATGTGGCAGGCCGATCACATCTGTTACGGTGAAGTCAAAGTCAAAGTCAAATCATTTATTTCAAATAGGCACATAAAAGGCACTTTTGAACGTCAAAAATAAAATTAAGATAAAATTGATTCTAGTCGCCCCTTCCAAAAGGTAGTTTTCGTATGGAGAAGAATGGGCAAGAAACTCCACCGTTACTCTTTTAAACTGTTTTACAATATTTTGCATACATTATTTATATAATTATATGTGAAGACGATGCACCTAAAAATTAAATTACTATACCGCAATAGGTAAAAGAATTAAAATGGATAAATGAAACCATGACATATAGATTAATTATGTGATAGATACATGGTGCTCACACATTCACAAACATTCCAAAACTCAAAATAAATAAATAAGGAGTAATAAGTCCGGGTGTGACCCCAAGTAATTACAGAATGTAAATCAATGTCAAAGAAAAAAAAAAGAATAAATTATATACAATTACATTAGCAACCAGTTTGATTTTGTCTAGACTCTAGAGATTGTCCTATGGAGCGAGAGAAGAACAAGAGTACACTAAGAGTAGCTTAGAAGAATTAAGCGAACACACACAGAGAGACACGAAAAACGACTGTGTTTAGAAGAGAACCTTTTGGCGGGCTAAAGCGATATTTTTTTACCTCTGTAGCCGGTCTGTGTGTATAGTATGGGGAAGAACGGGCAAGAAATTCCAAGGACACTTTTAAATCAAGAAACTATTTCATTTCGAAACGTTTTACCTGCATAAATGATGTTACTTATATATAGAGGAAACTGCATTGAATAAGGAAAAATAAGTAGGTACCCACATATACTTCTAAACATTTTAGGGATCCCCCTAACATATTAGATTTTATGGTTCGTATTGACAGTGGCGAAGGTAAGTTTTGCAATTTAACCGTGTTGTATATTGAATGATTATAATATGGAGTATCTTGCCAGTTTTTCTTCATAGAGGTCTACGTTTTGGAACGGGTAGCTGGCTTCAACTTTTTGGCTCACTAACCGACTCCTTCACAATTCAAAAGTGCCTGTAAATGGTTTAATTGAAATAAATGCATTGAGTTTGAGGTTGATATATAATTATGTGTATCCCTTCAATACCCGCGTATTGGCGCGTATATAGAAAAACCCAGTTTAGCAAAAGGGTAATCAGGAAACACTGCAATCTTTTTTGACTGGTAATAAATGGCGACCCCTTTATTCCCCTATTAGACTGTTTTCAGCTGATTTCATGTATCTCAGAAACTTTTGGATTCCAGCGCCGTGCCATTTTCCCCATAGAGACAGTCGAAATGTTGAGACTAATTTAATATTGAGTACCTGATGATCATCATCTCAAACCTATATACTAATAATAATGAAACTGTTTGTTTGGACGCGCTAATCTCTGAAACTGCCAGTCGGATTTGAAAAATTCTTTGTGCATTTGATAGCCCAATTTTCGAGTAAGGCGATTATAGAATACTTCATTTTTCTTTTTGTTACTTTTTTTATATATTTTGTTTTTTTATTTTTTTATTGTGTTTAGTTTAGTTTGTGATCTTCCTGTATGAGTCGCAATAAATACTTTTACTTTCTTTATTTCTTACTTAACGCTAGGATCCTTAGAAGCCGAGAAAAAAATCGCTGAAAGAACGCTTAGTGCAAACGAAGTTATTACGGGCATGCGATGCGATGCGACGGAGTGAAGAAAAGAAATTTCACGCGGACGAAGTCGCGTGCAGAAGCTAGTTAATTAATAAAATGGCTTGGCCTTTATTTATTGTAAAAACCTAAAATACAAAACTGGTTATTCTCTTTGACTTCTAAACAATTTTCCTTGTTTCTTTTCATAAATCGAGGTGGAGACACGCGACACAGGCGATGAGCAGAAGTCCAGGTGGGGTTCGAGGTATTCC
This sequence comes from Apamea epomidion, assembly GCA_947507525.1. Lineage (NCBI taxonomy): Eukaryota > Metazoa > Arthropoda > Insecta > Lepidoptera > Noctuidae > Apamea > Apamea epomidion. The sequence continues at coordinate 2,748,260 of OX382234.1, forward strand.
AATATCATGTTTTTATCTTTATCCAACTTCCTACTAATACTCGTATTATAAACGTGAAAGTTTCAAGTATGGATGGATGGATGGATGGATGGACGGATGTTTGTTACTCTTTCACGCAAAAACTACTGAACGGATTTGGATGAAATTTAGTACACATATGGTTTATAACAAGAATTAACACATGGGATACTTTTTATCCCGATATTCCCACGGGATCGAAACTTATGCGGGTGAAACCGCGGGACGCAGCTAGTTATTGCATAAATAATAGCACGGTGTGACCTAAACCCGACTTAAGTCACGCTTATCTGTGACTTAAGTAGTCCATTTTTTACACAGAATAGCTTGACTTAAGTGCGCGTTTAGGTCACACGAGCTATAAAATAGTATCCGATAAGTGTGACTTAAGTAGTCTATTAATGTCCATATTTTAAACAGAATTAAATATTAACTTTACCATGCATATTATTATTATTTTAGTTGTCTTTGACATATCTCGGCTCCCTGGGGTCCCGGACCTTTGAAAGGCGTACTAGGGGCCGACCAACTCGCAGAGGCCCTTTACACAATTCTAAATGATGAGGAGGCACCAACCGACAATTATCACCGTATGCACCATGCAATTGCACCAAAGGACAATCCTCGGTTGGTGCAGGACTATTGCAGAACATGGAAACAAAATATACTGGGCAATGGGTTTGGGTGGCTATAGTGGATCGGTCACCTTGAACTATGGAAGGTCCTATATCTCCTGCCTGACCAATGATAATATTTATTTTTTCTTTTTTAAAAACGTTGCCCCCCACACTAGAAATTTCTCCTGTATCGTCGGTGCGTTTACAAACATTTAAAGTCACATGCACAAACAGCCAGACCCGGAACAACTACTTGTAGGCCATACAAATATTTGTTCCATGCGGGAATCGAACCCGCGACACGCAGCGCAGCAGTCAATCGCTTAACCACTGCGCCAACCAGTAATAATAATACACTACTTGATTATTATTACTTTTTCTTTCTTTCTTTCTTTCTAATATTCACAGATGAAATGGCAGATTATTATTATTATGAGCCTGTGTTATCCCACTGCAGGGCAAAGGCCTCCCCTCCCTTCTCAACTTTTCCCGGTCTACTACGATTGTGGGCCAATGCATATATTTTAGAAATGGCAGTGTTTGTAAAGTTGAATCCCGATCGTTTTGACCGCATAGCTGACGTATTTCCACGAAATTGGCGTGATAATAGTAGGCTATGTCTTCATAGTGCGAGAACGACTATAATGCGCAAAAGTGTCTGCTACATGGCGCCAGTCATTTATAATAAAGTACCTAGGAGTTGGTAAGAATTATACTTGACGAAAGAAAAAACTTTGAATTCTTTTAGTGGACAAAGTGTATTATAGTTTGACGGAATTTTTAATGAAGAAAGGAATTTCTTGATTACTTTTTATAGTGATTAGAAATTAAACAAATATGACTTTTAATTTTATATAATATTTTAATATATTTATATAATTTTTTTTTAGTAGCTGCAAGAAGGAACCTGCAGGACGGGGGTTATTGGAAGTAAGGGACTGCAGAAGAATTGTGTATAATATAAATAACTATTGAAGTATTTCATAATTAAATTGTAATTATAGTTAGTCAATCTAAATTGACATTGTTAATCTTTATTATTATGTGTACTTAGCAACATTCTCTTGTGTATTTTGTCATTTTTAATTTTTCTGGTTAAATATGGCTGTTCCTAATTATATTTTTTATGTCACCGTGTTTTGTGCCCATATTTACAAAATAAATATCTTATCTTATCTTAATACACGGCTTCAATAATGGATTACTTAAGTCACACATATCGTAATGTACTATTTTAGCGGTAGTTAAAATATACAAAGAAGAAATGAATGAAGAGATTGTTTAAAAATACACCACCTGCTCAATCAACTCAGCCTATCGCAGTCCACTGCTGGACATAGGCCTAACCCATACTGCGCCACAACACCTACCACCTGCTCAATAGTGTCAAATTATATGTCATGCAAGTCATTATAGCCCTGGGGTGCAGCCGCGCAATATTGTACTGAATTTCAATCAGTCCAATCATATTATCGACCAGCGGGTTGATCAATAATGTGATCTGAATTTTTGTATATATATTTATTGTAGGTACGAGTATATACACAGTCTGGCCATAAATACTGTTACAATTAAAAATAAGAAAGATATTACATTTGAATTTGGAATCTGTCATTTTTATACGATTGTTCATTGAGTTTTCTAATTTTGGCGCCAATAAATTGTACAATATTTTGCGATATTAAAATAGAGTGGGGTGATAAAGAGAACCGAATCGCTGTGATTGCATTTCACAAAGTTGGTATGGAGCCAAATGCAATTTTTAAAACTCTCCATACGCTTGGTATTAGTCGAATGTTTGTGTACCGGGCTATTAATAGGTACAATGAGACCTCCTCTGTTTGTGACAGAAAAATATCTGGCCGTCCACGTAGTGTTCGTACGAAAAAGGCGGTCAAAGCAGTAAGGGAAAGAATTCGAAGAAATCCTGTCCGAAAGCAAAAGATTTTATCACGGGAGATGAAGATAGCACCCAGAACCATGTCGCGTATTTTAAAAGATGCCTTAGTACTTGCAGCCTATAAGAGACACACTGGTCATTTTTTAACTGATAATTTTAAAAAGAATAGGGTGGTAAAATCGAAACAACTACTGAAGCGGTACGCAAAGAGAGGTCACAGAAAAATTTTCTTTACGGATGAGAAAAACAATTGAGCAAAATTTTAACAAATAAAATGACCGTATTTATGCTCAAAGCTCTAAGGAAGCTTCCCAATTAGTCGACAGAGTGCAACGTGGCCATTATCCGACTTCAGTGATGGTTTGGTGGGGTGTTAGCTATGAAGGAGTGACTGAGCCATATTTTTGTGAAAAAGGTATCAAAACATCGGCAAAAGTGTATCAAGATACCATTCTTGAGAAGGTAGTTAAGCCCCTTAACAACACCATGTTCAATAACCAAGTATGGTCCTTCCAACAAGACTCGGCGCCCGGTCATAAAGCTCGGTCCACGCAGTCTTGGTTGGAAGTGAACGTTTCGGACTTCATCAGAGCTGATGACTGGCCGTCGTCTAGTCCCAATCTTAATCCGCTGGATTATAATTTTTGGTCAGTTTTAGAGAGTACGGCTTGCTCTAAACGCCATGATAATTTGGAGTCCCTAAAACAATCCATACGATTGGCAGTGAAGAATTTTCCCATGGAAAGAGTGCGTGCTTCTATTGATAACTGGCGTCAACGTTTAAAGGACTGTATTGCAGCCAATAGAGACCACTTCGAATAAGCTTTTTATATTTTAAATTATTTTATATTTATGTATTAAACTAACACACTGTAAAAGTAATAAACATTATTTGCAATAAAAAAAAGTTTTTTTTCTTCGTGACAATATTTATGGCAAGACTAGGTATATATCCATATCATATAAAATAATACAAAATTAATTCGTTCATTATCTATAATGAACGAATTAATTTTGTATTATTTTATTATATCAATTACCTATTTTATGTAATGTAGTCAATCAATTCGTTATTCCGACCTTTCCTCACGAATTTATTTCATCCAACACAAAGTTGGTTCATAGTGGCACTTCTGCTGATTTCCCTGCCCTAGTGGTGAGCATGAAGAGTATATATCGAGTATGAACGTGTCTCAACATCATAGTCCCCTGCACAGAGCAAGCAGATCCATTCACTGCTTTCCTCCGCCCAGGTAAGTCGCTTTTTTTTTTGTAAGCTGTATATTTTGATATGTAGTGTTACGTGTCTTCTGAATGTCTTGTTGTTGTTGTGATTCTTCAATGTTCTAGAATGAAGTATAAATTCTAATTAGGTAAATTCTACGTGTATTCGCCTTCGTCCCACTGCCGTCGTCCCTGGTAGGACGAACGGGAATTTAATAAATAATATTACATTTTTCATTCTCATTTATCCCACTGATTTTGTTAATAATAATTAATTAATAATATAATAATAAAAAATAAATAATTAATTAATAATATAATAATAAAGAATAAATAGTTAATTAATAATATAATAATAGAGAATAAATAATTAATTAATAATATAATAATAATTACTTATTAAAGAATAATTTAGTGAATTTATTTTTAAGTTCCATTGGTGATTGCAACTTCGTACGCGTGTTGGGGTTCCTGAGCCACCCCGCGCTATTACATACCTCGTTTTCACTTAGCGTACTTTCTAACTTTTTTACGTTGTGGTCGGCTCCTAACGCTCGTAGCGTAATGATAAAGCACACAGCCTTCCTCAATAATTAGGCTATAAATAATAATAATATTAGGTTAAAAAGATTATTATAAGTCCGACTGGTAGTTCCTGAGATAAGTGCGTTCAAACAAACAAAATAACAAACAGCTTAATAAAGCTGAAGAGTTAACTTTCTTATTAATATATAATAGATATACTTAATCATAATAGCTTTCATTCACAAGCCTTACAAGTTATATTTCATCTTATTACTACAGAAATGCTTTGATTGTAGCCGAATTCTGGGCCGAGTCCATTTAGATTACTATCGACACGCTAAGAAGAAAAATATATTTATTATGTGTTTACTAAAACACACAGTGTTGCTAGGTGAAGAAGCTGATGTAAATCTGCCTTTATATTGATATCTATGGTTAAACCTTACCGAATTATCCATGGTTTTATACCTGTCTCTCTCTCTCTTTCACTAGCATGCGTCCTTTTCTAATTAAGAAGGACGCTTGGCGCAAAGCTGTCAATGTCATGGCGTTTGTAAATTTTGCCGCTAAAACATCGAAAAAATTTCAAATTTAAAATTAATGAATATACAGTCTGATTTTTTAAAGACCAGCCAAATTTAAGGATGTGGTACAGACCATCAAACTGAACAACTTTCTCCATGGGACAAATAGCGTAATCGCGAAAATTTTATCAACTGTCCCATAGAAAACTTCAATACCTACTCGACCTAAATGTATGAGACGGCTGAATTTTTATTCGCGATTACGATGTTGGTCCCATGGAGAAAGTTGTTCAGTTTGATGGTCTGTACCACATCCTTAAATTTGGCTGGTCTTTAAAGAATCAGCCTGTATTTATTTTTCTTATTCAAATTTCAAACCGGTGTCAACACTTGTTTCTTGATTGTCTTGCTTTCCAAGTGCCACAAACGTCGATATCTTGCCTTCCTCATCCAAGTCGACTCTGCCGCCTTTTTAATGTCATATCTTCCCATCTACGATACTGTCTGTCTTTTCTTCATGTTTTATATTTTGGACCACATTCTGTCACTCCTTTGGCCCATTTCTCCGTTTTACTTCTTATTAAATGGCCTGCCCATTTCCACTTCAGTTGTTTCATTTGGTATTTTACATCTATAATTTTGGTTTGTTTCTTTATTGTTGTTAATCGTACTTTGTCTTTTGTCAATTTTATCTTTCCATTCTATGTTGGCAGGTTTGAGCTTTTATATGTTTGTTTGTACAGCTCCATGTCTGACACCCATATGTGGTGCTCGACAGAATACATGTACTTATTAAATTCTTTCTTTTTTTATTATCTTTGTATAGCCCAGTTTTTCATGACTTCTTTTGAAGCCTAGTCTTTCTTCTATCTTAAATTGATTCTATTGTTAATTTATTTTGTTGTGGCATCTGTTGGAGATATAAGAATATTAAACATACTAAAAGATGAAGATACCAAAGCCACTAAATCACAAAAAGGGGGGAAAGAACCAGGTGAAGATGGTATTTTAAACTTAATTCTAGTTAGAACATTATATATTATTCTGGATACAATATCAGATTTATTTAATGACATTTTAATGACTGAATCAATGAATATATCCCGCATCAATGGACCACATCAGCCATTATTTTATTTCATAAGAAGGGGAAAACTGTTGATATATCTACTACAGACACATCTCGCGAATGTCTAATATGTATAAAATATTCTCTAAGATAATACTAGAACGATTAAAACTGACTTTGGACGAGAACTAGCCAAAAGAAGAGGCAGGGTTTCGAAGTGGCTTCTCAACCATGGACCAGATTCATACTATATAACAGTTAATTCAGAAATGCAACGAATATAGAATAAACTATTACTTGGCGTTTATAGATTACAACAGAGCTTTCGACTCTTTAAAACACGAGAAAATATGGGGGCTCTCATCTTACAAGAAGTCCATTAAGTATAGACGTATAATTAAAAATATGTACGAAAATATGAAAGCTAAAATACGCACAGAAGGGTAGGAGAATGTTTTCTCATTAGACGTGGAGTTAGGCAAGGAGACCCCTTATCACCAAAACTCTGCAACCCTAGAACATATACTTCGACAACTTGAGTGGAGTAATTACGGAATAAATGTTAATGGAGTATCACTAAATCATCTAAGATTTGCCGATGACCTCATACTAATATGCGAAGATCCAGGGACTTTACAGAGCATGATTGAACAACTGTTATACGAAAGGGGAAAGGTGGTACGAGTATTATCAATAGATACACGTAAAACCATGTTATTGACAAACCACACGGACCTCCCAATAAAAACTAACAACGTTACTGAACTGCAATATAAATGGGTATCTTGGGTATCTTAGACAAAAAATATTGACATATAGACATATATCTATATATGTCTATACATCTATATATGTATAGACATATATAGATAGGGCAGCGTGACCTCTGCGGTTGCAACCTATTCTTTTCTAATTCATATTAGGTAACTTAGGAAAATTATTGTATTTATATTTTATTATTATTTAGATTTTAAAAAACCAAGCATTATTTATGTATGCTTTATTATGATTCATTATTCTTCAAGTTTTACTATCCTTATGGAGAATTGAAACAGTAAGGTAGGTAAGATAAATCTAGGTAGGTACTGTAAAGGTTGTCTGCCGAAAGCAACATTATGTAGTGCTGGCCGGCTATAATTTAGCGCGGGTTCCATTCGAACATTCAAGCGAATTTAGAATCAGGTGTCAGAGAAGGGTCTAAGCTGACAAGAAAATGGATTCAGATGTGAAATACGTAATATTATATCTAAGAATAATTATCCAACTTAACAGGATAAACGTTTGATTTTATAAGTCCCGTGTACGTGGAGCTCGTAGAGAGCTTCACAGTACCTACCTACCTAGATAGGATTATACGTACATACATACATTAATTCAAGCTTTCTTCCCTTATGGGTAGGAAGAACCTACAGAACGCTACCTGCTACGATCCTGACATACATAGAATTATGTCCTATATTTTTATAAATTGTAATTGATCAATTGTTCAAGAATTTCAGCAGTTACAGGCTAGTTATGAAAACAAAATTAATAATGCAACTAAGAAAAACAACACCTAAACTCAAAAGTTCTAGAACGTGAACACAATAAGTACAGATGACAACAGATCAAGGTACCCGAAACTGTCAAATTTTCCCAATCTACCTTGAACCTTAATACTGTGGAGATAAAGTTGAAAATCTATTAAAGAAATTTGACAGATTGAAGTAACTTGATGTGGTGGTGTCTGTACATGAGTTAAAAGATAAAGTACCCAGGTAGATACCATATTGAAAAAAGTACCTACACTTTATCGCCGGTTAAGGAAAATTAAAAGACGAACACCATTTTTTTACTGGCCATTTTACGTGAAGGTCAACAGGATAAGTCGGCAAAATATTGTTATGCTATATGCAAAAAGTCTTGCAAATTATAATTTATTCCTAGGTTACAAAAGTCGTAAATTTCTTGATGGATGTTTTTAGTGTTGGAATGACTAAGAAATTACCATAAAGTAACCTGAATAACCCGTGTTCAATATTGTTGGATTCTTTTTTTGAGTTTTGAGGAAAAGGTTTGTATAAAAGAGTTTTTGCTCCATTTTTCAGATAAATTGAAGATGTTCAAGACTTTCCTGTTTGTGGCTGCGGCTATTGCGTTGGCGTCAGCCGCGCCTACTGATGAAGAACAAGTAAGTTTATTTATTTGTATTGTATAGATACCAATCCGCCAAGATAATGTTCTGTGTCTTCTTCTCTTGCTGAATTGTCTTGCTGTTTTCTCATTCTTTCTCTGTCCTCTTACTGACCATCTTTTTTCCGTACTTCAGATAGTAAAGCGCGCGATCGTCCGGATGGACGGTAACGGCGTCACTGGCAGCGTTATCTTCACACGGCAAGACGACGGCAAGATGCACGTCACCGGCACCCTGACCGGTATGCCAGCCGGCGAATACGGTTTCAACATCCATGAGACCGGAGACATCACTAAGGGATGCGGTTTCACCGGCGATCACTTCAACCCTAACGGAGTAGGTGTTCCTTTTCTCTATTGTAATATTGCCATGAGTTAAATAGTCTACCAAAGAAATAAAGAAATCAGCTGTTCGGTTTGTTAAAAGTTCTGCTTTGTAGAACGGTGTTTGTGTCATATAGTACATGTGCATAAACAACGGCCGCGTAATGCACTACTCTTCTTCAACCGTGTTTTAAATTGCCTAAACGAAGTCTTGACTGAAACACAACAACCAATGTCCCTTCTCTGTATCTCTACCTTGCGGGTATTAAAATTACAGCGCCAAATAAGAATTTTCGTCACAAACAACGACTAATATTAAATCTTAAATCTTCAGAATGACCACGGCCATCCCCATGACGAGAACAGTCACGTCGGTGACCTCGGCAACATCAAGTTTGACGACAAGAAAACGGCCAAAATCGACTTCCTTGACCACAAGGTCAAGCTGAATGGCAAGCACAACATCATCGGCAGGGCCCTGGTCCTCCATGCAGGTACTGATGACTACGGCAAGACTGAGCACCCCGACTCCAAGATCACTGGAAACATCGGAAAAGATGTCGCTTGCGGGGTCATTGGAATCGCATAGGGAGCTTATTATCAATGTTGTCTAACATGTTCTCGAGAAATAATGGCTGGAGAAATGTACATTTTAGTCATCTGATCTTACTACTGATGCTTAACTTATTGGCATTAGATAGCGCTGTTTTCTTAGGTTTCATCACCTAAAAGCTGTGCTTTAGTTCTCTTATTATTATCATTACGCCTCGGGCCACATCTGTTAGACTTTATATATATGTTTCTGTGGACTAATCCTATCACATTCCAAGTTACTAAAAGCTTTGCGATTTTGTTACTTCCGATTGGAGCAATCAATATGAAATAATGCAATAAAATAACAAGCTAACATCTGTGTTCTTCTCCATACTTTTATTGCAACTATTATTATACCGTATGGTATTATTACGTACAAAGTATTTCGTAGGAATAACTTAAAGTAGTTCTTGTTAAGAATCTTAGTAGACATTGTTAATTATGATAAGACGGCCTTTGTTTTCTACTTTTATATGATCTTGTGTTGTGGCACACACGAAATTAAATAAATTATCTATATAAATGTTGTTTTTTATTGTAGGTATTGATAAACTTCTTAAAACAGGATAAGACAATTTGTCGAAAATAGATGTACACGCTACAAGAATATGTTTTATATTATAATGATATGGGACATCTCGTAAGGAAATTTCTTACAGTTGCCAAAGTTGGCTAAAGCAGTAAAAAATGAAATGATGAATGTATTATGTATAAGACGATATGGCTAGAAAGGGGACAAAAACTGACAGGACGGCTGACAGAGGTATGGAAGAAGAAGACATGCTGCGCCGACCCAAGATAAATTGGAATAGGGAAAGAGGATGTTGATGGAGTGCCTCAGCACAACCTTGGACAGACCTCGGACCAGCAGTAGCTACTATAGACAGAGTTGATGGTGATAACGATGATGATGAAAAGATATTGTGAGTTGTATGAGATGGATAGCGAGTTTACTTGATGCAAACCGGACGAGCGACATCCAGACATTATTTAATGTTAGCGAGGTCAATTTAATTCAATTAATCTTTATTGCAGTCTATAATGTGCACATACAGGTGGCAAGTATTAATCAACAGAAATAATTATGGACCCTGTCGGGTACAGCAACATTTTATATAAGGAGCAGAGAGGAAGAGCGCTTATTGTGGTTTTCCATATTATTCAATATTTATTTTATTTCCTTTCTAACTGTTCTTACTAAGTGAATCATTGAACGTGTACGGTTGCGATTCTGTAAGGTGTGTTTGTATGCAATTTATTAATAGGTAGATAGGATGGAAGCGTTGCTGCTGCGGAGTTCCTTCCACCAATACTAGCTAATTTGCTAGGAATTGCTGAAGACATGAAGACGCTGTCTGTCATTTCTGATCCCCAAGATACAGGCAAACGCCTAGTTTGGGGTCACGCCTGGCTTGAACAGTCCAAACTGATCTTGTACATATACAATTTAATGAATAAAAGTATAAAGAAGACAATTTTTTACCAGGAACGTATGGTACAGATTTTCCCAACCAAACTTGTACCTTAATGCTTTAGCGATAAAGTTGAAAATCTATTAAAGAAAATTGGCAGATTGTCGTAGCTTTATGTGCTGGCATGGGTACATGGGTCATGTAAGCTAGTCAGATGTTTTTTTCATATTACGTCACTTATGTTTTATCCACTAACTATGGAAAGCCCATAACACCTCTCTTATTACCGACCCTGTGACAGTAGTCTAGTTTTCCTGGTATTCGTGCGTCATCTGTTTTCGTCCGTCGATCTGCAAGTCGCGTCGCGGTGACTCATGGCATGTTCTAAAGGCCAGGAACACTGGAGACGGCAGGGCAAGGGATTTTGCCATCAGCCAGCGCACACTGATAATGTCAGCGGCCTATTAGAAACCGTGGTAGCACATATAGGAGACATCCCATGGCATGCCGAGGGCCAGCGCACATCAAGGACGGCAGGGTAGTGGATTTTGCCACGGCATACCGGGGGGACGGGCTGCTGGATATCGATTCTATCTTTATTCTACAAAAGAGGCTGTTAGAGTTATCTACAACCTTCTCAGACGCGATTCTATAAGGGAACTGTTTAAAAAATTAACATCTTGACCGTACCTTTTCAATATACCTACCGGCTGACTTTTATCATCTGGATAAAAACAGGGTATAAAAAGTTAACGGAGTATAAGCCTGTGGCAAAGAAATCTCTTTTTTATTTCACCAGCTACAACTTTTTGACTAAATGACCGACTCTTTGACAGTTCAAAAGTGCCTGTAAATGGTTTAATTGAAGTAAATGCTCTGAGCTTGAAAGATATGCAAGTTCAAATTCGACATAGCTGATAACAGCTTTTTGTATTTTTACAAAAAAACATAATGAGTATATCGACATGCAATGTACATTTACAAAAGAACACTACTAAGAAATTACTATATACTGGAAGGCCAACTCGAATGTTTATGACTTCTTTTGGTCACCATATTGAATTGGCGCCAAATTTTACGGTAGTTTGATAGCTACTAAGTATTTGCTTAAAATGTGGCAAATTCGTTATGCACCATTTAGTAAGACCATGACTACCGCATTAAATTTTATCCTAAAGTTCCTAAAACTGATGAACGACCCAATTCTTTTCAACAAATCTGTACGAGTACTTAATCCCATTATGTTCACAGAGGAATTGTCACAATTTTTGAAGAAATACAATCTTTTTTGACTATGTAGGTTCCCTAAAATCTCTTTGTCTGACTGGTGGAGACTGGTAATTACACCATTCTTCCCTGAAGAGTCTACAGGACATGTGCTGCTGTTACTGCGACTGACAATCGCAACAATGTCAAGTTTAATAATGTTTAATATAATTAAATCAATCAGTTACACCTAAAAAAGACGTGGTGCCAAAAATACGGGGTCAGAACGCACCACGCAGCAGAAAAATAATCGAAACTTTGACAGGAATGTTTCCAAAACAATAAATTCCAAGAAATGTTCACATTTAATTGACCCCCTAAATTCGCCAGATTAGACAGGTCCTTACTTCTTACCGTAAAATTATCTAAAGGGACGTGTCATGGTGAGTTACGCATTTGATAGTGGAGTACCCAATAAAAAATGCGTAAAATTGCTGAAAACCGCACCCAAGCTACAACTGTTCAGAAAGAACTGTGCCTATATGGCACCTCTAATATATAACTCTTTGCCCAAAGGAATGACCGATCTGCCATATAAAAGGTTCTGTTGTGCCTTGCGAAAATTGTTAATACAGGAGAGCTTCTACACTGTTAAAGATTTTTTGAATAAAAGCACATGTCAATTTGGTGTCCACTAAGATACTGGTTATTCCTCTTATTTCCTGTGACTCTGTCTGTAATAATAATTTAAGTAATTGAAATCACTGTAATTCTAATAATTGTTATTTAAATTATTGTAATAATTTTAATTCAAATTTTCTTATAAATTGTAATAATTCAAATAGTTCTAATAATTGTAATTTTAATTTTAATAAATGATTTTTGTAAATTAACTATAATTTTGCATGTCCGTAATGAGGGTGAAATATGTCCTGTGTTATAATTTACGAGTAATTTAACATCTTGTGTACCCACCATATTTCAGGCAAATAAATGATTTATTTATTTGAAAATGGATTGCATTTTAAACCGGCACAAAGTTGGCGATTTCGCGGAATTTTGTATTAGGTACATCATCATCATCATTTCCGCCGAAAGACGTCCACTGCTGGACACAGGCCTCCCCCAAATACCTCCACTTCGACAAAGAAAATTTGAATTTCGGGGGCTACCTTGGAGCATCCACCTTAACTACGTCCAATTATGGGAAAATAATCTTCGTTTGGAATAAAAATAACCTTAATTTAAAATTGTACTTCCGAATTGGTCACCCAATAGTATAACAATAAGGACAGTGTCATTTCTCATTAGGAATTACCCAAAATGTCAGCGGGAAAATGAAACAGAATTATATTTAAATATATTTAATACTTAAGTAATTAGAATGATTCATTTTCGATTAGATCGCAACGAAAAAAATGGTTTGGTGGGATTTATAACTCGCCATGATTTGCAAACAATGCAAAAATAAGTTTAAACTTTGAATAAAAACTTGGCTAGCACACAGAAAATGATCGTTGGGTTATAATTATGACCCCAACTACTAAAATACACGTAATTAAGTCTTCAGTTTTCCTTAAAACAAGTGTTATGGAGACTAAAACTAAGTCACATTATTTTTATAACGTACTATTAATGAAATACATAGGTAGCTATAGAAAAACATTTATTTAGTGTCACAACAAAATACACAAAGCACAGTCCACAGATTTGTCACAAAAACGAGTATGTGTTCTGGTTTTCATCACTGGCACATCCATCGCAATCACAGCATCGATTTCCAATCAAGGATCTGCAGCACCAGACGATTCTAAAATCTTAGTACCAGTCGTCCGAATTTGCAGACCTACATGGTTTAGATGGCCCCTCACAATAACAAACAGAAGCTTCCTTCAGAAAACCTTGCGAATGCTGGCATGATCCTCCAAAACGTGGGTAACAAAGGTTCATTGAACATCCATTTGCATATCCCTTTACGCAGGCGTCGTAGCATTGCCCAAGACAATGATGGCTGGATTCGAAATCATAGCCGTTGCATGATAGTTGGAGAGACGGTGCGATGAATAGCCCGATTAGAAGAACTACGAAGACACACCTGTTGGACATTTTGACGTTCAGAAGTCTATGTCACTGAACTTCTCCTAAACGGCTGTACCAAATTTGACGATTTTTATCCGGTAGGTGGCACTGCGATCGTGTTCGTGCACGACAACGTCTGTCGAGTCCGTCCGTTTGAAATAAATTATTTGAGTGTTTTTCACTTGTTTTTTTATTTTGTTGCGACTGTACCACGACGAGAGGTTATGAATGACTGGAGCTTGTAGCCGCTATCCCACAACTTATAGTGGCGAGTAAACATGGCGATTTACAGTTATTCAGTTATTATTATTGGATTTACCTTTTACCTAGATTTCCTTAACGATTTTCCTGTAATTCCTAAACTCGTTAAATTTATTTAACTTATTGTTAGAACTATTGTTAACTTGGGCTATTGTTAGCCAAAGGATAATGCAAATGTTCCTTAGAAGCTCAGAATCAGAATTTCATTTCCTCTAAATGTAGGTACAGTATAAGATTAATAACATACATAAATGGTATCAGCTACATTTTACCTTACGGCGTGCAATTCCAAAAACTTGGCCCAAAATTTTAATGTAATAAAAAGCCAGTGTATTTGCTTTATTAGTAAATATATTATTTTTCTTCTAATGGTCATTTGGTCACTTCTAATAGTAATGGCCAATTAGTGGCAACAAATTGGCCCAAATTTAAGCATAAATAATAATAATTGCATAATTATTTAATTGCATAATTATTTAATTGCATAATTATTTAATTGCATAATTATTTAATTGCATAATTATTTAATTGCATAATTATTTAATTGCATAATTATTTAATTGCATAATTATTTAATTGCATAATTATTTAATTGCATAATTAATTAATTATATGATGCAGAATTATTTAATTATATAATGCATAATTATTTAAGCATAAATGACCACAGCGAATTTTATAAAATCGGTCACTGGCTAAATACGGTACCGTGCGCTACAAATAAAACTTTCCACAGGGAAAGTCATACTTTACATAGCCGGATTACGGCGACACAGTTACGATCGATAGCAGAAGACATCGCCAACTGTTAATTGTTAATACTCCACCTGCATATTCCCACAACTGATACGATACCAGCATAATATGTATGGATTTATTCTCGGCGTTTTTTATGGGTTCCGTATTCAACAAGAAACCCTTATAATAGGGGTTAAAGTATGAAATTGCCGTTTTATTGTAATAGGTACTTCGAATTGACATACAACCTTCATGGTTTGAGATTTTTGAATGAAACTTTTTCACATGCTACCAATGAAGTTGTTCTTTTAAAAAATGTGCAACATTCGATTATCGACTTTCAGTTGTTTTTTTTATTCAGCTTAGACAAGAAAGATGGATACTTCGAAAATTCGAGTTATTTTTGAATACGAGTTCCGACGCGGAACTAACGCGGCAGAAACAGCTCGCAATATTAATGTTGCGTTTGGGGAGGGGACTGCTAATGAACGCACCGTGCGATTTCGGTTTAAACGGTTTCGTGATGGAAACTTTGATTTGAAGAACGAGCCACGTGAAAGACCGCCCACGCAGGTGAATAACAATGATTTGATAGACATAGTGGAAGCCGATCTGAGCCAAACTACCCAGGAATTAGCGGCATGGTTTAACGTTACCTTACCAACAATATTGATTCATTTGCGTCAAATCAATAAAATAAAAAAATATGAGAAATGGGTGCCTCATGATTTGACTGATCTGCAGAAAGAAACGCGTGTTGAAACTTGTGTTGCCTTGTTGAATCGATACAGAAATGAAGGAATATTGGATCGAATTGTGACATGTGATGAAAAGTGGATTCTATACGATAACCGTAAGCAAAAAATGCAATGGCTGACCCCAGGTCAAACGCCGCAACAGTGTCCTATGTAAAGCAAAGGTTACCAATAAAAAGGTAATGGTAACTGTTTGGTGGTCTCAGTATGGTGTTATTCACTATAGCTTTCTCCGATCTGGTCAAGCAATAACGGCAGATGTCTGCTGCGCCGAACTCCGAACAATGGTGGCAAAACTAGCAGTGAAACAGCCCCGACTCATGAATCGATCTTCACCATTATTGCTCCATGATAACGCGAGACCTCATACAGCACGAGAAACCGTTTTAACTCTACAGGAACTGCAATTAGAAAACATTCGTCACCCTCCGTATTCGCTAGAACTTAGTCCAACGGACTACCATTTTTTTCGTGATTTGGACAATTTTCTACTTGATAAAAAGTTTTCTTCTTGGGAGGCATTACAAAATGCTTTCCCACAGTTTGTCGAATCTAGATCACGAGAGTTCTATCGCAAAGGCATAAATGACCTTCCTATTACATGGCAGCAATGTATAGATAATAATGGTAATTATTTTGATTAAATAAATATGTTAAATTAAAAAAAAAAAGAATTTCAAGTTTTCAGTACAAATCGGCAATTTCATACTTTAACCCCTAATAGTTTCGCTATATCCGTCGTCCGTTCGCAGCTTAACTATATTATCTATATAGTCGACCAAATTACATTTGCAGTTGCAATGTATGGGAGAATATGATTTTCAACTACAATGTTAAGTTTGTTCTTGGGATAAATTCATTCCAACTACGGAACCCTTCATTGTCCGTGGTCCAACACGCACTTGGCCGGTTATTTTATTGTCAAATGTGTCTAGTTTAGATTACATATGAAAAAAAAAAATTGGTTGTGATTAATTGGTTTGTTAACAAAAAAAGCATTTAATTTAGACAAAACGCATATAATATAAAATAAAATTTCACAATACTGTGAGAGAAAAGATCACATTAAAAAAAAATTGTCAGTATAATGAAATTAAATGAATGATTAAGTACACATTAATAAGACTACAGAATGAGACAAAAAGGTAGTTGAATTAACAGAAAACGTATTTGTTTTGTCTCAATTAAGTAGGCAGGAAAATAAGAATAATTTTATGTATAATTATTTATATACAAGTATATAAAAAGTTGGGGAAACAGGGCAACAAAAGATTCGTCCGCATCGCTGTCAACAGGAAAAGTGCCCAAAAGGCTGGTAGCATTGCCAGTTGCCACGTCGTATGGCAATGCTGATTCTTTGGCCAAAAAAAGTAGGTAGAATCTAGATTTCAAAATACTTTTTTTTCGTTTGATTTTGTTTATAAGAATTAATAAATGTACAGACGCCAGCTTATCAAGGTCCTACAATCTGTCAAATTTCTTTAATAGATTTTAAACTTTATCGCTAAAGCATTAATTAAGGTTCAAGGTTGATTGGGAAAATTTTACAGTTTCCGGTAGGTTGACCTGCAGCTGGCGTCTGTACTTACACTGCCGAGCTAAACTCAAAAGCAGTATGTCCAATTTTTTTTTCGTAAAGTTGATTTTTATGGCATCGCCTTTAAAGAAATACGCATCCGATGAGCCGATGATCCCGCTATTTGGCTTACAAATAGCGGGATCTTAATAAAAAAGTTTTCCCTATCTCATTTTTACCGCAAATCACTATAAGGGCTGATTTTTCCAACGCCAGATAATTTTATCCGAGGAATAATTTTGAAATTTTGACAGTTCTTCTATACAAAATCTGCCTGACCTCTATTTTATTCCACGAATAAAAATTATTTGTTGATTGAAAAATCAGCCTTTAGAGAATAAAAGCAAAACGTAATTTTTTTCAAACCTAGCTTTTCTTGAGATACGTCTTTTGCGTTTAGAACAGGAATACAATAGTTTCAATTTAAAATAAGTAAGTATATAGAAGCAGAAGAAGTGTGTGTGTGAGGAATGATATGAAAGAGAAGGGAGTGAATGATGGCGTGACGGTTGACAGGGGGGAATGGAAGAACGTGTTGCGCCGACCCCAAGTAACATGGGATAAGGGCAGGAAGATGATGAAGTATATAGAAGCAAGTACATTTTCTACCTATTATTTATTTATAAGGACGTCCTAGTTTGCTAGCTGCAAGTTGTGACAAAGAAATATCGATCCTACATGATAATAAATTCATAGTGTTGCAGTTAGATTGAGGGTGTACCGTACACTCTATGTAGAATAATATTAACACTGATATTAAATGAATCGTTTCTTTGTTTAAATGGTGTGTTATGGCATGGTATATTGAAGCTTTGTACAGAAAACTATTCAAAGAATAAAAAAATAAGCCGCAAAAATGACCAAAAGAAAAACGAAATTTTTGGAAAATAACATAACATCACGACTGTAATCCCTGAAAGGCTAGGCAGACCCTAGAGGTGTACCAATATACAGCATCATTTCGCCAGTTTGTATCGAATAGGAGCCGATTGCGATCATCCGGGACACAAATCCAGACTTCGGGCAGCTACGGAGAAATTCCTGACGGAAAGACTCAATAACACTGCCCGACCTGGGAATCGAATCCAGGACCTCAGCTCAGCAGTAGCGTTTGCGACCACTGGACCAACGAGGTAATTGTTGGAAAATATAACAAGCTATTTTGTTTTAATATTGTACAACAATACAATAATAGCTATAGTAAATAAAAGTTCAGAATTAAATATACAAAGTGATAAGTCTAAGGCCATTTACCTTGACAGACAAGCGTAGGCGCCGCATATCGTATAAGGCTTTATACACACACGTTTTTCTTGATGTGAAAAACTACGGTTTATTCGCCGTGTGCAGGTAGGTGCTCACAGTGGTCAGCGTTCTATGGAAGTTGTTGACAAACACGGTTTTTCTTCAGCGCGGTTTAAACGCCATGTGTAGACACGGTTCGTCAGTGTTGGATGGATCACTATGGAAGCTATGTTGACAAACACGGTTTTTCTTCAACGCGGTTTATACGCCGTGTGTAGGCACAGTTCGTCAATATTGTATGGATCACTATGGAAGCTTGTTGACAGACACGCGTTTTCTACGGCGTGGTTTATATCCAATAACTGGGTTCTGGAGGTCAGATAGACAGTCGCTCCATGTACAATACTGGTATTCAGCTACATAGTTGGGAAAAGGCTAGGCAGAATGATTAATATGAAAGAAACCGTGCCGTGTACAAAGGCCCTTAGGGTGCTAGCGTGCTATTATAAAATGCTGTTCAGCCGTCTGCATTATGGATGCACCCTGTAACGTGCACGTCTGTTACGGAAGATGGACAGAAACCATTCCTAATTCCGGACTAATCGAACTGAACTATTTGAATAATTTAGTTTTTAAATTCAGTCTAACTAGGCACTTACTCAATCCTAGTATTTCTTTTTATAGATACGAAACCGCATTCATAGTCGTCAATAAGATACTTACATAATGAACCATGAAAACTGTTTGGCTGATTCATATTTGCATTCTACAGTCCGTTCAGTTATCATACCTCTGACAGCAGCAACCGAATAGCAAACTTAAAGCAACGATTATTTAATTTTTTTATTTTTTACTTTAACATAAAAACGGCCCTTGGCCAATTACATTAGTTAAAGGTATAAAAATTTACAATAAAAAAAATATACTATAATAAAGAACAGACGTATAACATAAATTACTAACAATAAATTAAATACTATTATTTTCACAAAAATGCAGGCACATTACCATTAAGTCAACAAACTTGTCTGCGAATAAATCGCAGTCCAGGTTGGCTTCCACAAGCTTATTTAACGCGGTCAATACGCGGGGTACGGGAGACGCAGCACGGGCTGCAGTCCGGCGCGACGGTAGGCTTAGCAGCTGATGCTTTCTGCTACGGAGATAATTATCCGGTGTGTGGAGTCGAATCAGCTCATTATGGATGTCAGGAGCATCCGTTATCCCTCTGCAAATTTTAAGCATTACGCCAACCTGGTCGCATGCCCTTCTGGTCTCGAGCATATGATATCCCAGACATCCTAGGAGGAACTTGGTAGGATATAGAAAGGGATAATAACCGCGAGTTCTCCTGTAGAGAAACCGCAGGAATGCTTTTTGCACTTTCTCAAGAAGAAGCGCATACTTTGCTTCATGCGGATTCCATACAGAAGAACTAGCTTCTAACTTGGTTCGGACAAGTGTGCTGTACAAAAGCCTTATTACTTGCTCGTTGCGAAAGTCACGAGCATTGCGGAGAACAAATCCTAGTCTTTTAAATGATTCTTTGGCGACAGCAGAGACGTGGTCATGAAAAGTAAGCTTCTGGTCAAATGTGACACCCAAGTCCTTCATGTGGGTTGATCTAGTTATTTTAGTACCATTTAATTTGTATTCGAAATCAATTGGGTGTCGCATTCGACCAAAAGTCATTGCATAGCATAGCATTTTTTTTATTTTTTATAAAGATCATTATGATTTTGACAGACTTGTCAATAGCAGCAGCAACCCAATAGCAACTTAATTGCCATGACAATAAAGATCACTGTGATTTTGAGAGTGATGCAAAATTAGAGGTAAAATAATAAAATATGAGCGGACTGTATGCGTTCAAACGTTAGACCAAAAATGACAGTTTTTCATTGTGAAATGTCATGTCAAGTATAAGTAACAAATAACATCTCGGACTCATGCCTTACCCTGCATAATCAGCCTATAAAGTTCCCACTGCTGGGACACAGGCCTCCTCCTATGAGAGGGAGTGGGCATAATCCACCACGCGAGCCCAGTGCGGGTTGGTATATTAAGTTCTAGGAAAGAATTCCCTCACGATTTTTTCCTTCACCGTTTTAAGAGCAGTGGTGATGCAATAATGTACAAGTAAAATGCCTGCTTAGGTTCGAACTTACGACCTACAACTTCTTAGTCGCGGTCGACGTCAATGTTATTGCGTCAATATTAATAATTTGAGTGCAAGAAGTGATTCAATATCATTGCACAATAAAAGTATTGCACAATGTTATTGTTGGTGTGTGACTAAAAATATTACGCAATACTGATCCTACGCGGTCACTGACACAAACAAGTACGCTGGACTAAAAATACCTACTATACGAAATGACAGTTGTTTTTTGTGCCGATTTGAAGCGTCTCAGGAACTAATATCGATACATTGTTGCAAATGGCCGTCGTGTTGTTTTGGTGCGTACGTCTTTGATGGTTTAGGTCTAAAAGTGAAATAAGACTTTTTTTGTATTTTGTGTTTACTGCGAGATATTTAGAACAGTTTTATCATGAGAGTATGCGCATTTTGTAAAACTTACTATCAAAAATATTAGTTCCACGTTGCTATCAGCGCCAAAATGGCGAATATCAAATGTCTTCAAATTCAAATACGTTTATTGTTTGTTACATTTAGAAAAATGTCTTATATATAACAGTAGCACCTATACGGTGTACAATATTCTATTACGTTATTATTATTATAAACATTCTTGCAGTTGGTCTAGTCACTCTTTGCATTACTTAATCAAATTATACCTTAAAAAATATTATAAAAATTAATATGCTTTAGTCAAATTATACATTAAAAATATTTATACATTGATCAAATTATACATTAAAATCAACTGGTTGCACTCCGGGAGTGCCGGCAGAAATGAAAACTTGAATATTAACGTTGTGCATTTTTGATATTTTGGAATGGTTAGGGAATAATTTTGCACGAATTGCTTTAATTTTCAGTATAAAAGTACTACTATCATTTATGTGGTAAAATACAATATTCATTTCTACCCTCCCTCCGTCTTACGAAGTTTCGATCAGGTCACGTGTCCTGACGCGAGCTCCGTCTTTCGAATTTTCGATCAGGTCACGTGTCCTGACGCGAGTTTAACATTTTTTACCCATCACAACAAAAGTGCACAACGCCGCTAAAGAAGTTTTCACTTCAAAAACTCATACATTCAATAGTCATACATTATCAATTAAACAAAATACATTAACCCAAGTTTTTGTCATTTAAAAAATCATTTATACGCTTTGCCTATCAAGAATTCCTTGAGCTTAAGTTTAAATATATTGATCGCTGAAATACTTTTAAGTACAGTTTAGTAGTTTGTTATAAATTTTTACTCCCATTCCAAATATACTAGATTTAAATTTAACTGTTCTACATCTAATTCCGAATAGCTCATTTTATGTCATGCACTTCTGCATGCAAATGTTTCATATTTTCTTATATCGTTTTTTATCATTCTTGCCGCTTCATAAATATGTATAATGAGAGCAGAGTTAAATTTTTTAAACTCCTAAACACTTATTTGCATGAAAAGTCTTCGTTTTGTCATCGATAGTATGATGTCCAGCGTACTTGTATATTTATATAGATCGGTGTACGCGATGTATTGAAAAAATATGGTGCAGTAAAAATTAAACTCTCTTAAACTTTTTGCAATAATTGCGCAATCTTCAATATTAACACTAAAGGCTCAAATACACTACGGTACATTTAAAATCAAATCAAAATCATGGGCAATTATGAAACTTCAGAAGCCAGGTGCACGGCTCCAATTTGTCGTTTTCTATGGAGAAGAGCCGGCAAGAAACTCCACGATCTACAAGACTCGCAGTCCATACTCCAAGTTAGTCGCATTATTTAGATAATGAACGATAATGGTCGTCTGTGAGTGCGGGGGAAAGGGGTGGTCGTTTAAAATTAAATGTTATATTGATTAGCGGTTGTATCGGCCTCGGTGTGGGTATCAGGCCACCTGAAGAATAGCGTGCAGCTGTGGGGGTACACGGTTGCTCTCTAATTATATGCAATTACTAAATTGAATATGCACCGGTGCTTGTATTATTTATTTTTGCGTTCTTACTTTGTTGACGGGTTGCTACTGTTGTGGTCGAGAAGGTAATATTATTGATTACGAAAAAGTAAATGTTTGTACATTTACTTTTATATAATAATTAAATATATCATCACCATCATCATCCATTTTATGCGGCCCTATTAACGGCTTTATTTATATTTTTTTGTTTTTTTGATACTTTTACTAATAATATTCCTCTTTTTTATTGTTTACAACGCTAGTCTTAAAATTTACCAAATTGTCTCATTGTGCATCTGTGGAGAACGTGGTTGATTTCACATTTGTATCATTTCTGTATCCTATCTTTTTGTAATTCTTAATGTATAATTGTTCGTTTTCCCGAATAAATAAAATAAAAATCCACAGTCCGACTTCACCCACTGCTGAGCATAAGCCTCTCTTCCCAAGTGCCTATGCCAATCTTTGGTCTGTGTCATCCCCATTCTATCAAAATTTGGTAATTATCTATGTTGCAATTTTTAGCAATGCTTAAGACACTTTATTTCACAATCTGAAGGATTTTGAAGAAAATTCCTAATTCATTGCTTCATATTTTTGAAACAATTCGGGTGCTCGATAGCGTAAATAACGCAATGAATGTTGTCGAATTGTCAAAATGAAAGGCATTGCAACTGTTAGTGAATTACGCAATTACCCCGCGAGTTGTAGCTTCTCTGCCCAAAACATTTCTAGGTATATTTTTAAATGCTATTTCGCGTAAGGTTAAGGTTGTGGGGCTACCTTGACGGAACGGCAGTAGGGTGTGGATTTGGAGCTAAGTATATGTCGCTAACTGTGCTCCACCTCAAGTCCTGCCCTCTGTGTCCCAAAACATGCAGTCAAAGTGACCTCTGCGCTGCCACCGACGACGCCGTGAAAGCGGCAAAGTTTTGGGCCAACAAGATCTGAAATATCTATAGTCGTGCCGGCGACACGTAGACGAAGAATAATTGGAAATAGAAAACCGGAACAAAGAAAAGTAAGCTCCATATGCCAAGCTTTTGAATACGTAAAGCGCTTTGTCAACGGCTAGAATTAGCTGAAGACAGTCGCCAGTAATACCTTATGATTTTATATTATTGATCGAAGCGAAAATAAACAGCCAATCACGCACGTCCATGTCTTCATGAAGTAATAAACTGACCTATTTGAAAAAGTGCATTAAAGTATATTCGCAGGGGCCGGTCGATATGTCATGTCAATTAATAACTATAAATTAAATCTTTGAAACAAAGCAATTTGAACCTTACTTCCAACAGAAAAAAGCTTAGAGTTACAATGTTCAATATAACAAAGAATCAACTTGCAAACATAGAACGGTAGGTGAAATAAGGGAATATAGTCTGTAGATCAATCTAATAAAAACCAACAGAAATGTATGAGTAAGGTGGTAAAGAAACAAAGGCTTTTGCTGAAGATGGACCCTGAAGTGTGGGTAAGTGGACACATGGGTTCCCACATTCTAAATATTGCGACGTTAACATAAGCGGAGAGGTCAACGGAGCGGGTATTGTGGAGAAGTAAAAAGAGAGAGAGAAAAATTAAAGAAACTAAGTGCTGATTTTTCAATCATCTGATAACTTTATTCGAGGAATAATTTTGAAATTTTGACAGTTATTTCATACAAAAACTGTCAAATGTCAATGTTATTCCTCAAATAAAAGTTATCTGGCGATGGAAAAATCAGCCCTTAGAATAAAAAACTTACCTACTAACTTACCTTACTTATTTATATGTTGACTCGCTCATATCCGTCAAAATCAAGCTGGTAACCAAGTAAATGCAAGTTTAAAAATAATATCTGCTAAGAATTTATACTTTATTAGAGATGGCAATTATAGAAGACTAGCTGCACCCCGAGGTTTTACCCGCATAAGTTTCGATCTCGTGGGAAAATCGGAATAACAAGTATTCTATTTGTTAATCCTGGTTATAAACCATCTGTGTGCCAAATTTCATCCAAATCCGCTCAGTGGTTTTTGCGTACAAGAGTAACAAACATCTATCCATCCATCCATACAAACTTTCACGTTTATAATATTATATAGTAGGAAGAAGACAAACTGTGCCAACCGCACTAATAAATGAAGAAGAGGCAAGTGGATGATAATTAAAACAACCTTTAATTAAAACAGAGGTAAGAGGATGGTAATTAAGCTACTGAAGCTTTAAAAAATATAGTTTTAAAGGTTAAAGCAAACTTAAAATGGATTTTACATTAGCTTCTGCAGCAAACAACAAACCTGAAAGGAACAAGGTGGAAGCAAGAAAAGAAACTACAAATACAACACCCTATGGGGAAAACCTTGTCCATGCATGTTTAATGAGCTTTTCAACCGCTCCGCTCGTCACTAAGTTCCCAGTAATCACCGGTACAGGTCGTCAAATGCATTGATCGATATTATAGCCCTACTACGAGTAAGCCTTCATTTCCCATGTCCACTCCGATCATACATGACATACAGATTGAAGTCCGCTTTCACAACATGAAGTCAAGACGCGTTCGTTGTATGAAGTTCTTCATCACTCTCTTTAATATCATTTGCATAGTGAGTTTGTCTGTTATTATTTCTTTTTAATTCGCGTTTATATTGTTTTTCGTTTTCCGGTGTCTTTTCTGTGGTTTTTCTATTAATGTAGTCGTAATTTTCTTCGTTGACGGAGTTGTAAGGAAACAGTGTTTTTATGACAGTAGTCATCTTACCTATTCAAGTGTCGGACTATTAAAACCAAACTTACTTATGTTTGATATGTTAGCTGTTAGAATCAATGATTTCAAGGTCTTCAATATTCATATTTTCCATGTAAAAACATACGCGACGGTTTTTCCAAAATCTTATAACGGTTCTGAAATATTAATCCTGATTTATAGGGGTTTGCCAAATAAATCATTATAAATAAATTAAAGTAACGTTAGGATAGCAGTCAGTGACAAAAAATCCTTTATATAGCAACGTTTATATTTACAAAGTGTTGTTGTCAAACAGTTGTTCGGGTTGATCCTGCTAGCAATATGCGTGATCAACTTAAGGGACAAGACGGCAGATTCGGAGTCTACCTTGTCCCGGGGGTTGGTGTCGTTCCTCCTCACCTTGAGCATAGCCCTGGTGGTAACAGATGTCTTGGGCTGCATTGGAGCTTTGAGGGAACATGTCAAGCTCCTCTATGTGGTAAGTACGCCATTTTTGTTTTCGGAAGCTTTTGAAAGCGCGCGTAATATTGACGGTTGATGGAAGACTGCGAATCGGGTTTTGTGGAGTATGAAATAGGGTTCGAAATAATTGTAGTTAGATTGTTTGAATTAAATCTTTGTGATTATTCAAGAATTTAAAACTATTATTATTTATTAATAGTTGCACTTTATTGCATTTTCAGGCACTTGCGAATATCTAATAAATACTGGATCAACTGATTAACAAAATGATAATTGAAGTATTCGCGAATTTAAAAAAAAAAGCAATTTATTTAATTGTAAGCGATCATGGAGGTTCTCGCCAGTTTTTTCACAAACGATATCTACGCTTTGGAGTGTTCTTACTGACAGAACTATTTAATTGCCAATTCGAATGTCTTAGAATAATTCTTCATGCAATAAGTGATTATGATGATTTATAATAGCAATTCTGATGTTTGTGATACAATGATTAGTACAGACACCAACGATATACTTACCTATTTCTAGAATGTTCTATTTTTATTTGAAAAATTGATTTTGTGAACATTAAAAAAAAGTTTTTGTACATAGCTGTGGATGACATTTTAATTACGATTAAAATTTGACGTTATCAATAAATACAATTATTTTAGGATGAGCGGGACACATTACTTACCTTCTCTAAAAGATCTTGCTAATGGTAAATAAATAAATTGTAAAAATAAACATCTGTTTATTTATAATTTATTTATTTTATTATTTATGTACACACAGTAAAATACATATAGATATGACATAATTATAAAATGAGTACAAAGGTACTGCTTATTTCTTAAGAAATTTCTTCTAGCAGACCTGCGAAAGGAGTAGTAAAAAAAGAAATGTAGACAATAGTGTGTGAGAACAAGAAGAGAAAAATATGAATGTGTGAAGTCTAAAATAAAAATATTAAATATACCTACACATATAACACAAAAAAAAAAAATAAGTATACTTAAATAAATACATAATACAAAAATATATAAACATATATATATATATATACAAATACTCACGGTATAGAGGAAAGGTAATGCTCTTTTAATCGACGTTTAAATAGAGAAATACTTAATACTTAATTTACTTTAATTAATTATATTTACTTTAATTTACAAATATGGTCTCCCTTTTCCGTGGAGGATAAGAAACTTTACACACTGTTCCTCTTATCTCTATATTGGTATATACACATATGTACATCTAAAAAATCGAACAAATAGCAAATAGTAGGTATGTAGTTTTTTTTTCTGAAAAATAATTTATTTTCAGCACGCATCTTTCTTCATATTCTTGGTGGCTCTGGAACTGGTGGTGGGTGTGGGTGGGGCGGTGCTCAGTACGTGGATAGGACCAAGTAGTGAGCTGCGAGTACAGTTCTACAAGAACACCACCATCGAAGATGAGACCGCCAGATACCACGCCTTTTGGGATAAATTGCAGTATGAAGTGAGTTTGACAACATAGTAACTTCATGATAAAGGGTTTGAGCCATTGCTCTCTTAGATTGTTTACCATTTCTTTAGTTTAGATACCATACCATAGATATAATTGAGGAAGAGAACGCCGGATACCTCGCCTTTTGAGATGACATGAGTTTGGCGACCTTAATCTTCGTATACCTAAGTATATGAATCCATTGTTTCCTTAGATCCTTTCCTAACGTTTTGTTTAGATCTATTTGAGAATTTAGTAGACACTTTATTGAGAGATCAACATAACAAATTAAAAAATTTGCTTAAAAGTACAATTTTAAAGGCACTGTAGCCAACGACGGAAGTGTTTTCATGGAGTTACTTAGAAACCAGTTAGTAGTGTCGCTGCGGTCTGTTATTGCGGTTGGGCTTTACCGCTGCGGTCTACGGTCGGCGGTCGCCTTCGGAGCAGGTGATAAATTTAAGCCTAAGAAATAAAAAAATTAAAAAATCTGCTTTCTGTAGAAAGTCTGTTGTAAAACTAAACAGGAGGATCATTTCTTTAAATTTTAATTTCTTCCACACAGAATCAATGCTGCGGCGTCGACGGCCCTCAAGACTACTCCATCATCCACCGTGACATCCCCCCTTCCTGCTGCGCACGCGCATACCCCCTCCGCGAAGGCGGTGCGCGACGTCACTTGCACTCCAGCTGCCTATCCGACCGGACGTATTACATGCGCGGCTGCGAGGAAGCTCTACGCATCAAAAAAACTTTTAAAGGAAACATTTTCATATCAACCGGAGTCGTTTTTGTTCTTGTAGAGGTAATTTGGATTTTATAGCGATTTGTGTTGTTTTAAATGACATAAACAATAAATATATCTTACCTCTCAGATTCTCTGCATCGTGTTGGCTCTGGGGATGGCTCGGGCGGTGTGGTCAGCTCGTCGGAAGCTTCAGGCAAACTTACAGGCGCATTTTGAATCTTAATATGAAAGTAGTAGCACCCTGCAGCTAGAGGCTTTGCACACTCAGGCGCACTGATCATCGCCACGACATAGAAGTAACTAGTCATATCAAATCCTTTATTCATAAATCAGTATTAAAATGGTTTCCGTAAAAGGTTTCAGTATTATTTGGGATAAATATTATTAAAAGTTAAACGCATACTTGGAAGGCTCAGTTGATTGATTAATTTTCAAGTTCTTTCTAAACTCTTTGCTATAGTACAGACGCCAGTAACTGCTACCCGAAACTGTCAAAATTTCCCAATCAACCTTGAACCTTAATGCTTTAGCGTTAAAGTTGAAAATCTATTCAAGAAATTTAACAGATTGTAGTAGCTTGATGTGCTGGCGTTTGTACATTAAAATTTCGGCACAATGTAAAAAAAATATATAAATAATATTCATGAAAATCTTTAAAACTGTATTTGGAATCATAATAGAGTTACAACCACTTAAATAATATACCTAATCTAATAAAGTCAAAAAGTTATTACGTTTAATTACTTTATAGGTAGTTTTAGTTTTAGTCAGATAATTAAAATAGCTAGGTAAGGTATGTACCTAAGCTAAGTATAAGTTAAAAGTTCTAGTCAACTATAGTTTCTTACTTAACTCATTTGAAATCATAGTTTTGAAGGGAAAACTTAACTAAAATAACTTTAGATTGAGTTTTATTGCAAGTTAAAATTACTAAATTATTTTGAAAATCTAATTTTATGCCAAATCTTCAAACCTGTAATTTCTTTACGTAAAATATGTCACAATTTAGAATAATTATAATTATCCATCGTTTTCCACTCAATTTTATATTTTTCAAATTCTTTTCCTGTATATCATTCTTGCTACAGTCCGTTCACAGTTATTTTACCTCTGACAGCAGCGACCCAACAGCAACCTTATTGTAATGGCAATAAAGATCACTGTGATTTTGACCGACATGTTTGTGGCAGCGACCCAACAGCAACCTTATGAAAACGGCAATAAAGATTACTATGATTTGGACAGACTTGTCAGTGGCAGCAACCCAAGATAAAGATTACTGTAATTTTGACAGACAACCCCAAAAGCAACCTTATTAAAACGATAGTAAAGATCACTGTGATTTTGACAGTAATGCAAAATCAGTGGTAAACTAACTGTGAACGGACCTTCATGTATAACCCGTGCGAGTTAAATAGGCACCTCGCTTGAATGCGGCCCCGTAATGTACCGAACAGTACTGTACGAGCGCCAAGTGTCTAAACTCTGATTTTTAATTTGCTAGACTAAAATGACAACTGCGATTAACCTTTTTTTGTGAATATGACATTAAGGTTATGATCGCAGCTGTCACTTTGGTCTAGAATATTAAAAATCAGAATTTAACTCGCGAGGTTTGTACCTACATCTTCATGAGTCTTTTTTTTTACCATAGGTACAATAATAGTAATATTTATATAAAGATAATAAAGTGTGCGATATGTTATGCCAGAGGATGTACAAATGTTTGTGATTATGTAATCAAGCCAGCCAAGTCTCAATAATTAAATTAAATAAGCCTGGTCAATGAAAAAAACAATTACAAAGAATGACACATTTCATCATTCAAATTAATTAATAGTAAATAGCAATGGAAATCAATTTCACTAAAAATAGAAAAATAAAATAAAAAAGTCAATACTTACATTGAATGTTAACACATAGTCTGAAAACAAAATATAATAAGACTATGTCAATATACAATACTAATGTCAATATAAAATACTGATGTCAATATTTGTATACTTATATTGACATTAGTAATGATTAATGTCAATATACAAAACTTTTGTCAAGGACAACAATACATTTATTTTATTAGCATGTCAACATTCTGTCATTAGATATTTGTCAGTTATATATAAATTCTGAATACAATATAATATGCGATATGAGTGGTACAATAGTCTAGTAATTTTGTTTCGAGTCGATTTAGCTATAATCTGTGATAATAATAGTAGTGAAAAATCAGTTGTGGCTATCAATAATAGAAGCCGTCGGACCAATGATTTGTAGTTTGTAAATAACAGTTAAACACCTATTAATTTTCGCCTTTTCAAATGTGTTAAATTGCACGCATTATTTAAATAATCACGAATGAATTTTAAGGCCCCGTAGCATCATCAATCACTAAATATATTTAGCGCTAAAAGTATTTCAAACATCATTCTGTCTCTGTCGTCGTCATACAATTATCTGACACGGAACGATGTTTGAAATTCGTGTAGCGTTAAATGTGTTTAGCGATTTGTGGAGCAAGAGAGCCTGAGAGTATTTGCCAGTATTTAAATGTGCCTTAATTATTTTGTTTTTATTTTATAAATGTGCCTTAATTAGTATAATAATTTAGTAAAACTACAGTATGTAAATTAACGAGCTGACTGCGTAAAATGAAAATAAAACTTTTTTAAATATATGATTTTTGGGATAAAAATTATAATAAAATATCAACTGTATACAATTTTCTAAAGGAAATTAATTAT
This sequence comes from Apamea epomidion, assembly GCA_947507525.1. Lineage (NCBI taxonomy): Eukaryota > Metazoa > Arthropoda > Insecta > Lepidoptera > Noctuidae > Apamea > Apamea epomidion. The sequence goes on from OX382234.1 coordinate 2,778,748, forward strand.
TAGGTAAGTTTAAAAGTTCATCGTTAATTGACGTACTGTACTAAGTATAATATTAATTAAATTATTTAATAAGATAACTACGGGAGTATTCTAAAAAATCGTAAAAACTTGAAAAGCCAAAACGACTTACTTAGGAGTAGAATAAAATGTTTTTTTTTTTTCTCCTAAGACTTTCAATGTCCACTGGAGATGACAATGAGTGAAATTATTAGATTTTAGAACAGTTTTTAAACTGACCTTAATTTTAACTATACACCATGCAATTTTATCGTCTTACAACGCCGGCCATTTTTAACCGATCTCAAAAAAGGGGGAGGTTGATCTAAGCTAGGAAATGGGCAAAATGTGTTCAAATTACCACCCTTATGTGTAGTATACACAAAGTAAAAACAATACGACTGTAAATTAAAATTCGTACATACAATGACGTTTCCAGTCTGCATGCAAAAATTCAACCAAATATATCCAATAGTTTAACCACTATAGCTAGTCAAAGATTGGCAATAAAGTAGTGATGAGCCGACTATGGGAGTGGACTCATCACTACTTCTATTTAGTTTGTTAGAAGAAAAAACACTTTCTCTACGTTGGCGTCGTGGTGGTGCTTGCGCGCTTTGAATTCTAGGCCTGCGCCGGAAGAGTTTACTTTGCCGAAACAGGTCTAGGGTGAGGAGCCAGACCAAGAGAGATACAGAAACCCGCAGGGCAGCATGTGGCGAGCTGTTGGGCAGTAGCGACCCCACGGACCCTATCTCCCGGGAAAAATCTTGTTCCTCACCTCTGGCTTGCCTTTAATGGCCGGCTGGAGTGAACAATGACGAGGAACAGAGCTCCTACCTCATTCTTGCCTTTACTGGCCGGCTTGAGTGGAGACTCGCAAGAGCAAACGAGCTCGGGGGAAGGAAGTATTCCAGTAAGTGCTCGTAGGGATCTTGACCATCTTCCGGGCTCTGGAATTGTTCTGAAAGCCGTGGAATACCTCTCCACTCCTCATAAGCACCTCAGGACATGTTGCCCCCTTGTTGCTACGTCACTATGTGCTAGCGACAGTTTCCGGGGGCCCATTATTGAGTGTGCAAGTCACCCCCTGCCATTTCATCCGTGTATATATGGATCATTGATCAGCAGGGGCCATAGTTCTTCCATAGTTATTGGTAACCAGTCCACTTTAGCCACCCAAACCCATAGTCCAAATTTGTATTTTTTCACAATAAAACAATAGTCCTACACCAACCGGGGGTTATCCTTGGGTGCACTTGCATAGTGCATACAGGGATAATCGTCGGTTGGTGCCCCATTTCAATAAAATTTCCTAAGGGGCCACTGCAGTTGGCTTCGGCCCCTCGTACGCCTTCCAAAGGACCGGGACCACATGGTCCCGAGATATGTCAAAACATAAATAATAATAATAATATTCTTTATTTCGGACTACACATACAAGTATACTTAATCCATATAATGTTAGTGACAATGACTTAAAAAACTATGTTAGTAAACTTTTACAAACTATACAATAGAAATATTGGATCAGGACCGCACTACTCGTACATGGAGTTTTGTCCAATGCTCCATGAATGAGCAATCCACATCCATTCTCCCTGCAATAAGCTGCAGGAAGCTGTTGGGGCTGCCCCGTATGCCATCATATTATCCTATTGACATCTCCAAATTGTATAAATATTGAGTTTACGCATTCATCATCATCACCCAAGGCCCGACTTTACCCACTACTGGGCACAGGCCTCTCTTTTCTAGTGCTCCTGTGTCAGCCTCATCCAGGTTTTGACCGCGATGGCAATGTCGTCTGCCCATTCCGCCGGACGACCAACAACTCGTCCTCCATTCCTCGGACGCCACTCTATCACAGCCTACTCCACCTCTCATCATTGCACGTTGCCAGGTATCCTGCTCAACTCTATTTGAGTTCCATAATACATGTTTTCCTATATACATAGAAGATCATCGTACGTCTTCGCATCTCGACGTTTGGAACTCGGTCTATTAACCTGATGTCAAGCATGAAACGCCCCATGGCTGTCTGTGAAACTCTTCCTGTACACAGCCTCCTGCGTGAGCGTCCACGTCTGCGCACCGTACGTCATGTTTACGTATTAGATGGAAAAAACGATTTTATTTTAAGAAATTACTTCAGCCATTGTATTCGATCAGTATTGTATTCGAACAGTTCAATCTAATTAAGAATTATTTTTATCATTTTGGATTTTAAAATAATTATTTAATATTTCTTTTTGAAATTAAAAGTATTTGGCATTGGACTGGTTTCAAAACAATGACCGTTGGGGTAGACGTGTTCTAGAGTGGTGACCTTAAGAATTGACGTTAAGAAGGCGGCTGAAACTGTCTGACTGGATCCGGAAGGCGAAGGTTAGGGTGTTGTGGCGCAGTCTGGATAGGCCTATGTTCAGCTGTGCACTGCGATAGGCTGAGTTGATTAATTTATTGACCGTGAATCGGCAAACGTAAGGAAAGACGCCCTCAGGCTAGATGGAGTGACGATGTTCGAAGGGTGGCTGGTAGCAGCTGGATGAGCCAAGTTGCCGAAAATCGAGTTTGTGGCGTGCAATACGAAAGGCTAGCAGTGGACTGCTGTAGGCTGGTGGTGATGATGATGGTGATAATTAACTGATTCACCGTCGTAAGACGATAAAAATGGCACGTTGTATTTATGCACACCTTTTTTTGTCACTTTAGGGTTAATATCGTGTATAATTATTTTAATGTTAATTATATTGAAGGCAAATGATGTAAGGGTACAATAAACTTTATAGCGCCTTAGTGTCTAATTCCCTTTATGAGGAAGACCTTTAGAATGCTTAAAATGTAGACATTTTAAGTTTTGCCATGTTATTGCTTGTTTCTAGGTATGCAGAACACAGTCAAGTAACCAATTTCGTTCCCGTTTCATACATTACACAGATCTGGAAAAAAACTAAAATAAAAATTAAATTAAATCCTTCAAGTAAATAATTAAAATGAAATTAAATAAGTAACTATTTTTTTCGCAATAACGGTGTATATTTCATATAGTTTCAAAATTGGGATGAAAAAATAGATGTTTTTCGTTAGATGCACTGGCTTTTGTTAAAATGACGTCAAAACAAATAATTATTAAAGAATCAGGCTAATGTTTTTTCCAAATTATCATTTTGGTATTTTTTTAATTTTTTTATTTATTCTACTTTGAAAAACATTTTTTTGCAACGTTATTGCTTTGTAGTGGTTTATGGTTTCTATGAAATAATTAGTAAGAGTTTAAAACTCGCTAGATATAAAAAGAATAAATAGGTTTAAACTTAAAATAAGATTGGTCTAAGTATGATTCTAGACTCTTAGGTGGCCATCATGTCAATTACACCGTAGAAGCTTTGCGTGTTTTCACGCCTTTTCCGAATTAATTTGCCTTAATAACTTAAGATTACATATAAGTCATTACAAAATAGTTTAGGCACAGACTGTTTCCAAATACGCATACACTAGATATACTTTTTTGGAAACAACCTGTGTTGTTTATTTAAGTTTGTCTATGACAACATTAGTAATAAGGTAGGTAAGTATATAGTATTAACTTAAGTACATATATTAAAAAATAAGTAAGTTGCGTTTCTGCCGCGTTTTTAAATGGAAATTACGGGGACTTGGTAGTTTGAAATTATGTTCATTAGGCGTAAGACAATGATACTTTATCATTGGTCGGTAAAGTCTGTGTATATTACAATTCTAGCAAGTTTTTACGTAATTCTGTATATATTATTTTTCTGATTCTCATAGTTTAAATTACTTCCCTGGTAATGAGTAATGAGGTAAGTAGAATGCAGATTATTCTTAAATGTACGCATGACGACATACTTATCAAGCTATACATTTCCAGTATAAGCTGACTTCTTATTGGGCGAAAAGCCAATGCGACGTCAGCTTATACTCGAAATGTAAAGCTCGATATGTCATCGTGAGCACATCTTTCATCGCCATTCCCCTACACGTTGTTGGTGCAAAAATATGTTTTTTTTTTATAATACATATAACATGATAATAATATGACGTCTGTATTCCCCCAAGGGAAAGGCAGAATTTTATGTTATGTCTCTTCAATTGAAAAGACATGACAGCCAACGAAACCGATATTTTACTAAACATATAAGTTCCTGAATTAGAAACACACTCCCCTTTCTTTTTGCTTTTGTTGGAAATATACACAATGTAAATAGCTATATTTTTATTCCTTGCCAATTGTTTTTTTTTTTCTGGCTATTATTTCGCGATTACGGTAACATTTAGCCCTCGGAGGGGTAGGGCGTGGTAGTTCTAAGATAGCGACTAGATTTAAGAAGTAGTGTTTTAGTATTTAAGGACCAATGAAGACGTCCATAGGATTAAGTGCGCACTATAGGGACCTAAGTAACTTAGTATTAGTTCTAGATATAATTACAGTATTATATAGGTAAGTAATAACTTTTATAGTACTGTGTGACCTAAACTCGCACTTAAGTCACGCTTATCTGTGATAAGTCACAGATAAGCGTGACTTAAGTGCGAGTTTAAGTCACACGAGCTATAAAATAGTAAAATTATAAGTAAATGTATGTACTATTATTAGTATTAGGTATATTATTCTACAATAAATCACCGTACCAGCTTAGCAGAGTGTGCACCTAAAATTAAGAACATTAAATGGAGAAGAATTTTGTGTTAAGGTATGTATGGTATTTCTTAATTAGTCATCAAATATTTTTTGCACAATTCCCTAGAGCAGCCTCTAGTATAGTATAGTAGGTATAGTTATAGACTTCATACATTTAATTATTAAGATTTTAAATAATTTTAACCTTCATGGCCGGTCGTGTGCAAGTTTGCAAGTAAACTGTAGGGGCGATAAGACGGAGCGGATCGTACCTTTGTTTTTATGACAATAGACAGCTGATATTTCTGTAAATCTTGGCGATATACTAAAAAGAAACAGGAACATTGAGAATTGTGCCTTCGAAAAATCATTATGTATAATAATAATCTACAATTAAAAAAAATATCTTATTTTGCATTCTTTTATACAAATTATATTTCATATCCAATAAATATCGCAGCATTATGAGCCTTTTTGGCGTCGCATATGTCTTTATTTGTTTTTAATGTAACTTTGTTTTAATGTAAGTTTTAAAAGCCCCTGTTTACTGTTTGTATTTCCTGTGTGTATCCTAAATATTTTTTTTCCTTTCTTTATTGTCTCCCTTTCAGTCAATATAAAACACATAGAATAAGAAAGCCGCCTGTGACTACTTTGAAAAATAATCGAAAGTATATTTAAGATTTCATTCATCTAGATTTAAGTCTTCATATGTCTAAAGTGTGTGTTCTTTACTGTTTCTAATTTGGTAAACAAACATGGTGTAAGAATCTAAAACTGGAGTTACTGACATACCTTGCAGAGTAAGCAGGCTGAAGTGGCAGTGGGCTGGCCAAGTTGTCGAAGGAACGATGGCCAGTGAAGCAGACGTGTCTTGGAGTGGAGATCACGTATCGGCAAGCGTAGGGTGGGACGGCCTCCAGACTGTGGGATTGACGACCTTAAGAAGGTAGCTGGGACAGACTGGATGTGGATGGCGGAGGGTAGGGTGTTGTGGCGCAACCTAGAAGAGGCCTATGTCCAGCAGTGGACTGTGATAGGTTGAGTTGATTGTAAGATTTCGATTTCGCACGAGTTAGGTATGTAGTTTTTAATGGTTAATTCGAAGCTGGTTTTGAGTTAGGTACCTAATTTATACCTACCTAGCATGTGTCTGTATCAGAACAATATAATGCATGATTGATGCTAAAACTCGTGATTTTCGCACCGTGTTAGTTTAACAAATAAGACTAAGGAACAATACACTAGTTATATAATTTAGTAATAGTTAATCATGCTAAAAAGTAGTTCTTAAGGCACTAGGTTTAAGGCACTCAATGTGGTCGTCATGTGATGTTGTAAACTTTTGTATTTTGGCATTGTGTGTGTGAAATTTTACATGTTGTATGTTTATTGGAAACTTTGGAAATTGATGTTTACAGTGTTTGTCAAATGTATTGTTAATAAAATGTTTTTCACTGCAATGTGCATTTTTATTTATCATCATCTACTTGGCCTTTCCCCAACTATGTTGTAATATAATACCAGTATTTTACATGGAGCGACTGCCTATCTGACATCCACAACCCATTACTGGTTAACACGATACCCCTTGGTAAGACTTTCGGGCTACTGACGACCCGTAACGACTGTCAAAGATTCACGAATGACAGCCGGGACCAACTGCTTAACGTGCTTTCTGAGGCACGGAGGGGTCTTGGTATTTAAAGATGGTCATCCATCCACGGGCCAACCGCGGCAAGCGTAGCTTAACTAGATCGATCGACCCGTACGGCTGTTATTACTTAGCCACAAGCCCCTCATTTTTATTTATACAAGGTTAAATTGTAAATCTCTTCTAATTTCATGAAGGTTGGGGGTAGGGAGAAACTACAGAACACCACCTGCTACGACCTTTACATACAACTTGCTGCACCTGCTTAGACTGAAAGTCGACCCAAAATATTTGGGATAAGCCATCTGACCATCCACGCAGGCTAGTTGCAAGAACCTGATCTTTCTTCGTTGTGTCGATGGCACGACAGTGTAGATATTAAATTTTGCTGTCCCAAACCTTCCCCACTTCCACGGTATCCTTGGTCGCACCGCGGAGATAGCTGTGGCTTCATTATTTGGGGCACAGAGGGCAGGATAGGAGGTGGGATATAGTTTGCGCCATACCTCCACATCCAAACCCTGCTGCCGTACCATCGAGGTAGCCACACTTTGCGAGGTTTAATTTGCTTGAGGTTTGGTTTGGTTCGGAGGTGGTTCAGAGATTTCTGCGGAAGGTGGTACCCTGCGGAACGTTGCTCGCTTTGTGGTAGGTATTGAGTGGGTGGAGGGAGTATACTGCCACATTTTGCAGTGGGCGTCGGCCGGGTTTCCTGGTAGGGACGCTGACGACGTTTTTAGGAAGATGTGCCTGCTTATTACAAGTGCATGAGACATTGCAACAATGTCTCTGGAACAGTGCAGTTGGCGGTTATAACCCAGATGCGATGTCTCTAGAACCTACTTGCACCTTTCAATCACAATCTGAACCATTTTCCCGTGTAAGTATTTACTTTTGTATGTTTACATGGGCTTATTATTAGGTATTAATGTACTATTGTGGTTTTTCGCAGAGTTGTTAAATAATTATTTTTATATAAGTACTAGTTTCATTGAAAAATTTAATTCCCAAATTTAATTGAAATGTAAAGTGATGGCCTGAAACACAGGTTTGAATTAAACCTAGTTTGGGAGGGTCGCTACCTAACACTCGAATTCCGAACCATCATTACTTGCACCTGTAATAAAAATAAAAATATTTTAGTTGTAGTTTATTTTTAGGCACTATCATTGTATGGGAAATTTGCCACTCTTGTCTAAATGTACACCTTTTGTAAACGATTTTTGATAAATAAATTATTAAATATTAAATTAAATAAAAAAATTGTAAAATAGTAAACGATGAAGAATATTGCTTATCCGGTGCTTCATATTCTGTCTGCTCAACAACGAAAATAACACAATGACTGTTGTTGTCCACAATCACTGTTAGTGTGTCACGCGATTACCCGCCGGCATCACGCGCCTCCTTATTCGCAGACCAATAACATAAAAAAATGAAGGTTTCCAATGAGTTCACAAAGAAAATTCCTGTAAAATGATGCTGGCGTTTTTATAAAATAAAACTATACAATATGGAACACAAATACTTTATTTTAAGAAAATCTATTACAACATTTATTTAACACTAATAGACTTTTATAATAAGTAATAATATTGCCATTTTATTGAATTAACTACTGAACTTGCGTTTTCATAATTATTAAAGATAGTAGGTTCGTGTGTAGAGTACCCAGTACCCACCCCGCTGTTGTGCTTGGGTGGGTACTTTGCAGGATTATTTTAAATAATATAACACATCACGACATCATCATCATTTTGGATATTATGTATATATTTTAGTGTATTGTATACATAATACATATTTGCACCAACGACAGTCCCATTTTATGTTCAGGAAAATCACTGTCCAGTCTAAGGTTGCCTGGAAGAGATCGCAGTAATGCGATAAGGCCGCCCATTGCATATTTTGTAGTGTTTCATGTATTTTTTGTGCTATGTATTTTGTGATGTACAATAAAGTATATATAAATAAATAAATAATAAATCACGCTTGAAGGGTTACGCAGAAGTACAGTCACGAGCAAAAGTATGTATACACTCGGCTTTATTCAAAAGCGATTTACTCCTTTGTTTTTGAATGAAATATTATGCTGTTACGAACATAGCATTTTCGAACCCATAGGTTTATGTAATGTGTCGTATTTCAACGTTGCATTTGTTATTTGACGAAAAAATCGCATTTGAAAGTTGCCAAGTGTTGACATATTGGTGCTCGTGACTGTACACCTATGCCCATTTCGCCTGTGATGTCTAAGTCTCATGTAATAGGGGCCGAGCCGCCGATGGAAAACCCAATAAAACTTTGGCCGACCTGGGAATCCAACCCAGGACAGCACAGGCGCTTGAAATTAAAGTTCTGTCCTTGTACGATCCCTAAACCTTCTGTGTTCCAAAAGTCTCTTTTTATTTATATATATTTAAATCAGTGTAAAACATTGTTTGCAGGTTCAGTAATTAAATCCGAAATCGAAGGAACGTTTACAAGAAAGTAAAAACTTAACATCTAGATTTTTTTTTTACTTTCAAAGAATGAATTTTCTAATGAATTTAAAAGTATGGTGGGATAAATATTGACAATAGCACTTATGAAATACTGTTAATAAATTAATGACTAGTAAAGCATTCTCAATACTTACAGATTGGTGGTTAGACTTAATTAATTAAAATGCCTAATTTAAAAACATCGATATTTTTTAAAGTATTTTACGTATTTTTTATTGTGTTTTGTACCGCTACTGGCTCTGTTTTTATTGTGTTTTGTACCGCTACTGGCTCTGTTTTTATTGTGTTTTGTACCGCTACTGGCTCTGTTTTTATTGTGTTTTGTACCGCTACTGGCTCTGTTTTTATTGTGTTTTGTACCGCTACTGGCTCTGTTTTTATTGTGTTTTGTACCGCTACTGGCTCTGTTTTTCTATTAAAATAATTTAGTCATGCGTATGACGGCTTATGACACAATGGGGGCGATCCTTGCGCACACATTTTCAAGGAACCAGCGTCCCACGTCTCGTCGTCTCGTCTTAGAGAAAGAATTCGTACTTTTACCCCGTGCGTCCTTTTACCCTGAATGACTCTACTGACGTATTACTACGAGTACGTCACTCGTACTAAGGTAGGTAAGTATATTTAAAACTGGTTCCATGAATCAGTAATTTTTATTTCATTGGAATTAGTGTGAATTACGTGAGTAACGTACGATTTACTTTGAGTTACGAGTACGAATTTCATTATCAATGCTCTCAAAACGGTGAAGAAAAACACCGTGATGAAACCGGCATGAAAATTAATTTCAGGTCAATTAGTGTGAATTACGTGAGTAACGTACGATTTACTTTGAGTAATTTATTTTATCACCACTGCTCTTAAAGTGGTGAAGGAAAACGTAGTGAGGAAACCGGCATGTCCTAGAACCCAAAATTCGAAGACACGGGACATCTACCAACCCGCACTAGGCTACGTAATGGATTACAGCCCACTCCCTCTCGAAGTGAGCAGGCCTGTGTCCCAGCAGTGGGAACATTACAGGCTGATTATGACGTGACTAACACCTTAATGTGTGTTTGTGTTGTTGTTTATGCGAAATTAGAGACTTTAACATTTTATAATGTTTAAAATTGAGCGATTCTAATAGAATATTTAATGTTCGTGTTTTAATTCAATAGTTTCATTGTTATTATATTTATCAAACAGTTGTTTTAAATTAATTTACAGTACAATTGTGTACCTATTGGTGTTGCCCAAAAGCCACACAATATCTTAATGTCATACATTTTTCAGAATTTCAATATGTACGATATGTAAATTACGTACGTAATGTACGATATGTTAATTATTATTACAGCTTTGGTTTCAATAAGAAAACTAACATCTAAACTACATAATGGCGGTTCAAAAGAATTAAAAAAAATATATAAAATATAGTAGGATTATAGGTACTTTATAGCTTTGCTAAGGCTAGATCATAACTTCAAATTATTAATAATACAAAGTATTCAGAACATTATCATTAATCAAATTGCGTTTACAAGCAGCCAATAAATTATACATTATAAATTATACCCGTATTTCCAATTTTCCCCATTAAAATAATAACTTGGATACATCTGTTGTTAAAGAGCTTTTTAAAATACATAGTTCTTTCTTCTTTTTCTTTTTTTTTAGTTGCATCGGTATATCATATAATATTACGTTTGAAATTCTGGATAAGAATTTAGCATTTTTATAAATTATCAACATAAATGGTTGCACGAAATCCCGCCATTACGTTACAAATTCAATTTTATTTTATTCAAACGTCATCTTTCCGACGTCAAATTGTCAACTTGATGTCAGACGTCACGCTGTATAATTGACGTCACCACAAAAATTGACATTCTAATTTCTTTAAAATATATTCTATACTTAAATAAATAAGGTATCTTATATTAACTTACAAGTATTGTGCATTGCATATGAAATTATACTCTGTAGCTGTGGTGTCTATGGTGTAGAATTAAGCGGTCTCCCGGCTCTTTCCATGGGTTTTTATGGAGTGCGCTAACCATAGAGCTAGCACGATGCCTGCAACCTGGAATAGAAAGAAAACACAATTTTGTTATATTTTTTGTTGAATTTTTGGTGGTTAGAATCATCCATGACTTTATGAAACTTTTTCATAATTGGTAAAGATACCTAGTTTTTTTTTATCAATTTGGTCATTAGCATACTTTTGACAAACGACTTCATCATCACACCTTTGTTCTTAGAATTATCCATTACTAGCTGCGCCCCGCGGTTTCACCTGCATAAGTCTTGATGCCGTAGAAATATAGGGATGACAAGTATCCTATTTCCTAATCATGGTCATAGTCTACCCATGTGCCAAATTTCATCTAAATTTGTTCAGCCGTTTTAGCGTGAAAGCGACTACAAACAAACATACAAAAAATCAAATATATTCTCTTTATAATATTAGATTAGAAAAAGTAAGTATGTACACTAGGTACCGTACCTATAAAAATGACAGTTTATTAGTCCTTACTAATAAACTGTCATTTTAATACAGTATATAGTAAATATATAGTATATAGTAAAGTAAGATTCTCACAAAACGAAACCTTTTTCGTTTTGTGAGAATCTTACTTTACTAGTAACATAATTCCTTGCCTAAATTACCTATGCGAAGTTTTATCGCGTTACCCTAGAAAATAGTCTATCAGCGAGCTAGATCTTACGACCCTTAGAAATATTCTTTTACGATACCTAGGCATGTAAGGAGGTCATCTAGATTAGCGTACCGTTCAATAAAGTGAGGCCGTTAAAACCCTTGGCCTAGGTTAGAGATTTGAGATAGTGGCATTAAATTCTGGTATAGCGTGACCCCTGTGACGTCAGGAGAGGTACTAAGGGTTGAGAACTCGTTTATATGTAGGAGCAAATGTCAGGCGAAACACACAAGAAAATAACAGTCGTTTCCCAGCAATAATTTTTGCACAAAATTACTTGGTTTGATTTACAGAATGCGTAGATGACGGCTTCGTGTAGGGGTCATAGAATTCTTATCACTGGCGAAGATAAAAACCTGAATTTGGAAGATAACCGTAGATGGTGAAAGAATGAAAGAAAATACATGTATTTAGCACAGACTAAAAGACGCACTATACACCAGATCAGATAAAAACAAATAAAAAGTGTAAAGTCCGATGTAAGTAAATGTAAGTAATTATAGTTTGACCGAAACTGCTGTACCGCGCCTTAGGAATGCGCGGCGAGGCGGGGGGCGGGACGCCGTGAGCGATGACGAATGTGCGGCCTGCACTGCGTCCCCGGGAGCCGCGCACATACTGAAGGCGCGGTACAGCGGTTTTGGTCCAACTATAGCGGGAAAGTGTGCCTCCACGGCTGCGCCAAAAAGGCCTAGTTCAGCAAAAATGCCAGGTTGCTACCAGGTGGCTGCTTGTGCAGGTGGAGGTGTAATAAGAAAGTTTCACAAGTCTACTTGTCTCCCTCTATTTCTGTTCTGTGCTCGTGAATATAGATCTATTTTTTTTTGTATGCACGTGCTTCTGTGACAAATAAACCTATTTTTCTTTGTTTCTTACTCCAATGAATCAATCCCGCCACCATCTTGCATGACTGGCCAATATTTTTACTAGATACCTCAGGGTACAAAGTTTTTTTTACAAATACATTTTTTTTAGTTCTTTGTAAATTGTAAAATCTCTTTAGCTTTTATCCCAAACCATACATCATAAGGGTTTTTCCATTGAATTCATAAACGATGTTACTATTTTCAGTTGCTTTTCTTTTAGACAAAATTACTTTTTAAGTCCATACGAAAATACCTTCCACAAAAAGCTTCAAAGTTAACCCACTATAATATATTATCGTAAAGTTTCAGGCGTGATAACCTAATGAGTTAACGCGTGATAACCTAGTGACTTAGATTGGTCATGCAATTAATATAAATCCATGCCACGCAAATGTTGTTCGAACATGCGAAGTTACTTTGTGAGTCGTTTATAAAGCCACATTTCAAGGCTTTGAACATATTTTTCATGTCAGGTTACGCATAATTTCATGACTTTATTGGTGAAAACTTGTGGTGGGCGTGTCATTTTAATTATAAGCCGAATTTGTTATTAGATTGTCAAGTTCTCGGTAACAAAAGTGGGCTGATTGTGTAGGTACAACCCATTAATTTTATGGGACTTTTTCGATCAATAATTTCCATGAATAGATCATTACTTCTATATTGCTGTTAAATGTAGGTCGTTTAGTAATTACTTATCTTAACATTACTTAATTCAAATTCAAATTCAAATTATTTATTTCAGATAAATTACAAGCTTATATAACTTATCCATATTGGGTTTGGTAATTCAATAATAAATAAATAACATTTATAATAAAATCAATAATAATAATACACACACACAAATTAAATCGACACACAAAATCAGGAACGCCTGACATGTTGTTCTGTCCAGTACTCCATGAGTGAACTGTCAGCGTCCATTCTATCCGCAATGAGTTGCAAGAAGCTGTTGGGGCTGCCCCGCAAGCGGCGCATCAGGGACGCTATTCGTTTGCGATGTATTGCTGTAAAGCTATCCACTCGTGCGTCAGCAAACATACCTGATGCGCTACAGAAGCGAGGCAGCCCCACCAAAATCCTGAATGCGTTATTGTACTGGACCCGCAGGGCATTATAAGTCTTCCGCGTATGCTTCACCCATAGGCTGCACGTATAAAAAGACTGACAGTACGCCTTAAATAAGGTTATTTACTTAATAATAAATTAGAATACATATGTCGTTTCCTTTACTTGCCTATAATATCGTTTTTTTTTCTGCCCAGTTTGATATATAACTTTTTTAAAGAGTACGTAGTTTATCCCCACATTAACAGTGGCGTTGCAGGGTTCGCATATCATACTAGCCCATGATATAGGTCTTTGACTGTCTCCTCAAAATACCAAAAGCAAGACTAATCATGGATATAAATAAACAAACATCCCTATCACTCTCAAACAGGTAAAGCCTTAAGGAATACTAACCTCCAAAAAGCAGAAGAGAATCCCACAAACAATGACGGTCATGCCAGCACTATGCACAGTTCCAAGCACCTTGTCCTCACATCCCTCCTTGAAGTACTTCTCAGACGAGAGGCAGTCAGAGCGTTTGATCTCGGCGGAGCGGTCGGTGCCATCGTTGGGGCAACAGCTGAAGGACGGGTTGATGCGGGGCTCCGAGGCTACGTAGTTGTCGGGGCCGGTGATACCGCAGCATTCCAACTGGAAGAGGAAGAATGGAGGGTAAAGAATGAGTTGTAACATTAAGTAATGAAGTACTGAGGTGGTGAGCTGTAACAGTAAGTGCACTCCAGAAAATCTGGTATCCTAGTTATATTTTTGGCAGGAGTCAAGCTCATTTCACCATCTGCGTTTAGATGTATCGTATGGCAGGTGACAATCCAAGAGTTCGATCAGACGAAACTTTAAGTAAAATATGACCAGGCTCTTACTAACGGTCATATGATAGTTGATGAGCTGTCCCTCCTCTGAGCGACAGCTCATTAATTATCATATGAGTCTAGATAGAGACTCTAGATAGCAATTAGAGCTTAGTAAAGTATGACACGAAAGTCTAGTTAATTAAGGTCAAAGAATCACGTATCAACTAATTTGTTCTTATTCAATGTCTTATAAGCTATTTATTTCTCATATTATAATCACTTGTTTGATATTGATGCAACACAATATTACAAACTGTTAAATTATATAACAGTAGGATTGATCACTTACGCTGGTCTGAATGCGGTCCCAGAACTCCCTGTAGGTAGAATCCTCTTCCTTGGTGGACTTGTTCTTGATGAAGGAGGCTCGCAGTTGAGACTTCAGTTGACCCTCAATCTGAGGACGTAAGGCGGCCGCAGCGATGCCAACAGACAGCTCCAGGAGAATGATGATGATCAGGCAACCGACGAACTGGGGAAAGTAAATGATATAGATGGATTATAAAATAGAAAAAAAAAACCAAAGGATTAATGAAGAAAGATGGCAGAAGATATCGTGGTGAGCCACCTACTACTGAACCTAAAGCTCTGACCAGAGTGCGACTATGGAAAAAAATTGGTCTATTTGTGAAATCGTTAGCCTAGGTCCCCACGGGCAATTTTAAAAACCAACAGTGTGTTTTTTCGACGCGCTGAGATGCGCTCTGTTGGATTCTCAATGCTCGCCTCAACACCTAGAGTTAAAAATCCAGTGCGAGATAAAATCCCAACAAAAAAAAAAGTTTTGACCAGCAGTGCGATTCTGTAACCATCTCACCGTGAAAACTTAGGTGACGTGTGCGTGGAGTGAGCTGTCATTCCAAATAATGCTAGGGATTTACACTACTGATAACTCACATCAAGCTCACTTCACTTGAGTTTTCACAGTTTATATAGTGTAATTGCTATTTGACTGTTCATAATAGTCATCATCTGCCTAGTCTTTAAAGACGGAATTAACAACCGCTCTGTCTTTAAAGACTAGGACATTACAATCGTCATCATCATTTAAGCTGGACGCCTTCCATTGTTTGCTTCTTCATTAAACTTCCATAACAAACTATTTAAAGCCACTAAGCATCAGGCAAACTTTATTTGTGTCGTAATCTTTATCAAGCTCATTATCAAAATAATATGCTGACAACAAAACAATAGGACATTTACCGACAGCACAGTTCATCAGGCGGCCTACATCATTTCCATAGTGAGGCCTGCCCATGACCCATTATGTTTTTGGGTCATTATTGATATATAGGCGAAAGTCATGAGTTGAGTAGGTGGGTCAAAGTACAGAGGTGGGGTTTGACTTAATAATGATATAGATGATAAAGTTGAAATTAATTACACTTATGTAGTAACTGGTAATGTTATAAGTTGTGATGTTTCCCATTTTAGAAGTATGGATCAAGCATATGCCAGTCGCGAAATACAAATATGGGAGAGTCTTAAAATACATATGCCAGTCGCGAAATACAAATACTCCCATATTTGTATGTTAATACAACACAATTGTCTTATTATACAACTAGCTTCTGCCCGCGACTCCGTCCACGTGAAATTTCGGTTTGTCGTCGCATCCCATCGCTCGCCCGTGACACTACTTCGTTGTCACTTAGTGTTTCTGATTTTTTAAATTTTGCTCGGCTTTTAAGGGTCGGAGCGTGATGTTAGATTAGCCTATAATCTCCCTCAAGAATTGGGCTATCATATGCAATAAGATTTTTTAAATCTGACTGGTAGTTCCGGAGGTTACCTCCTACATACATACAAACAAACAAATTTTACCTCTTTATAATATTAGTATAAAATAATTTACTCTTTGTTCACAATTCTACCGAGCCTAAGTGTATTTAGCTAGAATAATGAAATAAAAACTTCGGACTGTTCACAAATTGGACACGCCATGGTGACCAATTTTTCGTCACACTCTATTGGTCAATTAACGCGGCTATTGGTGATTCGCAGTTCGTATTATTTGTTTCAAGGTTAAACTAAATATCGTCACCTACTTTGACTCTTGCTATGGTCTTTATAGTTCAATCTTTGGGGACTTGGTGACTGGTTATTTTCGTCACAATTACGTTAACGTTTGTTATTTCCTAAACTTCCGAGCTTTCAGTGTGTGTTCCCTTGAATCCGTTGGACTAAATTAATGCTTTAGTTATATACCGTCACTGTTTGTATATGACACTGACAAATGCGTGCACTGACGCGACAGGTCCACAATTTTTTTTTTTTCTTTTAAAAACGTTGCCCCACACTAGGAATTAGTCCTGTATTGTGGGTTTACAAACATTTAAACTCACATACACAAACAGCCAGACCCGGAACAACTACCTGTAGCCAATACAAATATTTGTTCCGTGCGGGAATCGAACCCGCGACACGCAGCGCAGCAGTCGATCGCTCAGCCACTGCGCCAACTATGTCATCAATAGTGTGGTCTTTGCCTCAAAATACCACTTCAGACTTAAATCTGATCTGACCAAGATTTTGTCTGGACTTGAAAAGAGACTGTGACCTCCGAGTTTGTTTCGGCGTTTCTTCTCAGAGATAGTCAGATAGGAAACGTCCACCTCATCTAGTTTGTAAAAATATGATTGATTTGTAAAAGTGTTTGTACAAAGCTGCTTGCAGAAATAGAATCATTTATCATCTATCATTTATGGAGAAAAACATGTTTACTCTTGGTGTATTTAGTTATCTCTTCCTGCGATACTTAGCTACATTCACCAGTTGACAACGAAATTATCATATTCGATTAAGAAATAGCTACTTACGATATACAACAGCTTGGGACTCTCCTTCCAGGCGCCGAAGCAGCCGAAAGCAGCGATGATGATGATCAGGACTCCGATGGCTATCAGGAGTGCATCAGTCTCGTGGCCGGTCGGCTCCATGCCAGCAAACCCCTTGATCATTCCCATGTCCACGCATGCTGCTGCTATTATCACGACGCCGAAGATCTGAGGAAAAAAGAAAGGTTTGGTTACGTTTTCATTTGTATATAAGTCAATCCGCCTAGAGCAAACGTGGTGATCAATGATCATGCCTTCTCTGTATGAGAGGAGCCCTTGCCCTGCAGTGGGACAACAGGTAACAGGCTGATATTATTATTATACTACTAGCATTTCGATAAGAAGTATATAAAAAGTTAAAAGTATCCCCATACCAAACTTCATCTAAATCAGTCCAGCCGTTTTGGATATTAGCCGGAACAAACAGACAGACAAAATTTAAAAAAAAATTGTTTGTCATAAGTACCGTGTAAGCTTTTAGTAAAAAAAATTTATTAAAAATTTAAAAAACCCTCGACACAAAATAATAATAAAAATAGTATGAATGTAAAAAGCCTAAAACAATTTTTTTTAAACCATTGAAAAAATAGCCACAAATAGAACAAAAAAAGGTATAAAAGTGAAACCGTATAAAAAAAAAATAACCTTGAAATTTTGACCCTACTACTACCTGTTGTCGCGTCAGGGGACCGCTCTAATTATTAGCCTAACGTTCTGTTAAAGTTTAAAATATAACACCCGTCGTTTTTGCGTCGGGGGTAAAAAGCTAGCATTTTGACATTACAAGCCGACACTTCAATTTTATTTATTTGTAGTCTATATTTGGTTACATTTTGATTGCAGTTCGTATTTATTTAGTAATTTTGTAGCCAGGAAATAAGACAAGATGAAAGAATAGGATAGTAAAACCGAATATTGTACCTATTTTAGAAAAACGTTTGGTTGTATAAAACTTGTAGTATGAGAGTCCCGTTCTAAAGATCGATGTATCTGTACTGCTCATTCCTATAAACATATTAGTCTGAAATAATCGTTCTTTAAAAACGATCAATTAATATAATTTAATCTACTGCATAGTTTCATCATTTACATGGAGCGACTACCTGTCTGACTCCACAACCCAGTTACTGGGTAATACGAAACCCCTAGGTAAAACTGGTTGTCAGACATTCGGGCTTCTGACGACCCGTAACAACTGTCAAAGATCCACGAATGACAGCAATGAATGATGCATAGTTTATAATGATAATAGTTTTCATTTGAATTTATTTAAAATAAAATGTACGTGATGTAAGTAGCTCAAAAGTGTTCGGTGAGGTGTTTCAATTTTTCGCAATATTAATTTAATTAGTACTAAATATCCTCAAAACCTTGAAAAGATTATAAATGTTCTGAGAACTTTACCACAAAAGCCGGGTAAATTGATAAATAATTAAATTAGTATACATTAGATGATGTCAGGTATGTGTTCATCATTTATATTACTGCATTGTTATATTTGAGTAAATTAAATAAATTACTAAGGACTGGCTCGTTAGTTTAGTGGTCACATGCGCTTCTGCTGAGCGGAAGGTCCTGGTTACGATTCCCAGGTGCGATTTCCAAGTGTTATTAGGAATTTCTCAGTAGCAAGCAGCCCGGAGTCTGGATTTGTGCCCAGTTGATGGCGATAGGCTGGCCCTATTACATGGGACTAAAACATAATTAGGAGAGCAGTGGCCAACTGTTACGGCCCCAACTTACGAGACGTAGGTCGTAACTTCGAACCCAGGTAGTCACTTTACTTTGTGTATTTCATTTCATCACCACTGCTCTCAAAACGGTGAAGGAAAACATCGTGAGAAAACCGGCATGTCCCAGAACGAAAAATTCGAAGACCTGTGACATCCACCAACCCGCACTGGGCCCGCGTGGTGGATTATGGCTCACTCCCTCTCACAGAGAGGAGGCCCGTGTCCCAGCAGTGGGAACAGTATAGGCTGTGTATGCTGAGTTTTTTTTACGGTGATTCATTCCAAAATCGTTGGCCATCTAACTTCAGGTGGGTGTTGTCAATTAGATGCAATATCCGATTACTATTTAGCAACACCCACGTTCACACGTCGTTTTCACACCGTGATTTATAGTGTCAATGGGCTGATGTTGATACTTCTTGTTATCGTAGTTAAGCAATATCTTTTGTGTAGGTACTTGATTAAACGATACATTGTTTGTAAATGAGCACAAATACAGACACAAACACAAAAAAGAAAAGTTTGGGAAAAATATGCTTTCAACGTACTCTGAAGCCTCTGTGTACAGTCACGAGCAAAAGTATGTATACACTCGGCTTTATTCAAAAACGATTTACTCTCTACTACTAAGCGAGTTACGATCGATTTTTGAATGAAACTTTATGTTGTTACGAACATAGCATTTTCGAACCCATAGGTTTATGTAATGTGTCGTATTTCACGAAAAAATCGCAATTGAAAGTGGCCAAGTGTTGACATAATGGTGCTCTTTGGTTTCTTTTTTTTTTGTGTTTGTGTTATTCTTTGCGTCGTGTTTTACCACAAATAAATCTATTTTCTCTCTTTTGTTTTTTTCTTTATCTATTCTTTTTTATTGTGGAATGGACCTCGATCTCACCTGGTGGATAACTATGGATGAGGTCTATGATGGTACGAGCAAGCCTAGAAGATGCCTGTTCACTCTTGCTTTGAAGGCTCGGGTTATACGTGGAAGGGAATATTAATTAAATATGCCTATTCTGTTTTATAAATAAAAGTAGCGGAAAACCAAAGAAACGACGGATGGACTGTGTGAATGATGATATGGTTAGAAAGGGTGTGAGTAGTGTGACTATCGAGGTGACAACTAATAGAGAGAGAGGGAAGAAAAAGACATGTTGTGCCGACCCCAAATAAATTGGGATAAGGGGAACTATAATGATGCCTATTCAGAGTTTCAAGTGATTCTACAAGTTAGTCCAAACATGACTTTCATATCAAAGATTTAGTTATGTTGTTGTAGTTGATACAGGTCAAGTTCGTTGTCAAAAGGCATAAAAGAAAATGATCTGCTAGATGGTTAGTTCAATAAAGATGAAAACGCAAATATCTGTACAAGTTAACAGGAATATCGTGCTTAAGTGCTGATTTCTCAAACGCCAGATAATTTTATCGGAGGAATAATTTTGAATTTTTGACAGTTCACCCATACAAAAACTGTCAGACGTCAATTTTATTCTAAGAATAAAAATTATCTATTGATTGAAAAATCAGCCCTAAAATATATATTATAATTGTGCTAATCCATGCGTCATATTCGTGAAAGGGCGCTGTGTGTAGGGACTGGTCATCTCTTTGCTGCCATGGCTTATTTTAGTTTAATTTAATATTTGAATTGTTTTTTTTATTTATTTTTTAACTTTTCATTACGGATGCTTTTAACGTTTTGCATCGTTCTCACATGAATAATTTTTAATATGAATGATGTAACCAATACTTTGTAACCATAAAAACCATAAATGAGTGTACATGGAGTTTCTTGCCCGTTCTTCTCCATAGGTACGCTACTACGCTTTGGAATGGGCAACTAGCTTCATCTTTCTGACTGACCGACCCCTTGACAATTCAAAAGTGCCTGTAATTGGTTTATTTGAAATAAATACTTTGAGTTTAGAGTTTTTTTGAATTATATCTCCTGGCATATTGAAGCCATTGTACATTGTTTTATAATAATTATGAACCTAGTAACAAGAGAGCCTACAATTTAACATCTAAAGACAATCAATACGAAACAGCACACGATTACATCTTCTCATAAATCTCAAACAACGCAAGCTTGAATGTATTAGGTACCGTGTCTGTTTGATATACAGGCCATAAAAATGGGTCACACTGCTCTATAGCCGTTGTATGAGCGTCCAAGGAAATGGGCCATAAACTGCACATAAAATAGACGATTTCGTGTCAAAAGTGTTGAAACTTTTCTGGCCACGGTTTTTTCTTGGAAAATGATTTCTTAAATAGTACAGTGATTAGAAGTTAGGTTTATTTGCCAGATGCAAAGTACTGATGTGTATGTAAATGACCATCATCATCATATAGTATCAGCTTCTAATACCGTAAAACGGGGTGAATCGGGATGCATGGGTGAATCGGGCCGAAAATTTAAAATGGATTTCAACGTTGAAATAATATAGTTTGTTGCCAGAAAAGACTGTAATGTGTTTACTGTTTCTTAATTAAAGATTAAGTGTCCTTGTTTGCAGCAAACTATATTATTTTAAAGTACAAATCCATTTTAAAGTTTCGGCCCGATTTACCCCTGCATTCCTATTCACCCCGTTTTACCGTTATATATTATTGGATTAAATATCTATTAAAGCAATATGTAAAAAAAACATGTCTGACCTGAAAGGGGTTCATAGCTACTGCAATATAATTACCAAAAGTAATACACAACCTTATTGTCATTAAAACCCTAACGACCCCCTAACGTGTAAAAGTCAAAATGTATGGAAAAGCATCTTTTTTTTTATTCAACGCAATAAGCGTTGACATTTTTCGTCCGTTTAGAATCATGTAGGTACTGAATCCACGGTAGCCGGTTGCGCGTCGATGTCCCTGCCACCCTGTATGTTCTTTGGGAGGCGGTCACCTCCTTCTGCGAAGCAGTCATGCTAGCGAAGGAGGTGGCGGGATGGGCAAGGGAGAGATCCTCACGCCTCAGCCGCCGAGGGAGACGCTCCGGGCGTCGGGAGCCGCGTGACGACTTCCGGCCACCGTAGGCGCGGGCCTGCGGGCGGAGAGCAATGGGTAGCTCTCCGTCCGATCAGGACCAGGCCCGTGCCGGACGGCGTGTATGTGTTCCACGCGCGCCTCAAAGAGATGTCAGCGTAGTTGACGGGGCCCGACAGGGCCGAAGCCTGCCGGGGTAGCGGGATCGTCCGAAAGGGTTACCGCTGCCCTGGTACATAAAGGGCTAAGGAAGGAACACGGGTGGGTTTTAGTCAGTAAGAGTCTGACACTCCCTTCTGCTCCACCCAGAGCGGGAGGAGTCATTTGATGATTTCCCATCCACAAAAAAAAAAAAAAAAAAAACCCTGTATGTTCTAGAATATAACATAGTACAATTTGCAGCTAGCTTTAGTTTATGCAAATCACTACTGCACGGTTGTTATTTGTTATTGTCCACTGGTGGCGTCCTTGTGAAAATTATTCAGCCGCGAATCTCTGTTCTGTTCGGCACATTTCCTGTGCGTCACTTTACGTTTGTTTATTGTGCATTGGTTGCATGATTAGTGTACTTATGTTGGCTTTTATAAAACACCTGTGTGGTTTGGTTGCTCTATTTATCCAGTAGTACATAAATAACGGGTGTAAAAAGACAACGAAACCGAGAGTCACTTGTATATCCCGTCATTGTTATTATTTTTTTGCACTGGGCTATACCTCGGAACCCTTCTGGTCGAAATTCCAACTTTTACTGATTTTTTTTTACGAAAACAAGTTTGTAATGACAACACTTTAAATACCCCCACTACCCCTGTACAGTTACATGCACCCATAAGCATAATGTTTTGAGTATCTTACATTGCGAACTACCGCAAATTTTTACACCAAAAACAAAAGACGTTTCCCAGCAATTATTTTTGTTGCTTGATTTTAGGTCCCGGCTGATATAGGTAAGTACTCAAATGATGTGTTTAAGTGAAACGAGATTCAAACTTTAATGTCAGTACCTAAAAAACTTACACCCTATTGATGTCAAAAAACTTACACCCTATTGATGTCAAAAAACTTACACCCTATTGATGTCAAAAAACTTACATCCTATTGATGTCAAAATTACATTACCTACAAATTACGCCTTGTACATGCAAATCATGATTAGCAGTAAGGCATTACTTTATTGGTACTCAACACATTAAATACTATTTTTACAAGCTAACACTAAAATATATATATTATATGGCAGTTGTATTCCGAAATAAGGTAGGGTCAGATGTTACAACAGTCGCAAAATGTCGTAACTCTCAAATTTTCGTAACATCTTGTTTCAACGAGCATGTGCGAATGAATGGATGCCTTGTCAATAAGGCATGGTGCAGCCATGACGTCACTGTATTGCCATGGCGTCAAGGTATTGTACTGCTATGGTTATTTCGTTCAATGTCAACAGGCGCGTCCTACATAGTAATTTTATTTATATGTATTTAGTTGTTGGTTTTATATAATCGGAATTTAATTTTAGTATGCAGGTTAAGAATATAAAAATTTGATGTGTTGAATTTAAATCATAATTCATGATATCAATAAGGAAACATTAAAAAACCCAGAAAGAATACAAAATGGAAGTGTGGTAAGTAAACAAGACAAAACTGGAGCCGCCTACAGAATACAACACAGTTTTTAGAAAAATCGACAATGCAAGTATTGTTTGAACAAGATAATAATTTAACAGGTGCGACAACCATAAAGACCTAACAGACAGCTCGGTGACATGATAGCTTCTTTTACGGCAGACTTTATATCATTATGACAGAGGTGCTAAAACTGGCTTCCGAGAGATGTCGTCATCAATTCCGTAACACCTTCCACATTATGTAGATGTTGCATCATTTTGTTAAATGGTAATTTGAAGAGTATGAAACTCAGTATCTCGGCGACCATTGCAACATTTGACGTGTGTCATGTTTTTATAATTGGACAATAAAAATAAATCTTAAATTATGTGTACTTGTACGTCATGTAGTTAGCACCTAGGTTAGTCTAAACTAATATTAAAATAAAGAGAAAAGATTTAATGTTTTGTATGTTTGTTTGTAATAGATACACTCAAGAATGCTTAACCGTTTTTAACATTTTATTTATTATTTATTTATCAATACTTAAAAAAAAAATTTAAAAAAATTAAAAACACTCAGGTGAAATTTTTTTCACCTGTGGAAGCTCGAGCAACATGCGCTGTATATTTTACAACCTTTTATTTTAGTATATCTAGTCCTAGTCTTACGACTTCCACGCGAACGAAGTCGCGGGCAGGAGCTAGTATACCATATAGCTGTAAGTCTATTAAATATACCATATAGTGAGTTATACGTTTAAACATTGTATAGTTACATTGTGGGTCTGTGTTTGAACAATATTCATCATAATATTAAGTCCTTGGGCTTGATATCAACTTTCAGTCAAACCAGATGTAGCTCTCAGCTGAATTTCAATACTACAATATCTACACTGACGAATAATTTATTAATTAAAGCAGTAGGACAGGTCAAACGAGACAGTGAAATCGATATAAAAACCAACTTGTTGTCAATCCAAGCCAGACGGAACATATTACAAATGTTCGTTCATACATACAATGGTAATGAGAACGGGCCAAAAACATGAGTCTTGATTGACAATGTGGTCGTAAATAAGGAGGGGAAAGTTAATGAATATTTAGTGCTTAGCATAAAAACAATTGCCAATAATGATTTGTGCCGTTAAGATCTCGATGGCATAACAGCAGAATTTAAAATTGCACTTTGAGCAAGATGGGTTGACGTCGAGTTAAAATACTATAGTCATAGTTTCTGTCCGGTTTCAGTGTAAAGGAACTAAACACTCAGCTCATATCAATTCATGAACTTTTAATGGATTAGAACAGTGTAACGCGCAAATGATTGAAAAACTAGTAATGAATGAGGAAATACAGTCTATGTTTGACTATAAAAACCACATAATATGGTTACGGAAAAGATGCAGTCCAACTTTAAGCTGTAAATAATTACAATCATGCATGTGTCCCTATACTTTAAAGCAATGAACCTTGAAACCAAGAGTGCTCTTGAAAATCTGTTGAACATCTGTCGTGTGTAAATTGGTCTAATTGTTGCAGGAGCGTGATAACATCGCATGACATCAGGACCATTATTCTATTTTAATGTCCACTTCGCTAACTCGATCGTAAAACGGTGGTGTTATTCCACTGCAATATTCTAATGCAGTCGAAGTGTGAATTTGCTATGATTTATTTTAAAGTGAGTTCGCTTTCGGATTGCGTACGGTCACTAAAATTAGGCTTTGAAGTGAATTTTACATTACGTTACTGCCTCTTAAATTTTCCCATTTTGTTCTTGCTCACAGCATCAATTAAAGAAAATAGGTTTTACTATACTAGAGCTAGCGCCTTACATGCTGTTGTGGTTTTGACCTACTCATGATAGTATCCTGATTAAAATCATCATCATCATTAATCATTATTTCTTCGCTTTTTTCAGTATCTCTTCTTTTAATGTAATGAAATTGAAATTAATTAATTTTATTGGTGCTAACATATACAACTAATCGTTAAACGATAATGTGCGGCCACGTTTATTTTCTTTATGTACCGACAAATTGGCAATGAACTTCAATTCTTCTGCTGGAGAATAGGTACCATTTGAAAGATTACCACAAAGTAAATTTTACCACCTACATTATTCTAACCTCTTTTAATTCTCTTAAACCTGAATCATCTCTAACCACTACTATATTTACAGGAATCAGAGCAGGTACAGTTACCCGTGTTGAGTAAACTTGTCATAGACTACAATAGGCAAGAACATCATCTATAGAATGCTTCACTATTTTCCACGATTGTATAGTAAAATGATATCGACCAATGTCATTTATGTACTACTCGGGCGCGCGCGACCTAAATTCACGACCCGGTCATAGTGTCGATTTAAAAATACACCTTCTAGCTTAATTGTAGCCACATTTATGATTTCATGTGGGTAACATAAATCTTTTTTAATGTCATTTTAGTATGTTAAATTTTTCTGAGATGTCGTTCGAGAATAAGTAAAAAACGATTGTATTGGTGTTAATCTAGTGTTTCAGTGGAGAAAGCCCTGAAGTCGAGCATGGTGCTGAAAGTAGGAGTAGATGGAGGAACATAATAGAGAAGAAAGTATTTAAACCTAAGTATTTAATTATGTGGTTCGAGACTTTGTAATGACAAAGTCTCGAACCACATAATTAAGGAAACCATGCAAAGACGAAGCAGTGGAGACATGAGAAGACATGCTGCGTCGAACCTAAATAAATTGGGATAAGGAGAATGATGATGAATTTCTTAATACCCTTAGAGTTGAGATAATCTTAGCAAGATTTCGTTAGATAGGTAGCCAAGTAGAGGATCAAAGTGGTAGCGCAATATCGGAAAGATCACAAAGTTAACAACATTAACTGCTAACTATTGCTGAGCTAAAGAAAAACCAGAACAACTTTTCTCATCCAAAAGTTCCACCTAATGTTTCTATCAGCCAAGCATCAAATGAATAATAGATCATTCCGCCTAAGTAGAAATGCATTAATGAGTACCTATTGATTGATGGAGTCTACATATTAATGACCACAATACAGGTTTTACCACCCTGCATGATTAACATATACCTCCAAACAATACTGATGGTAAGGACCCAATGACCCGGTCACGGAAATAATTATAATGACATTTGGACATGAAATTATACGTTCAGGTGAATCATTAAAAATTTTCCGCCAAGGGAACTTTCCGACTGAAACAAATCGATTTCTAGAAAGTTGTAATGTTTGATGGAAATAGTAATAATAGGTGTCTATACAATGTAGTATAAATACCTATTATTACTTTCAAGTAGACAAGTAAGTAGGAAGAGAGGCAATGAGTATATAGGAGGAAGTCTGATCGATTCTAGCGCCGGTGATCAAATTGTGTTGAAGAAAAGTTTCAAATTCAAAGCAGCTATTTCCTTCTGTTGATCAGTCAGAAAGTTGAAGCTAGTTGCCCATGTTTTGAGGACGATTGTTAATGGCTATTGAAGAAAATCAAATAAACTATGGACGGATATTACATAACTGACGATGTGGCTAGAATGGAGATGAATACTGAAATATACGCTGATAGAGACGTATAGAAGACGCTGTGTACACAACATCACAAAAAAAAAAAAAAAATTGGTACGAGCAGGGCAGGGGATGACGATAATGGAGCAAGTGGAGAGAGAGAGAGTTTAATGACAATAATTGTAAATTGAATATAACAAAGAATATTGTAACTTTTATAGTAACTTTGCTAATAGTTTTGATTTGTTGTTTTGATTAACAAACATCTTTTAGGCTAGCGTGTTAATTCATGGCCATTGCTGACTACTGTTGAACCACGTGTTACATTAATATTCTAAACAATGTCCCCCTGTTAGTTAACATGACCAAAATCCCCAAAGTATGTGTAGACTGAACTGTGTAGACAAGTACAAATCACGTCGGTAGCTTTGTTTTGATTTGACAAATTCTTCGCTATGGTCTCATATACATACATGTTTTATAAGCAAATTGTTTTTTTTTTTTTATAAAACAATATCTTCCGTTTTCTTTAGTTAAAAATGTGCATAGAAGGGCCGGGCGTTTATAAGACACAAATGCTTATTTGAGGAGTACCTATCTGAAAGTCCATGTCTTGTGTAACATTTTTGCCTCATATGTGATAGACGATAATGTGTGGAATCGTTTTAAAATCAAATCTGATTCATTTAACAAACACGCCTTTTATCGTTGTTCTATCTATATTACGGTTTTATATTACCAACATTATCCAACACATGGCAAAAAAGTAAAGCAATAAAACAGTCTCGTCGCCAACGCCAATTTGAAGCGAAACTTTTGCCCATTCTACCTGTGAGCAAGGTTGCCCGACTTAAAAGTTTTGTTGTTCTTTCAATGAAATTAACGTATGTCAACCTTGTTTTAGCAGTGTTGTACGCACGAGGACGTCTAGGCTAGACATTTCTAGTGTAAGTTGACATCTCATAGTACAGAAAGCCCACACAATGCGAGGTTAGGTTATTTGTCTAACGATTGTATTATATTATAAATACTCTTTCAGTGTATTCAGCGGAGACTAGCCATCGACGCGTGAGATATTATAGTCCACAAGTGTCTGCGCAGACGCAGGTGTACTCACTCTTCCCTGACACTCATAGTCCGATGGGGCGGCAATCTGGGGTAGGGTTTTTCCATTGGATTTTTTCAGTAATAACCCGGAGTTTGGAATATGGTGGTGTGATACCCCCTTGCGTCGGAAAGCACGTTCAGCCGTTGGTCCTGCGCCTGACCTCTCTTCGGCCGTACCTATACTCTTATGTATAGCACGATGTCATCGTGTGTACTCTAATGAGTCACATCGATGCGTGGAGGCGCTTCGAGTAAGCGGATGAATAAATAAACCAGTAAGACATTAGTCTCGTAGACTACGCAATGGTGATCTAACAGGTCAGGGCTGACACAATATTTTTTAATTTAAATAATTTTCGGAGTGTTTTGATTTCGTTTCAAGGCTTAATTTGGTTATTGGATTGTTTTGATAAGGTTGCGAGATGACATCTTTTTACATAGTTTATTTATTTATTTTATCTTAACAGTACCTCGATAAGTTATTGACATCATTGCAGATGTGTACCTAAGGCCTACCTAAAACCGGATCCCTACTTTCACGCTCCAAAAATCGAAACAATTCTCAACAACAAAAGTAAGTTTTCTTGCGTCTGATCTTCTAATTTTGATGTGGTTTTCACCATCATTTAGAGCACTTATTCCGGAAGGTTTATATGTAGGTACACTAACTTAAATGTAGATCAGCTGAACTAAAAATCTCACCATGAAAACTTAGGTGAAGTGAAGTAATAGTGTCAATCCAAAATATCAGATGGAATGCACCTAATCCACCTATTGACACAATTGAGTTCAGTTTAACTAAGTTTTCATGATGAGTTTACAGAATAGTTTGGGAAAAATCTCAATTATCTCTTCTTTCCAACCTGTGCGAAACAGGAGCAACTCGTTAGTGCCTATTAAAATGCAACATTGTTTTCTTCACACCTTCAACAAGCATGTAGATACATAGCTTGTACATAGTACCTACAATGACATGAGAAAACCTAAGACTAGCCACGTTTTGTTCTTGTAATGTAATTGCAGTGTTCCATGTCAGATGAAGTATCGCTTAGGTCACGCAGACGTCATTTACTTACACACTACTAAGATAATAGGCTGACGAAGAATAGTATTTAAAGTAATACATTCTTGGAAAGTGATGGTAATTATATTTTTTTTTTTTTTTTTTTTTTTTTTTTTTTACTTTTTATGTACACACATATATAAACAGACAATGAAAACCAGAACAGAAAAAAATGGTACAGAGGTGATGCTTATTTCATAAGAAATCTCTTCCAGCATACCTGAGATAGGACAATAGATACAGAGATGTAGACAGCTTGTGATAGAGCAAAGGAGACAAAAAATACTTAATACCTATAATCAAAAAGACAATTCACATAAAAACTAAACAAAAATTACGAGAATATACTAATATACATACAAATAAACATGCATAAATACTTCTAAAATAAATATTACTAGAATGATAATAATTATATGATACTCAAAATAATAAATACATACACAACTATGATGAAGTGGACAGATAGTGTTCTTTCTCTCTTCTTTTAAAAACTGCAACATTTGGCAGTCCCTAATGTCAGGCGGTAGTGAATTCTACAATCGCACCGCGTACACTGTGAAGGAGTAGGAGTAGAAGTCGGTGGAGTGGAATTATACAGGTTTGTAAAGATAAATGTGTAATGGAAGACGAAAAGAATAAACTAGATGAAGAATTAAAAAGTATGGTGGTGCAGCTGGAACAGGGTCCTTTGTTTAGTAGAAGACATAACACAGACTGCTTTGGTTAAATGAATCAAAATATTGAAGAAAATGTGCGTGTTCTTTATATCGTACCTTTTTAAGTATATGGTAGTGTATGGTATATGTTTTAACATTTTGGTGTATATTTTATGACTATTTGGCCTAGCATCCTAAAAAAAGAATACACAATACAATAAAATTTTCTCGATACAATTTTATTAAATGTTTTTTTGTTTACTGATACTTAAGAGATATTCAAATGGAGTTTACTTTAAAACATTGGAGTACCTAATCGTATCAAAACTTAAGAAAATCAGTTCATTAAATAGGCACTGTAGTGTTATTCTGGAAAAATGAACTGTTATCTTACCTGACGCTAGGAAATCTAGGGATTGACAGCTCACTTCATACTCACTTTACCCAAATTTTCCCGGTGAGTATTTTACAGAATACACCGGCTGTTAATCTTTCCACTCTTGTCCCATGTTTTCTTCTTCTATTCTCCCCTGTCAACCGTCACGCTGCCACTCACTCCCTTATCATTCATATCATTCCTCACACAATCCATCCATATTTTCTTTGGCCTTCCTCTCCTTCTCCATCATTGAAAATAATAAACTATGAAAAATGTATTGATGATAATATTTATATTAGGTACCGCCCGTTCGAAAGTATAACAAATTAAATTAAATTGATACAAACTAATTGAATGTTTTATCAATTAGTAAAATTGAACTACAACATGGGAAAGTTGTTGAGGTACAAGTTAGTAAATCAATTTCAATTACTTCCAAACTTTGTAATTTAGTGGGTTGATGTTTTGGGCTTTTATTATAATTAACGTTAAGTTCGTAGGTAGGTACAGTGGAAATATTTATTGTACCCTACCCTATACATTAAAATAACGGTACCTTTAATTTGTGTAAGCGCCAAAACACACACGCGATACGACGTCGCATCGTGGCGCGTTGCGAACGTCGTGTTACGATGTGATGTCGTGTCGTGTAAATCTACGATGTGTCGTCGCAACGTGCCACGATGCGACGTCGTATCGTCTGATGTGTTTTGGCCCTATAGTACATACATAAGTAGTTTTTATGACACGACGAGGTCAAAGGAGAGGTTTTAGGTCAAAGTTCTTCGCTTTCATCAATACCTTTAGTACTAATTAGCTTTGTTTGATCTCATTGTAAGCGTGACATTGCTGGCATAGTTTTTATTTATAATTAAATGTCCAGTAATGTTGAAAATACATAGCTCGACTGAAGACTCGAACTGAAGAAGTAATGCACATGTCTCAATAAGATGGTTAAAGCCGTGGTATAGTTATATCCCTAGGGATATAGCTACCGTAATATAGTTACATGAAAGCGGTTTATAACTGTCTTACACGATCTAGTAATATAACTATCTTACTAAACTAATCTAGTAACCAACCATCAACAATCCAACAACCTTCAACCAAACATCTTAATGCGACACATACACTCTGACTTTGTTCAGGAAACTTAAGATACGCCCAAAATACTTAGGAAAAGCTTATTCTATCTTATTAGTTCAATTGTCTATAGTCGACAAACAATGCTCTCAGTATAAATAGAAAGTTTAAGAGTATCCAACATCCATTTGCAAACTTGTCTGGGATAAGTAACGAAATTACATAACTAGTCTTGTTTGAATTACCAATAATGATGGAAAAAGGCTTTGTTTGGTTTTGTGTTACGTAAACGCGTATCACCGATATTCCTGAATATGTTGTGTATGCAGTATTAGAGACTAGAAACTGTTGTTCCGTGTAAATAATCATCGATCATTAAATTAAACAAAAAAAAAAGACATTAAAGTTACTGAACCGTGACAACCCTAACGAATGGCTTTATTCCGACAGTTCGGCTGTTTAACAAAAACGCGATCGTCCTTCACGCGTTGGTTTTAGACGGAATCGAACTACATATCTACAATAATGTTGTCATGTTTATAAACGCTACTACTTATAGTTATTTTTAATAGAATTCTTTTCTTCGGACATGAAAAGGAACAAAACCTTAGTGTTAGTGTAGTGTAAAAAAGTGTAGAAATAATAGTGATAATGACACACATACAACATATGAACAAAGTGTTTATATCATCATATCAGACTTTCAGAAAGTGGAACGGAGTTGTATAAAGTACAATCAACACTATTCTAAGTTTTAAAATAATTATCTCGTAAAACAGTAAGAATTGATTATTAGTCTTACAAGACTAATACCCTAAAGGCTAGATTGTAATTAATTATTAAGAACCTGGCACTTGTTAATAAAGAATAAAAAAAAAGAAGGAGGTGAGATGAGCTGCTCATGACAAGAAGCGGTTACTCATAGATTGGTGTCTAATCAAGACAGATTTCCTTGATTCGTCAGTAACAAAATATCGGAAAAATAACCGCAAAACATAAACAGATGGGAAAAAAGAACCAATACAATGGGAAATCGAACCCGTTAACCTACATATGCTATACGACAGTTTAAACCCACAGATAATGAAGTCCTCGGGTGACTTCACACATTGCATTTACCTACAACATCGATTTTATCATTAACTACATATTCTTATCGCGTCAGATATACTATTTCCTTTGTTGAGGCTTTTAGAGTTCATCGAAGAATCCCATTTTTTATGCCATAGCAAACATCCATGCACCCGAAAGTGGAACCGCCGATGGACAACTGCAATACCGAAGGCACAGCGGGTGAGTTGCATACCTTTAGAACTACTTCGAATATCAACTTAATCTAGGACATGACAAGGGGTGCTCCTGTGGAATTTCAAAGGCAAGTCTTTGAATCTATGGGTGGTAATCTCAGATCTATATCCATACTAATAATAAAGCCGAAGGGTTAGTTTTTTTTTGTTTGGATGCGCTCATACCTATGTGAAACAACCTAGTCGGATTTGAAAAAATCTACTTGCATTTGATAGCCCAGTACTTGAGGAAGGCTATAGGCTATTTAACATCAAGATCACCCTTAGGAACCGAGAAAAAATAAAAAGAGTCAGAAAGAACGCTCAGCGATAACGAAGTAATGGCACGGCCAGGGGCTGCAGTCTCGACATTCATAGCGATCGCTTTACGACCGAATTCAGTCGCAAAGTCCCGGATTGTCCGATGTAATGTATGGAGTGACAGGACTTTGCGACCGAATTCGGTCGTAAAGCGATCGCTATGAATGTCGAGACTGCTGGGCCAGGTGATGCGATGCGATACGACGGGGTGAGTCGGGGTATCAAGAAATTTTACACAGACGAAGTCCCGGGCACAGTCTAGTACCTTATAAATGACGGCACGGTTGGTGCAGTGGTTAAGCGATTGACTGCTGCGCTGCGTGTCGCGGGTTCGATTCCCGCACGGAACAAATATTTGTATGACCTACAAGTAGTTGTTCCGGGTCTGGCTGTTTGTGTATGTGAGTTTAAATGTTTGTAAACGCACCCACGATACAGGAAAAATTCCTAGTGTGCAGCAAGGTTATATAAAAAAAAAAAAAAATAGATAGTAAAAACACTGACAATATAAAATACCGAAGATACTAAAAACTGCTAGGTACCTAACTATTAATTCCTTTTCGCGAGAATTGTTTCTCAGTCTCCGATAACAAAGGCTTTATGAAATTATTGGTGTAACTAGCCATTGAAGAATTAATGCACAAGATTCACTAAACTATCCAGTCACAGTCATCTTTCATTTATGATCATCTTGTGAGCACGAATAGTAAAGTGGCTACTGTGTTTGTAATTTGGAGCTATTTGCATAAACAAGTCATTGGCACGCTCGTTTTCAAGCTAGCTGTCATTTATGTCCAAATTATGATCATAAATCCTAATTCACAACTAAATGTTTCCTTAACTGGGAACTCTTGCTAACGAGTAGCTAGAATTAAGAGAAAGAAAAAGGAAAGCTACTGAGCTTCTTTAGAACTATGCTCCGTCCTTCATCTTAGTGTGTCGATAGTAATCTATAGAGTCGGCCCAGAATTCGGCTATGGGTTTGGCATCTTCAGTAGCGTCCATTAGGTCTTGTAACGTACAAACAAACGGCATCACCATGCTGGACATGATATTAAGTTTACCGTAGTTTGTGGATCAACACCACATTTACACTCTAGGTCTGAGACATCTATGAATCTCCACCTGAGCACCTGTGAGGTTATAATACACTGACAGTAGCAATGGCTTTAATTTTGACAGTTCAACAACATTCATTGCGTTATTTACGTTGTTGAGCAGACAAATTTTTCGAACATATGAAGCCATGGATTAGCTCCTTCAAAATGATTCAGATTGTGATTGGTAGGGTGTTACGCAATGAGGATGCTGGTTCACGAGTTTGTTTAATGACTTCCGGTTAGCCATTAAGGCATGTATAGATTAAGAGAGTATAGAGTAAGAGATACGGGAGTCAACAGCCGGCTCCCGGCCACTGTAGGCGCGGGCTTGCGGGCGGTAAGCTATGGGCAGCTCGCCGCCCGGTAAGGACCAGGCCCGGGTCGACGGCGCGTTGTGTTCCACGCGCGCCTCAAAGAGATGTCAGCATGAACTGACGGGGTCCGTTAGGGCCGATGCCGCCGGGGCTGCGGGTTGTTCGAAAGAGATACCGTGGCCCCTGGCACAGGCAACTGAAGGAATACGGGTGGGTTTTAGTCAGTAAAAGTCTGACACGCCCTTCCGCTCAGCCCAGAGCGGGAGGGGTCATTTGATGATTTCCCACCAAAAAAAAAGGCATGTATAGATGGGAGATTTTCAGCAGGTGGAATGAATGGGTTAGATAGGGAAGCACTATCTCGCCACAGCTAAGTCTTTCCTTTCATTATTAGGTATATCTCATATTTAACCTATGGTTGCTCAAAATTCCCTTTCATTATATAATCACACACACACACATGATACTAAAGCTCCGTAAGTATATACTTACGGAGCTTTAGTATAATGTCTCGCCACGCTTTATGCTTAGAAGATAGTGTAAAGGTAATTTATTGTATACTTTGGGTAACTTCAACCGGCTCCTCAATGCATGACTGATTCAAATGTCTGCACGGTCGAGTGATTCCTGCGTCTCAAAGATCCAAAATTGTTTGTAAGTAGTGTTTGCTTCCGAAACATATTTTAGAAACGGTATTATTTGAGTGAAATGGCAGGCATCTCATTTGGGGTCTCATTTGGTTTCTCATTTCATCTCATTTCCTCATCATTTCTCATAATGAGTCTTAAGAAAGATTAGTAAAGCAAAGGATTCTAGTGAAAAAAAGTACCTTGAAGCTATCTTCAAGGTACTTTTTTTCACTAGAATCATTTCAGCTAGTTTTCTGTGCCTTGTCTATACAAGGTATTGAAAACTAGCATAAAGCATAGCATACTCAGCTTTTAACGTTCGCACTGCTGGTACTCAAACCTCTTCTTTGAGAGAGGGCCATGCAAGCTCAGTGCGGGTTGATGGTCATGGATGATGTCATATGTCTTCTAATTTTTGGTTCTAAGGCATGCCGGTCCCACCCAAAATAAAAAAAAAGGCGTGCCGGTTTCCTCACGATGTTTTCCTTCACCGTTTGGAGAGCAGTGGTTATGAAATAAATTATACGCAAAGTTCAGTACTTGTCTGGGTTCGGACCCTCGATCTACGACACATTAGTCGGGGGGGTGGGGGTCCACTGGGCCACCAATGCTAGAAGCATTGAAAAATATTTTGCTCATTTCAAACGTTGCCACACACTAGGAATTTTTCCTGTGTCGTGGGTGCGTTTACAAACATTTAAACTCACATACACAAACAGCCAGACCCAGAACAACTACTTGTAGGCCATACAAATATTTGTTCCGTGCCGGAATCGAACCTACGACACGCAGCGCAGCAGTCAATCGCTTATCCACTGCGCCAACCGTGCCGTCAAAAAATAAAAACCAAGACTGTCTGTTTGCTAGTAAAGGCTCGATTACACCGGAAAAGCGTTAACATAAAGAATCCTTTGACTACTAATCTGCATTAAAAATAGTCAACTTTAGCTCTATTTGGTTATATAAAAGAGGAAGGTAACAAAGGAAATAGTTACTCCATGATGTAAAGGAAGCCGTCACCATTTATATAGAAAAATGATATTGCATGACGGTCATCAGTGAGGAACTTGTGAGTCAGAATGATCATCACTTACCTTCTCGAAGTAATGATGGGGTGACTAATACTAAACTTAGGTATAATTACTAAAATGTTTACTTATTTTATAATCTAGTACGTCTTCTAGTTATGACGGTATAAGGAAATATCAGTTAAAACATGACCATATACTTGTTACCTACCTATCCGGATTAGAATAACATAATCAGAATATAATGTTCCCATTTCTGAGACACAGGCCTCCTCTCAAAGAGAGGGAGAGGGCCGCAAGCCACCACGTGGCCCCAGTGCGGGTTGGTAGATGTCACATGAATTTTTGGTTCTAGAATATCCCGGTTTCCTCACGATGTTTTTCTTCAACGTTTTGAGAGGAGGCAGGAAGGCATGAAGCCTTTCTGCCTGCTCTCAAAACCCTTTACCCTTTTACCCCTTACAGACGTATGTTACTAGACGTCAATGACGTCATTCAGTCTGACGTTTGGACAGGTAAACCCTTAACCACCACACCGTACTAATTAATTATTGAACAACCATGGAAAATCCTTCGTTTGACATCAGTTTCCCGAGACCTAAGGGGAAATAAATTGTAAACTTGTTTTAAAGGTAATTTGATTTCAAATTAACTCTCAGTTAGATGTCAACTATACCGGAGACATATAGTGCTGTGACATATTATTTAGGAACTACAGACATAAATTTAAAAAAAAAATGTGTGTCTATGTTAATAAAACGTGTTTTAATAGCAATTGGTTGAATAGTTGAAGTTTAGTGAATCAATTTTATCTTTATCAAATGGGTGAGTTCTATTTTATGATATTAACGTAACACACACCGTAACGTACACCTACATTTCGCCAGTTATGATTAAGTTAGTAATAGGTAATAGTAGTAGTGTAATAGGGGGCGAGCCTATTGCCATTAATCGGGCATAAATCCGACTCCAGGCGGGGGGGGGCTTGGAGGTCTGCCCCGCTTGGGCAGAGCACCGCCGTGTCCTCGCAGAGGCGATCGGCAGCGGCGGCGACCTCTCGCGTCCGGCCCTGGTTCAAGCCATGGTCCGGGGCGAGAGGGAGTGGGAGGCGTTCACCTCCTTCTGCGAAGCAGTCATGCTCGCGAAGGAGGTGGCAGCATGGGCGAGGGAGAGATCCTCACGCCTCAGCCGCCGAGGGAGACGCTCCGGGCGTCGGGAGCCGCGTGACGACTCCCGGCCACCGTAGGCGCGGGCCTGCGGGCGGAGAGCAATGGGTAGCTCTCCGTCCGATCAGGACCAGGCCCGTGCCGGACGGCGCGTATGTGTTCCACGCACGCCTCAAAGAGATGTCAGCACAGTTGACGGGGCCCGACAGGGCCGAAGCCTGCCGGGGTAGCGGGATCGTCCGAAAGGGTTACCGCTGCCCTGGTACATAAAGGGCTAAGGAAGGAACACGGGTGGGTTTTAGTCAGTAAGAGTCTGAAGACACTCCCTTCTGCTCCACCCAGAGCGGGAGGGGTCATTTGATGATTTCCGATCCTAAAAAAAAAAAAAAGAGAGGGGGGGCTGGTCGCGGATGTCATGACCCCCCCCCAAAATCATTGAAACTGTCGAGAGTCTGCATGATTTACTTGCCTTACTAACTTAAGTTACTAACTTACTATGTACTTGGTGACCCCCTCCCCCCCAAAAAACTTGGGCTGCGGCCGCGCCTGATTATGGTATGGTCAATTAAAACAATTTGTGTTGTCAAATTCTTGGATACAATATTAATTCAAGAGACCAGTCAAGTGTGAGTCATGCGTTTTAGTTGAGATGGTACAGTTTTAAATAGATATTATAATTTGACATTCTTGAGTGGCACCTCTATCAACATTCTTTATTATTACTTTTGATACATAAATACAATCCTTTATTAACAGCTTTAGTCCAACATTTAAGCAGATTTTTCTATGAGACGATAGTCTTGACCTTTCATAGGATGTTTGTTGTTGAAAATTATTAAAGTGAAGACAGTCCTACTTAATAGATATTATAAATGCGAAAGTTTGTAAGGATGGTTAGATGGATAGATGGATGGATGTTTGTTACTCTTTCACGCAAAAAGCACTAAACGGATTTGGATTAAATTTGTTACCCAGATAGTCTATAACCAGGAATAACACATAGGATACTTTTTATCCCGATATTCCAACGGGATCTAAACTTATGCGAGTGAAACCGCGGGGCGCAGCTAGTCTTCTATAAATTCTATCAGACAAAAACTAAGTGGAGCATTTACCTGTCAGTCCTTTAGTGTCATTGTAAATTATACCTAACAATACTTTAAAAGTCGTCATTATACAAATGAAAACTGTACAGACCTCTTATAGTACTTGTTTGGCCGAGCCTGGCCATTTAAGTTGATATGTGGGCCTTGATTGGCCTTACGAGATCGTATCTGTAGTGTGTCTTTATGTAAGAACCATAATTGAGAAAATGTTAATGAAACAGTAATTTATAAAAATGTTTCGAGCGATATTTTTTTATTTTTTTATTTGCAATATTATTCAATTAGAACCTTGTGAAGGCTCTATAACAGTGTGAAGATAATAATAATGAGGTCCTTTTTAACAAAATATTCACGTGCTTGCCTTTGGTGGTTTAGTTTAATAATTACGCAGTATTTTTAAAAAATATAAAAGCTCAGTAAAACTATTAAGTAATTAACATTAAAATTTCGTACGTAATTTTCATTTAATTTAAGTACGAAAGCCCTGCCTAAACCAAGTTAAGCTAAATTACATCGTAGGAATTTACGTGAATTTTCAAGCTCACCTTTGAAAAACATTACTTTTTAGAGAATTTAATGTAATATGAGCTAATTGCAAATATTTTAATAACAACTGAAATAACACAAACTCTGATTCACATAGTTGACGTTTTCAGGGAAGGGCACGCTTTCAGAATTACCCTTGAAACTCGCCGCTTTTCAGTTTGCGGACAAAAATATCGTTTGTTGACGTATCAAAATAACGTGACCGACATTTGAATCTCACACTGTGATCAATTCTGTAATCAATTGAATGTTTTCTTAAAAATGGAAGTCATTTATTCCGCGTGTCGTGAAGTTCTATTCAAAAGTTTGCGTCCGACATTTTTTCTTTCGTAAATTGAATTGTTGATAGGTGCACCGGTCGAAAACAACGAGCGACCGGCGACAAAAATAACTATTCATTAAAATAGAAGTGAGAAACATCTGTTTTGTGTTCGCAAAAACTGATTGAACTTATTTATTCCGTTTGGAAACAAACTTTCAACCCACGTCCATTATTACGAGACAAAAAAAAACTAAACTCACCAGAAATATTCCATTGAAGACCACCAGAAGGTATTTTATACAGTTCATCCCGCATCCCTCCATCTTGAATCGATTTAATTTAAAAAACACAGAGAATCACAAAATAAATCAGAATCTACAATTCGAATCCAATCGAACTGAATGCAGTGACAAACAAAAGAGCGGGAGATCCGAATTTGAAATTCAACTTTTTTTTTAAATAGCGACTCGGTCGTTCGCTCGCGTCCGGCCTCTGTGGCTGAATGCGACGAGGCTCGACCCGTTTTGTATTTTAGTAGCCCAAGAGTCGGGTGGTGTGAAGTCGCGTGAGGGTTGTAGTCACGCACTGCCACCACCCCCAAATTACTTCGACCCTCAAATTTGACGTCGTAAAGCACTGATAGAGATCACTTTTA
This sequence comes from Apamea epomidion, assembly GCA_947507525.1. Classification (NCBI taxonomy): domain Eukaryota; kingdom Metazoa; phylum Arthropoda; class Insecta; order Lepidoptera; family Noctuidae; genus Apamea; species Apamea epomidion. The sequence goes on from OX382234.1 coordinate 2,818,427, forward strand.
ATCGGTTGAAACTAGCGATCGGTTATTGGTCTCAAGTGTAAGATTGTAAAGCGGTTAGTTACCTAAGAGCCTTCATTTTTTTGTAGACTGGAGAGATTGCTTTTGATAAAAGAATTTATACGCATTAAGGTATAAGAACTCTTTGTTCACAATTTATGCTTAATATGTTAATATGGATCATCAAGGACCAATAACGTGTTAGAATTATTTTGTAGTTTTACAACTCACTCTTGCCTCTACAATACCGATTCCAAAGTTTATTTTCATCTTAAATAAGGATTGCTGTCCTGCACCACCCTAATTGCGTAACACGCTTTCAATGACAATCTGAATAATTTTAAAGGATATTGCTAATCCATTGCTTCATATGTTCGAAAAAATTGTCTGCTCAGCAACGTAAATAACGCAATGAATATTGTTTAACTGTCAAAATAAAAGCCATTGGTACTGTAGGTTATGCAATTACCCCGCTGTTGGAATCTGTCACTATTCGAATCAAAGGGACAACACAAGGACGACACAGTAGGGTTGACAAAACAAGCAAAAAGTAAATATTCATTATTTTGTAATCGTTACGAGTACGTGATGGATGACAATAGAGCTTTTTTTACAAACCAAGCTTCGCCGAACGTGTTAAAAGTTTTTACCATCGTTAATGGTCAAATCGATTTTTTGAAATGGGACTTCGAATCTTCGCTCGAATCAATTCGATTCCGTCAACAGAACGATGTTTGAAAACACCCTTTTTATGTTTTATTCGGAACTCTTACTAGTCTTAAAAAAGTTTATTTTTGGTGGACGAAAAATTGTTCTCAAGTTGACGCGTAGATATTTTTAATTTTTTTTGTCTTTTTACCGAGTTATGATGATTCAATTTTTTTTTAAAAAGGGCCGACTCAATATTTGTAATTTTCATTAATTTAGGAGCTTAGTGAGACTAGGGCCGATTTTTTTATCCGTAGTTAAACTCAACCAATTGTTACAAATAGTAACTAATGTTTAAATTTTTGCAAAATGTGTCTTTTGATCAATTTTTAGTTTATCTAATGTTATAATATCATTGCTAGTTGCCAAAAATACTCATAAACTAAAATAATAGATAAACTAACAATTGATCAAAAAACACATTTTGCAAAAAATTTACCATTAGTTGTTTTAACAATGTTTTTTGTTTTAACAAGTTAACTCAACCAGAGTTAACTAGGGATCAAAAAACCGGCTCTAAGGGCTGATTTTTCAATCGACAGATAATTTTTATTTGTGGAATAAAATTGACGCCTGATAGATTTTTATAGAAGATCTGTCAAAAATTCAAAATTACTCGTCGGATCAAATTATCCGGCGTTGGAAATATCAGCCCTAAAAGGTTAATTTTTTGCTTTTCTGTTTTTTTTTAAGTCGATTTCATTATTTTTTTGTTATGTTTAAGTAAATTAAGTGTCTGTCTTAAAGTTAGCCAGATGTTGCAAATTAGAAGTTCTTTCGTATTTTTCTTGACATCATTTCTCTCATCTATTAATGATCATTTAGGTGCATCACACACTACAACGCGCCACGCAACGGGGCGCGGGAAACGGAGGCCAATTACGCGCGCGAAAGCGCGTTTTTGTTGAATTTGTATGTAAAAAATCACGCGCGGGGGCGCGTTATCTGCGTCCCGTCGCGTGGCGCGTTGTAGTGTATGTTGCGCCTCAGGGTTCTTTAAGTCTCTCAAAACTTCCCCGTCTTTCTATAAATGAACTGCTGATCAATAAAACAATACTCATACGAGATACCCGTTAGTCCTACTCATAATTAATTATTGCATGACTCTAATAATTACATACGTATAACAATGTTGACACTTGGTACATAAAGATCGTCCGTTGTAACGTTCATTTTGTAGGTAGGAAACGTCATAATGACTATCTACAACATAATTATTATAATAATCAGCCTATAAAGTTCCCACTGCTGGGACACAGGCCTCTCTGTGAGAGGGAGTGGGCTGGTGGCTCAGTGTGGGTTGGTGGATGTCACGTGTCGTCGAATTTTTTGCTTCTACGACATTACTAACGATGTTTTATTGTTCACCGTTTTGAGAGCAGATGAAATAAAGTTAACAAAGTAAAGCGCCTGGCTGGGGTCGAAACCACGACCTACAATTTTTAAGTCAAGCCGCTACCACTGGGCCACCAGTCCTTACTACAACATATTATTAAATGATAAATTATATTTATTCCTGGTTAAAAACACATTTACACGTCAAAAATAATTTGATATTTAAAACTAGATGACCTCGGTGTTTTCTAACCGACTCCGCTAAGAGGAAAGACCGAAATTCAGAGGTCACAGTCTCTTTTAAAGGCTAGACATAATCTTCGTCCAGCCATATTTATTTATTATTAGTAAGTATTTGAGATGGTCTTTTGTGGCAAGAACATAACCTCGACCCTTCTGTACTGGTCCTACCCGCCTTGCGGCATACGGACCCCTTTTTTTTTGTCTCCCGCTCTGGGCGGAGCGGGGGGCGTGTCAGACTTTTACAGACTAAAACCCACCCGTGTTCCTTCAGTTGCCTATGCCAGGGGCCACGGTATCTTTTTCGAACAATCCGCGGCCCTGGCAGGCATCGGCCCTAGCGGACCCCGTCAGTTCGTGCTGATATGTCTTTGAGGCACGCGTGGAACACAACGCTCAACCCGGGCCTGGTCTGGCTACTGCCAGAATGTGTGTTGTGGACTCCATTCCCTGTACTCGTTTACCCCTCTAGACACTTTCAGTACTCCCCAATCTGAGGCGTGCTACGCCACACAATATGCCTTCGCGCCCGAGCAGCTCCTTTTACTAATAGTTCCCTTCAATTAGCCAAGAACAGTGGTTCTTGCCACAAATGGCCATCTCAGACACTCCCCTCCACTCCTTCACACACTCCTTCTTCCTGAATAGGTAATAGTGATCACCTATACAGGAAGAAATGTTAACCAGTATTCACCTGTAACCGTGAATACATTTTGACCGCGTACTTTTCTATGAAACAGGGGGTGACTGTCGAGATAGCGGCTAATAGCCCCCTCCTCTTATCCCAATTTATTCGTGGTTGGCGCAACATGTCTCTTTCTTCCATACTTCTCTATTAGTCGTCATCTCGGCAGTCACCCCCTTTCTAACCATATCATCATTCACACAGTCCATCCATCGGGACACACATGTGAGTTTAAATGTTTGTAAACGCACCCACGATACAGGAGAAATTCCTAGTGTGGTGCAACGTTTAACAAAAAAAAAAAAAAAAAACTTGTAGGGATCAAGAAGCGCCTGCGGACGGTTAAAATAAGATGGCCAAGGGAGCTATGTCCGCAGCCGCCCTATGTTTCGGCCCGTATAACGAACGTTGGAAGGGCCATGGGAAGGTTTGGAGGGAGTCCATCCAACGTTTCTTCGTTCTTCCCCAACTCTTATAGCCATCGACATTTAAAATTAGGCATAGTTTTGGCAATAAATATTTTTATAGAAGGAGGTATAGCTATGGGATCGCGGCTAAGTAATAACAGCCGTATGGGTCGATCGACCAGGTTAAGCTACATTTGTCTAGGTTAGTTAATGGATGGACCATATACACATACAGAGAGGCCTCCGTTTCTGGGCAATCACGTTAAAACGTTGGTCCCGGCTGTCATTCATAGAACTTTGACAATCATTCAGTCAGAAGACGAAAGTCTCAGGATCAGTCTCACCAAGGGGTATCGTATTACCCAGTTACTGTGGAGGTCAGATAGGCAGTCGCTTCATGTAAAATAATGGTATCAGCTGCATTCGGTTAGACTGGCAGCCGTAGTAGTAATTCGCAATGAATTAGACAGTATATCAGAAACTGTTTGAAAACCAAACATATTTTAAGTTGCAATTCTTGTTAAAAAGTTATCAAAATTGTTTTCACAGAAATTATGAAACTGTTTGCCCGTAAGTAAGTACTTAATATGAATACGACGAATTGCCATGGCGACCAATGTTGAACCACTCGGGACTTTGACCTGTTGGGTTAAAAATCTTTTACCGTACTTAGGTATAGTTAACACTTGGCGCGGTAGGGTCAATGTATTTGTAACTGCCTTGTTCTATTACTTTAGGGATCTTTAGTTCTTTATTTATTTATTTATTTATTTTATCATTTATGTACACACAGTAAAATACAAATTGATATGGCAGAATTATAACATGAGTACAAAGGTACTGCTTATTTCTTAAGAAATTTCTTCCAGCAGACCTGCGAAAGTAGAAGTAAAAAAAAGAAATGTAGACAATAGTGTGTTCTTTTTGATAAAGGTTTCCGGCATTACATTAGACATTGCTCATAAACTCTTGTTTCCCATGAAGGTAGGCAAAAACTACATAACGCTACCGGCTACGATCCTTGCATACTCCTTTTGTCTCGTTTACGTTCATAAGTACATCTCTTGCACGCTGGTTGCGAGTACCAGACACCTGACCTTTCTGAAGAACATGACACACCGATTCCTCCTCTCCTCCCAAACACCGTGACCTTCGCCTTATCCACATGTAATTGGACTTTGAAGGCGGATGATTAATGACCAACCTATATAATGTTCCCACTGCTGGGGCATTTTCTGTGACGTCACAAATCTTCATTAGGTGAAGGGTGCAAAGGCCATGCAAGTTTTCTTCATGTGAACCACTTGGGGTGCACTCAAACGTAACGACTATTATAAATACATACAACTTACAGTCCGTTCAAAGTCATTTTACTTCTGATTTTGCATCACTGTCCAAATCACAGTGATCTTTATTGTCATTCTAATAAGGTTGCTGTTGGGTGGCTGCCACTGACAAGTTTTTCAAAGTCATTGTGATCTTTGTTTTCGTTAAAATAAGGTTGCTGTTAGGCTGGTGCTGTCAGAGGTAAAATAACTGTGAACGTACTATAGAGTTTGTTGGATTAGGTTTGTCAACAAAAGAGATAAGTATGCAGGGGATATAGTTGAAGTTTAGTAAGAAACGGATTGATGTTTTGGGATGAAATTTTATTTAATTAATACAAAACAAACAGTTCATTTATCAAACTAAATTTCATTCGAAAAAATCCATCGGTTTGTTACTAAACTTCAACTATATCCGACGACCCTGCATACTTATTTCTAGTCCGAGCAGATTGATCCATTACCCGAAAAGATTCGGCTAGATCTGAATTAAGTTTCTAGGCAAAAGAGCTAGCTTTATTTTTAGGTTTTGTCGTATTTGGCGCAAATACCGAATTCCACGTACAAATCTTACATTATTTTGTATTTAATAAAAACACGAAAACCATACTAGCATTATTAATACTTGGGGCTTGTGGCTAAATAATAACAGCCGCACGGGGCGATCGATCAGGTTAAGTTACGCTTGCCGCGGTCGGTCCGTGGAAGGGTGACCATCGTTACTTACCAAAACTCCTCCGTGCCTCGGAAAGCACTCCGAGCCGTTGGTCCCGGCTGTCATTCGTGGATCTTTGACAGTCGTTGCGGGTCGTCAAAAGCCCGAAAGTTTGACAACTAGTCTTACCAAGGGGTATCGTTATTACCCAGTAACTGGGTTGTGGAGGTCAGATAGCCAGTCGCTCCATATTAAATACTGGTACTCAGCTGCATCCGGTTAGACTAGAAGCTGACCCCAACAAAGTTGGGAAAAGGCTAGGCAGATGATGATTAATATCTATTAACAAATACTACGGAACCACAAACAAAAAATGAACCATCAATTTTGTAACGAAGTAAAAATAAAGCACTTTTCCTTCAGCAGTCAGTTTCCGGTGATAAATTAACTGATCCTACGGTACATGTTGGGAATAATGTCAAGTTTATCGGTCCTAGGTTCCAACTTAGCGCTAAGTTATCTAAGTTCGATGACTCTGAACCTGACACGAATAGGATTTATAACTTACTAGGTAGGTACGTACATAGAAAATACTTGTGAAAACCTTTACAGAGAAAATTATACAAGAGTAATTAATTACTAAAATGAACGCGTGATATTTTTTGAAAAGTAAAAATATACAGGGTCGAGTTAAATTAGCTAGCGAAACTCCGCAGACTGATAACTAAACATGACAAAATAAATATGATTTAAAGATGTTTTTTGGGGTCAATGTCCGCTGGTAGTGGTACTTGAAGTGTGAATCGATAAAAATTGTTTTATCGAGTTGAGACATCGATACCCGCACCCTAATTTCGTAACACACTGTCAATCTCAATCTGAATCATTTTGAAGGATATTGCTAATTCATTGCTTGATATGTTCGAAAAATGTGTCAGCTCAACAGCGTAAATAACGCAATGAATATTGTTAAACTGTCAAAATGAAACCCTGATAGTGTATTACGCAAATACCCTGCTGATCACATCTTTGAAGTTTACACAAAAAAAAACCTGATTTTTAAACTGATATTTTAAGTTTTTACTACAGGTGACATGACCACAAAAAAAAAACCAAATTTATTTATTTTTTGTTTTATCACGTTTAGATATCGATACCCATCACCTCTGCGGAGTTTCGCTAGCTAATTCAATTTGACCCTGTATAGCTATAATATTTACAAGTTATAACCTAGAGACCTAAAATAATAATAATAATTCATGTACTTACTACTCGTAAATGCAAAAAGATCTTACTAAATGCAAAAAGATTTTCCGATACCGGGAATCGAACCCGAGCCTCCTGGGTGAGAGCCAGGTATCCTAGCCACTAGACCATATCGGATGCTGTGAGGACAGTCGAAATAAAAGTACGTAAAGTGAAAAACTAATGTTGCTGGTAAAGGAAAATCGTCAAACGTCAAATGTCGAACAATTGTAACCAAAAACTAAAGCGCAGGTCAGAAAAAAAAACTATTACAACGAAAGACTACAGGTAACCCCCGGCTGCTAAAATGTCATATCATATTTTTATAACAAGTGTTTTAAGCATATCATTTAAAAAATACCAACTTTTAATTGAATATAACAATTCAAACATGTTTTAACTATTACAACGCTACTAAAATCTGTCAAATTTGTTTAAAGTTATTTAATTTCGTTTGGGGTTGAAACCCTCGGGCGGTGGGGTCCGAGTGCGCATGGTCTTTTTGTGGAAATTACGAAACGACTGTTTGACACTGCCCATGACCCAAGGGCTGGCTTTTACCTTGGCCAGAGGCTAAGCATTGCCATACAACGTGGCAATACCGACAGTGTCTTGGGTACATTACCAGTCGACAACGATGCGGATGAATTTTGCGACGCTATATTTTAGTTCGTAAATAGTTTTAGTTAATTTAGGATATAATTTTGTTATTTTAGTGTTATCTTGTAAATTATAATTGGTACCCTATTTGAAATTTGAAAAGAAAAGAATAAAGGGAATTATAGATAACATTTTCAAACACTTTAGACAGTAATGGAATTTAAAATTTCTTTAATAGATTTTCAACTTTATCGCTAGAGTATTAGGTTTAAGGTTGATTGGGAATATTTTACAGTTGCGGGCAGCTTGACTTGCTGGCGTCTGTACCAAAAATCAAATTTTAGCCAACAATATTTTGGAAATTCATTTGGTGACGCAAACAGAGGGATAATTCTCTTAATTTTAAGACCGTTCACAGTCTGATCTCAGTCTCAATCTGTCAAAAAATACTTCTAATTTCCCTACATTTTGACGAGTTTTTGACATTCGTTTGTCGCTGAGATGAGACTGCGACTAGATTATGAACATTTTAAATTACGGGAATACGGGCCCAGTTATTGATTCGCTGGTTTTTAGTATTGTTTTTTCTGACTCTTCCGGATTTTTCCGTGTGAAATTTATTGTTATCTATGTTCTAACCTAACTCACCGCATCGCATCGCCTACACGCGCTATTACATTGTTTTCGCTTAGCGTCGTTTCTGATTTTTTTTCTTTTTGCTCAGCTCAGTACTGTGATGCTAGCGTGATGTTAAATACCCTATAGCCTTCCTCGAGAATTGGGCTATCAAATGAAAAATATTGTATTAAATCCGACTGATAGTTCCAGAGATTAGCGGTCAGATAGGCAGTTGCTCCATGTACAAAATACTGGTATTCAGCTGCATCTGTTTAGACTGGAAGCTGACCCTAACATAGTTTTTTTTTTTTTAATAGAAACGTTGGCCCACACTAGGAATTTCTCCTGTATCGTAGGTGCATTTACAAACATTTAAACTCACATACACAAACAGCCAGACCCGGAACAACTACTTGTAGGTCATTCAAATATTTGTTCCTTGCGGGAATCGAGCCCGCGACACGCAGCGCAGCTGTCAATCGCTTAACCACTGCGCCAACCGTGCCGTTTCAGTTGGGAAAAGGCTAGGCAGATGATGGGTTCCAGAGATTAGCGCGTTCAAACAAACAAACATACTTCGATTTTATTACAAGTAAACATAGATGGACTGAACCCAGAAGTCCACGGGGCAGTTGACCTCCACTGGTGCCACATGTTTTATAAGTATTTACCATAGTTTCCATCATCAACACACCAATAAATGGTCAAGTCATTTACCTCAGTATGTTTACTTTTGTACTTCCGTGGTTCCATAGGGTGTCATTAGTAACTGTCAAATGCATGGCGTTGTATGAAAGTAATGTAGGGTGGGTGTACCAGTGGGGGGTGTATTTGTTTGTTGTTGTGACCTATTTATTTGACGAGCTCGTGGAAGGTGTTAATACAATAAGTTTTTTACTGTTCTAGAAGTTATTGATTGGGTTTTTTTTGGTTGTAATTACTTAGTGTTTTGTAAGAATTGGAGCGAGTCTTTTAATAATCCTACTCGTTATTATAAACGTGAAAGTTTGTGAGGATGAATGGATGAATGTTTGTTACTCTTTCACGCAAAAACTACTTAACGGATTTGGATGATGTTTGGCACACGTGTAGTTTAAAACAAGGATTAACACATAGGACTACTTTTTATCCCGATATTCTCACGGGATTGAGACTTATGCGGGTGAAACCGCGAGGCGCTGCTGGTTTCGATAATATGGGAATTCTAGGACAATAAAGTATTTAATTAATCATCATAATTATATATTTGTATAGTTGTGTCGGTCTACTACAGTTCCGTGAAAACCGATTATGCAGTAGATTCTGTTTCCCTATCCATAAATAATAAATTCCATATTTTCTTGTAAAAAGCGTTTTCTTGTAAGCGGCCAATTGTAGATAAATCAAAATTTCTTCAAGCAGGGAAAAGGGTAGGTAGATGAAGTCGGCTAAAAATAAATAATCATCGTCTAATCTTAGAGAAAACTGACCTTGCATTCATAACACATACAACTACTAGGTAAATTTATTTTTATTGCAATCCTTAATGACCCTTACAAACGCTATTTCTAACTTATATTTAATGATTAGAATCACATACGGCTACTAATACTCGTAATAAGACTTTTAAGGCCTGATTTTTCGAACGCCAGATAATTTTATCGGAGGAATCTTTTAGAATTTTTGACAGTTCTTCCATACAAAAACTGTCAGACGTCAATTTCATTCCACGAATAAAAATTATCTGTAGATTGAGCAATCAGCCCTAAGACGCAATAACATGCATAAACTCACACCTTTCCCCCATGGGGGTATGCAGAAACTACTGCTACTACTGCTCGCCAGCAGGTCAAGCTACCCGAAACTGTCAAATTTTCCCAATCAACCTTGAACCTTAATACTGCAGCGATAAAGTTGAAAATCTATTAAAGAAATTTGACAGATTGTAGTAGCTTGATGTCCTGGCGTCTGTACACAATCCTTTAGCTTCGTTCACGTTTATACTGCATCCTAATTGCGTAACTCACTATCAATCTCAATCTGAATCAGTTTGAAGGACATTGCTAATCCATGGCTTCATAATTATGTTCGAAAAAGTCTGCGTAAATAACGCAATGAATGTTGTTGAGCTGTCAAAATGAAAGCCATTCCTACTGTTAGTGTGTTACGCAATTACCCCACTGGTCGTACACACGCGCAATAAATAAATCTAAAGTAACCTTGAGACAAGGAGTTTTATAATATTATCATATTTATCATACAATGTGCCAAACCAACCTAGAATGCAGACCTAGATACCAATTCCAATCAAACCAAAGTGATTCAAAGAACGAAAACGAAAAAAAAGACTGACAGGCAAAGGTCGAAAACTGCGAACAGCCCTAACTAGGGTTACCAACTTTTTTATATCAAATATAGTATTTTCAAAACCATTGCCTGTAAAAAAAATATAGTACTTAGGTATGTTTCAAAATTATAAATTTTTTTAAATGCAAATTCTTTGCTACCTTGAATAACAAGGTTTTTTTTAAATGTCTCATAGCCATTATAACAATCGAAATTTTGGTTACGAAATACCATTAATTCAGTTTTTATGTGATTAATATTGGCCATATAGTGCTCATCTCGCTATTTTGTATTGAAATTAAAATATAGTAGGATCGCCAAAATCTATATCTGACCACCGTAAGGACTATTCCTGCTTGCAGTGTATATTATTAGTTGACCTACAAAGGAGATCCTCTTTTGTTTTACTTACGGACGCAGCTGTGGTCATCATGTGCACGGGATTTTGTTTTCAAAATGGTCAGATGTAGGTTTTGGCGATAGTATCGTCTGCTACTAATGCGGAGCGTGCGCGCCTGCTGGCTGTGAGTAAGTGGGAGTCCGGTCTTTGGCTTCATGCACTACCTTCGTCGAACATGGGCACTTTGATCGACTTTTGCACCTACTAAATATTTTTTTTTTTTAGAAATGTAGCATTTATGCCTCTAATTTAGTAGGATCCGATATTATATAGTAGGGTTGGCAACCCTAGCCCTAACACCCTAATTATTATTATTTTGAATTGAATAAATTGTATATGGAACAATCGCGAATTCCTGCGTCCTTGGCGCGAAGTAGTGAGAAGGGGTGGTCAATGGCTTTGTGCGTCGTGTTGTGGCTTCGTTGCCATGGCAACGGCGCAATGAGTGGCAACCTGTGCCATGCCTGATGACCTATGGCCGGACTGACGCCGACAAAAGTACTTGTCGAACTGTAGTTTGTCTACCTATTGATAGGTACCTGAGTTTCAGCCATGGTGCATGATTCTGCGACTAGATTTCTGGTATCTTGTCAGTTTGTTAAGAAAACGGGTGATTAATCAAACCTAACATTAATAATAATAAAGACCGCAAATTTCCACCATTTGCAAGATAGTTTGTGTTGACCATAACCATACCTATTGATTTTGTTACGGTTCGTCGTAAAAGAGAAAATTGTAAATATTGTTTACTAGCTCCGCCCCGCGGTTTCACCCGCATAAGTTTCGATCCCGTGGAAATATCAGGATAAAAAATTCCTATGTGTTAATCCTGGTTCTAAACTATATGATTCCAGATTTCATCTTAGTCCGTTCATTAGTTTTGGTGTGAAAGAGTAACAAACATCCATCCATCCATCCATCCATCCATACAAACTTTCACATTTATAATATTAGTAGGATTTCGTCCTCCGTTTATTTTCTGACTAGCTTCTACCCACGACTTCGTTCGCGTGGAAGCCGTAAGACAGCACAATATACTTAAAAAAAAAGCCCATAGGTGAAAGAATGGAAAAAATCTTTTAAGTATTTTTTTAGTTTATCCTTTACAAACAAACATACAAAAAATCAAATCTTTTCTCTATATAATGTTAGTTTAGATAATAATTATATCAATAACTATATAATCAATTTTATGAAGTACCTACATCAGAAGGCCAATTCTCGTAATTAAAAATGTTCAAAATCTAGTCGCAATCTCATCTCAGCTACAATCAATCTCAAAAACTTGTGAAAAAAATTTGAGATATTTTTGCCAAATTGAGACTGAGATTAGACTGTGAATGTTCTTAAAATTTCGAGAATTGCCCTCAGACGTAGAAGGGGTCAGTAATTCTTCGCGCATAATTAAAATAAAATTTCTAAAACAATTGCTAACGCGACTGTACCCTCAAAAAAGAACAATAGGTACTTTCCCTACGGCTCCCACACCACCGAAATCATAAATTACTTCGGCACTAAACGTTAAAACTGCCATGTTCATCCATACCAATTGCTTTTGGTAACATTATTTTTAGGCATAATAGAACGTATTACTTACACTTAATAAACCATAAATAAAGTCCTCCTGATCGAATATCGGCCATGGCGACCAATCTCAGCGGAGACCAGCCTTCGGCGCGGGAGATGTGCACAAGTGTGTTCTCCTCTTACTCTCATTGACGTCATCATATCACATCATCTCATCCCATTGTTCTACTTACATAATTAGGTACTGTGAGAGCTTTACGAGCTCTCAATACCGAGACAAGTGAATTAACACGTTGACTGTCCGTGCATATGTAATGCATTTCTGACTCAGCCATAACGTTCGTGCATTACATATAATGCATTTGGTAATACAAATTACATTGGCTTTTGCGAGTTGGACGTTTGAACTAGAAAAAATATTTTTGGCAGACGTATAGACAAGGATACAAGGAAATTAAAACACCGAAAAAAATTATCCGGACGTCTCGTGGTAATTAGTAAATTTTGCTTGGACAGTCAACCTGTTAAACCACAGTTTGTCATATTAGCTGCAGCAGGTTGTGGAGCAGGGTTGGCCCAGTGGGAACAGTCGCGGCTTACGAGTTATAGGTTCGAACCTGCTTTACTCTGTGTAAATTATTTCATCACCGTTGCTCTCGAAACAGTGAAGGAAAACATCGTGAGGAAACCGGGCATGTCGTAGAACCAAAAAAATTAAGACATGTGACATTTACCAACCGGCACTGGGCCCGCGTGGTGGAGGACGGCCCACTCCCTCTTACTGTGTCCCAGCAGTGAGAACATTTTAGGCTGATTATGCATTGTCATATTACTTCAATAATTATTCCCAGAAGATGGTTCTACGTTTATACATTTTCTTATCCCTTGTTACCTCTCATTCTGACCGTTGTACTTTTTATTTTTTTAAATCAATTTGTGTTTAATATTTCTGGCATCTACTCTTCAAAGTATTATAAAGGTTACATTAATATAAGCACAAAATAGGCTATTATAATCTCTACAGGACTTTTCTTTCCATCTCGCCAAACCCCAAAACTAGATATTGATACCCATCTCGTCTGCAAGTTTCGCTAGCTATTTTAATTTAATCCTGTATAACGATATTTATTTAGATTACTAAGGGCGAATTTCACCAAACTTTTATGGCCAGAATAACTCTTGTTCTAAGAATAAACTTGTAATTTTTGGCAGTTTTTCCATTCTAGAACTGTCAGACGTCAATTGTAGTCCACGAATAAAAGATATATGAGTTTGGTGAAATCAGCCCTAATTATGAAGACTATATTCAGCAAAGAAGATAATCGGACTGAGAAAGGATACTTACCAAACAGAGCAGTGTCTAAACTGTCTAACTCTATTAACATTGAAAAAGCCGTTAGCCCAAAATGTTCAGTCAATAAATCATAATTATGCGACACTCGGCTTGTTAACATCTCTTAACACCAAAATGGTCCAATTCCTACAGCTGACAGTTAGATATTACTTGCGTGGGATAATCCGTTAATACCCTGTCGTCTTAGAAGCCATTTTGGTATTTTTGCTGTTGCCTATTTTTAGAATTCAGGCATTTTGATGGAGTGTGGACATCATTACTCTCCCGACCTTATCTCAATTTATATGGCGTCTATTAGTCGTCACCTCGGAGTCACCCCCTTTCTAGCCATATCGTCTTTCACGCAGTCCATTCATCGCTTCTTTAGTCTTCCCCTACTCTTGTAGCCAGCTATATTGATATCAAATTATGAATAGTTTTATAGGTATAACTATGGGATTGTGGCTAAGTAATAACAACCACATGGGTCGATCGACCGGGTTAAGCTACATTTGCCTAGGTCGGCTCGTGGATCTAGGCTCCGTGCATCGGAAAGCACGCTAAGCCGTTTGTCCCGGCTGTCATTCGTAGATTCCCTTAATCTTATTCAGTCAGTAGCTCATTCAAACTCCTACAGTATTTATCTTGACGATTATTCAATGTTTGTATTTATAAAAGTAGAGACAGGCCCAAGCCACCAAATCTAAATCAACTCAGCCGGTTAAAAGGCATCTTTGAATAATCGATTTAGTCCTGCATACATTGGTTACACCGTTACAAAGTTAAAACCCTTTCTAAAGACTGTATGCATTTGATGGATGGTGGTTTTGTTTGTTTGTATGCATGCGAATGCATGCGTATGCATTTTATATGCTTGAGGACGTGGCTTTTGACTACGTTGTATTTTGTCTTTTTTTATTTTTTTATTTGTAACAAAGACATTAAATTATTTATTGTACCTATCTTAAACCTCTTTGATTTGTAATGTGCGTTTTCTTTGTACGGAATAAACTATTTTTCTTTCTTTCATCGTGGGCGTGGGGGGGGGGGGGGGGGTATGTAAATGCACAAAAAAACATGCACGTGTTGAATTAATTAACTCCTCCTTCTGTTTTTTGGCAGTCGGCTAAAAATATTTGAAAACCACAATAACAATGTTTAGTATCACGATAACTTATAATAATAATTAGCACTTTATGACACGGCAAGTGTTAATTAAGTCGAGGAGGAAGTCGGTAGCATCCATGTCAGTATCAATACACAACTCTGACCGTTTTTAAAGACGCACGTACAGGTTGAAATACTTTAAAAAATCAAAATTTTCCCTTTATGAATGGATTATCCTATATTTCGAGTGAGTGGAACTTGGAAAAATGTTCTCAAGGTGAAATGTCGGTGGCGTGCGCCTATTATCAGTATTTGATTAATATTAGTGTTTGGTATAGGTACTACTATTCAGGTTAGTGAAATTTCTTATCTTCTATATATACACACAATACTTACATACAGACAAATAAATCAAATTGAAATGTCTGTTTTTAATGTTAAAATAACAACAAAAAAAAAATTATTTTTCCATCTGTCTGTCTGTAGATCAACTTTACAAAGAGGTGTACTATAAAATTTCCTCTAGTTTCATACTGAAATTTCCTGCTGCGCTTGGAAAATGTATTAATGTTGTTGGGGTTGGGGTTGGGGTTGTGGTTGGGGTTGTATTAGGTTGTTTTTAAAAGATCGCTCTTAGCGATAAGACCGCCCATTGTGTCACCCTTTGTAAAATGTTATATATTTATGTTTCTGTAATTTGTATGGTGTACAATAAAGAGTATTCTATCTATCTATCTATCTCTAATGATAGCAGCAAGTTTTCAGTACCGCATTAAGTTGATCTTTACGTAATATTCAATAATTGATACGCATCTTCATTCTGTCTGACCATTAGAGCGCATACATTTTGCTTGAACGTAAACCACGTACCTAATTGCTTTACGTTTTTAAAACACCTCTGCGTTGAAACTTTTCGTAGGTTATTATAAAAAATCAGCTGTTCCCTACAAAAGTGCAATACCTACGCGGTCAATATGTATGGGAACTGGGATTATTTTGTAATACCTAACTGACCAGAATATGACGGGGTCCACTAGGGCCGCGAGTTGTTCGAAAGAGATACCGTGGCCCCTGGCCCAGGCAACTGAAGGAACACGGGTGGGTTTAAGACAGTAAGCCTGACACGCCCTCCCGCTCCGCCCAGAGCGTCTGATGATTTCCCACCCAAATAAAGGGGGTCCAGAATCATACGTGAAAGGCGGCCGTTTTGGGGGACTGTCTTTTGTAATATTGACGTTCAAAAAGTGCTGATTCTCAGCCTAATTAGAATAGATGACATTTGATTTGATACGTACTGAAACCATAGTAACAGATTGTGTGTCGATGGCCCTGCCACCCTGTATTATAATGTGGACATCAACGAATTCAAGTTCTACATAAGTAGATATTATGAGGTACTAACAGCGTACCTAGGTAGTTACGTTACTTACGTTGTCTGATAAAGTGATGACCGTCATCGTACGGACGTCTTCCGACTTGACAATAAGAAGTACCTATTAGGTATCTAAATAATAACAATTGCTATGTTATCAGACCTATAAAATGACGACACTTATTCTCATAATATGACCATATTTTTCATATATTTTATGGGAACCGTATCTGATAAAGAAAAGAAAAAAAAAATTGAAATTTATTTTAAGTGACTGCATTATGCAATAAGAAATATGAAATCAGCTGTACCTAAGAACTTCATTGTCAGTTTGCAGACATCCATTACTAAGAACTTTAGTTCTTATTAATAAAGAAAAAAAAAAATAGGTTGTAGACAAACGACGCGGTTTGAAAAAATGTTTTATAAAATTTACATTATTTCAAGGTAATTAAGTATCATAAATTTAAATTTGAATCAGATGAGACATCAATGCGAATTCTACTTCCTGAACAGATTTGGGTGTATTACACCAACACGTGTCGGGTCTATCCGCGCTGGAAGCAAACACGTTGATAATTTATTTATTTGGGATCTCCAACGGATAAAGGATATACCTAATTATAATAATAATAACAAAAACGGTTATTTTACTTGTGCTCCTTCAATTACATGAGACCACAGCATGCACATGTAACTAAGTGTAAACACAATAAAAATAGAGAAAAATAATTATGAGAAATTCTCAAGATCTACATTTCTGATTTATCCAAAAACCTCCCAAAAATAGCGAATCTTAACAACTCCCGCGCATTCTGGCACACACAAACGATTTTCCATAATGCCACATAAAGTATGGTGAATGAATTCAGTTCCATTATGTGATGGAAACCGTGCGTCGGAGCATTGGAGCACACTGTATTGTTAATTGGCCTATATATTCAGGTGCGCCGGATGCGTGGTTCATTTTGGACGAGACTCCCACACACTGGGACGACATGGCCACTTCTGAGAAGGGGGGTAAGTCCAGCCTTTCATGTTTGATTAAGAATAAATGAGAAATTTATGTTGAATATGAGATTAGAGAGTAGATAAAGATATAAAAATAAAAAATAAACCCAAAATCAGTTATGTATAGTGTCGTTTGTTGTAGCAGTAATATAGCAAAGTTGTAACTTCGAACACTAGAATTTTTTCTTAGTTAGTGCTGCCATAACGCAGATCTATAGCGAACATAATACTTACATTTGAAGAGTCGAATAAATAAACCGGAAGCCACTGTCATCGTTTTTGATAAAATTAAATAGCATATGAACGCTGTTATTGAAATAGGAAACAAGAGTAGTCATTTTCAGCTATCTTAATAATAGGGGTTAAAGTATGAAATTGCTGTTTTATTGTAATAGGTACTTCGGATTGACATAGAACCTTCATGGTTTGAGATTTTTGAGTGAAACTTTTTTCACATGGTACCTATGAAGTTCTTCTTTTAAAAAATGTGCAACATTCGATTATCGACTTTCAGTTGTTTTTTTTATTCAGCTTAGACAAGAAAGATGGATACTTCGAAAATTCGAGTTATTTTTGAAAACGAGTTCCGACGCGGAACTGACGCGGCAGAAACAGCTCGTAATATCAATGTTGCGTTTGGAGAGGAGACTGCTAATGAACGCACCGTGCGATTTTGGTTTAAACGCTTTGGTGATGGAAACTTTGATTTGAAGAACGAACCACGTGGAAGACCGCCCACACAGGTGAATAACAATGAATTGAAAGAGATGGTGGAAGCCGATCCGAGCCAAACTACCCAGGAATTAGCGGCATGGTTTAACGTTACCTTACCAACAATATGGACTCATTTGCGTCAAATCAATAAAATAAAAAAATATGAGAAATGGGTGCCTCATGATTTGACTGATCTGCAGAAAGAAACGCGTGTTGAAACTTGTATTGCCTTGTTGAATCGATACAGAAATGAAGAAATATTGGATCGAATTGTGACATTTGATGAAAAGTGGATTCTTTACGATAACCGTAAGCGAAAAATGCAATGGCTGACCCCAGGTCAAACGCCGCAACAGTGTCCTAAAGCAAAGCTTACCAATAAAAAGGTAATAGTAACTGTTTGATGGTCTCAACATGGTGTTATTCACTATAGCTTTCTCCGATCTGGTCAAGCAATAACGGCAGATGTCTACTGTGCCGAACTCCGAACAATGATAGCAAAACTAGCAGTGAAACAGCCCCGACTCATGAATCGATCTTCACCATTATTGCTCCATGATAACGCGAGACCTCATACAGCACGAGAAACCGTTTTAACTCTACAGGAACTGCAATTAGAAACCATTCGTCACCCTCCGTATTCGCCAGACCTTGCTCCAACGGACTATCATTTTTTTCGTGATTTGGACAATTTTCTACGTGATAAAAAGTTTTCTTCTCAGGAGGCAGTACAAAATGCTTTCACACAGTTTGTCGAATCTAGATCACGAGAGTTCTATCGCAAAGGCATAAATGACCTTCCTATTAGATGGCAGCAATGTATAGATAATAATGGTAATTATTTTGATTAAATAAATATGTTAAATTAAAAAAAAAACGAATTTAAATTTTTCAGTACAAATCGGCAATTTCATACTTTAACCCCTAATAATATATGTATAAATAGTTCAGTGCAGCACACATGCCAGTATAGTTCCAAATGCATTCATCACATATAGTACCAAAATCAAGCATGACGTATTTCCATATTAGTCATTGTCCTTCTTTCCACAGCTAACGAATCAGATCTCAGACATGACGTCATCATCGAAGCCAGCGTGGAAGAGAAACCAGAAATCAAGGCCCAAAATGCTGAAGATCGGGAAAAGAAGTCTCGTCCCGAATGCACGAGATGTCTCAAGGCGCTATTCGTGGTCTTAGGAGTAATCGGAGTGGTTAGTGATATTGTTTATTTTATATTTATCTATTTCTTGAACAAAGTCGTAAAAATAATTTGTATCGAATTAGTTCCAAAATTGACGATAGGCTGGACTCCTTCAACAAGAACTGGTCCTTAGCAGCTTTAAACAGAGAGAATTGGACCAGAGAGTAGGGAGGCCTTTGCCCTGCAGTTGGACATCACAGGCTAATAATAGTTCGAAAATTCAGATAAACTCGAGGTTTTCGATGAGCAATGATGTCAGGCAATATACTTTATATTTGGATTTACTTTTTTTTATATACAGGGTGGCAGGAAAATCAACGCGGAATCTGTTACTATGGATTCAGTATATGGATTCTGAACGCCACTGGGTAGAAATTTTTCGTCGGTTATTTAAAAAAAAAATGCTGTTCCATACATTTTGACCGCGTAGGTATTGCACGTTTCTATTTAACAGCTTTAGTTTTTTTTTATATCCGACGAAAAATTTCTACGCCAGAGGGCTTCGAATCATGTGCTAAATTCTTGATTTTAATTTGCGCGTCGATGTCCCAGCCACCCCATTGTTTAATAATATAATCATCAACATTATATTTCTCTAATCTATATTGGAGAAGAAACGTCATGTTTTGGCCTCCTGGCCTTTTCTGGATAGGCAATATATTTTATTACAATAGGTTAAGGTGGATGCTCAAATTACTGTATTACTGATTCTAATGATTATAATTCTGTAAATACATATCTGTTACGGCCGCGAATCAAATTTTAATCAACGTATAACTTAGTACTGACCAGCAAATTGCAAAAAAGTAAGAAAAATTAAATTTCGCGGGCTTCCTTGGAGCATCCACCTAATTGAAAAATAAAACAGTATGTTTGAAATTACCTGAGACGGCAAGAGTGCGAGGTAAACCATAACTGGAAGTAACTCCTATGAGATATTCTCTTCAATTATAGAAGCTTATCTCCTTCCTTTATCATCCTCGGGTCGTCCTGCCTTTCTCCCAATTTATTTGGGGTATGCGTAGCAGCGGGGTAATTGCGTACCACACTAACAGCCAAATGATTTCCATATTGACAGTCTTTTTTTTTTTTGAGGATGGGAAATCATCAAATGACCCCTCCCGCTCTGGGTGGAGCAGAAGGGAGTGTCAGACTCTCACTGACTAAAACCCACCCGTGTTCCTTCCTTAGCCCTTTATGTACCAGGGCAGCGGTAACCCTTTCGGACGATCCCGCTACCCATATTGACAGTCTTCAACCTTTCATTCCTGCCGGGGTAGCGGGATTGTCCGAAAGGGTTACCGCTGCCCTGGTACGTAAAGGGCTAAGGAAGGAACACGGGTGGGTTTTAGTCAGTAAGAGTCTGACACTCCCTTCTGCTCCACCCAGAGCGGGAGGGGTCATTTGATGATTTCCCATCCACAAAAAAAAAAAAAAAACTTTTCATATTCATTGCGTTATTTACGTTGTTGAGGAAGGAAAGGAAATACAAGGACAGGACGCAATGGATTAGCAATATCCTTCAAAATGATTCAGACAGTGATCGTTAATGTGTTACGCAAGTAGGGTACTGGTCTACTTCTTTCATTATTTCTATTAGACATCATCTCAGTAGTCATCTCCTTTTTAGCCATATCATCATTCACGTAATCTATCCATAGTTTCTTTGATTTTCCTCTAATCTTATGACTATATCCACATTAATACTCAAGACTTTCCTCTCGACTTGATCATCATTTCCACACAACTTTTTGGTCACCGGTGGCACCTTCAAACTTCGTCTTTAATACTTATTTCTTATTCTATCTATTTGCTTAACACATCACTATGAAATCTAACCTCACAATACTCCTACAGTATTTTTGCAACGATGCGTTCGCGCATTTCGCGAACGCCTGGCTGCATGGCTGCACAAGGTTATTTGACAAAACGATCTGATTATATCGACGCACTCAGGCGTCTGTATGAAAGTAGCGATACAAATGCATAAGTATTGCATCAGTTTCGAAATGACTTTCTTGGAACAGCTTATAAATAACAGTATATGATATCAGGAAAATGATGCTTCATGTAAAATACTTCATTCAGCTGTTTCCGGCTAGACTGGATGGCGACCCCAACATACTTAGGAAAGGCTAGGCCGATGGCAATGATGATGATCAGGAATATGATGTAAGGATATATCCATGCGCGCGCCCATGCGCACGGCGCGTTGTGTTCCACGCGCGCCTCAAAGAGATGTCAGCACGAATTGACGGGGTCCCCTAGGGCCGATGCCTGCCAGGGCCGCGGGTTGTTCGAAAGAGATACCATGGGCCCTGGTACAGGCAACTGAAGGAACACGGGTGGGTTTTAGTCAGTACAAGTCTGACACGCCCTTCCGCTCAGCCCAGAGCGGGAGAGGTCACTTGACGATTTCCCACCCAAAAAAAAAAAGGAGGTTTAATTACTCTAAGAGGATCATCGTGGTTATTAGGTATTTACCTATATTTATCATCATCATTCTACTGCCCTTATCCCAATTTATTCGTGGTCGGCACAACATGTCTTTTTCTTCCACTCTTCTCTATTAGTCGTTATCTCGATAGTCACCCCCTTTCTAACCATACCATCATTCACACAGTCCATCCATCGTTTCTTTGGTCTTCCGTACTCAAAATCAAAATCAATAGTCATTTATTCTAATTAGGCTCAGAATCAGCACTTTTCGAACGTCAAAATTACAAAAGACAGTCTCCCAAAAACGCCCGCCCTTCACCACTTCCTAGTGCTATCGCTGGGAAGAAGAAGTGGCGCAACTAACTCCCCAGCAGCACAGCTGTCTGTTCAGTTAGAAAACACTTGATTGTATACAATACTAGGTACCTTGGTTCAGTAATTAACATTACACGACCAGAACATAAAATTAAATTATTTGCCATTATGTCAGCTAGCCACGCCAATATACCAACAAATATAATAAAAACTATACGTACTAAAGTTAAAAAATAATTAATTAAAATTAAAATTTAAATAAAAATTTACTACCCAAATAAAAGCCTCCAGGCATAAAGGGCGTGACAGCTTACATATTTATGCATTGCTGGGTTCTGTTCACATAGCTGTCACTTGAAACCACAAATGATAAACTAAGACCATCGCAGTAAAATAAATAAATAAGTTAATAACAATAACCTGTCAGTAAGCTAATCCTGGAGAAAGAACACAAACATTGTCCCGCGTTAAATTAGGGCAACCAACTATTCTTATCGTATAAGTAGTCGTTGAATAGTATGCCTTTGAACAAAGGTTGGATTTTACTTGAGCTTTAAACGCATTAAAACCCAAGTCTAGCAAAGAAGATATACTCTCATAGCCATCGACATTCATACCCAAAACTCTCCTCACGATATTTTCCTCATTCCTCCGTATCACATGCCCCATACCATGACAACCGATTTCCACACAACTTTTCAGTTACCGGGGCCACTTTCAGACTTTCTCTTATGTACTCATTTCTTATTCTATCCTTAAATCTATACATATTATAAATTAAAGTCACTTTTCATGTATGTCTGTGTGACCGCGTTGTTCTTCTAAATTACGCAACGGATTTTGATGTGGTTTTCACCATCATTTAGAGAATTTGTTCCGAAAGGTTTATGTGTATAATATATTTATATTAATTTTACGCCCAATACAGAAATAGTAGTAAAACAGGGTTATTTAGGGATGAAAACAAGCCTACTACTAGCTAACCCGGCGAACGTCGTACCGACTATTTAAAAAGATATTTATTTTATTTTATTTTCTTCTGTACAAATCTTGTCCTGACAATAACAAACACAAAAAAGTGGGTGTTGGTGCAGTCGATCGGAAGTTATGCGCGTACATACATTTCGGTGACTCATTTTTATTACTATAGATGATAGATGATGTAACAGGTTTAAAATCAGGTGTATGTCAAGCCTGCGATTCTCAAAAGGAAGCAAGAATTGCAACAGACGTCATCAATAAACTATTCTATTTTATTGCACTGGGATTACAATTTCCTGTAACAAAAATTCAAACTCATAGAGATTCTTACTTTTCGACAATCTTTCTTAGAATTTAAGAAAATTGATAAACAGACTTATAGAAAGGTGGTTATAATATGCTTGATGATAAAAAAATCAATATAGTTAGACGATGTTGACAAACACACTCATTACATTGTATTTTTTTCCAGATAGCAGCAGTATCCCTAATAATTCTGGCAGTGCTCACATCAATAGCCACGAAGGCGTATGACTCGGAGCAGTCCAGCAGGATGGTGGCCATGGTACTGCTGGCTGTGTCGGCAGCCGTTACCATATGTGTCATCATCTATGGTGAGGTGGCTGTCTTCAAGAAGCAATCGAGACCTGTTCATATAGTAAGTTTATTTTAAATCAATAACTTCCTCAAGGTCGGTTCCGATAGGTTGCCTACCTATTATGTATGTCCCGCTGTAACTTCTTGACCATAGTTGGTTACTTCTCTATGTGTCTCTCCGACTAGCAAAGATTAATGGTAGTCAGCTCTATATACTCGAATGTTGGGCAATGCAGTCTATACTATTATATATATTTATTACATCACCACTGCTCTCAAAAACGGTAAAGGAAAACATCGTGAGGAAACCGGCATGTCTTAGGATCAAAAATTCGAAGACATGTGACATCTACCAACCCGCACTGGGTCCGCGAGGTGGATTACGGCCCGTTCCCTCTCGCAGAGAGGAGACCTGTGTCCCAGCAATGGGAACATTACAGGCTGATTATGCTATTGCAGTTTATGCAAAGAAAATAAGTATATAAATAGGTGGCGTTATGAATTTAGCAAGTACTTAATCCTGGAGAAAACAGTCCAAAATGTGGGGACTGTTGTGGTATTCGGACAGTGTGAAAATGACAAGAATGCAGCATCCAATTACTTTTACATTAAATAATAACAGTTTGTAGATGAAAACGGTGATCGACGCGCTTGGGAAATCAATTCCGAGAATGTTTGACTTTGAAGTCATTCTTGAGCTGCTAAGATATATTTATAAACTAGAGATGTACATAGAATGGCTATGATATTTAAAAAATTTAAGGTTCAATCATTCGAATATAAACTCTAATCTAAACCAACAAGCGAAATAACTGTAATATAGTAGTTATGACATAATAATTTATGGGATTACACATTAAATAAAAAATAAAACCTGCGGGGGCTATTGCGTAACACACCAACAGTAGCAATGGCTTTCATTTTGACAGTTCAATAACATTCATTGCGTTATTTACGTTGTTGCGTAGACAAATTTCTCGAAGAAATGAAGCAATGGATTAGCAATATCAGGCTAATTATGTAATTAGGGTGCTGAAATTCCCAGAATTGCGTCATCTTACAAAACATTTTCAATAAAATAATCTCAAAATCAATTAAAGTCGTTACTACATTACGTGTTCTCTACGGAATCGTAGGTAATAAAAAAAATGATTTTATGTATTTTTTATACCTTCGTTCTGATAGAGTATCGACATTAGAACAATACCTATGCGATTTTGTACAATAAGTCGTAAATATTTTACAGCTATGTTTATTAATCTATCTTTACTCGTGGAGGGCATACTATCGTATAAACATAGTATTAATAGAAGGACAGACGTCGATGTCAACAGACAGACTTCGAAAAAAAATCGATATATTAAGACTTCGAAACAAAAACGATATTTGACTGACTTCGAAAAAAAAACAAAGACAGACAATCGGGTGAAAGAGTGGAGATTGATAGTAGCAAATCATTCCATGAAAGCAGCAAAGATTTGTCATTAAGATTCATAGCACCGTTGTCTTCAGACCACGAAAGTTTTGCCTACCAATTTAAATCACATTATCTTCGAGCGGGAACGATTTGCTCAAAAGCGAAAATCACAAATATCAAAATCAAGCGACATGGACAGAAAGCCTTCTTACCTATCATATTTTTTTTACAAAATTGGAAGAAAGGCAAACCCACTACACGCACATGCACTGCATGTTTGCCCCGACCATTTCTTTTTGTTTTTTTGTGTTTTATGTTCTTTTTTGCGTCATGTTTACCGCAAATAAACGTATTTTTTCTTTCTTTCTTTCACTGTTCTCAGCGTTTCAGCTTAACCACTCACTTTAAACAGCACCCTAATTGCCTAAGACACTATAAAACTCAATTTTTTAAATCATTTTAAGGATATTGCTAATCCATTGCTTCATATGCTCGAAAAGTTTGTCTGCTCAACAACGTAAATAACGCAATTTATGTTGTTGAACTGTCAAAATGACAGCCATTGCTACTGATAGTGTATTACGCTATTACCCCACAGAACAGACCATAGACGCAAAGTACCTACTAATTAAAATGCTAACAAAAAGGATTTAACAAAGTCTCACAAGGAAATAGCGTGCCACAAGCTACAAGTTACAAACACAAGAAATGGGATCCAAGGTAATTTACTAGCGCCCTTGGACTCCTATATATGTATATTCAAGTTCAATAGAAACCCGTTGGCATATCACGCAAACTTGACAGGCTAATTGTGACGACCTCTCGATCTCGACCGTAGGCTTGATGTTATTGTTCATTACCTACACTTGACTAAGCTTTAATCATCACCTTCTTGAAGGAGGAATCGCAAACCCAGCCGTAAGAAACGTAAGAAAATTTGAAGTTCCCGAACTTCAAGCTTACGTTTTTTCATCATCATCAAAACGACCCTCAAAGTTCACATTGTCCTATTGAATGATATTTCATGAAATAATCATTTAGTAGGGCAGGATTATATGAACTTACAGGGTTGTATTGTTTTTTTTTTGTTTTGAAAAACGTTGCCACACACTAGGAATTTCTCCTGTATCGTGGGTGCGTTTACAAACAATTAAACTCACATACACAAACAGCCAGATCCGGAACAACTACTTGTAGGCCATACAAATATTTTTTCCGTGCGGGAATCTAATCCGCGAATTCTGTAAACACACACACACACATACTTGTTACACTCGCGAATAATATTTTGGTCAACATACAACCTGACACTGACCTAAAATTGAAAAAAAAAAAACCGTTACAAAATTTGACCTTAGCACATCCCCCATTTTTGTACTTTGTAGGGTCGGACTGCTCATGGCTTATTCAATGAAATCTCCAAATGGCTGGTTGACACTTCCCGTGACCCAAGGGCTGGTTTTTACCTTGGCCAGAGGATAAGTATTGTCATACAACTTGGGAATGCCGCCAGTCTCTTGGGTACATTACCAGTCGACAGCGATGAGGAGGAATATTTCTACACCATATTTTAGTTTGTTAAATA
The DNA here is from genome assembly GCA_947507525.1 of Apamea epomidion. Taxonomy (NCBI): domain Eukaryota; kingdom Metazoa; phylum Arthropoda; class Insecta; order Lepidoptera; family Noctuidae; genus Apamea; species Apamea epomidion. The sequence continues at coordinate 2,844,569 of OX382234.1, forward strand.
CTTTTATTTTAATAGTTTGTTAGTATATTTAGTATTAGAAGTTTGTTCATTTAATAAATAAGGAAGATTTTTGTATTTAACTAATCTTTATACATTCCAGGCGGCAGTGGTTCTTTTACTCCTGGCAATCGTCCAGGCGCTGATCGCTGGTATATCAGTGAACGTAGAGCCGGCTGATGAGGCGAAACTCCTCAAGTCGCTGGCAGAATCCTTCAGGCAGGCCAGGGAGGATAACCCGAGGCATCTCAAGATTTGGGCCATGACACAATCCGATGTAAGTTTTGTGTTACCTCCTTTTCCCATGCTAGGCAGAACCTTCAGGACGTCACCTACATCCTAATTGCGTGACACACTGTCAATTACAACCTGAATCATTTTGGTTAATCCATTACTTCATATATTCCAAAAAAAAATGTCTGATCAACAACGTAATTAATGCAATAACTAATAATAATAATAATAATCTTTATTTATCCAAAAACATACAGAGTTTGAAATACAGTTTATATTTGGTTAAAAAAATACATTTATACTTTATGTTGCAAAATCTGTACAGAATGATATTCTCTACCTCTTAAGCTAGGGTATACCTGTATTATAAGAGATAACTGTTGTTGAACTGTCAAATTAAAAGCCATCCCTACTTTTAGTGTATTACGCAATTTCCCTTCTGGTTGTGAAAATGATAATTACATTGATTATTTATTTTGCAAGATTGGAAACTTAACATATACCAATTGAAAGGTGTGGTATTTTTTCCCGTCCGTATTAATTTGTCCCAAAAGTGAGCTAAAGACTTCTTGTGTTTTTTTGTGCCCGGTGAAAGGTAAATTGGTTTGCCTCGTTAATGAAACTGGAACATAAATAATAATATAGATAGGGGTGTACCCACTTTACTTCTGTGCACTTCTACCTACGCATTCGGGGAACATAGTCCTACAGACCGTATTTCGGTCATGACGGCCAATCTCAACGGAGAATAGCCGTCGCGTCGGCGCGGTCGTGTGGATGTTATGATATTGCACGAGTGTGGGCGCACAGTTGCACTCTCAGATTCCAATGGGACGGCAATCCGACACGACCAGACCAGGCCCAGGATCAATGGCTTAACGGGCTTTCCGAAGCACGGGGGTATCACTCCGCCAGCTTCCAAACTCTGGGTTGTTACCAAGAAATTCCTAATGCAAAAAAACCCATTAACAGTTTGTCCGATCTGGGAGTCAAACCCAGGAACCCACGCTCAACAGAACATAACATTATCGAACATCGAGGAACATAGGTGCGTTGTTATTTTGTTTACAAAAATCTGTTAATTTCAGTTAAACTGCTGCGGTGTCTACAGTCCCGAAGACTACCGAAGCTCGAAGCTTCCGTACTACTTCCCCCCGAACGTGCCCATCTCTTGCTGCTCGACCTACGACTCCTCAAGGTCCGACCTGGTGCAAGAAAGAGACAGAGAGCTGTGTAAGGTGAAGAAGACATACTATACGGGAGGGTGTAAAGACTTGGTGCTGATGGTGTTCAAGGAGACGTCTTCTATGGTCTTCACTGTAGCTGTTCTGTTGATTGTTGTTGAGGTAATTATAGAGACACTTGATATGGCATATCAAGTTTCAGAAAAAAATCGGCTTTGTTTGAAAAGAATCGTCAGTTTTATTTACGAGCGAAACTCCGTATACGTGATGGGTATAGTTGTACACAAATGACATGCTCCTCATTCTCAATCATATTATGTTTTCAGGTACTCCTTATAATCATTGGTGCGGTGTTAAGCCGAAGAAAAAAACAAACCGAAGACGAGCCATCAAAGTAAACCTTTGTTCGCTTACTGTAGTAATTTAGCCCTAAATCTAAAAAAATGCATCGAAAACAACCAATCGTCCAGCGGCAGTTGAGATCTCACCTTAGAATTAAAGTTTTTTAAAGAACTCACTAGATGGCGTTGTAAGCAATTTTAAGGCCTGTTTTAGCTTTCACTACCACAATAAACAATATGTTTTTAAAATAAGAAGCCTTTTCAAAGTAGATTAAATTACCTATTCGAAAAATAAATACTTACCGCCCATTGTGTCATTCTTTGTAAAATGTATATATTTATCAGAATCGGAAACAGGTTTGAAATAGGCAACTAGCTTCGTCTTTCTGACTGACCGACTCCGTGACAATTCAAAACTGCCTGCAATTTACATAATACCTAAAGAGTATTATATTCTACTTTTGAAGTAAAATTGTTGAACAGGTTTTTCTATTGATCACAATAATGTTTTGTAAATAATCTTGTTGACCTATAATACTACATTTTTAGGAAAAATTTTATACTCGTGTTAATGTCACCTACTTCTTGCATAAATGTTAAGGCAGATTTACATTTTTTACGGGTCAGCGTAGACTCGGTGGGTCGAGTTTGGAGTCAGCTACTGACCCTATGTAAATCTGCTTTTATGCTAGTGCCTTGTTTTCAATTGTAGATATAGTTGAAAAAATACTGTTTAAATAGATAGTGAATATCGCATTTATTTTAAGGAAATTATATTAAAAATAAACGACGACAAAACAAAAATGATAATTATGTTTTTTTCCTTTAATTGTTTGAGAAAGTAAAACTTATGTAGGTACGCAATGGACTAATGTTTATTAATTAGTAAGATATAATATAATTACTATCATTAATTCATTACATATTATAACACAAATTCCCCCGCCGCGTCTGTGAATGAACGCGCTAATCTCTGGAACTGAAATCCGACAGATAGGATTTGAAATATTTTCCACTCACTCACACACTAGCCGGCGGGCATGCTCAGCAGTATTGATGGACGTATTAATAAGATTATTGCGTACCAACCTGCTGAGCTGTCATAGCATCCCACTGTCTCTGGGAAGATGGTTTTGGGCCGAACTGTATTCGGGCAAGCAATGGCTTGCACCGATGCGGTGACTGCCTGGAAAATGTTCCAGGCATTCACCGCATCGGTCAAGCACGGCACTTCAGAGGCAACCAGGGAAGAGAATAAAATGTTCCCGGTCAACTTTTCAGTGCTGTGGACAGAGGACACGAACGTGTAAGCTAATACGGGTAATTTACTTCCTTATTTAAAACAAAAAAAAAAAAACGTTGCCACACACTAGGAATTTCTCCTGTATCGTGGGTGCGTTTACAAACATTTAAACTCACATACACAAACAGCCGCAGCATTTTACGAATGCCGAGGCCACCAAAACGGATGGAAGTGTGGCTTGAAGCCACGCTCGGTCGCAAAGGCCACATTTAAAATGGATGTTAGTGTGCTGCGAATAATTTGGTTATAATTAAATAATTATGTCAATGAGCTTTAGCTGCTCCATAAAGGGGGAGAGCATAGAAAATATATAAAACTTGGACCAAGATAAGTGTCTAATCATGGTGAATGCCAAATTTAAATTAATTTTGCAGTCTGTCCGAAATCTCTTTGAATTTTTCACATAATTTTATTGTCGTTGAATTAAGAAAAGCCTGTCTTCTAACATTTAGGAACCTAGGAGGTGCAGTGAACTTTGAAACTAAGAACGTTCGTATTTACTCAGAAATAAAATATTAAGTGCCTACGTAAATAAGGAAGTCATGGGGAGAGGCCTTTGCCCAGCAGTGGGATGATTCAGGCCAACAGTAACAGTACCTACGTAAATAACAACTTATATATTTTACCTAATTAATTAATAAAAAGAACAAAGTTATATCCTAACTTAACTAAAACTATTCATAAAGTAAAATATGGCGTCGAAAAATTCATCTGGGGCTGGTAATGTACCCAAAAGACAGGCGGCATTACCATGTTGTATGGCAATGCTTAGCCTCTGGCCAAGTTATAAGCCGGCTGGCTTATAACTTGGCCAGAGGCTTTGGTCACGGGAAGTGTCAACCAGCCGTTTCAGAATTTCCTTAAAGAGACCATCATGAGCACTCGTACTGCTCTACAGAGCGGCTCATTCAACCGTCTCTGGGAAGATGGTTCATCGGGTAGATCCGTGTTCGAGCAAGCGTGTTTCTAGGCATCCATAGGCTCGGAGAAGCACGGCACATCAAAATTAATCAGTGTTCCTGATTAATTTCTCAGTACAGTGGAACGAGGATATGAAATCCGGCAAAATTAGAACTAGAAATTTTGCAGATACTTTAAAACTTATTAAATATCTCCGGTTGTCCGGTAAAATAATAATGTGAAGAACATATAAAATATCATAAAAATTATGGTGTAGTTTACGCCATCTATCATCGTTTTACTGAAGCTCAAAGGAAAGTAGAGGTGAAGCTGGTGTACAATATGTCTACTAGATGGCAGCACAAACTAATTTACTTGTACCAGCACCGAAAATGAATGATTTCAATATATGTTTTTAATTAAAAATGCTGAAAATAATAAAAGTTGAGTCCTGAAAAAAATAAAATTCTTTATCAATTTATTTGTGATAAACATCCCGTTTAATTTAGTAAAATTCTTAGAAATTTGTGGATACTTATAGATATTGAATTTCATTATCAGCTAATATTGTTGTAAAATAATATTTGGAGGTAACTTACTTAACCAACTGTTAGTAAACAACAATTTCTAACAACTTTCCATAAGCATCGATGGTTCAGTGGTAGAATGCTCGCCTGCCACGCGGGCGGCCCGGGTTCGATTCCCGGTCGATGCAGTGCTTTTTGCGTACCGTATTTTTTTTATCGTCTCAATAAAATACGCAAACAATTAAAACTCAACAATTAGCCATAATTACGCTATCAACCATAAAACGTAAAAGTTAATTTAGTACTTAATGGTTAAAAACCATTTGAGTTTTTATGCCACCGATTTCATTTTAACAACAACATGAGTTTCAGTTGGTGCTTAAGTTACTTATTTTTTACTTTAAGTTCACTAAACATTGTAAGAACGGGTAAGTTGTATTTATTCACCATCTCATATACCTAGCCTTTTCCCTACTATGTTAGGGTCGGCTTCCAGTCCAGCCAGATGCAGCTGAATACCAGTATTTTACATGGAGCGACTGCCTATCTGACCTCCACAACCCAGTTACTGGGTAATACGATACCCCTTGATAAGACTGGCTGTCAGACTTTCGGGCTTCTGACTACCCGTAACGACTGTCAAAGATCCACGAATGTCAGTTGAGACCAACGGTTTGATGTGCTTTCCGAGGCACGGAGGGTCTCGGTAAGTAAAGATCCACAGACCAGCCGCAGGCTAGCGTCGCTTAATCTGATCGATCGACCCGTGCGGCTGTTATCATTAAGCCACGGACCCCTCTCGTAGTTGTATTGATTATTTTTATTAATAAACACAAACTTAAAGGTAGGTATTTGAATAAAACCATTTACAGGCTTTTCTGACTTGTCATTATTTTTACTATTTGCGTTATTAGAGGCAAGCCGGCGTTAGCACGGTAAAATATCGCGGCGGGATTTTATCGTGCACTGGAGTTCCTACTCTCGGTGCTGAGCCGAGCATTGAGAATCCAACAGACCGCATCCCGGCGCGTCAAAAAACACATTGGCGCCGATTCCCTTGTTCACAAACTAAACTAAATTTAAGTTCAGTGCATCTTTTTCTTTGTATTTTACTAAGAAAAGGACAGAAGATAAATATTAGTTTAGTCCTGTCAAATTAATCTAATCAGCGATTGACGTAAATTGACGTATTGTCCATGTTTTTAATCACGTCTAAACTGTCTATGGAGCAAGGAACTTACATATATCCAATTGTTGGTTTGTCGGTTGGTTTGTTGGTAGGTTGGATATAAGTTCCTTGCTATGGAGTATCTTAATTTGACCGGACTAAACTAATATTTATCTTCTGTCCTTTACTAAATGAAATAGAAAGAAAAAGATGCACTGAACTTAAGTTTAGTTTGTGAACAAGGGAATCGGCGCCACTGTTAGATTTTCCACTCTGCAATTGGCATTTTGTTTTTATTTTGATTCTTGTCATAGTCTGCCAGTATCGCAGGCGCAACACAGATTAATTTGTATTGTCAATGTCAATTAATGAGTATTGTCTTTGGCCCCTGGCCCTGACATCAAGCAATAGACAATGTTAACAACTTTTTACATGCTTGAGTGCGAGGCTTTTGGCAACGTTGTATGTGTATATTTTATGTTTTTAATTTTGTATTAATGTTTTGTCTGTGCAGAATGTTTCTATTTCTTTCTTTCTATATAATTCTTCACACAATCCATCTTTCTAGTTCTCTATTCCGCCACATTCTATAAGATAGATGTCGGACTGTAGCTTGCACGAATTTTCACAGTACCTCCAGACTACTGCCTATCGCCTCTAAACCGGAGCGACTGCAACATGGCACCGAAAACAGTCTACTCCTACTATAAGCCAGGATCCCGCTGTGAAAGAGAAACGTGGCGAGGGTGTCCCACGGCCAACAAGTTTGATAACGAGTACCTTTGCTCCCTCAACTGTATATTCAGAAAGAGACAAGAGGTTCAAGATGATTTCGATGATCCCGATCGTAAGTTTTCATCATTTCTTTAGGTCATCCTAGCCTTTTCCCAACTATGTTGGGGTCGGCTTGCAGTCTAACCGGATGCAGCTAAGTACCAGTATTTTACATGGAGCTACTGCCTATCTTACCTCCACAACCAATTGACTGGGTAAGCAGCCGGGACCAACGGCTTAACGTGCTTTCCGAGGCACGAAGGGGTCTTGGTATGTAAAGATGGTCACCTATCAACGGACCAGCTATGTCAAGCGTAAGTTAACCTGATCAATAGAACCGTGCGGCTTTTATTGCTTAGCCACAAGCCTCATTAGGTGAGTACTTAATAATATTTGCCCCAAAGCACAATTCGTTCAGTCAACGAATGACCCTAAAGGGGGTGTATAGTGCATGAGCCTATTCCTAGACCTTAGCGATACCTTCAGAAACTGGTTCAGAGTGTTTAGGGAGTAAACATAATAGAAGTCCTAACGTCTAGGAGGTAAGCTGGAGTGAAAGGCCAGCCGAGCCACCTGCATATCGTAGTAGGTGCGCCGGGAATGCAGTTTAACACTGAATAACTTTTGTTTTCTATTTACCGGAGCGTGTCGTTCGAAAACGGCAGAAAATTCGGAAAAAGTGGTTTCATAAAAAATTATGAGCTTTCATTTAATATAAAAGGATTTGTCCCTACGACGCACCGTTTTAGAGATATATGCGAAAAAAGTGGGAACTGTGTGCCTCCCCACTCCGGCTCACCTTCTAGGCGTCAAGACTTTTGGCATGTTTACTCTATAAGCACCCTAAACAAGTTTCTGAAGGATTCGCTTAGGTCGGGGCTCACGCACTCTACAATTCCTTGACTGGACTAAATAGGAGCCTCGGCGCGGGCGGAATACAGGTAGTCACTTATAATAATACCAGTGAACAAGTGTTAAATTGTATTTTTAAAACTAAATTATTATTTTGTTAAATTAAATTACTTTTTGTTTTAAAACTGTGCTCATCACTAGGGCCTTGATGAAGTTTGTACTCCTAACATTTTAAAACTGTGCTCATCACTAGGGCCTTGATGAAGTTTGTACTCCTAACATTTTTGACACTATTTTGACATTATATATACTTACCTGCAATTAATTTGACATTATATTTATTGTGGGTGAGATATTTTATACGAAATGACTCTTGAACTAGACATTTCACATCAACTCTAATTAGGCTTTTATGTATATATTCTTCGTTTTATAGGTATTGTTTCTGCATGTGATAATTTTATTTAAATGTTAAATAAAATTATCACATGCGTTTGGTAGTATTGTTTCTGCATATGATGAATTGTTTATGAATAAATAAATGAATGAATGAATAGAAATACAAATAATATTTATTAGCATAAAACATAGTACCTATATATAAAATTGATTTAAAAATACATAATAGAACACACATGTTTTGCTTACAAATATTATACTAGGCTACATTACAAAATGTTTCCCGTCAACAAATTGTTTTATGCTGTAAAATTATTTGTATTCAACCATTTATGACGGCACGGTTGGCGCAGTGGTTAAGCAATTGACTGCTGCGCTGCGTGTCGCGGGTTCAATTCCCGCACGGAACAAATATTTGTATGGCCTACAAGTAGTTGTTCCGGGTCTGGCTGTTTGTTTATGTAAGTTTAAATGTTTGTAAACGCACCCACGAACACGATACAGAAGAAATTCCTAGTGAGGGGCAAAGTTAAAAAAAAAAAAATATGTAGTTTTTTTTATAAACAATCTAAGATCCAAAGTTTTTAAATCACTTGAAATTTTATTGTATATCCGAACCGAACTCACATGGCTAATCAGCTTTTAACTATATTAAGCCAGTCTTGGTAGGTCATTAATATAAGCCTGTGAGGATCTCGCCGGTTTCGAGAATATACATCCTCTGCTCAGTTTCAGACTGAGTCAAAGGAGAATGGCCAAAAAAGTCGTATCAAAAAGTCTCATGTATTAAGATCAAAATATTATAGTAATTATTTTCACAATTTTTTACGGATTTTATTTTTGAATAGGGAATTTAATTTAAAGTGAAAAAGTGTTGCTATTGTTTTATTAGCTTTACACGACGTTCCGTTTCAAATGATATGATTAATATAACCTTGAAATTTTAAAGTGTCATGATCATGTCTTTCAAAAAACTTGTAAAAAAATAATAGTTTGCCGATTCTACATTAATTAAAAATACCTAACTAGAACACCTATAATAGAATAGAATTTTCATTTAACCGATTATCATTTTTTTAGAGAAATAATGGCCGTTCGTGTATGACATGTCAAACCAAATAAAGTAGGTACCTAGTTTTTAGGTTAAGTATATCGTTTTTTTTTTAAATCTCCGAGACGCGGGTTTTTTTTTAAAAGAACTTTTGTAGGAGTTAATATGATAAGTGTAGTCTATAAAAAACAAAGTTTGTCTTTGATGCAACATGGAACGGGATTCCATACATCCAGCATTGTCCTTTAAATTTGAATTGTTTCAACTCAGTATTTATTTATGTATTTACACTACACGAAATAATAATTGGACGTCGCCACATCTTACAGTAAAGTTAACAGGGTCAAATTAAATTAGCTAGCCAAACTCCGCAGAAGTGATGGGGATCGATATCTAAAAATGATACCACAAAAAATAAATTAATTTAACTTATTTTTTTTGTGGGGTCTTCGACAGCAGTCGTGATTCGCTTTAAATATCAGTTTTAATAATCAGTTATTTTTTGTGTAAACCAATCATCATCTTGGTATCAATATCTTAACACGATAAAACATTATTTTCACTTACTTACTTACTTACTTAAGTACAAACGCCAGCACATCAAATTACTTCAATCTGTCAAATTTCTTTAATAGATTTTCAACTTTATTGCTAAAGCATTAGGTTCAAGATTGATTGGGAAAGTTTGACAGTTTCGAGTAGCTTCACTTGCTGGCGTCTGTACAAACATCAAATCTTTTGTATTTTATCGTGTTTAGATAGGTATCGATACGCATCACGTCTGCAGAGTTTCGCTAGCTAATTTAATTTGACAATGTATAATACCAAATAACATTAGAAGAACTATGATAATTTTTCAGCATGCAACATTCCACTAAACCAAAGTATATGCGGAGAACAAAAAATTGTTATCACCCACGTCGACGGTTATTGCAGACGAGCGTGGTGGGGAAGTTGTCCAACATATAACATATTTGATGAAATGTATGAATGCGTAGAAGCCTGTGATGGAATTACAACAATATACCCTGACATTCCTGTAACAACGCCACGTACGCTACCTGCGGCAGATTCGGAAAAGTTAAAAGCAAAATTAATCGAAGAGCTCGATGATATTATTAAAGAAGAGTTTCCAACGACAACTGACCAAGTGACTGAAACAGAAACTGAATCTACCACTGAGACTGACAGTGTGACTGACAGTGTGACTGACAGTGTGACTGACAGTGTGACTGCCAGTGTGACTGACAGTGTGACTGAACCTGAGGAAACAACAACTGAAGCTCCAGGAGAAATCACAACGAATGATGACTTTGACGAAGTCTTAAACCCTTGAATGTCCTAAGACTATTTCCAGTCGTAGGTACTAAAATTATTTTACATTGTATTAGCATTATGCATCGTAGTTTAGCTAGAGGCAGCGTATCCTAATACTAAGGGTGGTCGCACATCTAACGGATAATACGTCGGGCGTAACTTCGTTAAGCCACGCGTAAGTACAGTCACGAGCAAAATTATGTATACAATCGGGTTAATTCAAAAGCGATTTACTCCTTTATTTTTTAATTTATGTTGTTACGAACATAGCGTTTTCGAACCCATAGGTTTATGTAATCTGTCGTATTTCAACTTTGCATACGTTATTTCACGAAAAAATCTCAGTTGAAAGTGGCCAAGTGTTAACATATTTGCTCGTGACTGTACACGGGCGCGGTCTCACTCGTATGCTGCCCGCGACCGACAGGTCCGACAGCGGCAACGAACGTTTTGGTAACCGGCGCGGCGTGTCGGCCATTCGTCGGTGATGTAACCGCACGCTGTCGGTAGCGTGTGACGTTTCAAAGAGATCGCAGCCTTACGCTCGACGCACCATCACCATCGGTCGAGTGTGCAAGGTTGAATGTTTTATTGTCTATTAGTCTGTTCTGACGATATGCGACGCGTCTTCCTTTAGACGTGCAACCTCCCCAAAAGGTTAACTTTTGTCGATTCCAACGCATCCAACCAAAAAATAAACAAACGCTACATTATGTATTAAAATAAATTGTTAAGGAACAAATTGCAGTTGCATTTTTCTCCCCAGAATGTTTTACTATCTCGGAAGGAGATTAATAAAAATCAGTACCCTAATTGTGTAATACAAAATCAATATCAAACTAAATCATTTTGATGGATATTGCTAATTCATTGCTTCATATGTTCAAAAAATGTGTCTGCTCAACAACGTAATTAACGCAATGAATGTTGTTGAACTGTCAAAATGAAAGCCATTCCTACTGTTACTGTGTTACGCAATTATCCTGCGGTACTGTCTGTATTTATATCTTACCTCGTGTCTGTTATACAGTTTTCCAATACGTGGGTTATTACAGCAAGTCAGCAAGTAGCTCCAAAAACAAGTACTACTATTTCAGTACAGACGCAGCCAGCACATCAAACTACTACAATCTGTCAAATTTCTTTAATACATTTTCAACTTTATCGCTGAAGCATTAGGTTTAAGAAAGAAAAGGAAGAAAGAAAAATATTTTATTCTGCACAAAAAAACGCACAATTACAAAAAAAAAAGTAATAAAAAAGAAAAAAAACAAGATACACATAGTCAAAAGACTCGTACTCAAGCATAAAAATGTTGTTGTTGCTGATGTTGTTGTTGTGTTGTATGTTGTTGTTGTTGTAGTTTCCGGTAGCTTGATGTGCTGGCGTCTTAATAAGGATTTACCTAGCAATGACGTATGCTTGGTGATAATATAACCCCTGTAAGTCAAGTCCATTAACTCCCAATACCACCGACCGATACCGATAAATGATCGAATACCGATAGCATCGAGATTTTAATCGATTCAACTCGGTAAGTGACGTGATAATGGTGGTGTTCCAGACATGTTTATATCTTTTGATTATCTCTTTGCTAGTTGATTTAATGGGGGCAGCACTGGCGATGATCTGCGTAGTGGGTAAGTATTTTAAAAAGAATGTGCCTATTTATTCTAAACTGGCTGTGCCCGCGACCTCGTTCGCGTGCATGTCGAAAACTAACTTGGATTTCATGGGTTTTAATTTTTTGCACTGAACCTTTTTCTAAGATAAAAGTAGCCTAATTTAGGCGCATCACAAACTACAACACGCCACGCAACGGGGCGCGGGAAACGGAGGCCAATTCCACGCGCGAAAGCGCGTTTTTGTTGAATTTGTACTTATGTAAAAAATCACGCGCGGGGGTGCGTGCGTTATCTGCGTCCCGTCGCGTGGCGCGTTGTAGTGGGTGTTGCGCCTAACTCCTTCTAGGTACCTATCATATGACATCAGCTATCTGCCAGGAAAGTCCCGTAAAAATCGGTTCAATTTGTAGGCTCCGTCTGCTCGACAATGTAAATAACGCAGTGAATGCTGTTGAACTGTCAAAATGGAAGCCATTCCTACTGTTAGTGTGTTACGCAATTACCCCGCAGGACCTTCATAGTTTGGTTCATTTTTATTTATTTAGAATGTATTTTTACATACGTAACACTTTGCTGGACACTAAACGCCCCCACCGCTGTTGTCGAAGGACCGATGGCCGGTGGAGCAGACGAATCCTGGAGTCGAGACCTCGGATCGGCAAGCGTAGTATGGGACGCCCCCAGCTAGATGGACAGACGATCTCAAAAAGGTGGCTGGGGGACAGACTGGATGCGAAAGGCGGAGGAGAGGGTGTTGTGGCGCAGCATGGGAGAGGCCTATCTCCAGCTGGCAGGGCTGAGTCGAAATCAAGTAACAATAAAACATCGTGACTCGTTCGGTGTCCTACCGTTAATGATATTTTTCAACGGCGACTTTTTATGAAACTAAATAGGTACTTAATTATAAATGAACGTTTTCAAGGACACTATACGGCTATAGCCGTCATGATAATAAATCTTCTATTGTGTTAAAATTAATAGTCCATAATTACTTATATTCATTATTAATCGAACGCTGAACATGTTAAAAAAAAAATAATTTCGAAAGACGGTGTCTGTTTTTTTGTAAAAATGTTTTTCCTTTTTGGTAGTGGTACCTACGTACCAACTCCACGCAAATTCGCATACTTACAAATAAATAACAGTGACAGGAAGTTATTACAAACATCATGACATCAACGTTTTGCTCTAAACTATACGTGGAAAAGCTATCTCAAAAACCAGCCCTCAGAACTTGACCCTTTTAAACAAAAAAAGTAAGTATTAACATCGTTACATAAACAAAGTTATGCCCGAATGTTATATAAAAGAATACATAATATATATTTATTTACCCACAAAATATACAATAAAATTTAAAACAAAATACAAAAAGAATATTGCATCGACCGGGAATCGAACCCGGGCCGCCCGCGTGGCAGGCGAGCATTCTACCACTGAACCATCGATGCTTGTACAATATAATTTAAAATAGTCAATTACATCCAGCAGCTAAGAGCCACAGCATATTCGGGCCGTATTACGATGAAGTAGTAATGCCATCACGATTTCAGTGCGAAAAGGGATGGTGTTATCATTCATGTATAGCTCCGTCTCTCTCTTACACTCTAAGGGCGAATTTCACGAAACTTTTATACCTAGCATAAGAATTAATATGACAATTTGATATATTGTCTATACATAGGCTGTCAAACCTCAATATTTATTTCTCAGTTAAAAGTTGTCTGACTATTGAAAAATCAGCCCTAAAGAATTTTTACCGTTTTTCCATAATAATACTGTCAGACGTCAATTTTATTTCATGGCAAAATCAGCCCTTAGTATTTAAATTACTTCGTAATATTTATACAAGTGGTTTACTGAAGCAGAGTGAATTAAAATATTTCGAAATTGTTGCCCTCGCGTAGTATTGGACATACGACATTCCTCTGCAACATCTGTACAAGCACAGATTACTTACTCTGTGGTACAAGTGTCTTGTATGTAGAGTGTAGACTGACAATAGGGAAGATACTTATTTACGTTCAAAATCTACTTTTGAAAGGAAACAGTGTCTATTTGAACTGTGTGTTTGGTTATAAAGTCACGGATGAAGCAATAGGGAATATAGTAACTACCAGTATTAATGCTAACAAATATTAAGAATAATTCACCGATTTAACAATTACATACACGAATAAAACACCTGTACAGAAAAGTAAACCTCGAAAATGAAAGCACATTACGTAGGTACTCTGTATTGCATAAACCACACATCACATACAATTGGACATGAACATGACATGTAACACTTGTCACCGCTACTTCATATAAAAGGGGTGTGCAATGTTTACCAATAAACAACACAAACCATGTCACAAAGTTGAAAGGTCACCGTGAGATGGCGCCAAAATGAAAAACAAGATGGCGACAAGCGAGCAGCTGATCGACCGCACCTGACGCGTACCGGCGGCACACTCTACACTCGCTAGTCTCTGTCTCGCTGTTCTAGTCAAAACGAATGACTCAGTTGCGCCAAGACCGAGTGACGGAAGCGTCGCGTGTGCTGTTTATTATTAACGAAAGATTACGATGCCGATGTTTCGTTCACCAAATAAACAAATAATGACGTGAGATCCTAAGGACGATTGCGTAACTTTGCTATATGCATTATAGTTATAGGATTATATCGATTTTAGAGATGCTCGCGAAGTAGGACAGTGTTCCCAGGCTTCTCAGTCAGTGTGTCTAGGTCAGACGTTTTCGGTACTGAGTTCGTTGTATATCTTATCGTTTGTGCAATTATTTACGTGCGGTTGTTGTGTTATTGATTGAACGGAAGTCGTTGACTCGTTATCAGTAGCTTCTGTGGAGTGATTGTTGTTGTGAATTGTGACGAGGATAAAACAATGTTTGGAGTATTTATGAAGCGGTGGAAGCCTAAAAGGTGAGTTTGTTTAGTTTTTAGATATAATGATGGGAAGAAAAACATTATTGAGGTCGCTTTTGGTGAAGACTCTTTCGTTTTCGAGAATGTTACTTTTGATAATTTTGGAAATGAAATGGTCTTTTTTGGTGACATTACAAAATATTTAACTCTGTTAAACTGTAAACTGTTAGACTGGACGTCGGAAATTCCTTAGATTTTTTTTGCACCTAAATTCGGACTAATTTTGGCACGGCTGCAGACAAACGCGGGGCTGTTGACAGACTTAATAGATGAAATAGTAAAAATATATTTACGGTTATTTACTTCTATTTGATGTTTGGATTCTATAGAATTCGTTGAAACAGAAAAAAATATTTCAATATCAGAGACGTGGGGAGCATAACAAATTGCATACTTCCGGAATTTTTAAATGGGTCATCAATATACTCGTATTAATAGATAGGAGACATCAATAAGACTCAATTTAGAATTTATTGCCTAAATCACTCGATGCCAATTTGCTCTCACTCTAAATTAATTGCTATCTATAATTAAAAACAAAAACGAATATCACAATTTTTCGATCCCAAACACGGGGCGTACTGTACCTACATATAGCTAGATTTACAAGTACCATCTAGGTACAGAAAGTTATATATTTGACAGGTTTAAACAACAAATCAACGCGATATTCATTACCATCATAGAAATGTAAAAAATTACCATCACCTACAGCCTCCAAACCTGTCACTTCAGACAATAAACTCCTCTTGAATTAACCTATTTTCCTCGGAGCCATCCATTCCTGATAAACATTAGTGCAGGTATGAATGATTTAACTAGGTATAATAATTACATAGGTAACACCAGGCGTGTAATCCCCGAAGGGTTAATTATATGCGTATCCTACCTATAGTAGGTACACTCACATTTCGCCAATTATGTTTAAGTCACATATTATAATAGGGGTGAGTCTATTGCTATCAACTGGGCACAACTTTAGAAAAATTCCATCCTGGGCTGCTACTGACGAATTTCTGTTGGAAAAACACAATAAAGGTACAAGTCTGTAGCCGACTGTAGACTAGTACCTTATCACGACTACTGTACCTTATCACGACCTCATCCTCAGCAGTAGAGCTAGCTACCACTAGACCAACGAGCCATAATTACCTGTCAAACAGAATAGAACCATCTATAACCTGTCACGAAATGACCACGACTAAATTTACTTAGAATATCTTCATTACATATTTACATACAACACCTGACGAAGCCAGGTAAGTCATTAGTGAGCAAAAACTGAAAATTTTAACTATCGTATTACATAAAGGAGATTAGTTACATGTCGATACATGAGTCAAAGTCGAAGTGAATCCATATGATGTAACTGTTACGAGGACGTCAGTTTATTGAATAATATTTTAAAATAGACCTAAGGATATATAATAATAATATAAAGAATTCCGCAATTGAAGGTGCTTCTTCTGATTTAGTTAACAACGAAATTTCAAATAATGCTGATATAAGTTGGTTAAACGGTGAAGGAAAACATCGTGAGGAAACCGGGTCGTGAGGAAGTCACATCGTGAGGAAAATGTGCTAGAATAAAAAATTCGAAGATATGTGGTATCTACCAACCCGCACTGGGCCCGCATGGTAGATTACGGACCACTCCCGCTCACTGTGAGGAGGAGTGTGTCCCAGCAGTGGGATTATTATAGGCTTATTATATAGTGAATTTTCTTCTTGCAAATCATTAGAAACAATCCTCACGATAGATTTGAAAATAAGGTCCTAATATGGGAAAAAAACAGGATAAATTTCCACTTGAATAGTAAGTACATTATAATTTTATGCGGTCTTGATAAAAAGGAACACTTGGACAAGTAACTTACCTGATACATACTCGTAATATCATTGCTAGAACTTGTCAACACATAGTAAAGTAGGTAGAAGTCTACAATACACACTGCTAATGCCTATTTATTTAATAAGGATAGTGTGTCGGTATGATAACAAATTACTTGTAGAGTAGCCAGATCTTCAGGTATCATTTAAATTACGTCTTTAAATTCGAAGTTCTTAATGCGTAATGATAATGACGGTGGACTTTCGCAAAGAAAGGAACGGAAAGGAAAACGCTGGCAGTAAGTGTAAGAAACGCAGCACCTAACAGTACAATTTGTAAGACAACCTTTACAGTAAAAAAGATGATGCGAAGAAAAGGTGTTTAAACATGAGATTAACATATGCAAACCCAGGTTCCAACAGCAAATTAAACATTACAATAACATACACGCTCATACCGGTACCAAATGCAGTTTTTGCTGACGCCTGAGTCAGCTAATGTACGAGTATCGGGTTGGACTCCCGGCAAAAAACGTTAATGCAAGTCATACAGGCAAATTAGGTACGTATCGAATTACATATGCAACCGTCACGGTTTTGAGAAAAAAAAATTGTTCTGCAAGAAACTAAGAGTATATGGGTAATGAATGGCAAATACATGATGGTGCTGATTTATTGGACGCAGACAGTTGAATATCAACGAATAGAGATGTTGAAAAGAAATCAAATTTCTTTGGAAACTACGATCTTAGATATTTTTATCTGCAGAATCGTCTGTTCCTTTTAAGTTTGACGAACAAACGAACAAAGAGCTGAGAGAAAGCTGACGGTATTAACAAATGAAGTCTTCATTTAACTAACTAACAAGAACTAAAAACGTGGGAAAATTATTCTTAGATTCAAAGTAATTTTTTAGAAATATACGAGAAAGAAATGGAGTTGCGAAGGGTGCAATAATGGGTCCACTAATTGGTTTTCAAAATTATTGGGACATGAATTAAATTAAGCTGTTAATACTGAAAAAATATTGGAAGAAGATATTTTAGTTATTCTTAGAGTATTTACAACATTACGTACGTCTATGTACTGTAGATGATAGACACCTGTGTCTGTCATAGATGTTTCTACAAACATTCAGCTGCTGACTACTGAAACTACTTATCAGGAATATTGCAGTACTCACAATGTTCTAAACACTCAAACATAATATACTTAAACAATGTAGGTACTCCATGTCGTTTATCGCGATGATTTAGTTTCAAGATAGTCTTTTGCTGTACAGACGCCAGCAGGTACCAAACTACCCGAAACTGTCAAATTTTCCCAATCAACCTGGAACCTTAATGCTTTAACGATAAAGTTGAAAATCTATTAAATAAATTTAACAGATTGTAGTAGCTTGATGTGCTGGGGTCTGTACCTATCTGACAAGTGATAATAATGTTCTGTCTGAGGTAGATCATTTATTTTTATTTAGAAACTAGCTGTGGCCGCGACTTTGGCCGCGTGCATATTGGATTTCATGGGTTTTATTTTTTTTGTGCGGAAATCTAAGTATGTTTCTAAAATAAAAGTAGCCTAAGTTACTTCTTATAACATTAGCTATATGCCAGTGAATCCTGTCAAAATCGGTCCAGCCGTTAAGACACTCAATTTTATTTATTTGTATAGATTTAAGTTAACCTTTGACATGCACCAGTAAGTTGATATAACCTATTCTAGTTGCCATGCGTGTTGAAGTAATTATGTAAATTATAATTTCATTAATTTCCACGTACAAAGAATTAATGTCTCTACAGTGACTTTCATGTGTTTCATTTATGACCGCTCCCTAAATAAGTTGTTTTTCAATTAACGTGTGCTTTTACAGCAGAGTTTAATGAAGGCATTCATTAAAATTGAATGAGTTGAAGATAATTTAGTCTATCGTTGTTTTTTTTTTTATTTATTTGAATTGTTTTCGGCCTTATTTTGGTTTTTGTGGTCGATTTAAATAACGGAATGGTTCGTTGTTTATTTACCTAAGTGATACTTTTAAGAGTTATTTTGTTGTTCTTTCAAATACGGTAATCATAAACGTTATCTTCTTACAGTAGGAGTCTGTTCTGCTTACCCCTTTAACATCAAATGCGCGACTTATCTCATCACTTCCCATACAAATATTATCATTGCATTGACTAATAATACTGACATTATATGTCTCAGAGAAAGTTTAGCGTCGCGATGTCATCTTGTATGTATTATCATAAACTGTGGAGGGCATCGTAAATCGTCGCTTTGTGATCGCTAGTGAAAGCTAAGCTATGTATTACAATATAATTTACTTATAAAAGTTTTTGTTAATAAATAAGATGGGTAGACATAGACAGTAAGAAAGTTGGCTGTAAATTGAATCAAAAATAAAAATCAAAAAAAAAAAAACAAAAATTAAAAGTCATTTATTCAAATTAGGCTAAGAATCAGCACTTTTCGAACGTCAAAATTACAAAAGACTGTCCCCCAAATACGCCCGCCCTTCACCACTTCCTAGTGCTACCGCTGGGAAGAAGTGGCGCAACAAACTCCCCAGCAGCACAGCTGTCTGTTCAGTTAGAAAATACTTGATACTTGATTGTATGTCTTGTTGTAAGTGTTATATATGGTGTGTGAATGCTAGACATTCGCCTGTCAAACCATTATAAGAATAGAGTATGACGCAGAGCGCAATAGGTTTGGTAATTGGTTCCCACTTTACCAGTTACCACTACTCTCCTCCTCCTCGGCCTTGTGAAGGCCGCAGGAATCAGCTGGTTGCGAGAAGCACAGAACCGGTCTCTGTCTACAACCCTTAGTCCAGCAGTACACGTCTTTCGGCTGAAATGATGATGATGAAGAAGATTTTTTTTTTTAACAGCTTAAACTATCATTACAGGGTTTACCCTAATACGACAGTTAAGAACTTAAATTAATAACCAAAGCTTAAAATAACCAAATTAGAAATATTAAAACTAACAACTTTATAAAATTATTACACCATTAAAAACACAAAACATAGCGTAACATAATTACTTACATCACATAGTACAAACATAAACACAAACATACTTTACTTACATGAGGAAAAAATTAAGAATTATTTTGCTTGTAGCATAATATAAATATGTAATAATACCCTTGCGAATTCACTGAAACAACATGTAAACACATCGATCTGAGTTCGAAGGTCGTTGATGGTACGGATAGCTCTGGTGAGGGGTGCCTTGGCAAGCAGATTCGTTCTGGCTGTAGGTACCAGTAGCAGTGGCGGGCTGCGCCGCCTCCACACGTAGCGGTCGAGACTCAAGCGCTGCAATACCGGGTTACTCTCTACTCCACGAAGCACATTCACCAAGTAGGCGACCAGCGTAAACTCCCGTCGGACATGCAATTAATTATAGCCAACCATGCCCAGGACAAACAGAGTGGGATACATTAGTGCGTAAAACGGATATACCCCATATAATTTCCTGTACAAATGACGCGTGAACATGTTCTGAACGCGCTCCAACATTACAGATTACTAAGATGGATTACTTCTTTCAATCTCCTTCTTCTATGACTTTTATAATATCTATAGACTGAACAAACATTAGCGCAAAGCAATTTACCATTACAGGACATGTAATTACTTCACTTATTAAATACCACTACGTTGTCTGCCTAACAAAAATTCGTTGAAGCAGTATATCAAACAAAATGTATGGAAATCATAGGTGTTCCGCAGGGCACAATAGTCAGCCCACTAAAGAAAATTTACTACTAGTATATAGGATACCTACGTACACGCCACTGTAATAAACAAGTCAACTACAGCAAAAGCGTAAAATATCACAGCACATCACGCGATGTGAGCAGAGCCTTAACGCTGAGTAATAAATCTGTTGTACCCGCATATCGAGTATCTACTATCTATGGCTTGTCCCGATAGTTCACCTAACGACAAAGTTATTCCTATTTATTGTATTGATTTGTGGTCTATTGGTAACTGTGAAAGCTGATTTATATCTTTAGAAATTCGGGTAAGATTTAAGAGCGATTTTCATAATCAGCCTGTAATGTTCCCACTGCTGGGACACAGGCCTCATCTCGGTGAGAGGGAGTGGGCCATAGTCCACCAGGCACGCCCAGTGCGGGTTGGCGGATGTCACATGTCTTGGAACGTTTGGTTCTAGGGTTATATAAGGCATACCCCTAGAACAAAAGCAAAGGCATGTCTTATGCCTGCATGCCATGCCATGCTGTTGTAAACTAGGCACATATGATGCAAAAGTTGCGTTTAAGAGGTGGTTATTGCAATTAGATTACTTAGAAACAGAAAATCTCATTACCTTCATTACATAACCCTAACTAACATATCCACTTACAAACTCTCCATAGATGTACACACAAACATATACAATCATGTACATACATTTCTCCCTGACATCTCTACACTCATACAGCACTTTTCAAAATGTTTTTTCTTTCTTTCTTTCTTTCAAAACACTTCACACCCACATACTTACTGTACACTCACACGCCACACTATTCAACATACACCTACACGGTACACCTCCCTCGCACACCTACTTTTCACACACCACTTTCATAGATATACAAACAAACACTTTCAATACCGAATCTAGCAGTATAGTGGCACTCGGTAAAATTTGCATAACCCATGGCTGAACACTACCCCCTGAGATACAGGTTCCCACCTAGTTCAGGGGATAGGGTCAAAACTTCATGGCAACCATCAGAGCCACCACGTTATATTATTGTATACTTATAAAAATATTGTTTGATTTTGTAAAAGTATTTCGAAATGACGTTACTAGAAATTGTAAAATGTATTGTGGTGAGAAATAAACAATTTTTGTTTAATGTTTCCTCACGATGTTTTCCTTTACCGTTTTGAGAGCAGTGGTGATGAAATAATTTACAAAGTAAAGCGTATGTCTGGGTTCAAACCTTACGACCTACAACTCGTAATTCCCAGTCGTTACCACTGCGCTGCCACTGCACTGCTCTCTAAGAGTGGCTTATCTACTGATTATTAGAGTCTTTTGTGTTTTGTTCCTGTGACACGTATTGTGTCGGTATTAGCTTGGCTTAGTAAGCTAATGTTAGTTACTTGTAATGTCGTACAGACACGGTATCTTAGTTATGATGATCCTTCAATTGTATTCCTGTAATCCTAGCCTCATCGTTTGCATTATGCAGACTATTCAAAACGCTCTCTGAAGTCAGTAGAAGCTGCATCTAATGCAACAAATCTTGGCAACTCAACAATATCACTATGGTCTTGTTTATGTTCTAAATATTATTATATAGTATTAGCAGCGCTCCATGGTTTCACCCGCATATATTTCGATCCCGACGGAATATCGGTATAAAAAGTAGTATCCTATGTGTTAATCCTGGTTATAAACAGTGTGTGGTAAATCCGTTCAGTAGTTTTTGCGTAAAAGATAACAAACATAATATCCATCCATCCATCCTAACAATCTTTCGCGTTTATAATATTAGGTAGGTAGGATTTAGCTTAGACCTCTTCTTCAGTATCATTTTTTTTAACTGGCTGCTCCTTGGTACATATTTTCTATCTTATCCTTATCTCACCTAATGACGTCGACGAATGATGCTCGATTTTTTAGATCTATCGTATTCACTCATGAGTATAGACTAACTAGTGTAGGCTATATTTACTTATGCTCAGTAACAATAGTAATTATTTTGCTATGTATTAGGTATTTGGGTTACAACACGTGTTTTCACTATTGTAGACGGTTATCAGCTGTTATCATAGTATAGCCACTAGAAACACTATCATTCTGGCGCCTCAGCTCTTCATGTCAAGTGGTCAGCATAACTTGCACATGACATGTTGACAAAGTATAAGTACAGCCGATCGATTCTGTAAAAATCTCACCGTGAAAAGTTAGGTGAAGTGAGCTTAGAGTGAGCTGTCAATAGTGTTAATCCCTAAGCATTAGTTGGAATGACAGCTCACTCCACGCTCACTTCACCTAAGTTTTCACGGTGAGATGGTTACAGAATCGCACTGCTGCTCCTTGAGTTCGTTCGATACACCGACTACAGTCTACTTTTGCTGCCAAATGGAACAAATAAATAACAATATGGCGTTAGATCAAGAGCCTGATTTAGAAGGCAGTACTCCTCGATACGGCTCGCGTTGTGAGGAGGTTCCTGTCTTTGGGACCTTAACCACCGGTAGTTTAGACTCTGCTCCCGACACCGGCGTACCACTATTTTTATATTTATTTATAAATGATGTAATTTGAAAATGTCCATTATAATGTATAATATTGAAATAATTAAAAAAAACTTTTACTTCAGTCCATAGGGTTAATAACAATTTTAGACACACAACATAACCAGTCTATAATGTTCCCACTGCTGGGACACAGGCCTCCTCTCTGTGAGATGGAGTGGGCCATAATCCATCACGCGGGCCCAGTGCAGGTTGGTAGATGTCACATGTCTACGACAACAACGCAACAATTTTACTTTGACATAATTTTAGAAAAAAAAAGAAAGGTATCGTTGAAATGACAGGAACACAAGACTTTGCATTTTGTGTTATACGTCATTGCTTTAAGTTTGCAGGTGTCCATAGATATGTCGTCTTTACATTTGGTGCTGGTTCTTGATTGCAAAGTATTGCTCAACCCATTGGACTGTGAAACAGTGTGTCTACACCCTGAGCAGGAAGTACGTAGTTTCGGCCCAAGTTACGGGCATCACTTTACTTACAGACATAAGTGCGGGGCCCGAACTAAGAATGAATGACCACACATTTTGACAGTTGTCCCTAATTCGGATGTTCAAAACATTGAATTTGATTTTTTTTTTGACGGATCACTAATTTCAGACGGGTCCATATCTTTCTTGACGGATATAGAGAGTAAACCATGTAAACCAATTTCAAATTACACCAGAAGACTCCATTCCTCAGCCTTTTCGTTTCTTTTTAATGTTTTTTGTATCCACGTCTATTAAGACACCCATTCCGTAACCCAAAACGACCATTACCCTAACTAATTATATGAATAATTTTAATTTGACAACGTTATTAAATTTTTCTTTTATTTTTCAACCCGTGTCTGCAGCCCACAGTCGGGGAGACCGGCAATCTATTTTGCTAGTGCTGCCCTCTAGCTAGACCACCTGCTGAGATTTTAATTGGAAATTGGCCCTCTCTATTTGTAATGCTCACAGCCTCTGAGCACCACGGTGGGTGGTCACCCTCTGTTTCTTTAGTCCCCTTTAATATGTGAGCACTGAGGACCGATCCTGTGTTCGTACCGTCATGTGTTATGTAAATCGTTCCTCATTTGTTTGTGGGATACGCCGTAATAATTATGGTTTTCCCCAGTACCGCGTATCCATGGTGAATATTTCAAGGGATAATGTAAAGGCATGATAAATTTCACGTTGGATACAGGTAATGTGTTTAATGCTGTGTTATTATGCTTTATTACTGCGTAAAATGCTGTGACTTTTTTTTAATAAAGTGGCTGCTTCGTAAATAATGAAACCTTTTTAAAGGAAATTACTTTTTTAGCTTCTATAAAGGGGCCGACACTGTAAAACCTGTATATTCTCACTTTATTAAAACAACAAGTTAATATTAAAATAATTTGCATATTATTTTGAGTCTTATTTATTTAAAAATCCCTTGCTTTAATGAAAAATCTCGGTTTGAAAAATATCTTGTATCTATATTATTGTATCTTTGGCCCTTGGCCATGTAGTTTTGTTCCTTTTTAGTTGTCTGCTGACTAACGTGATTACTGCTCATGCCCTCAGGGTTGTAGGCATGGATATTCTCTTTACACAAATTGCAATTGCTCTTGCAATTTAATAAATGGTTCGTTTACAACCCTTCGTTTGAAGTGATTGAATAATAAATATTGGTTATGGGGCAAAAATATCCTGGGAGGATACTTACGGGTTGAGATTGTACTTGTTTTGAAGAGCGACTTTGCCTGCGCTTCTGGCCTTTTAATTTTTAATCTCTATCGAGTGGGCCGGACACGTCTCACGACTGCACCCGGAGAGATTGGCAAAGATCGTCACATTCGAAGACGTGGAGGTACACCACGGCGACGGTGGTGTGATGATGTGATAACGTTTGTATAGCCAACATGGCCGGAGATCGCACAAAACAGGGAGGTTTGAAAGGAAAAAGGGGGGCCTTTCAAAAAATCAGCAACCATATCCATACTGCAAGCTACTTTGACCTCAGTTTTATAATTAAACTTGAAAACTATAGCTGTCATGACGTGTCACAGTTCAATACGATCACACCGAACCTTTACCTAACACAGTATTTCAATTAATTAATTCCTAATTCCGACCAATAACAGACAACGATAACTTGCACTATGTCCATTGCTGCATTTGTGTCAAATATATATGTCGAAATTCTAACTAATACGTCAATGGTCACGAAACTCGTGTTTCTGAAGGGCCTCCGAGTCGAGTGTTAACCTTTCAAACATTATGTCATTATAATTTTTGGTTAAAGTCTTTATAAACAGTCATTTGTTTACGTTTTAAGTCAAAGATGATGTCATAGGCGTGGCATTTAGGTGTGTGATAATTAACCGACTTCAAAAAAAGGAGGAGGTTCTCAATTCGGATGTTTATATATATTTTTTATTTATGTTCAGGCATAACTCCGTCATTTTAGGTTACACACGTAACATAAAGAGACCAGAGATAGCATTGGTGGCCCAGTGATATCGTCCTCGACTTACGAGTGGTCATCCACCAACCCCACGTGGTGGATTATGGCCCACTCCCTGTTATAGAGAGGAGGCCTGTGTCCCAGCAGTGGGAACATTAAAGGCTGATTATGAGAAGATCTTAAGTGTATTTTGAGTTTATCTCTTACCAACCTGTTTTCTATAATTTCTCCGTATTTTTTTATTAATAACTTCCTGGGGGTCTACTCCGAAGTAGTATCGGCTGAATGTTTGGCCGTTTCCTGCTACGAAGTTACTATTTGGTTCGGTCGGTTCCGATCCTACACTCCTACACTCTTTCGAATATTGACTATGGTCCCGACCCAACTGAGCCGATCCGAACTTTTTTCACATTTTTCAATAATATTCAGTTCGGCCATGTGTCGGTCCGATCCGAACATTCGCACTTTGCACTTCGGAGTACGCCCCCAGTATTTCTAAGAGGTAAGAAGAGGTGCAGACTGCAGGATCGAGTCCATATACTTTTTCAGAACGAAGGCAAGCCTAATTTAGCAAAGCTTAGCTCATAACTGGGCTCAATCAATAGGGTAGTTTCCTGGGTAATAAAATTATTATTATATTTAGTCCGTCAGTTTGGACATGTATTTTTTCTTTTGTCAATCAAACAAAAAATTACAAAGATAAAGCGCGTCAAAATTTGGGAGTGGGGGTCGTGACGTCACGCCATGCTATAAAGTGTAGCAAGGCGTGACGTCACGCGGAAATTTAACGGGCGATATCTTCATCATTTTGTATATGTATAATTGACAAAAGAAAAAATACGGATCCAATATTTTTTGATAATCTAACTGACCGCCTAATTACATTTTTTTAGGAAACTAGCCTATTATCTATGTCAAAATTTGCGTAGGCTCAACAAAAATAAACTTAGTACAAGAATCCTTGCTAATAAGATACCAAAAAACTATTCGACCTCTTTGGCCCGTCAGTCATAAAGTACCTAGGTACAAAGAAACCGCTTCGATTCCCATGCACGTAACAACATCACAGCCAGGGTTAAAGACCTACACTGAATAGGTTCGTAATGACAGGTTGGCGGGCAGCCGACAAACCCCATAGCAACTTGTTTACGTCACACTGACGATTCTTTAGAAGATCTTGTAGAAGATAAGATAAGATATTTTATTTGCATAAAACATGGTATACAAGGTGTTATAAAAAAAACATTAGATCGGACATGTTTTGCTTAATACTAAAGCATGCAAACTTACTAAGGATATATTATGAATTCATATTTAAAAATCATGAATGCCATAGAAATTATTATTATTGAGCCATTTATATAATTGGATTTTAAATAATTTACAGTTTAGTGTTTTAAACGTTTTTGGTAATTTATTATAGAGGCGTACACACATAGAGAGAGAGTTTTTATTATTTTTCGCTAATAGAGGCAGCACATCTAGCAGAATGATGAGGATAAAATGTTAAGTAGCTTGCAGTATTTGTAAGACGTTCATGGCTTCTATAAAATGTCACAGCGGGGTAATTGCGTAACACACTAGTAGCAATGGCTTTTATTTTGACAGTTCAACAACATTAATTGCGTTATTTTCCTGCTCCACAGAGGCGCATAAACTACATAATTAGCATTCGGAAACATTGTTGGAGCTGCTGAACATTGGATAAAAAACTATCTTTGCATTGTATAAATTCAATTGCTAAATATTGTATAATTGCATAGCACACGTGTGAACACTATGTACAGACGCCAGCAGGCCAAGCTACCCGAAACTGTCAAATTTTCCCAATCAACCTTGAACCTTAATTCTTTAGAGATAAAGTTGAAAATCTATCAAAGAAATTTGACAGATTGTAGTAGCTTGATGTACCTACTGGCGTCTGTACTATCTATTCTATAAAGCTACCATTTACAGGGTACGTCTTTCATTGACTTGAATGTGCCCTGGCGGCTGTGAGTATGTCATGCTCACTTTAATGTCTCGCTGGTGGTGGCGTGTGTGTTGGATCATTAAGTTCCCTCCAAAATGGTTGAGCTGAATGGTGCTGATCCATACGTCATGTTCGTGAACGGGCGCCGTCAGTAGGGACTGGTCATCTCTTAGCTGCCACGGCTTATTTTAATATTTAATTTCTGAATTGTTTTTATGTTTTCTATAACGGACGCTTTTAACGTGCACGTCTTTCTACATCGTTCTCACATGGTTAATTTCAACACGAATGATGTAATCAAATATTTTGTAACAATTTTATCATTTAAAAGCGTGTCCATGGAGTTTCTTGGCCGTTCTTCTCCATAAGGTACCTACGCTTTGGAATGGGCAATTAGCTTCATCTTTCTGATTGACTTTGACAATTCAAAAGTGCCTGTAATTGGTTTAGTTGAATTAAATGATTTGAGTTTGAGTTTACGTTGTTGAACATGTGAACCAATAGATAAGCAATATCCGTCAAAATGATTTAGATTGAGTTTGATAGTGTGTTGTGTTACGCACCTAGGGTGCTAGTTTCTTAGGCCTGTGGACGCCCGCGCGGTTCCATACAAAAGTGCTCCGTCGCGGCGATCCGCGCGGGCGTCTGTCGCGGGAAGGTGAGTGAGACCCGCGTCCGGGCAACGGAGCCCGCGTCTGGGCAACGGTGCCTCCGTTCGACGGAATCTGCGCGCGTCCCTAATAATAATAATATTAATAATTATCCCGAGTGAAATCCCCATTGTGAAATCCACGAAGCCAACCACGCGCGTGGCGTCGTGTCACGCGACGGCTGCCAGTCGCAGTCGCCCGCTTAACGCATTTTTAGGCCTTATAGCTACGATAAAGTCTTCTTTCATATCGAATGTGTATTTTATGCTGCAAAGAAACTTCGTGGTGGAATTGCCTTAGTGTCCTAGAGCAAGTACCGAATAAGTACCTATCTAATCTCCAAAAGTACTATCATAAAAAATAATGCTTACACTAATTCGTACTAAGTGATTTTTGAGGACGAAACTATTAAAAATAAAGCAAGGAATCGTGAATTCGAATTTGAAGTGTTGATTGAAAAATAAGAAATCACCCTGTGAAAACCCGCACTAAATTCACCCTGTAAGTAGTCATCATAATAACAGAATCCCCTTCGGAGCAACTAGACAGATTCTCAGCTGGACAGTTTCGCAGCTGGACAGATTAGCAACCGGACAGAGTATAGTTATGAAAAAATAAGTTTATAAACTAAACCACTAGCAACTAACATAGGTAAATTTAAAAGTGTTTAGTCAAGGAAAGTCTTATATAACACAAAGGCACGACAATAGAATAAGACCTGTCTTACAATCTCTACAAAATGAAATAAATACACACAAGACAATGTTTCTAAGGCCCAGACTGTGTGCTTGCAGCCAAACCTATTCTCCTCCATAAAGAACAATAGAAGCTTGAGACGCAGCACCAAAATTGGCAAAGAAATATTCACGATTAGGATGAGAGGACAAGGTGTAGCTTATTGATAATAATTATGTCGTTAACAAACCAATCATGCGACAAGAAAAGCGAAGGTGTGAACTCAATCAACGCTCGACTATTCAAGGTTACCTCTGACATAACTTACTTACTATAGCTAATACATTAATTACAGACACCAACACATCAAGCTACTACAATCTGTCAAATTTCTTTAATAGATTTTCAACTTTATCGCTAAAGCATTAAGGTTCAAGGATGATGGGGAAAATTTGACAGTTTCGTGTAGCTTGACCTGCTGGCGTCTGTACATACCGTTCAAATATCACCAAATGACGTAACTCTTAATTGTAATCTTTTAGACCAGTGTTTTTCAACCTTATTCATGGCGTGGCCCCCTTAGTACTAAAAATATTTCGCGACCCCCTTCCCTCCGCTGCTTCTAACTTGGAATTCAAGTCTGTCACCTTGGGTACGTTTTGGTTAAACAGAAAAATAGAATTCCCACAGTCAACCACTGAAGCTTTGAAGTGTTTGATTCCATTTGGAACCGCCTATAATTTAAAAGAAACGGCGGCCCCATTAAAGAGGCTTGGCGACCCGCTAGGGGGTCGCGACCCACACGTTGAAAAACACTGTTTTAAACGCTAAAATGGATAATGATTTGCCATTCTACAGTGTTCAGTGAGCTGCGACGGATGACTACATTCTGATAAAAAGTACTATACAGGTTCAGGTAGTTGGCGAAGTTGCCATAGCAATAGCAGATTAACAAGTATCTAGAGAGTAGTGCGACTATTCTGTGAAAAAAACACCGTGAAAACTTAGGTGAAGTGAGCTTGAAGTGAGCTGTCAATAATGTCAATCCCTAGCGTAAGTTGAATGACAGCACACTTCAAAGTCAAGATCATTTATTTCAAATAGGCACTAAAAGGCGCTTTTGAACGTCAAAATTTACAAAAAAATAGAATTGATTCTAATCGCCTCTTCCAAAGGGTAGTTTCGTGTGGAGAAGAATGGGCAAGAACCTCCACAGTTCCTCTGTTAAAGACTACTTCAAGCGTACTCCACCTACGTTTTCACGGTGAGATTTTTACAGAATATATCGGTAGGTATATTTTAGATATACTATGAAAAGGTGAATATGCTAGTACCTATGCAAAACGGTGACTGGTAGGCAAGTAAGTAGTGATAACCTGATTCAAGAGAGGAGAGAGGTATAAAGAACGCCTAAATTTGGCAGATTTTCAAGAAACATGGAATTAACGTGGTCGTTTGGAAAGATAAAAAACGTAAATAAAGCTTTTTGAGCATTCTACAGACGCCAGCACACCAAGCTACTACCATCTGTCTAATTTCTTTGATAGATTTTCAACTTTATCGCTAAAGCATTAAATTCAAGGTTGATTGGAAAAAAAAAATTACAGTTTCGGGTAGCTTAATGTGCTGGCATCTGTACACTACCTAATAAACTACAAAGTACTACTACTACATAATAAACAAATGAAAAAATTACTAGAAAATAAAGCTATCCACAAAACATTAGGAAGTTAAATCACGTTCACCGTTCGTATGCTGCATACATATTCATAAGGGCGCCGAGTCATCGTCTATCAGGAGTTGACTGATAAGGCGAGTACTACATATCTACTGATACGAGCATGTACTTGTGTAGTACTACTGTGGCACTTGGTCGTGGTGGTGGTGGTGACTGAGGCCGACGGATATGCACTGTCAAGCCTTTTCTTCATTTATTAAATTTAGATAATCATTAGCTGTGGTATAGCATTGCATTTTAAATTATGATGACTGAGAACCAAGTTTTTTTAGCTAGCCAATTCCTACAAAATATATTAATTAATGCACCACACTGCTGGGGAGTTAAGTTGCGCCACTTCTTCCCAGCGAAAACACTAGGAAGTGGTGGACGGGGGGCGTTTTGGGGGACTGTCTTATGTAATTTTGACGTTCGAAAAGTGCTGATTCTCAGTCTAATTTGAATAATTGACTTTGACATGACATTCATTAGTCTAGTTCAGCAAGCACAGTATAATCAGACTATCATGTTCCCACTGCTGGGACACAGGCCTGCTCTCTGAGGGAGGGACTGGGTCATAATACACTACGCGGGCCCAGTGCGGATTGGTGGATATCACATGTATTAAAATTTCTGATTCTACGATTTCCTCACGCTGACCATTAAGCATCATAATTCCTTGCTCACCTTTTACAACCGCAAGAGCAAGAACTGAATAGATATATCTCTCTAGGTGTTAATCAAAAGCGAAGTTAAACCAATCATGAAACTTCCTGCTATCCTACTTCCTAATAATATTATAAACGTGAAAGTTTTATGGATGGATGTTTGTTACTATTTCACGCAAAAACTACTGAACGGATTGGGATGAAATTAATACACAGATGTTTTATAACCAGGATTAACATATAGGATACGTTTTATCCGGATATTCCCACGGGATCGAAACTTATGCGGGTGAAACCGCGGGGCGCAGCTAGTGTATAATAAAACAAAACAATTCCGCTCTAAAAGGAGAGCAGCACTAAAAGATAACTATTTCACAGATAACATAAAACCATCAGCTGTTAACCGTAGTTTAAATCTTGGTTAATCTGTAGTTTAAACTCTAGTGTAATTGCGGAGCCTAATTAGTGTTTCCTGTATAAAACTGAGCCACCTGCCGTATGCTAATAGATACCTGGGTAGCTTGTTAACGAAGACAGACTTGGTACACGATTAAATAGTAGGTCCAGACCCCAGCACATCAAGCTACTACAATATGTCAAATTTCTTTAATAGATTTTCAACTTTATCGCTAAAGTATTAAGGTTCAAGGACGATTGGGAAAATTCGACAGTTTCGGGTAGCATGACCTGCTGGTGTCTTGCCTACTTCAGCTGTGTTTTTGCCTAGATAGGTGGTGTTGTAAAGTTATAATTGGGGTGCAATAAATTATTTTTTAACAAGAGCAGTTTACACTGCTTACATTTTCGCACTGCCTTCTACATACATTGTGTTGACGTCGACTCTGGCTGTATCAAGCTACGTCTAGCAATGAATTCCAATATAGAATCTGCGTAGCCTCTTCCCAACTATGTTACCGGGTAACACGATACCCCTTGGTAAGACTTTCGGACAGACTTTCGGGCTTCGAACTACCCGTATCGGCTGTATCGACTGTCAAAGATCTACAAAGAATAGCCGAGACCAACGGCTACCAAGGCGAGGGGTCATGGTAGCCGATTTTTCAGGCTGAATCAGACAATTTTTATGAACCGGAACGAAGCGCTCAAAATGGACAATTCTAACCAAAAATAATATCCTTGTAAATATGCTTAATAAATATTTACAATATTAATAGTTGTAAATTTTTGGAGAGCTGTATCTCGGTTAGTATTGAACCTACAGAGCTGGTTCACTTTAAAAACAAGATATCGATACCTATCAGGTATGCGGAGTTTTGCTAGCTAATTTAATCCTGTATACTCATACTTTGCCCTACAATCTAATGTAATTTATTTTTTACAAAATTACTAGCAAGCTCTGATGCAGGGCCTTCGCTGGCATGCCCTGAGGGATGGTACAAATTATATTTTGTTCTATCTTTTATGAAGATAGACCCTTCTGGTTCCTGGGGACTCGTTACCATAGACAATTTTATCTACAATCTTCTTGCATGAGCTCACGAGTTTTTTTTTTTATATCACGATGTTTTGCGTAACCCCAGTATTTATGCTTGTCTGAAAATGAAGTCAATAAAGAATGTTTCAAAAATATTCATGGCGAATAGATCGAAAATCTTATTCATAAATTATTTATTGGTTACTCGTGGTAAAATGTTCAGCTGCATCAGGTTAGACTGAAAGCCGACCGAGTATAGATGGGAAAAAGCTGGGCAGATGATGACCTAAAGAAATGATGAAAACTTACGATCGAAATCAACTTGATCCTCTTGTCTCTTTCTGAAGATACAGTTGAGGGAGCAAAGGTACTCGTTATCAAACTTGTTGGCCGTGGGACACCCTCACCACGTTTCTCTTTCGCAGCGGGATCCTGGCTTATAGTAGGAGTAGACTGTTTTCGGTGCCATGTTGCAGTCGCTCCGGTTTAGAGGCGATAGGCAGTACTCTGGTAAAGAATTAAACATAGAGTCCTGCGAACCAAAGGCCTTATTGAGATTTGAGGCCCATACCTGAGGGGCAATTCTCGTAATTTTAAGAACGTTCACAGTCTGATTTCAGTGTCAATCTGTCAAAAATAGCTCTAATTTTCCTAAATTTTGACAAGTTATTGACATTTGTTTGCCGCCGAGATGAGACTGCGACTAGATTTTGAACGTTTTAAATTACGAGAATTGACCTTCTGAAGTCTACGTTGATCTTAGTAAGTGAACAGCACAATGTATGAATAAAGAAGGGCTTCAAAAGAATAAAATATTTTGCGAGGTTTGAATATATTGAGAGGTTGAATCTTACGGCACCTATACCCTGTCCATTCGGTAAACCGTTTTTTGACAGATGGAACTAGTGATTGCAGCAACACACAATACATTGATTGATACACGTACGGTATTATAATGTCTGTAAGAAGCCATAAATAAGAAAATTCAATAAGATAAGGCAGTTTATATATTTATTTATTACGCATTTTAAATTTAGCTTTTACGTAATCTGGAATATGTACGTTCTAGGACAGCTGTCAAAAAACAGTTTACGTAATGGACAGGGTATATATCAATAATTAATGAGTTGACATCCTCTTGTCTACAATGGCAAGAATACACAAAAATACACCATGTACTTGTACACAATATGACATGTCATGTAGCTTAACTACAGGCCATTTATCACAAGTTAGCATTTACACGATAATTCGCAAAACACTTCAAGTTCGTCCACCTCTGTCAATGTTTTGCTAATAATGAATAGGTACGGTCAACAGTTCAGTCAATAGAGGTAAGTATACGAGCAGAGAACAGGCGAAGACTACAGAAACGCAGTAGGTTGGTCTCAAAGATTACATGCCTACAAAGAGGTGAATAGAAGTGAAGAGTGACGAGAGAGTGAGTGAGAGTGTGTGGAGTGAGTGAGTGTGAGAGTGAGTGGTGAGTGAGTGAGTGATGACTGATTATATAAATAGTATATGGAAAAAGAAACGTCCAACAACCCAATATAAATTGGAATAAAGGCAGGAAGATGATGAATATATAACTTAGTATGTATGCTGGGCAGTGGGTGGGGCTTGTGGCTAAGTAATAACAGCCGCATGGTTCGATCGATCAGGTTAAGTTACGCTTGCCGCGGTTGGTCCGTGGATGGGTGACCATCTTTACATACTAAGACCCCACCGCGACTCGGAAAGCACGTTAAACCCTTTGGTCCCGGCGGTCATTCGTGGATCTTTGACAGTCGTTACGGAAGTCGTCATGCGAATCCCAAAAGTCTGGCAATCGCTCTTACCAAGGGGCGGGGTATCGTATCACCTAGTAACTGGGTTGTGGAGGTCAGATAGGCAGTCGCTCCATGTAAAATACTGGTATTCAGCTGCATCCGGTTAGACTGGAAGCCGACCCCAACATAGCTGGGAAAAGGCTAAGCAGATGAGATGATGACTATGTGCTGAGCAGTCAAGACAACGCTTTTTTTAGTGCAACTTTAAAAAGTACAGTAACAGACTAGTATGGAGATGTGCACCTCACTTTTTTGTTGACTGTACTTATAACAAGAGGATCTGTAACGAGGCAAAACCTTGGAATTGTAAGTAGTTAAAGCAAATGTTTGTACTTACTGAAGTACAAAAATACGGCATTAGTATACTGAAGAAGACCTTTTTTTTAAACTTTAGTTTCACAAGCATAAGGTTCAAACTCCCTTGGCAAGAAACTCTTTAAAAAGTTAGCCCGACTGAAGTATTATACTTTAAAGGAACAGGGTTGCTTTAAAGTATAATACTCATAAAGAGATCAATGTACTAAAAAGGTGTTTTTCATATTCTAATTGATGTATTTTTATTGTAATGAGATTTCGTCACACACGTTTGAGGCAACTGGCGTGGATTTGGAATAACATTAACATTCATTAGGTGTTAAATGAAGCCGCTTTGATGGTCAACGTTAAAACTTAACTTAACTTATGGAAATACTTGCTAACAACTTGATAGTAAGCGGTTCTAATGAGTGAAGATTTGAAGACTGTCATTTGAAACATTTTACTAAAATGGTGATCTATTACTTAGATTTTTTTAACTAGTAGAAAAATTTTTTTGGCAAACCGCCCGTTTTATGGCAAACGACATCGCGGCAGGCCCAGACGGAGATGGCGGGATGAGCTGGACTCCTTTCATAAAAATTGGTCCTTGGCAGCCCTGGACAGAGAGAGATGGAAAGAGAGTAGGGAGGCCTTTGCCCAGCAGTGGGACATTAACGGCTAAAAAAAAAAGAAGACAAAATAGACCCAATGGGGGTAAAAAATTTCGACGCTATGGGGTCTTAACTCATGTGCTGAGTGCATGGTTGCAGTTTGCGCGTCGATGTCCCTGCCACCCTGTATACCATCTATGTAACACATATGGAATGCAATAAAGATTTGAGTATTGAGGTATATATCGATACTTCTTCTTTATACTTAAACTGGCGAAATGTGGGTGTACTATAGGAACACCCCTGCCTAACCCTTCGGGAAATACAGCTCTGATGTTATGTTGTGTCACTGCTGATAGAATGGCTTTTTATCAAGGCCTTCAGGTTTTAGCAAAGTATATCGTTATTACGCAGTTACTTACTTTTACTTTGGAATGGAGACTGCGTGGCAAGCGTAGTATTGGATGCCCCCAGCTCGATGGATGGACGACCTAAAGAAGGTGGCTGGGACAGACTGGACACGGAAGGCGGAGGAGAGGGTGTTGTGGCGCAGCCTGGAAGAGGCTATGTCCAGTAGTGGACTACAGTAGGCTGAGTTGATTGATTGATTTGACAGTGACTCTTTCTACCAACAGTTAGTACTTCAACTGTGGAAAAATGGGGCGGAGGACAGGGTGTTGTGGCGCAGCCTGGGAGAGGCCTATGTCCAGTAGTGGACTGCAGTAGGCTGAGTTAATTGATTGATTTGACAATGACTTATGTATGGCTCTTTCTACCAACATTTAGTACTTCAACTGTGGAAAAATGGGTCCTTATTGCACATAGTATCATGATATATATGTTCTATTGTATAATATAGGAACCTGATGTTATCAGCGGCTCTTATCACAGCACGCAAGTCGTAATGATCAACAGAGTGAGACGAATTGCTTAGAAACCTGTCATTTGTTTCCACACTAACTTATATCTTTGAGTTCATCGTATTAGAAGAGTTGGTAAACGGTACCTACGTGATTATGTTGTAAAGGTATAAAATATAATTGGAAGCAGGAATCTGTGTCTATTATCTTAATTACGAAAGAAAAAATGAATGTAAATTAATAAACGGGCATACTAACGAATGCAAAACGGGCATACAGCGGGGTATTTGCGTAACACAATGGGTTTCATTTTGACAGTTCAATTACATTCACTCTTTATTTACGTTGTTGAGCAGATACATTTTTCGAACATATGAAGCAATGGATTAGCAATATCCTTCAAAATGATTCATATTAAGATTGACAGTGTGTTACGCAGTTAGGGTGCTGGATGTAGGGTAGAAGACTGCCAGTCACAAAATGGGATTTGGCGGGTCATATTCAGGCACATGCAAGATGGCCGCTGGGCAAACGTGCCGCTACACAATAGGTGCCTGAAAATGGATGGCGACGCCGAGGTCAGCCCAGACAGAGATAGCGAGATGACCAGGACGTGTACCGCGAGTACGTGCCCCTTCCGGTGGTGACCACCGGGGTGGTCTTAATGAGGTAAAAATACTCCCTGGTCTTGTAAAAATACCTCCTGGCCTTTAAAGGTCTTTGGGAATACCCAAAGACCTTTGAAGGTTCCCCCGAAACAAAAAAAAAACATGAATACTAACGTTGTGCATTTTTGATATTTTGGAATGCGGTCTACTCTCCCTCCGTCTTACAAATTTTCGATCAGGTCACATGTCCTGACGCGAGCTCCGTCTTACGAATTTTCGATCAGGTCACGTGTCCTGACGCGAGTTTAACGTTTTTTACCCATCACAAAAAACTCTCCCTCCGTCTTACGAATTTTCGATCAGGTCACGTGTCCTGACGCGAGCTCCGTCTTACGAATTTTCGATCAGGTCACGTGTCCTGATGCGAGCTTAACATTTTTTACCCATCACAAAAAAAGTGCACAACGCCGCTAAAGAAGTTGTCACTTCAAAAAGAAGGTATTTAGATACTAAAAATATCAATACGGTGTGACCTATGTCCACCAATGCACGTCATACATATTGCTGGCGATATATGACTTTTAAGAACAGGTAAATTAGATACATATCGCACAAAATATCTATGATTCAACTATGCTAAATGATTTATAGATAACAACAACAGGTTGCTCTAATCCGGCTGTCACGATTATTTATGATAATATGTGCACAGGGACAATAAATACTTATGCAATAACTTGAATCGTATACAGCATCGCAAGACCTATTGTAAAACTTATAATTGATTAGATTTTAAAAGACATATCCAAAGCTAGTACGCACGATGACAAATCAAGCTAAACATTTCCAGTATAAGCTGACTTCTCATTGTACGAAAAGTCTACACAATGCGAGGTCAGCTAAAACTGGAAATTTATAGCTTGATGCTAGTAGAATCTAGCGCACAGAACACTAATACCCTAGGCGATCTAGCGTGTGTACAGACGCCAAGCTACCCGAAACTGTCAAATTCTCCCAATCGACCTTGAACCTGATGCTATAGCGATAAAGTTGAAAATCTATTAAAGAAATTTGACAGATTGTAGTAGCTTGATGTGCTGGCATCTGTATTAGTAGAATCAATCATGTAGATAACAAAGTTTTTTATAATGGACAGGCTACCGTTTGGCTACTACTTCAACTGGTGGTAATCGATGATGCGATCGCTGATTGAGTAGGTACCTACTCTAGCCTAGAAGTAAACTATTTATTAATTGAAGGCTAAAGTTATATCTATCTATGCAGGCCTTGTATGGAGGCTGACGAAACTGTTGCGTATGTGCACTTTGAATGCACAGGCGTCACCCAGATTAGGACAGAAACCCTCGGGGCACCCAGATATTACACAGATGTTCTTAACCGACCAGGAGATGTAATGAACTTTTGGGGGAGATGGGCTGGTTGGAATAAACAACAACGGCCGCCATGGCCTATGCACACTGGTCCACCTGAAGAACTAAGTGTGGAAACTAAACCCTCAAACATAGAACATAGATAATATCTAGATAATAAAACACAGACATTGGCACGGAGTTCCAATAATACTTAGCGCACTCACAAATTCACAATAGACGTGTTACCAAAATATTTTGTTAGAAATTCCATCAAAGACTTAAAGGTGTCGCAATGCCGTTCGTTTGTCGACCGATGTCGGATTCATTGTTTTAAATATTGAGCTGTCATTTAGTCAAACAAGGTCTAAATTCTTAAAAACTCTTTGCATAACGTGTCAAAATTATGCTAAATGTATGCGGGTTTGCACAATACGTCATGCGCACGCGGCTGTCGCAGCGTTCTCTTTTCAAACAATGGAATTAACGCTCGCATAGTTTTTGTCACAGTGAAACGGAGCGAGAAATTTTCTTTGAAAAAAGTATGTATGTGTTCTCGTGTGTGTCTGTGGTTAATACTAATTAGTCGTTCGTGTTGGGTTAGATTTCTTCTGAGTTATTGCCTTTCCGCAATTTTTTACTGTCTCTGTTCTTTGTATGTGGGTTTCATCTTCTGGGCCAAATCTAAAAACGGTCGCCACATTATTATAAGTCGAAATATTTTTGGATTCTAAGTCAAAAAACTCGCGATTTAATATCGTGACGTTCATTTGTGGAAGTAATACTCAGATCGATTTCAAGCGATTTCTCCTGGTTTTTCATAGCTTCAATGATTCTATTGCTTTGAAACCATTTTAACGTAGGATCAAAAACACACAGGGAAGAGTGAAAACCTGTAGGAGAGGCCTTTCCCCAACAGTTGGACCATAAAGGTTACAATAAAAACCCAACAAATTCACCAACCATAACATTATAAAACCCCTAATTCATTTCCAAAACTAACGTTCCCATACACAAATATATCCACACAAACGGAAACGAAATTGTAATAAATCTCTCTTTCACCAGTTAACAACATTTAATTTGTATATTTATAGTCAGCAGCAGGGTATGTTACCCCGCTAACCATGGCTACTTCCTGGTCACTGGTTACTGATGAGCAACCGACCGTGGCACCAACTCAAGTGGAACCGAGAT
Source organism: Apamea epomidion (assembly GCA_947507525.1). Lineage (NCBI taxonomy): Eukaryota > Metazoa > Arthropoda > Insecta > Lepidoptera > Noctuidae > Apamea > Apamea epomidion. Next base: position 2,883,602 of record OX382234.1, read on the forward strand.
CTACTTGGAACTACTGTTGATTGTTTTAAGTTTCTAAACGATATTTTTTGTCGTAACTGTAACGTACTTTTACTATCGGATTTTCAAGGCTTTGTGCGCGACCGATTCGGAGGAGGTATCTTTTTTGGCAAGTCCCTCTAATACAGACGAGTCACCGTCTGTATTAGACGGGACTAAATAAAACCAAAATGGTTCTGTCAGGGTCATGCTTTCCATCAATCTATTGGTCAGCAGTGGCTTCTTCTTCTATACGTCAGTAGTGGCTTCTAGGAGTATGCGCGAGCTGTTGCTAGCTAAAGTGCGAGCTATAATGAGACATATAAGTATTTGCAAGTAAAATAGCACTTCATTAAGACTGATATACCTACTGCGGGGCTGTTTAAGTTACCCCTCGAAGAGCATTTGTTTAGTTTGATCCATATTTTTTTCGCAGATGTGTAAATGATGGTATTGTTGCGCGCCACAATTAACGCCTGATACATGGTGACATTAGTTACCACTAGCGCTATCTAGTTTCGAATAGCAGAACTAATAGTCCCTAACGCCATCTCTAATTGAATGGCTGAACTAATAGAGTCACTGGCGCCATCTATTATCGGGTAGAGATGTCGGTGCTGGAACTTACTAGAACTGTCGACATCTGGTCAGGTGGGGCCGGTATGTGTTCGAACATTCTAGATGTTTCTACAATAGAAGATTCTCGAATTATCTGCGACACTATATAAGGCCGGGACTAGCCGCGACCAATCAGACATGGTTCTGCGATAGAAGCGAATACATCGAAAGCGATCTTCAAGTGCGACTTAAGAGCGATTGTGTTTTATAATTAGTGTGTTTGAGTTGTTATTAGTGTTGTTTAAATAAAGTGTAACTTTTGGTAATTTTTATCGGCAGTTTTTATTGTCACGAACCCGAAGCTCGTAACAGTATTATATGGCTTGCTAATAGAGAAGTATGGGAGAAAAAGACATGTCGCGTCGACCTCAAATAAATTGGGATACAGGCAGGAGAATGATCTCATGGCGGCGATCGGCGGCGGCGATCTCTGGCGTCCGGCCCTGGTCCAGGCCATGGTACTGAGCGAGAGTGCATGGCAGGCCGTCACCTCCTTCTGCGAAGCAGTAATGCTCGCGAAGGAGGAGGCAATCTCTGCGCCCTCACGCCTCTAGCCGCCGCAGGAGACGCCCTGGACGGGAGTCAACAGCCGACTCCCGGCCACCGTAGGCGCGGTCTTGCGGGCGGCGAGCAATGGGCAGCGCCCGGTAAGAACCAGGGCCGAGTCGACGGCGCGTTGTGCTCCACGCGCGCCTCAAAGAGATGTCAGCACGAACTGACGGGGTCCTCTAGGGCCGATGCCTGCCAGGGCTGCGGGTTGTTCGAAAGAGATACCGTGGCCCCTGGCATAGGCAACTGAAGGAACAGGGGTGGGTTTTAGTCAGTAAAAGTCTGACACGCCCTTCCGGTCAGCCCAGAGCGGGAGAGGTCATTTGATGATTTGCCACCCAAAAAAAAAAGGCAGAAGAATGATAATGATTTCTTTTAGCAAATCCATCATCAGCATCAGATTTTATTATAATTACCAGTATGAAGTATCAAAGTTCCTAATAAAAATCCCAGATCCAAGAAAATTTGTAGAGCCGGAAGTCTGCAAAATATGTGAATAGATGTTTGTTTATCATTGAAGGTAATTACGCTGTCTCTGCTAATTTGTTGCTGTTTAGTCGACAAGTGAGCTAATTGAGCTAATGTGGAATGATTTTGAAGGTAGACCTTCGTTCAAAGACTATTAAAACTATTTTTCGTCGCTAATGACCAATACGTGATTGTTTTTTGCGGCGATATCTGATAATTTCGTCCCCTTGACGAAATTAACCTGGCAGTATTTATAGTCTAATCTTTACATCCGACTTTAAATTATAAATGCGAAAGTTTGTATGGATGGATGGATGTTTGTTACTCTTTCACGCAAAACTACTGAACGGATTAGGATGAAATTTGGCACACAGATCGTTTATAACCAGGATTAACACATAAGATACTTTATATCCCGATATTCCCAGGAGATCGAAACTTATGCGGGTGAAACCGCAGGGTGCAGCTAGTATTATTATAAATTAAAGTCTGTCTCTGTGACCGTGTTGTTCTTATAAACTACGCAACGGATTTTGATGCGGCTTTTACCATCATTTAGAGAATTTATTCCGGAATATGTGTGTTATATATATTAATATTAAACTTACATATATAATAAAGAAATCTCGGTGTTTTGTGAAGTCGTTAAAACCGTGCGAAACGGGCGGGTCACTAGTATTTTTATAAGACAATACAAAAATACAGTTTTAGGAAATTAATATTTGAATATCTGGATAGAGGAACTTGTAGATTTTTTAATGAATAAACTGTGAAAATTTTTATTTTCCACAAAAACAATGCTTACCTTCTTAATTAATGTTTTAATATTTCGCATTAATATGCAATTTATAAAACGAAAATGACAAGAATGTTAATAATATAGCAGAAACTATTGTGTTTTAAATCATGAATTAATTATATTATATTATATTATATTATTAAAAAAAAAAAAACAATATTATGATTTCTAATGAACGGCGAATACGTAAAATCGTGTTTACTGAATAAATTAAACAAATAAATATGTTATTTTATTATGCTTATAAAGATACAAAAGATACAAAAAACGCGCGATACCTACGTGAGATAATAAAATTTTATTATTCATTTTATTATCTATTAAAAAAAACACGAGTAATGAAAAAAATATCAAAAAGATTTTCCGATACCGGGAATCGAACCCGAGCCTCCTGGGTGAGAGCCAGGTATCCTAGCCACTAGACCATATCGGATGTTGTGAGTGAGGTTGAAATTAGAGTAAAGCTCCGAAATCAATGTTTCATTTTTGCAGAATCCGTTATCTTTTTTTTATTATTGCATTTTTTAGCATCTTGTTTTATCTTTTACCAAGTCGGAAAGAAGATTACTTTATCATATACTCGTATTATTCCGTTCGAAAAATACTTTCAAACACTGTCTCTTTAGGAGTCAGCAGAATACTAGCTAACTTTTACATCTCTTGAATGAGTTAGCAATTACAACATATTTTTAACTCCATCAGTTAATTTGACATGTTTGTTTATATTACGATGATTTATAGTTAGCTATGTGTTCCAGTTAATTTTGACTGTCCTGTATCGTTTCCTAGTGACTAGTGACCCAAATGAGTTGTCACTATTAACGGATTTAGACTGTTTGACCGTGTGCAGCGTGCGGAGCTAGGGCGACCATAATTCGATCGTAAATTGGGATATTTTCATCACACATTTCACATCGTGTGTCTTGTCATGGTGTTATCCTATTCTTCAAACGTAAGTATACCTACAATGTGGTATCGTAAAGCTTGCACCCTAATTGCGTAATACACAATTAATCTCAATCTGAATCATTTTGAAGGATATTGCTAATCCATTACTTCATATGTTCGAAAAAATTGTCAGCTGAGCAACATAAATAACGCAATGAATGTTGTTGATTTGTCAAAATGAAACCCATTGCTATTGAGAGTGTGTTGCGCAATTACTGTTTTCGCCGAAGGGTTAGGCAGAGGTGTACCTAGGTATATAGTACACGTGCCTATTAAAATCATCAGGGCACAAATTCAGATTCCGAGATTTCAATTTCAATTTCTCGGTAGCATACCGAGAAATTCCTGATGACAATAACAGGCTAGAAAGCCAGCCAGCTGCGGTCAGCTGTAAGTTAGCGGGATCGCCCCAAAGGGTTACCGCTGCCCTGGAACATAAAGTGATTTCCATAAGCAAAAAAAAAAAAAAAAAGTACTGCAAGTTCCTGTGTGATTGACTAAAATAACAACGACAAATCAGACCAGCTGACATAGGGGAAACGATTGCTGGCTTCCCAAAACCGGGGACCGTATACGGAGCAGGGCACATAATAACAAAGTAACTAGAATAGGTACTTAGTAAATTATAGTATTACTTATAAGGTAGTTAGTAAGTAATATATATAAAAGCTTTACGAGTTCACAGTAACGGGACGAGAAAGTTAATCCGCAATTTGTAATATTACTTCAATAAATAATTATTCCCAGAAGATGGTTCTACGTTTTTTACATTTTCTCCTTGTCACTTTGTTTGTCAGTGAAATGTGACGCAGGCCTACTGTTTTTTGCTATTAAGTTTTTAAACAATGTTTGTGTCGTATTTCTGCCATCTACTTTTCAAAGTATTCATAAGCGCCAAATAGGCTATAATCTTTCTCAAATTATGTCTATCGTAAAATTTGGCTTTGTTACACGTCACAGCCAAATTGCCATCACAACTAAACCTCCAAAATTCTTCGCGCAATATAAGACAAGTGTTTCAAATCTCAGAAAATGGAAGTCGTATACTGTCCCACTACTGCCACAACGTATGGTGACCACAACCATGATCTAAGAGTTATTATTCACCTGAACCAGTGCGTGGGATGTGCCACCAACCTAATGCCCTATTACATGTGCACTATTTTGGTTTTCGCGCATTTAATTTTATGCACAGAAGTCGTAATTTATTTCCATGTTCTTGGAATACTTGTGTATATGTGAAGAAGTATTTGAATGTCATTTGTCACACGTGTATGAATAACATCCTAATGTGTAATTGGGTGCATTGAAATAGCCTCCAAGAGTAGCGATTCCTGGCCAAATGCAAGTCTACTGTTAGTGTGTTACGCAATTACCCCACTGTGCAATCTGCACCCCAATTACCCCACTGTGCAATCTGCACCCCAATTACCGCACTGTGCAATCTGCACCCCAATTACCCCACTGTGCAATCTGCACCCCAATTGCGTAACACAGTTTCTATCACAGTGCGAAGGATTTTTCGAAAGATATTATTAATCTATTTTGATATAATTGAAAAATTATATCAAAATAGATTAATAATTTTTATATAATTTATAAAAATTATATAAAAATTATAAAAGAGATAGTAATTTAGTTTAAAGCATGCTATGCGGCATTGCTACGAATAAGAATACTTCGGAAATAATAGTAAGACATGATGTATGATTCTCTGTTTCATAATGTGAGCTGACCTTGCCATTGAATCTCAGATTTCAGGGTTTATGAAGGCAATTGGTCTTCATGGGATAAATGATATCCTTATTGTCATAAAGCGACCCTAGTCCTAAGTCAGAGAACAGTAATATCGGCAACCAAATTATGAGGTTTTTGAATATTGAATAATCCTATATTTTCCCATTCTTGAGTACATAAACATACATAATCAGCCCACAATATTCCCAGTGCTGGGACACAGGCCTCCTCTCTGTGAAAAGGAGCGGGCCGTAATCTACCACGCGGGCCCAGTGCGAGTTGGTTTCTTGATTTCTTGACTGCCTCGACTGAACTGACTGAAGACTGATTTGGAATTATGCCTGGCCAAAAATCTCTTTGATAGTTGGTGATGAGCATATAGTCGAGATGTAACTTGTAAGTAGGTACCTAATAGTGTAGGCACCACTAAGCGTGCTACTAACTAATAAATGACACTATTTGTACTACCTATCCCTTCAGGTAATACAAGTGTGATGATATGATAGGAACTGTATTCTTTTTAAAAGGCCACTGTTATTGTAAGCCCTTCATTCGTGTTTTTATCTCCGTTGTTATCTCCCGATATTATGACGAGACACGACGTCACCATTTTAAATTCCCATGTTGTTCTCAAGTGGGTCCATTACATGCAAATCATCGGCTCATCACGCGTTGACCTTATTGTCATCAATTCAGTGAATTGGTTCGCCCACGTGCCTAAACGGTGTACGTCGCAGAATATTGACCTCTCCTTTTACGTACCAACTGATGTGAGGAGATTTTGGAGACTTCCTGGATTGTTTTGGGTTTATTGGCTTCATTTATTTACAGAAGTTTAATTCGGTTATTAAATCAGCGTAACGGCGGCTATTCTGGGTGAGGGTGAGCTCTTCCTCTCTCCGAGTTACATAGCTGTGCCCGACAGAGTCCACAATAGAATAGAATTTTCTTTATTCAAGTTACAAAGACTCAACAAGATTGTTAGTAAAACTTACGACTATGTTAGTAACACAGACACTAAACAAAAACAAGGAAACAACGAACATGTTTTTTGTAAAACCTACTTAAAAGTTCATATCGTGGAAAACAATAAATATATAGAGTACTTTTTGTTCCATTTTTGATTGATCCTTGTCAAAGACCATTCAATTGTGATCATTGTAATTTTTGTCTGGAAATCTTGGCCTAAAGCCTAAAGTAGGCTATGTGAGATCATAGTAGGCGTTAAGCTATAATCGAAGAGTTTGCCTAGCAACAACAAGAAGGCTAGAGAAAATGGCAAAAACTAGGTTAAATAAAAAGCAAATGTTAATTATAATACGCACATACGCATATATTTTCAATATTTCCTCACGTACGGTCCATTTGAATTTCAAACCTGCGTTGTTGCAACTCAATCCAGAGTCAGCATTTCAGCAACACTGTCACTTTGTGTCAGGGTGTGCACTTACTGGTTCCAAACATTGAATTAATTTAAAAGTTTATACAGGGATGCACAGACATCGATGCACAACCATTTGCCTACCATGGAACCAGTACCTTCATGATTCTGAACCTCAAAAAAAAAAATGTACGTGTTCAGTAGATTTTGATTGCGAAGGTATTGCAGTTTTCTATGAAACGGCAAATATATTATCTGTAAGACGACGAAAAATTTATGCGAAAAATTTTTCGTCGGCTATAAACAAAACCCGAGTGCGACGGTTCAGGAGGCCTAAAAAGGCCACTTTGGCAGAATCATAATAGGATAACAATATGAATCATATTACAAATCGTAAAATGGTCACAAACTGACAATTCATAATATCATATGTGTGTAATTCATATCACAATAAAATAACATTTAAACTGTAGAAAAAAAAAATAAAAAACCAACTTGATTAAAAAAATTAAGATTGAAAAATTTACCAATAAAATTGCGGTTTTTATTTTTTTCATGCGGCAATGTTTACACCAAATATGAAATGAAATTTTACGATAATTAGAGGAATTGCTAATGATCTGCTGGGAATTCAGGAAATTAATAGCTTTTAGAGTTATTTCTTAAAGTGGACTTTTTAGGGAAATTAATAGCTTTTAGAGTTATTTCTTAAAGTGGAATTTTTAGGCCCCCAGTTTCGTTCACTGTTAAGAAAGAGCGCCTAAAGAAGTTTTTACTTCAAAAAACATCGGTGGAGCCAATGTAATACTCGTAGGGTAACCATAGGGTAGACAATTTTTTTGAACAGACCTAATATTATAAAGCAATGTATTAAAAACATCCTTCAAAGGGATTCAGCACCCTGATTGTGTAATTTACTATTAATCTCAATAGGTATGAATAATTTTGAAGAATATTGCTAATCCATTGCTTCTAATGTTCGAAAACTTTGTTTGCTCTACAGCGAAAATAACGCAATGAATGTTGTTTAACTGTCAAAATGAAAATCATTGCTACTGATACTTACTCAAGTAGGGTGCAGGTGCCACAATACATAGCAAGTAATTTTGCGTAGCGTTCATTTCAAATTAACCTTCTAACTCCAATGTATTCCGTGTAATTATAAAATATCACTAAATTGCATTCTGTGATGCCAGGGCAGGCAATGTAATCGAAGTGAGTGCCTTCGGATTCTGCTTGATATTCGGAAATATCAATCTTGGACCCATTTGTCGGAATTAAGACTTTAGCTTTGTGTGTTTACAGTTGAAAGTTGCTTGGAAAAAATAGCTGATGATATTTCGGATCGAACTCCTGCGATATTAGTTTATGTACGTATTGGTGAATCGAATGTCTAGTACAGATAATAAATGTTAAGTTTTATACTACTTACGATAATATTCAAATTATATGTAATACTTATCAAAATGCCAAAGTTAGTCATAGAGTTTTATTCGGATAAACCGTAAAAATATAATCTTCCTTGAAATATTATAATACCTTATTAACCTACCTTATTATTTTTTTTCTTAGTATCCTCCGGAGCGCACATAACAACTTACCAAAGTTTCATCACAATCAGTCGAGCCATTTTCGAGTTTTTCGAGACCAACGCACCAAAATTGATTTTGTAGATATTAATTAAATAAATGATTATAAATAGAGATCTATCTGCATACCAAAAATCATTCAAATATGAAATACTAGCTGCGCCCCGCGGTTTCACCCGCATAAGTTTCGATCCCGCGGGAATGTCGGGATAAAAAGTGTCCTATGTATTAATTCTGGTTATAAACTATTTGTGTGGCAAATTTCATCCAAATCCGTTCAGTAGCTTTTGCTTGAAAGAGTAACAAAACATCCATCCAGCCATCCAAACTTTCGCGTTTATAATATTATTAAGTAGAATCAGAATCAGAATCAGAATGCTTTATTTGTAAACATAGGTCAAATTACAATAATGATGTTACAGATAGGTAGATCCTCTATGTTTTGCCCAGAGGCGTACAAATATATTTAAGTAGGAAGAATTAGTATCAAATGAGTGAGCACCCTAACAAATATAATATACCTACTCAAGCCTACCAGCATATCAAATGATCGCTTACCGCTTCACTTATTATAAATCCGTATTTAGCTATTTATGTACTGCTGCGTAAATAATGTCAGCATATTTTATAAAAACATGGCGCTACAGTAATTATTACAAGAGGTTTACTGTTTCCGTGCTTGTCAGGGAAATTAAAATACTGACCTAACTATCTAATCTAATCTATACTAATAATACGGTTGAAGAGTTTTTTTTATTTTTTTAAACGTGGCCCCACACTAGGAATTACTCCTGTATCGTGGGTCGTTTACAAACATTTAAACTCACATACACAAACAGCCACACCCGGAACAACTACCTGTAGGCAATACAAATACTTGTTCCGTGCGGGAATCGAACCCGCGACACGCAGCGCAGCAGCCGATCGCTCAGCCACTGCGCCAACCGTGTCGTCGTGTTTGTTAGTTTGAACGCGCTAATCTCTGGAACTGCACGTCGTATTTGAAAAAATCTTTTTGAATTTGATATCCCAATTCTCGAGGATGGCTTTAGGCTATTTAACATCACGCTATGACCCTTAGGAGCATAGCAAAAAGAAAAAAGTCGGAATGCTCGCTAAGCGAAAACGAAGTAATGGCGCTGGCAGGCGATGCGATGTGACGGGATGGGTCGGGGGAGCAAGAAATTTCTCACGAACGAAGTCGCGGGCTGAAGCTAGTACTTAAATATACCAATATTAAAATTTTATTTATGTTTCAAATTGACGTTATTTCAAGTTAAACCAATATCAACTTTATACTAATAGTAATTAAGTTGATTTCAGAGTGAGTAACTCTATTGAAAAAGTCATAAAAATGTTTGAAGTTGTAGCGTAAACTGAAATTTATTGTGTAGGAATTAAAGTTATTATTCCATAAACTCATATATGTTTACATTTTTGCTGAATATGTCGTGATTCAAGTTTAGTAGGTTTATTATTTCTGTGATTTCATCGTTTTATTTCGACTATATTATTAACGTCAAGTTAACGGATCGTGTTCGAAACACAATACTGCGCTCCAAAACAAAGATAGCTGACGTGGCTCAAAAGGCTGCCCAACTTAAATGGGACTGGGCAGGGCAAGTCTGCCGCATGCCGGACAAACTGTGGGCCCAAATAGCACAGAATTGGTGCCCTGAGACAGTGAGGCGGGGTCCCGGCAGACCACGTAAGAGATGGAGGGACGAGCTGGATAGGTTCAGTCCAACCTGAAAGGAGGACGGGCGGGCTCGCGAAAGATGGAAGGAGTGGAGGGAGGCTTTTGCCCAGGACCGGGACAGCGAAGGCTCACATAAAAAAAATATATATATAGGTACAGGGTGGCAGGGACATCGACGCGCAAACTGTAACCATGGATTCAGCACATGAGTTTAGACCCCATAGCGTCGAAATTTTTCGTCGGTTATTAAAAAAATATATATTGCTGTTCCATACATTTTGACCGCGTAGGTATTGCACTTTTCTATGAAACAGAAGATTTTTTAACAACAACAAGAACAACATACAAGTTCTCATAAAGATGTTCGCAAAAGGTATCAAATATTTGATAGTTTCGAATTAACAACCGTGTTATTATAGTTTATTGAAATAATACAGTAGTTTAATCGTTAAAATGACTATTAACTTGGAGAATTGAATTGGGCCATATTTAATGGGCCCAATTAATTTAACAATATCGATTTTGAACTTTAACAAAGTCGAATAAGGTTGATAATAGTTTGCGGGCCCAATTAATTGTACAACATTGATTTTGCACTTTAAGTAAGTGTGATAAGGTTCATAATTGTTTGTGGTGTTATAATTTTTACGATTTAGAAAAAGCCACGTAAAAGCGTATAAGATTTTATGGAATTCTTTAATGTTTGTGTTACAAATGTTATACTCTCATTAGTAAAACAAATATTAATTAAGTTTCGTAAGTACATAAAATGTTGATTTTATCTAATAAATATTCATAAAATTCAAATGAAGGTTTTTTAATTAATAGAAAATAATCAAAAAAAAGCAAAAAGATATTGCATCGACCGGGAATCGAACCCGGGCCGCCCGCGTGGCAGGCGAGCATTCTACCACTGAACCATCGATGCTCATACCTTTCATTGTAAAATTTAGAATAACAATCTCTGGCACGTACCAAGACATCAGCTTGTGTGAAAAAAACATGAATTTTATCTAATAATACTTTTCGCAGCTAATAATAACTCGGTAATCTCAGTTGATTTGCGTTTGTACTGTTATACTTATGTATTACTGTGAACTTTACTGTTATCATGTAATATTTGCATGGAATGATGAAAGGCTTCTTTCTAGGAATAATTAAAGCGTCGGTCGTGTGTCGATTGTAATATTTATTGTACATAATATGTACGGTTTAAATAAAAAATATTTTATTAGGTACTTACAGACGCCGCAGCTACTACATCTGTCAAACTTTAATAGATTTTCAACTTTATCGCTAAAGCATAAGGTTCAAGGTTGATTGGGAAAATTTTACAGTTTCGGGTTGTTTGATGTGCTGGTGTTTGTACTTACTTACCTACTTATATTTTTTGTTTTATTTTTTATAAATTAATTGTATGTCCGTAGGTCATAGTGAGTCCGCATTACAGGGGGTTAATCAGCCATTTTTATAACCGCCATATACCAGCCCTTTTTGACCTCGCACAGGTCATTATTTATTTTAGTTTTGTAAATTCGAAAAAGTTTGTTAATCTTGTTAGTTATAAATTTTCCTTTTTTTACTGTTGGTAACCTTTTTCCTGTGCGTCTCCTAAATAAAATATTTTTCTATCTTCTTTTCTTTCTTTCTTAATAAAATCTCTCTAAAATGAGTTCTAATTAAGATTAACGAACCATTAAACAATCTAGATAACTACACTAAACACATATCTACTACCTATGTAAAGTGCAATCAACTTTTCTAAAGTCAATATTTTTTTTTCACGAACAACAGTCGTGATCCTTCGTAATTGGCTGTAACGAGCTCTCGTGACCGGCCGAGCATCGAACCTGGGCCCACTGGATGGCTGTCACGTCACTACTAACAGTTAAATTGTTTCAGATTATAGTATTTATGTGTTGTTTGTTTTGTATAGTGTTATTATGGCGGTTGTGACGTGATGGTGTGTTGTTTTGACGGGAATTTGTTTTAGAAGATCATACACATACAATGTGTCGTTTTGCATCCTCGTCAAATTCAAGGAGGTAACTATGCTACTGATTCTCGACACGAATCTAATAAAATAACTGGTTTTTTTTTTCTAATTTTCGGAAATCGGCAAGTGTGGGACACGCATTTTAAAATGCGGCCTGTGTGAGACCGCACTATAACTGCCCTTTTACACACATAAAAACGCGGCCGCTTATACGATACCATAACGCGATTCTGTTCCTTGAAAGTGGTGTATTCTGAAATATTGTCAAACTTAAATAACTAAAAAACAAGTATGTATTCATTATTTACCAGGGATCGTCATTTTATTTGATTATTTATGTCTTTCATAACAGCCTCCTGAAATTTGACGAGGATGCAAAACAACGGCTTGTATACATAATTAGCTTTTTAATGTTCCTACTGCTGGGACACAGGCCTCCTTTCTTCGAGAGGGAGTGGGCTGTAATCCACCACGCGGGCCCAGTGCGGGTTGGTAGATGTCACATGTCTTCGAATATTTGGTTCTAAGACATACCGGGTTCCTTAAGACATTTTCCTTCACCGTTTTGAGAGCAGCGGTGATGAAATAATTTACACAAAGTAAAGCGCCTGCCTGGGTACGAACCCGTTACCACTGGGCCACCACAGTTCTCTAGAAGATCAATAAAACAAATTTTTGTTGTTCAGTTGATGTCCTGTGGCCTGTTGGTTGTAAATAAGTGTGACTTTCAGAGGTAAGGTTTTGGGTTTAATTTGGAGCTCGAGCAAAGTGCCCCTGCATCGGTTAGTGTCCTTACACTCCAGCGTCAATACCTAGTCACCTAGTACCTACGGTGCTCAAGTACACGAGCGGCAAATTGTCGACGGAAGCCGCCGACGCGTCGACGGCTGCAGTTCCCTTTGTTGTTGACGTGCGCCACTCGTGTATGCACACTTAGGAAAACGATTGCAGTTACCTACATCCAAACGACTGCATAAGGTATTATTTTGTGGCGTCAAATATTATTTTTAACCGACGAAAAAAAAGGAGGAGGTTCTCAAGTCGACGCGTATTTTTTTTTTTTTTATGTATGACCACGCCTAACTTTTTACAGAGTAGTCTGATGTTGATAATTGTTTTTTTATTATAAAGTTGGTCCCATATAAATTTGCCAAAAAATTCCAACGCTAAGGGTGGGAAAATAGGGGTGATTTATTGTTCACTCACAGATTCGAATGCTAATTTAAGTTGTGTATATATACTCTACTCAGTGCCACATATTATACAGGCGACCTTTGGCAAAAAAATAGTAGATTAAGGCCACAAAAAATTATAAAATAAAAACTTTTTAACAAAAAAATTAAACCGCCGAAAAAACTGAAAAGCAAAAAATAATAAACCTTTTTTATTTAACCTTATTTAAGCTTTATTTTAGCCTTTGGTTTTTTTGGATAACATAAGCCGACTCTGTTAGCTTCAACCTTCAAATTACACCGTACCTTACTTTACTTACATGTGTGGGGCACATCCTCACCCATGTAAAAGTAAAGTTCCTAAAACGTAGGACATATAAATATACATATTTTGTTTCGTTTCTGACTATCTATAGATACTGCCTCGTAGAAAGGGTTTATAAAACACTTCACTTAACTTTTGACCTTCCTGAAAGCCTCCCTTTTTATGAGAACTTTCTTTTTATATTTACTTTTCCTTTTATGAAGAAGGTCAGCTTAGAAATGCGTTGGACTGTAAGCTGTTGAGCACCTATTTGACTTACGCAATAAGGTAAAGATAACCAACTTTGAGACAGGGGTCAAACGCGAACCTCTCCAATTAAGGAAAACATTATTTAGGTTAGGTACTCTATAATAAGTAGGTACCTGTAAGGCCTTTTTTTTTTTTTTTTTTTTTTCTGGGTGGGAAATCATCAAATGACTCCTCCCGCTCTGGGCGGAGCAGAAGGGAGTGTCAGACTTTTACTGACTAAAACCCACCCGTGTTCCTTCAGTTGCCTGTGCCAGGGGCCACGGTATCTCTTTCGAACAACCCGCAGCCCCGGCGGCATCGGCCCTAACGGACCCCGTCAGTTCGTGCTGACAGCTCTTTGAGGCGCGCGTGGAACACAACGCGCCGTCGACCCGGGCCTGGTCCTTACCGGGCGGCGAGCTGCCCATAGCTCGCCGCCCGCAAGCCCGCGCCTACGGTGGCCGGGAGTCGGCTGTTGACTCCCGTCCAGGGCGTCTCCTGCGGCGGCTAGGAGCGCGAGGGTGCAGCGATTGCCTCTCCCTCGCACGCTCCGCCTCCTCCTTCGCGAGCATAACTGCTTCGCAGAAGGAGGTGACGGCCTCCCATTCACTCTCGCTCCGGACCATGGCCTGTATGAGGGCCGGACGCGAGAGGTCGCCGCCGCCGATCGCCGCCAAGAGGACACGGCGGGGTCCCGCCCAAGCCGGGCAGACCTCCACCGTATGCTCCACCGTGTCCTCCGGGCGATCCCCACAGTGGTGACACCCTGGCGTTTCCTCCCGCTTTATCCTGAACAGGAACCTCCCGAAACAACCGTGTCCGGTGAGGACCTGCGTCAGGCGGAAGGTGAGGGCGCCGTGGCGCCTCTCTAGCCACTCCTCAAAGAGGGGACTTATCGCCGCAATTGTGGCGTGCCCATACCTGTAAGGCCTATGCCTCGAATCTTGCGGGCAGCGGGGCGGCGGCGGCAGCGGCGCGGGAGCGGCAGGATCTAATGCGAAAAATCAAATGGACCGGCCCTCGAAAACAGTGGCGCGGCTGCGGCGCGGGGGCGGGCAACGAGCGGTGCACTCCAGTCAAGCGGACCCCGCCCGCGCGTCTGCATTGCAGTCTTTTGCCCACAATAAACCGAGCGGTAGGAATAAATTTGAATCAAAAAGATGTTGTCGCCGTTGTTCAGACATTCCGTTCGCGAATAAAAAGAAATTCTCATGTTAGTTTTAAGTAAAAATTTGCATGCTAAGTACAATTCTGGCAAAACATGGAAGCTCTTTATTGTAATTATTGAAACACCATGTTTTTTTTGCAAATAAATACTTTATTATTATTAAAAACAAATATCTCGACGACATAACCACGAACACCACACTACGCCGCTATAGTGCCGCGCGATCTGCCCGCTGGTTTCGAGAACGGGTCTGCGTTGCCCGCTCCGCTCCCGCGCCGCCGCCGCCGCCGCCCCGCTGCCCGCAAGATTCGAGGCAGAGACCTAACAAGGGCACTTTCTGATTGCTGAGCGTGGTAACCTCCACCTTTCTCAGTAACAGACCGGAGTTTGGATGTTGCTGGTGTTATACCACGTGCCTCGGAAAGCACGTTAAGCCGTTGGTCCAGCGCCTGATCTCTTCACGGTTGTACCTGATTGCCGTCCCTTCGGACTGTAATCCTAATTAGTATAATGTGCGTCTGATTAAAATTATTCTATATGTATATATCCTGGAATTATTATACCTCTAATAAATAGATGTTGTATTGACTGTATTAAGTAGCAACAGGTAGGCAGGTGTTAAAGTTTAAACAATTTTAATTTATAGTGAAATATAATTACGTTGTTAATTTAAATGTTAATAATTAAATGTATTATTAATTATCAACTAATTGTCGATGAATAATCGTTTTTTAATAGCCATTATATTAATTTAAGATAGTGTATTCATAATCGAAGTTAATGTCATAACTGACAGTCGTTGCGATCGACAGACATCGCGCAACCGTTGTACGCACGGCTACACATCTAGCTATGCATAACCAGTATAAGCTGACTTCTAATTGTACGAAAACCCTATACTATACAAGGTCAGTCAAAACTGGAAATGCATAGCTTGATGTGTAGCCGTGTGTACAAGAAAAAGGTGAATTTTGTGGTTAAAGTGCTGTGGAGATATTACTGGATTTTATTTCTGCAACACTTCTGAAGCTATCCCGATAGGACTATGAGAGAGAAGGAATAGAGAGTGCACCAATATTTGCGCACTAACTTGTGCACTATAATATCTCCTACGTACCTGGCTAATCTCTTTGAGATTGGTCACCGTGGCCGAGAACGGTCGGAAGTATTATAATTATGTACCTCCTAATTTTTCTTGGATATCACTGGCATCGGTGGAGGAAAACACAGTGAGGAAACCTGGACTTATAATCAATACTTACTAGTCTGAAATCGCCAACCCTGAGCAAGCGTTACGTTTAATGCTTATGTCTTGTCTATGGAGGTGGCCCTTGCCCTACAGTGGGACAATAGGAAGGTATTTGGAATGATGTAGCTACTAAGTTTTACTAACTACTGATCGTGAAGTCTTGGGTTGGATCCCTCTTTGCTCTGATAATGATAATAAATCCCTCAGTCGGTGAAAGTGTGATGCGGTTTCAAATATTTATTTATTTAATTAAGGTTCACCAACAGTTGTTACAGATATGATACAGATAGATCCCTTTATTTATTTTATTCTCTTGACCAAATAGCGTCAAATTAGGTAGGAAGCATGTTATGTGCACGCGCCGCAAGTTGAGGTGGGCTGCATTAAACTTACAGACGATACGCCACTGGAATATTCTCAACTATAGGGCTGACCCTTTTTCTGAACGCTTCGGAATTTATTAACAACCGATCACTTATGTCTGAGGGTACACATACCCCACAGTAGAAGTTGGACTATGACCTGATTGTGGGAATCAGCTGAATGCGAGAAACGTAATGTTAGACCCAAAATTTTAGATCAATTGGTCGGTTTCATTCAATGTCCAGCACTGGACGTCTCTCGGCTGAAATTATGATGATGATGAGAAATCAATGTCCCCAGACGAATGTATGCTGTTAGAAAAATCATAATCAGCAGTTGATACTTCGATTACCTATTTTGAATTAACCTTTGATGTTTTGACAGACGATGCTGTTACAAACTTTTCGTGACTTGTTTTACACGAAGCAAATTCAAAAATGTCATAATATGTACTTGATAAATGATCATTATTTATTTAGCCAAAATACAGGCAATATTATTCTTGATTAATTTTGCAACCACAGACACAATTTTTTAAATAGTTACGAAATGGTTAATCACTTTTGTGCATTGGTCGCGCATCTTTGGCCTCCAATCTTATTAATTTTTATTATACTTAGGAGGGCTATGCTTGAAGTTTCCCTACGTGATCGAATCAGAAATGAAGAGATTCGTAGCAGAACCAAGGGAACCGACAAAGCCTGAAAAATTGCCAAACTTAAGTGGCAGTAGGCAGGGCACATTGCTCGCAGAACAGACGACTGAAGGGGCCGAAAGGTTCTGGAGTGGCGACCGCGTACCGGAAGACAAAGCGTTGGAAGGCCTGCCACAAGATGAGCCGATGACCTCGTGGAAGCTGCAGGAATCCGCTGTATGCTAGAAGCACAAAACCGGTCGAAATTGTGATTAGGAAACTTAGTGAGGAAAATGGTAAAAAACAAATAATACTGAGTAGAGAGAGTGCACCTGTGTCTGCGTCCACACTTGTGCACTACGAGTATATATCTCCCGCGCCGCAGGCTGGTCTCCGCTGAGATTGGGATTTGGATAATGGCTGAAATTCGGTCTGGAGAACTTTAGGGAAAATGGAAGTAACCAGTATCTATCCTAGAAAACTCTTTTCAAAGATTACTTAAGAATCTGCTAAAAATTATGTCAGCCATTGTTACGAAAATCAGGCTATCAATTCATGTGCGGAGAAACGCTTACCTTAATGTATTTATAACCCTGAGAATCTTAAAAGCCTGCAGATACGCGCCGTAGCAGCCCTGAGCCTTATTTAATCCCTCTCGTTCTGAGGGTTTCCACTTCGCGACCCAGTTTCCCTCGGAAAATATAGCCGTTATTTCAGCTTCCATTTTATATTTTTACTTCCTTAATAAAAATAGGTGGAGGTGCGCCAGGGAGTTTCGATTCCTGAATTTATAACGCATTTGAGTGAAGGTATGGTTGGGAGATTATTGAGAATAAAATAAATGGAAATAGCATGTGACAAAATATCTACGGTGTTTCTCCACTTAATTTCCTGTAACGTATAAAACATTGTACCTTGTGGCTCCTAATGAGCGAGCTTCTCGCGTTTGCGAACTACTCTATATGAAAATTGAAAAACTAACTTACAATTTTTTTTTTTGTGTTTGTGTTCTTTTTATGCGTCATGTGTACCGCAAATAAACGTATTTTCTTTCTTTCTCTCTTTTTATTTATCAAATAAAGAAACTTTAGTTTAGACTAAAATCCATTTGGTTAGTACACACAAGATTTAGAAACTAATCATCGCGAAACAAAAATCTGGTGTTCCCGACATTTTGACGAGTTATACAAACATAAATGTAGGGAACAGCTGACTTTTTTTTCGCGCTTTCAGGTTTGGTCCCATAGTAAAAGTTGTTCATAATGATGAGTACAATGACCCCTTAGAGTTATGGGATATCAAAAAAAAAAAAACACGTTGTATAGAATCTTTATTTTGATTGTAGGAAAAATTTGTATCTACCTAATTGTATTGATATGTAGATTTTATAAGTCAATTATTTATTACATTAGCTGCCCCGTTGGTCTCGTGGTCGCAAGCGCGACTGCTGAGCGTGCTGTCCTGTGTTCGATTCCCGGGTCGTGCAAAGTGCTATTGGGTTTTTCCACTAGGAATGTCTCAGTAACAGTCGAGTTTGCAAGTTGGTGGTGTGAAGTCCCCATGCTTCGGATAGCACGTAGTCCTACGCCTGATCTGTCCCCGGTCGTGCCGCATTGCCGTCCCATCGGACTATGAGAGTAAAGGAACAGCCGATCGATTCTGTAAAAATCTTACTGTGAAAAGTTAGGTGAAGTGAGCTTAGAGTGAGCTGTCAATAGTGTCAATCCCTAGCATTAGTTGGAATGACAGCTCACTCCACGCTCACTTCACCTAAGTTTTCACGGTGATATGGTTACAGAATCGCACTGCTGAGAGTGCACCTGAGTTTGCGCACATACCTATGCACTATAATATCGCTTGCGTACCTGACTACTCTCTATTGAGATTGGTCACCGTGACTGACATCGGTCGAGAGGGAATTTTTATTTCGTTTATTTATCCATTCACTTATGTATTTACAAAATATTTCTTGAAATATAATAAAAAAGTATAAAAAAGACAGGAACCTCCTCACAATGCGAACTGTATTATTATTGATTGATTGATTTATTGATTGCGTATTATTATTAATTACATGATATGCAAGTAGGTACCACCACTCATGAATTTTCATGAGTGTGTGATGCAATTGATTTTCCCATCGATTGATGATTCATCTTTCAAGAGGATATTTCTTTGTAATGATTGTCATTCATCATTATTGTTGTATTGTTATTCAATGTTTTTATCTCTTTGTTACAGGTACCTACAACAAAATACTGACATCTCCATGAGTAAGACTCGGAAGGAAACAAACGGACGTATCAACTCAAATCAGAGTCAGAGTTGTCTCTGTATCTTTAATGGTTATAGGTTGGTAAACAGACCGGGAGCTGACCAATTATTTTACCTTAGTAACCCTTTTTTTTTTTTTTTTTGTGGATGGGAAATCATCAAATGTCTCCTTCCGCTCTGGGTGGAGCAGAAGGGAGTGTCAGACTCTTACTGACTAAAACCCACCCGTGTTCCTTCCTTAGCCCTTTATGTACCAGGGCAGCGGTAACCCTTTCGGACGATCCCGCTACCCCGGCAGGTCCTTAGTAACCCTTGCCCTCAACATTCCTGAAGGGAACACCAAAGGAAAGGCCATTCTAAGGATCTCAATAATACGTTTATTATTCTTTTATTTATACATGTGGGACGCCTCCCAACTAGATGGACGGACGACCTAAAGAAGGTGGCTGGGACAGACTGGATGCCGAAGGCGGAGGACAGCGTGTTGTGGCGCAGCCTGGGGGAGGTCTATGTCCAGCAGTGGAATAGGCTGAGTTGATTGATTGGAAGGCGTGTTTTATTATTATTCTTTTAGCCTTGTGTAGTTTTTCAGATATGCCTTCAACCTATCAATGTAATTTTTTCACGTGCACGTTATTTTACTGATAATATAGGATGTCTTTGTCTTGCAAACTAGTACACAGAAGCTAGGTATCCTAAGCGGTTTTGCAGGTGTGAATAACTCTAAGCAAAATCTCAAACTCGGCTAATGCATCAGGTATTCTGGAGACATTCTGCGAGTTGCGGCTATAAACCTACATAGATTAGAAGCTAATACAATCGTAATAGCTTGAGTTGCCAACAACTTCATTAGGGCTCTATCATACTATAGTTGTTTCGTTTTAGCATGACAACAAAGGTCATTACCCCTTTCTTAATATCCCTTGATCATCATCATCTGCCTAGCGTTTTCCCAATTATGTTGGGGTCGGCTTCCAGTCTAACCGGATGCAGCTGAGTACCAGTATTTTACATGGAGCGACTGCCTATCTGACATCCATAACCCAGTTACTGGGTAATACGAAACCCCTTGGTAAGACTGGTTGACAGGATTTCGGGCTTCTGACGACCCGTAACGACTGTCAAAGATCCCAGAATGACAGCCGGGATCAACGGCTTAACGTGCTTTCTGTGGCACGGAGGGGTCTTGGTATGTATAGATTATCACTCATCCGCGGACCAACTGCGGTAAGCGTTGCTTAACCTGATCGATCGACTGCGGTTGTTATTACTTAGCCACAAGCGCCTAATATCTCTCCATAGGAACCCAAACAATAAACTATGTAAGTATGGTTTTTCGTTTTTAGAACATTTTGAATATCACAGTAGATATTGATTCAGGAGGAAAATATGTCCAAATACTTAAGCCGTTTAGTAGAAGGAAATATAAGCCATACAAATACGTTTTGGTAAATATTTTTTTATGGCAAAAGTATCAGCCATACCAAAAACTCTTGTTTGAGTAATGATGTACTTAACCTATAGCAAAAATGTATTTTTTATAAATAATTTAACCAAGCCTTTAATGTGAAGAAGGCTTTATAAAGTGACTGTGTTAAGGTACTAAAAGTAAGGGCCTTAACGGACTTTATTTCCGTTTTTTGAAATGCAGAATGTCAAAAAATTTAGGTTGTTCAATGACCGCTATTGTCATGTTACAACGTGTCAACTATACAGGCTGATTTTTGAAAGACCAGCCAAATTTAAGGATGTGGTACAGACCATCAAACTGAACAACTTTCTCCATGGGACAAATAGCGTAGTCGCGAAAATTTTATCAACTCTCCCATAGAAAACTTCAATACCTACTCGATCTAAATGTATGGGACGGCTGAATTTTTATTCGCGATTACGATGTTGGTCCCATGGAGAAAGTTGTTCAGTTTGATGGTCTGTACCACATCCTTAAATTTGGCTGGTCTTTAAAAATCAGTTTGTATTATGTTGTGTGGCCGTTTGCTACGATGATACAAGGAGTAGACAAATTCAAGAAAATACCTGAAAAACTAACAAAAAATTTAACAAAAAGGGATCGATTCGTTGTGAAACTTTTTCCACGTCTTAAGTTTTTTAAAAGAGTGGCTAACAGCGGTAAGTACGTCTTTTCTTTTGAAATTTTACTTAATATATCTTCTTCCTTCGGATATTCTTGTAAAGCGTTTACTGAAACCATTTATTTGTCATTTATGAGTAGATAGATCATGAACTAGTCTTTTCACAGTTATTTTACCTCTGATTTTGCATCACTGTCTAAATCACAGTGATCTTTATTGTCATTCTAAGGTTGCTGTTGGATTGCTGCCACTGGCAAGTTTGTCCAAATTATTGAGATCTTTATTCTCGCCACAATAAGGTTGCTGCTGTCAGAGATAAAATAACTGTCAACGGACTGTATTTTATTTAGTGACTGACAGGTTTCAGTTGAGGTTTATGCGTCGTGTACACTGCGTAAAGTTCACTCAAGTCCCAGAAGCCCTTTCACCAGTGTGAAACGACCCTAAATAACTCACAAACAATAACAACGCTCTATTTCCCCCATAAGTTGCAAGTCTACTGTTTTCATTCCCGTATCAACAAAGAAATGGCACGTTACTAATAAACTACAAAGTGACCGTAAAAGTCTCATGTAACAGCCAATAATGAAATATTTTATGTCATAACATACTTTGCCGAATAGGTGCTAAAAACTATCGAAGTAATGTGCAAATAGCTAGAAGCGTGATGTACAATTATTTTACGAAACTGTTTTTTTTTTATTTATTTTTTTATTAGCCCTGCTGGGCAAAGGCCTCCCCCAAATCCTTCCAGGAACTCTTTTCACGCGCCACATCGAACCAGCCCTCGCGATACGCGTCCAGATCGTCTCGCCATCTCTTTCTGGGCCGGCCTAGGCTTTTGCCCAGCGGTCATCATGCATACGGCTTATGTGACCCGCCCAATCCCATTCAAGCCTGGCAGCCTTCTTTCCTACATCCAAACCGTAAATCACTTTTAAAGTTTAAAGACACGCTAGTGATCAATCCATCACAACGACGACCAGTCTTACCAAAGGGTATCGTATTACCCATTAACTGGGTTGTGGAAGTCAGATAGGCAGTCGCTCCATTTAAAATACTGGTATTCAGCTGCATTCAGTTGGACTAGAAGCCGACCCCAACATATGTAGTTGGGAAAAGGCTAGGTAGATGTTTGTACAAAGGTTACAAAGTTATTAAATGCACCAAACCAGCCCATTACTATGGTATATTTCAATATTCTTATGTCGTAAATAGCGATGTTATGGTGAGTGCTGGTAAATGGCAACACCACATAGAGGATACTTCGCCAATCGTTACGACTTTTATGGCTAATACTATTCAAGAGGGAATTTAGACTCTAGTTCCAAAGAATAAAGTCCAAATTTAAATGTGTGGAGGGTGTTAAGAAAGAGTAACAGTTAGCTAGGATTGTAAAAATGTGAAGAAATAAATGTCTGTCTTACAATGTATGGTTATACTGGATTCTGAACGACTAATATACTTACCTTAAACGAAGATCTTGATATGCATCTCGGAGAGCATTAAAATAGCCTCTACGAGTACTTAAATGTTCGTCTACCTGACTGACTATAGGTGTTGTATAGCCAACTTGGCCACCAGCTTGCTGACTGACCAAAATGTTTGACTACGACATGAACACTGAACAGCTGTACTGGTTCGGATTGAAACTTACTACAGAAGATAATTATAATGTAGAAGTTCCATGTAATGGGAAGCAAGCCTAATGTCACTAACCATGCACCAATATACATATACAGGCTGGCAGGGACATCGATGCGCAAACTGTAATCATGGATTCAGCACATGCATGATACTAGACCCCACAGCATCGAAATTTTTCGTCGGTTATAAAAAAAAAATCTTCTGTTTCATAGAAAAGTGCAATACCTACGCGGTCAAAATGTATGGAACAGCAATATTTTTTTATTAATAACCGACGAAACATTTCGACGCTATGGGGTCTAAACTCATGTGCTGAATCCATGGTTACAGTTTGCGCGTCGATGTCCCTGCCACCCTGTATAATACTCAGTTACAGTTCACCACGAATGGTGGGAAACTAGTTAAAAAAGTGATGCGTGCCTGCACAAGGTTGGTGTGGTGTACTAACCAGCACTCTAATTGCGGACCACACTATCAAATCACAATCTGAATCATTTTGAAGGATATTGCAAATCCATTGCTTCATGAGATCCAGCAATAAAATAACGGAATGAATGTGGTTGAACTGTCATAATGACATTGCTACTGATAGTCTGTTACGCAATTACCCTGCAGGCTTTTTAATTTCCTGGCCACTTTCATTTCCTTGTAGAAAAAAACTTTACAATACTACCCACCTCAGGGATCGATCCTCTGGACCCCAAGCTCGGCTGTCGCACCTATAGTCAATAGACTACCGAGGTAGTCACCCCCTACGTAGATCTAATATCTATTTATAGTTCATTAAAACGGTACAGCACCAATTATTAACACACGAGACATTTATTACGTTGACTTATTATAATTTAATTTAAAACTAACATGGAACAGCATACTTTCTCTCGCAGAACACCAGACATATAGGTAGTCATAATTTTACTCCATTTATCCGCAAATACATCACTTTCAGGAATGGCAATCACACGGGCACTCAGCATCTTTAGAGTACGACAGACTGGGGATTTGGATCTAGCTACAGTTTTGACTGGGAGTTGCGCAAACAGATTGTGCCGGCAGGTCTGACGGTGTACGATGTATTTGTCGGGTACAAATAGTCGGTAGAAAATACCATGGAGCTTTGGGCGGTCGATACGTAAGGTCTTATATGGCAACCTAGTACATATTGGCTTGAAACATAATCATAATGGATAATATAGTGAGAGATTTCGAGCTCGTGCTGACCCAATTCCCACAGTTGACACATTGTATGAGAATATTGCAGATATCCGTGCTTTATGACATAATGTTATTATTAATTATTGTGAGAATCTGTTATATTGCCAATTGCATGTGGCTCGGTAAGAATTGGGACGTAACTTTTCCCATGAGTATTGATTGTATCGAACTGATGCACTTCCTTTGGTAACCACTAGTTGAAATTTATATGCATTTTCTGCTCTTCATCGTCATCATTTTCTGTTTCTCTCGTCTAAGTCACACTCAGTATTTTGCCTATCTTTCCTACTTCGTTTTAATCTATGCCTAACCTGCCTAGACAAGTTGCAATCGCTTTCAAAGCGTTTCGTATTTCTGCCACTACAACAGGATTGACATAAGATTTTTTTCATCGCTATCGCTGTTAGATTAGAATGTCACTTTGTCTAAACTGACAGGGGTGGCTACGGTTGCTATCAGTCGTCCTACGAGATTCTTCCTGATTCTATTTCAAGGGTTTCCAAAGTCTGAAAGGACAGTTTACTTTAAGACATTTCTGTCGCTATAATTTGCCTTGAAGTTACAGAGACAGCTTCAGACTTGCAACTTCAATCAAATTAGTTGCGTTTGAGAATTATTCGTCCGTTAGTCGCCTTTTACGATGCTGAGGTCTGAGACTGTACCTTTAC
The DNA here is from genome assembly GCA_947507525.1 of Apamea epomidion. Taxonomy (NCBI): domain Eukaryota; kingdom Metazoa; phylum Arthropoda; class Insecta; order Lepidoptera; family Noctuidae; genus Apamea; species Apamea epomidion. The sequence goes on from OX382234.1 coordinate 2,908,419, forward strand.
GTGTCGTAAAAGGAGACTGTGATTGAAACCCAGTGGTTACTAGCAGTCCCGCGATGCTGTTGAAATTACATTCTCGGATTAATATTCAAAGTTCTGAATTTCTAGTGCAGCTTTGCATGCACAATATTATGTATGCAGATTTGAGAGAGAGACTGCACTACAATGTTTAGGATGAAAGTGGATGTTTTTTTTTAACGGTTTTAAAATATCTTTGGAAATCGGTAACTTTGGGAGATGGGCAGGTGATGCGGTGGTACGGGGATGTGAGTATGAAGGCGCTATACGAGTTATTCTGGTTATGGAAATATGAATGTAGCTAGTTAGTATTACCGAACGTATCAACAATTTTATCTTACCGTTTCTGTACTTCCAAACTAGAATAGAATACTCGCTAATAAATACACCATAGTTATGGATTCAAGATTAAAAATTTTACATATGTATTGTCACACAATTGGAGCTAAAAGTGACCTTTAAAGACAAACTTTGGATTGATAAAAGGGAGAAGGAGAAACAATACCGCAGATAGTCAGTGATATGGAACTAGCATTAACAAAACACTGTTTTTTTAAGAAAACATATTCCATTTTCCAGCTAAAGTTGCTTGCTCTATCCGGCGGCACGAAAATTGTGTTATTGTGCTCGAACGTGCCCGGAATCCGGTTCTTTGATTGGTTATTTGTTGCGTGGCAGCGGTAATGTAATATACAGCCTGCCAATTCTGTTTTGCATGCCATTTTCTTTTTTCGGTCTCGAGGATTTTTAAGGGGAAAGATTTTGTTTGGTATTTTTTGGGATATACTCTTACTAGAACTGTGCTTGTGTCGTCAAAGGATATTAGGACTTGGAGCATCTAGAAATATAATAACAGTTTTGTAAAATCGTAGATAAATGCTTATTCTAGCGATCATAAATATTACCGCTAGTGCTATAGACCCCTGAAATATGTTTCAGGGGTCAATTGCGTAACACAGTATCAATCAGAATCTGAATCATTTTGATAGATATTTCTGATCCATTGCTCCATATGTTCGATAAAATGGTCTGCTCAACAAATGAATATTGTTGAACTGTTAAAATGAAAGCCATTCCTACTTTTAGTTTGTTACGCAATTACCCCGCAGGACTTGTACTCCTTGGCAGTTCAGTACTTAGAAATATTCAGGCAAGTCTCGTTCCTATTTCTTTTTACCGTATTGATGGCATAAAGTTAGCTAGGTCCTTAAAAAAACTAACAGCCACATCACTTTAGAATAGAACCCGACCACCAACACAGCAAGAAAAATACGAGACCCTAGATAACTAACCTAGTTCCTCAGAATGCTAACACTTCACATTCGCCTTAGCTTACGCAGCTTTTCTCAAAGGTTCGTTTGTTTTTTGCCTAGCTTCGCAGCTCCGTCACCAGTCTGGCAGTCTGACGTAGCGACAACGTCGTGGCATTCTTCTCACGGCCTGTTTTTTATCGGACCCATTCTATTCACCATTAGATTGCCTTGCGAAATATTTTATGGAGATAAAAAAGGACAAAGTGTGGAGTTTGATGTGAGGATGTACTCGGGGCTTAGATTATGAAGGACAGGATTATAGTTACTTTAATTTATCTAGTCATAGTTATTTTTTTTACTCGTAATATCTTTTTTTTTTAATTTAGCATACTGAACTACCTTATTACAAAACAATTCATACGGTATCTTAAGACCTAGAAAGCCAATTCTCGTAATTAAAAACGTTCAAAATCTAGTCGCAATCTCATCTCAGCGACAAACAATGTCAAAAATGTAGGGAAATTAGAGGTGTTTTTGACAGGTTGAGATTGAGATCAGACAGTGAACGTTCTTAAAATTACGAAAATTTCCCCTCGTGGTAAATCTCGACGGGAAATTCCATCGAGCCATTTTAAAATCTCGAACTTTATTCCGTTAGAGTTCACGTTCTAATTACAAAAAGAGACGTTATAAACCTCAGTCGAAGTTGTCAATTTTGTATTAAGAACTTTATCTTCGGAATAAAGTTTAAAATACAATAACTCGCTCGAAGATTTGGGCTTGGACTAAAGTTAGAACGAGTTTTGCAATGAGGTGTGTCAAACTTCTGTGTCTACTCTACGTATAGCGATTTATGAGCGGGCTGTAATTTAGAAATAGCAATATTTTCCATAAAAAGCAATTCAATTACCATTCCTTTTTTTTCCTGAGATGACAATAAAACTTTACGTAAGCGATTACAACCTGGCGACTCTAAGCAAAAAAATCGTTTACTGTGAGGAAACTTCCAATATATCAGCATAATGGGAGCCATTGTATTCATACAATGACATATACTTTAAAGTACAATTTGAGTTTAGGTCATCGTATCTTTTCAATTGATCAACTGTACAGGTTCTTAGAAAACTACTGAAAATAGGCCGCTCTGATATGCAACCTTATTTTGTTTAACACCTTCAAGCAGGTTATCATAATCATCTTATAATGTTCCCACTGCTGGGACACAGGCCTCCTGTCAGTGAGAGGGAGTGGCCGTAATCTACCACGCGGGCCCATTCCGGATTGATTTTTGGTTCTAGGACATGCCGGTTTCCTCACGATGTTTTTCGTTCACCAGGAATCAGTCGGTCAGGGATTAGCGTTGCACATTTTCAATATTATTTATGTAAGATCAATAATTATTAACTGGCGATAAATAGATTATTAACTGGTTTTAAATGCCTGTTAATCAGAGATTGCGCCGTTAATTTCACCTCAACACACAGTTAGAACCAGAACAGACTCTACCCAGTGATCGGTGACCTTTACTTAACATAAACAAAGTCAGGTCTTACAGAGCAAGACTACCACAAAGCCCGTTTGAAAATCAAAACAAAATTACGCATACCCTACAATCTGAAAACATAACGGAGAGTCCATAAAATTGCCTACTTTCATATAACTTTGAACTTGGATATGCGCACGCGCTGCCGCCGGCGCTTTGGGGTTGCTATTACGAAAATGTCAGGTGTTAGCTGTGTTGCCAGCACATGACCGTTTCCTGGAATGTCGGGGCCACTTTGAAGCTAAAGTTTTGTGAACAATTTTTCAATTTAACTCTGAGAAAGTCGCCGAAAAGAATTTTGTTGCGCTTTAAATATCTTTGAGAAATTCACACGTTCTTAAGTTCCGTATAATTGCCAAGTTTATTTTAATGGAGTCTGGATGATCAGAATGCAAAGAAATAAAATCATGGAATGTCAAAATTATTTCCTCAATAACGTTGCAAGTTTATATTAACTGCTTAATCACAATCAGCCAATTATTGGTTTGTAATTACACTAATTACTCATTCGGATCGCTTGAACGTACTTGTATTAATAGCACCGATGATATAAATATTTTATATCACGCACATGTAGGAGGTAGTACTTAACTTTATCATAACTTTCTTCGATATAATTACTTTACTGCAAACATGTGCGAAGTCATTTTGATAGAGCATAAACTTTTATTCCTTTTTCGTGAAGGACGTAGAATATGTCAACATCTTGATAAAGGTATACTGTATTTATTAGAAAATCTAACAATTACCATTTTGCTGTCCTAAAAATATTTTTGAACGCTAATATAATGAATGCGCCTCTTTTTGTGAACCTGTAATAATTCTTATTTTGGACCAACTTCGATGTACCGCTCGGCGGCCCCTACCACGGCACCGCTCGCTTCGCTCGCTCGGCTCACGCACTTTTGGCACAGTTCTAACCTAACCTAACCCAGTTGGTCGGGGTGACCCCGCCTAGTTACTGCGATCAATTCGGCTCACGCGTGGTTGGTCACAGTTCCAACCTGACCCTACCCATTTGGTCAGGGTATCTTAGCCAAGTCAAACATCTATGAGAAAAGGGTAGGAATTAAAAAAGAGGCTCAATTATTTGAGAAAATATGCATCATTAGAAGCCCAAAAAGATTTCAAAGGTTCATTAATTTTAAAAAGTGCGCATCACTAGAATATCAATAAGTATTTAGAGGATCAGTCAACTATTTCACATAGATTAATTGATAATTTCTCGATTGCGGTCGCTTGATTGGTTTTCCCTATACACTTTGAGGAGATATCTCCAAGAGTAATAGCTAAGTGATGCCTGAATATTCAGACCTATTAAGCTCTGATATCGGCTTTGAGAGCACTAAGACGCAAATACATGTACCTCTCGAGGGAATACTTGCTTATAGCGTATTAGCTTGGATAAGATGGAGATTATATAGGGGATTTAGATTCTGCTCCGTCCTTGTTATGCAATCTTTGGTGTACCGTCTTCCATATAGCATGTTAGTAGAGCTCTTCGTGAAGAAGTTTCACCAGAAAGTACCTATTATCTTATATACTACCATATCGAATATGGAACTGTCTAAATTTGAGATAACTTAGGTGCCACGTTAGGGTTTGTCGAGAAAACATCAAGTTTGACAGATTGATTCCAGTATTTTGTATGGCAGCGTTGCGCGTTAGCAGAAAACGAGAAAAGTGGAAGAAATAGACATATATCTCTTTGATACGAGAGAGAGTAATTCGCGCTTGTCATGTTAGCCCTGCCTGTTTGATTTGTTTGATTACCTTCCAATAACATAAAAAAAACCGTTATTAACATACCACAAAAATCGAGGAACAAAACTGTTATAACAACGCTCCAAAAATCCATTCAGCTGAACATAAAAACAGTCAAGCCAGACGTGATGTTGCAAAGCTTTTGGAGTAAATGCTCAAATATTTGAAGCGGTGTAAACAAATGCATGGGTGGACAATAAAGGTACCTTGCACATACCATAGCCTGTGTTTTGTTCAGTTGCCATGCACGTAAGTATTGGGTACTGTAGGTAGCGGTATTCCTAGAGGGAACGATTAGGAATGAGGCGAATATTGGAGAGTAATTCACATTTCGCTGTCTGGTACAATCATGCTTGTTCGTTTAGTATATGTGAGTATATGTTCGAAGACATATGACATCTACCAACCCGCACTGGGCTCGCGTGGTGGATTACGGCCCATTCCCTTTCACAGAGAGGAGGCCTGTGTCTCAGCAGTGGGAACATTTTAGGCTGATTATGTATGGTGTTTATACGAAAATTTAGTTTTTATCCTTCCAAAGTAACGCTGCTTGGCATTAAAAAAAGGTATGGTGTGCGTGGTACAGGTGGTACTTAGTACTTCTCTGGACGGGCTCCTTCAGAAAGAAAAGCGCTCTTCGTGAAGAGACTCTTGCGAAGGTCTACTATACACATTCTGCCATCAAGCTCCATAGACTAATTAGGAAAGACCGTCTCAATTAAAACTGCACGCCCCACCACATTTTTTTTATACAAACATTGGAAATGTGTATGCAACAAGCAGTGGAGCGGCGTGCAATTTTAAATTAGACGATCCCTACTCTAACACGTCAGTTCCGCAGAAATCAAAAGGAAAAGGCAGCTATGGTGATAAAACTTCCTTTTATTTTTTTATAAATGTATTTTACAAACTTTTCTAAATGTATTTTTGTTTTTTGGAAATGGCATCTCGCAGGTCAACCTAGGAAGTTGTCGGACTCTTAACTGGGTTTGCCTGTGAGTGCCTCAATAAACTTAGGCCTCCAGCCAGGGCTAAAAATTAAAAAACTTAGAAGCTAAGCGACTAAACGCTAAATCGTACCCTGTAGGGTACGGATCACGGCTTAGAGCGTCGTTGGGGGAGCACAGCAAGGGACAGGCTGGATCGGATTATTCGGTAGAACTTCCCCTGTCGAGCTCCTTCATATAAAGAGTTCTACACTGGCTAAATTCTACAGCTAACCATATCCAATCTTGTAGTTACGTAATTGCCACGAGAGCCAAAAAAAACGCCTGTCATTATTTGATATAGAAAGATAAACTTGAATACAATGTAAATTAAGTTCAGTTCAGGGACACCACATGCCATACACAAGGTCATGTCAGTCACGCAATATTGTTTTTTGTCAGTTCAATCTTTCTTTACTTCCAGTTTTTTTTTTTTATTAATTGTTTAATTTGTTTTCTCGCAGTCTACTCTAGCAATAGTAGGTAACTACAAAATCTTTGGATTTTTGGAATGTTTTTGGACATCAACCTATACTCTTATAATAGTCTGACAAACAGAGGTTCTCGTGGCTAAATGATAACAGCCGCACGGGTCCATCAAAGGTGAAGCTACGCGGTCGGTTCGTGTATGACCATCCATTATCGAAACCCCTCCGTTCCTCGGAAATCACGTTCGTAGATCTTTGACAGTCGATACGGGTAGTCTAGTCAGAAGCCGAAACGTCTGACCGCTAGCCTTACCAAGGGTATCGTGTTACCCAGTAACTGGGTTTAGGAGGTCACATAGACAGTCGCTCCATGTAAGATGCTGGTATTCAGCTGCATCCTGTTAGACTGAAGGCGTCCTTAACAGAGTTGGAGAAGGGCTAGGCAGATTAACTGGTCTGACAAAGCTGAAATATACAATATTGAACAACATTAATTTGCCAATAAGCCTCCCCGGATTATTGGCAATATACTAAAAGGTGAAATATTGCTTCGTTAGATGATCGTAGAGATGATACAACATTACAACGAGTAAGAGAGTCAACTATACCCTGTCCATTAGGTAAACCGTTTTTTGACACATGGAACTAGTGATTGTAGCAACACACAATAATTAATTGATTGATACACGTACGGTTTTATAATGTCTGTAAGAAGCCGTAAATAAGATGATTTAATAGGATAAGACAGTTTATATATTTATTTTATTACGCATTTTAAAGTTAACTTTTACATAATCTGGAATATGTGTACGTAGAGAGCTGTCAAAAAACGGTTAGCCTAATTGACAGTGTATAACGGGTCGACAAGCAGCTAATATTAATTTATAATATCGATTAGCCAATGATTACATAATAATTCTATCATCGTCATTGACTCATCAAAGTTTACAAATCTCTTCTATCGATTAATCTTGCAATCGGTATCGTAATGCGTTGCGATAATCGAATAGAATGAAAAAAACTTAATATTTTGATTTTTCTAGCTTCTTTAAATCAATGACTAGCAGCGTCCCGCGGTGTCACCCGCATAACTTTCGATCCCGTGGAAATATCGGGATAAAAACGACGAACGAAAATATTAATCCTGATTATAAACGGATTTGGATGGAATTTGGCACACAGATAGTGCCAAATTTCATCCAAATCCGTTCAGTAGTTTTTGCGTGAAAGAGTAACAAACATCCATCCATCCTCATAAACTTTCGCGTTTATAATATTATAGTAGGATTGTATGTTTATCATATTTATAAAAAAAAAAAAATATATATATTTTACTGAGAATACACAGTTATGGCAAGTCATGGGATCAACTGTAAGTTTTTTTGATTGATACAATGTCAACAAGAAGACTCACTCCACTTTCACGTTCCCGGCATTCATTCTTCCTAGATGGACGCTTGGAAACTTGTTACCGGGATCTTTGAGATCATTCGTTTTTCTTCTTGTTTATCAGCAGTGTTTGAACTTCAAAATTACATAAGACAGACCCTCGAAACGCCTCCCCTTCACCACGTCCTAGTGCTTTAGCTGGGAAGAAGAAGGCACAACAAACTCCCCAGGAGCACAGCTGTCTATTCAGTTTCTGTTAGAAAAACTTGATTCTATTCAATAGATAGTATGCAAAGTAATTAACATTACGAGAATTAAACTATTTAATTACACTTACGTATAGTTGTGATAGCCTAAAACATTCGTAAACATTAATGACCGGTTTAGGCCGCAATTGATCCTACCTAGGCCGTAAGAGATCACATTAAGCGTGATTTCATCTCCGGACGAACACAAAGATATCGGTGTCAACCGAACGAATCCACGAGAATCACGTAACCGCAAGAGAGGGGCTTATTACGTTCTAACCGATCCTGCGAACGGAAGTAGGTCACCTGTAGTGTTGCCATTAGATTATACCAATATCGGGAGTATTCGGTGGGACGGAAAATTAAAAGTTTCGACTTTTTTGTCGACTTTTTTTTACCTAATTTTGGTTGTGTTTTTTTTTTCGGTGTAGGATAATGCCCATTCCAAAGCGTAGTAGGTACCTATGGAGAAGAACGGGCAAGAAACTCTACGAATACTCTTTTAAATCAAATTAATATGGTTACGTCATTCTCTTTTTTTCCGTTTGCCTATATTGTCCCACTGCTGGGCAAAGGCCTCCCCCATATTCTGGTTACATCATTCATGTTAAAAATAATGCATGTGAGAACGATGAAGAACGTTAAAAGCGTCCGTAATAAAAAGATAAATAAAAGAAGAAAAAAAAACATGAAACATTAATGCCTATAGAATTTCAATTACAATTTACTAGCTAACACTAAAATATTATATATATTATATACCAGTATATAACAAAAATTTAAAGAAAAAGGCAGGAGCTCATTGGGCATCAAAATATTGCATGAAGAATTGTGAAACTTACAAAAGGTTCTTTCGTAAGTTGCCAACAAAAATGATTAAATTCCCGTTGTTATTTGCTGTCAGTCTGGCTATCGAATATAATAGTATCAATCCACTCCACTTACAATCTCATAGGGTTGCCCTACAAATATCCGACAAAATTACACAGATCAAACAAAATCACACATCTAAACGAATTTCATCCTCTCCAAAATGGGAAATGGCGTAAAAAATTGGGCCAGTCGGCAACCCTACTCATCATTTGACGAGTGCCCCTGGGACCATACTGATAGATCCAGTTCACGAGTACTTTGGAAGTGGGACACAGCGTTATCTTATATTTCCTTGTCCATGGAGACCTTTCGCTATCTCTGATTTATTTAGTTTAGAGAAAAAAGGATTGACTGTACGTGACGTTTAGATGTCAGCTGGAATTACTTCGATTTATGTTCTTTTTTTTGTGTTATGGCAATTTATTTTAGGGATGTTTCTGTAGAAAATATTGTAAAATATTTTTTTGAAGTGTTTCTACAATAATATTTCAAAGATATTGCGAAAATATCAAAGCATAATGTTCCATTAGTTACATTTATAGCTAGCTGCTGCGTTTCGAATAAATTACCCAGTTCAATTTACATAGTTACCAGTTCTTACAACAAATGCGTAATACAAAAGATATACCTATTATATTTGCCATAATTTCCTTCCTACATCTAGCAAACTAAAGGCAATGACACTATCCCATTCAGCCTAACAACTAGCAAGTTTAACCAGCTACCACGCAAAGCGGTTGACATCTAAAATTTATTAATACAAAGCCGGGATATACACCAGCTGCATATTGCAATGCAACGGGAGCCCTGAGCCAGCCAGTCGCCGTGCATCGCTTGCGCGGACAGCACGTGCGAACCCCGCGTTATCGAATAACAATATTATTTAGTAACATTCAAAAAATCGAATTCGCTCATCTCTAATCGATTCTATGTTCGAATTTCAAATTAGAGTATTGTGTTTCCGATTTTAGTGCTATTTTGTTAGTAAACATTAAATTAGGGACGCTTATTTTTAACGTTGATTATGTAGTTTCTACTTTCGTTTAGGTGAAAATAAACTAAAAATTGTTGGTAAAAAATGTGTGTGTAAGATTCGCGTAGTGCTGTGAACCGGAGTGTGAAGGGTGAAGTGTACTAGTGATGTGAATGAAGTTTGAATCTGACACCAATATGTTTGGAGTATTCATTAGAAGGTGGAAACCTAAAAGGTGGGTGGAATACTGTTTTAATTGGCATCATTTTAGTTTGTTTACATTCTGAATTTGATTTGAATATTAAATTGGGTAATGAAGTTTATAACACTTATTTTGAGTACTCAGTGTGGTTATTTTTCGTTTTCACTATAGATTTTTTGAAGGGATAGTAAGAAATAATTATAAATAAATAAACCTCATGGGGAAAATTACAAAGAGTATTTTATTGCTTTATGTATTTATGTTTTCATTAACATGAAGTTGGTTCATATTTACCTATCTGTATTTGTTTACCGGAATAAATATTAAATCATTCATATTATTATAACAATGGTTTTGTGCTATTGACATTTTATGAGAACATATTGTTTATTACTTTGCATTGTAAGTTGCTATGTTTTTTTCGTACTGTATACAGTATGAAATATTTGTACAGTTTATATGTAATGTAAGTTTAATATTACTTAAACAATATTATAACATTTATTTCACAACATATTTGGCAGAGTTCCATTAATTTACCTCTCAGGTCAACTCAAGCGTCATCAGGTATTCTGTATGTCAATATTAAAGAAAAAACTATAACCAAAGAGAAGTCAGCTAGACATCTGTCAAATAAAAAAAAAAGAATTTGAGAACCAGCTCTAATCTCTGTCATTTCGAATTTAGAACAAGAGTCATGTGAGTTAAGTCAGAGACGCTTCATATTGTTTTCTTTTTTAAGCAATATGTTAACGACGGTTTATTTTAACGCCTAGTAGGTATGTCTAGCATCTGTCAAGTCACTTGCTCGTCTACAAATAGACAGCGTCCATCGTCCATCATTTTCCGTGTCGTAAAAGGGGACAAAGGAATTGCTAGCGCACCTGAACTCCTGGCTCCTCAGTTATAGCGCAGCTCTATTAAAAAGTAAACCATGTAAGGTTTGATGAACTTTTCTTTGTGTGACAGTAAAAAACTAACTAGCAGTAACTATATAGTCATTACTAGTTATTTTTTTAGTTATGTATTACCAATACTAAATTCAGATTTTTTAATTGTCGGAATAAAATGACAGCTGCTTTCGACCTTTTTTTGTCAACATAACATTATTTAGTTTATCGGTATTAGCGGTCATTTTGGTTTAGCAAATAAAAAATCAGAGTTAAGTTTTGTGCTTCAGTAAGTACAGATAGTCTATTTTAGCAACAAACCATCAAACGTTTGCATACTTACTACCTTCTACATAATTTCTCAACTGTTCTACAGACCTACACAGTTGATAGTCAAAGCACAAAACAACATTATTATATATGCAAAAATTACTCCGCAGTCAAAAACTTCAGCAATGATAAAACACAAAGAACACTCATTACTACCCATAAATTAATTCATGGCTTCAAAAGAAACTCATAATGCTATGTAGAAAATATTTAAAAAATAATAGCGCGCACGCACTTGCGTTTCCCCGAGCTATTACGAAGTATTCCGAAGCTATTCGCACTTTTTACAGCACGAGTCGACAGCAGCATTATTGTGTTAATTTTACTCGCTTTGCTTTTTTTTTTATTATTAGAACCAGTTCCAAGTCGGCTGAAAGAAGTGTTTCCACTTGTGCGAGTTTAAAAAAAATAGGTTAGGTCGTTGTTTTTTTAATAAATGTGTAGTTAAAACTAGATCTGAGTATCCTGCTTGTCATCTGAGATTCTTTCTTTGACGCTTGGACATTGTTCTAGAATTCGGGTTCACACAGCTTTATTATTTTTATTTCAATCTGTTTTATTTTCAGACTTTGGTCGGGATTCTCAACTCTCGAAATAATGAAGCCAGCTTTCATTCTCTCTCAGTCAAAAGCTGAATGAGCAATAGCTTCGATAAAACATAGAATAAATAAAATTTAAATAATTTTAACAAGTGATTTTCCTATAACATTCCAATTTTCTGAAATAAAAATAAATTTCACGATTACTGGTAGCCGATACTTCAGGGGGGAAAATCCCGTAATTTTAAGAACGTTCTCAGTCTCTTTCTGTCAAAAATACCTTTAATTTCCCTACATTTTTGACAAGATTTTGACATTGATTGTCGCTGTGATGACATTGCGACTAGGTTTTGAACGTTTTTTCATTGCGAGACTTATCGATGAAGACCAATCTTCAGGTATCGATAATTCTAAAACAATCATTTGTTGTTGTTTATATATTTAATTGAAAAAACACTCTTTTCTCGGAATATTTCCTTTGTTTACAGCTTTCCATGAAACTGTTTCAAATAATCCACCTGATACACGATACACAATCTTGTACCTTTTTTTTTTTGGGCGGGACGTCATCAAATAACTTCTCCCGCTCTGGGCGAAGCGGGAGGGCTATCAGACTTTTACTGACTAGAACCCACCCGTGTTCCTTCAGTTGCTTGTGCCAAGGTGCCACGGTAACTCTTTCAAACCACCCGCGACCCTGGCAGGCATCGGCCCTAGCGGACCCCATCAGTTAACATAATCTTGTACCTTACGTCAAACTATTAACTAATCTCAGCTCACATAGCATTATAGTGTAAACCCTTATCACCATTGTTTATATTATTTATTACTAAACGAACTGTACCGTAGTTGAGCGTGTGAATTAATTTAATAAAGGATTTGCATGTTGTGTGTTCAAGCGTGTTAGTTTTGTCGCGTGACTCGGGAACTAAATGAATTAAGTCCTGAATGGAATTGTGTCACACTGTCGCACGTGAAATGCCAGTTGGAATGTCTCTCTCGTGTTTGTTTGTAGGATTAGAATTTTCGTGAGTGAAGGGATTTGAGTTTTAATGGGATATAATGTACTAGACACTACCCGCGCCTTTGTATTATTTCTTGTTTTAGCATAAAATATATCTTATGTCAATACTGTAGCTCCAAGAATTTTCGGAATCTGCACCCTAATAGGGTATTTGCCTGGGTAAAAAAATAATAATTATATTTAGTCCGTCAGTTAGATTATCGAAAAATAATGGACATGTATTTTTTCTTTTGTCAATCAAACAAAAAATGACAAAGATAAAGCGCGTCAAAATTTGGGAGCGGGGGTCGTGACGTCACATGCTTGCAAAAGTGTCGCAAGCAAGTGACGTCACGCGGAACTTTAACGGGAGATATCTTCATCATTTTTTATATAATTGACAAAAGAAAAAATACGGGTTCAATATTTTTTGATAATCTAACTGACGGACTAATTAGATTTTTTTAGGAAAATACCCTATTACGTAACCCACTTTCAATGACACTCTGGATCATTTTGAAGGATATTGCTAATCCATTGCTACATAGGTTTGAAAAATTTGTCAGCTCAACAACGTGAATAATGCAATGAATATTGTTGAACTGTCAAAATGAAAGCCAATGATTGTTGCCCTCTGGATTTCTTACCCCGGCTAGTTTGTCTATGCCATAAAATCTGGCCTTACCATATCCATAGCCTAAACTATTAAACAAAATTATAGAGATAGTAAATCACTTTTCAATACAAAATATACCATGTTTAACGTCAAAATATTTATTGCTTGTCATACTCACAAGGTGCTAGACACTACAAAATATCTAAGAGACATTCCTCCGTAAAAGGAGTTGTTAATTAAAGCTGAAAACAAATTGCCGTTCAAAATCTACATCATTTTATTATCATTCCGTTCTTTTCCATGTAAGGGTTAACAGATCCTGATGCGATTCATGTTAGCATATAAATTGCTGATGGAAATATATTATTGATGAAGAAACTTCTTGATTAGTAATTAGTCACTATTAGTGTCTTTATACAATGTATTCTGGAGATAAAAGCCTTATAGAACTTGAGTTTTATTGTGTGACCAGACTTCGAATATATACTGTGGTAAAATGTATGAGTTTGTGGTACCCACAAGTCATGGTGGACTGTTCTTAAGCGGGTTTAAAAAAATACAAGAACCTTTCACAACTCTAGCTAAGTAATCTATTTTGATAATGATGCACTCATCATCATCATCATTTCAGCCGAAAGAAATCCACTGTTGGATGCCTACCCAAGCACCGCCACTTCGATCGGTTCTGTGCTTCCCGCATCCAGCGAATTCCTGCGGCTCTCGTAAGGTCATCGGTCCACCTTATGGGAGACCTTCCAACGCCACGTCTTCCAGTACGCAATTCTTCGGGCTATGTCGGTTACCTTGCTTTGCCTGCTGCACTCAGCATCGGCAAAATAGATTACTTAGCTGCCATTTAGTGTTGAGACATAGATACAAATTGTGATTATGTTGGCAGTACCTACACATCATCATCAACACCAGCCTACAACAGTCCACTAGTGCACATAGGGCTCTCCAATTGCACACCATTCAGCTCGATTCTCAGCAACTATCAAGTACCCATACTGCCTGCATAATTACAACACCAATGTCAATGATAAATGATTTTATTTCTGTAAGGAGGTTGGTACAAACACTTACACGTCAATCAAAACTAGATGAGGCCGGCGTTTCCTATGTGACTACTCTGAGAAGAAAGGCTGAAACGAACTCAGAGGTCACAGTTTCTATTAAAGTCCAGTCATAATCTTGGTCAGATCATGTGAAGACCATGTAGATTGGTATCTGAAATGGTATTTTGAGAAAAGAACCCGACAGATTGAGTAGACCTGTCCAGTCCGTGCACGCATTTGTCAGTAACCTTGCAGCTCAACTCAGAACCTAAGTAACTCAACGACTCGACGAACAATATCAAAGAAATGACTTTGGGGAAGGCCGCATAAACTGCTCAAACTGCCAGACCATGATTAAAATTGAAACAATGACCCACATAGTCTCGACAAATTCAAAAAGCCGCAATTACAGCAGCCGTACAAGTGCGCATTACATTACCAAAACAAAACTCACTACCAGAAGTAAACAAATCTCTCCTCATCCAACACCTTGTAACAATATTAAATTTATTTAAAAACCTTACAGAGTGTCTACCACATTTGGCCATTACCCAAGCATTCCGATTCGTGGTAATTAATTCTTGACACATGCCCAAATGTTTGGCTCTGTCGCTCCGCTAGTCCGGTGGTATTGTTCGACAAATACATACCGAGAGTGTCTCTGTGACGACTCATTTCCGTATCCGTAATGTCTTAATAATAAGACTGTATTATTTCTTTGAGGTGAAGAGAGCTGGCGATTTTGTGTGGGTTTGATTCGGAGATATTTTGATTACTTAGTGTCTATTTATAAAGGATTTATTTAAGAACTATCTCTTGAGATTCTAACCTGGCAGAAGATCCTATGGTAACGGCTCCGACTTATGAGTTGTAGGTCGTGAGTTCGGACTCAGGCAGGCATTTTACTTTGCGTAAATTATTTTATCATCAATCTCAAAACAGTGACAGAAAACATCGTGAGGAAACTGGCATATCCTAGAGCCAAAAATTCGAAGGCATGTGACATCTACCAACCCGCACTGGGCCCGCGTGGTGGATTACGGCCCACCACTCCGTCTTGCAGAGAGCAGGCCTGTGTCCCAGCAGTGGGAACAGTATAGGCTTATTATGCTAGAAGATCCTACATATAATTTCACGTTGTAAAACTTCAAAGCTGTAGTTATTTAAAATTCAATTTCATTTCTGAAATGATTCTGTTCATGGTGTGTTGTGACAGTGATGGATTTATTGTTCAAGCCGGTTGTTAACATGAACACAGTCATGTAATAGAAGATTAAATTCAGTAAGCTCCAAGGGGCGCCCCATATTACATGGACCTTAAAAACATATCTGACGAAATGGGCCACTGCCTAACCCTTCGAGGATTACAAGCGGTATGTTATGTTATTTAGAATGTGTTCTCTTTTAAGAGCCTTAACCCCTAACCTGACAGGTGAAATAGACTTTCATATGCTGAGTGTTCTGTTAGGTATAACATCCTGTTCAACGCGTGATTAGAATCTTTTTGGACATTAACACAGTTCTGTGACTTAAACCAATCATTCAGATTACTTAGTCTATCACAATCACAGCCCTCGGACCCTAATTGCGTAACACAATTTCAATCACAATCTGAATCATTTTGAATGATATTGCTAATCCATTGCTTCATATGTTCGAAAAATTTGTCTGCTCAACACGTAAATAACGCGATGAATGTTGTTGAGCTGTCAAAATGACAGCCATTGCTATGGATTTAGTGTGTTACGCCAATTACCCCGCCTGGACTAAACTCTCTAGTAAGATTCTATATGTGTGTAAACCAAATTGATTAAGTAATATGTCTTCGTCCTTCTTTTTAGTCGGGTTTAAATGAGAAAAATTCCCAACACAGTGCCTTTGTCTATTTTACTCGCTTTCGTATTTTGCGGTTTATTATGCCAAACAGCTACTACAAGGAAATCAAGCTAGTAGATACTGTAACAAGAATTCTGCAGAGCATCGCAATTTGATAAATGTAAAAAGGAGAAAAATGTGGCTCCGTAATATCCGAGAGTGGACTGGCTCGGGGCTCCACTCTGGCAAGACAAAGAAAAATGTATACGAGAAATACTGCCCTCAGTGAATTGTGAATAAAAAAGATATGTAAGTACAGGAATTGTTTTAAGTTTTACTGGTTGTATAGGAGACTGGAAAGCGAAAGATCCGGGGTCTGGGTGTATTTTTTTGGTAGGAAATTGTACACAGATAGCCCCCTTGGCTATTAGGAGAGCCTACAGAAAAGTTGAACTATGCCAACTTTTGTTGAATTTTTGGGAGCTTTAGACTGGTATGGGAAGAGGGTAGCGTCCACAGAAAATATGTGTCTAATGAAGTCTGCAGTCTTGACTATTGTAATATAGAGGTATGAGGAACAGGGTGTAAAGTTCACTCATACTCTATAGAAAAGGGAGGATCCTCCGACCAGACGGGTGTTTTGTCTGGCGGGCAATTGCCCCACGATTGATGTTGGGAAATTGTATCTATGCTAATTGCGCGGTAAACTCTGCTTGCGAGATGCAGGATTTGCGTGACGTCAGTATGACGCGTTGTTCACATGTGGCGTTGTAGATACCGCTACATCACTCCCCTCCGGAGACCGGAGGTCGATAGTGGATTGAGTCTTGTATCTTGCGATGCTTGCCAGGCCAGCTGAGGTTCCAGTGAGTCGGAACCGGTTGCCGCATAGTTCACGGTGAGTCGGAACTGTCTGCGGAGTTGTCCCCAGTGAGTCGGGGTGGCGCTGCGTTATATTCCAGTGCGTCGGATGTACAGCGCCGGGTTGAGGCTGGCTGCTGCGTCGACCAGGAGAGGGTGCTCTGCTTGTTGACCGGCCGAAAGTGCAGTGTGCTGTGCCGAGGTTGCTGATGAGGCTGAGGGTGATGACCAGGTATGCGCGGACGCTGCATGCTGGTGGTCAGGATACCCGTTGAAGCCGTGGATGCTGGCTGGCTGGGTGACTCGCCGCTGAAGCTTGCGGGAGTGATGATGATGACGTCACGCTGAAGTGTTTGCACGAAGGCTGCGCTGACGTTCATGTCCGGGGTCACCAGTATAGAGGTATGAGGAACAGGGTGTAAAGTTCACTCATACTCTATAGAAAAGGGAGGATCCTCCGACCAGACGGGTGTTGTGTCTGGCGGGCAGCTGCCCAACGATTGATGTTGGGAAATTGTATCTATGCTAATTGCGCGGTAAACTCTGCTTGCGAGATGCAGGATTTGCGTGACGTCAGTATGACGCGTTGTTCACATGTGGCGTTGTAGATACCGCTACAGTAATATTTCTAATATACAAATTCAGCATAATATAACGGAAATATAATAAGACGAATGCAATTAACTAGAATAACGTCGCAGAATTACGAGTTTCGGAAACAATGAATACGACGCTGCAATGTTAAGTCTATCCCAACTTTGTATTAAAAGCTATGAACAGTGCTTTGTTATAAGTTTAAAGTCACACGAATTTTGCCGATGAAACATCTAACTTGTGTCGTATATCGTAAGGTACTGTGTAATTATTTATTATGATTACTTTCTGTATTTCATTATGTACATTAGGAAGCGGAAAATACTGGTCTGAAAATTACGACCGCACATAATTATGCCAGACAACAGATTTATCTAAGACCGCACAATAATAATAATAATAAACAATTTATTACGATTTGTTTGTAAGTCTTGTTATAACATGCGTTTACGAGACGGGCACGTACCTATTTTAGAAGGATGGTTAATTTATTAAACTGTCAGATTTCGTATTAAGCAATTTACTGCTACATAAATCTAGCTTCGAATCGAGATTCATGCACAGGCATCGTTCCGGAAAATAGTCACGTACTTAATTACTACATATTATATTTGCTCCATGTAAAATACTGGTATTCAGCTGCATCCGGTTAGACTGGAAGCTGACCCCAACATATTTGGGAAAAGGATAGGCAGATGATGATGATGATGAATTAATTACAATAATTACAACAATTATTTTTATCTCTATTATATTTCACCAAAAGATTTTTATGAAGTTTATGTAAAGGCAGGGAAAATAATTGTTAAGCAAATGGATACCCTATGTCAATTTGCCGTGTTTGAGCTATTTCATACAGTTGCCAAAGAAAGAAAAAAACAAGAAGAAAAAAAATAAATAAAAAATAATGAATGAATGAATGCTATGTTGGTCAATTCTGACCCTAACCACAGACTAAAAATAACAGTATTCCAAAGCAGGACAAACGAAAATAAAGATCAAACCGCGCCGGCTGTCACCTGTCAAAATTTCATACACAGTAACTATCTCTAATGATTCGATGGCTAATAAAATATGTTATTATTAATAACTATTAATAGATTCATTACTGTACCAATACCGTATCCGATGAGCGTTTAGAAAGTAATTATAGTTTATTACAAAGCGGGCCGTAGGCGGTCTGATTTTTACGACATTCTCGATTGTGGCAATGTCGAATCGATATGGCATGCTAGAACAATGTTGGGCTGTTTGTGTATTTTCTATTTTTAGAAATGTAGGTATTGATCATTTTTAGATTCTGGCCGATAACATTATATTATCCTTGATTAAATTCATATATTCATATTCATATATTTGATAAATTATATGTTTATGTTGTTTATGTTTTTGTGTTTATGTTTGTTTTTTTGTGTTTTAATTATATGTTTTATTATTTTTATTTTTTTATAATTTTTTGATAAAATCGTGTCTGGAGGACCTTATTGTTTCTCCCCCATTCAATCAACTAAGCCTATCGCAGTACACTGCTGGACATAGGCCTCTACCATGCTGTGCCACAACATCCTGTCCTCCACTTCGCATCCAGACGACGGACGACCTCAAAAAGGTGGCTGGGACCGATCACTGCCACTTATTTGAGTTAATTTGTCATCTCCTCCATTAACTATTTGAAATATCCCATAATAAGGTCTTGAAATTGGGATTACTGCTCGCTCCATATTTGGGTAAAATCTTGATAACATTACTAATGTTAAAAAATCCTTAAAAAGAGTATTTTGTATACATCAGCTGATTAACACCTTATCTGTAGCTATTTTATCAACTATCTTTTCTCAATCTTTATCAGTCATTAACTTGAAAACGTTATTTATAGCAATTTTATAGCTCGGAAGACACCGTGAGAAACTTTCCAAAGAATGTAGGTATACGACGTACTCAAAAGAAAATTTTACTCTAGTCTTGCAAACTCTTACGAGCTCTCTAGCATATTCAAAAAGTGCCATCAAAATTTTAGTATCCTAATACTAGTCGCCAAGAATTAAAGTACTAAAACT
Organism: Apamea epomidion; assembly: GCA_947507525.1. NCBI lineage: Eukaryota > Metazoa > Arthropoda > Insecta > Lepidoptera > Noctuidae > Apamea > Apamea epomidion. Next base: position 2,927,853 of record OX382234.1, read on the forward strand.
TTACAAGCTTATTGGATAAAGAGATGGGGCATGCGCCATGGCCCCCGGGCCCCTATGATCGTGTTACCTCCTTGTGTGGCCCATCATAATATCAGCAGTAATAATGTAAGACCACCAAGTATCACTGACTCATTCGTATGTGATATTATACTTAAAAATTATGGGGAAAGATGGGACATTATACAGGAAAAATGATAGGTAATTAAAATTAATCGGCGGGGTAATTGCGTAACACACTAACAGCAGCAATGGCTTTAATTTTGACAGTTCAACAACATTCATTGCGTTATTGAACAGACAATTTTTTCGAACATATGAAGCAATGGGTGAGCAATATCCTTCAAAATGATTGAAATTGTGATTGAAAGTGTGCGCAATAAGGGTGCAGGTAATTACTTATTTATTATAGAATAGAATAGTTCTTAACTACATTAATGCAAACAGTTTTAGCTATAATAATAAATACTAATTAATATACATTATTAACACATTCAATTAAATCAATATAAGTTTACCGCGTCAACATAAAATTCAGTATATAATTTGAAATAGGCAACACAATACTTACATAATGTCAAGTTTAATAAAATGGAACTATAAATTCGTCAAGTTCAGGGTCAATACAGTTAAATTGAAAATATAAATGATTTAGTACCAGTCAGGAATACAGAGATGTCATAATTATCAATTTAAATTGTCATCGCGGTCAGAAATTCGTCAATTGAGTAATAATATTGATTAATTAATAGATCTGTCAATTTCTTTATGAAAAGTGGAAATGTGTTGTTTGTTCGATCATTGATCTACCCACTAAATAAAAACCTTAAATTCACTAGGCACCGCGCAGCCTAAACCACTGGGTCTAGAACCATGACTTTTTGGTACAAGAGTTCCTTTTTTTTCGAAAGAATTGACTGACTGATGAATGTGTGGACGTGAATTTGGTATTTAGTGTTCACCTCACCCCTTGCACTTGTGACGTCATGATCCCTTAGCACATTCATTAGGTAAAGATATTATTCAACTTAGATAGGAGCGTCTTCATGTCCTAGCTATAAATTTCCAGTGTTAGCTGACCTCGCACTATATAATCATATCATAATCACCCTATAATGTTCCCACTGCGGGTACACAGGCCTGCTCTCTGTGAGAGGCAGTGGGCCGTAATCCACCACGCGGGCCCACTACCTACGGATTGGTAGATGTCACATGTCTTCGAATTTTTGGTTCTAGGACATGCCGGTTTCCTCACGATGTTTTCCTTCACCGTTTTGAGAGCAGTGGTGATGAAATTATTTACACAAAGTAAAGCCCCTGACTGGGTTGGAACCCACGACCTCCAACTTGTAACTTTTCTTAAAGTGAGAAGTTAGCTTATACTGGAAATGTATACCTGAATATGTCGTCGTGTCATTCAGAGTACATCAACAATTTTTGTTTCAATTGCTTTATTTAGTAATACAATTTATGTCCCACTTAATTCCTTTTCGGTTCTTTGTAAGCTGGCTCGCTTTACAACCAATCGATTTAATTTAAAGAATTTAATCCACAATTTCTGAACATTAACAAAACACCGCCTTGTAAAATACGTTTCTGCACTTTTGAACAAATCACGATGCGATGTAAAAGCATTTTAACTGTTTTGTTCTTTTTAGTATTTAATCCAGTCGAATTGAAGGGTCATTCATTTCGGTCCGATGTCGACGATGCGGTCGGGCCGCGGCACGTTATGTCGATCGAATATCGATAAAATTTATTAAGTATCGATACAGAGAGATTGCGGACCGCTAAATCGTCTATTGTCCGAGCTCTATTATTAAGAGTTGTTATTATTGTTTATTTCTATTGATGTCGATAAAATGTCGTGCAAAAAGTTTGTTATCTGAAATCGGAAATGGTAGAAAGTTTTTAATAGTACTTACATGCGTGAATTAATAGGTAGCAGTCGGGATTTTTTGTAACGGGTAAGCCAATATAAAATACAAAAAAAAAAGAATAAATTAATGACTTATTATAAGACTGTTATTATATTATTAAAACGCTTAACTTTGAAAAGTTCTAACTAACGCCGCCGCCATCCTATTACGATGTTTTATTTCAATTTTATGATGTAGTAAATACCTACCTACTTGCGGTTAGACTGAAAGCTGACCCCAACATGCTTGGCAGATGATGATGATGTAGTAAATACCCGTAGTGTGACTATGTAGGTACTTTACTGTTTAGTAATAGTAGACTTAAGAAAAGTGGTTGTTCCGAAGGGAAGCCGGTACGAATGGAGTTGTTTGTAGTCATCGCATCTGATAGGTAGGTACGTGTATGATCCCTGAGGCGATACAAGATACGCCTAACTTGATGCCGTATTTGATCATGGTATGCTTAATACTGCACTATCTCGTTACGAATTCTGGACTCTAGGCTCATAATACGCTGAACTAAAATATCATTGCGCCTAGCTTGTTTGATATAGTATTTTGTTTCGGTAATCAAGAAACCACCTTGATGGTAACGGTAAGATTATATTTAAAATATAATCTACTGAAGTATTTAAAATTATGATGACTGACATCTCCACTCAGTCTATCGCAGTCCACTGGTGGCCTTGGTCTCCCAGGCTACGCCACAACACCCTGTCCTTAGCCTTCCGCATCTAGTCTGTCCTAGCCACTTTTTTGAGTTCGTCGGTCCATCGGGCTGGGAGGCATCCCATACTACTAACACCTACGATAAATTAATCCTAATAAACCTACCAAATCAGAAATGAAATTATCCGGAAAACAAGCGCAGTTACTAACATAGCTTGCAGAGTCAGTAAACTGAAGTGGCAGTGGGCTGGCTATGTTTGTCGAAGGACCGGTGGCCGGTGGAGCAGACGAGTCCTGGAGTGAGACCTCGTATCCAGCAAGCGTAGTGTGGGACGCCCCCAGCTAGATGGACAGACGACCTCAAAAAGGTGGCTGTGACAGACTGCACGCGGAAGGCGGAGGACAGGGTGTTGTGGCGCAGCCTGGGAGAGGCGTTTGTCCAGCAGTGGACTGAAATAGGCTGAGTTGTTTGAAACCTACTTAAAAATACATCGATTTAGGCTGAATGCCCTGACAGAATAGTGATGAATAACCTCACCAAATAATAGTATGACCCACATACTCCTTTCAGTATAATTGTCGGCACTACAAAAGCCTACTTTTTAACTGATACGTTAGTACTATTAGTTATTCTGTGCTGATACTAATAAATCTTCTACGAGCCGCCACTGACTATTGTGCAGTTTTTTTATGTGAAACATTAGTAAAGTATACAAAAAACCTATTGTGGCTATCATCTTTAATTGTATTCATTCATCTGGTGTCGAATGGCTCGAGAATGGGGTCGCCATGTTGGCAACAATTTCAGGACAACTTTTTTGTTGTGAGATTTTCTGTAATTATTTTTTATTTAATTAAGACTTACTTGAATCTTCCTATATTTCACTGTTATTGTTATTGAAATTGTGTGGCTATTAATGAGTCTATTGTTACTTGATGATGTATACATAATAATAATTATAATGTGGGCTACTATTTTTTATATTTTTAAATATTTTTTTATCGTTTTGTTTATAAAAATATTTAAAAATGTAATTTGTAAGTATTTAAGTGAAATAAAGGACATAATAATAGCTGTTCCGTTTGTTTAAATAACATAACATGACATAACACGACTGCTACCCCCCGAAGGGTTAAACAGAGGTACACCCTCACTTCCCTAGTTAAGTTTAAAGTCCCATGTAATAGGGGGCCAGCCTATTGTCATCAACCGAGCAGAAATCCTGACTCCGGGTTGCTACTGAGAAATTCCTGATGGAAAATTCAATAACACTTTGCCTGACCTGGGGATCGAACCTAGGACCTCATGCTCAGCAGTAGTGCTCGAGATAACTAGATCAATGAGGTAGTAAAACATAATTAAAATTTTGCTGTCAAGTTCAGTATAAAAATGATATCAGCTTAATTTCTAACTGACGTAGATTATCATGTCATAATCGTATTGTTTTAGTAGATAACGAATTAATCGTTATGCTCATCATTACGGAGCACTGACCTTAAGGCGGTAATTAGTGCGGAATACGTAACAGATAATAATAATAATAATAATACGTACCTAACTGCCATAGCCAGTGATTGAGTTACTGATATGGGCCAATGACATCTAATCACTGGCCCATACTGTTCTTAGCATTTTAAGCAAACTTGAAAAAGAAGAATGTTTTTTACTCGGCCGTATGTTTTGTATGGGTTATGTAAGGATCGTAGCAGGTGGAGTTCTATAGTTTTTGCCTATCCCCCAAGGGAAGAAGGCATGTGTTTAAGGATGTATTTTGTTGTTATTTTTTTCCTAATTTGTTTATTAATTGTAGTTTAATTTAACTGTAGATTTTTCAGATAAACATACTTTTAAACTCTTTTCATTTAGTATTTAATGTTTTGGGTGGTAATCTGTGTGACAGGTTTTTCGTAGTGCAGATACCAGTCTCCCACTAAGGATTTATCAGATGTAGTGTCTTCATATTTTTAAGGCGCCTTTGTGGAAGAGAAATAACTTGAATATAGAACTCGAGCCTTAACACTGGGACAGTCTCTTATTCCTAACTATTTGGTCACCCTACTCGAATCTGGGGCGACCTATGAATGTCTTATTGATACAAATGATACAGTATTGCTTGTTAACAAAAAAGAATTGACCATTTGGTCTTGGATTTATTTTAGTTTGAGTATACGGTTCCGTATGACTGTTCATTATTGTTAGTGCTGGTAGACGTTGTAGTTTTTCTGCTTTTTTGTTTCAACCAGCACTTGTTTCTTTATGGCCTTGTTTTAATTTTTTTTTAAATCTTTAGATTCAATGGACAATAAGACGTGCCTTAGGTACTATCGCCAAAATCTATATCTGACCACCGTAAGGACTATTCCTGCTTGCAGCGCATTGTTAGTCGACCTAAAAAGGATCCTCTTTTGTTTTACTTACGGACGCAGCTGTGGTCATCATGTGCACGGGATTTTGTTTTCAAAATGGTTAGACAAAGGTTTTAGCGATACTATCTATATCTTGGTGTTTTTCTATTGGTCCTGATGTTATAGACATATGACTGCAGTGTTGGTCTAGTGGTCGGAAGCGCTACTGCTGAGCATAAGGTCCTAGGTTCGATTGTTGGGTCGAACAATGTGTTATTGGGTTTTTTCATTTTGAATTATAAAAAAAATATAAAAAAATAGTAGCCCGGAGTCTGGATCTGCGCCCGGTTGATGACAACACACTCGCCCCCTTTTCTATGGAACTTAAATGGCGAATTGTGGGTGTATTATAGGTACATCTCTGCCTAAATCTTCGGGCAAAACAGGCGTGATGTTATTGTTGCGCGCCACAATTAATACCTGGTACATGGTGACATTAGTTACCACTAGCGCCATCTAGTATCAAGTAGCAGAACTAATTTACCACTAGCGCTATCTAGTATCGAGTAACAGAACTAAGAGATCCTTCTAGAAATTTAGAAACTAGAACTGTCGGGGCTGGTATACACTCAAACATTCTAGATGTTTCTACAATAGAAAGAAAGAATGAAAGAAAAGAAAGAAAAAGTATTTATTGCGACTCGTACAGGATCATAAACTAAACTAAACACAGTTAAAAATAAAACAAATTATATAAAAAAAAAAAAAAGGTTCTGGAACTATCTGCGGCACTATATAAGTCCGGGACTAACCGCGAGCAATCAGCGATATATGCGAATACATCGAAAGCGATCTTCAAGTGCGACTTAAGTGCGATTGTGTTTTATAATTAGTGTGTTTATGTTGTTATTAGTGTTGTTTAATTCAAGTGTAACTTTTGGTCATTTATATCGGCAGTTTTTACTGTCACGAACCTGAAGCTCGTAATATTATATTACCTAGTTTTTATAGTCGTAAGTTATTTAAATAGAGAGAACTTTAAGTAGAGAAATAGATGTCCATGGAGTTTCTTGCCCGTTCTTCTCCATAGGTACCTACTAAGATTTGGAATGGGCAACTAGCTTCATCTTTTTGACTGACCCTTGACAATTCAAAAGTGCCTGTAATTGGTTTAGTTGAAATAAATAGTTTGAGTTTGAATACTTTTTGGTTTGAAACTTATTTTCAAAACCAAAGGTCTGCGAGTGCAATTGAATACGTATTCACGCCGGTGAATTATCTCCTTTTTCTTCATCTTCACACCTCTATTCTAGATACCTTACAGCTCAAGTTTTGAATGGCACCCAAGCCCTTATTAATGTTATGCAAAGGAAAACTTACAGTGTAAGCGGCTTATCGCCTAATGGAGCGAAATGGGTCGGTAATTGACGCCTGCTAAAGAGGTCGATCCTTCTATAAGTCAGCTTACCAAGTCAGCAGTGTCTTTGAGACTAATGTGTGTACCTGAGTCTACAAGGTGTTATTTAGCATAATCAGCATATAATGTTCCCACTGCTGGGACACAGGTTTCCTTGCGGTGAGAGGGAGTGGGCCGTTATTCGCCCCGCGTTCCCTGTGTGGATTGGCGAATGTCACATGTCTTCGAATTTCACAACACGACAACGTTTTTGGTTTTTGCATGATCTTTGGAACTTACCTTTGTTTTCTTCAAAAGTAACGAGTCCTTTTGTATACGGTACGGTTTCCTTACAGTACAGAGTATAAAAAACGTGTCTCATATAACACTGACGACCGTGCTTACACACGGCGAATAAACCGTTGACCTTCACGGCAAGAAAAACGTGTGTGTAAAGGGCCTAAGAAAACAATTGGAAATCTTTATTAATGTCGCAAGTTTTCAATTTCAGAGAGATTACAGAGCTGCTTCCTTGGCTAGACACTACAATTTGACGAAATCCTGAGCGGAAACATCGTCCATTATTAGTGAGATTACCTAACATAAAACTAGAAAACCAACCGAGATACATAAATTATAATTTCACTACGGAACTCTACCGACAACCTGTACTTAAAGAAATCGACTTATCTGAAGCATGAGTCATACAAAACCAGTATACAGAGCTCTCGCTTTCAATACGAACCCTATAGAATGGAGTACCAATACAAAATGGTTTTTTATCTGCGCGTCGTGCGAAAAATCGCTTGCTAATAACTCGTCGAAAATAAGTGTTACGAGTAACTGTTATTTGTACAATTCGCTATACCGTCCTACAGTGTTTAGATGGTAATTATACTGTCAGATAGGATTTTTGTGGTATCACAATTAAATCTTGGAGTGGTGCTGATTGTGAATGGGGGGACCTACTTCTTTCGTACACATAACTTAACATCATAACTATATTCCCCGAAGGGTTAGGCAGAGGTGCAGCTATAGTACCCCCATATTTTTCCAGTTATATTTAAGTCCCCAGTAACGGTGCGAGGTTATTGCCATCTGGACATCTGGAACTTGACAAAATGATGGTGATGATGATTCGAGAGTTGCGAACTGTTACGGAATCGCAAAGGGTGTTTCATCATCACCATCATTTCGAAAGACGTCCACAGCCAGACATAGGCCTCCCCCCAAGCACCGCCACTTCGACCGGTTCTGTGCCTGTCGCATCCAGCGGATTCCTCCGGTCTTCACAACGTCATCGGTCAAAGGGTGTTTTTTTTACAAATATCTAAACTTCCGCACTAACACTTTACAACAGTATCTAAATATAAGGTTGGGACTTGAACTAATAATGTATATACGTGAATAGTTCAAGTCCCAACCTGGCTATTTTATAAAAACAGATTTGTAGGCATTATCAGTGTCGAAGTAAAAACTGCGTTCTCACTTCCGAGTTCCATTAAACAAAGTAAGTGTGTCAATGAGTTTTTTCCTAGCAACGTTACGGATTTCAACTTGCACCAATTCATTTCCTGAATATGCCTGCCTTTTAAGTAAGGTGGAAGATATTTTAATATAATCTAACTAGCCTATGCGGTTCCACAGCTGGGCAAAGGCTTCCCTCTCCTTTTCCAACAAATAATAATTTATCGAATATAACGTTTACACTTTAGCCAAAAGTACTACACCTGCTGCATACACTACCGACCTGCTTAGACATGGAACTACAACTTAAAATAGGACATGAAATACTTCGAGAAGGGAATCAATTTTTGGAGGGATACGGCGGAATACGATCCAGAAACCTGCTAGTGAGATTTACAAAAACACTGGCACTAAAACGCTGACAGTAGCAAGGCCTACGACGAAGACATTGAAAACAGTCACATTTAACACAGCAGAGCAAGGACATAGAAAAGAGCCAAGAAACCAGTTGAAATCCCGCCAAAAGATTCTTAGGTGAACCTGGACCTGAAGCACCTGGCCGCGACGTCGTTAAAAGATGCCCATCCATAGACAAATATTACCCATCTCTCCACTAGTCCAATGATTACTCTAGCATGCATATCTGGTAGGCTCTTAAATCCTATCCTTTCTACGGGCACGTCTTCCCTACAAAAACCGCGCCCCCCGGTCTACTTCTTGATATGCAATGGTGGCTGTAGCACCATGAACATGAGGCTATAGGAGCTAGTGCGAATCTTGGGGTTCATTCGATTAATCGAGTCTGGTCAAACCACGCTGGGATCGGTGCAATTCATTCATTCATTCATACACTTTAGCCAAAAGTAATAAGATTTTCCATACATAGTGCTTTTTTGTCTTTGGGAAATCCTCATGGATACCCTCCGTCTGTGTAGAACTATGAGTTATGTCTAACTCCTACCGACTAAACCCCACTGTTCCTAGTACCATGAGTCGGGGGCCCGGTACCTAAAAATAAACTGAAACTAACATTTTATTACAGGTGCAAGTAATGATGGTTCGGAATTACAATGTAAGGTAGCGACCCGCCTGATCTAGGTTAATTCAAACCTATGTTTAAGGCCATCATATTACAGTTACTTTAAATTGGAACAGTAAAATTTTAAGTTAAAACTGATATACAAATAATCTATTAACAACAAATGCATTGCTTCTAAATACGTCAGACGAAAAACTAGAACAGACACTTGTATTTACATTTCATTCACCATTGTTTATGGCTCGGCTGCAAGCGTACGCTAATTCACTAACAATTACACTCACATAACGTTTATTCACCTAAAACACAACATTATAATAAACTACGCAATGAAATATCGTACGCCACATCTTGGAAACCCGCCAACCAAAACTTCAATGCACTTGCGCTCCAATTTATGATGACCTTTACTACTTTTCACTTTTCCACCGAATTCTACCAATTTTCGCTTAGAGAGAAGGATGAGGGAGATCAAGAACAGCTGGTCCTTAATTGCTCTATATCCGAATGCTATATTTTCTGTTGGCGAATTCATTTATGTTGCAACTTTGTAACTACTGGAGAGTCTATAAATCAAGCGAGTTATTGACGATGCTTTCAGTTGTGCCATGGTACCTTGGTAACGAGGCATATTGACGAAATATTTGGAAAGATAGGCTTTAAATATTTTATATTCGAAATAGTGGAATGGATTTTATTTGTTTTCAGCAAGGTTCAATGTCTAATGGCTTGTAATAGCAATGAGAGTGTTAAATGCTGGAATAAAAATGTGTGTAAAAGTCAAATGCTTTGACAGAATTTGACCCTGGCCATGAGTGAAGAATTTGACCCTGGCCATGAGTGAAGAATTTGACCCTGGCCATGAGTGAAGAATTTCAGGATTTATGTCGTCTGGTTTTAAGACATGCTGAAAGACATCCAGATACGCGACTAGAATCAATTTTATTTTAATTTTACTTTTGACGTTCAAAAGTGCCTTTTATGTGCCTATTTGAAATAAATGATTTGACTTTGACTTTGACTTTGATACTAATATTATAAAGAGGTACAATTTTTGAGTTCGTATGTAGGGGGTAATATTTGGAACTCCTGATCCGATTCCGAAAATTCTTTCACTAATGGGAAGTATATTATATTTTAAGTCAAAACAAGAATCTTTACGTGGACGAAGCCGCGGATAAAAGCTCATTGGAAATAAAGGCAACAATCTCCATGCCGTACTTTTTAAAGCCATAAAAATCGACAACAACTTCGCTACACAATGTCATAAAAAAGAGAAATCCATCGTAACCATAAGTCATAACGATGTTACTATTACTATTGTTTATTATAGTACTAGAGACCCGCCCATACTTCGCATGATTTTTGCGATTTGACGAAACATCGAGTTTTGTTTATTATATTTAAGTTTAATATCTCTTAACTAATGTATGTATGTGTATATAACCTATTTATGTATTTGTGTACCTAGTTTTAAGAGTTTTTTTTATCATTGTCCCTTTCAATTAAAGCACCTGCCATCTAATCTCTTCACCACCCTTGGTTGACTGGTAGAGAATGCCTAAGGCATTAAGTCCGCCTTTGTACCTTTTTGTGCGAAAAGTTTAAATAAATAAATAAATAAATAATAAAGGTTCACGCTAGGACCCTTAGGAGCCCAGAAAAGTCAGTAGCAACGCTAAGCAACAATGAATTAATAGCGCGGACCAGCAATGTGATGCTACGGGGTGGGTCGGGAGAACAAGAAACTTCACCCAAACGAACTCGCTGGCAGAAGCTAGTTAATGTATCATACACATACATCTTCCGGAATTAATTCTCTAAGTGATGATGAAAATCATATCAAAATCGGTTGCATAGTTTAGAAGAACAACGCGGTCACACAGAGAAACACGAAATGCGACTTTTAACTTTATGATATGTATTTTACGATTTACGATTTTTATGATTACGATACAAAGGTCTTTTATAACAAATGTTTTTATAGTTTCTGAATAAAATTGTTTACATCTTAATCAAAAACGGACTTAAATAAATGATAGAAAGCCGATATGGTATGATATGACGTAATGTTTGTAAACGAATAGTCGTGTCTATCGTGTGACCTTTACAAAAAAATATAGGCTTTATGGTTGTAACTGTGCCGGATTTATTACCGTCCCTGCCATTATCTACTTCATCTTTATATGCTCTAAGCGGTGTTATATGGGTTTCCATTTAGAAGCAAAAGAATATAATTTGTCGTCATTATTGTCAGCTTCTTTTTCAACTTCAAACTCACCATTATAGCCCTAGTCAGCGGGTAATTGCGTAACACACTAACAGTGGTAATAGCTTTCATTTCGACACTTCAAACAACAGTCATTGCGTTATTTATGTTAGTTAGTTTTCAATATATCTGGATGATATTCTTTTTCTTTTCAGCATTGAGCTTTGCTACTGGTGTCAAGGTTTCTACATTTGATTCTTGAACTACTAGAATAAAGGCAAAAAATTGATAGTTTATAATGCCCAAGCAATACGGCTGGGTTCCCCGAAGCGTTATACAGAGGTGTGTCTATCGTATTACTCGTAGTTGTTTAAAAAATACAAATTATTAACTTTACCGTCTCTATACATTTTTGAAGTTGCATTGTTTGTTAAGTCTAACCCCCAACTCTTTCCACGACAATCTGACACTTTTCCGCGCAACAGACGTGACAATAGCCAACTTTGCTTGCACTCGGCAAAAACTGCCTTTTTTTGTATGGCCCCGAAAATATACAACAAAATACCACAGTCATTCAAAGCTATGATAACAAATCAATTTAAAAATAAGATTCGAAATCTATTAACAGACAAGTGTTATTATTTTATTATAATATAAATGACTTTTTGACAGATACCTTTTGACATGCTTGAAATTTTATATTATTATTTTTATATTATTATTTCTATAGTATTAATATTCGCATAAAAATTTAATAATGAATGTTTGTGAACCAGTCTTTAGTCTTTGGTTCATTGAATTAATTATATTTTTGTTATATAAAAACATTTTGTACGCCTGGTCGGGCAAAACATGTAAGTACCTAAGGACTTTCAACCTATATTTAAGATCTTGCATGCTTGATTTGTATGTAAACCCAAGTTTAACAAAGAAAGTATCATTATCGCGAACCACATTTCTCTTGTGTTTCGGAGGCGAGCCTACTACCGTAATATTGCCATCAAGTGGGCACAAAACCAGATCCAGAAAGAAACCGTTCTTTGTTTCAGACTCGTCTTTACTTCGTTGATGGCAAAAGGCTCGTTCCCTATTACATCCACCAACCCGCACTGGGCCCGCTTGGTGGATTATGGCCCACTCCCTCTCACAGAGAAGAGGCCTGTGTCCCAGCAGTGGGCACATTATAGGCTGATTATGTCCTGTTAGATTTAACTGAAACATAACTGGCAAAATGTTGGTGTATATAATATAGGTCACACCTCTGCCCCTTTGGGAAGTCTTCACTTGAAAGTAAACACGAAGAAACTCTCATCAACATTTACTCACATCTTTTTATCAGTCAAACAACCCGTTAGCAGGACAACTCGATTGGTTATCGATCGAAACTCGTTACCTAACGAACAGGGCAATGTTAACACAATCTAGCCTAGATATTCAACTATTTGCATACAGAACTCATTAACTATCGCCATACGACCTAATCGTACATTCACTTTTGGTACTTATTACGTAAGTCTCGATCAATTTATATCGATTCTCAATCGATTGTGTGAGCGAATGATCGATTATTTTTATGATGTTAATGATATATTTCGTTTTGGTATTTAGATAGTAAGAGTGGTTATCGTCATCAATATATTTTTGGTCTCACGACGACATATCAAGCTATATATTCCAGTTTTAGCTGACCTCACATTGTATAGGCTTTCCGTGCAAAGGGAAGTCAGCTTATACTGGACATGTTTTGATATGTTGTCGTGCGTACTGTAAAGGTTGTCTGCAAAAGTCAACCTTATACATATTTTGCAGACTGGCAGTAATCCACTCTAGTTGCATTTGAACATTCGATCGAACTTAGCTTTCAAATTATTACGAATAGGTTTTTTGTTTCGAAAAAAAAAAATGATAAAAGAGGCGCGTTGATGGAATACGTTCGCATGGAATAAACGTAATAATTATAACATTGTATCATTTACTATCCTAGATAGTAATAGTACCAACGTATATTGGAATTCAGAAGATAAGGAACAACAAACTCAATGTCATATTTAACAAAATTAAAATTCCATTGCAACCAAAGCTTATTATTACAAATAGTCACTCAAAAATCAACTTAGAATACATTTTTCTAAAGTAGATAACTGATTAAGTGACCATGTAATATAAATTATCTGAGATTATAAATTGAAGTAATTGTTAACAAAACTGTTTCAATTTTTCGAACAGAAGGCCAATTCTCGTAATTTAAAACGGTCAAAATCTAGTCGCAGTCTCAGCTTGGCGACAAACAAATAAAAAAACTTGTCAAAATGTAAAATTAGAGGGAAATTAGAGGTATTTTTGACAGATTGAGACTGAGATCAGACTGTGAACGTTCTTAAAATTACGAGAATTGCCCCTCTGATCTTTTGGCTTACTTTACAAGGTCGACGGAACGAAGAAACAATCACTTATTTCATAAATATTTAAATATAAACAGATTCGGATCGTGGCTGGAATTGTGCCCGCTAAATGACACGGTCTCTTAATAAATATTGTGATGTCAAATTTCTTAATTTATAGAAATAATTTCGATCGCATTCGATTCGCATAAGTTTCGATCCCGTGGAAATATCGGGATAAAAATGTATTAATCCTGGTTACAAACGGATTTGGATGAAATTTGGCACAGAGATAGTGCCAAATTTTATCCAAATCCGTTGAGTGGTTTTTGCGTGGAAGAGTAACAAACATCCATCCATCCATCCATACAAATTTTCACGTTTATAATATTAGTAGGATTTATCAAAACAGACAGAACTAATTCTTATACAGAGTAAGACAAAGTTAACAACATCACGCCTGTCTTTCCGCGGAGGGTTTGGCAGAGGTGTAACTATCCATAGTACACCCACATTTCGTCAGTTATGTTTAAGTCCCATGTAATAGAAGGCCCTATTGCTGTCAACCGGGCGCAATTCCAGACTCCAGAGGGGCAATTCTCGTAATTTTAAGAACGTTCACAGTCTGAACTCAGTCTCAATCTGTCAAAAAATACTTCTAATTTCCCTACATTTTGACAAGTTTTTGACATTTGTTTGTCGCCGAGATGAGACTGCGACTAGATTTTGAACGTTCTAAACTACGAGAATTGGCCTTCTGGTTGCTACTAAGAAAAACCCAATAACACTGCCCAACCTGAGAATCAAACCTAGAACCTCATGCTCAGCAGTAGTGCTTGCGACCACTAGATTAACGAGGCAGTCAAAGTCAGTCGGTAATCAAAGTAAAAAGTATGACAAAGATAGCAGACATATGTATATATCTTCTACCACATAAATTTCCATCCCGTGGGAATATCGGAATAAAAAGTATCCTATGTGTTAATACTGGTCATAAACTATCTGCGTGGCAAATTTCATCCAAATCCGTTCAGTACTTTTGGCGTGAAAGAGTAACAAACATCCATCCATCCATCCTTACAAACTTTCACGTATATGATATTAGTAAGATGTCGCAAAAGCCATTTTTTATTTTTTATTTATACAAACTACTGCTTGACTGCGATCCAGCCTGATGGAAAGCAGTGATGCAATCGTTGATGGTAAAGCACACTAATATGAGCCTATTCACTCTAGCCTTGAATTATAATTGGACGGGAAGACCGCTGCAGGCAAATTGTTCCAGTCCTTCGTTGAACGCGGTATAAACGACGAGGCGAAATATTTACGAATTATTTACTATCCCCTATTAAAACAAACAGATACACTGACGCACATTCTAAACAACCAAATCCCGTTGCAATAAAACATTACATCGTATCTGCCATTGATTTACACTTCGCTCACACGTACCATTTGCATGCCAACCTTGGCATTGCCACTGATTGTGCCTGAACTAGAGACGCTGCCAAAACTGTACATTACAACTTGCGAATCGGAACAGGTCAGCTGTACAGTATACAGTTACCTAGTTATACTTTGTAACAATCAATTTGTTCAGGCGTTCGATCTAGTTTATCGATTGTTTTGTCTATTGTTGGGGTAAAAAGTGATCGGAGTGAAATTGTTTTTTGAAAGTAGGTTGGTTTCTTTTACCTGGACGATATTATCAGTAAACTCTTCTTCATGTTAGCGTTTTGGTCCATTGTCGTCATTATCATCATTATCATGATCTACCTAGCCTTTTCATACTCAAACTCAAATCTTTATTGCATTCCATATGTGTTTCATAGATGGTAAAAGATCAACATGGACCCTGTCGGGCACAGCAAAATTTAGGAGAGAGGAAGAGAGCTAAGCGGCAATTCAAACAATTAAATATTATTAGATGTCCCAGCTATGTTGGGGTTGGCTTCCTGTCTAACCGGATGAAGCTGAATACCAGTATTTTACAGCGACTGCCTATCTGACCTCCATAACCCCATGGGGTAATACGATATCCCTTGGTAAGACTGGTTGTCAGACTTTCGGGCTTCTGACGACTTGTAACGACTGTCAGAGATCCACGAATGACAGCGCACGAATGAGGTCTTGGTATGTAAAGTTGGTCACCCATCTACGGACGAAACCAGCCTATACCTTGCATGATATTATTAGCTCTGATACAAGTAAAGATTATGAAGTTTTCTCTATCGTGTCACATGGGAATTAAACCCAAATGTAGAACATTTTGTCTATTCGATTATTATATAATATTAATGGTCAAACTTTGTGCCCAGCCTACCAATTACTTTTGAAGGTCGACTATTCATTTCGCAAATTGCTGCCTAACGTTATTTCGTATAATATTAATATTAGATAACTTTCTAATAATCGTGATAGGCTATACATAATATTTTAATGTTAGCTTTAGGTAATGCTTATGTAATATCCTTTTATAGGCATTCAGTTGCCACTTAGCCAATAGCTTACTCGTATCTACATAATTTAGCAAAAAGTGTTTTTTTTTTTTTTTTTTTTTGTTTTAAGTCCTTACGTCGAATGCACGATGCCTCGTGTACTCGGGTACTTGCTCGAATTTGCACCCGTAAGGGCCGACATAAACAGACTGCTTGAAGCAGTCGATCCTGACTGCTTCAAGCTGCGACTGCATAGTGAACTACGGTCTTCTACGTACACACATACACGAAACCGTTCGAGTAGTTGCAACTGCTTCGGCCGGTCGTGCGGTCAAGCAGTCGCCAGGCATACACTGACTGCTCGAGCTGTCGACTGCTCTCGCGCAGTTACCTGATTTGAATGACTGCTGGAGCAGTTGGTATCAACTGCTCCAGCAGTTATCAATGGCAGCTTCAAGCTGTTGACTATGACTGCAAGAGCGGTCCGTCTATGTTGATCAATCGCTAACTGCTCGAGCAGTCCGTGTATGTCGGCCCCTATGCACGAGTTGTCCTCGTGCATTATGGGTTCAAGTTTAGGCAAGTACCTATGTGACTAGTTTAGTTCAGGGTTAATCTTGGACATAGCTGACATCGGTGAAGGAAATACATCGTGAGGAAACCCAGACTTATAGGTACATAGTTAATATAAGTTTGAAATCGCCAACCCGTCTTGAGCAAGCGTCGTGAACTGGGGGGTAATTCTCGTAATTTTAAGAACGTTCAGAGTCTGATCTCAGTCCCAATCTGTCAAAAATACCTTTGATTTCCCTACATTTTGACAAGTTTTGACGTTTGTTTGTCGCTGAGCTGCGACTGCGACTAGATTTTGAACGTTTTAAATTACGGGAATTGGACTTTTGAAGTGGGACAATAATACTCTTAATTATAATTTTGGTAATTTCGTAATTTTAAGAACGTTCACAGTCTGATCTCAGTCTCAATCTGTCAAAAATACTTCTAATTTCCCTAGATTTTTTAATTGAATGTCGCTGAGATGACATTGCGACTTGAATTTGATCGTTTTTAACTACGGGAATTGGCCTTCTGAAGTGGGACAATAATACTCTTATTATTATATATTGTTAAGAAGTAAATAACACTTATTTACTTTGGGGAAAAACAAATGAAACTGAACAATCTTTACGATAACACATAATTTTATTATGAGGCTACGTAATGCCAAAGTGTGAGGTTTTAACGTAAGTTATATGTACAGGCGAATAGATTACCTACTAGTTTTGCAACGATGTTATACGAATTACTGACATAACGTTATTACGATAGGCTTGTAAATTAATAATGGTCAATAAAGATTAGCAAGTCACGACTAGGTATGGAGGGAATGACAATTTCTTCACTTATTCTGCTGTCTGGTACTTAGTGTTTAGCTCACATTTTATCAATTACTGGTTACAATCAAGATAACTATATACTTTCTATAAACTGGTTCGTTTTTGTAAATTAAGTTGCAGAAGTAATAAATTGGAACATACTGTTTTGGACACGACATATAACTCCGACAAATACCTACCTACTGTGGTACATATACCAGCGATCATTTACTTATTATTTTTATTTGTTAGCATAGATTGTGTCCCACTGCTGGGACCTTTGGCATCCCCTTTTTCTTGCAACCCTCCCTATCTTGTGCTATCTCTGGCCATGTTGGCCCTGCAAATCGTCACACCACCTTCGCAGTACATTATTTATAAAATAAAAATAATCTCAAAGGTCAACCCATCAACACCCATGATCACTAAAGATTTATGGAGGCTGACAATAAAATAAACAACAAAATTTTATCACGTTTAAACGCCCCTGAATGCCTACTTAAACCTATATTACAGTTAATTCTCTAACACTGCGTGTTAGTTGTACCCACCGTAAAGTTTTTAAGTGGTTCTTTGAGCGAATCATAAATTTAAGCGAGTAAGCACCTCTTGTGACGTAAATTAAAAAGTTGTAAAATGAAACAGCACGTGGAAGCGACTCGTGGTTTGTGTCCACGGTCTCACGGAAAAATCAAAGATGGCGGATGGAGATGCGCAAGAGAAACACCGTCTCTCATAGCTAGCTAATATTAATCTAGTATTTACATTCAGGCTTTGAATCCATTAACATTGGATTTGTATTTGGGCACTTAGCGGCTGAACTATTCTAATCCTGCGTAGGTGGATATCGGACTGAACTGAGAAGCTTTTAACAAATGCTTTGCATTTCATGTTTTTGACTCGTCTTAATGGAACTTGGATTGAAGATTATGTGGAGTTCTTAAAGCATTTTAGGTCGGTTGTGAAGATACCAAAGCTAAATCAGAGATCTTAGAATGGGTATTATTTTCAAGGCTGATAGAAATCAGAGTTAAAAAAACTCAACATAAATCGAATTCAATAAAAGGAGTTTCTTGCCCGTTCTTCTCCATAGGTAGGCTTTGGAATGGGCAACTAGCTTCATTTTTTTTGACTGACCGACCCCTTAACAATTCAAAAGTGCCTGTAATTGGTTTAATTGAAATAAATACTTCGAATTTGAGTTTGAGTTTGAGTACACATTTGAACACCCTATCTTATTTTCTATTTGATGACTGTATGTGATAAGGTTTCTAGTTTATCTAGAAAGACTTTTGAATAGATCCAACAGTACAATCAGCCATGTCAGTCATTCCTATCACACCATTTATCTTATCTAGTTATCTAAAACCTAGCAAAAACATGATGATGTGAAATCTAAACGTATTCTAAATACCTCATTGTTCAATGTTTGCACAATATTTTATTCTACCTATAAAAATAACATACTCAAAGCTTTTTCTATTGCAATTAATCGAGCACAAATGTAGACTCTGGCTGTAGTCAGTCAGAGTCAACATTTGTAGTACTACACTTATATGCATTTTAAGCCAACTTAAAGAAAGAAACGAAATATGAAAAGGAAAAACGTTTATTAGCATTACAGCTAAAAACTATAAAAAAAACAGAAAACAATTATTATAATGCCAAAAGGGTCTCAGCTCAGCATAATGTCACATGACAATACAACTATTACCTACTAGTTATTTACTAATAGAAAAATACATTAGCACTTTGCCCACCCCGGAGATCGAATTCAGGATGACAGCAGTCCACCACTAAGTAGCCCAATGTGAAACTCGGAACTTTCTTGTGACGTACGCTCCAATGGAAACGTACCTCACCCATCTTAAAATACCGTGAGCATTTCACAAGCTGATTTACAGACGCTAAACAGACTTCACAGAACATCACAGTTACGTAATTACATCCGTACATATACAAACTTTCAATACTTATATGTTCTAGATTTTATGTAAAACACAAATGTATTTACTTCACTGAAACTTCCAGTACTTAACACTATTTTATTGAATACTTGTACAGAAAATGCGTCCTTAATTAATGAGTGGAGTAATTGCATAACACACCAAAAATGACAATTGATCGCAATATCTTTTCATTTTGACAGTTCAGCCACGTTCATTGCGCTATTTAAGTTGTGAGCTGACGAATTTTTCAAACCCAAAAGCAATGGATTTGGAATTTGCTCCAAAACCCTCGGATTGTAATTGAAAGTATGTTTCGCAGTTAAGATGGTGTCTTTTTTTATCGTGCGGGCACAAATTAAAAGACAATAGCTAGTCTTTCCTACGTAAATTCTAAACCTATTTCAGACATATTCTGTTTTTTTTTCGCAGGCAGACAGGCTGTCATTCGTGGACAGTCGTTACGGGTAGTCAGAAGCCCGAAAGTCTGACAACCAGTCTTACCAAGGGGTATCGTATTACCTAGTTACTGGGTTGTGGAGGTCAGATAGGCAGTCGCTCCATGTAAAATACTGGTATTTAGCCGCATCCGGTTAGACTGGAAGCCGACCCCAACATAGTTGTGTAAAGGCTAGGCAGATGATCTCTGCGCATCCCGTACCTACACTGTGAAAATCTTTGTCTTAAAGAATCCATTGTCTATTACTTGTACCACGCTCTCCATTATATCAGTAACATCCATTGTTAATACATTAATTGCATTAACTAGTTGCTTCACATCCACATATCATCAAGGGAAGCAATTTACTATTGTGTCGTCGGAAGTGTGTCACTGACCCATTTCCTAGTAGTTGTCATGGAATAAGAATTTACAGAAGGGACAGTCCCGCTTCCAAAGCAAGCATTCTAAATGCCTATAGATTCAGAGCATTGTCTATACTTTCAACGCTGCCATGATTGTATTAAATCATCGATTGCAGCGCAGTCACGTTAGTCGGTAACCGATAAAATGGACCGCCTTGGGTGCACCAAAATTAGAAGCGATTTATCAAATTAGGTTGAGAATCAATCACTTTTTGAACGTCAAAATAACATAAGACAGTCCCTCGAAAACGCCCGCCCTTCATCATTTCCTAGTGCTCTAGCTGGGAAGAAGGACAACTAGATTGCGATGGACCGATGACATCGGCTGTTCAGAAAGATTGAGTGTGATGTATAGCAGCCGGATTACGGTCATCGATCGACCATCATTTGTTTTGAGGCGATCAACTTTGATTGGTCGATTTTCATCATCCGTAACCTAGAAGTACTTCGGGAGCTGTAGGTGTAATTTCGGCAGCATCATCAAAAATAAATGAGCTTCACTTCTGTACAGATTTCTTAGTCTGTGGCAGCGTAGAGGCGCACCCATCCATTTGTATAGCACACAACAGTTGTCACATTATTAAATGAAGTCCCACGTGGAATTGAGGTGCTTAGTTTAGTAGCCTACCTCAATGACGAAGAAAAATACAGGGGTTTAGGACACCTGCTTTTGTTACGTTTGGGCTTTGGCAGAAGCATGACGAAAGATGAAGAGGTTTCTTTGGAATTAAGCATCACCTTTGTAAGTATAATTCTTTTTCATCTTGCCTGTTAAAAGTGTGTACAGAGGCCAGCACATCAAGCTACCCGAAACTGTCAAATTTTCCCAATCAACTTTGAACCTAATGCTTTAGCGAAAAAAGTTGAAAATCTAGTAAAGAAATTTAACAGATTGTAGTAGCTTGCTGGCGTCTGTACAAAATTAAAATGAAACCATTTTTTTTTTTGGAAATTACCAAAGACTACCATGATTCCTCGAGTTAATCGCTAAAAATTACACTTTTCAGCATGTCTTAAGAAATCCCAACGTGAGCCTATTGACATAATTTCTTCACACCTTACACT
Source organism: Apamea epomidion (assembly GCA_947507525.1). Classification (NCBI taxonomy): domain Eukaryota; kingdom Metazoa; phylum Arthropoda; class Insecta; order Lepidoptera; family Noctuidae; genus Apamea; species Apamea epomidion. Next base: position 2,948,962 of record OX382234.1, read on the forward strand.
AACCTAATATAACATAACGCCTGCATTCCCTGAAGGGTTAGGCAGAGGTGTGGGTGTACTTATAGTACACCCACATTTCGCCAGGTATGTTGAAGTCCCAAGAAATAGGAAGCGAGCCAATTGCCATAAATTGGGCACGAATGGACTATGCAAGAACCACTGTAAATTAACAACAAAAAGCAACTTCTAAAGCCCAAAATACACATGCCTGTAACTTGCACAAAAGTATGCAAGTAACTGGCATGCCTTTATGGTATACATATACACCAATCAGAAGTTGTTATGGCACAAGGCACGCAAGCTACTTGCATGCTTTTGTGTACAAGTTACAGACATGTGTATTCCGGGCTTTAGTCTCATGAGTAATCCCTTTAGTATCTAGGTACCTATCCTGCACTCGAGGAAATGGCCCGTAGACAATACTTCAAGCCCGCACCCACACGTCAGCGCAATGATAACAGTCACACAAAAATATAAACCTATTTGTATACCACACTACTTCTACCTCGCATACGAATCAATGACATGACAAATTCTCTATAAATACATGCCCATTCCTCTTGTCGCGTCATAGTGTGCATGAGACTGATTTATTGCATGTTTTCGAATGCCTAGGCGCGTGTATCTGTATCATGGAGAGAATAACTAATGAAGTGCTATAGCTTATGCATTTATAAGGGCACGCTGGCTTTAAAAGGGATTTGGTGAATTCGTTTCCTCTTTTCTATTCGTTGCAGCTTCAAAATAAACTCCATTCAATCAATCTACCGAGCCTTTTAATAACTAGGTTGGGATCGCCATCTAATCTGATCGAATACAGCTGAGTACTAGTATTTTACATGGCTTGTAATACATCAAATCCCTTTTGCTTCAGCAACGCCCTACATCAAAGTTTAATTTTCAATACACGGCTAATTTACTTTCACTCTGCGAATGATAGTCAACAGCATCGCGCGAAGCAGTTCCTATTGGACTAACAATTTAAAGTCTCTATACGAACTCCCTCTGCTATCTACTCCGTGATCTCACCCTAAATGAAGCCATTGTACGTAGGTGTGACGTCAGATTTGTTTACCATTGTCAACCTTATTTACTTTAACAGAATGATTAATTAATATGAAGAATTATCATCATTATTTATACCCAATCTAGAGTAACAAAACAAATGGCACGGTGCGAAACAGATAAGTACGAGAAACCAGTTTTGGCAGTGTTTCCGAAGCACATCACATATCGCTAATGGCCAGTGGGTAAAGTGGAATTCTTCTGAGTGCCAAAGATGCACTTGAGACCAGAGTCTACGTATATTGGAAACATTCTCTTGAAACTTTGGCCAGGCAAAGCGTTATTGGTTTTCAAAAACAGGCTGCAGTTTGGAAATCTGCCCGATATTGGCGCCGATTCCCTTGTTCACAAACTAAACTAAATTTAAATTCAGTGCATCTTTTTGTCTTTCTGTTTCGTTAAAAAAATGATAGAAGATAAATATTAGCTTCGCCAAATTAAGACACTCCATAGACACTTTAGACGTGATTAAAGACATGGCTACTAAAAATACGTTAATTTACGTCAGGAGCTGACTATTGAATATTTATCTTCTGTGCTTTTCTTAAGGAAATAGAAAGAAAAAGATGTACTGAACTTAAATTTAGTTTAGTTTGTGAACCAGGGAATCGGCGCCATTTACTTAAATGAAAACTAAACCTGTAGACCCGAGTTGGGCACATTATTAATATAATCCTGGTATATTGTGTGTTGGTCTTAAAACAGTCTCGTTGACCTAGTGGTCGCAAGCGCTACTGTTGAGCATGAGGTATTGGGTTCGATTCCCAGGTCAGGCAAAGTGTTATTGGGAACTTCTGTCAAAGATTTCTCAGTAGCCTGGAGTCTAGATTTGCGGCCGGTTGATGGAAATAGGCTCGGCCCCTTTTACATGGGATGAAATGTGGTCTACTATATCTACTACTAACTACTATAGCTTCTGCCTCACACTTCGGAGCTTACAGGAGTTATGATATGTGTGTATTGATTATACAGGTACCAGGGACATCGATGCGTAACCAGCACCCTAATTGCGTAACACACGATCAATCGGAATCGGTTTCATTTCAACAACATTCATTGCGTTATTTACGTGTTGAGCAGACAAATTTTTCGAACTTATGAAGCAATGGATTAGCAATTTGCTTCAAAATGATTCAGATTCCGATTGATCGTGTGTTACGCAATTAGGCTGCAGTTACCATGGTTTCAGTACATGCTAGAATCATTCCTCATCATTCCCCTAGCGTAAAAATTTGTCGCCAAGAGAAAGGAGTACCTTCAAAACAATTCTAATAAAAAATAACACAACTAAGCGCTAATACTCGTAACCAAATTAAGTTTCAAAAGTGTATATATGCATACTCCTTTCTTCAGTTCAAAGTTTCGTGCTGTCAATCATGTTTTCCAGCACGTTTCCGTGTCTCGATTCTTACTTAACATAAAAGCCTGTTTCACCCGTCACCTTTCTTCTCCGTGTCATTACACAGTTTAGTCTTCATTACAACTTAGAACGTGTCGATTTCTCTCACGATATCTTCCTTCACCCCGTGGAGATAAATTACATGTTTGATTGCTTTCTGTTCAGGAAGAAAAACGTAATAAAATTTTGTGTTTAGTAGTAGGTAATTGCGAAACGGCTTGTTTGGGGTTTCACTGTTCCTATACCCATTACTCAAACTAAAACTCAAAGCATTTATTTCAATTAAACCATTTATAGGCACTTTTGAATCGTCAATGAGTCGGTCAGTTAGTCAGAAAGTTGAAGCTAATTGCCCATTCCAAAACGTAGATCTCTGTCGAGAAGAACGGGCAAGGAAGTCCAAGGACTCTCTTTTAAATGAAGATATTATAAAATCTTATCGTAGCGGTTGTTGTTACTTTACTGTACTATAGAATACTTGCTGTGTTCATTTTAAGGGAATGGCTGGCTGGCCTTTCAAGAATCGGCAATCCCTTTCGTGTTGCTGGCTGCATGTGATCATAGGTGACCGTCGAAGTGAAGGCGTTTTTTTCATTGGTAGACCATCACATGCGCCTGTTTTTCAATCTAGAATCAAATAAAATCCACTCACGGAACTGCTTCTGATTGCTGCCAAGCGGTTTCTGACCATTTAAATCTGTCTAGCCTTTTCCCAACAATGTTGGGGTCGGCTTCCAGTCTAGCCGAATACAGCTAAATACCATTTTACATGGAACGACTGCCTATCTGACCTCCACAACCCCGTTAGTGGGTAACACGTTACCCCTTCGTAAGACTTATTGCAGACTCTTGGGTTTCTGACTACCCGTATCGACTGCCAAAGATCTGCAAATGACAGCCGGGACCATCGGGTCTCGATATGTAATGGGTGGTCACCCGTCCATGAACCGACTGCAGTGAGCACAGTTTTAGCTTCGATCGATCCGAGCTACTGCTATTATTTAGCCAGGAGCCCCTAAACCAAAGGGTGTCTGACTAGTTGTTTGTAACAATTTATCAATGTGGGCGGTTGTAAAATACTATGATTGTGTAAAAAATCCACAAATGTAACCGAAATATTGTATTAAAACGATTGTTTTTTTATATATAGTCGCGATAATGTCAAAGTTCAGTAAGTCAAGTTTGTGTTAATGAATTCGCTAATCGGCAAGGTCGCGTTGGTTCTTTGTTTGTCATCGACTCGAATACTCTATAACTACGATAAAGTAGGCGTTCTTTATAACATCGTGTGACATTATGATTTACGACATTATTACGATAAAAGTGGGATAGGTCGTATTTTACATATCGTGGAGGTTATTTGAATTGCGTTTGATGTCCGATTCTATGTTAGCCAAAAATATATACGAGTAGTTCTGAGTTATAGAGATAGAGATAGAGAGAGATAGAGATAGAGATATTTTATTTTGCAAATATGGGTACAAGTCATGATGGTACATAATCAGAGAGTTCAGGCCATGTTAACAACATTCTTAAATAATAAGAAGGTGGAGGACTAATATTAATAAAATAATAGATTAATTAAATATATTAATTAATACCTATTTTTATAGTTTAACTTTAAAACCAATATTCGACATTAAACAGTTGAATGGAGAAGTGTTATTGAGACTCATCTTCATCTGCCTAGGGTTTCCTCAACTTTGTTTAGGTTGGCTTCCTGTCTCACTGGATGCAGCTGAATACCAGTATATTACTTTTTTTTTTTTGTTATTTTTCCTCCACAACCCTGTTACTGGGTAGCATGCGAACCCTTGGTTAGAGTAAGACTGGTTGGTGGCTTGGTGAGTGAGTGGTGGGTGGTGATATTTATGGTGTACAGAATTGAGAGTACCTATTCTATTTTATTCTAAGGCTGACAGTGTTATTGTGGCTTTCAGGCCCTGTTTCGCAATATCCCGAGGTCCAGATCTATCTAGGCCTCGGGATATATAATACTTTTGTTAAAAATACTTTTTTTTTTAATTGGGTTCTACTTTTGTATAATACCTACATTTACTAGCAGGTATTATACAAAAGTAGAACAGAATTTTAATATAATAATCTGCCAGAAGATAAGTTTAGTGGGTATTTATGGCTTAGTAGGCGACTCGGCCGCTGAGTCTCATTTCAATTTCATTATTATTAATATTTTTGAGTGGTGTTTCGGACTATACTTTTTTTAAAGCAAATTTTGTACAGTCAGAATACAAAATTTAGAGAGTTTTTAGAGATAAAGTTTAATATACAATCACAACAATCAACAGTAAACACGATAAATCACAATAATCAGTATTATAATTATATCAATTAAAACGCGTACAATAATAATTATAAATGTTAACAACAATAATCAGTATTATATATCAATTGAAACGTGTACAACAAGAATATTAAATGTAAATTACTATAATCAATTGATTGAATTAAAAAATATTAATAGGTAATTGTATGAAATAAAAAAATTATTGAATTACCTATTAACAATCACTTTACTTTAGTAAAGTGATTGTTAATAGGCAATTCGTTGAATCGGCCATATTTTTTATGGCCGTTTCAACGAAACTTTTTAAATTTCGCGCTTTAAAAACGTATTGTAAACGCGCGTGTTGTCTCGTCTACTTCGTTTTTTAAACGAAAATCTCATCAATATTAATTTTAATTACTAAAACTATTAACTAATTTCAACCTGTCTATAGTTTTAAATGGTTTTATTTAGTTTGTCCTGTTATTTGTTCTTTTTATATTATTAAAAAAAATAACCTGACTTGTTTTATTTATTTCACCTTAATTTTTTCATTCAATAAGCGTATCGGTATCGCCGATATTTTTATAAGAGCACCGGTATCGGTATCGTATCGGCAAAAAGGCGTATCGAGGCATCCCTACTTGTCAGCTCATCACTCATTAATGTTTATTTTATTTATAATTAATAATTTATCCATGGCCACAAAGTAAAATATGTATTATTTAATTAAGTGTCTGACAGTACTTTGCATCTAAAAAAGGATTCGTCCGAAACACCACTCAAAAATATGAATAATAATGAAATTACTGTCTCGACCGGATCGGGCGAGACTCAGCGGCCGAGTCGTCTACTAAGCCGTATTTATCAGGAGGCAGTGAATATGTGTCTTTTGTTGCAGCAAATAATGAGCTAACCCTAGCTTTCCTGCGAATCATGGCTGATATATTATACAACGATACTGACACTTCATTAGCTCCCTAGCTCAGGGGATCTAACACATTAAATTACATGATTACTGCCGTCATCGTCACCGTCTCCTGTTGTACTTAAACCGTTCATCTACTATGAGTTACAGATTATTATTTTATTTTCCTTTTATACCTACCTGATAGTTAGTTGTTACTGAAACTGTCCTATGATTTCGTACTAACACAGACCACAGACTACTTGCAGGAGGAAGGGGGAGGAAGGAGAGGCTGCCTCTCCTTCTCTCTTTATTCCATCCAAAGGTTGTCTTTAAAATATCACTTTTAACGATAATACCGCCCGTTGATTCTATGTAAAATTTCTACATTAAATATCTGTAATTTATAATGTGTACATAATAAAAGGTATTCTATTCCATTCCCAGGATTCCATAAAAGATTAAAGTTAGCAGTGTATTAAGGTATCCACAGGATAGCCCGGTTGAGCAACCGACAACCTCCTAGGTTGACCTGCCAGATGCCATTAACAAAAATAGTCTATCCTTCTCTGTTGCTGGATAAAGGCGTCAACTAAATTGCAATATTATGGACTCTGTTTTTCACTTTCCGGGATTCATCATATTACGAGTATTACGAGTCAACCACTGCACCTCACTTGCTTGTCCTGTAACTTACAAATTATTTGAGTAGCGGAACTGTGAACAAACACCTAGTTTCAAACATATTAACAACTTTATATATGTAGTTTGTCACCTAGTAAAAAGATACACAAACGTGGGGAAATCTTTAACAAATAAATAACAAAATGCCAACTAGATAACATAAATGTCAGCCATATTATTTTATGAAGACACAATACGGTAACCTCTTTTAGATGGTTTTCTCAAATATGTACCAACATCTGTGATACCGGCAGTGGGGCAAGCAAACAGTGGGCGGTGCTTATAGCTACGTGGGATCTGGGTATAATTTATATTTATGGCTATGTTATGGCTAGTTTTAATGGCAGACTTATTTGGATGTTTAGTTTCTATTTCTTTATTGTTGGTCCGCTCTGCTTGTATGAATTGGGAAAAGAAGATATTCACACTATTCACATCTTCACCTTAGCGTGTCGATGGTAAAAAATTAGTTTTTTTTTCTTAAAGTTTGGCCCAAAATTCAGCAACGCGGATAGCATTCGCCGACGCAGCCATTAGGTCCTCACGTGTGCAGTTGACATGCATGCAGTGCAAGATGGGAGGTGAGCCATTGTCTGTGGAGAGACACCGCATACACCGGAGGTCAGAGCCTTCCATAAACCTCCACTTGTGGAGGTTGTCATTGCTGCGGCCTACTTGAGTACGAAGAACACAACATCACACCTGTAATCCCCGAAGGATAAGACAGAGGAGTACTTATAGTTCACCCACATTTCGCCAGTTATGTTTAAGTCCCATGTGGGAGCGAGTCCATTGTCACCAACCGGGCAACCATCTAGAATCCAGGCTGCTACCAAGTTTCAGATATAAAAACTCAATAACACTTCGACCCGACTCAGAAATCGTACCCAGGGCGCTAGGAAAGAAGGTATTCCCCTGCTAAAATTAAGCGTGTCTTGTTGTCTGTTAAAAAATTGTATCAATTTTTCATATTCGACAGGTTCGCGCTTGAGCACAACCCCTCAACTCCAATGATAAACTATGATGTTCCTACGTTTGCCTAGAACTCCATACTTAGAAATTATGCATTTTAGTGACTAGGAACTCCCAGGTTTCCTAGTAGTTTCATTATACAGGCTGATTTTTTAAAGACCAGCCAAATTTAAGGATGTGGTACTGACCATCAAACTGAACCACTTTCTCCATGGGACCAACATCGTAATCGCGAATAAAAATTCAGCCGTCCCATACATTTAGGTCGAGTAGGTATTGAAGTTTTCTATGGGACAGTTGATAAAATTTTCGCGATTACGCTATTTGTCCCATGGAGAAAGTTGTTCAGTTTGATGGTCTGTACCACATCCTTAAATTTGGCTGGTCTTTAAAAAATCAGCCTGTATAAACCACATGGATAATGTTGTTGAAGCCATATAATATATTACGTACACCTATTCCACAAAACTGTTTGATTATGCATTAGAGCTGTATGAACAACATTTTTCCTGTTTTAATATACCTACATAGGTAGGTGATGTTTGATTAACAATAGTGTATTTAATAATGAATTATTATTGCCTTATCAAGAAACCTTGAATATTTTAATTTATGTATTCAATTGAATTCATTTAAAATTATCATTGTGGTGTTAATTTAATGTATTGTGCAATTTATCTGTTCATCATAAAATGAATCACGTTTCATCACACATTTATCACGTTTTAGCAAGCGTGTAGTTACAGCTATCACATATTCTCTGACAATTTATTGATGGATCAAAATAAATTACGAAACGTTTATGTCTACTATCTACTACACCAGTAAAAGTTGACAGATGGTCTACCAAGAAAACCAGTAATTACGTAAAACAAAATGGCAATTCCTTCCATTTTGACAGTTAAACAACATTCATTGCGTTTTGTACGCTGTTGAGCAGACGATTTTTTCAAACATATGAAGCAATGGAGTAGCAATTTCCTTCAATATCTTTCGGATTGAGATTGAAAGTGTGTTGCGCAATTACGGTAATATTTTATGAACATGATCCAAAAAAAAAACCTTTCTGTGCAGTGCAATGTATGGGCAGAGGAGCCTATAGTACACCCACATTTTGCCACAGAAACATGTATATCGCCTAAACAAAAAGAAAGAGAAAAAACTACATTATGATTTTGTTAAAAAGTGATTTACTTATTGCAAAAATAGGACATCGGACCAGATGGCTCTGATGTCGAGATAAGTATTTCAGCTGTTTTACATTTTTTGTACTTTAAAATATTTATGTCCAAAAGATATATTCAGCCTGAACAATCCAGACACACAAAACCAATTCTTATCCTAGTCTCACAAAAAACCCTTTTTATTATATTTTTCGTTCTCTCTGAGCCCATTTTTTCAGTCGGCCATAAACCTACAAGTTCCGATTGATTTTCGTGGTTAGAATTCAGATTGGTTTTTCCCAGATGAAAAACGGTTTCAGATGGATCTTTGTGATCGTGAACGTTCTTGGCATTGCGGAAAATTGCGGATACAGCAGTTTTATTGGTTTGTTACATGTTACAAAGAGTATGCTTTTGATGTTTTATTTACGACTGACGTTTATTGGATGGATTTTGTTTATTGGAGCTTGGGCAGCACAAGAACAGTTTTTCTATTCGTATGAAATTTTATGCGATAGCAATGACATGCAGTGTTTTGTTTCGATGTTCAATTGTTTTAACTATTAACAATCTGTCAAGTTTTTAACCGATTTTAATGGTTTTCCATTTAGCTGTTTTTGTAGGCTACCCCATGAACAAAGCTACCCACGTACTCATAGATCCAAGAGTCTATCTTCAAGATTTTGTCATAATGTTGAAGTCATAGGTTCACGATCTCATGCCAAATTCATTAACAAAATGAACGTTGCAGCTATACAATTCTGTTGATGCCATATTTAAGCTAATTACACAATCAGTACACTGGCTCATAACTACACCATTCTTTCGTACAGGCACGCTTCACTTTTTTATCTGTTTCCCGCCATTCGTGGTGAACTGACAGCTGACATTAGTGACAGATGTCTCACTGCTGATGTGCACGAGATAGTGTTCATATATCTATCTAATAGATACTACAGCAGCCATTTTGCGTATTATGCTATGCTACCTAACTCTATGTATGTATTGGATATCTGTTCCTTACTTACCTACTCATTTGTATGTATTGGATAACAATAACAAAGCTATTTCTGCTGACAACAGACATAAGCAAAACTTAATCGAGTGTCAAACAACATGTGTGGCACTTGGCATGTTCGATCGTCTATACATCTATAATAGTCTATGTTTATGTTGAATGATTGTCTATAGTTCTAGCGTGTGTTTATGTGCATGGAATACGTCGTGTTGTTTGTGCCAATAGTGCAGATTCACTTGTTTATTTCATTGTCTCCATGGCGCTAAGGATTTTGACAAGTTTATTTAGAACTAGCCGTGACCTGCTGTTTCACCCGCATAAGTTTCGATCACGTAGGAATATCGGTATAAAAAGTATAAGTACTATATGTTAATCCTGGTAATAAACCATCTGTGTGCCAAATTTCATCCAAATCCGTTCAGTAGTTTTTGCGTGAGAGAGTAACAAACAGCCATCCATCCATCCATGCATTCATCCATCCAGCCATCCATCCATCCATCCATACAAACTTTCCGTTTATAATATTAGTAGGATTGTGCTGGTTTAATGCTTGTTAACTTCTGTATATATTATGTGTGTGTTACTGTTAACCTGCATCATCCCACTGCTGGGCAAAGGCCTCTCCCAGTGACTTCCAGCTCTTTCGATCCAGGGTTAAAGTAGACCACTGGTCGTTTGTTTTGTCCAGCTCGACACGCCATCTTCTATGGGGTCCGCCTTCTAGCTATGTCAGGTGTGAATATTTAAATATGAAGTGTATATGAAGTAATACTCTTATCTGTATATGAAGTATAATATACATATAGACAGAAGTTTACAAGCGTGTTCAACTGGGTTGGTTGATTTTTGTTGTTTTGGCTGAGGAATGAAGGAACATGAAAGGCTGAGTTCTCAAACTCTATGTAATTTTGGGTTGTCATTAAGTCTCATGCTGACTATCAGTTTAAGATGTCTTGTAGCTTCTGTAGCGAGTTTCCTTGAGTTAACTGTCGTTTGCGAATTCCGAAACTAATTATTTTTACCCGACTACGGCAAAGCCTACAAAGGGTTTTGACTTTAACAGACAATGTATGTGTGTTTATCTGTTCCCTCATAACTCTTAAACTCTCGTCGTATTTTGACAAACGAAGTCTCGTTGGCAGCGAGCCACATAAAATTGGCGTTTTTGTTATAGTTGGGATTTAGTACCTACCTAGCTTACTTTTTTTTTTTTAGTTAGTTTACTTTTCTTCTTTTAATCCCAAATCAATTTGTTTAGAGCTGTGATATTGGTTACAAGTTTTAGAATGGATTTATTTAAACCTTCATACACATCATATGCCTAACCTATTACCAACGATGTTGGAATCGGCTTCCAGTCTTAACAGTTGCAACTAAATACCAGTATTTTATATGGAGCGACTGCCTGTCTGACCTCCACAACCCAGTTACTGAGTAACACAATAGGTACCTCTTGGTAAACAGTTACACGCAATATTCGAAAATCCATTCAATTGAAGTAGGGATTATCATGAACACTCATACCGTAGGAAATCCGGCCGATAACATTATATATATTATTACAAGTGTTTTTAAAACAAACCTAGTATGTGGTTTATACAATAAATAGGTAGCTATGAGTCAGTGCGTCACCGCTGCAGCAGGATCACGTTTTATGGTTACAGGTCAATTAAGTGCGTATATTGTGGCATGTGATTAACTTACGTTACTTAAAACGTGGCTACTACTTGCTGCGGTCATGTTATAGTGTGACTTAGGGCCGGTTTTTTGATCCGTAGTTAAACTCAACCAATTGTTAAAAATAGTAACTAATGGATTAATTTAGGCAAAATGTGTTCATTGATAAATTTTTAGTTTATCTAAATTTATTTATTTACATTATATAAGCTAACATTTTAAATAATAATACATATGTACATGTGAAAAATAAGCAAAAGAATCATAGGGCATCAAAAAATTCGTCCGCATCGCTGTCAACAGGAACAGTGCCCAAATGGCTGGCAGCATTACCACGTTGTATGGCGATGCTAATTCTTTGGCCAAGAAACAGGCCAGCCCTCTGGTCACGTTTATCTAATGATATAATATCATTGCTAATGGTCAAATAATTAGCTGTTAGTTAAAAAAATAACCATTAGATAAACTAGAAATTGATCAAAAAACACATTTTGCAAAAATTTAACCATGAGTTACTATTTGTAACACTTGGTTGAGTTTATCTACGGATAAAAAAACCGGCACTTAGTGGCTATTGCTAGTCATGATTCTCTAAAAAGGATCCAAGGGAAGGAGGATTCCAGGATTCTCTTCTTTCGACGTAAGTATTTTTATTACACCAACCAACACCCACACCAACATCGACCAACACCAACACCAACTTGTTGGTCGGTGTTGGTATTTGTGTTGGGGGTTATTTCTGCCAAAACACGCATTTTCTTTTTTTCTTTAACTACTGAGCATGGTCCATAATAAACGTTGAACCCCTGGAATAGTCACACGTAAACAGATGAAAAGGTAGGCAAAGATGGGGAAGTAAAAAAAGATAAAATTAAGTACCTACCCTGTTCTGTTCATAACATTATCATAGCTCATAGTTTCAATTCAACCAAAACTCTACTCTGTCGGATTTGAACGCCGCAGAGATTAAGGGCGAATTTCATCAATGAAACTAACAGCGATCTGAAGGCCATTTCTCGTAATTTAAAATGTTCAAAATCTAGTCGCAGTCTCATCTTGGCGACAAACAAATATAAAAACTTGTCAAAATGTAGGGAAATTAGAGGTATTTTTGACAGATTGAGACTGAGATCAGACTGTGAACGTTTTTAATATTACGAGAATTGCCCTTCTGCTCATCTAAAGCTAAACCGTGTACAAAAACTGTCAGTGTCATATTCCGTAACAATGATGACACTGACAACTCTTGAACACTGTTGAATGTGCTTTGAAAGCCGTACTAAGTAGTTTACCTTCTTTTGTTTTATTTATACAAAGCATGGTCAGAGAGGAAGTTCAACTTTCACGAACAACTAATAACGACCACGGTTAAGTGGACATAAACACAACATTTTACGATAGAAGCCGGAAAATCTTAAATAACCATAAAAATAAATCAAAATCAAAGGAAATATTAGCACAAAGCGTTAATAAATTCAGCCACAACGGCGGGTTACATCTACTATCGCCGTTTATAATATTATGGTTCCCATTAAAACAACAATCACTTCCCTAGACTGAATGGCGCGGATGGTGTAGCGCGACTAATCGTTTTGATACATTGAGAAGGCTATTTATTGTAGTACTTATCGTTTCTATGTTTTTGCTTTATTGTAGTGTTTCTACTGATAAAGAGCCTAAGGGAAAGTTTAATCATTTTAACAAATTTGTTTAAAAAACACCGCGTCGCGTTTTATCATAAAACTAAAATTATCCAGTAAATTCCAGATGTGCTGCAAATATTTCACAATGTCATACTTTTTTAATTTTTTGACATTACTTAAAGTTTTTTTTTTTAATTTTACATTAGTTACCTCGACTGTTCCGTGGTTTGGCTAAAAGCATCAAGACTAAAATTCCCCGCATATGCGCACACGCATCAGGGATTGCGACAGGCGGCTCGGGCCCATTGAGAACGGGCGTGGGCGGCCCCGTCGACGACCGCTGTTGTGATACTAAATATTATACAGGGTTACCAAACCTTTAGAATATTGCTCTATTGTGTCTGGGGGAAAGCAAAATATTACTGATTTTGACCAAATGTTATTGTGGTGAGACGAGTGAGGTGGTTTTAAATAATATTGTTTTAATGTCGTCGATCAGAAGAGAGGCATTAGTATAGGTTTTAAATTGTATAGGAGTACCCACCCACTGAACCCCCAGTTCCTTAACTCAAGTTTCTGAAATCCTTTAGAATTGTTTTTTTTTTTGGATTCAGTTCTCAAATAATTTTGATTGGCTGTAGTTTTTTTGGACCTCCAATCACAAGATTTTCAGAAACCTGAAGGCCAATTCTAATACTTAAAAAAAAGTTCAAATTCAAGACCCAATCTCATCCCAGTGACAATCAATGTCAAAAACTTATCAAAAATGTGGGGAAACTGATTGTATTTTTTAAAGATTGAGACTGAGATTGGAATGCATACGTTCTTATAAATACAGGAATTGCCCCTCAGGTCTCTTGTCATTAATTTAAAAAAACTTGTTGGTCTCAATGTTAGATCTTTACTATTTTCAATGTCCTTTGGTGCAAACTATGCCTACCAAAAATACCTTTAAAAACGAAATAATTTACGATTAATTAATTACTACAGCTTGTTTATCTCTGACATCCTTATTTTCTAACCCGTGCAAGACCCCGTGGCATCGGCAGATCGCCTAGAGGCGTGGTCTCTGATTTCTAATGTTTTAGATTTTTATCGACATCTGATGTAATTTTGCGTGGGTGACTGACGTGGGTTAACGAGCTCGGAGGTAAATAAAGTTTATTTAATTTATATTGGCGCAGGAATATGTGTCACTATGGGAATGTAAGAAATGTCAACAGTGTTTTACGATTTGAGTTTTTTCTGGGTCAACGATAGGCCGGGATAGAAACAATAGACAGTTTTAATTTTATTGTTTTTATATAGCAGCTTTTCTTGTTGTGACATTTTATCATAAGAGTGACAGCCTTCTCTGATTTGAATAAATATTAAACTAATTAACCCCTTGTTTATAAACGTTGCTGAAAGTTAAGAACCGTTTAAACGTCATACAATTTATGGTTAAGCAGACGCTCATCGTTAGGTACTTAACTTTAAGCAACCTTCATAAATATCAGGGAAACTGTATAAAATAATAATAATAAAATAATAATGTTTGAAAAAAAATTAACACAAAAAAAAAATACTGCCTTACAAGAAAACCTAAACTCCTATTTTTTAAAGCTTTGGTAGAGACCAAGAGGCCAGTAACGCCAAATGGAATTTTGCATTGTGGGATATTCATTATTTACTGTAAGACACCGCAGACAATTTAATCTCAGAAATAAACAACGTTTACTGTAATCTAGCTGTAGAAAATTGAGACATAAATCTTTGGCTATAATGATGTTTTGTAGCTTATTGTTATTAACAAGTGCGTTTCATAATACATTGTTATTTATGTCGTGTCATTGGTTTTTATTTATTTAACTACTGCGTTGGTACAGTGGTCGCAAGCGCTACTGCTGAGGTCCAAGGTTCAGTTCCCTGATCGGGCAAAAGTATTATTGGGTTATTCGGTCAGGACTTCCCCAGTACCAGCTCAGAGTCTGGATTTGTACCCGGTTGACGGCAAAAAGATCGCCCTTGTTACATGGGGTTTAACAAAACTGGCAAAATGTGGATGTACTGTTGGTACACCTCTGCTTAATCCTTTGGAGAATACAGATGTGTTGTTATGATGTTTCTGAATGTAGGTTATTACCTATTTTATTTGTTAAACAGTACCAGTGAGACAGTTGTTCAAACATTACAAGTAAATAATGATATCAGTGTCACTTACAAATTACTGACATTATCGCTATTAATTTAAAGTAGGAACTCCTATTTTAAATTGAATGCGATATGTAGAAACGAGTTACTTATCTTTTCAATAAATTAATTATTTTAATCAAAATGTGTCTAATTTTGATTTATAAAACATAGAGGCAAAGATTCTAGGTCACCTTTTAAAACTCTCACTCCCTGAATAAACGAGAGAAACAATCTTACACAGCAATCGTGATTGCTATATTCACCGTTCTCGGTAAACAACACCCTAATTGCATAACATACTATCATCATAATCTAAATCACTTTGAAGGATATTGCTAATCCATTACTTCATATGTTCGAAAAATTTGTCTGCTCACCAACGTAAATAACGCAATGAATGTTGGTGCACTGTCAAAATGAAAGCCATTCCTACTGTTACTGTCTTACGCAATTACCCCACTGTAATCCTATTTGTTTATTGCAGGACCTAGGCTTTATTACCAAGCTTTATAAGTCCAATTTACAATATTATGATTCCATAATCTATCTGCGACCTTAGCAGGAGAATTGGTAGTAAATAATTATAACAGACAGCTGGGGCTGCAGTCTCGACATTCATAGCGATCTATTTACGACCGAATTCGGTCGCAAAGTCCTGTCAATCCATACATTACACCTGTCAATCTGGGAATTTGCTACCGAATTCGGTCGTAAAGCGATCGCTATGAATGCCGAGACTGCAGCCCCTGTGCAGCTGGGGAGTTGGTTGCGCCTCTTCTTCTTCCCGGCTAAAGCACTGGTAAGAGGTGAAGGGCGAGCGTTTTGAGGTACTGTCTTATGTAATTTTGAAGTTCAAAAAGTGCTGGTTCTCACTGCCTAGTTTAAATCAGCATCTGCCTAGCCTTTTTCCCAATTATGTTGTGGTCGGCTTCCAGTCTAACCAGATGCAGCTGAATACCATTATTTCACATGAAGCAACTGCCTATCTGACCTCCACTACCCAGTTATTGGATAATACGATACCCCTTCCTTCTCAGAACTTGGACTGGTTGTCACAGTTTCGGGCTTCTGACGACCCGTAATGACTGTCAAGGATCCACGATTGATAGCCGGAACCAACGGCTAGTTACGACTAGTTCAAATAAATGACTTTTAATTTTGATAAGGATGTTGCATCCTATTTCTGTACACGTTTAGGTAATAAATAGCAACCCCTTGTTTCTATGGCACAAACAGTGTATACAAAATATTCTTTGAATTCTAGATCATTAACATGCATATTACTATGAAAACTCTTATCATGATTAATAAGAACACATACTTGACATTCTTTACTGATAACACTAATTAACATAGATAGGTATCTTCTTCTCAAAATATTCACGGTAACTCGATAACTAGAGGTGCCTATTAAGATTCCGCGTATCGATAAAAAGTTGATCTAATTGCGGCCCAGCTCTATCGTTACTATAGCGATAAAATATCGATGAAATACACTTCCCTGTGTTGCTCTCGACATATTTATTGGTGATTAGTCTTAACGCCTACATTTAGAAATAAACCATCGGAATCGGACTGTCGGAGATAGTCATGTTTGGGAGATAGCTTATTTTAAGCAAGTGGAATGGACATAGAAATATTTTGAATTAGTAGATAGCTAATTTCCCTTATTTAAATTTCTTTAATTGTTTCAGCTGACAACTTAAACATGATTATTTAATTAGCAGTTGATATTATAACAAAATAGTGCTCATCTCTATTATTGTATAGAGATGAGCACTATTTTCAAAAGAAAATAAGTACAAAATAAAAGACAAGACTTGAAGTTAAAAAAATAAATTCTTGATACTTGGTAATGAATATTACCAAGTATCAAGATCGCTTAATCTACTTATAAAATTAAAAACACACAAATGTTTGAATGTTTTTTTTTTTAATATAAAAGTAATGATTCGCTTAGGGAACGTCCGTACTACGCTAGTATTTTCAATGGAAAGAAACAAAACAGATTTTATCGGTGGCTTATCGCGCGAGTCATAAAATTGCGTCAAGTTAATAGGACCATTATAGGCGTATGCGCAACATAGCAACAGATTCTCCTATTAAAGGTTCTCCCTTATCAAATAAACAATAGGGGAAGAGAAATCAGGAACATTGTAGGCAATCAGGTTCTAATTGATTGTGGAAACAATCAGGCGTGGACATGTTTTCTTTCTGATTAAATAATTATAGTTCTCCATTTCATAGTTTCATATTTTCTTCATAGACAAGTAAAGAAATATAGAAAAATGCGTTTATTTGCGATATAGAAAAAAAAACACCTTAAAACAGAAAACAATGATTATAATGCCAAAAGGCCCTTTTTTTTTTTTTTGAGGATGGGAAATCATCAAATGACCCCTCCCGCTCTGGGTGGAGCAGCAGAAGGGAGTGTCAGACTCTTACTGACTAAAACCCACCCGTGTTCCTTCCTTAGCCCTTTATATACCAGGGCAGCGGTAACCCTTTCGGACGATCCCGCTACCCCGGCAGGCTTCGGCCCTGTCGGGCCCCGTCAACTACGCTGACATCTCTCTGAGGCGCACGTGGAACACATACGCGCCGTCCGGCACGGGCCTGGTCCTGATCGGACGGAGAGCTACCCATTGCTCTCCGCCCGCAGGCCCGCGCCTACGGTGGCCGGGAGTCGTCACGCGGCTCCCGACGCCCGGAGCGTCTCCCTCGGCGGCTGAGGCGTGAGGATCTCTCTCTCGCCCATCCCGCCACCTCCTTCGCTAGCATGACTGCTTCGCAGAAGGAGGTGACCGCCTCCCACTCCCTCTCGCCCCGGACCATGGCTTGCACCAGGGCCGGACGCGAGAGGTCGCCGCCGCTGCCGATCGCCTCTACGAGGACACGGCGGTGCTCTGCCCAAGCGGGGCAGACCTCCACCGTATGCTCCACCATGTCCTCTGGGCGATCCTCGCAGTGGTGAGCCAAAAGGGCCTCAGCTCAGCATAATGTCAGATGACAACACAAGTGTACCACCTGACGCTGATTTTCAGCTACAACCCACGAATGTAAAACGCTAGAATAATAAACAAATGTCATCTTGAATTAAAGAAAATAATATCTTAGTTTTAGTTTTCTTAATATTCCGTCTCTGGCAAAACATCCCGTGTCTTTAGGTACTCTACAGTGCCAAGGATTCCGTAAAGGGTAAACGAATGTAGAACCTTGCTGCAAAAGAGACGCAGCATGAAGTATATACTGTGGAACCCCCATAACAGTAACTAGATCTGGCAAATACCGCGTAACTTTGTCAAGCACTCCAAGAAGTTTCGCTGTGTATGTCGTACAGATCCTTTGAGTATTAAACCAAAGGACTGAAATAGAAACGTCCTGTATTTGCGACGATATTATATAGTTATTTACATTAATAAGACTTAGTATTAATATCATATATCAGGTGACCACGTGGTAACGGCCAGGACTTACGAGTTGTAGGTCGTAGGTTCAAACCCAGACAGGCGCTTCACTTTGTGAAAATTATCTCATCATCACTGCTCTCAAAACGGTGAAGAAAAACATCGTGAGGAAACCGGCATGGCCTAGAACCAAAAATTCGAAGACATGTGACATCTACCAACTCGTACTTGGCCTGCGTGGTGGATTACGGCCCACTTCCTCGGTCCGAGAGGAGGCCTGTGTCCCAGCAGTGGGAACATTATAGGCTGATTTTTTATGTATGTATTTATGCATCGGTTCTTTATATCACATTCTGAGTTAGACCATCCTACGAAATCATACATTACTTAACAGACTTTTCTACCATTTCGCGTAACAAACAATAATTCACGTGTAAAATGAAAATTCCCCTACATATGTCTACACACATATATAATAGGTGTGCCACCCGGATGTCCTCGTAAAACTGACTGTTTCCTGACTAGTGGGAACAATAAAATGGTTCTATGTAACTACTTTGTTAAGAAACAGCTTGGTATACATGAGGAGATGTTGTTACTAAAATGGTTGATGATTTTTTGTAGATTCAAAGATACCCAGCTTCCTACTCTCTTCTGAAAATGTTTTAATTTAAAGGTCTCTTCTTGATGAAGACTGAAGAAGAACTAGCAGACTTCCTTTGTTTCAACGTTGTAACAATGCACAGAGCCGGAGTCTTGTGTCCAAATTGGAAACTGTTGACTGCTGTATGCTGAGTTGGTTGATTGAATGAACATGCCTGTACCTCGTCTGCTGATGTTTTTATACAACTTGCTATGTCTAAATCCATAATATACAACATCCCAGGTCATCAGGACACCTTTGCCTAACCCATCGTGAAAAACAGAAGTGTTGGTCATGTTATCTAAATTGGATTAGATAAAAAAAAAAACACCAAAATTTGCGTTACTAAACACAAAACGTCGTATTTCTGCCCGTAGATTCAGACATGGAATGCTAATATCCTCCTTAACTTCATGCCAAATTCAAGTAGATTACGTCATCCGCCGCCAGAATCAATCTAGCTCCAACTAACAAAGTTACTAAGTAGTCTATTACTATTATCAACTTATGGCGCATTTCTATTCAAATCGCGTTCAATCCGGTACGTCCTAAGAATCGCTAAGTATGGCTGGATGAGGCTGATTGATCTGTCCATCATTTAGTACCTGATGAGACTGCAATGAATGGCCACACCGGTACTTTTCAAGTACGCTTTCATCCTGTGTCGAGAAGTGTCTAGAATTATTGATTTAGGTTTTGATACTAAATCGATGGGGTTCTTTGTAATACCTTACTTTGTTTCGTCTGTTGAGCTAGTAGGGGGCTATAGAGGTAGGGATGCTTAGGTTTCTAACCAACCTGTGTTCGGAAAAACTCTGTGACTGTTGTGTTTCGTGCATGTCACTTTTCAAGCTTGATTTGTGGTTTGATATTTACGAAATGATTTTGTTTATCTGATTTTGGAGTTGTGGTGAATGTTTTTAGTCTAAAGGGCACAAAGACACACATTCTGATAGAGCAATTTCCATGAAGATTTCGTAGAAATTGTTCTACTAGAGTCGCATCGCGCTGATTCGTCACCCCTGTCTACAATAGCCTTCAGGCTAAGCTCGCACTGCTTAACCTTATTCCAATCAATTACCAACGTACTTAGTCGGTTTTAAAAATTATCTTTTATCTTTCTGTCTATTATAGACGTTATGATGTTGCAAATGTGTCTAAATGAAAGTAAATGGCACAGGAGCATCCACTTCCGTAACATATATTTCCGGACTAAAGAATCGATGCCAAAAAAGCCCATTTTTTTTCGCCTTCCTCAAAAATCTTTCGTTTCTTTTTTTTCTCCGCTGACAAATTATCTTGTAGAAAAACGTGGCAAGCCGTAATGAGTTCAGGCTAATGAGTTCCCACCGCAACGACTTTAGGCGTCCAATTTTACCTCCAGAAACTTAATGAAACTAGTCTTTTAAGCATTTAATAACTTGTGACTTTCTACATATCTTTGGTTTTAATTATTTAGTTAACTTTGCAAGAGATCAAGAAGATTCATTAATCCTACTTTCTTTCTCTATAAACGCGAAAGTTTGTGAGTATGAATGTATGTTACTCTTTCACGCCTAAACGACTTAAAGGATTTGGATGAAACACAGATAGTTTATAACCAAGATTAATACATAAGATAATTTTTATCTCGATCTTCCCACGGGAACTTATGCGGGTGAAACCGCGAGGCGCAGCTAGTACCTATATTATAATGACGACTATAAAGGCATGATGTTATATTTATTGACAACATTTGTTAATTTGCCGTGTTATAGCTATTTCATACACCTGTCAAAGAATTATATTTACAGTTGTGAATATACGGCAAATTTAAATTCCTGCCCTATTTTTTTTTTTTTTTGAGGATGGGAAATCATCAAATGACCCCTCCCGCTCTGGGTGGAGCAGAAGGGAGTGTCAGACTCTTACTGACTAAAACCCACCCGTGTTCCTTCCTTAGCCCTTATGTACCAGGGCAGCGGTAACCCTTTCGGACGATCCCGCTACCCCGGCAGGCTTCGGCCCTGTCGGGCCCCGTCAACTATGCTGACATCTCTTTGAGGCGCGCGTGGAACACATACGCGCCGTCCGGCACGGGCCTGGTCCTGATCGGACGGAGAGCTACCCATTGCTCTCCGCCCGCAGGCCCGCGCCTACGGTGGCCGCGAGTCGTCACGCGGCTCCCGACGCCCGGAGCGTCTCCCTTGGTGGCTGAGGCGTGAGGATCTCTCCCTCGCCCATCCCGCCACCTCCTTCCCTAGCATGACTGCTTCGCAGAAGGAGGTGACCGCCTCCCACTGCCTCTCGCCCCGGACAATGGCTTGAACCAGGGCCGGACGCGAGAGGTCGCCGCCGCTGCCGATCGCCACTACGAGGACACGGCGGTGCTTTGCCCAAACGGGGCAGACCTCCACCGTATGCTCCACCGTGTCCTCTGGGCGATCCTCGCAGTGATGACACCTGGGCGTCTCCTCCCGCCTGATGATGTGCAGGAACCTCCCGAAACATACGTGTCCGGAGAGGATCTGCGTCAGGCGGTAGGTGAGAACGCCGTGACGCCTCTCTAGCCACTCCTCAAAGAGGGGTCTTACCGCCACTATCGTGGCGTGCCCTGCGGTGGGTTGCGATAGTCGCGCCTTCCATTCCACCATGAGATCGCGCCGGAGGTCCGTCCGCTCCGCCGTGATTTGCCGCGGGTGCGGAGTTTCCCCCCGACGTAGTGCCTCCGCGCGCCAATCATACAGGCGCGCGAGGACTATCGCCTCCAGATCCCATGGCGGCAGTCCGGCAAAGAGGCTTGCCGCCTCGCCCGAGATCGTGCGGTACCCCCGGATTAGCCTTACGGCTACCACCTTTTGGGGCGCCTTCAGATAGTGTGCGGCTCGCAGCCGCAGTAAACGCGCCCACACCGGGGCCCCATATAGGGCCATGGACCGCACGACCCCCGCGTAAAGCCGTTTGGCCCCTTCAGGTTGGGCAGGAGCCGCTTTAAGGCGGCCCCGGCCCGTTCCAGTTTGGGGACCAAACGTCAAATTCCTGCCCTGACTTTACCTACTGAATTCGCAAACAATGTTTTACAGACTAGAAAAGTTTATTAAGTAGTTGTTCACAGCTACCACAATATTCTGTTAGGCAGGTATCATTTCTAACTTAGGTAATAAAGACAAGACAATTTACCTTCTGTATAGAAATCCAACTAATAATATAAATGTGAAAGTTTGTATGGAAGGATATTGTACTTCAAAATTGTTACACAGCTGTTTAACACACGGACACACCCCGTCCATTCTTATCCATTCCACATTTTAACGTCAAAATGAACCAAGCCACGTAGAAAAACAAGGTATATTTATTATTATGATGTTCCTGTCATCTTCACATTCTTCACCTCACTTCACTCGACACAAGCACTTTAGACCTACCTAAGCCTACATACATCCATCCACAATGTAAGTACTACAAAGTCTAGAAAATAGGCCCACACTCCACTGAAAAACCAACCTCATAGCCTGTAAA
Organism: Apamea epomidion; assembly: GCA_947507525.1. Taxonomy (NCBI): domain Eukaryota; kingdom Metazoa; phylum Arthropoda; class Insecta; order Lepidoptera; family Noctuidae; genus Apamea; species Apamea epomidion. The sequence goes on from OX382234.1 coordinate 2,971,497, forward strand.
ACAGAGTCTATTTCCGTTTGTAAGCTCGTAATTATTTCTCTTACATACTTGGGGAAGTAGCACCTATGTTGTCAGCAAAAAGGATGAACCTATGTTTGTACATAAGTACTTTTGATAGCATCACAGCACTTAAGTAAAGCGTAGTCTGCGAAAAACTTTTATACTGTGTTGTTTATGTTTTAGTTGATATCATAAACATTAAAAGGGTATCTTGTAATGTACCCTACATTACATGTTTATTGTAATGGCTAATAGGCATTGCCTTTTTATGTTTGTCCATGATACCATGTATAAGGGTCTAGCTAGCTATGGGCGTTTTACGTGTATGTGACGAGATTTTTTTTGAATTTGTTCTCTTTGTGCTTGTGTTTTTTTCTTTGCGTCATGACTCATGATTTACAGTAAACACGTTACAGTAAATACGTTTTCTTTCCTATAGCGATTTGATGTTTCAGTGAAACTTTCGGAATTTTATTTTTTAGTTTTCAGTCGATATAAATGTGGTTATGGGAATTAAATTGGTCTTGGTTTATTATTATTTATATTGTAAGTAAACGTGTATCCCGTACCACCAAATTTTTTGAGAGTACATTAAGCAATAGGTATCCTTTTTACCCAGTTTTCACACTTCACTACATCTGGAAAAAGCAGTAAATATTGAATTAGTTGAAGTAACAAACATAAGGTAATTTAATTACATAACATAACATCACACCTTTTTTCCCCGAAAGGTTAGGCAAAGGTGCACCTCCCCCACATTTCGGGTCTGTCCCACGTAGTCTCATTGACCCAGTCCCATGATGGGACAAGTGGGATTATATGTCCCACTAGTCCCATGGGACAACTGATACTGACTTTAATTTTTAATTATGTCTCACTATGCCCATGGGAGAACTGATACTGACTTTAATTTTTAATTATGTCCCACTAGTCCCATGGGACAACTGATACTGACTTTAATTTTTAATTATGTCCCACTAGTCCCATGGGACAACTGATACTGACTTTAATTTTTAATTATGTCCCACTAGTCCCATGGGACAACTGATACTGACTTTAATTTTTAATTATGTCCCACTAGTCCCATGGGACAACTGATACTGACTTTAATTTTTAATTATGTCCCACTAGTCCCATGGGACAACTGATACTAACATATTTTTTAAATTATGTCCCATTAGTTTTATAGGACAGCGAGTACTGATTATATGATTGCGACGGTAAATCAGCCAGCAGGGTAGGTACACCAGGTGCATGTGAAAATGTCAATGTTATGTTTAAGTCCCATGTAAAGTAGTTATTATTTGTAAATGTATTATAAGTACTACTAGTTTTGTACGGTTTTCATAGTTTTAAATTGTATATGTTAATTTTAAGACCACGCTATCGCATTAGGTACAACCTGTAATGATAGTTTTTTTATTTTATATATTCGGGAAAATAAACAGTTATACATTAAAATATTACACTAAGATATAAATGTACAAGGTTTATAAATGTATAACCTACGACATTTTCCACAACATATTAAAAGTTATATATAACAGTGCGCTATTCTAAGATTTTAAAGCAAAAAAGTAGTTAAAAGTGAACTTAAACATAAACAGGCATGCAAACAACAGAGAAAGAGAGAGAGAATGAGCAAATATTAAAGTAACTAACTAAACTAACTGTTATATTCTAAAATTATTTTCTTGGTAAGATTTCTAAATTTTTTTATAGTAATTGGAGATTTTGAATAAATAAATAATAATAATGTATTAGGGAGCGAGCCTATTGTCATTAACTGGGCACAAATCCAGACTCCGGGCTGACACTGAGGAATTCTTGATAGAAAAATCCAATATAACTTAGCCCGACCTGGGATTTGAACCCAGGACCTCATACTCGCTTGCTCGCGCTTGTGACCACTCGACCAACGAATTGCCTCGTTGGTCGCGTGGTCAGGTAGGTCAAAGGAGGTTATTTTAATAATTAGTAATTAATAATTAGTTGCGCTGCTGTAATTATAATCTTCTTACCGTTCATTTAGTGTATCTGTATCTACCTACTTAGATGTTTGATCAGATTGTGTATTATACCAAATGTTTTAAGACGAGCGCTAATCCTGCCGACCAACTGCCACGCAGCTTGGCAGGTTTATGAAATGTATACAAGTGTTTGGTTCAAAATAAATTATTTACTATTATTTATTATTTGGATTTAATTCTCAGGTGGTTTGATTTTATTGCTATAACCAGGAACCTATCTACCAATCCGTAGGCGGAACATCTTTCTTCTTTACCAAAGTAAAAAAATCTTCCGGACTTGAATATCGAAATTAATTATCCAAAAACCGTATCCACCTACAACCCATATTACTGTTATCATTTTAATTGACACCTCCATATCTAAATGACGCAACTTCTTCATTTCTATTTTCAATAGCATTATTGAATATTTATTCGTTTTATTTAGGGTTCCGTTTCAAAGAGACGAGTGCCGAAATTGATTAACGTAATGCGTGTTTGTATGTGGGCATCTGTTCAGTTGTCAAGCTGTTTATCAAGTGCTTGGGGGCGAAATATTGGCATTGAAGAGCGTTATCTGTCTGTCGAAGCTCTAGAATACGTATCCTAAGAGGGCTTTGGGAATCCCTCGTGCAGATGGATGTTTATACTAGCCTAAACATCATCTACCTAGCCTTTTCCCAACTATGTCGGGGTCGGCTTCCAGTCTAAACGGATGCAGCTAAATACCAGTATTTTACATGGAGCGACTGCCTATCTGACCTCCACAACCCAGTTACTGGGTAATACGATACCCCTTCTCTTGGTAAGATTGTCAGACTTTCGGGCTCCTGACTACCCGTAACGACTGTCAAAGATCCACGAATGATAGCTGGGACCAACGGCTTAACGTGCTTTCCGAGGCACAGAGGGGTCTCGGTATGAAAAGATTGGAAGGAAGAGAAGGTTGGTCTGTAGAAGGGTGACCCCTTCTACAGACCAACCGCGGCAAGCGTAGCTTAACCTGATCGATTGACCCGTGCGCCTGTTATTACTTAGCAACAAGCCCCTCTATGCCTATTATTAATAGTCAAAATGGTTTTCTACCATCTACTCTTGTATGGTCTCCTGAAGGTTTTTAGGGCAGTTAGCAGATCTTTGTGTGAAAAAAAGAATTAAGCTTATGCTGATCCTTCTATTTCAAAAACCTTACGTAATACCATTGCATATTTACAAGTTCACATTATAAAAAAAATACCCTAATTAAAATTATCTTATACGGAATCGTCGTCGGACATGCCGGTTTCCTACCATGATAAACATAGACATGTAGGTGTCAACCCGCACTGGTCACGCGTGGTGGATTACGGCCCACTCCTTCTCACCAAGAGGATGCGTGTCCCAGCATTGGGAATATTACAGGCTGATTATCTGTATACGGAATCATCACACCAAAACAAGGTGCTTGCCCGTTTTTATATCACCCGCATGCAAGCAGCCAATGACCCGTGTGTGACACAAAATCATCATTGATAAGCGTTTTAATGACTCTCGAAACGACATCGTTATGTGGTCGCACGTCATCGCACAAAGGTGGATTTTAACAGTAGACCTGTTTCTTATTAGATACTATGTAATTTGTGGAAGAAAGGGTTTTGCAATTCATAGTGTAGAATGCCACACACCATTCGACACTATGAATTGCAAAACCCTTTCTTCCACTTTCTGAATTGAATGGACCACCATGAAAGGTTTTGCAGTTGCAGTTTGCTAATAATTATTTCACTCTTGATCAGTAGCTTTTAGGAAACTGTCACAAACAATTTCGCCAAGCTCTCATGCAGCGGTCAGTGATAGAACAGTTAGTTATTGTGTGCTGTTTGTTTGTCTGTCTTCTCATAGCTGTGATCAGGGGGCCTAAAAAGGCCACTTTAAGCAATACCTCTAAAAGCTATTCATTTCCTGAATTCCCAGCAGATCATTAGCAATTCCTCTAATTTTCGTAAAATTTCATTTCATATTTGGTGTAAACATTGCCGCATGAAAAAAATAAAAACCGTAATTTTATCGGTAAATTTTTCATTACAGTTTTTATTAATCAAATTGGTTTTTTATTTTAATTTCTACAGTTTAAATGTTATTTCATTGTGATATGAATTGCACACAGATCATATTATGAATTGTCAGTTTGTGACCATTTTACGATTTTTAATGTGATTCATATTGTTATCCTATTATGATTCTGCCAAAGTGGCCTTTTTAGGCCCCCAGACTAGCGACATTGTTCACTCACAACATTCGTTTTTCTCGCATTATACAATTTTTTTCCTTATGCAAGAATTACTCCTTTGTCGTAGGAGCACCTACAGATACAAACTTTATTCTCTCCTGTATCATTAGCCTTTTTGTTAGTTGAAACAGTCATGAAAAAAAATCTAGTATATACAGGATAATTTTTTTTAACCAGTGCGTAAACTGAAACCATGAATTCAGTACATGACTCTGAACCCACATGCGTTGAAATTTTTGGTCAGTTATTAAAAAAAAAATTTGCTCTGCCATTCATTTTGACCGCGTCGGTATTGCGGTTTTTTATGAAACAATTGTTTTTTTTTTTAACCGGCAATATATTTCTACGTTGTATTTATATTTGTCTAGAATCATATGCTGAATAACTGAATTCATGGTTACAGTTTGCGCACTGGGTAAAAAGTATAGCATAGTTTTGACAACGAAAGACAAAAATTACAAGCTTTCATTATGTAAATAATTAGAAACCTTCGCTATTGCTTATGTGTCGTCACGCTCTTTAATTTTACGGCACTAGCTCAAGCCATACTTAATGAGTTGAGTTTAACTATGTGTAACATGAGCGAGACTGGTTCCTCTTCCTAGTTTGTTTACACCTTTCAACTCTTCAATATGGCGCTATATGAGCTAGCTTATCATTCTATAGGTATCTAGTAGCGCCCCGCGGTGTCAACCGCATAAGTTTTGATCCCGTAAGAAAATCGGGATAAAAGTATCCTATGTGTTAATCCTGGTTGTAAACTATCTTTGTGCCACATTTCATGCAAATCCGTTTAGTAGTTTTAGCGTGAAAGAGTAACAAACATACATCCATCCATATAAACTTTCGCGTTTATAATATTACTAGCTGCGCCATGCGGTTTCACCCGCATAAGTTTCGATCCCGTAGGAACATCGGGATAAATAGTATCCTATGTGTTAATCCTAGTTGAAAACTATCTGTGTGCCAATTTTCATGCAAATCCGTTTAGTAATTTTAGCGCGAAAAAGTAAGAAAATCCATCCATCCATCCATAATATATAAACTTTGGAGTTTATAATATTATAGTTGGATAGTAGGATATTAGGATAAGAAGTAAGATAGGTACTTCTTTAGCCTCAATTTTGATATTATTTGCCACACATACACTCACAGTCACCCCTTAATACGCTGAGCTTTGAAACTAAAAACATAACTGACTACACACGGCTACACATCAACATATCCAGTATAAGCTGACTTCTGATTGTACGAAAAATGATGTCCAATATTGTTATAAAACCTCTTGTAAGCATAACCTACATTGACCTTTTTATCCATACTTACACATAAGATCTATAAACAACAAACAGGATATAACGCTACAATATGGAAGGATCTGAGCGCCTGAGTCTCCAAACTATAACATTCAACCCAACCACCCACAAAATTTTGCCTCCACACTAGATCCGAAATACCCCATACAGGACGACAAAAGACCTAAAATTACCAATTTTGTAAAGCCCACTCGGATGCACGTGCCTAGGGGCTGTTCCTAACAATAGGACGCCCCTCTATAATCCTCTACGTATAATAGACCACCCCACTTGAGTAAATCGATATTTATAACAACCCTTATATGCAATTTCGTGCACATTTTTGTTAACAACGGATATTTTGCACAGTTTGTATGGGTGTTTAGCGTAATGGTGTTAGTTACGACACATAATATAGTGGCGTCACAGCAGGACCTATGAAAATAGCAGCGCTGCGATATTTATTTGTATATTGTTCGCTACTCTTATAAAGTTAAAAAAAATACCTTCTGCAAAAAATACTTACATTTTAAAGTATATGAAACAATATTTGAAAATTTATATTCTTTCCGAAGAACGTCACAAGATGTTGAAAGGTGTGGAGGGTGTGGAAAGATGTTCTTGTTGTGGAAAGGTCAGGTGCGTAGTAGTCACAAACGACGTGCGTGCATGATCACATGCATGAATGTACGAAGCAAAAGGACTATAGTAGTAGCATTTGGCGTTCTGTAGTTTCTGCCTAGTCCCATAGGAAGAATGTATGTGATATTCTATTAACGCAAATACATACTCGTACAATGGTAATTTGCAATTTCCTAAGATCTGTATCAAAATTACCCTAATACACTTTTAAAACTCACGACTTTTTACATAACCTCAAACTCTAGATTCCTATAATAACCCCACCACAGATTACCAATTAAACACCAGATAAAACATGTTGTGACAGCTTGTCATACTGACCGTTTTACTTCGACGTTTATATCGAAATCAATCAGGCTGTGACATGTTTAGAATAAAGCTGGTTACACAACGGATAGTGTTGCAGCCTTGCAGCTCAGCCGGATTAGAAGACCAATTATTTCAATAATAGACCGCTGAGTTATAATAAAGTGTGTCATAACTGATTTGGCTGTTCGCCATAAAGAAATTATTCATTTAAGTTAATATTTGAAGGATTTGACGATTTTTATCTTTGAGGCTTTGCATTAATGGCTGGACCTTTTGCCGACACAATTTCGAAATGACGTATACCTCGATTCAATTAAGGCTTGGGTGCGGTTTACCCAATTTCTGTTTGTTGAAGTCGCTAACACAACATATATATATATAGGTATGTGTGTTTATATATGTGTGTATATAAATGGTAAATAAATAATATCGGTCTAGTAAATAAGTTTGAGAGAATTGGTGCCCCAGTGGTAACGGCTTCGACTTACAAGTTGTAGGTCGTGGGTTGGAACCCAGGCAGGCGCTTTACTTTGTGTAAATAATTTCAATACCACTGCTCTCAAAACGGTGAAAGAAAACTTTGTGAGGAAACCGTCCTAGACACAAAAATTCGATGACATCTGACATCTACCAACCCGCAACTGGGCCCGCGTGATAGATTACGGCCCACTCCCTCTCACAGAGAGGCTTGTGTCCCAGCAGTGGAAACATAATTATAGGCTGAGTATGTATGTATGTAAGACAGTATTGTGTGTGTGTCTGTGTCAGTAGTAGCAGAAATAAAGACACACCACCTAAAATGGTGTGTCTTTATTTCTGTTTCTCTAGCCTAGCTAATAAATCAAACTGCTCAAGACTGCGTTCGCAATCCTGTTCACAGCACTATTCGTTCTCAAGTGCATCGAATTGGTAATGATAATGACTTTCCGTCTTCACCCACTATGATTGTCGCATCATCTTTAATGAAAACGCGTTAGTTTTATTATATTTTGCACAATATTTCTTGAATCATGTTCCATCGGTCATCGACTCTGTTTCTGTAAATAACTTGTCTGTTTATTGAACAATTTGAAGATGCATGCTCTATGCTAGGCTGATTGTTACTGGCATGTTGATGTAGTAATCGCGCTACTGAAAAAACCCTGACTAATTTACTTATAGAAAGATGTTATTATACCTACTGTTGACGAATTTCTAAATGACTTGACAAACTGATGTGAGTTTTTAAATTTACTGTGATTTTTATGTAGGTACCCACTTATTTTAGGTACTTTTTATGACATTTTGTATTTTTTATAATTTCTCAAAACCTAATTTAATTTTATATTAATAATTATGATGTAATTAAATTGAGTACGATTGTTATTTTAAACAATCGTTATGTTAAAATATTTATATGCTGTAATGGCAAAACATGGCGACCAATATAAATATGTAATGCAAGAACCCAATGTACCTATGTTTGACAAATAAAATTCGGATTCTGATTCTGATAGTGCGGAGAATATGGTCTTGAGTTTAATTCCCAGGTTGGGCAAAAAGATTTTTGGGGTTTTCCAGCAGGAACAGCAGTAGCAGCCTGAACTCTCGATTCGTGACCGGTTGATGCTAAAGGGTCGTCCCCTATTATGGTACTTCTTAGATATAACTGGGGATGAAATGTGGGTGTACGAACCTAACCCTTCGAGGAAAAACAGGTGTGATGTTACGATGATGACGATCTACAATATCTTTGGCTTCCTTTAAACCTTCGAATCTGTAGTCCACCATTCCCCATTTTTTCTCGTATCGGAACAATGATAAGGACTCAATTGTACCTTATACATCCCAGCTTTATCAATTTCTGCCGTCGAAAAGCATACAGAAATAACCTTTATTTTATCATGCTGTATATGTCCATTGCCTAATATGTGCCTTCCAATAACCGTTACAGTGAACGGTCAAAAGCCAGAGGGCAATTGCCGTTATCAATACACTTGGCAGAGAAATATTGGTGATAACAGTTTGTTGTTATTAGTAGACCGGAGGACGCTGCTGGCCATCCTCCTAACTTTAATCCTACAGTTTTACATCTTCGTAGTACTACATATTCATTGGAACCACACGTATTTATATCCTGTTGAATTTTTGACGTTCTAAAACGTCCTGCACCCCGATTACGTAATACTCTTACAATCTCAATCCGTAGAATTTTGACGGAAATTCATAATCCATTGCTTCATGCTTGAAAAATTCGCCAGCTCGACAACGTGAATACTTAAAACGCAATGAATGTTGAATTAGGGCCGGTCCTCTCGATGCGTCCTACTTACAAATAATATCCATGGTATACCACACACGCACGTATACCAGGCTTCAACTAGGCGATACGATTCGTTGGGGTGTGCATCGGAGTGACCAGATTGTACCCATAATCTACAACCCTCTTTACCCACTGCGACGTAGTAGTAACGCTGCGGTACCACACCGAATCGTATGCCCTTTGGCGGTTTTCTATCTTCTTTGTCGTGTCGATGGCAAAGCCGTTTATTACATTTTGTTGGCCCAAAACAACGCCACTTCCACCGCGTCGATGCACTTTGGCTGCATTTTTTGTGGTACAGGGCAGGATAGGAGGTGGAGCATAGTTTGCGACCTCCACATCCACAGCCTGTTGCTGTTTTTAGGGATCCGTACCCAAAAGGTGCCAACAGGACCCAATTACAAAATCTCCGCTTTTTTCGGCGTTTTTGCCTTGTGGGGATGATAGAACCCTTTGTGTGCGAGTCCAACTCGCACGTGGCCGATTTTTTCTATAACACGTGGCGAGGACCAATTAATAAACTTTCCTGTTTGCTTCTTTGTTTTGATAGACAGATGTTAACACCGTCATAATAATATTACGAATCACAACAATCCATATCTCTTTAGTAATCGAATGTCGTTTGACGCAAATCGATAACCTCGCGATTATCCATCATAAATAATAACATTATTCGATTCTCTCGATGCTATCTCTATAATAAATACATTTCAACTGGTATATCATAATGTAAACCATAAATCGCTTGCAAAATATCATTTCCTTGGTTATTACGACATTTAATATCGTAGTAAATGTTCTGAGTCGTTTGTTTAATCAATATTCGTGCTGTTGCTGTGTATTGTGACTTTGTTAGGCAAATAGGACACGAAATTGAAATTTGTAAACCTTTGGGCCTGTAGCCCTGTATACCTACAGACGAAAATGTATAGGGACACATTCGTGCCCTATTTGAAAATGAATTGTACGGAAATATTGTCTTGAAAACTATCGTATTGTATTTATTGTAATCATATTTTTAAAGTTCAATCATAGTAGGTACTAATTGGTATGTCAAACAGAATATTTAATATTTTATTAAAAGAGTACCCATCGAGTTTTTTTGCCCGTTCTTCTCCATAGGAAACCACTACGCTTTTGAATGGGCAACTACCCTCATCTTTATGAATGAACGACTCCTTGACAATTCAAAAAGGTTAAATGTTTTAATTGAAATAGATGCTTTGAGTTCGAGTAATAGATATAGTGACAGTAAAACCCTAAACAAGACAAGAGTTGTTCTTTTCATTTTGCTCCTTCCAGGCATCCTTTTCTAGACCCATCTCGATCCAACCCCTGTGGTACGCGTCTAAGTCGACTCGTCACCTCTTCCTGGGCCAGCTTCGAGACAAGAGTTTGAATTTTATAAATTTGTTTAACCAACAATCTCATTTGTAGAACGGAAGCGTTCCCATGTTTTCTGCAACCACAAGAAATGTTTATACAACACTTATGTTAATTCCAATTTTGTTCTTTGTTCCAGGTAATACAAGAGCTAGTTCAGCGGGACGAACATTCAGCACAACACAACCTGGATATTTTGTTTTAAAAGAAACCGATCGCCAATGTGTGGTCCTTTCTTTGGTAAAAGGGACCACCCTTATCGTTTTGCTTCCTCATGTTGTAGGTTGGTGAGGTATCGTGTGAGTTGGATCATCAAATTGTAGCAGTGTTATGTCACCAAAATTGGCAAGGAAGTGGTGTTTATTAATTCTGGGGTAATTGTGTAACATACTAACAGTAGCAATGGCTTTCATTTTGACAGTTCAACAATATTCATTGCGTTATTGACGTTGTTGAGCAGACAAATTTTTCGAACATATGAAGCAATAATGGATTAGCAATTTAGCAATGTCCTTCGAAATCATTTAGATTGTAATTGATAATCAGTAATGCAATTAGGGTGTAGTTGTGAGTGCAATTTTAGCGATGAGGTTCTTGATTATAAATACTTAGTTTTTACTCTTGTAAGGCATGTGGATTGTGAAGTTTAAAATGTATTGGTTAACGAAATAACTTTTAAAAGCAAAATCGGGAATACCAACTTGGATAAAGCAACTCACCTTACGTAATTACTTACCTACGACTGCAATGTCTTAGTAGACAGTAATTAAACAAATTTTCGTTTTCTGTACGTGCCATCCTGCAGTATTTTCTCACCTTTTCCCTATAGTAATTTGTAGATCTACAGCTCTGCCTAACCCTTCGGGAAAAGCAGGCGTGATATTACGTTCCCATTAATCCATCCAACGGTTGTCTTTAAAACATCGGTTTAGCGATATGACCTCCCATTGTGTACTTCATTTATATGAGTAATGTGTACTTAATAAGGATTATTCCATCTACATATCTATTTACTATCTAACTTTGTATACACACTATGGTGCATATAGGGTACGCATGTAATGTATGTTTTCTGTGTCAATTCGCTCTATAAACTCGAAGGACCACCCAGCCTGGTAGCATCAATTCTGTCACCACCGCACGTAATGATTTCGATATCCCATTACACACGATAATTCAGACCATTTGTATGCAAAATGGATTGTCAGCGAAAGTGTGGGTTGACATTAACATTGTCACTAACTTAGTTCTTGAGTGCTTATTTGTGTTTATGATTAAATCTGGAGCTTCGATAGGTCGTGACCCATGTATCCACAAGTTTCCTAGTCCGTATCATGTTGGCATTTGTGTTCAATATTATTGGATACTAGCGGCCCAGCCCTCTTTCGCACAGTTTTTACGACTTCACAAAATATCGAGATTTTTTTATTCAATGTCAGTTTAACATTCATATATTATACACATAAACCTTTCGGAATAAATTCTCTAGGTGATGGTCAAAACCGCATTAAAATCCATAGTGTATTTTAGAAGAACATGGCAACGCGGTCACACAGACATACCCACATGAAAAACAAAAAAAAATATATATGTATACAGGCTGGCCGGGACATTGACGCGCAAACTGTAAAGTAACTGTCGTCGGTTATCAAAAAAAAAATCTCCTGTTTCATAGAAAAGTGTAATACCTGCGCGGTCAAAACGTATGGAACAGCAATATTTTTTTTTAATAACCGCCGAACAATTTCAACGCTATGGGGTCTAAACTCATGTGCTGAATCCACTGTTTCAGTTTGCGCGTCGATGCCCCTGCCACCCTGTATACAGATATTGAAGTCTCACTGCCTGATTCCTCACGTCCTCCATCCTGGCTACCTCAATTACTTACCTCTAAAAAATCAAATTAAAAAAAAATCTTCAGACATTCCTGTACTATCCACAATTTCTTACCCCTTCGTGAAACAGCATGAAGTTATGTATGTTTTAGTAAACAGACACTCGCATAGCAACAAAACTCTTTCACAAGAGCGATTCATGCGGTGTGCTCCCGCTTTACACCTCAGTACTATTCTAACAAAAGTGTACCGTTCTCGAAAGCGGTGTACACACGGTCCTACATTTCTAACGGTGTAATATGATGCCGTGTGTTGTGTTACAGTCACGGTACAGCGCTCTAGCTTCCTGGACTCGCTTCTGGATATTTTGTTGCAAAAGAAACAATATAGTGTTTCTGTTAATAAGAGATAAGGATGTAGTTCTAAAAAGCTGATGACTTGGGTAGTGTTTTCATACGTAAAACTTTTGTTTTTTTTTTCTGTGACGGCAACGTCGAAAAGCTTTTGCTTTTGTCTACTTGAACTGCACCACAATCCGAAGTATTTTGAAGGAAATTCATAAATATATTGCATCATATATGTTTGAAAAATTCGTCTGCTCGACTGCTACTGAATATGGTTGAATTGTTAAAATGACAGAATCCATTGTAAATGTGTTACGCAATTAAGCTAAGCTAAACGAATATTGCATATTCTGCATATGCAATATTTGCTTCATTTGTAAAGAATTGTCTTCAAAAATATTTGTAATGAGTGTTTTTTTATATTTACCAAACTGGTAGGTTATTTCTCAATTAAGTTTCTATTTAAAATCCGAAATTCCCTCCAAATACTGTAATTAGGCTTCTAGAGGATTTATGAATGGGATTATGAAAGAAAATGGCGTTAAAATAGTCACACAGCTGAAAACTTCATTGTCAAAGTAATTTTATTCACAGAATAATATAAAAGCAATACGTTCTGGCTTCTAAAAATAAAGTAGAAAAAGATGACCATCCCATATACAGCCAACACATTAAAAAAACGAACACCTTTGACTGCAGTCCATGTAGATATAAAACCAGCCGACAAACACGACGCGAACCCAGTAGCCTCGTCATATCCAATTTACTTGACGCCAGTTATAAATTTGAAATTAAAACCCACACTAAATTAACATTTATGCTAACAGGCTGTAGGTCCTAGACCTCCGATCTGTAATATGTTTATGCTTAGCTGATCTGTATGACCATCTTCTCTCCCTACATTACATTCTACAGCTTCAACTACCTCAATAAGGTTGAGTTTAGCTTTTCCATCATCAGCAGTCGTAACTTCTATACACGGACTCCAATTAACAATAAAATTTACGACTCGTCATTCAACATTGGACCTTATTGTTTGTAACAAGATTTAACTTTGATTCTAGAGCTGGATTTCTATTATTGCTGTTACAATTAGGTTGGGAATTGTGCTGATTAGATTCAGTGCAGACTTTATTTCCGTTTTTATTCTTCTCTCGTGTGTTGCTTTATTTTCGGTGAAATGTAATTGTTTTATTTCGCTTTAGATCAGAATTATTTTATGAGTAGGGTTGACATTCAATCAGCCAGCGGTCGGTTTGAGTTTTTCATGGATGGGAAAAACGTGAGTGTTTAAGTTGAGTAATATCGTTTTAGTTAAAGCACCCATATTTTGTTAGGACTGATTTGAATCAGCCATTACATGTATCAGGATTCTACAAATCCAGGTACATACTGATAGTTACTAATCTGATTGTTTGCAGATAGCAACCAAGCGATGTTCGTGAAGCGAATAGCGTCACTATCTGTATCTACGAGTATACTGCGAAGTTATCATCAGAAAATCCCGTTTTAATCATTATTGTATATTACTCATTGCCTACTACATTCAGGGCTGTCTTTCACCTATTAGTGACCCTGGGCACATTAGGATAATGGGGCTGTGAACATAATAAAGCACTGTTTTGTTAGAATAGACAAAAAACGTAGATATGCAAAGTTTTAGCTTTATTTTTTTATTACAAAAATGTATAGTATGTGTCTCATCTAAACCGTAGACAAGTAAAATAGCTTTTTTACCGACAGCCAAACAAACCCCGAGTTAATGCAAGCAAACACAATTCAAACTTAAAATTATTAATTAAGTTAATTCAAACGCGCTTCACGCTTGGTTTTTTTTTCGCTTTATTTGAATGACGCGATTCATTACCGTAACTGTTGATCAAAGACACAAAATAAAAATAATTCACTGATGATTCTTTTAAAACAGTTACATTTAAAGGAATATAATTATATTATACAGGTATAAATTTTATATATTGAAATTTATTAAACATGCTGCATCCGGTAAGCCTGATTTTCAGGCGAGAGTAGAGTAGCTATCGGTTATCTTTTGGTAATGGAGTAGTGACTAGGGAGCCCCAATCCATCGCGAGGCCCTGGGCACGTGCCCAGTGTGCCCAGTGGGGAAGAGGGGAATGCCTACATCACATCTAGCTTTAAGTATTACCTTTAAAACGAACCTTAAACCCAACGGCATATACAAAATCCTCCACAAATCGTAATTCAATCCAAAAATCGACACCTGAATTCGGAGCTCTTGAACGGGTCTTCAAAATGCTTCGCTGCAGCCACTAAGCCAAGTTCTTTGATCAAGATTCGAAGCAAAATCTGGCGAGATCAAAGGGGATACTCAGCCAAGAGAGGAGAGCCCTCATGAATTGCAAACAAGTGCAAGTCAGTTGTAATTTATGCAACCAGCTACGAACGTCCTAGTTTTGAAAAGGCTCCGAAGAAAATTTTTGATTTCGCTTGAGTAACTTCTGTTTAAGTAGTTTGGAAGTTTCTGTGTTAAATGGTGCGGCAACGTTTAGATAGAGAGTTGAGTAACTTTGATAATGTTTTTTTGAATCTTTAATCGTTTGAAAGCGAAAGTTTTGTGAAGTAAATAGGTAAGTTAGTTTTTAGTAATAGGTTATCAGAAAGGACGAGAAAAATAGGAACTATTTCGTAGGCTATGAAGCTTGAAAATTATTTACTAGGTATTTATACAGGGTGATAGGAACATCGACGAGCAACCTGTTACCATAAATTCAGTACATGATTCTGAACCCCAACCGCCTGCGTTTTTCGAAGTTTATTAAAAAACGATTTTGCTGCATGTGCTGAATTCATAGTCACAGTTTGCGCTTCGATGTCCCTGCCACCCTGTATAATAGCAATTAACATGGTTATTTTCTTCCCAATATAGTAGAAACCCTTTGGTCAGGTTTCTCTCTGACATTGATTTATTACAAGCTGAGGCATTTTCTTTCATTCCCAAATCAACACTTCAGTAGTTCGTGAAATTATAGCCTGTGGCCTTAGCCAATAAATCTACAGTAACGTTAATCACAAAATCGATTCCAGAAAAGTAATGACCTTTTGGTACCAAAAAAAAATGGGATGAGGGGTGGTGATAAAAAGTTTTATATCTTGGTACTGATTTGGATCGAGGACTGTTGCATCTAAAAGAAATTATTGAGCTCTGTAACTAGTTGGGTTCTTTACTTTTATAGACGCCTGTTGTATGGTGCATGCGTTAAAACGGGTAATTTGTGCATCGTTAAACATAGGGATACGAGTGCATTAGCCGTTCGGAGTGTAAAATTAGAAAAATGCTATGCTGCTTAATTAGAATGGGGAGACACAGGATAATAATGTGAACAGCTGTATGAAATTGCTTGTAATTTGAGTCTATCGAGGGAAAAGCATGGGAATAACTAGTCAGCTGTTTACATGGCGTTTATTAACTTAACTTTATGTGAATAGGAGACCTAATGCTTAGCAGGTGACATAAACTTACAAATGGATATTTAAAAAGAAGATGAGTCTAGGTATACAAATCACCAACTTTTTTCCCAAACATGGTGATTATGGCAACATCCCCTGAGTACGACTGATTATTGAAGCCGCTACGGACCGTTTCAGCGGGGATATGATCAACATAACCAAACAAGTTATTACACTTGGAAATGCATGTTTGAGAAGTTATGAATATGGATGAAGCGAAAGACGCCTGTAAGGACCGTAGCTAATATTCAACCATAAATATCTAACGTCATGGCGTGAACTGCTTGCATTTATATTACTGTCGATACCGTTTAAGCATCGGCTTATAAGGCAAAACCAGCCTCAGAATAAACTACAGTTTTATTACTCGCAAAGTAATTCAAACAAATAGTGTCCTATGAGTCAGACTTGGATAAAAACATGTTTCTTAATACTTAATTAACATAGACGGATTCTAGAGTCAATTAGACTATCTCCCCTTATCTATTCAATGAAGGACCGGTTTTAACATCTTCAATCCCGTTATGAAAATACGTGGTTCCGAGTAAGTTCTTCGTAGATCGAAAAGATAGGACCTAGGATGGTACCTTGGGGAACGTGATATGTTTGCGTGAGTTGCCGGCCTGTGAAGATATTTATAGAATGTAGTT
Organism: Apamea epomidion; assembly: GCA_947507525.1. Taxonomy (NCBI): domain Eukaryota; kingdom Metazoa; phylum Arthropoda; class Insecta; order Lepidoptera; family Noctuidae; genus Apamea; species Apamea epomidion. The sequence goes on from OX382234.1 coordinate 2,988,024, forward strand.
TTTGTAAAAATAGTTGGCGTTTTAATAAACTAAAGCAGAACAATTACGAAAGTCAGTTTATAATAACGATTTATTGTTATTTCAGTATTTTCGTGACCTATCTACCTTTTCAATAGCTTTAGCTACGTCATCTAAGACCATTTTGCTCTCTCTTTTATATAAAAATAACATAAATCGCGGTGTTTATTTTCTGAAGTGTCAGGCAAAGTTCAACGTTCTCCGATAATTTACCGATGACAGTTTTAGATTCCAATCTGATATCGAGCTTTATCGCCATCCATCGAGAACTTCCTTTAGGAATATTAATTTACATTCTGGTTAGTCGCAGGTAGACCCTGTATGTTCCTTACATCATTTTTAATTTCGCCTTGATTTATTATTGTCCTGCTGGGCTGCGGAGTCTTCTCATATAGAAAAGGCATGAGCATTGATCACCGCGCTTGCTCAAGGCGGGTTGGTGATTTCAGAAATATTAGCTATAAGTCTAGGTTTCCTTACGATGTTTTTAATTCATCAATGTCAGTAATGGTCAAGATAAAAGAAAGTACGATGAATTGAAAAAGTCACATCGGTACTTGTCCTGATTTGAACCCACACCCTTGTGCATGATAGGCGAAGCCTTCACCACGGGACCCTACGAAAGAAAGATGATAATGAACTATACTGTCAGTAGTTCTAATAACCTCAAGATAGACTCAATCAGTTATAGAACGAGACCAGTTTTTCTTATTTCCTTTACCTACATACGGAAACAGGTGTGTGAGACGGTTGTGATTATGAACGGACAAATGAAACGCTATGTTTACGAGAAAGCCTACTTGGTAACCACTTCGATAGTAGCTCAGTTGTATTGTAGTACGTAATAGTAATAGGTAATACGGGCTGGTGTCCGCAACTCCACGACAATGCGCGTATTTTGCGTACCATTTTTAGTTTTATATGCAACTACCTTTTGCCTGCGAGTTCGTCTTAGTAAAATTTCTTGTACCCCCGACACACCCCGTCGCATCGCATCGCCCGCCCGCGCTGTCACTTCGTTTTCGTATAGCGTTCTTTCTCCCTTTGCTCGGCTCATAAGGCTGGTAGCTTGCTCGGCTCCTATCAAATACAAAAATAATTTTCCAAATGCAGAGCGTGTTCAAACAAACAAACTTTTCAGCTTTATTACTAGTAGATAAATTATTTTCAATAAAATTCTCCTTACCTCTCTCTCCTTCAAGACGATTGAAGAACAAACAAATCTTTGTTTTACATATACCTACAAGTAAAGCCGTTTTAAACAATTGAGTTCACACGCGGGCGTTTACGCCTGCCAAATATCATAACATCAGTATGTTCGTAAGTTTTATCGAGCTAAATCAAGATATTAAAATAACAGTGACACTATAAAGGTACGTCAAACAGTGGCAAGTGAGATGTACGCAAAGAAATGCTGGATTTGATACTACACGACGTTTTATAAGAAAGCCTTCTTGGAAACCACACCGAGATTGTAAACACTCGTAAGTTAAAAGATGAAGCGGTTTTATTTTAAGACGGACGGGCCGTAAGTAATAAAACGGTTAGTGAAAGTGTAGTAAGGAATGTAATTAGATATTATGTTATTTCTAGAAAGTTGCATTTTATTGCCAATGTTCTTTTACGTGGTCTATGAGAGGTTGGTGCCATTTGTAGGGGTTTAATAACTAACTTTGGCACTTATGAAAAATTTCAAGTAATGTTTCTTTTCGCACTTGTTATCTTTTAGTCTGTTCTGTCACAGTTCGTAGGTGTTAATCCAAAAGATTATGTTTTTGATATGTAAGCAGAGACATTTTTTTTAAAAGCCTAAATGATTTAGATGATCTTTTAGACTCTTAACTGGACTAGTGTACTAGGTTTTGACATGAATTCGGGCATATAACCTACAGGGTACAAAAACACGGTCCTTTGAGTTTTGCCAAGTTAGGTATTAAGTGATGCTATCTGTATACCCTTTGTAGCTATTCCACAATCGTATAACCACAACTTCAGTGTTACTGAACCAAGACGCCAACTCGAGTTTCGCATGCAAAATCTTATCTCCAACAAAGTTTTCTCACGAGACCGATTCAGACAAACATATCGCCATCTCTCTCACCTTGCACCATCTCCTTCGTATTGTATGACAGAAACATGACGCGTAAGATAATGCGACTGTACATACATAAACACGCGTGTCCGTCCGTGTGTAATAAAATCATTGGACGTATGACGGAACAATGTACTTTTGTACAGGAGATGTGTTAGGACTTAAGTTTAATTATTTTGTGTATTTGTGTGTGGACTTTATATCTGAGTTTTGCCTTTCGTGCTGAGATGAGCAGGGTGTCGATGAGGCTGAAGTATGAAGATTTATTATAATCGTTAACGTTTGTATAAATCGTCATCATTTCCTTATCCCAATTTATTAGGGGCCCGGCGCATCATGTCTTTTCCTTCCATACTTCTCTATATATCTCTATTAGTCGTCATCTCGGTAATCACTTCCTTTCTAACCAAAGTTCATCTAGATAGAATGTCATTTTCTTCATGTTTATCGTCGATAGCCTTTATCGTCGTACTGCTACATGACTATATAGAATAGATTTTTACTATCATGTTCTTCATTATCATTCGGATTTTTGACGACCATCATAATTATCTTTATGCTGTGAAATGGAATGAAATTATTTATTCTGAAAGTAGGATATCGGAATCACTTTTATACGTCATATAATTTAAAGAAAAAATGAGTTAAAAGAGGTCGGCGTTTCCTATCTTGACTACGTACTCAGAAGTTACACTTTCTTTTAAAGTCCAGACATAATCTTGGTCAGATCGTGTGAAGACCATCTAGATTGAAGTCTGAAATGGTCTTTTTATGAAAGTACCACACAGGTTGGAGTGGACTAGTCCCGTCAGTGCAAGCAATTGTCAGTAATCGTGTAGCTCAATTCAAAACTTGAGGACTTGTATCTCCGTCCCCCTATGACATTCATACCCATTTCTTTGCTTAATTAATATACATTGCTTAATTTATTTCTTTGTTTGTTCTTTGTTTACATCTGCGTTTACGTAGCTGTACAAAGCACTTTAATCGTATGACAAAACCGTCAACACACCAACATGGTGTAAATGTACATGGTATCAAAATACGTTTAACCCAGCCGTATCTGCATATCAAATGTTATCTGTTTGTCCACTCTCTATCAACTTTTCCCTACAAAAACTGGGATGCACGCACACGGAGTAAAACTACATGCTTACTTAAGCACGACCTAGTTAACACATCCAGGGCACTGAGACCTGTAACTTAACTATATTTTTTCCTCTAGATAGGTCAAATTACATTGGAACTAGCGTCCAGAGATCACAGACCTATTATTTCTAGAACAGCCAGGTTTCAAAGAGGTCATGTTAAAATGGTAGTAATTGTAAATAATGAAGACTGTGAATTGATTATCGTCCATGAATGTTCAAAGAAAATGGCGTGGCATGCGTTGCTTTCTATTTGAAGACATCAAACATTTTTATGACGTGTTTGATTATTGCCGTCAATACGTGCTCTGGGTATCAAAATATTTGTACGCATTGCCGTATCATTTTTCCGTTGAAGGAAAAGAGTTATTTGAAGTCGTATATCCGTTTGAAGAAAAGCTTTATTATTAGAAAAAAAGAAAGGGTTATTAATTTGTAGTAGTTACATGGATTTTTTTATGGATTTATCGACATACATACCTACATATCATCGACACCAAGACTTATCTGGCCAATGCAGACATAGCGATCTCTGCGCTGCCATCGATGATGCCGTAATGGTGGCGAAGTTTTGGGCCAAAAAATAATTCACTGTTGTACATCGACACGGCGAAAAAGAATTGTCAGCGTGGCCAATTTGTTGAATGATGAAATGTTTAGGCTTTATCCCGCCATAAGTATCCAAATGCGAATTTCTGAATACCGAGAGATCAACAGTGCCTACATCCTAGGATTAATTTGATAATCAACCACTTAAATACCGCTACAGAAGCCATAAAATAAATTAACATCTCTAAAAACAAAACACAATCAAGCGATCAATCAAAATTTTACCAATAAACATGCGTACGCGCAGCATCTCTTTTTTAAATTAAACACGTACGTTAAAACTTTATAAAAAAAAACGAAGCAAAGACGTGCCAGCCTGGCGCCACCGACGTAGGAAAGAAAAAAAAGTTTAAATATGTATAAAAAATATAATGTGATTATTAATCCTGAGATGTGGCACTGAAAGTAGGGTTGCCAGTGAAAAGAAATATATAACTGTAACCGACTGCGATGAAAGAAAGGGTGTTATGATTTTACAACATATGTTTTAGTGAGTGAAATTCTTAGTGATGTTGAGAAGTGTTATTATGATTACTTATAGTTAACCACACATCAAAGGTAACAATTTGACATTGAAAGTCCCTTTATGTGGCAGCTGTACCTTAGGGTGGTTTTCGTAGTGCAAGTGTTACCACGGATGTGCGCTTGATTGGCCCTACGTCTCACGTAAGTAATCAACTCATCAGTTAACTTAGGGCAAATTTCACCATTGAAACTGAACGCGATCAGCACGTCTGAACCGCGTTCAAGAGTTTTCACTGTCATTGTTATTGTGGAATATTGACACTGACAGCTCTTGAACGCGGTTTAGATGTGATGATCGCGTTCAGTTTCGTTGGTGAAAGAGGTCCTAAGAGCTCGGGTCAAGGTCGAAATTATGTAGTCGGAAAAACCAGATAAAACGCTTGTAAGTAACGGCGTACTTCATTATCTGCCTAGCCTTTTCCCAACTATGTCGAGGTCGGCTTTCAGTCGTGCGACTGCCTATCTGACCTCCACAACCCAATTACTGGGTAATATTATGATACCCCTTGGCAAGACTGGTTGTCAGATTTTCGGGCTTCTGACGACCCGTAACGACTGTCAAAGATCCACGAATGACAGCCGGGACCAACGGCTTAACGTGCTTTCCAAGGCATGGAGAGGTCTTGGTATGTAAAGATGGTCACCCATCCACGGACCAACCGCGGCAAGTGCAGCTTAACCTGATTGATCGACCCGTGCGGCTGTTATTACTTAGCCAATAGCTTAATTAGTGCTAAATGTATAAAATACTAGATTTTGCACGCGACTTCATCCGCGTGAAGTTTCTTGTTCCCTTACCCAATCCGTCGCATCGTATCGTCTGCCCGGGCTATCACTTCGTTTTCGGCGTCCTGTCTAATTTTTCTAGCTACATTCTTTTGTTTGACATGTCATACATGCACGGCCATTATTGCTTTAAAAAAATGATAATCGTTTAAATAAAAAGTCTATTGTATTTTATTCTAGTTATTTTTAATTAAAGTAGAATTGGCAAAGTATAATTTTTTTACATGTTTTTTGAAAGACGTGCCATGATCATTATACTTTCCAAATTCAAGGTTATATTAATCATATCATTTGAAACGGAACGTCATGTAAAGGGAATACAACAAAATCAACACTTTTTTACTTTAAACTAAATTCCCTGTTTAAAAATCAAATCCCCGACGCGTAATTTCGTAGAAAATTAAGAAAACAATTACTATGATATTTTGATCTTGATGCATAAGACTATTTGGTACGACTTTTGGTCATTGTCTTTTCACGCCGACGAAGTCAGGAGCAAAAGCTAGTTACGAATAAACAAAGGATTTTTTTGCGCTGTTTCGTTCCGTGTGTGAAGGCCGACTTACTATATAAATATGTCTGAAAATGCCTAAAGTAAACAATGACTTAGTACATTTTTAATCTAGCTTAAATGTTACGTCTTTCAGGGTTAAAATCATCAAGAAAATTACTCAATTCAGTTCAGAGATTCCAATTTAAGATGAAATAAATAGGGTTGCAAGGCGAACACGCGAAACAAAAATTACCTACCTTGTTCTTATTTACTTTGACGTAAATTTGGACCGCCTTGAATACCAATGCTACATATAAGTAGCTATTAAGACAAAATAATCTTGTAAAATCTGTATCAACTGTTATCAAGGTTTTATTAACTCAAACAGCTATAGCTTATGTATACAAATGGTGTATTTTAAATTGAAATAAATTGTTTAAAGTAAAAAAAAAAACCTCAAATACATAACTTCATTATTTTCTCAGCCACTGCAGGGCAAAGGGCTCTTCCCCTCCTTTCACATATTCCGATATCTTATCCTGTTGGTGACCAATCGTTATGAAATGACAATACAGGGTGGCAGGGATCGACGCGCAAAGTGTAACCATGAATTCAGCGCATGATTACTAACCCCCTGCGTAGAAATATTTCGTCGGTTATCAAAAAAAAAACAAAAAATCTGCTTTTTTATAGAAAACAGCGATATCTACGCGGTCAAAATGTATGGAACAGCAATTTTTTTGTTTTAAATAACCAACGAAAAATTTCTACGCAGGGGGTTACTAATCATCATGATGACTAAAGAAAGAGACAAGTTCCACCGACCCCAAATAAATTGAGGTAAAGGAAGGAGAATCATGATGGGGGTTCAGAATCATGTACTGAATACCGAAAGATTAGTACATCGACGCGCAACCTGCTAATGGTAGCAGGCTGCGCGTCGATGTCCCTGCCACCCTGTATATAATCAGCCTTTAATGTTCACACTGCTGGGACAGGCTTCAGAGGAAGCCTGGAGCCTCTCGAGGAGAGCCTCGAGAAGGACTGGGCTGTCATCCACCACGCGGGCCCAGTACGGGTAGGTAGATGTCACAATGCTTCGAATTTTTGGTTCTAGGAAATGCGGGTTTCCTCACGATGTTTTCCTTCTCAGTTTTGAGTCCCTGTATAAATACATAGCATAAAAATAAATAATATGTTTTTATGTCAATTACTAACTCTCACTACTTACTAATTAACATATTTATACATAGAAATACTGACTAATACCTCCCATAAAATATAGAAACGTCAGTAGAATAAATTAATGGAAGACTTTAATTTATGTATACATCTGATTACTTAGTAACTTGAACTAAGTACTGTATTTCTTGATTCTCGTGACATAGCACACCTTTTACTTTTGCTATGCAAATAAATCTTGGTACAACCCTATTGAAACCGGAATATAAGGTGGACACTTTAATATCCTGCGCGTGAGTTCGTGTTGTGACCACACGTCAGATGTAAGGAGGATTGTCTTGAGATTACGTGCGGTGTAGACTGAATTCTGTGATTAGAGGGGTCAACATATTGTTGAGTTTTTTTGTTGAGAGAAAAATATTATTGATGTACGATAACTTTTTATGAATAGATGAAAATGTTTAATTTAATTAGAATGTTTGAATGGAAACTTTTCAGGAAAAGTGGCTCAGTAATAATTGGGTCGGTCGGTTAGGTTAAGCTACGCTTGCCGCAGTCGGTCCGTGGATGGGTGACCATCTTTACATACCGAGACCGCTCCTTGCCTCGGAAAGCACATTAAGCTGATAATCCGGCTCTCATTCCTGGTTCTTTGAAAGTCGTTACGGGTCGTCAGAAGTCCGAAAGTCTGACAACCAGTCTTAGCAAGGGACGATACCCCTTGCTAAGACTTGTTGTCAGACTGTTACCAGTACCGGGTTGTTGAGGCCAGACAGGGAGACGCTCCAAGTAACTGTATTCTGCTGCAGTACTGGTATTCGGCTGCATCCGGTTAGACTGGAAGCCGACCCCAACAATGGGAAAAGGCTAGGCAGTTGACTACATATTTGCTATAGCAATTTGGTTGTCTTCTACAGTAAATATCGGTGATAGAGCCGAGTTGAATATTGATCCGTCTATTGCGACTTTGAGAGTAGACAGTGCCAGAATGATAAGAGAAAAAAGTACGATATTACCAAGATTTTGAAGGAAATTCCTTGCGTTTTTTCCAAAATCATGGCTTACCCATCCCATGAGTCAGCCATCTCGAGGCTAATTTGTTATCACTCTTATTACTGGCGCTTATATCTTATAAAATTTGCATCCATATTGAATAGTGGACATACTGGACACTGGTTGAAGGCTTGGAGGTCGAAATAATTTACTTCGCACTCACCTTCCGGATCTGTCTGTAGGTATCTTAATTAAGAGATCTTTTCGCTTCCTTGAAGGCTCCTTGTTTGCAAATTAAATTAAAATAATAAATACTTTATTCCGAGTGCGAAAAAATATGTTGGGATTAATTTGCTACAAGTTGATTTTTATAAATTGCAATTTTATTTACGTATCACTTTATTGTAAAGCGTGACTACGTCTGTCAGTCTTATCTTTTTGTCAGTAATTAATAAAACCGCTGTTAAATAAATACAACGATGCAATGCCTACCTACTAGATTTTGGAGTGGATCTATTAAGGTAGTAAACTTGCAGCCTAGCACTAAAGGCCTAGGCACTAGTAGAGTGGGCTATAATCCACCACGCGGGCACAGTGCG